>JAPVLO010000055.1:4059375-5412500 GCA_027257055.1 Cephalopachus bancanus
CCATTTCACAATGGAGACCTTAAATAGACTTGAACAAAGAAGACATTTTTGTATTGCCCTATAGTATAAGACTGATCTTTTCCCACAGAAAATAAGGGAAGCTAGGTGTCATTCTGAACTTCTTTTGAAAACCAATGGATAATTTTAGTAATGAGCCTGTAACCAGGAAAGCAGCTTCTGCATGCCATTTTCCAACATTTTACACCTAAGTATGTCTAGGTTGAATAAAACCAAATAGCATTAACGTGGATCTTATAAAAATCGGATAAATCTTGAATGATGACACTGTCATAATTATGGACAATTCTCTATTGACATTGACAGTAGAGTCATATCATAGGATCTATGAAAATTTCAAGCAAATGTTCTCACTACTTATTCTCAAAGACAACTTTTGCAAGACAAAGGATAGCTATCAATTCAGTCCTCTTTGCAATACTTAACCTAAGCCAACTGCCTGCAGTGCATGGTAGACACCGGCCCCCACCACACACACACACACGTGCACGCACACCGCTTCATTTCCTTCTTCTCTGAACTCAACATCACTGCCAGTGCCTTTTTTCTTTCTTCTGATGATAATCTCACCACATACCCCCTGTATTACCAGGTATTGCTAAACTCTCTCTCAGCCTGTCTGGCATTTCACTGTGGTATTTACCTCCATCTACACTGAAGGGGTAGTCTTCCCCCAGAAGCTGGATCCGGAAGCACAGGACAGCCAGCCACTGTGCAGGCAACAGGCACTTGGACACGTCAAAGAAACACACAGCTCTGCTCAGCTCCAGCCTACGCAGACTCCTCCTGCCAGGTGGTTGCAGTGTAGAGGGAGGGAGTTGGCTGTTGGTAACTTTACTCCCTTCCCTCAAAAACTTCCTGTTACTCATTTTGTAAACTTCTCCTTTAAAGGAGATTTTTTTCATTATCCGAGAAACAAGGCGATTTCTATGACTACCCTTGATAGACCACTTGGGAAATGGAGCACAACAAGGACATGCCCAAGTTTCTATTATCTTGACTTTACTTCCACTAGCTGGCAGGGAGCATTAATCTACAGCAAAGGTGCACAACTCTTGAACAGCTGGAGAGACTCTTGATCATCAAAAGGGGATGGAGAACCATAAAATTACCCTGTTGTGGCTAATCAGCCATTGAACCGATGGTGATGATGATGCATTGTGGAGACTCCACATCACAAACTCACAGTGAGCCCACACCGAAGAACTTACTCGCACAAGATAATTACCTCCTTCCTGCTCCTACCTGCAGAGTTCCAGGAAACCTCCCCTTTTTCTCAGGGCTCTGAAAGTCACCAGTGTAAACATTAGCTGGGTGGGTGTCAAGTGCCAGGAAGCATTAGAGGATGTGGTGGGTCCACAGTCAATCGCCCAGCAATCACTATCAGTATGTTCACTTCATATATTGACAAATTGCATTGAGCTATCAGTTTAATCATTGATTTAGAGAGAAAACCTAGCTCTTTATGGAAGAATAACAACAATATGCAATATAAAAAGGAAGTGTTTCAAAGGGACCGTCTTTCTCTGCTCCCGAAAAGTGAGAATGTTTTATCAATTACAAGGGGGAGGCATTGGGGATTGCCTCCATTAGCCTCGATTTCTGTAAAAATAGAAAGGCAGAATTTTATTAATTCTACTTGTTTATCTACAGCCCATCTTGTTCCAGCGAGAATGTAAGGCAGCTAATGCACATCACCTAAAATATGACAGCATGAGATATAGTGAAAACAGTTAAAACATCACCCCAGGTGGGCGCAATATGGCAGAAGCATTCCCAAGGATTTGGTCTAGGGCCCATCCAGGTAGTCCACAGAGAAAATTATCTGAATGATTTTTTTTTTTTTTAAGTGGGAGTCTCACTGTCGCCCAGACTGGAGTGCAGTGGCCGCTTTAGGCCACCACAGCCTCGACCTGCTGGGCTCCAGCGATCCTTCCACCTCAGCCTTCCAAGTAGCTGGAACTACAGGCGCGTGCTACCATGCCTGGCTAATTTTTTGATTTATTGTAGAGATGAGGTCTCACTGCCCAGGCAGGTCTCGAACCCACGGGCTCAGGCAATCCACTCACCTCAGCCTCCCAAAGGCGCAGGATTACAGGCTGAGCCACTGAGCCTGGCTTCTGAATGATTTCTAAAGTCCTTTTGGGCCAGAACACTCTCTGACCATGTCTCGTGGATGAGCTCCTACTCCTGTCTGAGGCAGCCTGCCTTGGCCAGAGCAGTGGGCATGTTGTCCACTCAGTGCTAAAAGAGGGCAGGAAGAGCCTTGTCACTTGTTTTCGATTCACTAAAAACAAAGTTACGTAGCACTGAATGTCAAAGAGAGGTCATTGGATCTAATAAATTTAGAACCGAAAAGAATATCAGAGATCCCTACAGTTCCCCACCTTCCACATGAGGAAATGAAGCCCAAATTACTTGCCCAAAGTTAGAGCGCTACAAATATGAGCTATAAATAGAACCCAGGACCACTACTCCAAAGTCCACCATCTCATCCACAAATAACTACCGGCTGACAGAAGAAACAAATCAAGAGTGGACAGAGGAAAGCATGTCAGAAACAAAAGCAGCTTTATTTTCAAAATGAATAATTCCATCTAGCAATTTACTTGTATTTAGCATCCAAAAAGGACTGGCTAGAAGTACTCAAACATTCTCAAAATACACTTAATAAAGATAAGTGCATACTTCCAGCTTCCAAAACCATTTCCAAGTCACAATGTGATGGCCACAGATGGCTCCACCTGTTCATTCAGCAGGGAGGTGGTTTCAGTGTTTCTGGGCTCAGACTGCCTGGCTACGAATCCCCAATATTCTATTTGTAGATGAGGAGCCCCAGATACACTCTCCTTAATAGTCCCTGGGCCACAGGAGAGTGATAGTCCCTACTTTATAGGATCATTGTGAGAAATTGATGAGGTAATGAATACGAAGCCCTAGGAAAGGGACTTGGTTCATGGAATGGCTGAACACCATTACCGTTGCTACAGTTCATTCATTTTCTTACCATAGTACCCAGAGTGCCTACCATGAGCCAACACTGTCCTTGGTGCGAAGGACACAGCCTCAAACCTGGCAGTCAGAAGCTGAGCAGCCCGGAGCCCACAGAGAAAACCACATGTGAATGTGAGCAGGGACAGAGGCGTACTAGGCAGTGACAGCTACTATGAAGGAAGAGAAAATTGGGTAAAATGACAAAAAGTCCTGGGGTGGAAGTAGGGTGTGATTATTTCAGAGGGAATGGTTAGAAAGGTGAAATGAAGTCAAGAAGCTGCACGGCTCTTTTATTTATTTATTTATTTTGAGTCGGAGTCTCACTCAGTCACCCAGGCTAGAGTGCAGTGGCACACAGTCACCCCAGCATCGACCTGCTGGGCTCTGGCGATCCTTCCGCCTCAGCCTTCCAAGTAGCTGGAACTACAGGCACACGCTACCATGCCTGGCTAACTTTTTGATATATTATAGGGATGAGGTCTCACCAAGTTGCCCAGGCTGGTTTTGAACCCCTGGGCTCAGGTAATCCTCTCACCTCAGCTTCCCAAAGTGCTGGGATTACAGGCTTGAGCCACCATGCCCAGCCTGCACAGCTCTTTAATCAGACGCAAGCATCTAAGTAGACACTGGTTACTTGGTGGCCAGAAGGGATCTAAGGGAGGCCTTATACTCAGCCCTCCACTGCCTTGTTTTTAATATTTTTCTTAACAAATGCATTAAGTACCACATTTCCTCAGGGAGACCCTACCACGGAGCATCACAGTTACAGTACAACATCATCTCCATTTCAGACATGAAGGTTTGGTCCAGAGAAATGATATGATCTTCCGGTGATCCTACTAGGATCCTACTAGGAGCAGGTGAGGACAAGAAAAGGCTCTGCTCTTCCCAGGACAGTTTTTGTCTGCTTCTGAAGGCAACCTGGCTCTAGAGCTGACTGATTAGTGTTCAGTGCAGCACTCTGGGTCACAAGGCTTTACAACCTCCTTCCTTAGCCTCTACTGTTTCCACAAACAGGAGCCGAGGACAATTGGGGGGGGACTGGACAACGGTGTGCTCTAACCCCTGCTTATTGGAGGGCTGAAACAGACAGGGAAGGGGCAACCTAAATGAGGACTCAGACTGCTCCAGACAGGCAGAAGCCATCATGGCCTCGAGAACAGAAGCCCCTGACACCATACCCTCTGATGGGGCACACCTCTGGCCTGCAGGGCATATGCACTCTGGCCATGGCAGCAGCGGAAGTGGTATCGACCATGGGGGGACTGGGATGCATTCTTGGGTGTTCCCTGATGGCCAACAGCTTTGTTTGGGAAATGTCTCCTGGAGATGCTCTCAGTACCAATTTACATGCCCAGAAGGAAAGCAAACAAATCTTAAAAATCAGTGGTCATCTAGTTTGCCCCCAAATAACAACCTTTACCTACACTGAATCCACCAGACTTAAATTTCCAAAAATCGCATGTCCTGTCTAATAATAAAACTTTGACACCACTGAAGATACTTAAAAGAAGATGCATGACAGCACTAAATGCTGGCGAGGACACAGAGGCACGGGGTCCTCACACTCTCCCATCAGGAGTCATCACATGTGCAGCTGCTCTGGAAAAGAGTGGTTCCTTACAAAACTAGACACGTGCTCATGGTATGACCCAGCAATTGTACCCTGGGGCATTCAGCCAACGGAAATAAAACCTTATGTTCATGCAAAAACTGGTACTTTAATGTTCACTGCAGCTTTACTTATGATTGCCAAAAACTGAGGAAAACCCAGATGTCCTTCAAAAGGTATATGGTTAAACAAGCTGCGGAACATGCATACCATGGAATACCAGCAACGAAAAGGAATGAGCTGTTGACTGACACACACAACTTGGGAACCACACTTGAAAATTAAGAAACATTGCAACCTCCAGGGAATTAAGCTGAATGAAAAAAGTCAACTGTCAAAGGTTACACTGTGTGTGATTCCATGTATATAATTCTAGAAATGACAAAATTATATAGGTAGGGTACAGATTAGGGGCTGTGGGGGGCTAAAGACCGGCAGGGGGAGGGAAATGGCTATGGTTACAAAAAGGTAGCATGAGGGACCCTGGGCATGGAGCCATTCTGTACCTTGGCTACAGTGGCGGCTACCTGTGTGGCTTGGCTACAGTATGTGGCTACATATACACATGCAATAAAATGGCTAGAACTAAATGTTCACACATGAGGGAATGTAAAACTGGTGACACAGCCATGAAGTCAGTGGACTGCATCAATGCCAGCTCCTGGTTGTGACGCTGTACCATCATTACACAATGTTTCTATTGGGGGAAGTGGGCTTATGGGTATACAGGATTTGTGTCATTCCCGCAAGGCCATGTGAGTCTATGACCTCAAGGCAAAAAGCTTGAGAAAAAAGAATATGCAATCATGTATTGGACAGCAAAATATGATTCAGGAAGTACTTTAAACAATGGAGGCAAAATCAGAATAAAAGGCAGTCCAAGGTAGATTTGAGGAGGATAGCTGAACATGCCTGTGTTTAAACATCAACAACTCTCATACATGCGTGTACACCTGGTGTGATTTAACATTCTGGATCTAATATTCGGTTCCCTATAACACACATGTGTAGCCTGCCTTTCTGGACAGTGTATGTGACAGTGTATCTTTTACCAGGTCAGTGGCTATTTCTTCTTAGAGAGGTGCTCTGAGTATTAAAATCACACCCAGTCTTGCAGAGAGAGGAAAGGCAGACGAGTTGTCTCAAAGTCCCCAGGAATGACTGCTTCAATTCTGTCACTCTCCTGACAGAAGCTGAGAGGTGGTTTAAAAGCTCCTCATCCCCAGGCAGGATGAGCTCACCATCTCTTGCCAATGGAACTGCCACCTTCTGCCAATGCCAACCTCCCTAACATGACTGCTGACCTGCACTGAGTCTCACTGATGTGTTCCCCAGTGCCAGTGTGTCTCCTGGAACACGTGGACATGCATACACACACATACACATGTGTGCACACATACATACACATAAATATACACTTGCACAAATATGTACACAAGTGTGCACACAAAAATGTGTGTGTGTGCACGTTACCACACGCATGTACACAGACACACATGTACATGTGCACAAATGTTTGCCTGCTAAGGAATGTGGCCATTGTTTGAAATGTGGAACTTGAAATGGTGCTATGTGATTTGCACAGAGATTCTGCATTCGGGCAGGTGAGTGACAGAATCAAAGCAGGCATTCCTGGAGACTTTGCGACTCATCTGCCTGTCCTCTGCAAAACTGGGTGTGATTTTAATACTCAGAGCATCTCTGTAAGAAGAAATAGCCACTCACCCGGTGAAAGCACAACAATTATCAAAAGAAGCCCATCCCAAACTGGTACACAAAGGGCATTCCCGAGGCACAGACTGTGCCTGACTTGCAGCACTGCTTCCCTCCTACCTGACCATGGAAACCTGAATCGGTCCTGAGCCCGTACCAAATGTCACCTGCTGACTGACTCCCTCTTCGATTCCTCTAATACAAATTAATTGCTGCTTCCTCTGGAGCCACAGCACATGGTTCATAATGATTTTGGTGTATGTCACAGCCTGTGACGCCCACAATTAGTTGTTTACACTCTGGGCCTCCCCCTGGGAGGCCAAGTCTTCTGACTTGTCACTTTGGTGTCCCTGGAGCCTGGCAGGGTGCCTGCCACAGGTGCTTAATAAGTATCTGTTGGATTAAACTTATTTAATTGGTAGAGTTGACAAGACAGGACTCACTGTACAGAGAATAAATCTCTCCTGCAGACACACACATGCATGTGTGCACGTGTTATTACATTAAGTAAAACAATTATTGTTATTGTAAACACCATAACAGCATTACGCCCCTGCAATCCCTTCTAGAAGACACGGCTTCTTAATTTTACTAAGGCCTCAGGGAACTTCAGAGAACAGCTGTGACTGCTGTGGAAGGGGCCCCTGGGAGTGGCTGGTATGTGAACATAGCAAACCCCTCAACCACACAAGGTGGTGACTGGTCAGCGAGCCCCCATAAGTGGTGGTCACATCACTCACTCTATCCCTTGACACGCTACATGACTGACGGGAGAGGGCTCAGGGATGCAGCACCACATGGACACTGTGCATTCATATTTAGTCCACAGGAGGAAGACATAAGCCCTTCAACCTCAAGTGACAAATAATTTGTGCACAAATGCTAAATGAAAGTGTATTTACAAAGGTGAAAAGCATTATAAAACTAAAGCGCTGTGCAGCACCTGTTTTATCATTCCATCAGGTAACCCTGGGCAATACTTATTTTAGACGAAGAGGAGAAAGAACTGGACGTGGGCTCTCTTATGGCATGTGTGGTAGGGTTTCCACAAACGTGGCTAATTTAGAAAATATTGGACTAAAATAACCAATTTATAGCAGCTTTTTAAAAGAAAGGTGTATTTTTAAAGTGTGTACAGTAGTTTCTGCAGTATGAATCTGTCCAAACCCCAGCACCTGTCCAACCTTCATGCCTGTTCTGGGCATATAAAATATGCAAAATCCTACCAGGCCATGTTGCCATGGGCTGTGTTGTCAAGGTGACAGAGCAGCTCCAGGGTCTGTGCAGTGCTTGATGAATCATCAGGGGACTCGTGGCTGCCTGATTCCAATTCCTTCGGCATCCTCCACACGGCTGAACATGTCAGGACTTTACTGTCTGAAGCTGAGCAACAGAGGATAATGTCAACAGAGCACGGTGTGCAGCCCACATTCTGCAGACAGTGCACCAACATTTACACATATCCATAAGCAGGGCACATCTGCTCTTTAAAATATTTAGAATTGCAGGCAGCAAAGACAGAGAGAAAGGCACAGAACCGAGTCAGCACACAGAACAAGCACGGCTCGTAATTAGCATCCAGTTAACCCACTTTCTCCTTGTTTTAAAAACCATCATTCTGTTTCAGAAGAAAATTTAATTTCCTCAAAATCGATTTCCTTCCGTTCCTCTTCAATAGTTTTTCAAAAAAGAGAGCAAAATGGGGGACTAAAGATATAATCACCATGCATGCTGCTCGTGTCTAAGATTGGCATTAAATGGATTTTCTCCTCACAGTTTTAAGAGATCATCTTCAAAGGGTATTAAGCACACTGAGAAATATTCTGCTTGGAAATACTGTCATTAGTGTTATTCTACCTCAGTTTACCCAACGTGATGAGTGTTTGGGACCAGAAAGCAAAACCACTCAGAGGTGACAGAGGCTGAAGCCCACAACATTGTATTTGCTGTGCCCTAGTAGCAGCAGGGAGTGGCCCAGTGCTTCATGGTGTCACCAACCACAGGAACACAATCTCTCCTAGAAACAACAGGCCCACCATCACACACTCCCACTGGTGGCTGCTCAGTTTCCCTCTCTCTCAGTCTTGACACTCTAAAGGGCTGCAATAACCTGTGCATTCTTAGAGTACCTAAAAAAGCCACTTGGAAGATAAAGAGACAACTTGCATAAGAAAGCCTGGGGTTACTTGTTTTCAGGGAAAGTATCAGGCTCTCGGTCTCTGCCCCTCTAGAAAATTTCTCAATATGACAAATGGTTTAAAAATCAGATTTAACATTAGATTCCTAAATATAAATCCTTCCAAAATAGGCTTTCCATTTAGTTTTAAATTGCCATATGTGCTAAACACCTTCCTTTTTTGGCCTTCAGTAAACAACAAAACAATGAACAGGTTTCAACATTAAATCATCCATTGATATCAAATGAAAAATACAAAAATATTACACATTATGTAAGAGCAAGAAAAAACACCCATGAGTAGTATGAATTTTTTTAAAAACCAAGTATGGCATTATAAAAATGAGAATGACTTTAGGTTACATTCAGAAATGTATCACTTATTAGCTATGATAGTCTTTCAATCTGATTATCAACTAATCAACCAAGAAATACAGCAGTGAACATAATGCAAAATATATAGCTTTGTGAATATTATTATTATATTTACCCATGATCATATAATAATAAGTAAAAGGCTTAGAATTTCAACCGGAGTTTTCTGATTCCAAATTCAGTGCTCATTTTATATACCTTATTGAGTCTAAGAAAATATGTAATTGTGGCTTAAAGGAAAAAATCATGTGTGCGTGTGTGTGTGTGTATACAATGTTAACATTTCCAACTTAAACTATGAAATGGAGTGCACAATGGTTTTTGTCTACACAATTTTTATTCGTTTTTTCCTGAAATGTTCACTTACACAGTCTTTCTGTAGAGCCCGTGAGACTGGCAGTGGCACTCCTGGAAAGATGAAATTAACCAAAGAAAAAGTAGGCAACTTTTAGATGGAAGGAAGAAATGAATGCCTGAAGAAACATTAGTCCAAGAGAGGCACAGATTATATTAATCTTTCTAAGTGACAGAAAAAGAAATGCCTAATCCAAAAAGCAATAGAACTAATAGCAGGAGAACTACTTGTGGCTGCATTGCAAGACGAATGAGGTACACAAGACAGCTAAGGTCAGGAATAGTAAAAACAGCCATTATATGGAAGAAGGGACGAATGCAGATTCCCTGAAGAAATTCCTTCTTTGGGGAATTCCGTTTATGTGTAAAGAAAGCGACTCTTTTTCTATAACTGCCAGCTTGCCAAATGCCTTAACTACTTCCTCTTTACCCTCAATAAACCAAAGCGATGCCCATAAAATAAGATTTGCTATTCTTCAGTAATTTACCTCCCCTCTAAGTCTATGCCAGATATGAAGCTTAAATGACTAGTTAGGCAACTAAGTTTCCACATACCCTGTTCATGTAGCACTGTCACCTATCTACCCCAGAGCCCATCAACTTGATAAGGTAGAGAAAGCAATGAAGGAACTTCCAAGAAAAAACATTAACAGAATAGACACTCCAACTTTCCTTCTGTCCTGAAACCATTATGGTATATGTTATTATAGCAAAGAGGGTGACAGAAGTGAGAACCTGACGAGAGAGAGAGAGAGAGAGAGAGAGAGAGAGAGAGAGAAATCGACAAAAAAAGGAAAGAAGGAAGAAGAAAGAAAGAAAAGACAAAAGGAAAGTCTTTTAAAAGCATAAAAATAAAAGCATAAACCCACCAGGATGAGAAGAGCAACTGAATGTTAAAAACTGGAAAGCAGGCCAGGCTCAGTGGCTCAGCCTGTAATCCCAGCACTTTGGGAGGCCAAGGCGAGTGGACTGCCTGAGCCTGCAGGTTCAAGACCCGCCCGGGCAACTAGGTGAGGCCTCATCCCAACAATAAATCAAAAAATTAGCCAGGCGTGGTAGCACGCACCTGTAGTTCCAGCTACTTGGAAGGCTGAGGCAGAAGGATGGCTGGAACCCAGCAGTTCGAGGCTGCGGTAGCTGGGAGCATGCCGCTGCATTCCAGTCTGGGCGACAGAGTGAGACTCTAACTCAAAAACAAAACAAAAACAAAAACAAAAAAAACACACGAAAACTGGAAAGCAAATGGCCCAGTACCAAATGACTTAGCATAGCCCCCAAAATGGAATCCTGAGGTAGCAGAAGGAAGAGATTAGAAGCGACCTTGTTCATACTGCCCACAGGAACTGGAAGCATCAGGCTACCTCCAGAAGGGGAAATAAATGAGGGAGGGAGCAGCTTAAAAAAAAATAGGTTGAATCTCTGTCCCAAAAGCATTTGTGAGAGATGCATAAACTATCAATATCAGGAATAAAAAGTTGAATATCACTACAGAGCATACGAACATTAAAAATATTGCATGGAGAAGTATGAACAGTTTTCTATTAAAAGCATTGAAAATTCAGATGAAATGGTATATTCTTAGAAAAGTTGAAACTTAACAGAATGAATATCAGGAAAAAAAACTGAATAGTCCAGTAACTATTAAATAAACTGACCCTAACATAAACTTTCTACAAAGAAACACTAGACTCAGATGATTTCTCCATTCTTCCAAGCATGCATTTAAAGAAACAACACCAAGAATATGCAAATTCTCCAAGCAAGCAAGCAAGAAAGAAAAGAGATTTATGCCAATCATATGAGTTGTTTACCATTTGAAAAATCAGGCAATATAATTAATCACATTAACAAACTCAAAAATATACATATAACTACCATAAAAAGATATAGAAAAATGTGATACAATTCAATGCCCACTTCTTATAATACTCTTAGCAGAATAGAAAAAAGAAGGAAATTTATTCAGATAAAGAGATCTACAAGCTGAGCATGGTGGCTCATGCCTATAATCCCAGCACTTTGGGAGGATGAGGTGGGAGGATTTCTTGAGGCCAGGAGGACAAGGCCAGCCTAAGTAACATAGCAAGACCTTGTCTCTACTAAAAAAATTTTTTAAAAACTAGCTGGACATGGTGGCATGCTGTACTACTCAGTTACTCAGAAGGCGGAGGTGGGAGGATTACATGAGCTCAGGAGTTTGAGGCTGTGGTGAGCCGTGATTGCACCACTGCACTTCAGCCTGGGCGACAAAGCTAGACCCCGCCTCAAAAACAAAACAAATATCTGCACTGCACCTAGACAAACAGGACCTAAAAGGGGCCAGGAACACATAGCCCCAACTGCCGCACTATTCACAATAGCAAAAACACGGAACCACACCTACTGTCCATCAAAAGTAGACTAGATAAAGAAAAAGATGGAGTATTACACACCAATAGAGAAAAAAAAGATCATGGACTTTGCAGCACATTGAATGGAGTTGGAGACCATCATACCTAGTGATCTACCACAGAAAAAAATGTGACAACACAAAGGGTACCTAGTCCACTACCAGGGGGAGGGAAGGCCAGTTAGAAGCCCAAGCTTCACCTGCACACAGCCTATTCATAGAGTTAATCCTCACTTGTACCCCCATATTCCTGTAGTAAAATAAAAAAAAATTTGAGGGCATGATCCCTTACCCAATATCAGATCTGAGTCAGTTTCAGACCTGGAACCACTGACCGTAAAGATGGTCAGATCCCCAGGAGTCAGGAACCCACAACCCTAATGTAAGTACCTACTATAATAATTACCTCAGTCTGTACTCAAATGGACCTACCTGCCATTTCCCTGATTGCTGTTCCCTGGGCAAAACTACCCAGACACTTCAAGGTCTGCTGAACATGAAGTCTGTGTGTACACATATCCAGCAACCCAACATGTCCATCATGTCCTCCAGGCAGAGTGGGGGCATTAAGATACCAAGTAATAAATAAAGTCCTGGACAAAATCTGGCTTAGAGTAAATCCTTTGGGACTGTGGACCCACTCAGTTGTCGATTCCATGGTTCGTGAATGTAAAATGGTATCAACATACTGGGCAGTTTGTGAGATATCCATATTGAGTCCATTGCCTGTGGAGCTGGCAGAAAGGTCAAATGGAAGCCTCTGAAACTACCCTCCCTCCCTATCTCATCAAAGGGGCCTGACGTGAGAATCAAAAAAAAGAAGGGGCGTGGCTTTGTTTCATTCAACATCTGGTTTCTACAAAAAGCCAGTGGGACCTGGAGAATAACCACAGATAACTCTAAGCTCAGCAAAGCAGGAGCCCTACTCCAGCCACAGTGCCAGACATGGAGTCCTGTTATGTAGATTTACAGGGTCCCAAGTACATGGCATGTGGACATTGATTTCCAGAGGCAATCTGTCCTATTCCAGGGAAAAGAGATCCGAAACCATCTGCACTCACAAGGAGTGAGAAACAGAGTGCAATCTTGCCATAGAGCTAAGTCAGTTATCCGATTCCCTATCATAATATGGTCCAAAGATAACTGGAGATCCCATGGAACATCACATGGACCCATCGCATTGATGGCCTCATGCAGATGAGGCAGGAGTAGTGTGCAGAAGACCTTGGCAAAAGGGTAGGAGACACATGCTACTAAGATTCGGGGACCTGTGGCTTCTGTTGAGGCACAGGAGAATGCCAGGACGCCCCTCCAGAGGAAAAGCAAAGAAGAAGGTGCAATGTGTGGCAGGCCTCTTGATTCTGGAGGCAACACTAGGAAGACTCAGATGCCAGGGTGGCATGGAAGGCTGCCAGCCTAGGGCTGAGAGGGATCTGTAGCAAGTTGGGGCTGGGACGAAGGCAGCCCTGCTGCTGGGGACATACCATCTAGTAGACCCTACTGGTGTGGAAGTGGTCAGTGGTAGAAAGCATGCAGCGTAGACTTTCCCCAGGGTTCTGGAGCAAGGCTCTGCAGCAGAGGATCACATAAACAGCTTCCTCTTCTCTCTTCTCTCCTCTTCTCTCTTCTCTCTCTCTCATCATTTGCCATTGTTTCGTTAAGCACTGGCCAGCCCATGTATTCTTTCAGCTGTGGGGGTCATGTTTCCTAAGCTTTGGCCTCTCCTACCTTGGAGAGGTAAATCTCCTCTCTCCTCTCTCCTCTCTCTCTCTCTCTCTCTCTCTCTCTCTAATTTCCTTTCTAAAATAAACTGTATTTTCCAACCTAAAAGAAAAACAACTCTTAGCATGCTTCTGGGCCCTGAAAGATGGAACTCCTGACCATCGGGCACCAAGTGGCATGTGCCACTCAAAGATGAGCTCAGGAGTAGTCAACCAGGTCACGGGGTCAGACAGGGTCAGCAGCGATCTACTGTACAATGGAAACTGTGTACCCAGGGCAGAGTCGGGAAGAACCAGAGGAGACAAGAACACTGCAGGATAGGCGCCCAGACATCACAGGATCCCCAGTGCCCTCTGTGCACTCATGCCTATGGCTGTATGGGGCACACTTAGCTGAAGTGGGAGAAAGACCTGAGCTGTTTTATAGATGGATGGGCTCGGGGTGGGGTCCAAGCCAAACGTGGGCTAGAGTTACCACACAGCCATGCTCAGGAGAAGGCACCTGGAGGGCTGTGGTGGGAAGGACAATCGTGAGGCTCAGAGCTTTGGGCACTGCTCTGGCCACCCTCTTGGCGTGCAGGAAATGGCACATGCTCAAGAGCATGGCCGAATGCCTTGCTGACTGGTTAGTAGCCTGGAAGGAAAAAGACTGAAGACAAAGAATGGAGAACCATGGTGCCACATGCAGCAAGATGGCATGTCAGTTCACAAGCACAAATACCTACTCCGGGTGTGAGTCTGTCTTTCCTGGCTGTGAACAGCCCTGGGCAGAGGGCCCCACCACAAACAGCATATGATCAGAGAAGCTACGGTACTATGTAGCAAGCAGGAGTGGGCCCCCAGTCACAGGGTCCACTGTTCGTATCACACGTCACACGATCCGGAAGTGCTGGGTGGACAAGGCAGGACATCCAGCACAGGTACAGCCCTCTTCAGGACAAGACACATATGCTGAACCCAGTCCTTCTGCTTCTGACAACATGACACATGGGCTGACAACCCCATACTTTTCTGTAAGACTCTTGCTCCCAGCAAATGGTGCTGTGGGCACTATGAACTTTTTTTCATATTTTTAATTGACAGATTAAAATTATATATATATTTATGCTACACCACATGATGTTTTAATGTATGTATACATTGTAGAATTGTTAAACCAAGCTAAGTAGCTTTTGCATTACCTTACATATTTACCATCTTTTGTCGGTTAAACACTTTAAATCTACTCTCTTAAAAATTTTTAAGTATACAGTATATTGCATCATGATGTATATAGAGACATCATGATGTATATAGACCTTCTGAAGTTCCTCCTGTGTAACTGAAGCCTGTGTCCTCTGACCTGCCACTCTCTCCTCTGCCCAGTCCTGTCTCCCCCAACCTCTGGTAACCACCATCTACTTTGCTTCTGTGATTTGACTTTTTTAGATTCCACATGTAAATGAGATCATGTGGTATTTCTCTTTCTGTGCCTGGCTTATTTCATTTAACATAAAATCCTCAGGGTTTATCCACAGCACTGTGAACGACAGGATTTCCTTCTTTGTTAGGGCTGAATAGTATTCGAATTGTGTGTGTAACTATATTTTCTTTATCCATTCATCTGCTGATGGATATCCAGGTTGATTCCATATAATAATTAACTTCCTAGCATCTTCAACTCACTGTGCCCCGATGAACAGAATAAATAACAAATGAAGACCTTCCCGTGTACAGCAAACAAGGAAGTTACCAACACTACTGAAGAAATGTCAGAGGTCAGAGGGGATGGAAGGAGGTTCCCGTTGGGCATGACAGATGAAAACGAGTAACTACAGCAGATGGAAACATCAGCTATATTAACCATGTGCAAGTTCTTATGAAACTAAAAGAAAACTTCACCAGGTACCTTTGCAAAAAACTACTGAACTAATATGTTTTCTAAATATTGATACATAAAAGGAAAAAAGTTTAATGGAATTTCTATTATATGAAAAATCTATTTAGATTTTCTGAAAGATCAAAAAGTTTTCTTTCTAGAACTCAGTCTGGTCATCTGGTGAGAACAAGGTGAGTTCAAAGTCCCCTACTAAAATATGTGAACACTAAAGCTCACCCTGAGAAAGACCAGAAAGTTACAGAGTTATGTGCATTGTAGGTGGCGTCTGCCAACATCACCACCCCTAGAAATGAACAAAGGTGCAACATTTGCTGAATGAAGAGTGTGCTTTAAGTTCAGGGAATACGGTAGGCATTATGAGACCCTCTCCAAATCCTCAGAAGCAGTTGAAATGGAAGGTAAACAGTACTAAGTAAGAAACACTGGCGGTATACCCATGGAGACACACAGATTGGTTTTGAAACTCTGAGGAGTCCCATAGCTGTATGAATCTCAGCAGAGCATTCAATGCACATCCAGCAGCTATCAAAGAAACCAAGGTCCTTTTAAGAAGGAAAATCTGATCTTTAGAAAGAAAATGCTGTAATAAGCAGGGAGGCATTCATCTTTTATCTCTGTTTTTAACACTCTCCTGAAGTGAGCTCCTGTAATGTAACTGCCTGTGCAGAATTAATATTATAATGTCTAGGAGCCCCCAGAGGGCAGGGTTCAAGGCCGCCTCCACATAAAACCAAGCCTGTGGCACAAAACATAGCTCAAGTGCACATAGCAGCCCCACCCGTGCTGACCCAAGTCGGGGAAATCAGGTATCATCTGAATGAACACGGCCCCTTCATTTTACAAATGAGGAAACTGAGGCCCAGAGAAGTGAATTGACTTTTCCAAGTTCACTCGGCTCATTAGCACCAGAGTCAGGAATGAGATGAAGCCCCTTGACTTGTTTGGCAGTCCGCTGCTTTGAAAGAGAAAATACCAAGTTGTGTCTTTAAGGCCAATTTGATGCCGCTATCTACTTTTTACATGTTAACACAAGAGCTAAAGGCACTTAATGAGATAAAGAGATAATCAGGGCAACATGAATGGAAGAAGCGTACTCGAGGCTGCCACCTTACCAGTGGAGTGTACAGCTTGCTGTAAGGGATTACCGAGTCAAAAGGCTTAGAGGAATTCAAAGGAGATTAGAGCCTTTGTGAGCATGAATAGCAGCTCCAGTCAGCTCGGCTAAAGGGCTAACAATGCCCTGGCTGGGGGACATAATCTGATCCCCAGCTGGAGGAGAAGGCGGCGTCCACAAGGGCTGCAACATAATGAGCACATTAAGAATCGGAGGGCTATTTTTAGAGACCGAAGCCATCACTATGAGTCTGGCACAGCTGAGCAGGATGAATGAAGAATACAGTGCCGCTAAGCAATCACCTGGCGCAGGTGTAACGCGGTGTGCCTGATAGGGTGTCTGAAAATCTGTGCCTAAAAATACTTTTCTCTGTTGGCCTTGTAAATGCTTTAGGGAAGCACCATATACAGACTATACAGTCATCGAATGTGCAGGAGTAGAGGGTGCAGTGAGGCAGTAAGCTGATGAAGAAGATGAGGATGACATCAGGGCTCATCCTGCAGGCACCGTGTGGGGCACCAGCGCCTCTGGCAAGCTCTGGCAGCTGGGACAGCAGGAGGAGGTGCAGCATTGCAACAGGTTCCCTGGCCCGATGGGAAGGGGGGCTGAGAAGTGGGGGTGTCAGGGGCCAAATGGCCACAAGCTCCAGAGACACAGTGGGCACCGGAATTAAATGCCAGTTGGAGCAGTCTAGCCCAGATGGAGCTGTAGCAGTGGCCAAAAGTGAAAAAGGGATGTGGGCAGGCTACTCAGTACCCACAATGCACATGCCAGTAGAGCTCAGGGCCTGAAACGAAAAGCTGGCCTGTTCACCACAATACAGAATCATGGCCTCTCTCAGCTCTCCGCCCAACAGTCCACAGATCTAGAGGTCCTTGACTTCAGGGGAACCCAGGTACCCTCGGGGAAGTACATGTGGCTATTTTTTGGGAGAGCTGAACATGGGGAAAAGGAACTACCCAGACCTGCAAGAACTGCCACATGGACCCAGAATCAAGGCCAGTCCTGCTGCACTCAACATATTACCACGGTCTAGGCCAAATGGGACGTGAGAGCTGTGGTCCAAGTCTACCTTACTGTCTAGGGCCATGCCACCCTGAAGGTGCCCAATATCACCATCTCACAAACTAAGCAGGGTCAGACCTGGTTAGTACTTGAATGGGAGACCAAGTTCACCTTACAGAGGGCCCAGTGGGGGCAGCACATCCAACCTACTGGCATTTTCCCAATTCCTGCATACATACTGGAACAGACAGACCTGGTGTGAGCAGGCTTCCCACACAGAACTCACGCCACAGTCTGCAGAGCCGATGATGACAGGAAGGACCAGATGGAAGCCCCACGAAGATCCTTCCCACATCAAAATAGTCAACCAGAAAGAACATCGTAACACTGGTGGGAATGGAGAGCTAGGACCCCCATCAAAGCCTTGAAAGATCCTGAGGTACTGACTTTCATCATACTCCCATTAAACCCACCTGTTTGGCCTAGGTAGCAGCAGAAAGCTCTTCGAGAATAGCAGTGTATTATCACAAGCTTAATCAGGTTGGTGACCCAATTGCACTTACTTCGATACACTGTTGTTACAAGGACAAAACAACATAGCCCTAGTCTCTGACATACAGAAATTGATCTATCAGTTTGTTTTATACAACACCAGTTTGAAAGGGTCACCAGAAGACATTTGCCACCACCTGGCAGGGACAGCAGTACACATTCACAACCTGCTTCAAACCTACATCAAGATCCTTGGGCTCGACACCAGACTGGGGCCCAGAGTGGACACACTGTGCCCACTGGCCACATCTGGCCCACAGCCTGTTTTTGTGTGTCCCATGAGTTAAGAATGGTTCTGCATTTAAAAAAATTTTTTTATTTTAAAGATGTGGGGTACAATTCAGGACTAGGTATATATAAGTGGTCATCCTACAGGTAAAGTTTGGGCATCCCTGGGTCCCCACTTTGCCTGGTTTGAGATCAGGTACCTTTATTAATGTAATATGCCCCCCCCACCCCCAGAAGTTTCCAGCGACTGCCAATCCCTTTCTTATAGTATTATGGTAAATGTTCAGGGTCTGTTTACGATTGAGAAGATGTGGTACTCAGTTCTTTGTTTCTGAGATAAATCACAGAGTATTATAGACTCTAAGTCTGTCCAAGTTGCTGCAAAGTCCATAATTTTGTTCTCCTTTATGGTTATGTAATATTCTATCGTGTACATGTACTACATTTATTTTTTTTATCCAGTCTGGTTTCAATGGGTAGCTCGGTTGGTTCCATGTTTTTGCTATTGTGAATAGTGCTACAAAAAACATGCAGGTGCAGGTATCTTTTTTTGTAGAGTGATTTAAGTTCCTCTGGATATATTACCAGAAGGGAGATTGCTGGGTCATATGGAAGGTCAATTTCTAGTTCTTTTAGGAATCGCCACACTGTTTTTCCATAGAAGTTGAACTAGTTTGCATTCCCACCAGCAGTGTAGAAAGGTTCCCTTTTTTAAGAGACATAAAAGGACACACATAAAAAAGATAAGACAGAGCCCATATGGCCTACATAGCCTAAAATGTTCACCCTCTGCCCTTTCCAGAAATTTATTGGCTCTGCCTGTACCAGCTACCGATTTGTCACCTTCAGCTCTGAAAGCACCCTGCAAACTGCTCTGTGATACACCAGACTCCTTTAAGCCTCTCTCCTTGAAAGTTAGCCCATGTTCTCAGTAGAAGGCCCTGGAGGGACGCTGCAGGAGGAAGGGTCTTCCATAATGTGGTCCTGTGAGTGGTTGTGAGCATGTCCAGAAGGATACGCCCTCCCCCTCCCCCGCAAATCCCAACAATGCCCTTGGTCCCTCTGTAACACTGCTGCCTCAGCCTGGTGATAACCTTTTCATGGGCCTCTCAATATAGAAACTCCGAGGCTTCTTGCCCTCACCAGCTCTGGAAGGCCCCAGGCCGATGCCGGCATTCCGGTTCCTACCAAAGGCCCTTGCATTGCCTATCTGCAACACAGACAGTTCCCACCTGCTCTGCACTCCCAGAAAACTCTCTGCCACCAGCTGTGACCACCTGCTCCACGTGTGCATTCCATACGGCAGCCTTCTGCTTGCCCAGTGACTACAGACAAGCTCCAGCCTGGTCAAAGCAGTAACCTTCGCATCTGTTCAGTGGGCCGTTACCCCTTCTCCTGCAAGGTCTGTGCCCTTCCGAAGTGTTTCCTGCCTGGGTACCCTTGCTCGGTCCTAGAGCACCTGAGTGAGTTTCCTTATATCTGGTGCCAGTTATTCTTTTATCATACTTAGATCTTCTTTGTCCTAAACTTCCCTGTTTAACCTGTCTGGTTTCCACCACCTGCCCAGACTGATACAGCCTGACCTCATCCACAGAGATGTCAGTCACATGAACAGAAAGCACACCAAAGATGGTGTGCAGACAGGCCTGCCAACAGGAAGTTTCAGGCATAGGTGCCCAAGTAAAACAGATACAGAGAGAGGGAAGTAAGACCTATGGAAAGTTCATGTCCCCATGTTTGGTAAGGCTTCAAGGGTGCAGTGACGCGGAGCACGTTAAGTCATTCTCACCTCTAATGCAGGGCTGCCGCAAACCTCCAGTTTGTAGAAGACACAATCTCTGCAGCATGTGACCAAGTGAAGCACAATAAAATGGTGTGTGCTTGTACGTGGAGTGATTTCCTGACCCTTACTGATAATAAGTTCTGTTACTCCAGTGTCCCCATTTTTCCTGCATCCTCAATTCCCTGGATGAAATCTCTTCTTTCTGAAAGCTGACATACTAAAGAGATATTTGCAGATTTGGTTCCAGGCCATCACAATAAAGCAAATATTGCAATAAAGTGAGTCACATGAATTTTGTGGTTTCCCAGGACATTTAAAAGTTATGTTGACACTATAATGCAGTCTATCAAGTATGCATAGGATTATGTCTTTAAAATGGACATACCTTAATTTAAAAATACTTTATTGCTAAAAATACTAACAATCATCTAAGCATTCAGTGAGTCGTAATCTTTTTACTGGTGGAAGTCTTGCCTTGATGTTGATGGCTGCTGACTGATCAAGGTGGTATGTGCTGAAGGCTGGAGAAGCTGTGGCAATTTCTGAAAATAAGACAATAATGAAGTTTGTTGCACCGACTGATGCTTTCTTTCATGAAACATTTCTCTGTAGCATGAAATGCTATTTGGTAACATTTTACCCACAGTAGAGCTTCTTTCAAAATTGGAGTCAATCCTCTCAAACCCTGATGCTGCTTTCTCAACTAAGTTCTAGACTACTCTAAATCCGTTGTTGTCATTTCAACAACGTTCACAACATCTTCACCAGGAATAGAATCCATCTCAAGTAACCACTTTCTTTGCTCATCCAAAAGAAGCAACTTCTGATCCTTTCAAGTTTATCATGAGATTGCAGCAATCCAGTCACATATTTAGGCTCTACTTCTAATTCTAGTTCTCTTGCTATTTTGCCACATCTGTAGTCCCTTCCTCCACTGGAGTCTTGAATCTCTCAAAATCATCTGTGGGGTTGGAATCAACTTCTTCCAAAGTCTTATTAATGTGTATATTTTTACCTCCTCCCATGAACCACAAATGTTCTTAAAGGCATCTAGAATAGTGAATCCTTTCCAGAAGGTTTTCAATGCACTTTGCCCAGGTCACTTGCCCAGAGGAATCATGATCTGGCAGCTATAGCCTTATGAAATATACCCCTTAAATATTAAGACTTGAAAGTCGAAATACTCCTTGATCCATGGGCTGAAAAACGGATGTTATGTTAGCAGGCATGAAAACAACATTAGTCTCCTTGTGCCTTTCCATCTGAACTCTTGGGTGACCAGGTACATTGACAGTGAGCAATAATATTTTGAAAGAAATCTTTTTATTTCTAAATGGTAGATGTCAACAGCAGGCATTTTAGGAAACAGTGGGCATTTTCAGTAAGCCATGCTATAAACAGATGCACTATCAGTAGACTTTGTTGTTTTAGAGAACACAAGCAGAGAAGACTTAGCATAATTCTTAAGTGTCCTAGAACGTTCAGAATAGTAAACGAGAACTGCTTCAACTTAAACTTACCAGCTGCTCTAGCTCTCAACAAGAGAGTTGGCCTATCCTTTAAAGCTCTGAAGCCAGGCGTTGATTCCTTCTAGCTATGAAAGTCCTAAAGGGTGTCTTTTTCCTAGATGGCGATTTCATCTCCATTGAAAATCTACTGTTTCTCAGTGTGGTTTTGATTTGCATCTCCTTGATGATTAGTGAGGTTGAACATTTCTTCATGTGTCTGTTGGCTGCTTGGATGTCTTCCTTTGAGAAGTGTCTGTTCATATCTTTTGCCCACTTTATAATGGAGTTGTTTGTTTTTTTCTTTTCAGCACGTTTGAGTTCCTTGTAGATCCAAGATGTTAAGCCTTTGTCAGATCAGAATGGCAATTATCAATAACTCAAAAAATAACACTTACACACACTGTTGGTGGGAGTGCAAACTATTGTAACCTCTATGGAAAACAGTGTGGCGATTCCTAAAAGCTCTAAATATCAACCTCCCATATGACCCCACAATCCCCCTACTGGGAATATACCCTGAAGAACTCAAATCACTCTATGAAAAAGATACCTGCACACGTATGTTTATCGCAGCATTGTTCACAATAGCAAGAACCTGGAATCAGCCTTGCTGTCCATCAAAAGAGGACTGGATTTTAAAAATGTGGTACATATACATGATGGAATACTACGCAGCCATAAAAAAGAACAAAATCATGAATTTCGCAGGAACCTGGATGGAACTAGAGTCTATAATACTGAGTGACCTCTCACAGAAACAAAGATCTGAGTATCACATGTTCTCACTCATATAGTGGACCTTGAACATCTACCATAATACTATAAAAAAAGGATTGACAGTGGTGGGAAACTATGGGGGGGAGAGGGAGGGGAAGGGAGGTGGGATTAATGGTAGTAAATATCTGTCTGGGGATGGGGAGACACCCCTTATCAACAAGGGTACCTGAACAAAACATATTTATATACCTAACCCTTAACTGTACCCCATAATATCAAAATAAAAAATACTGATTAATAAAAAGAAAAACAAAGCAAATAAAATAAATGAAAAAAAGAAAAGAAAAGAAAATCTACTGTTTCGTGTAGCCACCTTCATTGATGAGTTTAGCTCGATCTTCTGGATGCCCTGGTGCAGCTTCTCCATCAGCACTGGCTGCTTCTCCTTGCACTTTTATGTTACGGAGATGGTTTCTTTCCCTAAACCAATCTCTGCTAGATTCCAACTTTTCTTCTTCAGTCTCTATCTCAGTCTTCATAGAATTAAGGAGAGGATCTTGCTCTAGATTAGGCTTTGGCTTAAGGGAATATTGTGGCTGGTTTGATCTTCTATCCAGACCACCCAAACTTTCTCCCTATCAACCCTTTCTTTTGTTTTGAGTTGGTGTCTCACTCTGTCACCCAGACTGGAGTGCAGTGCCCACTCCCGGCCACTACAGCCTCGACCTGCTGGGCTCTGGCAATCCTTCAGCCTTAGTCTTCCAAGTAGCTGGAACTACAGGCACGTACTACCATGCCCGGCTAATTTTTTATTTATTGTAGAGATGAGGTCTCGCCAAGTTGCCCAGGTGGGTCTCGAGCCTACGGGCTCAGGCAGTCCACTCACCCCAGTCTCCCAAAGCGCTGGGATTACAGGCTGAGCTACCAAGCCCGGCCCTGTTTTGCTTTCTTATCTACCATTGGTGTGCTCACCACAGTAGCACTTTTAATCTCCTTCAAGAACTTTCCCTTTGCTTTCACAACTTGGCTAACTGGCACAAGAGGGCTAGTTTTCAGCCTATCTCAGCTTTCAACAGGCTTTCCTCAATACGCTTAAACATTTATAGCTTTTTATTTAAAGTGAGAGATATGTGACTCTTTCTTTGACTTGACCACTTAGAAGCCACTGTAGCGCTATCAACTGGCTTAATTTCAATAGTGTGCCCATGGAGACAGAGAAAAACTGGGGGGAGGGAGGGCAGCCAGTTGATGAAGCAATCAGAACACACACATTTATGGATTACATTTGCTATCTTATATGGGCGTGGGACCCCAAAACAATTATAACAGTAATGTCAAAGATCGCTGATCACACATCACCTTAATAGATATAATAATGATGAAAAAATCTGAAATACTGAGAGAATTATCAAAACGTGCCATAGAAACATGATGTGAGTCCACGCTATTGAAAATATGGCATTGATAGACATGACCAATTCAGGGTGGCCACAAACCTTTAATTTGTAAAAAAACACAATCCCTGCAACACGCAAGAAAGTGAAGCATAATAAAATGAGGTATGCCTGCATCTAAAGTGATTTCTTGACCCTGACAAAAGGTGATAAACTCACCTACATATCTAAGCCAATAACACTGGCACTCACTGATATGAGTGAATCAGAGGAGAACATGGTATAGATTGTGCTGCTTTTGAGATAGCAAGAACTATCTAGGTGACAATGGCTACCAGACAGTTGGATATTTATATTTGAAGCCCAGGGATGGAAGTACAGGTTTGAAATTATTTTATCTTACAGCATCTTTATTAACAGTACCTTTCATTTATAACTTGATAGATTCTAGGACTTCTGATTCTAGCAATAGAACTAATTATACATTCTGAAAAAAATCATGCCTTATAAAAAATACTTAGATATATTTTTAAGTGCAGAGCTATGCTTTCAGGAAAGTAAAGAATATGACCAGGAGCAAAAAATAAAGCTACTGTTGAAACTAAAATGATAAACTATGATTGCCCTTTCAATATTGGCCCCTACTAAAAATCTAAAGACTACACACAGAACAGGAAAGTAAGCTTTAGGCCCACAAAAGGTAGAGTTGGAACTAAGACGTCTACAAAAATCTAAGCTCCTGAAAAGTCATTTCCTCATTAAAAGAATGAGCTAGAAAAAAATTACTCTCCAGCTGGTATAGGGAAATGTCAAAAAAACTTGTTTATCTCAGCTATGGCTCTGGGTAGAAAAATAGAGTCTACCCTGAGAATATATAAACTGCATCGATTCTTACAAAAAATTGGGTTTGAATTTACACTACCGGTGTGGTCCAGGAAATCCTAAACCAAGAAGTTAACTTAAAGAAGCCCTGGGTTGTTGGCAGTTCCAGGTTTTTCCAGAACCAAACGCAAATCTTCTCTGGAGGAATGCACCCATGTCCAGCTCCTCTGAATCCTCAAAGACTTAGAGCAGCCAAATAGAAGTTTATCATGACACATGATAAAATTCATGAAGAAAATAGTGTTTTGAGTGAGGGTTGGCTATAAGAACAAATCACTGAATTGGAATTCCAATGACTTCAGATAATACAATCTTAAAAATATTTAAAGAAATAAAAGCTGGAATCAAAAATATAAGCAAGCAACAAAAGGCTATCAAAATTCACCAGGAATATCTTTTTTAAAAACCAAGTAAAGTGTCTAGAAATAAAAATTACAATGATTGAAATAAAAATCCCAGTTGGTGATTTAACAGCAGATTAGAAATAACTGGTGAGAATTAATCGTTTTGAATAAAGATGTGAAGAAAGTACCCAGAATGCAGCACAGAAAGGCAGTAATATGAGAATGTGGGAAAACTAAGATTGCCTACCATATGTCCAAGTGGAGGTACACAGAGAAAAACAGAGAAAACAGGATATGCAATATCTTAAGGGATAACACCTGAGAATTTTCCAGAGTTGAAGAAAAATGAAATATAAATTATCTGATTTAGGAAGCACAACTCTTTCCAAGTAGAATTATTAAAAACAAATCCATTCCTGGACACCCAGTAGTAAAAGTGCAGAACATCAGAGTCAAAGACAAAATGTTAAAGGTTGCCAGTGTTATGAACTGGTCTGGTAGCTGACTTCTTAAGAGCAACAATGGAACCCAGAAGACAGTATATAGCAAAATGCTGAGAAAAAAAAACCGTCAGTCAAGAATTTGGTATTTGGCTAAACAATTACTCAAAAATTAAAGGCATTTTCAAATAAACCAAACTGGATATTTACTTCCAAAAAATCCTTACTAAGGGATCTTCTAAGAACATACATGGGAATGAAGGAAAGTGACCCCAGAAGGAAGATCTCAAGTTGAAGTTTAAAAATAAAATGGAGAGAAAGAAGTGGCAAAAATCCAGAAACATTTAAGTAAGGATGACACTAATGACAATAATGATAATAATATTTAATTTTAAGGTTAATAAAAATATCCAGGGGTAAAATCAGACTACTGACCAACAAAATATCTAAAATAGAAGGGGGATAAAATAGATTTAAAGACTTCTTAGGCTTTCATATTGTTAGAAAAGATAATAAATACTTAATTTTAGATCTTATGTTAAATATGAATGATCAAACCTTAAGATTAACGATTTAAAGAATTTTTTAAAAGCACAAATAACTTCTAGAACAATAGAAAGGGGAGAAATGGAACAAAACAAGGTTCACAAATGTTCAAAAAACAGAAAAGGAGCAAATAACAAACAAAAGCCAGCATGAAATAAGATGACAGAAATTATTAAAAGTAGATCAGTATTACTAACAACTATAATGAACTCTTCAACTGGAGATTGTTAAACTAGATTTTTTTTTTTTAATCAGCAAAGCATTTGTCTACAAGAGGTACCCCTAAAACTTAAGGACACAGAAAGGCGAAGGACAGGAAAAGGTACATCGAGAAACAAAAGCAAGGCGATTCAGTCATAGTAATTTTAGCCAAAATAAACTTTAAGACAAAAGGGGCACAGGTCATTACTATAAAAGGTTGACTTCACCAAAAATACATTTTTAAAAATTTAACTTACATACACTTAATAAAATTTCTCCAAAACATATAAAGCAAAAATTAACAGAACAAGTAAAAAATAGAGAAATCTAATATCATAGTGAGAGACTTTAACACAATTCTTTCAATAACTGATAGAACCAGTTTGAAAAATAAAAATGGCAAAGTTATTAAAGAGTCAAACACAACACTATTTTCTCATGCATAAATGCAGCATAAAAATTAACCACACAATAGACTATTAAAAGCTCAACATATTTCAAAGAATTAATATTAAACAATCATATGTCATTTCTCACTGACATCCCAATTACAGAAAAAAGACTCCACATCAGTACCAAAATTTCTGAAAACCACCAAGAGAGAATCAAAAAAGATTTTTAAAAAGTTGAATCTTCACAAGAATGAACCTTGTTGTGAAAGGCCACAGCAAACACGTGGCTCAATGTGAAAAGCCAGAACTGAAGATGTGTTGAAATCCTGTAACAGAAACACTACTGACTTAAATTATCTAACTGCCAAAAACTATAGACTCAAGTAGATTATTATGCAGGTCACATGAGAAAATTGCTATCCATGGCAGCTGAGTAACTTGCCTGAGGTCCCACAGTATGGCAGAGCAAAAATAGAACTCAAGACTTCTGACTCAAAGTCTCATGTTTTTTCTATTCCATAGAATCTACATGTACTAACGACCTTAACCAGATAAATATTTAAAATTTACAAAACAGTAGGGTAGGTTTTTATGAAAGGACCCCACTTAAATGAAGAAACCATTCACTTTTGTAGGCATTGCTATTATATACAAGAACACATTCTAGATAAGCGTACCCAACTTTGAAAAATAGCCATTGAGGGTGAAGATCAATCTCAAGGTTGCTTACTTCCTTGATGTTGTAAATGTTATGTCAGAGATTTGTTTCAATTATTCTTTGATGATTTATTGGCAACACAATTAGCTATTCTGACATAATAAATATTCATCTACAGAGAATGAATGAGATACTATGGTGTGTAGGTAGTGACTTTTATCCACAGTTCTGGAATTTCCCTACATGAAAAATATTTATAAATAATTTTTATTTTATAACATGTAAAATGTAGACTACAGCCAGCTTAACTGCTGTTTTTCTACAAGAATGCTTTTCTAAACTGGTTAGGAGTCCAGATCATCAGCTTTTTTCCTACTATACCCAGCAGCCTTGGGCACTAGCACAACACAAAGCTGTGTCTTCCCACTGGTTTGGGAGCATAGTGGTTCATGTACCACTTGGTCTAAGATTACGGCCAGTCCAACATACACTACCCCCACGTCAACTGGTTTTTAAAAAGTATAAAGGCTGCTCCTCTCTATCCCTAGAATTGTGCTAGAATACTCTGAAAGGATTTACTCTAGATCTACAGATGTAATTTATCAGAAGATGATGCTTTCACTGGATGTGCACTGAGTTAATAGTACATTCTGTGTTCTGGTTGTTTTAACAAGAAACACAAGAAAATATTAAGCACAAGTAATATTAAACAACAGGATCCATATTATTAGGTCAAAAATGTTGCTATCTGCATTGATGGATTAATTTAGTGAAATTTCTAAATTTACACTTTATATTTGAATAATACCTTAAAACATGAGAGGTGTCACCTAGAGCAAACATGTTTATGCCAGTTACATGTCTTGTGTAATACAGTGGTCTAATTAAAGATATAAAAGGAAGAGAAGTGACCATGAAAACAACGATGAATGCTCTAGAAAGTCTTAGTAAAAGTAAGTTATTAAAACTTTCTACCTATTTAGATGCAGGCAAGACAAAGTAACATGTTGGGGGAGAGACCACAGAAACATAGAAAGATTCTACACTCATATGGCTTCACAAATGCCTTTTTGTTTTCTCTTCAGTGTATTGAAACTAAAACTGGAAGTCGTAGATGACGTTTTATGGGAAGAAAGGTGATACAGAAGTAAGAGAGTCAGTTCATGAAAATGCCTTGACCCTGTATCAAAGGCTAATAGCATCAAAATTCAGGCCAGGTGGTGGCTCAGATCTATAATCCCAGCATTTTGGGAGGTGGAGGTGGGAGGACCACTTGAGTTCAGGAGTTCACGACCAGCCTGGGCAACACAACGAGAATTTATCTCTACAGAAAAGTAAAAAAAAAAGTCTGAGCGAGGTGGCTCATGCCTATAATCCCAGCAGTTTGGGAGGCCAAGGTAAGAGGATTGCTTGAGCCCAGGAGCTCAAGACCAGCCTAGGCAACATTGTGAGCCCTCGTCTCTACAAAAAATAAAAAATTTTAAGTTAGCTGGGCATGGTGGCACATGTCTGTAGTTCTAGCTACTTGGGAGGCTGATACAGGAGGATTGCTTAAACCCAGGAGCTGGAGTCCGCAGTGACCCACGATTGTGCCAGTGTACTTCATTCTGGGCCACAAAGTGAGACCCTGTCTTAAAATAACAACAAAAAACAAGTGATAGGAGGTGTGGTCATTTTTTCAAACATTATTATGGTCCAAACTTTGTGTCTATCATCTAAGTACTTTACAAAAATGTACTCACTTATCTGGGTAAAACCCCAAGCAGTAAGTACTACCGCCTCCACCAGGAGCTTCATATGTATCCTTTATTAAATGTGTGTGTGTGTGTGTGTGTGTGTGTGTGTGTGTGTGTGTGAAAGCAGGATTTATTGAGAGGACAGAATATGTATCCTTTATTAAATGTGTGTGTGCGTGTGTGTGTGTGTGTGTGTGTGTGAAAGCAGGATTTATTAAGAGGACAGAAAAGCTCCCACAGTGGGAGGGGATCCGAAGGGGTTGCCCCATTTATTAAAATTAAATGACCAACCTGGTTGGCTGAGTTAGGCCTATCCTGTACTCGAAGAAGAGGGTGTAAGTGGGGTCCCCAGCTTGGCTCTACCTCCAGTCAAGCCTGGACCCCATCTTTTATTCATTATACACCCTCGGATGAAGGATCTAACTTCTGTAAATGTAGTGAGGATGACAGTAAGGCAAATGAGAAAGCATGTTTCAAGTGTGGACATTAATCCATGGGGGCACTTAGCAAGCAGTACTTCCTGCCCAGTCCTCCTGGTTTGCCAGAGACAACAGATCCAAGTGAGATGTGCACTAGCACTCCTGTCCCAGAGCCCCAGGCCACCTTCTGCCCTTCCAGACCTTCCTGGTGTCCTTCCTAATCATTCCTGAGAAAACTAGGAGTGTGTGCTTCTCCAGCCTCCTTCAGTCTGTCTCTACGGCTCCACTCCAGGTATGAGTAACAGGCCCCAGAAGCCCAGAGGAGTCCCAAGATAGAAGCAAGAGGAAGGCAAGATGCAGATGGCAGAGGCCATCAGCATCATTCCATCCTGTTCTGCTGGCTATCACTGCCACACTGCGTGCAGGTTGCTGCTGGAGCCACAGTCCAATCTGAGCCATGTGCACTGCCCTTGGACCGCCAGCCACACACTACCCTAAGGCACTGGGGCTGCTGCTGCAAACTTCCCTTCTCCATGACTTCTGATTCCTGTAGTTCAGCCCAGCCTAGTCCACCAGAAGCTTCTCTTGTGGCCATTTCTTTAAAGGGGGGAGGGAGGAGACAGACTCTCCCCCTGCAACTGAACCTGTTTCAGAGACTTCCAGACTATCAGAGAGATGTGCCCATCTCTGAAACCCAACTATGTACAGAATTCAGGATTCAGGCATTCCCAGAGAATTGGGCAGATGGAAGACCGTGACTGCACCTCTGTGCCAGCACCCCAGATAACTGCCCCATGGAGACTGTTTGCCCAGGGTGTGGGATAACACAGGGGGTGCTGCCCAGCCTCCCACCCAGCCTCGCAGTTTCATCTCTAGCCAATAGAAGCAATCTGGCACATAGATCCGAAATCTTGATTGACCCATGAGTTCATTTGCACTCCGAGTACATCAGGCTAATTTTGTATACCTACAAAAAGTAAACACTGACGTTTGCTTGACGTCAAACTGCTTTCTAGACAGGGACCCATCCATGTCATCAAAACTGGAAAAAAAGTTGATTCATCAGCATTAGCTAAGTAAAGATGGGTTTTTAAAAATCACTGTTATAAATCCACTCTGGCACCTAATCACATTGGAAATTAATTAACACCCTCCCTTTCTCTCAAAAATCTTCATACCTTCATTCTTTGAAAACATAATGATTGACTGATGTGTTTAGATTTCTAATATTTTTTTCCCAGATAAGAATATAAAAAACGTTCTCCTATACAAATATCCAGTCAATACAGTTTATATATAAAAATACTTTTTTTCGGTCAGTACCAGGGGGAGGTGGAAATAGACTGTCACCTTGAGCCCAGGGAGGCAGTGTGGGTAGGCAGCAGTTGAGAGGAGCCACGTGAATATCAAACAAAGCAAGGTTAGAATTCTGGATTGCTGCTTACCAGCTGCATAACCATGGACAAGTTTTTCAAGTCCCTAAGCCTCAGTCTTCCCAACTGCAAAGTGTAAACAGATATTAATGTGTCTCTTCTGGAGATTTTGAAAATATTAAATGAGATGAGGCTGGGCATAGTGGCTCACGCCTGTAATCTCGGCACTTTGAGAAGCCAAGGCGGGAGAATTGCTTGAGCCCAGGAGATTGAGATCAGCCTGAGTAACACTGTGAGACTTTGTCTCTACCAAAAATCAAAAACTTAGCCAGGCATGGTGGCACATGCCTATAGTCCCAGCTATTGAGGAGGTTAAAGTGGAAGAATTGCTTGAGCCCAGGAGGTTGAGGCTGAAGTGAGCTATGACTATACCACCGCACGCCAGCCTGGGCGACAGAGTGAGACCTCAACTCTAAACAAATATTTTATTCAATCCATAATATGTGGTATATACTCAACAGAATAGTCACTTCCAAGAGCCACCTGAGTGGTGGCTGCTGTTGGACACTCTTCCTCTCCTGGGTCTCCCTCCTTCTGGTTTCTCATCCTCTGTCCTTGGCCTCCTGCTCAGAGGTGCTGTCCCCTACATGGTCCTCTTGGGAACCCCACACACAATGCCTGCCCCAATCACACACAAACCCGTGCTCACTGGGGACAGCTCCCTTTACTTGCCTTTGTGAGGTGGGACTCATTTAGTCCATCTATAATCGTGGTTTGGTTCACACTGATTAATGCAAAGCTCCACTCAACAACTTGACAATAAGGGAAATTAGATTTCTCTTCTTGACCCAGAGTGTCCTCGGGTTTAGTGGTCCTGCTCTGCTTCTTAGCATCCCTCTACGAAGACTGAAGATTTTTTTGATAGATATCAGCAGCTAGAGTGTACCCTTCTTGAGGAGGAAGGAGAAAGTTGGAAAGCAATTCTAAGAAAAAAAAGAAGTCTTCGTTATGAAGGGTAAAACAGATTTGGGGATTAGGAAACAGGAGTAGTTTTGTCTGTTTCATGAAAAGGAAAAACAAAACAAGATGATGAGAAAAGGCAAAAAGACAAGAGCAATTCAAGTGGCAAGATTTTTTTAAAAGGAGGAAAAACTCAGAAATTTAGTTGGGTGCTCCAAAAAGTCACTATCATCAACCAATGTTTGCAAACAACTACAGTATGTATAGGAACGTACGTCTAGAAGATCTCAGCATTTCCTAACGTTCCTTGTAGACAGTCAGTTCCAAATGTCATTTAAATTCATTAAATGATACTGTTCATGGCCAAATAATTCTTATTTTTACCTGTCCAACCACCCCAAAGTAAAATTCTATGTTGAAACTTGATAAAATAAATTTTTAATTTTCCATATCTTTTCAAATGTAATTGCATTTATTTCAAATTCCCATAGCAAGATCAGGAAGAGAAAAAATACTTGTAAAATAAATGAGAGAATAAAACCAAAGTTTCCACAGGACGGTGCAGAGACCCTTTGGAAGCACCGGAAGATTTTATACTAGTTGAGTTAGCATTAAGTGGAAATGCCAGGTTCAAATAATAGAATGCTGATGCACTGCTTGGCACTGGGAATTGTATATTCAATGCTACAAAAAGCAACTGATGAGAGTCAGTCGTGGGACCATCCTTTGAAGAGGAAATCCCAGCAAAGGTTGGATAAATAAGTTTATGGAAATTCAAGGCCGGACCCGGTCAACACTAATGACGATTCAGCTCTCAGCTGGATTTATGCCAGCAGCCATCTTCAGGTCAGCTGGCGAGTCCCGCCTTCACCTTCTGTGCCCTACGAGGCAGCCCCTCTGCCAAGCAGGAGCCCACTTCTGGCAAGGGCCCTGCACTGCCTCCCGCCACAAGCCTGAAGGAGGAGGCTCCCTGGACGTGGCTAAGGGCTGCTCTGGACGGAACATGCCTTCGCCCTCGGAGCAAGTGATGAAAGGTGTCTTTTCAGCCCTTTGTCTGGAACAAACAGAAAAAACAGCTCCGCAGGCTTCAGTGAACCACCTGCTTCCTTTCCTGTCTTCCCTCTTCGTCCCCCCCCACCCCCCCCACCTGGTGCATATCTAAACATACTCCAAATTGCGATCTCTGTCTAGCTCGCCATCGTGTTCATTCATTCCCTCGTGTTTAACCTTGAAACCTGACTGCAAACGTGCCGACATCAGTGCCTACAGACGGTCGCAAGGGCTGCAGCGCCGGCTCCTGGCAGGGTGTGTGCTTTGATGGGCTCCGGGGGCAGAGCCAGCTGGCTGCGGTGACGCCGTTGCCCAGGGAACAGCTACTGAAGTATGTGCTCCCGAGTATGCACCAGGCCCGGCGCCTCTCGCTGTGCGCGGCTGAAGCGTGGCACTGCGGGTGCTGGGCCCAGCTGGTGCCCGTTAATGCGCTCCGAGCAACGGGAACAAGGAGCAGTTCCAGAAGCCTTACTCTTCCCACTGACAAACAGGCTTACCTTGCTGCCTTATTAATGAACAGAATATCCCTCACCCACCCAAATAAAATGCACAAAGTATGAAGAAATAATTAGCTCGAGGAGGTACTCTTATTATTTCTAAACAATGCCTGCTGACTAGGAATAAAACAGTAGAGCAGCCCTGCACACCTATGGGATGGTCTGTCCTTTTGCTTGTTGTAAACTCTTCTTTACTTCACTTTAAGTGCCCCTCACCCCAGTTTAGTCTCCCCCTATTTCTGCTGTCCTCACTAGGAAAATACATAAAATGTACAACCCTTGCCACTTTGAAGATCGCCAGCAGGAGGCCAGCGGCCCCTACCCGCAGCTCCGACAGCCGTCTTAGCAACCAGGCTCTCACGAGGCAGGGGCCATCCTAGCAGGGACCATTCAACAGATGTGCTTCTCAGTGCCAAGCCAAGTCACAAGCACGACATGCCAGCCAGAACGGCAGGTAACGCTAAGCTCACAAACACACAGACCTGCCTGTGTGGCTTAGAACGACCAGGGACCAACTCCCATCCTGGCCACCCACTCCCTGCAGGTGCCAGAGCTGGGTCCCACCCCGTATCCTCTTTCTGCAACCCAAGCTGAGAGGGGAGCCACTGCCTCAGCATCACCTGCAGTGTGGCAGGAAGAGGGCCCTGGAGGAGCCTGCAAGTTAGGGGAAGGCTTGCACCTGAAGTGACACGTGTCACTTTCACACTACACTGGTCAAAATTAGTCATGGCTTCCCCAACTGCAAAGAAGTCTCAGAAGGTCGGGAGAACCAGATACTGCTCAGCACGAATTAAGAGAGGGAAGAAAAGAGAAAGGAAAACCAGCTGAAGGTGTATGAGGGCACAGCAGAGGCCCAGGGGTTGCCTCCCGAGGACCCAGGCCAGAAAGCCAGTAGCGGGCAGATGGGAAACCCCCCACAGGACCCAGGCCAGGAAGCCAGTAGCGGGCAGATGGGAGACCCCACAGGTAAAGGAGGAGCCACGAGGGTGTGAAAGCTGGCACAGCATGGGAACTGGAGGCCAGAGACCCCTCACAGGGTCCAGCCATGGGTCGTGGTGTGAAAGGAAAATCAAACCAGTATTGACTCAGTTCCTATTATGTGACTGCACTTTGTATTCCCAACCCACAAAACATGTTATTTCCAGTCTGTCGATAAGAAAAATCAGGCACAGAGAGGACACAGCAACTAAACTGGGGCCAGATTTGAACTTGGGTGTGTACAATTTCAAAGTCCATTTTCTCCCATCCTGTTATTCTGACTTTCAGCTTATGGCAGGAAAGAACACACAGTTGGGGAAAAGAGAGTCCACCAGTAGCAGAATCAGACAAAGAAAAGAAGGTTGTCAAGGTGAGGAGGAGAGATGCAGAGGGCACTGGAGGGCAGTATCCCTGTGACCCCCTCATGGAAGGGAAAGGGAGCATCAGGGCCACATGAAAATGCCCAAAGACCCAGCAATTCTCCCCCAAGAAATCTGCCCAAAAGAAAAAAAGTCAAACAAGAACAAAAGATGTGTCTGTGTGGTTTTTCAACACAACATTGCTTATAAGAGCAAAATATTGAAAATAAGTACCTCCCAAGGGAGAAATGGTTAAATACACAGGGACACTTCACACCAGCACTGAAATGACTTTGTGAAAGATGTTCCCATCTATCTCAGGGCAAGTCAGTCAGGCCTCCTCGGTCAGAGAGCCTGGGCCCCTGCTGCCTCTATCTTCACACAAGCCAGAGACACCAGCCCAGAAGGAAGGGTCTGAGGACAAGAAAAGGGAGGAGCAGGCTCTGAGCATTTTAGAGCAAACTTTGAGTTCTGGATTTAAGGCAAACTGAGGGTCAGAAAACAGAGCCAAACCTCTGACATAAGACCGCAGCTCAGTGGGCAGGGGCAATGATGTCCACTGACCACTGAGCTGCAACAAGCAAACACTGTCCACAGCTTCCGCTTAAGGCAAGACTTGGGGTCAGTTACATGCCCAGCGTTGGGGATCGAGTGCTTCCACCTTCAACACAGGAGTCTGCTGATTTTCTGTCAGAGCTGTTCCATTTGAACTGAAAGGAAGTGTTCTGGGCTCCAAAAGAAGGTTTACTGCCAGCCACATGACGATGGGGTTAGGGATGTGCTGGTGAAGTCCCGAGCTCATGCGCGGGAGCTAATAATCTCGAGGATTAGAAGTTGGCCATCTCCCATCGAGTCTGGTACTCTCACTGAGGAACCAGCACCATGCCACGGACACCCAGTGCCACGTTGAAAGGCCATGTGCAGATGTTCCAGCCACAGCTTTAAGTCTTCCCAGTCAACAGCCAGAATCAGCTGCCGCACACAGGCGTGAACAAACCTTCCTAAGACTCCAGCTTTATCCTGCTGAGCTCCCAGGCATATGGAGCAGAGACAAGCCAATCCTGTTATCCCTGCCTGATTCCCAACCCTCAGAACCTAGGAGTTTCACAAAAGGTTGCTTTTATTCTACTAAAAAAAGTCAAACTTGTTTAGAAGCCAAGGGTAATTCTGTAACTGTTATCATTACGTAAACCTGTATATGATGTGTTTATAGACACTATTTATATTTAAAATGTTTTGCCATGAAACGGTTTCCATTAATTTCTGGTTGTCAGATGTTGGATTTCAGAAGTTCCAGAAGAGAGCACAGAAGCAGCAGAGGCCCATCCCGGAGATGGGGCCATTCTGTTGCACGGAAAGACTTCCTGGGCACATGGAAAGACCTAGAAGTGAGGGACACTCTGGCATCCATGCCCTGGAAAAGTGATAGTGCCAAGCTTCCAGCCTACGCCTCATGAGAGATCCTCTATATTTGCCTTGGTGACTTTGGAAGCATTTTCATAAGCACGTGTGATAGGCAGTATATTTGAGGGGCACAAGGTATCTTATAGTCCACTGTGCCTCCCAGAGCCCCTAAGACAGCAGCTGGCAGAGCACAGGTGCCAAAACCCACTGTGGAACGAGCCAGATGCTGTGTCCCTGTGTGTTCTCATCCTCCTAACAGCCCCAAGAGCCAGTGTTATCAATCTCACTGCAGACGAGGAAACCAAAGCTTAGAGTCAAAGCAGCCTAAGAACACACCAGCAGTGAACAAGCCTAGACCAGACACCAAAACCAAGCTCGCTTACCATGCTCTACTCCCTACAGACAGAGTCTGCTGAAGGCAGAGGCTCTGCATGCAGAGGCAGCTGGATGAACAGCAGTAAGCTGTTCCCTCTAAAGGTAAGCGCCATGAGGACAGGGCATCTCAGTAACTCCCGTCTTCCCAACATCGAGAGACTTGCCCAGCAGATGATATGCCCTTCAGGGTGTTTGCTGAATGAATGAACAAAAGAACAGATGCATGCCTGCTCTGCAGCCTGCCCAGTATGGGATTTGCTCACTCTTTCCTGAATACCTCATATCAGCAAGACCCTTGTTTTCCCAAGGACAGGACTTTGCCTCCTCCTCCTTGAGCTCCATTCCCCCCGCTCTTAGTTTTACCCTCCTGCTCCTTTCTTCATGCACTCTGCATTCTCAAGGCCACTGCTCAGGCTTCTATTTGCCTTCTCCCTGGAATCATACCCAAGAATGTCATCTGTGGTTCGTGAGGAGGTGCATGCTGGCTCTGGGCAGACAGGCATTCCCCATCATGGCCCCTAACAAGAGGGCTCCCGCCAGCTCATGTGGAATGTGGATGAGAGAGCTGTGTCCTGACAGGGAGGCGCCAAGCCTCAGGTGAGAGCAGCAGGCGGGGGGCAGGGCCACAGTCTCAGAGACCACCCATGACCTTGAAATACTGCTTGTGCTTCAGTCCTTCGGGTTCCTCACTGGAAAAGAGTCACATTATTTTCCAACTTCTGCTACTTCTGCTATTCAGGTGCAGCGGTCCTCAAAAGCAGATCACTACTGCATCTCAAGATAAGAAAACAATTCAAACACAATGCATCTGAAGCATATTTGGGGGACTCGTTAGCACTTTGAGGAATTTTTATTAAAACTATCCAAGTCCTTCGGAAATGGCCATGGGGTAGACAAAGAGATAGCTGAAATACCACATTACACCTGAAAATAGGCCTTCCAACATTCGGTTTGCTAGAGTGTCTGGAAAGTTATTTTGCTTCTCTGGCTGGAAGTATCAAGTAAATCATAGTTATTAATGATAGAGGAATATGAACAATAAAGAAAAGGACCTCCAATTACAAAGCTAGGGTGTTGCTGTGGTCCTTGAAAGAACAGATGCTGACTGAATCCGTTGCTAAGCAACAGTCCCCCCCTCCCGGGCTCCTCAGGTGTTGCTGTCTGACCTGTCAGCCATGTCAGAGGGCGGCAGTCGCTTGACTCGAGCCCAAATGTGCAGATCCCAGGAGACAAGACCAGCCTTTCTCTGTCTCCGAGAAGCACTTCCACCCAGCAGGCACAGTCAGACACTGCAGCACTGCGTAGGTGCACCCGGCCTTGGAAGACAGATGCGGGGTACTTGACTGCCATAACACAGGAACGCGCACTGACTGAAAGAGGGCTCTTTAAACAGGATTCCAATCAATCAGCCAGTCCTGCATGGGATGGGGTAGCACTCCAGGTTCCCCAGCAGCCCTGGCCTCCTTGCAGGCAGAGGGCATGCACCAGCACAGCCCCATCTACGAAGAGGGCGCTGAATGCTTCTTCCAAGCGCCTTCGCATCCATTATCTTGTTCGATTAAAATGCAGTCTTTCAAATCCATGATGTTCACGCACTACTCAGCTTTCTAGAGTTTTAATTGCCCATTCTGCTTTCCTCCTAGGCAACAGAACTGCTCTATTAATATCTCCCCACTGGTTTCAGGGGAGAGGGGAGGCAGGGAAGTTGTGCTTTTGTATTAATTGGCACACCTCTCTGCTGCTTACTTCGGGATCTCAGGGTCGTTTTTTCTTCTCAGTCGTTCTGCTGTCATCCTCTTCTGTCTGGGTTGTTCTCCACATGGCTGTTTTAAAACAAAGAACACTAACCTCAGAGTGTTCTCTCTCTGTCCAGACAGAGGGCGAGGGCATGTGACCAAGAGGGACGGAGTATGTTTGCATCTCTAGTGCCTCCAAAACCATCAGGAGCATGTCCATCAGATAGAGAAAGGCGTGTCCATCTGGCAGATCCACAGATTAAACTGAAGGGAACATCTGACCCAGGAGCCACACCCTGCTCTCTGCTGTACCCCAGCCACCCCTAGTTTCCACTTCTGCACTGGCTTCCTCAGTTTCCCTCCCATGATCCCTTCTTCTCTCCATGCATTCTAAGAACCAGGTATAACTTTGAATCCCGTGGATGTGTCAACCACCCCCAATTCACATCTCCTGGGCTCGTCTCCCCTGGGGCAGACTCCTAGAGCCACCTGCTTCATCAGATGCATAATCTGCAATTCACACTTACTGTGTCTATACCTAAACTCTAATCCCCCACAGCCTCCGCCTGCTCAGGGCTTCCATGCTCAATTAACAGCACTATGGTCACACAACTGCTTAGGCCAGAAGATCCTGGCATCATCTTGAGCTTCACCTTCTCTCATACCAGATGCTCAAACACACACCGTGACTACCGTGTTGTCGCTCAATGCCCTGGCTCAAGCTACCACCATTGCTCACTGACCACACAACGTCCAAGGCCCTACCCCTGCTCCACTCTAAGTTTCCAGCACTTCCTTCCAGAACATTTGCTTTCTCCCTTACTCTCTGTCCAGACAGAGGGCGAGGGCATGTGACCAAGAGGGACGGAGTGTGTTTGCATCTCTAGTGCCTCCAAAACCATCAGGAGCATGTCCATCAGATAGAGAAAGGCGTGTCCATCTGGCAGATCCACAGACTAAACTGAAGGGAACATCTGACCCAGTGCACAGTGGCATATTTAATGGTTTGTTTAGTATGGTCTGGTCCCCTCCCTGCAAGACCGTAGTTACAAGGGCAAGGCCTTTGCCTGGTTGCTGCTACACACCCAGCATGCAGGGCACAAGACAGGGATTTGTCTTGTTCACCCAAGAGCAGCTCCATGAGGGCATTTGCTGGTTCAATGTCATGCCCTCAGGTCAAGAATGCTGCTTGGAACAGAGTAAATGCTCAATGATAGATGTTGAATGTATAATTCTGACATGTTATAGGAAGAACACACAAAATTATAAGAGAAGCGGCCAGGTTCGGTGGCTCAACCTGTCATCCCAGCACCTTGGGAGGCCAAGGCAAGTGGATTGCCTGAGCTGGCAGGCTCGAGACTCGTCTGGGCAACTTGGTGAGACCTTGTCTCTACAATAAATCCAAAAAATTAGCCGGGTGCAGTAGTGCATGTCTGCAGTTTCGCCTACTTGAAAGGCTGAGGCGGAAGGATCACTGGAGCCCAGCAGGTTGACACTGGGGTGGCCATGAGCGTGCCACTGCACTCTAGCTAGATGACGAAGTAAGACTCCAACTCAAAAAAATAAAAAATTAAAAGAGAGATGCAAAATACTTTTTTAAATGCAAAAGGATGATTCCTTTTTAAAGATGCTATTTTACCAATAAAATACGATGGGGGTTTGGGTACAGAAGGCCTAGAGTTGGGGAAGTCAAATGTCCCCAGGAAACTAAGATGTAGTCAAAAGAAAAATCTCTTCCCACAAGACATGGCAAAAGCAATCAACTACATCTTCATTAGGAATTGTCCCTAAAGGTTATTAAGGGCGATTCAGTCTTTATAACAGGGCCCACTTGTAGAATTGATTTGGGCTTGAATTTAGGGTATGCCATGTTTCTCCAAGGAGGAGGGTAATAGGGGCAGGTGACAGGGGTGAAACAACACAGAAGGAGCAAGGGGCACATTGTCCTCCTCACTACAGAGGAGGCAGGTGTATCTGACCACTTCAGTGGGGCTGAGCACATCACTGTGACCAGAAAGGAGGCACAGTGATGGGGACTGTCAGTCATTTGGGGGCCTTCTCTAATCGACCAGCACTAATTGCCGTGAGTTTGCATGTGTCAGCAGATATAGACAGTGCTTCTGTCACTGCTTGAACAAAGCCAAAGGAACATAGGAAATCTTTTTTTAATCTCCCAATACTATAGGCCGGGCCAGGAGTGAGGGGAAGAGGCCACAACTGGGCGAACTCCTCACATTTCAGAAGCCAGCCCTTGGTTTTCTGATCAGCGTAAGCTAGGTTTCCATATGGCTTCTGCCAAGTTTCTGAGAGATTCCTCTACCGCTGGCATCGAAGAAGACATGTGATGGACACTGAAAGCCAGAATCCTCCCTGAGAAGCAGGCCTCAAACACAAGGCTGGATGCCAGCCCACAGCATTTGGGAACGCCCAGGGGACAGGAAGAGACCAAGTGAAATGGAGTTCACTCCCACCCAGCATCACTAGACATGTACTTGGTCAAGAATTCAATTTTGTGTGTGTGTGACTAGGAAACACACTGATGCAAAATGGCATATTATCTTATGTGAATAGTACAGTCCACTACATACCTGAACGCAGGTACTGAATATTTATGAGTCATAACGATCTGCTTTCAAACAGAGCCAAGAGATATGACTAGTTGCTAAATGCATTGATATAGATCAAAATTATATCATAAAAAATAAGATGTCTTATTTTAAAAAATAGTTTTATCTAAATACAGTCCATACTTCCCAAACAGTGGTCTTAAAAACAACCAGAAAAACTTGCACCTGTTCTTCTTCAGCAGGTAAAATATTTAAGATGTGTATAGGGTGATGCCATGAGGAACTGTAAATAAGGAACTTCTCTGGGTACTTTCCACACATTCTGCCACTTAATCTGTACAACAGATCTGGAAGTTATCTTTTTATATATCATAGTATTATTATCATCTTATAAAGCACAAAACCAAAATTCTTTTTTTTTTTTTTGAGTAGGAGTCTTACTCTCTCACCCAGGCTGGAGGGCAATGGCATGCTCCCAGTCACCGCAGCCTCGACCTACTGGGCTCAGGTGATCCTTCTGCCTCAGCCTTCCAAGTAGCTGGAACTACAGGCACATGCCACCACGCCTGACTAATTTTTTTATTTATTGTAGAGATGGGGTCTCACCAAGTTGCCCAGGCTGGTCTCAAACCCGTGGGCTCAAGCAATCCTCTCACCTCAGCTTCGCAATGTGCTGGGATTATAGGCACGAGCCACCATGCCTGGCCCCAAAATTCTTAAATAATAACCATACTGTCATTCTCCTGATTTTCTTGGAGAAATAGAACTAGATATCATGTATAGGTGGTTTGCACAGTCACAGACAATGTCACCGAACTAGCATGTGGCATAGCTAGATCCTTTCGGCCCCAAGCCTGTCTGTGTCCTGGTCCTCTGGCCATCAGGACCCTTGCTGTGCTGCTCACTCTTGGGGCACCATTCATGCATGCTCATGTGGCAACATGGTGGCTCCACATCTGCTATGTCCTGCTGCCATACACACTCTGCTCACAGAGGAAAGTCTCAGTCAAAAGTTTTCCATCTGGCTACATGCTGACATCACTGGGGCAATGACTTAATTCTATTAACATCCAGGGCCCTACCGGGAAATATCATGAATCAAGGGGAGTCTGGTGTACCAGGACTTTCACAAGGTCCTCGGCTGACTCTAATGCACAGCCATGTTGAGAACAATCCACAAAGTGGTGGACCAGTCATTTATTTTATGTTTATGGTTTGTCATCTTCAAGTGTATGTAGTGAGATACTCATCCAATAAAGACCACGAGCCCTCAGGTTCCAGATACTCCTTATGTGCTCACCACACTGTGATGGGGACAGCCCGACCTTCCTTTGCAGCTGGCTGACTCTAACCACTAAACACGCACATCTTTCATTCTCACAACAATCTTCCCAAAAAGGTACTGCTGTCTCTCTTTGACAACTGATGAGTCTAAGCCTTTGAGAATCTATCAAACTTCCCCAAGACCACACAACCTCCATGTCAGAGCTAGTATTCAAATCCAGGTGTGTCCGATTCTAACATCTGGGCTGCCCAGTCTCCTGTGATGAATAGCTAAGAACCACCAAAAAGACTTCGGTTACATTAGAGATTTCTACCAGGATGATTCCAGTCATACGTGGGAGATTAAAATAATGCCTATTTCTTTATAATGGATTCAACTGTTACTGAAAATAGTGAGATAGATACAAGGCAGAGAACAAACATGTTTTGCCAAAAAACCTAAAACTAAATATAAACCTTAGTAGCTAGATCTAGAAAAAAAGTTGTCATTATCAGAAAAAAAATGAGAGCTACTTTTCCATCTTAAATGAAATAAGCTGAGTTAAACCAATACTATAGAATCTTTCAGTTCAAGTATGTGCATCCAGGCCCATGCTTTTCATCGCTGTGAGTCCTCTAAGTCCTCTCCAACCTTGCTCAAGGCTTCCTTTGTTTCCTTTCATCACAGAACAATCTTGAGAAATTATCACACGACACATCTACAAACTGATGGCACAATCTGCTCAGTAACTCTATTTAACTCAGCAACATTCTAGCACAGACTGGGGCCTCCCCGCAAGCCTGCCTCCAGCACACTAACGGGATTCCCAGGACACACTAGCGGGCGCAGTGAAGGACGTTGTAACTGGGTCAGCGGCTCCTCCAGTGAGACCCTTGGAAGACTCAGGAGGGGCATGACGGAGGACATGTGCGGCACTGCGGGGAGGGCCCAGACTTGATCGGATGTTGCCTTCCTTTTATGGCACAGCAAGACTGTGTGCTCCAGAGAGGACCAGCGCTGCCTTGGGTGGGGTGCAGACACCTGGAGCCTTGTCTGAGCTGCTAGAAGAACAAAGGGAAGATCAGCTTCAAAGCTCAGCCCATCAACTGTCAGATGTCACCACAAGCCCCTCGGCCGATAACCACTGCTCCACTCCTCTCGTGCCCCTGGACACTCATGGTTACACTCCTCCTGGGCTTGCAGGGAAGGTCAGTTCCAACAGAGGCTGGAGGCAGATGGCAGCAGCAGCGAATAAATTCTCTCCAGGTGAGATCCACCCCCAAGAATCGAAAGATAGCAGTTACCATTTTAGGGAAAGAACAAGTCATCTTCAACTTGATTACAGACAACTCTGAATTTGCCCAGGACTGTATCATTTTGATGTCTAAATATCTCCTTTAATGTGCTGTGAAGTTAATGAAAACCACACAGACTATTCAATAAGAAAGATGTTTCTTCCTTGAATTTAATTAAATCAAATAGTGGCTATTTGAACACCACAGCCTCTAAACACTTTAACAAATATCAACCTTAACAATTCTTTGATGTTATCCAAAGTGCAAATGATGTTTCCACTTTTAATATTTTCAACATCAATTACCAAAAACTTATAATAAGCATTTAACAAATATGCTTAAAGGCATAAATGATTAATTGTACTTTATGATAGTGATTTTTTTTTATCAGAAGAATCCCATGGAATCAACCAGCTTAACTGACCTTTGTGACTTGGCTTAAAACTGTGTCCTTGAATTGATGTTCACAAACATACACACACCTTCCAGCTTGACCATCCTAACTATATACACACCCTCCACCCTGTCCATCCTCTCTACATACAAACACACCCTCCATCCAGCCTCTCCTCTCTATACACACACATACACACCCTTCAGCCAGGCCATTCTCTCTCTACACACACACACCCTCCATCCAGCCTATCATCTTTACACATACACTCTCCCTATCCAGCCTGTCTCCTCTACACACACACACCCTCCAGCCAGCCCTCTCTACACACACACACCCTCCAACCAGTCCTTTCTCTTTACACACACACACACACACACACCCCTTCCATCCAGCCTGTCCTCTCTACACACACAAAACCTCTATCCAGACCCTCCTTTCTACATATACACACACACAACCTTCAGCCAGGCCATCTTCTCTATACACACACATACACACCCTCCATCCAGCCTGTCATCTTTACCTACACACCCTCTATCCATCCCGTCCTCTCTCTACACACACACAAACACACGCTCCTCCATCCAGGCTGTCCTTCCTGCACACACACACCCTCCATCCAGACTTCCCAGACACTTTTTCCCTTGCATGTGACCCCAAGGTTCTGACCTTTCTTTTACCTCAGCCATCTAGGCCCAAACCTCTCCAAGTCTCTGACATCAGTCTTCAGGGCTTTCCAAGTTAGGAACTAATCTTGCTTTTCTACCTAGCCTGGATGCCATCCACTCTTCCCGGCACCAGTCTGGCAGGCAGGTGGTGGCAGTGATAATGCTTCTCTCTCTGCAACGCTATTACTTCTTTTTGGCCATGAGCATCTGAGTGGCAGGGATGAGGTGAATCTTAATAGTCTTTTGTGACTGCAGCATCTGTGATAATGTGGCATAGAGTAAGGTTTCAATTTATGTATGGTGTTAGCAAAGGAAAGCATTGTAAAAGACACTGTGAAGAAAGATTCTATGGAATGTGACTCCTGAATAAAGGAGGTAGGGGCGAGGGGAAAGGCTGATACTGGGAAGTTGGGGGCTCAGGGAGAAAGCCAAGATTGAGATCTGGGCCTCATAACCATTAAGTGGCATGAAGGAAGTCATTCAGCCACGTCTTCCTCATCTGCAGAGTACAGAGACAACTATCCACAGTAGTCACTCACTGTGAGGCAAAAGTTATGCACAGGGCTCAGCAAATGATACATGTTTGCCCCTGACAATGAAATAAGGGATGCAGACTAACTGGTTCTCTACGTTCCTTCCTAGCTTAGTCCTACCAGTTTGGACTAAGTTGAGCTACTAGGATTGACCTCCCAGTGCAGTCTCATACACATAAGGAACTGACAGACTCTTTGGTTGTAGTCCAAGAGGCAACAAACTATTGGCATAAAGGATCAGGTCATAGGTAGTCTTGGTTTTGTAAGTCAAAATACCAGTCTCCATTGCAGGTACACCACTCTGCTGTTGTAGAGGGAAAGCAGCCACACACATGTGAGTGCATGTGTCTGTGAACCAATAAAACTTTATTCACAAAATCAGGTTGTAAGCCAGCCCATCCTCTATGCGTGCACACACACACACACAAACTCCATCCAGTCCATCCTCTCTCTGCACACACACACACCTCCTCCATCCAATTAGCCCATGCATTGTGGTTTGCTCACCTCTATCCTAGACCATGAAAAAAAATTTTTTTAAGTAGATCCAGGGCAAACACTTCATTCCCCACATTTGCTCATTCTCTCATTCAACACTTCTCAATCTCTACTATGTGGGATCAAACATGTGGGACACAGCAGACATCATCATTGAATAATCTGCCATTTCAGATGGCAGGGACTCTTGGATAATGTTCTAGGTTTCTTGCTCTATTTTTTGTACTTACCCTTCACTCCTTTAATAGATGCTTGTTAGTAGAGAGAGGCTTGAGATTCACGTAGCCCACCCTTCCAAACAGAAACTCTGTTCTTAGCCATTTCATCTACTGTATGTATAAGAAGAACACATACATGTATATATATTACATATTTTATTATAATACATAATATATATACATTCTATACATATAATAGACATGTATAAGTATATTACATATAGGGGCATTTTTGTTCATAAATATATTAAAAATATATATTGAGGTTCCTTTTTCACTTGTGAAAAATGGGTTCTTGGGGCAACCCTTTCGAGCCCCTCCCCACTATGGGAACTTTTCTGTCCTCAATAAATCCTGCCTTCTCACTTAAAAAAATAACACACAAGAAAAAAGAAAAGAGTTCTCTGGCTTTAAAAATAAGGTTTGAAAACCACTGGTCTGGCCTAAATATTACTATTGTATTAATGGCTGGGTTGTGTGGGACACAATCCAAGTCTTGCTAACGTCAGATTGCACCTATTGCTTTCCTTGGACCTATCTGGTTTGTCACTGTATTCTACAAAGAGATAAAATTAATCTGAAGGAATGGCTTCCAAAGTTACTGTAATATCACCTGAGAGCTTACAATCTTGATGGTATGGTAAATGGGTTCTATAATGACTCTCTACCTGACTGAGTGTTCTGCAGCCACAACAAGCAAATTCTGGTGTCCTCCCCCATGATGTTTTGCGGGGTTCGTGATCTGCTCCACTGAGAAGCTCACTCAAATTTTCAACAACGCTTCACACCAGGAGGATTAGCAGGTGGACAGGGGTTGTGCTCTCCAGGGTGCTCAGGCTCTCCTTGAGAGAAAGAATCCCCTCCACACTGTATCCAACTGTTGTCAAATGTCTTGTGCCCCCCTCAAAGAAAGCACCCAATGTCTTCATGATGCTTACTGAGAGAAGAAACATACTTTTGGGGGACAGCTCAGGACTCAAGTCGAGTCTTACAAGGGACTCATCTGACTCAGTGTTCATTGCTTTCTTGCCCCTCCTCCTCCCGGTTATGTCTCAGGTCTTCCTTCTGGAAGAAGGAATAGAAGCTCCAATCCTCTTCTGCTTAACAGCCCTACAGATACATTAAACTCCCACAGATACATTAAACTCCACCATAACACTATTAATGAGGTCCAAAAACCTCAGATGCCTAAAATGGTGGTTCTCATTTTTCAAATTAATGAGATGAGCAAGGTGAGTTTTGGACTTCAGGAAGCCAACACGCATCCTGGTAAGTCCTAGTGTGCACAACAGAGGGGAGTGGGCGTGGAGCTGCCCAGTACCTGAGGATGCCATTGCGTCTCCTTGCAGATCCTCTCACCTCGCTCTAGGGCGGTCCTCCCCAAGCCGGCTTGCTACTCTGGTGGCTCCACTTGGTGTCCTTCCCACAGTGCTCTGAGAGCTGGATGCCATATGCATTTATATGACTTGACCAAGTGTTGGCCTTGTGATGAGCATTTGTCTTTTAGAATAGAGCCCTTAAATCATATTGGCTTCTTTTTATTTTGAGTTGGAGTCTCACTCTGTCACCCACACTGGAGTGCAGTGGCACACTTAGGCCACCACAGCCTCGACCTGTTGGGCTCAGGCGATCCTTCTGCCTCAGCCTTCCAAGTAGCTGGAACTACAGGCACACGCCACCACTCCCTCAGCTAATTTTTTGATTTATTGTAAAGACGAGGTCTCGCCAAGTTGCCCAGGTTGGTCTCGAACCCATGGACTCAGGCAATCCTCTTACATCAGCCTCCCAAAGTGCTGGGATTATAGGTGTGAACCACCACGCCCGGCCCATATTGGCTTTTTTTAATGGGCAAATCATACTGCCAACTTTGACTCGATAGTCGGCTAAAATCCCCATTGTGTGTATGTTTTAAATTTCAGAAATGAAATACATTCTCTCTCTCTCTCTCTCTTCTCTCTCTCTCTCTCTCTCTCTCTCTCACACACACACACACACACACACACACACACACACACACACACACTCTGAATTATGACCATATGTGTAACACAGCTCTTCTTAGGTTTTGCCAAATCATGGAAAGCAGACATCCTGGCAGTTTATATGCAATCTTGTATGTCCCTAAAATGTCACTCACCAAGCATCATTCCCTATTTTGACAATCTGTAGGAAGTTTGGTTCTCTAGGCAGTGAATAAGAAGGATCTTGGTCCCAGTCTCAGCTCCGTCACTCATCTGTCGGGTGATTCTAGGCCAGTCACTCAAGTGCTCAGAGCCCAGTTTGATCAACATGCAATGAAAAGGTCAGACCAGTTGCTCTCCCAGATGGCTTTTGAGAGAGACCCCAAGATGCCCCAATACTAGAATGCAGTGTATAGCCTGGCAAAGTGCCAACTTCAGTGCACTGTGCGCTGTGGCTAGATCACTAAATGAACAGCTTGAGCCACAAGAAACTGCCATTTTTATAGATCAAAAACAGTCAAATTTCAGCAATTTCATACCTTTCCACCTTGGGAAGTCTCACGCAAGACTTCTAACCTCTTAGTTTTCACATCGGTAAAATGAATGTCCTGGATTATGGCATGGTAGTTTTAAGATGTCAAATTCCAAAATTCTATTTGATCTGTTAAAAAAACAGTTTCCCTACAACTCATGCATTTTTATTTGTACCTAGACAGTTAAGTATTAACAACTGACTTTAGATCATTTGCCGCAGATTTTTCTGCTTTCCCTGATCAGTGTCTGTTCTTTTTCCTCTAGGTCGGTGTCTCAGCACCAGGAAACACACATTCTCTTGCTATCCTCTTGCTCGTGTTCTCATCATCGGTTCCTAGAAAGCCTCCAGTGGGCTCAGCAGTCTCTGGGACGCCAGCTCCATGTCCATAGCCATGTCCTTTCCCCAGATTCTCCAACGTGTCTTTTTTAACTGTAGATCAGGATCAAACGGGCTTTAGCACTGAACACCCTATCAAAGACCTTTCTTGCCAATACCAATTTCCATGAGAAAGAGAATCAACCACAAACAAAAATAAGAAGCTGTACATCCTCTGTTTCTTCCAGGATGAATGTAGAAAGTCCCCATCATATAAACACCTGATGATACAAAAGTATGTCTGTAAGCCAGTTGTCACCCAAGGCATACTTTCTATTAAAAACATACCTGTCATAGGTTATAAACAATGAGTAGTGAACATGCCTATAAACTCATAATGTAGTGGCAATCCCTGCAGCACGTTCTTTTCCACATCCTTCATTATGAGAGATCTTATTCTTCAAGTACATTTAAGTTTTCAAAATAGCCGAACATCTCAGAGTCCAGTCTGATGAATGAAACAGGTGATAATAAGGACGAAATTATTAGGAGTCAAAAACGCTTCTATGGAAACACAGGAGAGAGATTTTCTTAGATGGCACTGAAGCTGACTTGTAGAGCAATTCTCAAGTAGGAGTTCCAAAAATGCTTTGGGAAATGGCAGTTTCCTAGCGCAAGCAGAGGTAAGCACTCATGTAGATGTGCAAGTTCTACTCTATCTGCTTAAGACACTATACTCAGCCTTATTTAGACATAGCTTCTCAGGTTAGCGATTCAGTTCCAAGAGAGATGCAGTGGATTACAACAGAAACATGTCTCCTTCATGCCCTCCTCACTTCAATAAGCACAGAGCAGTCCACTCAGCTTCCAAGGGGTATTGGCCTTTGTTCTGTGTGCCAGCCAAAGGACAGCCACCTGAATGCTGGTGACTCTTATATGCCAGGTAACTAAGTCAGAGGATGCTCAGACTTCTTCTAATTGGACCAGGCTCATTACTGAGTAATTAGTAATTATTTAGATACTCACAATGGTGACCAGTGTCATCATTTAGTTAAACACACCTGAAGTGTGTTAAAAACAAAGCAACTTCCGGGAAAGTATTTCTGGTATTATAATATTGGTTTGACAACTCAAATCTCTTTTAATTTAAAGATTTATTAAATGTAGGATCAAGGTGATAAAATAAGACAGTAGGATAAAAATAAAGTTATAAGTGGCAAGGGATGATTAGTCATCTTTGACATCTCTGGATACTCAAATCCACCACTTAAAATATCTTGGGTGCTAGATGTGACGGGTGTTTCCATCAGAAACACAGGGGAATAAAAACAAATTTAGAAACTCACGTCTGGGCTTCTTACTTCTGAAACAAGGGTCGAGAGGCCAGGAGGTAGAGCAGCACACCAATTAGGGTTTGACAGGACCACCGTGGAGGCTCCAAGGGAAGAGAGACTGCCAGGTGCTAGGAAGCAGAATCCAACAGGACTTTTTAATAGGGCTCCTGAGTCTACACCAACAGTAGCAAAATCTCCAGAGTGGAACTGAATTCAAGAAACCTGTGTATAGGATATTCCCTCGGTGACTTCAGAGGGTTTCCAGATCTAGCCATCTGAAAACTTTTTGGCATAGAGCAAAAGAAGCTAATTTCCCTGAACTCAATCAGCTTTGAGTTTAACGAGGGTGCCACCGAGCCAATGTCTAATGAAAGGATCACAGAATGGGAGTCTTGGGGAGGACTTCTACCTGGCATTCTGTGGTTCTTGGGGGAGCACATGGCACTGCCATCTTCAATCTGACACAAAGCTAATTTTTCAAGTATTGAAAAAACAGAAATTAAAATATGGGAATTTTGTCCCTTGGTTATTTCTAGAAGGATTTCTTTCCAAGTCACTCACAAAGATTAACCATTAAAACATGAGTAGTAAATGGTTAACTATGGTTTTAGGCAACTAAAAGGCAATCCCTCTTCTAAATTCAAGGTTCTCGGCTTTGGTATCCTGTCTCCTCTGGCCAGAATTCAGTTTTTCTTTCTTTGACCCTCAGTTTTTTTCTATTGACTTCTTCTCATTCAGCTTTAGCATGCTTACCCTGAGTGAAGTCGAAGGAATGGCAACAGGCTAAATAAAGAACAGTGATGACAGTGGGATGATGGCACTAAACTGGAAGGCTGTACCCAGGCGTGGTGGCCACCACCAGGAGGCCCTCAGCTCAGGGATGGCTCCTCAGCCTTTCTGCACCCTCCCTTCCCCCCAGAACACCCACTACCTTGTTGATGTGACTTTGGATGAATATTTGCTTTTCGTCTATCTTCCCCACAAACCGTCAGCTTCCTGGAGTAGGGGTTGTGTCTATGTGGCTGACCTCTGGACGCTTTGGCATAGTATCTGACACATAGTAGAAAGGAAATCAATTCTGAGAAAGGAAAAAAGAGAAGGACAGAACCTCCAGGGACCAAGACTAGTGGTAAGAGAGGACCTAGGGACACACAGGCAATGATGTGATCTCTCTGTGACGCAGTCTCTCCATCACTAAAACTGGAATTATAACTGAAGAGTTGTGAAGATTAAATATTCTAATTCAGTGATTATAGCTGCGCTGAGTCATGATGACCACTGTTACCCTCACAGCCACTTATGTAAAGATCCCAGTCTGCAGCTTTAGTTAGCCCAATGTCATGTGTATTTGGTGCACTTTTAGTTGCGAACCACGAAGGCTGACTTGACTGATTAAGCAGAAAAGAAGATCAACCTGAGAAGCTCAGTGAAGGAGAGGAGCACTGAGCGGCTCCCTCTTGTCAGTCATGCTAGAGAGCCAGGCTATTCGAACAAGGCCCGAAGCCTCAGCAGGGCATCCACCCAGCAGGGAAGCCTCTGGTCCCCACCCGGCAAAAGAAGCCAGTGTCACAGTTGCCGTGGCAGCGATAGACCACTGTGTGCCGGGGACTGGCCGCCACCTTGGAAATCGCCAGCACCACTTGCCACCTCAACCACCACCATAGCAACCATGGGAGCCCCCATTGTCCCTCATGTTGATGTCTCCGAAGTGAAGTCTCACCAACAGAGTCTGGATCACCACTGGGTCCTTGTCACAGGAAAACTGAAAAATTGATTTCTTGTTTCCATAATGGGACATGGGACTGATAACCTAGAAATTTTCCCCAAATACACTAAGTCTACTCAGAAGATGGTGAGCGTCCACAAATCCTTCAGCGTCTACCACTAGACCTCTGAGTGTTTCCCCCAGGGCACAATGAACACAATAGAAGACACGTGACAGCAGCATGGCCTCCAAATCCCGGGAAGCTTCGCCCTCTGCTGGCTAAAGGTACATCATTCCAGCATACTGCTCTGACAACAGCTTTATTCCATTTCAAAACAGTCTGACTTCAGTCAAAACAGAAATGCAGCCGCAACAAATAATACACAGGTATAAAGCCCACATAAAAGGCATTGCTTTCAAAATGGAGATTTTTACATAACTATATAATTTGGATTGAACAATGACAATCATAAAACCCCACCATTCAAAATTGTGATTTACAGTAATCATTTTACAGTTTAAAATAAAGATTTTCTGAATTATAAGACCCCCACTTTGTAATTTGATAACTCTGATGTAAGAAGACAGACTGGCACCAAGTTCACATGGAAAGGCATCAAGAAAGGCTGGAAATGTCCCAGACACGAGGACAGGTAGCGCTGAAGGCACAGAGAGGACTTTCTTGAAACCTCCTAGAGCCCATGTAAGGCTGGAGACATCCTGGAGAAGAGTGTGCTATGCAGGAGCACATGGCCCGGGCAAGCCGGAGGTGAGGTGGCCAGCACTGAGGGACACAGGCATCCAGGGGTGCTCAGTGCTTCTCAGAGTCACCCGGACAACTCCATCAAAGGACACATCTCTGCCGCAGGCCCACCAACCAAGGCCAAGTGATCTGATACCTGCAGCTCAACCCTCTTCTCCTTTCCATGTCATGTCCCCACTTGGTTAGTAACTGGTGTCACAGTCACAGGCCTGACAACCCCAGAGCTGGGGCGGGCTGGGGGCCAGGAGAGGCCAGGAAAGACATAGCCTGGCGGTAACCTACCTGTCATTTCTCCTTGCCCTCTGGAAAGGCTTTCACCATTGATGACATAATCACAATCTCTCCAATCAGGCTGAAAGTGACCCAAGAGTTTCTACTCATCCCTCTCCTTTATTCTCTAACCAGGCAGTGTCTAAAATGTCTGTGGTATTCGTTTCTTCTTATAAAGTCCCATTTCCTCCAAGGTGATTCACATTCTCTTCTCCTTCTCTTCTATTTATTCTGTATTTCCTGCAAGATGACTTGTTACATATTACCCTCATCACGTCAATTCTATGACCAGAAAATTTAAAATTGTTGCTCCTAGTCGTTATCCTGAGACGCCATTCAGTCATGTGGGTATGAGCCTGCTATAAGGCAAAGCCAAGTCTTTGACAAACAATACTATGCTGAACTTACTGAAGGACACAAAAACAAAACTGGTGTGAGCTGTACTGGCACCCAGTACAGATGTATTTGGTGACAGACAGAGGTCCTTCCCTTGGTCGGCAATATTCTATGAATAGCACTGTGTACACTTCTCTCAACGCTGTGTACACTTCTCTCTATGGATATTTGGTTCCAATTACTATCTTTTTCCCTTTCTGTTCCCCCAGTTAGTGATTTATGCAGGACATATCGTCTAAGATTCTTTAACTTATTCCATAATCACTGATTTCTGGTGACATCATATATTTCTTTTTGTTGTGAGAAGTCTGGTTTTCCTTACTAAATTACAGTTGACCTTTGAAAAACACAAGGGTTAGAAATGCCAACCTTCCTGCATACTCAAAAATTCACATATAACTTCTGACTCCCTCAAAACTTAACTATTAGTCTACTACTGACCACAAGCCTTACTGATAACACAGACAGTATTCTTATAATGAAGTGAGCTAGAGAAAAGAAATTATTTTTAAGAAAATTATGAGGAGGAGAAAATATATTAACTATTCATGAAGTGAAAGTGGCCGCTCAAAAAGGCTCTGTCCTCATCAACTTCTTGTTGAACAGACTTGGGGGCAATGGTCTTGTTGTTTCAGGGATGGCAGAGGCATTAGGAAATCCACATATAAGTGGACCTGAGTCTTTCAAGTCCGTATTGTTCAAAAGTCAACTGTATTTTTTAGACGGAAAGTCAGAAGAGAGAACACTACCTTTTCCCAAACTTTTTCAAAATCCGATACTTGATATAAGAAGTTAGGGACTCTAAACAAACACCAGGTATCAAAAACATCACCAAGCAGCAAGTGCCCTGATATCTCCCTGTATCCCCTGGTTCCTCCTGCTCCTGTGCTCCTCCCACTCCCACATCTCCACCTGTGCCCATGTTTCCTCCTGCCCCAGTGTCTCCCCCACCCAGCTCCTGCCCCAGTGTCTCCCCTACCCAGCACCTCCTAACCCATGTTTCCCCGCACCCACTGGCGTCTGCCCCACTCTGCCTCCCAGACCCAACCCAGAGGTAGAAGGCACCCAGCTAGGTGCTTTCCTTCCTTGGTGGCACAGAGATAAAGCAGAGGCCCCACTGTGCTGGGTACCTCAGAAAATGAGTCTGAAGGGACTGTTGCTGTACAATAGGACCAGCATCCCTGCCCCCACAAGAGCACACACACAACTCAACTACATACAGCCTACCAAAACACTCTTCTCCCAAAATCCAGAGCACCCAGGTGCTAAAAAAAAAAAAAGTGAAGGGGAAGGGGGCTGCTTTCAAAAGGCTGGTGCTCATTCAGGAGCAGTGTCACTGACTGATACCAAAAGACAGACACTTCCAACTGGATTGAGAACTGAAGATAGCAGTCCACACCTCCCTTCTCTTCTAATAACTCCCTTCCTTCTAATTAACAGGAAGTAAATCATGATGGAGACAGTGGAAGCAGCACAGGGGAGGGTTAGGAAAGAGACTGCAGTGTGAAGCTTCAGTGCACACTCTTGCGATGCCAGCACAAATGCGGAGGTCAGTGATGTTCCCTGTGATTCTCCAAGCTGGCGTATTCTGTCTTTAGCATAGTTCCTCTGTAGACACAGGACACAAATACTACCCTATACAAGTAATAACAGCCACTGAGAGTATGTGTCAACCAGAGATCACCATATTCTGTTAGAGAAAAAGGATATAAAAAGTTATTTATATATTAGAAGTGCACTTTTGGTTCAGAGTCAAGGTCAGAAAACAATGTTTCAGGGGTCACTGAGGAGTGACTACAGAAAATAGGTATTTGTTATGTTTTCTTCTCTATAAACTGAAGACTACAAATGGTTTCCAAAGAACAGGAAATAGATATTTGAGGTATTGTAAAACTCTTTTCTTTTCAATGTTTTTGTTATATAGAGCAGAAATACTGTAGTCCTCAAAGGCTTCTAAAAGCTTGATCATTTCAAAATAAAAATTTGGCCAGGAGTGATGGCTCACGCCTGTAATCCCATCACTTTGGGAGGCTGAGGTGATAGCATTGCTTGAGCCCAGGAGTTCAAAACCAGCCTGGCAACATAGCAAGTTCTCATCTCTACAAAAAATTAGCCAGGCATGCTGGTGTGCACCTATATTCCCAGTTACTTGGGAGGCTGAGGCAGAAGGATCACCTGAGCCCAGGAGGTTGAGGCTGAGGTAAGCCATGATCATGCCCCTGCACTCTAGCCTGGGCAACAGAATGAGACTCCGACTCAAAAAGACCTCATCTCTACAATAAATCAAAAAATCAGCCAGGTGTGGTAGCGCATGCCTGTAATTCCAGCTACTTGGAAGGCTGAGGCGGAAGGATCGCCGGAGCCCAGCAGGCCGAGGCTGCGGTGGCCGGGAGCAGCCATTGCACTCCAGTCTGGGCGACAGAGTGAGACTCCAACTCAAAAAAATAAATAAACCAAATAAAATAATAACAAAGAAAAATAAAACTTTATTTAAACTTTATGGTAAGATTGTATTATATTTAGCATGAACATTAGTTCAAGTACAACTGTACTTGTTATGACATCCCTCAAAGGTAGACAAATATTTACAATTATTTTAATATGTTAATCTTTGGTACACTGATAAATTTTTATGACTCTTTCTCCCAAAACACCAGTTTTGTTTTACTTTTTTAATTAAAAAAATCAGCTTAGTTTTCCATACATTAGGGAAAAAAATTGCTGGAGAAAAAAACAGTAACTTTTTCTTAGAAATGTGATTCTGACATGTTACCTACAAGACCCTATGCAAATCAATTTCTCTGAACCTCTATTTTCTTATTTTTAAAATACAGTATATGAAGGTGTCCACTCTGAGAAGATTACCAGAAATAACAAATTGAAATAGCTTGAACAGTGCCTTAAAAACTGAAAAGCATTACGCAAATACAAAGTTACTATTTACACAGATCTAATATGTGTACAAGCAGAAGTGTCTCTATCAATAAAAGTTTCTCTATTTTATGAATTTAATATTTGACAGACCAGAAAAAACCCACAACATTTCATTCTCCTTGTGTTATACACTCTCAAACTAATCTGGTCTCCTCCCCAAAAATATATATAATTTTGGGAACTTTCCTACATGCAGTTTACTAGCTTTAGATGAATAATCTAGGCTCTGGGGTTTATATGAATCTTAATAGGAAATGAATATAAGTTTGGAAATCCACATAGCTCTGATCCCCAGATTCTCCCCTCTCCAGTTGCTCCTCTGTTGACTGGAGCACTGCATCGAGGATCAGGCCCCATCAATAGCCAAGGTGTCTATCATAAGTAAGATAATAAAGCAAGATTCCTTACTGACTTCTTTCAAAATCAAATGCAAATTCATGCAGAGACTCCAAGTTCCTAAATTCTTCACACTATCATCAATTTCATGTGAAAGCAACTTGGCAATTCTGACCTTCCTCGGTAGCCAAAGGCAACTCCCCTAACCTCCTAAGATACTGAATGTGGCAAACAACACATTTTCAACTATTTAGGGATTCTGGAAGCAATTTCTTTTCACATTAAAAAATATATATTTTTAGAAATTAATTATGGACTTTTTTTAAATGTAAGACACCTACAAACAAATCCCATGAGGTCAAGGACTTTGCTTTGGTCACACTTAGAACATACAGGAGACAGTCATATATTTTCAAACTGGGAACGTCTGACATTCTCTTACAACAGTTTCTTTCTCTTCCTTCCATTCATTTACTTCAAAAAATTCTGAGATTTAGCTAGGCCAGATAATCTTCCTGCTCGCTCCTGTCTCACCAACACACTTTGGCACACAGGCAGGCAAGATACAGCATTTGCAGAAGCACAGACTGGAGGAGAACACATAGACCTGGTAATGTGGTCGCAGGACATTGGAGTCCCTAATGCAGTATCAGTGTTGTCATCAGCCTCTGCTGAATCCCTCAGGAACAAGGACTTGGACTTCTTCAGAACCAGTCCATTGTACCTCAGTGGAGTAGTCACTCTCATTTCAACAGACAGCCAAAACCCTCTGCCCTGTAGTTTTCATTGACTGACCCAAGATCGCCCTGCTTGGGGCCAAAAAGCACAGCTATCCCCTCTTTCAAATATCTGAAGATGACTCTCATGACCCTCCCAAATTTTCTACAAGTTAGCCCTTCCCAGGCTTTCAATCACTCTTCACAAGAAGTGAGCTGAAGCCATTTCAGTCCCCATCTGTCTGCTCTGCCTGTGACCATTGAGGACAACATTTCTGCTGTGCCAGAGAACCTGTCATTCCCAATGGCTACAGCTTGTTCAATGGAGGCTAAGCATGCACTGGCAAAGAAAACCCCTAGTAGGTCCCATGCACTTGCTAGGAAGATGAGGCTGATTTTCATTGTGGAGACCCAATGATGGGACTTTATGGTTATCTCCACCAAAATATACTCTGTCACGTTCCTACTCCAGCTTCCCAAGGTTCCTCCCCACAGTGCTCCCTTCTCCTACTCAGCACTTATTCATCATTTTCAGCATGCGTTTAGTCTCTCTGTTAAATCTGAAGTTTTATCCCTAGTTTTGCAGGTAAAGTCCATAGGTAAGAGTGAGAAAATCACAGGCTCTCAGTGCAGAAGGGCTGAAAATCAATCTGGTCCAGATGCCAAGGCAAGGGTTGGATGGGAGGGAGTACAGCCTGACTGGATCCCTTCAGACACAGCCTCACATCAAAGGGACAGAAAAGCACACACAGAAAGCTTAGTTGCTGACCATTAATAACAAGAACTGATTGCATGGCAGACACTGCTCTTGGCCTCCAAGTAAGGTGATTTGTGTGGATTCCAGGCAGGCTGGACAAGGGACAGAGATCCTTTTCCTTGCCAGTTTTCCAGGATAGCACCTTTCATGGAACTGTGAATCTGCCCCAAATCTCAAAGGACATGGTGTTATGTCAAGTTTCTAGGACAGACAGGGAAAGGCACTGAGGACCTTTTATCCATCTCAAATTCCACCGCCTAATTCCTCACCTGCCCCATCAACTTGTCTTACCAGAAAGGTGCTGAGTTTTGTGATTTTTTTTTTTTTTGCTTGTCTTCAGACCAAAACAGGATGCATCCCATTTACAATCTCAGGAGGAATGAGTTAGATAACACTATAGAGCCAAAATTGACTCATTCACTTACACATTTATGTTCATATGTAATAAACCATGTTTGTTTTAAAAATAACTTGAAAGTTCTTATGCATGGCATAAGAAAAAATGACTCTTTGTCCCTTCCAGAATAGTGGCACACAAATCTGGCACTACCCCCCTTTTAGATTAATCCTCATCCTTAACTTTGACTTACTAAACTCTGGCTTACACAGGTTTTGTATGTTATATGTATTATATACTATATTCTTATGTAAAGTAGAGAAAAGAAAATGTTGTTAAGAAAATCATAAGGAAGAGAAAATATATTTACTATTCATTAAGTGACAGTGGGTTACCATAAAGGTCGTCATCCTCATCGTCTTCATGTTGAGTGGGCTGAGGAGGAGGAAGAAGAGGAGGTGGTCTTGCTGTCTCAGGGACAGCAGAGGCAAAAAAAACTCCAAGTGTAATTGGACCCACACAGTTCAAACCACGTTGCTCAAGGGTCATCTGTATTTTGGAGCCCATATAGCTGCTTAAAAATTCAAACTGCATAGAAGCCTATATAGTAAACATAAAATCGCCCTTCCACTCCTGACTGCCAGACCCCAGTGCTCTTTGCCTTACTATAAGGCTACAATGATCAAAACGGCCTGGTATTGGTACAAGAACAGGCATATAGACCAATGGAACAGGATAGAGATCTTGGAAGCAAAACCTCAATATCTCAACCAACTCATCTTCGACAAAGCCTCCGCCATCAACCACTGGGGAGAGGAGAACCTATTCAGTAAATGGCGCTGAGAAGACTGGCTGATCACGTGCAAAAGATTAAAACAAGACTCCTGCATATCACCATACACCAAAATCAAGTATAAATTGATCAAAGACCTAAATGTAGAACCTCAAACTATAAGAACCTTAGAAAATGCAGGAGCCACCCTTATGGAAACTGGAACTGGCAACCAGTTCCTGATCAAAACCCCAATTGCCCATGCCATAAGAGATAAAATAGACAAGTGGGACCTCATCAAACTGACAAACTTCTTCAAAGCCAAAGAAACCATCAAGAGAGTAGGGAGACAGTTCACAAACTGGAAAAAAATATTTGCCAACTGTATATCTAACAAAGGCCTAACATCTAGGATCTACAAGGAACTCAAATGTGCTGAAAAGAAAAAAACCAGACAGCCCCATTACAAAGTGGGCAAAAGATATGAATAGACACTTCTTAAAAGAAGACATACGAGCAGTCAACAGATATATTAAAAAATGCTCAGTCTCACTAATCATCAAAGAAATACAAATTAAATCCATGCTGAAAAAGAAAAACCACACTGAGATATGAGATACCACCTAACTCCAGTCAGGACGGCCATCATCAATAACTCAAAACCAACAGATGCTGGAGAGAATGTGGGGAAAAGGGAACACTTTTACATTATTGGTGTGAGTGTAAACTAGTACAACCTCTGTGGAAAACAGTTTGGTGATTCCTAAAAATCTTAAAATTGGCCTTCCATACAACTCCACCATCCCCCTTCTGGGAATATACCCAGAGGAACTCAAGTCACTCTATAAAAAAAGATACCTGCACACGCATGTTTATTGCAGCATTATTCACAAATGCAAAAACATGGAACCAACCATGCTGCCCATCAAATGAGGACTGGATTTTTAAAATGTGGTACATATACACAATGAAATATTATGCAGCCATCAAGAAGGACAAAATTATGAACTTCGCAGCAACTTGGATGCACTGTAATACTCAGTGATCTATCACAGAAACAAAGAACTGAGTACCACATGTTCTCACTCATAAGCAGACCTTGAATGATTATCATAATACTATAAGAAAGGGATTGGCAGTAGTGGGAAACTGCCAGGGGAGGGAGGGCACCTCATCAACAAGGGTACCTGCATAATGACCATTTCTATACCTAACCCTGAGTTGTACTCCGCATCTTAAAAATAAAAATAAACCAACTGGGAATGGAAAATATTCAGAAAAAAAAAAAACAACAGTACAACAATAAAAATACTATTAATATAGTATAACTATTTACATATAATTTAAATGGTATTAGGTATTATAAGTAATCTAGAGATGATTTAAAGTATATGGGAAGATGCACATAGGTTCTGTGCAAATACTATGCCATTTAGATCAGGAACTTGAGCACTGTGGATTTTGGTATCCACCAGGACTCCTGGAACTCATCCCCCATAGATACTGAGGGACAGCTGTAATTATCATGTGCTCATGTATTCAACAGGTGTTCTCATACCCAAGGTTCTGAGCTCAGTACTGGAGACAGAGCCATACATGAGATATGATACCTCCCTCAAGGAATTCACAGAAGGGGAAAGGCCAGCTGACAGCCAGTCCAGGTCACAGCAGAGTGGTGAGCTGTGAAAGGTGCCGTGCCCATGGGAGAAGCCCCAGTCCAGGACTCCCAGAAGAGTCTGGGCTTTAACATACTAGCTTCTAAGAAGCAGAATTGAGAGATGAGACACTGAGAACCAGAATGTGCACCGCCACTGTTCTCCAAGGTAACGGTGTAATGGCAGGTGCCTCCAGTGGATATTCAGTTCAATCTGTGGTACTCCAGGCTTAAGAAGGTTCTTGATGGTTAAAGCTGCTTCGTCTGCCTGTGCTAATCTGTGACAAGTACATTTTAGCCTGACTACAGCTGCCTAATTCTGGAATAGATGGTATTTAACTAAGCCTCATATTGAGCTATGCCTACTGGTTAAGGTTACCAAATTGAGAAATAAAAATATTTAGCACAGGACATACTGATTCTAAAAACGATTCCTAATTTATCTGAAATTCAAGTTTAATGGGTGTCCTGTGTTTGACTCAGCAATTCTACATCTGAGGCACCCTCCCCATCTCAGTTTCAACACAACCTATAAGAAAAGTACAATTCACATATTCCCTATCAGCCCACTGGAGCCCAGTATGAGACTTAGATGAGGCCCAGCGAGGCTGGGTTACCACCTCCAACTCAAGGAGTCAACAAGCAACACAGCTGGGGCAAGAAAACAGTGCTCCCACAACACACAAAGGCTCATGCAAGGCGAAGGGGAAGCTGAGAGAGTTAGAGATGGTAAGGACCAGATGGACATTACCTTGATCCCTGAAAGATGGAAAGGATTCTGACAGGCAGAGATCTTTGAGGAAGAACATTTAAGGCTGAGAGAGTAGTATGAAAAGTCACCTGAGAACTATAAAAGTGCACAGGGAAGGGGGGATGGAACTCAGGGCACACATGGAGCCCAGGGACTATAGAGAGATGTTCCAGGAGAGGGTGGCGGAAGAGTGCAGTTTGGGGCCAGCCCACGCAAATGGACATAGCCCAGTACTTTACATGTCAGGGCATAAGATACTCACTGCAATTCCGGAAGTATTAGTCCATGTATACAGATATCAATTGAGTCTACAGAGGGTCTATCAATTGCTCAAAGCCTTGGTCAAGGCCAGGGTGAAAATCCCCACTTGCCTAAACATAAAGTCACTGTTCCCCCTACAGATGTTGAATACACATTAAGGAGTCTGGGCTTTAACATACTAGCTTCTAAGAAGCAGAACTGAGAGATGGCATCTCTATTGCAGGAAAAGTAATTGTAACAGTCACATTGCATTCATTCCTGTAAGAAACCAAGGCCCAAGCTGGGGCATGGGCAGAAAAGAAGGAAAAAGCAGACTCCTGATGGGGGAGGGGGCAGCGGGGGAGGGAGGGAGAGAGGCAGGAAGGGCTCATTATGTGCATCTGTCCCTCACCCCCAGGGTCTTAATTAGCAGGGGGTCATAGCAGCCGCTTGGGTTGTCCCCCGCTTCCCGCCTGGATCAATGGCCCTGAGCTGCTGGGACCCACGGAGGGCTCCAGCGGCCGACCCTGCCCTCCTCTCCTCTCGCGTGCTCCTGGAAGAACACAGCCCGGGAGAAGGCTCCCCCATGCAGAGCACACACACCAGCTGTATTTCATCGGGACTGCCACTCGAGGAGCTTTTCATGGCTCTAATTTCCCGAGGACTCTGTGCTGGCATGATCTACAGTCTTCCTGACATTTCACCTTCCTCTGCTGAAAAATTCATCCTGGTCCTACCGTGGGACGCTCGCTCCCAGATATGGAGGTAGGAGATTAATTTTGGCTGCTGCTAATACCAGCTGCCACTCAGCCACCCTTTCCTGGGGCCACTGTCTGAGCTAAGCGAGTCGCCCATTATATGGAAGACTTTAAAATCTTAATTTATCAATCCTTTTGCCACATCTTTTTACCTGTATTCTCCATCATGGGTGGACATTTAATATTTTTAAGGATATAATCTCTTTTTGGTGAGTTGTGGAGTCAGAGTGATGGGGAATTACACTAACAGGCAGAAGAAGAGCAGGAGCCGAGCAATCCCAGGCCCAGGCTCAGGGGCCAGGGTGGTCTCCTGGCCTGCCAGCCCATTGCCATCCCTCTCTTCCGCCTCTTCCTGTCCCTCAGGGACCTTCTGAAAACACACGTTTGACCCCTGGCTCTGGGCTCTGATGCCACGTTGACAGCCTTCCGAAAACCCACTCCCGCTTGCCCTGAGTCAACTCTCACCTGGCTCAGCCTCAGACCCTCCGAGACCAACAAACAGCCGGCACCAGCAAACATGCTCACCTGCGCCTGTGGTGCTCCCCGTGGGCTCTGCCCAGTGACCTCCGGTTCACTCTCAGGACCAGCAACGAGTGTGGCCGGTTGCCCTAAGTCCTCCCTGGCAAGGTGTTGCCTCACATGTGTCTACACAGCATTGCTAGCTGCTGCTGTCTGGCAAATTGCGATCCCTTGTGCTGCACTTAACCTACCTACCTACCCACCCGCAGCCCTCTCCTCCACTCCCACCACCATCCTCACCCCACCCCTACCCCACTGCCATCATATCCCCACCCCCACCACCATACTCACCCCCACCCTACTACTATCATCATCACCATTCCCACCCCCACCTACTACCATCTTCATCCCCACCCCCACCCCACCGCCATCATCATCCCCATCTCCATCCCCATCTCTACCCCTGCCCAACCATCATCATCACCATCCTTCCCCCAGCCCTCAAATACTCCCTGTGCCCTGATGTGTTTTTCTCCTGGAATTCCCAGAACCTGCTCAGCACTTCACACCAAGGAAGCACAGGAAGAGAGTAACTCACCATCAGGTGCCCAGAAGAACAATCTCCTCACTGACTGCCTGCTGAGTTTTTGGAGGGCCATGGTGGCAAGCCAACTTGGCTTAAGTACACATTTATGTTACATACAGAATTCCTAAAAAGCAATCCACAGATGGCCATCATACCTGATTTCACAAAATCATTAATATTTGGACAGAATCCTGGTCTCTCCCACTCACAGGCCAGACTCTTCTATGAGGAGAGCGCGTTCCTCAAGCTAAATGCTCCTCAACCGTTACCGAGTTTTCTTGTCTTCGTTAGTGTTTACTTTTCACAAGGAAGCTCTTTATTACTTTTTCCCCAGAACAGTTCTTATAGAGATAACTTCAAGTAAAGAATCACAAAGCAGGCTGCACAACAGACACTGGCCAGGCCACCAGGCCCCTTGGCCACACCTGCCCCTGACCTGGTCCATGCATCTCTGGGCCATACCAACCTCCTGCCATATCCCAGACACAGCCTCACCAGTGAGCAACTCAAGATGCCTCAGCAAAATAGATCATGGGCCTTCAAGACATCACATGTAGTCAGACACACAAAAGCAGGACATGTGTGAGAGTGTCATATCTCTCATGTGGCTCTGTCTCCTACTATGTGCTTCTCACATGGGTGGAGCACAGAACGCCAGGAATGTGTGAAGCGATGACAAGCAGGCTACCTCTCACAGGTGTGAGAGCTCAATTAAATTAGACATCTCTTTCCAAACCTCTCACATACACTAACATTTTTTTTTGAAACTTGAAGAATCCATGACTGCATGGATTAAATTGTGCCACCTCCCACCAAAGTCGTACTTTGAAGCCCTAACCCCCAATGCGACTGGACTGCAGAATCGGCATGTAAGGAGGTAATTAAGGTTAAATAAGATCATCGGGTTAGGCCCTGATCCAACAGGACTAGTGAGTGCCCTTATAGGAAAAGAGAGAAACTCCAGGAATGTGCCCAGGAGAAAGATCACACAAAGACACAGTGAGCAGGCACCGTTGCAAGCCACGGAGAGAAGCCTCAGAAGAAACCAATGTGCTGACACTCAGATCTTGGACTTCCAGCCTTCAGAACTGTGAGACAATACACTTCTATTGCTCAGGCTGTCCGGCCCGTGGTGTTCTATTACAGCCGTCTGAGTGGACTAGGATAGTGGCTAGCACCTGAGTAACAGGATGCACAGCACTTCAGACAAGGGATCATCTCAAGGCCAGAACTTCTTCCTGCTGGGTCCTGGCCACACAGAGCCAAGGAGGCTTCTCTCTGCATCTTCAGACAGGACTGTTGGCACACCAGAAGAAGGCCAAGGGCAGAGCATGGAGTACCAGGCCACAGAAGAGCACAGCACACAACGCATCAGGGATTGAGGAAGGAGTCCACACCGTGTTCTTTACAGTCTTACTGGAAAAATTAATTCAAATTGGGTTTTGTCTAAGTACCCCCTCGTGGACTGAAACCTGGAGAAAGGATCATAAACAAAGTATACTGACAAATGACAGACTAGTGAGCCGCGAGGAGCTGTCCAGTGCGGTGCTCTGGGGACCGAGTCTTATTTCACATCTTCATTAGTGATCTGGAAGGAGCCGTAAACAGCACATTAATTAAATTTCCAGATGATACTAAATTTGGAGTTGCTACAGAAAGTCAATGAGGACAGAGAAATGATACAAATGGGATCCAAAGAGGTTAGTTAGGAATGTGGCAAACAATACAGGATTCCATCTCAAAAAGGAAGCTAATCAAAACACTTTCCCAGTATTCTGGAACTACATCTAGTTTCTGTAGAACAGCTGTACTAAAACATGCAGATGCCCCTCACTGTCTGAACTCTCTTCCTATTTGAGTTCTCCATATCCTAAGTCAGGACTCTGATAGGCTCGGATGTGTCTCTGGCAATCAGAATTCTCCTTACCTACTGTTGAAAATTCAGAAGCCAAAATAGATTCTAGCAATATGGTACACCTCAGTTCTCAAGCTTCAGTCCAAACTCAAGAGGGGTGCTCAGATACACAAACATCTTTGCATTCATCTGCGACCTGTCCTGCTGAGCTTGGAATGACAGGAAGTCCTGGTGTAGTAAGTTTACAAAGACAATCATGAGACTCCAAGCCTATAGGAAGAATGCCAAAGGAGTCTATGATGTCCCCAGAAAAGACAAGACAGAAAAGACACTTGGAACTTACCCAAGCAACAAAATATTTGGGCTTATAACATTTAGTTCACTTCTAAAGAGATAAGGGAGACAAGAGTTTAGGATCTTTAATTTCATTGTCCTCTAAACTCTAATATTGGAACATGATTACAAATCTCACTTAGAAGGAACAATGATATCTCCATCCTTCATAACAAAAACCAATAAGAAGAAAATATTTTAGTGACAAGGCATATTTACAACATTTTTGCCTCAGAAGCAACACCCCTGAAGCCTTATTCCTGCAGGTCAATAGTACTGGAAGTGAGCTGCACACACCTAACTTGTGCTGCTGGCCCGGCAATTTCTTGAACAATGCCTTCATGGGGAAAATGCAAATAGGAACAGAGGATTAAACTAGAGAATCCCCACAAAGCATTTATTCCAGTGCCTGGTATATGAACATTCAATGGGAGGTGTCATTGTCGTCATCCTTGTCATCATCATCATCATCTCATTTTCTCATGTGGGAGATAAGGATGATGAAAATGACGAAAGCCAAAAAATCAATGACTTGCCCCAGGACCCAATACTTGCAACAATGTTGAAGCCTGAACTCAGGTCTTCTGATGTTTCTTCATGACCCTCCATGCCTCCAAGCACGGGCTAAAACCCAGACCATTTGTCCCCACAGTGTCTGTATGCTCTTCCTCCCTCCTGTGGGAGGACACTGCACCCTGCATGCTCTGGGTCCACACAAAGCTTCCTCTTCTTGCACTGAGGTCAGTGGGCAAATTGAGAATTCATTTCTCTTTGCTAGGCTATGTTCTATCTATCACTAACAAATAAACTACAAATTAGGACAGGCAGCAACAAAATGTACAGTTTGCAGGAAATAAGATTTAGCATTTCATACTTTAAAGAAAGTATCATTGAATTGAAATCATCGCTTGTACCCTAAAATCACAACCAACAGAACTTGGGTGGACTAATACTTTATGCGGCTTTCCTATCTCTCAGCAAACAAAGTGACCCTAGTGAGTTTTTTCCATATGAATCCCAAGTCAAAAAGGACCCAAAGGAACATGTCTTCTAAAGTCTACTCAACAGACACATTTGACTTCAGATCTGCCTGGACTTACACCTCCAAGGAGGAATCCTCTTTGGCTGACAGCTTGGCTGGCACACAGTCATTCCAGAGAATACAGAGCAACCAACTCTATTCTTGTTAGTCTTAAAAAAAATTAAAGCCCACAAAATATTTAAGTTTTCATTTCAAAACATATTTTATTTGGTACGGTGTGAAAATTAAAGATAGGTGCTGGCACTGTCAAGATGCTTTTATGTAAAATATTGGAATAGGGCAAAAGGAGGCTCTGACCAAAGCATGCTGCCAGACAGGATAACAACGTGACACCACGAGCCTCCCAACCAAGAGAACAGTTCCCTACTGGTGATTTTTTATTTCTTTCTCTTTCCAAGGTGTTATTTCTTGGTGCCAAGATAATGATAAAATTTAACTCTTACCTTTCCTAGCTGAGCACCTACACCCTGAAAAAAGCAAAGCATTCAACCTTTTAACATCTGCACAAAAACTATAAAGTAAACTTTCACCAGAGACATGTAGCCAGGATGCTTTGGGAATAACAGCATCTTGTATGTAGAAAAGTGCCCTCTATTTCCCTTCTGTAATTAAGCACACCACTTGACAATAATTCTGGTAGATTGTAATCTCTCTCCCGGCCTCTCACAAACTCCATTTTTTCAAAGGAACCTCAATCATTTCATCTCAGAATTCTGGTTTCACAAAGAGAAGCCTTAAAATATTCTTTTCCAGGGAAAACCCACTTCTTTGCTTAGCTTATTTTCACAAAGTAAAGTAACCATTTAAGCTCAAAAATGCAATTTTCATCTAACTTGGTGTGGAGATAAATGGGAAACTGTGGCTTTAAACAAAAACAACTGTATCTGATGCTGCAATCAGAGAACCTCAGGATCTTGAAGCTATAAGAAATCTCAGGAGCCATCTAGTCCAGCACCTTCATTCTGCAACTTAAAAAGGACACCCATCCACCAGGTGAGCAGCTCAGACACTACTCTCAAAGTCATCTCACAAAGACGCTGGGCCCCACTGAACAGAAGGCACACTCGTTCATCTACTTCTGGGCAGTGAAAATCTCTACCAAGGCCGCCATGTCACCAAAGGCCACGTGAGTTCAAATGATACAGGTTGCTCATAAAAATTAAGGGTCTTACAGCCAATTATCTATATCATCTTACCTCAGGGGTCTGTGGTAAGTTCCACCCTCACTTCATGGGAAGAGGTCCAAAGACCCAGCCACAGGGTAGTCCACTGTGGGGCAAGATTCTGAAATCCACTATTCCCTGGAAGGTCAGAACAGCCGCACGGCCTTCTGCAGTGCCTCAGCTTTAGGACTGAGCGATTTCAGGCTGTTTCCACAGCACAGAAAGGATCATAAAGCAGCGTTTGAACCACATGAACTGACCGAACTCCCCATGGGCAGCATCTCTCTTGTTGACCCCATTTGACCATGGGTGCCTGGAGTCTGGTACTGTCTTCCCCTCGCTCTGAGGACTTAGTATCTCGCTCTGAGGACTTAGTATAATGTCTCAATCACAACAGGATCTCAAAAACTTTTCAAAAATCTAAATGACAATGGACGTCTAAAGCAGGAATCAGAAAACAGTCTTAGCTAGCCATAACAGAGACTAAGCTTCGTTTACACAGAAGGCAAAAATGGAACCTCAAAAGTTCAAGTGTGAGAGGTCACAGTATTGGTTTTAGGGAAAACTTAACTTTCCTAAGTCCGAGTCCCATGGCCTTTCTTGATGCAGCACTGATGCTGGCTGCACTAACGTGGTGCTCAACCTTAGGGCGAATTAGTGACTTTTAAAGCCCCCTCATGTGGTATATGCCTTCGACTGAACATAGAGGTTGCAAGGCACAGTTAGGAGTACAGCCTGGGACCACAGTCCAAGGCCAAAATCCCAAATCTGCCGTACCGCTGGACATGTGACCTTGAGAAGGCCACTTAGCCTTACTCAGTTCTTTCATCAGTAAAACGGTAACTCAAGGAGCCAGTGCTCACTAGGTGCTTAAAGCACAGCCTGACGCCATCGGCACTCAGGATGTCAGCCACCTTTTCTCCTGCTGTCACTGATAAGAGCGGGGATAATTAGGCTATGATGCTCTTTATTAGCTTAAATGCAAGTCATTTTTGTCACCACACCAAATGTATAAACTAAAGGCGACAAACATTATTCAAATGCAATAACATTAAAGCCTCCATAATCTCTGGCTCTTTCTGAAGATTCAGAAATTGGCAGATTAGCTAATCTTATATCATAGTATTTTTCTATGTTTAAAAACAACAAAGCCTAGTCATTGAAGAGAATAATCTCTCAGAATAATAAAAATTATAAAATTCCATTCCATTTTTGCAAACATTCCATATAGACATGTCAGAAAGCCTAAAATTAAAAGTTTTAGGCCTAGGAAATGGCACTCTGGGGCACCAAAGGTGATGTGGAAATGACGTTAGCCTCAATGGTGGGAAACTGACCCCAAATTCCTGGCTTCTCAATACCCCTGGGACACCCACGAAGGTACCTATGCGCTTCCTTCATCCATCTGTATCTTCTGTCTGCTTCTAGAGGAGGGGAAGAATTCCTTCAGCTTCATTCTGCATTTTCTCCCTGGAGCCCCAGGGCATGAGTCCCATGATGGATGAAGGACATCAGCCAGTGTTCTGTTCCAGCCTCCATGAAACTGGCTCACATAATCAGCCTCCTTCATGGTGGGGTACGTTTAAAGTTCATCCTTACAAAGGAGATGTGCCATCTGTGAGAGAGTCTGGGACCTAAGGTGATAAGACATGCAGACATCCAGGGCACAGTCCCTGAATGGGCAGCCCGGGTTTGAACTGGGCCTCCACCACTAGTTCCCACACCAAGGCATGTCACGTAACCTCTATAATCTTCCATTTTCTCATCTGAAAGATTGGAATTACTGACAGTATCTGCCTTTAGTATTGCAAGGATTCAAGGAATCAACCCAAGTAAGCTGTTCAGCACAGTCCTTGCCCATAGAAAGTGCTCGACACTGCTGGCTGAGGCACAGTTGCCCCTGATGCTGTTTTGTTGCAGTACACAGTAAGTGCTATCCTGAAGCTCTCATCAGGTTCAGAACCAAAGCACAGATACATATGAAAAATAAACTAACAGAACCTGTGTCAAAGCAAGGACAGGACAAGGCAACAATGCAAGAAATTACAGGCCAGGTGTGATGGCTCAGCCTGCAATCCCAGCACTTTGGGAGGCCGAGGTCAGAGGACTGCCTGAGCCCAGGAGTTCGAGACCAGCCTGGGCAACTTGGTGAGAGCTTGTCTCTACAATAAATCACAAAAACTAGTCAGGCATGGTGGCGTGCGTCTGTAGTTCCAGCTACTAGGAAGGCTGAAGTGGAAGGATCGCCTGAGCCCAGTAGGTCGAGGCTGCAGTGACCATTGACCGTGTCACTACATTCCAGCCTGGGTGATGGAGTGAGACTCCAACTCAAAAAAAAAAAAAAAATTACATAATAAATGCATAGTCAAAAAATACTGCAATTCTCAAAGCATTTCATGTATATGACCTTCCTATGAATCCCAAAAAAGTCTAAAGTAGTTAAGGCAGACAATTCCTCCCATTTTATAGATGAGAAAATTGAGGCTGAGACTAGTAGCAACTTGTCCCCGGGCACTGCGCTGGCAACATGTGGCCATATGGAAACCTGAAGCGGGTCCCTGGTCCCTCTAGACCTGGACCCTCCCCATTAGAGCTTACTACCTCTGAGAACATGGCTAAAGGTCCCCTGCAAGAGACACACAGCAATGCTTGTGGTGAGCATCACTCATCACTGTGGGTGTTCTTGGGATGCATTCTAGCTTCACCAGCTCCTTGAGGGGCAGTGACCCCAGATAGATACATGATCTCTGTTCATACTTAGGTTTTCCACGTGTCTCAAATATTCTTCCTCATGACACTATCCTCCAGGCTGGAATTCTGGGCCATGGACACCCACAGACCCAACATCTTTAGTTTGTACCTCTTGCGAATTCTTCCCTTGGATGCCAGCTCAAGCTCAGGGCAGGCAGGCAACTTGTGCAGCCTTCTGCAGCTCACAGCACCCTCACCTGCTACCTATTAGCCCACTCACTCACGCATGTTGTGGGCATCTTCTGAGAGCTGACAACTCTGACACTGCACTGGACACTATTTGTCCATGAAGTACTTCATGGTCTCTCCTTGCTATAACAACCAGTTACTCTTGCATCCTCCTGGATATGGGGATGACTCCTTACAGAACGTCCTTGTCTCTCTGATTGATGGAATGACACAACACAAAGGAGACTCAGAAGGTCCCTGGAGTTCAGATTCGTGGGCACCTGGTCATGCCTGGCACAAGTGTACTCAGAGTGCATCAGCAGATTTCTGTGCTGGCCACCAACTTCTGTGCCTTCTCCAACACCACCTCAGGAATAGTGGACCTGACTTTCATCAAGTCAGTGTCAGAGGCTCCTTGGTTTAAAAGGTTCATGTCTCATAAGAGCTGTAACAACCTAAAAAGCAGTGCCTCCAGGTTCCCACAAGGGGCAGGACCAGCCATAGGAACCACTACCTCAAGGAGGACCAAAGAATGACCATCCAGGAATTTATAGTCAGAGTTCGGAGACCAAATGCGACTGGCCAATCAAGGGTCTCAACTTCTCCCCACCCCACATATATATATATGAATATATATGTATATATGGATATTTCACACTCACACATATACAGAGGGTGCCAAAAAGTGTAAACACATTTTTAAAAAAAAACTGTATTAAAATTGTAATACTCATTATACCCATAACAAGTCACACTTGGTAGATGGTTGCACCAGCCAGTTCTACTGTCCTGTCTGTAGCATGGTGATGCTAGCATTCATTTGATTAATGCTGTCTTTTGAGCGAATGTGTATACGTTGGCACCTCCAATATATATTTTACCATAAGCAATACTGCCTAGTAACATACTTGAACTCAGGCTTTCTCTGGTTCTCAGGGGAATAGAGCTAAAACTGCACCAAAAGAAGAAAGCTGCCCAATGGGAATGCCACAGCTCCAGGTCCACTACAATGCCAGAGTGTTAAAACTAGTCCAGCTGTCAACCGGATCACCCAATATCCTGGTACATGTCCCTAGTGTGACCTTACTCAGGCCTAGTGTGCAGAGCACGGTGATCCTCACAGGTTACGGTCAGAGGTGAATCTCCAGATGGTGAGAATTCACCTACTGAAGAGAGATGCCCAAGTGATGAGGAGGTAGGGTCTTAAAAGAGGACCATCATCCTGCTCATTTTGGCTTTTTGGATTTGGAAAGGAAAATCAAGACAGAAAAATGATACCAAGAACCTGGGGTAGGCCAATGTCCATTTGAGGAGTACCCAGTGTGAAAGGGCCCATTTTACTACAAAATCTTCCCTGTGAAACCCTAGCCCTCAATCCCTAAAAACAGAGCTTCTGTCCTTGTCTTCAGGGAGCCACAACAATGGCAAAGGAAAGAGGAAGCACATCCCAGTATGGCAAAGTCCTTAACGAACTGCTACGTGTTTGTATAACAGAATCTGGGGATCTCATCTGAAGGGACCCTTAGCAAGTCTCATGTTTTATTCATGAGATTCCTGTGCATTCTGCATTCTTCTTCGTAACATATCTACATTCTTTTCGGGTTATAAATAATGTTTTTATTATGTAAAATCAAATAAAATTGACACTACAGAAAGACGCACCACATTCATCCTTGGCTTCAAGCATCCCTGGCACTCTGCCACCTGCCCCGAGCCCCACTTGAGAAGCTGCCATCATCAAGGAGGACTCAGCAGTCAGCAGTGAGTATGACAGGCTCTTGAACAGGTGTGAGGACTCCCGTGGGCTCTGCTGCCTATGCCGGGGCTCCTAAGGCACACAGGTCACCAGTGCAGAGAAGCCTGTGGCTGCACCACTGCCCACCTCTCCCGACTGAAGCTGTGCTGGACCAGGCATGCAGCACACTCTGGACACTCAAAGCCCACTGTTCAGGGCCGCTCATACAACCCCTGGAACCCTGTCTTTGTAGAGTACCGGAACCCAAGCTGAGATAAATCCACTCACAACAGCCTCATGTTTTCTCATTACTTTCTTTTAAATAATGGAATAATGGCATTCGCTTACTTGTGCCGATTTTACAGATGAAAACCCCAGCCGTGGCTTGATTAGATACGGATCAGAGAGCTAGGAACCAGCAGAGGGAAAAGCAGAGTACAGGTTTTCCAATGGTCAATCCTGGTGCCCTTTTGACCGCCCTGTACCCCTGTGAGACAGAGCCTCCCTGGCCTCCAACTGCCCCACTCCCACTGTGCCCCCCTGAGGAGGTAAAAAAAAAAAGTTGGGAAAATAACAGGCCTATTTTACACTTGGCTTCCCTTATTAATTTTTTGGTGCGCTTTGTCAGTGGTTCTCACTAACTCACAACACAACTCATGAGGTGTGTAAAGTAGTCCGTGTGACCTGTGTGCAACAGAGGGAATGAGACAAAGAAAGGCCAAGGAATGTGTGAGACAAAGAAAGATCAAGACAAACATCTCCTCACTTCAGCATACTGTCTTCCCTTAGGATGCTTATCCCGATTAATCCACCTGTTTGGTTGTCATTTTCTTAATTTTCCTTGGGACATCTTAGTACCCTCGTTCCCAAGAAAAGTTCGCTGTATCTTCTTAAATCTCACTGAGCTCCTTATTACAATATAATTTAAATTAGTCAATTCTGTCTGTCAGTGTTTTCTACGTAGCTATCATTTAGCAATATGGTTTATTGTCCAAACTGAGTCACGTTTCAGAGGAAGAGACACCAGGACAATAGGCATAAGCCACACTGCCTCTCCTCTGCAAGCCAGGGCACTCGACACACAGACAAATGACACACGTCCAGGCCTTCCAGCCAGCAGGGGACAAGACACATGAACTTGGACGACAAACATGAAAATAAGCACTTAAGCAAATGGTCATGCACATGCACTGAGACAGAGCTGAGACCCCATCTGGGGCTGGGGAGGAGAGAGAGGCTTTCTGGAGGAGGTGATAGATATGCTGTATTTCTTTCTTTTTATTTTTAAATAAATTTTGTCTATATTTAAGGTAGGCAACATGATGCTAGGAGAGACATATGGAAAGTAAAAAGGTTACGAGTGAAGCAGATTAACATATCCATCATCTCACAGCTATTCATTTTCTTGTCTTGTGGCAAGAGAAGCTATAATCTATTCATTAAGCAAAAATCCTGAATACGATACAGTATTAACACTAGTCCTCATGCTGTACAATAGATCTCTAGACCTGTTCAGCCTACATATCTGTTACTTGGTATCCTTTAACCAATATTGTCCCAACACTCCCTCCACATACACACATCTCAGTAACAACTGTTTTATTCTCTATTTCTGTATATATGACTTCTTTTGTTATTTAGATTCCACATATGAGGCTATCCTGTATCTCTAAGGGCGAAGAAGAGTTCACAATGTGAGGAAGGAGGGAGGGCAGGAAGGGGACCAGAGAGGCAAAGAGAGGAATCGGGACAGGGAGATGGCTCAAGTGAGCCATGGAGGGAGTTCCTGTGTTGGCACCAGTCCTGCAGACTCAGACCTCCCAGTCCAAACATCCTCTGTGCTCACAGCCCCTGACACGGCAGAGTACACCTGAAACATACCACTCTGGCCCACACTAAGACATCCCCTCCCTAAGGACCACTTTCATCAGGGGCACTGCTGCTGCAGCCTGCTCAATACATGTGGTCTACTGCATGCTAACGATCTTGGGTGCCAGCCTGTCTCCCTGGATCACAGCTGCACCCACCCCAACCTAATGATCTCGAGGTGTCAATATGGCCTCCCTGGATCAGAGGTCCGTCCACCACACTCTAATGATCTTGGGGTGCTAACCTGGTCTCCCCTGTATCAGAGGTTTTAAACATGTCGATGAGGGTCCCCTCTCTGAGTTCCTGAGGTTTAGGAGTCAGGAACGTGATTCCATTCATGCTTCTCTACAGAAACAGACTGCTCCAGGGAGAACACCATTAAATGCATTTACAGCCTCAACTAGACGCAAGGAGTTAGTCCAACCCTGCAAATGTGGTTTCCAAACAAGGTCTAGAAGCCCGTGAAAATATTTAGAGAACATCAAGAGAAGGGGATAAAGCTTCAAAAATGGCTTGTGTCAGTATAATGGATCAGGTTAGGACATGGCCACTGAGACAGGAGGGAGACATGGGAAGAACCAGAGTGAGGGGGGAACACAGAGCCAGGCCACTAGTGCCCTCTGCTGACATGAAGCATCACATGAAGTGTCAACAAAGAGTGAACAGAGGCAGGCGCGCACCATGCACGGGTGAGACAGTGTGAAGAGAGGCAGGCATGCACCACACACAGGTGAGACAGCGTGAACAGAAGGAGGCGTGTACCACACACAGGTGAGACAGTGTGAACAGAGGCAGGCACACACACACACAGAAGGCAATATGAGCAGATGCAGGCACACATGTGCAAGACAATGGGAACAGAGGCAGGCACCCACACATATGCACATGAGACAATGTGAACAGACTCAGGCACACACATGTGTGAGACGGTGTGAACAGAGGCAGACATGCACACGTGAGACAACATGAACTGAGACAGACACACACGCATGGGAGAGTCAATGTGAACAGAGGTAGGTACACATATGCAGGAGACAGTGTGAACAGAGGCAGACACACACACGAAAGACAGTGTGAACAGAGGCAGGCATACAACAGTAACATTGTGAGCAGAGACAGGTTCACACAACATATCCTAATTCAGAAAAATAAAAAACAAATTAAAGCAGCAAAGTGTTTTTTTTCAATTATTTAGGTTTATCTGAAACATGTTTTTTTTTCAATGAAACTTAAAAAAATTTGGATGAAAACAAGAGTCTAAATATGGGAAGTGAGAGATATATAAGAGTTTAAGTTCTATTGGGAGCACATTTTGAAGTGCAACCAAATTGGAGACAGAGGTAAATTTAAGTATCTGACTTCAAAGGTAGAGACTGTGACAAGAAATACATATCATTTGTGTTAATTCCTTGAACCAGATTTTTTTCAGATGGCAACAACACGGCCTCTCAGGAGTTCAGGTCCAATCAAGAGCTGAAGGCTTCACTTTTATCTGCAGTGTATGGAGGACACCCCCTCGGGAGGCCCACCTGCCAGCTACCCCTGTCCCCATCTCCAGGTCAGACCAGCGACTTGTTATCATGAGCCATTATTATTGAGATCTCCCTTAGTACTCCCAAGTTTGTACTACATCACTGAGACAGCTTCTGCTCTGAATACAGTCTGGATTTTGCTTCCAGATGAATGTATTTTTCTGGTAAGACTCTCAGAAAGAAGAGCTAAAGTTTTTTTTTAAATCCTCATCATCCATGTAAAAAGCATTCCACGAGTTTATTGTATATTACAACTCCCTTTCCTGCAACTTCAAGAACATACTCTTCACAGGTAATACCTGAAAAGGATCAGTGGCTGTTATAAATGCCTATCAATAATCTGTGACAATCAGTCTGCCACTTGCTCCTCACAATAATAGGGATTTAAACTAGGTTAGATGGGTATGCAATTTCACTAAAAAAAAGTTTGAATTTTTAGGATACTTTAATCTAATACAAACTTTCTACCCTCTTCTAAGACAGTGTGACATGACCATCACTCTAGAAGACTTTTGCCTGGGAGTAACAGATACATAAGTTGTGCAAGGAGAATTTGATCCTGCCTTTGTTAACCATGCCTTCAAAGAATAATAAAGGACACAGAGGAAGGTTTTCTCATCCACATCTTAAAAAAATTTAGTTGCGAGTTCATCTAATTTCCCATATTTCTTTTCCAGACCATTGTGATATTTATTCCAGCATGTGCGTGTATGTGCGTAAGAGTTCTACCATATCACGGACTTTCACAAATTTGTAGAGGTTCGGCTTGTTGCAGTAAGGATGTAACGTAAACACTGTTGTTTATGACAAACACCAATACCAACACTCCCAAAGAAAAGTAGAATCCTCCAAATGAATTGTTTCCAGACTTCTCCTTAGAGGCCACTTTTCTATGGTTCCTTTCTCCTTTCCTCCCCATAAGGCCCATGGAAAAGAATTTCAGGATGCATGAAAAGGAGGATACAGCAAACAGCTTTAAAAGAGCTGTCCAACTGTCTGCTGGAATTTGGGCTCTCCTATAGACTCATGCAATGGTCCCACAATTTGTCCACTTGGTCCACCTGTGGTCTTACTTCCTACATGCTGTCCACCCCTGCCCCCTACCAGGTGTGTGCCTAAGACACATCTCATAGGCCTCAGTCTCTTCACTATTATAGCAAGCCAGGTGGGTTATATTTATTCCAAAAAAAAAAATCTTATTGGGCTTATATCCCAAACCCTCCAGTGTTCCAGCCTGTTACATGGGATACTAAGATTATTACTGTTTTTACTAATCATTCCTCTTTATTAAAAGGCCCCACTCTTTTTTCATCGTGGGTCAAAACTGTAATCAATCATAATTATTCTTTTTAGGTTGTTCTAGTTCTCCTCCAATATGTTTTAGTTTACCTGAAAAATCAAACTACTTGCATAAATTGTAAATTAACTAATTGTCTTACTTTTTCTAATTTATATGGAGAATTTATAATTCTTAAACAGTCTTCTTTTTTGATGGTTCCTGTAAAACTTCCATCTCTTTGGTATGATGAATATAGTTTAAAAACATTGTATGAGGTTAACTCACTGTTGTCAAGACCAAAAAGATTTATAACAACTTTAGCTTTAAGTATTACAGCTTTGATAGCCATTGCTACTTCAGTTTCAGTTTCAGCCATAACTTTAACTAAAAAAGTACATACTGCTACATTTACAGATCAGTTATCCAAAAATGTCTCATTAGCTTTAGCTACTCAAAAAATTATTGACCAAAAATTAGAAAGTAAAGTTTACATTAAAAGAGGCTATTTTAATTATAGGACAGAAACTTATAGCCTTAAAAATTAAATTGGCTTTGAGATGTCATTCAGAGTTTAAATGGATTTGTGTCACACCTCTCCAAGTGAACGAGTCTATCCACACCTGGAATAAGATTAAAAATTATATCTCCGGAATTTGGAACCACTCCAACATAAGTTTAGATCTCTCCAAGCTTTATCAGGAAGTACAAGACATTAGCTTTGCTGAAAAACAATTTGAATTCACCCAATTGGCTCAGTCAATCTATAACAATTTTTCTTCATTTGTCAATCAAAAATCATTATTGTCTATATTAATCAATGTGGGAATTTGTGGAGGAATAATCTTGCTACTATTATGCTTACTTCCAGTACTCTTCAAATCATTGAAAAATAACATCTCTCGACTAAGCACAGAATTTCCCGGCTTTGTATTAAAAAACAAAAAAGGGGGATATGTTGGGAGCCAGCCTTGGAGGCCCGCCTAATTGACAAAGTCCAGGTGCACTGAGAACCCCCGGCCGCAAAGCGAGCCCGGGCAGCTGAGGCCCTTCTGTCTTCCGTCTTTGCTGTTGATACAGCTAAAGAAATTCTGTACAGTCGTAAAAAAAAAAAGATGATATGTTTATGCAAAAAATCACAGCTAACCTGGAAATATCATAGTTTATTTTTCCATTTTTCCCACTATGCCACTTGGCCTTTTCTAACATATGCAAGGGTTAAACTCTAAAACACATAAAAAATGCTTTCTTTCACTTGGTTATAAGTTACTAGATATTACTTAAATAACAAATGACATAAATATATTCACTCCTTATTTGATTTAAGATTATACAATTTAGTGTTTAGACATAAGGATTTTTAAAAACACAAGTTTATAATAGTTTATTATAAATTCATTATAAGTTCTAACACTTATCTAAGAGTTATACAGGTGATTTATAACACTGTTTTCACTAACTTAAGATAAAAATTAATGTTAAGGTTTTTACTTAATTCTATAGTTAAAACTCTAAGTTAACATTTATAGAGTAGGTTTTCACTAAACTCATAATATAATAATCAGACACTTTTATGACAGATCAGCTAAAACAAAAAATAACCTTGAGGGGCCTGGAAAACATTACTAAAAACTTCTTTTAAATTCTCTTTAAAAACAAACACTACAAGATAAAAGAAAAGTAACGAGGACATCTGAACAAGGGAGGTGATCACAGGACTCTGAAGAACATAAGAGCCTAAGATAAAAATATTCCTGACACATAAAAAAATATACACTTAAAAAAACTTTCTTGAAACATTTGTAATTTGGGACATTGGACTGAGAGTATCATTGTTGACTTTATAAATAAGACATAGTCTGAAGACCTATGGGAATCTTGGTTTGTTCGCTACTAAGACCACTAGCTGATAATTTTTAAAAGATATGTATGTGAAAGAATTTTCTTTGTCTTGCCCCTTCACAAATGGTATAAAAACTCTGTGTTAACTAACATTAAATTGTCATCTGTTCAAAAAGCAGGTGTCTGGTATATGATTGTCGTCGTCGCCTATCTGTCTCTCCTTCAACACTTCCCACGATCCTCACGGTGCGGGCCCCCACAGTCCACCCCTGCCCCCTACCAGGTGTGTGCCTAAGACACATCTCATAGGCCTCAGTCTCTTCACTGAAAAATGCTACATATACATGCTGTATAAAGAAGAGGCCGCCAAACAGCAGAGATACAAGAAAACACATTTGGGATCACCAAGGACAGCAGACAATGAGAGTCTCTTTAGAAATACATCCTGATAAATAAGCACAACGGGAAAAATACACAATAAACACCTGCAAGAAGCCTTCCACCAGCCCAGGCAATAATAAGTTAAAAGCAAGACACAAGAAAACACTACAGGAAGACAAAGGATAAAGTACAACTCTGGTCTTTACAAAAAGATTTGTTACAATGGTGACAACTTAAGGAATACATTTTAATCCATGACTGTGGTGCGTCTGGATTTAATTCATATTTCATTTATTGCAGCAGAAGCCTAGTGATTTATGAGCAAGCTAAGTGCAAAACACAGGGCACAAGTGTCTGTTGGAAAAACCTCTTAAGTCCCTCTGAAACCTTTTCTGTATATCAATTCATGCACGGAAAGTTTAGATCTTCAACTGCAAACTTTTCTAGAGTAGAGTAGCTTGGTACCTAGACCCATGAGAGTGACTGTTGCTGCAGGAGATTTGCCGTAGATTAGGCACTACACCGTGACTGGCTTCAAAGCGCAAAGAGCCAAGGTGAAGAACAAGTCAAGCAGCTGTGCCGCTCCCTTCTGATCGGAGGAGGAACTCACAGCATTTCATGCTGGAAAACAGCAACATGGGATGGAAATCATTCAGTTCTGCCTGTGGCAGAAACAAAATAGAATTCTTGGAACTTAGACATGAATGTTGTGAAACAAATTTGTCTTTCTTCCTTGAGAGATTGACAGATTAAGGAAATATTTAACAGAAGATCTGTGTTGCCTTCAAAGACTGGTAGGAGTCAGTCTCTAAAAGCCCTTGACTGGAAATTACAAGACTTAGGGTAACCTGAAAGAAGCAATCAACTAACGCCTGGGAATGACCAGAACAAGATTAACTAGTGCTTGACAATTGTATTAGTTTCTATTGCTGCTACAAATGACCAACAAATCTGGCAGCTTAGGTTAACATCCACTTGAAGCTTCTAGGAGCTGAGAGTGATCCCCAGCTGACAGCTGGCCAGAAAACGGGCACTCAGTCCTACAACCCCAGGAACTGAATTCTGCCAACAACTCTGAACTGCAGCCTGGCTGACACCTGGATGGCAGCCCTGAGACTCCATGTGAGGATCTTGAGAAGCCGCGTCTACGCATAACCCATGGGAACTAGGAGAGAAGGCGTGTGTGTTTTAAGCCGCTATGCCTGTGGTAATTCCGAGTGCAACACATAATGACTACGAAAGTGGGTGCTGTCACAACAAATGCATAAAATGTGGGTGAAGCTCTGGATTCTGGCATTGGGTGCAGGCAGAAGGCTTTTGAGGAGCATTAGAAAAAGCACAGATTGCCCAGAACAATCAGGAGGAAGGCAGCTCCTTGCTACACGGGGCAGAAAGCTCGATGAGATTGTCCCCTACAGTGATGTGAAGACAGCTCTCGTGTGTGAGGCTGGTCCCATACACAGGGACTCATTTACCAGGGAAGTGGGATGGGGCAAATGTGGGAGAAGAGAGACAGGGAAGCACTGTTAAGAAAACAGAACAGTGACTGGGTAACTTTGAAACTCAGCCTCTCAAGGTGGCAGAAGATACTAACATTAAGGGACTGATTATCAGGACAGTGTGCCCCAGATGGAGGGGTGGCCACTCGACATTTTGTTGAAACCTCAGGAGGATCAAAAGGTCAGAGTGCAGTCACAGGAAAAGCCTTTCAAGAGGTCAAGGGAGCATCTCACAGGTCCTCAGTCAGACCAGAGTCTCAAGGGTGAAGGGTGAGGTCCCTCTGCCATCTCAGCAGGAGACAAGGTGGAGAAGAGATTCCCTTAAAAGATCTATAGTTTGGCTTACATCTAATGGAGTGAATCCCCATGAAATTCACTGAAGACCCACAAGATCCTTAGAAATTTGTTTCGACTGAGACACCGTCAGATTGCACCAACAAGGACAGAGAGTAGACAAAACATAAGGAGGCTCTTGAACCCCAAACTTCTACGGGCAGGAAGGAGTTTAACAACCCAACTGAGCTGCATACATGTGCTACCTCCCAAGAAGAAAGAAAGATGACATGGAGAGTAGAGATGAGGTGGCTGTGAAGATAAAGTCGTTACAGAAGAAACTTACACAGAACTCCATGGAAGCAGAGGCTAATCCAGAACTCTAGAAACAGGGCATCCTGGTGACCAGTCTAATACGCAAGCAGTGCGATCCCTATACAATAATATTTTAAAGCTAGGGTATGAAAGGGAAGATGAGATAGAGTGCATCAAAAGTGTCTAAAAAGACATTTCAGCACGTGGAACAAATAAAGGAAACATTTAGCAGCTCCTTATCAAAAAACACATCCAGCCTTGGCAACATAGCAAGAGCCTGCCACTACAAAAAAAATCAAAAAATTAGCCTGGCATGGTAGCTCACACCTGTAGTCCCAGCTACTAGGGAGGCCATGGCAGAAGGATCACCTGAGTCCAGGAGGTCAAGGCTTCAGTGAGCCGTGATCATGCCACTATACTCCAGCCTGGGCAACAGAGTGAGACCACAATTCCAAAAAAAAATTAAAAAAGAAAACATATACAAAGACTTTACTCTGGCTTACATTATAGAGAGAGAGATAACATATTTTTCCCCAAACCCAGACTTTGGAAAGTAGTTATCGACAGTGATAGAACAAGGAGAAGTGAAGAAGATTCAGCGTCTCAGGCGTTTGACACAAGCGTCAATGTCCCACAGACTGCAGAGTCCAACAGCAGCTGGAAGAAGCCTATTTAAGCCATTACCAGACGACTTGCATGTGTGCACAAAACGGTCCTTAGCAAAGAGTATGGAAGGCAGTCATGGATTCTCTTTACCACATGTGCGTCTAGACAAGCAGAAAGGCAAATCCCCACTCTTCTCCCAAGTGATGTGTCCGCCTTGCAAAAATCCCCACAGGATACTCCTAAAAGGTCAAAGTTCCTGGAACAGCTATGGTTTCAGCTTTGATTCTTAGGATCTTAGGATTATAATAATTTCTGCAAACAGCTACTCACAAAAATGCTTCTCTGTGCACGCAATACCTCCACTAATGGTCAAATCTTATAAGTCACGCATCGACCCATTAGCAACGTAACCAGTCTTCTGTAATACCTATAGTCACCGAGAGTCTTAGAAAAGCTGCACTTACTTCTGTTGTAGCAGGTTGCCAGCACACCTTTGTCTGCAGGACTGGCACTAATGTGCCAGATCTCACCCGCTTGATGGAGGAGGACATTTTTATTTATAATGTTATTTTCATCATCAAAATCTATGATGTGTATCTACAAATACAAGAAAAGAGCAGATCAAGATCTCAGACACTTTCCTCAGTACCTTATTTAAACCTCATGATTACAAAGAATAATCAAATGCATATTTCATGACAGATATATCTTTAATTGTTATTATGCAAACAGTATGTACTTCTATAATTTAATTATTACTGGACTCCTCTCCAAAAACAAAGTATGAAATCCCGGTAGACTATTTTTAAGATTGCAGGCTACAGAACTGCCCTCTGGTTATATCCAATCTTAAAGAAATAAGACATCAAATGCTCTGTACTCAAGTGGCTTTGAGGCTGGGCCATCGCCGGTGTCAGGGCCAAAGTTGCCCAGAGTTGTCCAAATCAGCAAGACTCCCCCAGACTGCTAAGTGGCTGCCAGGGAGGGCAGGAGGTGGCAGGGCACTGCTGCCTAATTAGGTCTGGGACTGACTGTGGCCCACTCTGCAGTGGGCAGAACTCAACTCACACGTCAAAATGATTAAGGTGTGAAAGAGTGAGAAAGGACTATATATCAGAACGTTTTTAACTTCTTAATAACAAATCCAACAGCCATCAGTGCCTATCATCATATGATATTAATTGTAATAGTAGTACATTTTAGCCACTAAGTGAAAAAGTTAAATATGCTACATTTCTGCTTTTCAGGATAAATTTTCAGAGAAATTACACTGATCTCACATTCAATCTCTTACCAATACTCAAATCATGAGAAAACATAATTCTTCTTTTAAAAATAAATTTGTACTAAGAAAATATTCATGGATCTGCACAAAGAATTATATACAAGGATGTTCACTCTAGCATTGATGATTGTAATGAAAAATTAGAAGTCACCTAAATGTTCAGCAATAAGGAACTGTTCAAATAAATTGCAGTATCTGACTGTAATATAATATTATGGAGCCATTCAATATACCATAGAAGACTATTTAGTGGCATGGAAAAATGTCCATAATACATATTTAAGGAGAATATACAATAGAATGATACAAATGCTACATCCATTTTTTTGTTTAAAAAGAGCATGCCTGTCTAAATGACAGCTAGTAGGTAACTGGGTTATCTTTGGATAGTGGGATTACAGGTGTTTTTCTTTTACTTCTTGATGGTTTATTTGTATTTTAAACATTTCTTGATTAATATACATTACATTTGCAATCAAAATCAACATTAAATGCTATTTAATTATGGGTCCAGGATGCATCTACACGTTACCCTTGGCTCGGGTGGTCTCTTGTTTTATTCTCGACTGCTTCCTTTTTTTCAGTAGTTCAATGTAAAAACAACCTCCAGTCCTCCTATGGAGTCACTCTGGATTCAGAGTTTAATTCGCCCGTGGCCATCACCCTTAAGAGCTGTGTGACAATGAATCGCAATTTCCTGCGTACACAGTGAAGACGCTGGCACTGGCCTCTGGCATTAATGAGAAAACAGATGTGGCGGAGCACAGCCTAACACAGAACAGTGAAGACGAGTGAAGACAAGTGCCTTCCCCTTCTCTTTTGGGGGAGACACTGAAAATAATTACTATCCTCTTTATTTTTAAAACTGTCTCCAATAAGTTTCTCCCTGCACCCATGACCCAAAGCAGTTCTCACAGTGGGTCTAGACCTAACATATAACAAAAAAGATGTGTGAGAATCTTCATGGCAAATTTACTCATAATAGTCAAATGTCCTAGATGTACAACAACAACAGAATGGGTAAATAAATAATGGTATATACACAAATGCAATACCCACAGTAATGAAAAGTAACAACACACACATACATGATGTTGAGTGAGAAGAATCAGACACAAAAGCAACACGCTGCGTGACTCCCTCCATATAAAGTGAAAAACAGGCAAAGCAAATCTGGGGTGAGAACAGTGACCATTCATGACAGACCCGGAGTTGGTTCAGACTTGAAGACTCTAACATGGCTGTTGGGGTGCTGGGGATGGTCTCCATGGCAGTGACACAAGTGTGTGTGGGTGCAAGTACATGTGCATATGAACATAGGTGTGGGCGCATGTGTACATGAGCATGGGTATGGATGTGTGTGTATGTGTGTGGGTGCATGTATATGAATATGGGTTTGGATATATGTGTGTGTGTTTGTATGTGTGCTTGTGTGTTGGTACACGTACACATGAGCATGGGTGTGGGTACAAATGCATGTGTGCATGTGTGTGGGTGCATGTGCACAAGTATAGATATGGGTGTGTGTGCACGTGTGTGGATGCATGTGCATATGAGCATGGGTGTGGATATAGATGTGTGTGTGTTTGTGGGTATGTGTGCACATGAACATGGGTGTGGGTGCAGATGCATGTGTGTACAGGTATGTGGGAATGTATATGAGTAAAAATGCATCAAGCTGTATACTTTGGATATGTGCATGTTAGTGTATACAATTTATACCTTACAGGCAGAAATTCATTAGAATAAATATAAATAACAAATAAACAGGTGAGGAAAATTCATTCTTTTTTTTTGAATCAGAGTCTCACTCTGTCGCCCAGGCTAGAGGGCAGTGGCATGCTCATGGCCACTGCAGCCTCGACCTACTGGGCTCAGGGGATCCTTCCACCTCAGCCCAAGTAGCTGAAACCACAGGCACTTGCCACCACACCCGGCTGATTTTTTTGATTTATTTTAGACACTCGGTCTCGCCATGTTGCTCAGGCTGGTCCCAAACCCCTGAGCTAAGGTAGTCCTCTCGCCTCCGCCTCCCAAAGTGCTGGGATTACAGGCTAGGAAAATTCATTCTTTATTATAATCAATGACTTCAAAATTTAAAAATAAGAATTTTGTGATACCAATCAATATTTTTTATATTAGCTAACTTTTTTTTTGTTTGAGTTGGAGTCTCACTCTGTCGCCCAGACTGGAGTGCAGTGGTGGCACACTCCTGGCCACTGCAGACTCGACCTGCTGGGCTCTAGTGATCCTTTCGCCTCAGCCTTCCAAGTAGCCAGAAACACAGGCGCACGCTACCACACCCGGCTAATTTTTTATTTTTATTGTAGAGACGAGGTCTCACCAATTTGCCTGGGTGGGTCTCGAACCCACAGGTTCAGGCAATCCACTCACCTCGGTCTCCCAAAGTGCTGGGATTACAGGTTGAGCCACTGAGCCCGACCAGCTAACTTTTTTTAAGTGGTAACAACCTATACTGAAAAGGCTATGACAAACTATATAAATACACACACACATATAAACAACTATATAAATGCTAAAACTGAAACAATAATTTGATTTCTTGAAATCTGCTCCAAAGAATAAATGGACAAAAAAAGGTATACTATGGAATATTATGTAGCCTTAAAAATCATGATTAAGATCAACTGTCAATACCAAAAATGTTATGAGAGCATTACTTTTAAAGCAAGCTATAAAACAGCATGTAATTATATAAAACTATCACATGTGAACACAGACTAAAAGGTAATATACAAAATCAAAAGTAATTTTTGTGTTGCTAGAGAATTTTTTTCTTCAGTTATTTGATGCATTTCCTACTTATCAGGAAATCCATTAACACTTGAAAAAAGTGCACTTAAATGTACTCTTTTGCCAAATCTACTCCTCTGAAATGCAGCAGGGCACCAAGAACACATAGGTGGGCTCTGTGGCCCCACCTTTAGAAGAGCAGTGTCCCTCCACCTCCATGCAGGCTCCTGAGTCCCACACTGCAGGTCTCACCAGACACATCCCTCCTGCTCCCTCGTCCCCACAAACCTGGCCTCCCCACAAACCTGGCCTCCCTCGGAGGCCTACCGTTCTTCTCACTCCCTCCCCTCAAAGCTATTTTATTGCATGAGGTAAATGTTTTCCAGACTCTACTACTTGATCTAAATACACCTCCATTTAGATTCATTTCTTTCTTTTCTTTTAATGAAGCCAAATGTGTGAATCATGACTAGAATTTTAAAAGAACAAAGGGAAATAGCATAGAACATAGCAGATTGCAATACACATAGTGAAAGCAACTATTCTTTTGTGAAACTTTTCCCTCCCCCCTTCCTCCCTTCCCTCCTCCCTCCCTTCTGATTTATTTCTTCAACTAGCAGGAGCAAGGAAGATAGCCATGTCACTAGGTAGTGGAGAACAGAGAATCTACATTCCTCCTAAGTCCATCTCTCCAAACTTGGTACAATCCGATAATAATGGCCCTTAACCCTCATTGCTATGCTTGACAGGTCAGGATTTTTCCCCATATACAAGGGGGGACCCAAAATACCCTGAATTTTTTAAATTAAAAAACTGTGTATTTATTCTTTCATGTTTAAACTCCATTCACCTTCAAAGTCCTCTCCGTTTGATGCAACACACTACTGAGACACTTTTCCCACTGCTCAAAATGGTTTTTGAACTCACCAGTTTTGCCGCCTTTTAATGCTTCTGCCATTTTTTTTTCACCTCTTCCACAATGGCAAAACATTTCCCTTTGAGGACTTTTTTCATTGGGGAAACAAACAGAAGTAGATCAAGTGAATAGGGAGGGTGGGACACAGAGTCATGTTTTTGGTCAACAACTGCTAAACACTCAGTACAGTGTGAGCAGGCGTACTGTCATGGTGGAAGAACCAGTCACCTGTTTGCCACAACTCAGGATGTTTCTTCCATAAATTGTGGTGCAATCTTCTCAAAACTTCCAGATAAAAACTTTGGCTGACCATTTGATCCAGAGGAACAAATTTCAAGTGTACTACAAAGGGCCTAACCTCCAAAAGATAATTCTGTTTTTTTTTTTTTTTTTTTTTTGGTGGGGGGCCCCTCATATTTATTTTATGGTAGATTGATAGAAGGTACAAAGTACACATCGTCACTAAATGTTTTAACAGGGGTATATTCAAAAAGAATGGTAAAACATCAACCACCATGAGCAAATAATGACAAAACAATGGCACTATGCTAAGTATTTTACATATTTTCATTCCTTTAATTCTTAAAATAGTCCTAAATGTATTATTATTAAACACAATGTACAAGTGAACACACTGAGGCTTGAAGAGTTGCAGTGCCTGGGCTCATTCAGTTAGACACAGCAGAAACGGGGTGAGGGAGCCACCCACCCCAGAGCATGAGTTCCGCAGCCTTGCCCCCTGTCACCCTTGTGGGGTGTGCTCTACACAGCAGCAGGTAAGCCAGGCTGAAGGCAGTTTCCAGCTTGAGGAAAGGGCCTGAACCTCAACTCTTTGTTCTCAGGACAGCATCCCTACAACCATTCCTGTGAAATTACAAAAAAAAGTTGAATAAATGTATACAGTTACAAAAACAAATACTACATGGAAAAAAATACCATAATTAAGGTGAATGCAAAAGATGACGGGAACACACAAAAAAAGATCCTTTAATATTAACTAAGTTGGTCAGGAAAGATGGGTTATCCTGTGGGCAGTGCTTAAATGTTACTTTGACTTCTTCATGCCACATCTGACTTTTAAAAAAATGTGTTAATCGCTCATAATAAAGACCAATCTCATAGATTTTGATTCCTTATTATTACAGTTTTAAAAGTTGAATCTACCAGGGCTGGACAAAAGACACAGATGACACTCTATAAAAATTTAGAAGAGTTATAAAATTTACTGTGAAATCCATAAAGATGGACTTAATCAACCCTTCCTCATTTTCTGGAGGAATCAGGGCTTAGAGAGAAGTGTTGCATGTCTATAGCCCAGGACCACGCAGCTGAGCAGAGTTTAGACCAGAGCACCGCTTTTCCATTTTATCTCTGTTTCTAAACTGAAAGTAAACAAAGTCTTGAGAATTAAAAAAAAAAAAAAAAAAAAAGATAAAGATAAAATCAGATATGAAAAACCAAGAGCTACCCTCTTAGGGAAAGAGCAGGATCCAATAGCTTCTCCAAGGGCAAGAGCTCCCCCTTCCACAGACCACAGCCCTCCCCATTCACACCTGAATTCCCATCAGCCTGATGCTACCGTGTTGTCCATAACTAGAACCTCCCTGCTCAACTGGCCACTCCTTGGGAATAATGCAGATTGCCACCTGGAGCAAGATCTTAGACAGAGCAGCCATTTTCATGTTCTTATGTTGCTAGTCTTCTTTATTCCCAGTTAAAGTTAGTAACCCTGAATATGCAGTCTCTACTGCAGTCTGTTTTGCTTTGGTGAGATATGCTGAAATGAAAGTGACGTGGGAGCCAGGAGATCTGAGCTCGAGTTTGGATTCTGCCACTTTCTGGCTGTGGCAGCTTGGGCAAGTCACTAACCCTTTCTGGGCTCTTGTTTCAGCATTTGTAAATTTAGGGAACTGCATTCCCAAGATCTCTTTGTTCTAATTGAAACATATACTGATCCTTTAGCTAGGAATTTAAATAGTAAGCAACAGAGTTATTAAGTATGCTACACACTTCCCAATGTTTATTAGACCAATAATAGAACTGCCACTTACCTACACATATTAATACTCTTTACTTGAACAAATAAAGCCCAGGATAGCCCTTGCCCATGAAGCCCAAAAAGCATACTTGGCAGCCTGAGGCCAGGGTCAGAGTGAGGAAGACCCCTTGTTCCAGGACCTTCCTCCACCCCAAGAGTGTTTTTCTTGGGATAACGGACAAGGTGACAAAGGGTCCTTTGCAACATGCAGTCAAAGACTGTAGAGAAAGCTGGAACCTAACTAGATCACTGGAATGCCACCAGCTGTCTCTTTTATCACAGTTTTAGACATGCCTAAAAATTAGAAAGATGTTAAGTAGAATTCTGTACTTAAAAAAAACAAAACAAAACAAAAAACCCATGGGGCATGATCAATATAGTGAGACCAGAACACTCAGACAACAAAGTGGAGTACAACTCGCAGAGGCAAGGAAGGAAGGCACAGTGGGAGGGTGGCACCATATTTAGCTCTCTCTTTATTTATACTGGTGCAAACACATGACTTCTGCCAGCCATTGGAGTCCAGTGAAAAACCACCACCACCAACATTGCAGAGAAATGCCTTAAGGAAGCCTATGAAACAGATGACTGGAAAATCCCTGTGACCCAGAGTCCATGTGTACTTCTTCTAGCGTGTCTTGTTAATCAGAAGCAGCAGCAGACACCATGCCCGCCCTCCCACCACAAACCCAGGGCAGACAAACACAAGGCAAACCTACTAATGCTGCAGGGCTGGGTCTCAGGAGCTGGCCCAACGGCAGCAGGAAGGGCCACGGAAGGTTTTGGGCATTTACTCCTCATGAGTCCAGCAGGACAAACTGGCCGTGTGTTTTGACCCAAGTCAAGGAATATGACAGAATTCACTGAAGCAAAAGGATGGAACTGGATGTTTGTCACAAAATTAATAGATGCCAAACAGGACATCACAAGATTTCCTCGTAAAAAATGAGTGTGTTTGCTACAGCAGAACTAATTATTACAAAGGTTTGTGACTTCCCTTAAAATACATCTATCCAATGACAACCTGCTCAGTGCCAAGCATCAAAAGGATACAATGACCTTTGGTCCTCAGAAAACTCACAATACATGTCAGAGATGTGTAAAAGTAACTTGGAGAAAAATAAATGCAGAATAGAAGTAACTGAAATCTTATATAATATAAAGCCCTATATTAGAGGCATACATATACAAAGATAGACAAAAGCACAGAAAAGACAGCAAGTAGTTCCAAGCTGGGAAACTGGGAAGAAGGGAAAGATTCCACAGAAAAGATGACACGAGCTGTGGGTAGGAGAAATGAACACTCAAAAACCCTGAACAAAAACCATAAATCTCACCGCAAGATTGAAGAGTCATCCCACCTGAACTCTTGTAGGCATGCCAATGAATCTGAGGGTCAAACCTATTTTTCAAAAGAGTAAGGATAAAGAATAATACCAGAGAGTACTTTAGATATTATATCTCAGACTCGATGAATCTGAGAGCTGAAAAGAACCTATTAAAGAATTCTCAAGTATGGCAGACCATCTGGGGATGCACACTAAAAATACAGGACCCCTGAGGATAAAACCCAGGATAAAGAAATTGAGATAGAGAAAGAAGAGTCGTGGGATGCTTGGTACCATGGCTCAAGCCTCTAGATCAGGCCTCCCCACAGAAGGAAGCCAGGATACCTTGTGATGCTTCGATTACCTAGGGCAACAAAGTCCCTTTACCAATAAAGGACGAGAAGAGGGGAGGGGGCAAGGAGGAATTTGAGAAAGGGAGAAGAGATTGATTCAGCTCATCTGGAGTAGGGCTTGGAACCTGAATTTTTACCAAGTGCCCTGGTGATTGTGAGACCAGACAAGGACAGGGCTTGCAGGCAGAGAAGCTGCAAGAACAAAGCTGTCATTAATCAAAACACAAACAGAATAATATAGCTGTACTGAGAAACTAAAAAGTTGCCCTGAGAAAGAAATGAGCTGTTTTGTCATTGCCCTTCAGTGACATCAGCCTTTTCATTGAGTAAGATCCTAAATCAGGGCTCTGTGAGAAGAGGGCAAATCCTTGTCTCATTGTCATTCTGGCACTCCCAGATGTCTCCAGAAGGAAGATTAAGACTCATCCTTTATCTACATATGAAATAGAGAGTCACCAACATGGAAGAAAAATCTGTGAAAAAAGCACACTGCAGAAGCTTCAATCTAAAATCTAAAAAGGCTTCAATCTAAAATCCCCTTGTTTTGACCAGGCTTAGTGGCTCAGCTTGTAATCCCAGCACTTTAGGAAGCAGAGGCGAGTGGACTGCCAGAGCCCACAAGTTCAAGACCAGACCGGGCAACTTGGTAAGATCTCGTCTCTACAATAAATAAAAAATTAGGGCAACCCCTTTGAGTCCCCTCCCACTGTGGGAGTTTTTCTGTCCTCTCAATAAATCCTGCTTTCTCACTTAAAAAAAAAAAAAGAAAAGAAAAGAAAGTAAAAAAAAAAAAAATTAGCTGGGTGTGGTAGTGTGGGCCTATAGTTCCGGTTACTAGGAAGGCTGAGGCGGAAGGATCGCCGGAGACCAGCAGGTTGAAGTTGGGGTGGTCGTGAGTGTGCCACGGCACTCCAGCCTTGGCGACAGAGCGAGACTCCAACTCAAAAAATAAAAAATAAAATTAAAATAAATAAATAAAATCCTCTTGTTTTTTGTCCCTATCTTAGCTTCCCTGCTGTGTAACCCATGAGCACATCTCCTCCGGGGAAAAAAAACACTCCATCTTCTTCCAAAGAAGGACCTCAGAAAAAGGGCAAAGATCCCAGAAATCTGAACACAAGGAGCTCTGAATGAGTCCCGTGCAACATGGGGACACACAACACAAACACAGTTCATCCCATAAAGGAAGGTTGGCAGCTATGACAGTCCTAAAAATTTCAGAAAAGCAGCACGGCTGAATTAAGTAGTAATGATGTAGGTACTGGGCATCTTCCAGGGAATTGATGACTACCTGGGAGGAGCCACAGCCTGAGGCAAAGCCAGGAGCATCTGCCATTCCCAGCCACCAAGCCCCAGGAAAGGCCTAGAGAGATGGAACTCCAATGGGAGGGGCAGGGGGCTCCCGAGCTGGGCAGGAGGAGGCACCTGTCTATTGTCACTGATGGAACAAGGGGCACCAACTACAGCCCACAGCCAGCCTGAAACCTTCCCAGCACGTCTCTCCTGCTCTATCCTAATGCACACAGCTGGGAAAAACAGTGAGCCCAAGCGTGGGATAGGAAGGAGCAGTCCTGATTCTTGGGACATGACATCTTACAGAGACACTGCATGGCACGAGCACAAGCACACTTCTTACACATGTGTACAAAAGTGCACATTAAGTCTTCAGATTCACAAGCACATCCATAGCATGTGCCTTAGAGTTAAACTGCAAATTTAAATGAGAGGAAGGAGAAACAGAGAGGTGTGTTTTAGTTCCAATTCTGCCACATACCAGCTCTACAACCTTGAAAACCAGGTAATTGCCTGGGGTCAGCTTTCCCACAATAAAACCTGTTCTGTCAACTGCTGCAACAGATAGGATCCAGCCCTAACCAGCTCTGCTCCAGGGGCAAGGTACCTCTTCCAGCCAATCCGCCCACCTCCCCAGTCCAGCAGCAAGCCTCAGTCAACTGTAGGCTCCAGGAAGGGGATGGGACCTGTTTTATTGATTGATATACAGCACTTCCCACAGGGCCTACGCACAGCAGGCTCCAAAGGGATCCTCCACAAAAGGTTTTTGCTAAAGATAAGGGACTCCATAAGTGCGACTGTGAGAAGGACAGAGAGGGAGAGGATGCCATGAGATGATAACACTAACACTACCAGGAATATCTGCATGTCCATTTCACCATTTCACTGAACACTCAACTCAGGCACCAATCTCTGCTCAATTTTTGTGTACTCAGCACATAATAAAGAAGAACTAAACGGTTCTGTTAATCTACTAAATAAGCATGTGTTGAGTGAATGAATGTCTCAACAATGTCACATGCCTTTCCCAGAAAGAGAAGGACAAAATCAGTATGTCAAAACATATTTCATGCTATCATATGGATCACATACAAAAGACAACTGCAGGTTAAATGTAGAAATAGAATATTATAAGACTTACCTTCAATTCAACCAGGACTAGAAAAATATAACTAAAGTCATAGGCTACAAGCCTGAATTAGCTGTATAATTAGCAAGTTTGAAAGGAATGAGACAACAAATTATACAGTTGTTTTACAGGCAAAACACTCAAGTAGCCATTACATATTCGAGAATATGGAAATGATTACCAGTTTTTCTTACCATCAGAAAGTTGAGTTTCTGTATAAGGCTGATCATTTAGAAGGATGGCCAGGCATGATGACTCACATCTATAATCCCAGCACTTTGGGAGACGGAGGCGGGAGGATTGCTTGAGTCCAGGAGTTCAAGACCAGCCTGGGCAACATAGCAAGACCTTGTTTGTATTAAAAAAAAAAAAAAATCAAACAATTAGCCAGGTGTTGGTGTACGCCTGTAGTCTCAGCTACTCGGGAAGCTGAGGTGGGAGGATAGCTTGAGCCCAGGAGGTCAAAGTGAGCCAGGACTGCACTACTGTACTTCAGCCTGGGCAACAGAGTGAGACTCTGTCTCAAAAAGAGAGGACAAAAATCTCTCATTTAATACAAAAACTTTTCTTTTACTAGGTCCAGAGACTGATGACTTTTAATCTTAAAACCTGAAGTGTCTGTGGCAAGAAACTGCATTTGATGAAATAGGAACAGCGAGTCGTGAACTAGATTTGTCATAGGAGGCTGGTTTCACCCACCAACCTGGGAAAATTATTAGGTGAAAAGTAACCCTTTATGCGATAAAGACTTTTTAAAAAATATAGATTATCAACTTATGTCAAATCCATTTCCAATCAGCAATATCATCCCCACTATTGTAGTAGGGCATAATTAAGAAGGCAGCTAAGGTAGGAGACCCCGTGCCATCATGGTGCCTGGCACTCTCCAGATGCCAGGGGAAGACAATTTCAACCTCTACCCCTACATTCTTGGGCCTGACAACTGCTGCTGTACATACATTGTAGTTTTGTATTAAACTGTTAATTAGAGCTTTGACAAACATAAACCAGGTGTATAAATTTAAGGCATATAATAAAACACATTGTTGACCAAAAAAAAAGATACTGGGAAACTAACCCAAGTGATATCAGAAATCTTCCATTTAGGAGGAAAGGAAGAAAAAAATGGAAAGCTTCTTTAATTAATTGGATTTTACTTTGTTCCAAAACAGATTTAAGGCACTTTATGACATTTTGGGCTGATCCTTCCTTAACATTACCACACGGTATACAACTACGGTTGATAAAACCAGGTACAAAGTAGGTTATTCATAACTATCAGGCTTTATATGGCCTCATTTTGTTTGTAATTCATGCATTTCTGTTGGCTTTTACTTTTTAAAGCTACATTTGGAAAGCAGATTGCCATGCTTCTCATCCTGTCTCTGCACCATCATCGCCCAATGTTTTCACTCCCAGGTTCCCCATCCCTGAAACTGCACACTGTCTTCATGACGGATCTTCTTTCCCTTTAAGGCGGTCATTGGTAATTCTTTTTATAAATGACTCTCATCTTATATTTTTTTCCAAGAAAAGTAGCACATACACACACATACACATTCAAAAAACAGAAAAAATTAGAAAATTTTGTACCCTGAATACAGTAGTCCCCTTATCCAAGGTTCTGCTTTCCAAGGTTTCGGTTACCTCTGATCCAAAAACATTACATGGAAAGTTCCAGAAATAAACAATTCATACGCTTTAAAGTGTATGTCATTCTGAGTAGCATGATGAAATCTTGAGCCATCCCACTCCCGTCCACCTGGAATGAGTCATCCATTTGTCCAGCGTTCTCATGCTGTAAAAGCTACCTGCCCATTAGTCATCTATATTTGTCTGCTCCTGGCATCCAACCATCAGCACAGTCAGGCCTTGATGATCCAGGTCACCCAAAGCAGATGCTCCTCCTTCTTTGGTACCAACAGTAACCTAATGCTATAGCACAATGCCTAAGTCATTCATCTTACTTCATCTCATTGGGTAGGCATTGTAACATCTCACTTCATTCCAAGGATTATAGTACAATAAGATATTGAAAGAGAGAGAAAGATCATATTCACATAACATTCATTACAGTATATTGTTATGTGTTCTATTTTATTAGTAGTTATTGTTATTAATCTTTTACTGTGCCTAATTTGTAAGTTAAGCTTTACCATAGGTATGTATGCAGAGGAAAAAACACAGTATACATGGTATAGGGTTCAGTTTTATCAGCGGTTTCAGGCAACCACTGGGGGTCTTGGAATGTGAATAAGTGGGACTACTATATTCCTAACACCTGAAGATAACCGTTCACTCAGTGTTAGCCCTTTTTGACCTATTTACTTCCAGTCTTTAATCTAAGCAGAGATTCAATTTTGTACTTTGCTTTTTTTTTTTTTTTTGAGTTGGAATCTCACTCTGTCACCCAGACTGGAGTGCAGTGGCCGCTCCCGGCCACCGCAGCCTCGACCTGCTGGGCTACGGCGATCCTTCCGCCTCAGCCTTCCAAGTAGCTGGAATTACAGGCATGCGCTACCACGCCGGCTGATTTTTTGATTTATTGTAGAGATGAGGTCTCGCTGCCCAGGCGGGTCTCGAACCCGCGGGCTCAGGCAATTCACTCACCTCAGCCTCCCAAAGGCGCGGGATTACAGGCTGAGTCACCGAGCCCGGCCTGTACTTTGCTTTTTTATACCACAGTGATCATATTGGGATTTTAACATTCCACAGAATCATCCAACAATTCTTAAGTTGTGATGTTTATTAGGAGTCTGTAATTTTTAATGACTGTAATGAGGGAATACTCTTCCACTATAAGTAAGCAGATCCAACCAGATTGAAGCATATGAATCTGCCATTATAAATGGCAATTTCTTGTTGTTCAGTCTAATATTTGCACATTTTGATGTTCTGATTGCTTCTAATTTCTTATAATTGTAAGTACCATCATAGCTAATATTCTTTGTGTATAATGCTTTCTCTAGGTTTTAGACACAAGAATTACAGATTAAATACATAAATATTTACCTGCAAAGCTCTAGTCATATATCACCAAAATACTTACCAAAATAACGATGTCAATTTTAAATCCCTTATCAATATGCGATAGTGACAATTTCACTATACCCTATCCAGCACCGAATATTCTTCAATAGCTATTTTATGTCATATTCCCTGTGTGATAATGTTGACTGGGTAGAGGCCCTGTACCATTTTTGACATGGCCCTGTGTACATTTCCCCAGTACCAAAGATAGTGCACATCTTCATAACTGCCAAAACATCTCTGTGAGACACACTTTTATCTCCATTTTAGTAATGAGGAAAACAAAGTCCAGTAAGATTAATCCATTTGCCCAAAGTCACCTAGTGAGTGCCATGCCATGACATGAATCCAGCTCTCATGAGTGTCCACTACAGAGGCCAGAAAAGCAAATGGGTTTCATCTTGCATGACCCCCTGGATCAACAACCTAGAACTCCAAGAGGTGAGACTGGGACCCAGTCCACATTCATCTAGAAAGAGTGCTATGAGCAACTGACCTATGCAAGAGAGGTAGTTGTAACCACATACTCCAGATTGCTTCTCAATCATTTATAAACAGCAAAAGCAAAACAAAACTACAAAGCAATGCTAACAAGAAAAAGTTTAAATTATTAAATGCAATAATTATATATAGTTGGATAATATTCTCTGATTTGGATACATTTAAATCCAATGAAAGTTTTATTTTGTTTGTGTGGCATTAATTTTTTTCTCAAATGTTCCTTGAAAAATCAAAAGCAAAATGGTTATACAACTAAGAATAGGCTTAGTAATTAACATGTATACATTTGTCAAAAATAGTTACCTGATTATCATATTTAAGAGACTGTGTCCCAACCAAAAACCGAATGGCATCTGTTTCTGCAGTTTGAGGTGTTAAAGCACGTGCCTGCAGGAGGGAAGGAAAATGCATACACATTTATGAAGTTAGATTTAATAGAGATTAAAAATGCAGTTCATCTCATCTACTGTTGATGAAGTATAAATTAGTACAGAGTATATGGAAGGCAATTTAGAAACATGTATTAAAAGGCTTAAACTTTTGCACATTTCTAACACAATAATTCCACTTCAAATTTGTACAAGGAAATAATTGTAAATGGGCACAAAAGTTAAGCAATAAAGATATATAATTTTTTAGTAAAATCATTATTTCATAGTCACAGATTAATTGAACAAAATTATACCTCAACAATACAGCAGAAAATAGCATCCAGCAATAGCAGAGAAGAGAGTTTAAACTAACTCTTCTGCAGACAACAACTAGAAAAGCTAAAGGAATACTCAGAATCTGTTTCAAGGCCTCAGAGAATTGCCAAGGCAGTGAAGACATGCCAAGATCCAGGTCAGGAGAGAAGCTGGGGAGAAAGCTCGACATGTGGCCACTTCCCACCTAGAGGCCTCTGTCAACTTGGAAAGTGTGGCTATAAGGCTGATGCTGAGGTGCACTTTGACAGACTAAGGGAGCTGGGGACACAAAACACCCCAGTACATGGACATCAAGAAGAAGGGGTTTTAAGGCACCAACCCCACAGGCTCACAGCCTAGGCGTAAAAGCGAACTGGAATTAAGTTAGCCTCACAGGCTCCAAATCATCTACCCCTTGATTGCATTTAAGGTGATCTGAGCAGGCCAGTGCTTCCAGGCTAACCAGCCTCCTGCCAGAAGCAGCAAATCCTTAGGAGAAAGATAGCACCTAAAGTTGCTAAGACCTTGCTCATACGATGTCTAATACTCATTCAAAAACAGCCAATTGTACAAGACAAAATTACATGATCAAAAGTGGAAAGAAAAGATTCAAATAATCAGGTTTCCTGGGAAACAAGCTTTAAAGCTCTAACAAGTAGGCAGAGTAGACTTACTGGAGAGTGCTCTTGGAAACCACTCCATGTTAAGGTTAAGGAAGTAGGACAGGACAGAGGGAGAGGCTGAACAGCATCAGATCTGTAAGGAGGCCTCGGCCAACCCAATGAGCAGCTCTGGAGCTGGATGGCCCTTCCAAGCCAGATGGCCAGGCCTTTACGCTGCCCAACCCCCACACTCATGGATCAGTCATTGAATGCAGGCCCTCTCTAGGAAAGGGGCGTGACCTTGGGCAAAGTAACTCAGTTCAGATGAGGCAATGCCTGATGCTGGACCCAGCTGAGAGCTATCAGCCTCCAATTATCTCAAAAGCTACTGGGTTTTCTAAAATGTAGGCAGTATTGGAGAGCATAAATTAATAACTATACTAATTAAGTTTGATAATTAAAAGACAAAATTAAGAATTTCAGGTGATGAATCTGCAGTTTACAGAAAAACATCACACAACTGATTATTAGAGCTGTGACTAGTATTCAGGCTTATAAATTCAAACCCATCTGTTTTAGTTCAACCATTAACTGTACCCAGAAAAAGTTCCTATGGTTGGCATAATAATGGTCCATCACAAATGCCTACATTCGAATCCCCAAAACCTGTGAATATGTTAATTTACATGGCAAAGGAACTTTGCTGGCTTGATTAAATTAAGATATTCAAAATGAGATTATCCTGGACTATTTCATCATATGGATCCCTGAAATCAGAAAACCTTACCTGGCTTGCAGTCAGAGAGATGTGATGATAAAAAAGAGAACCAGAGAGGTAGCAGCCATGAGGAGGGCTCAGGCAGCCACTGCTGGCCTTGAAGATGTATGAGGGAGGCCATGAACCAAGGAATGTAGGTGCTTCTAGAAGTTAGAAAAGGCAAGGACCCAGATTCTCCCAGAGCCTCCAAGAAGTAACAGAAGCCCACTGATGCCTTGACTTTAGCCCAGTAAGACCCATGTTGGGCTTTGAAACTAAAGAACTGTGTAAAATAGTAAAATTATGTTATCTTAAGCTACTAAGTTTGCAGTGACTTGTTACGGCAACAAAATGAATATTGTCTTACACAGTTCACAAAATGCACCCCTTCGGTCCACACCTTTCTTCCCACTTGGAGCTAGAAACACACATGACATCCACTTCTTCGGCCATCACATCTACCTCCTATAGATTCTTCCCGCTTTCTTGACTTATTCCTTTCAAAACAGGGTAAAAGAAACAGTTTAACAGTTGTCCTGACCATTCTGTCTGTCTAGTTTTGACTTGGTTTCCACAACTAGAGGAAAACAATGAGACCTCTTGGGTGTCCATGGCAAAAAGGTTCAGAAATAACAATTTTCTGAATTATTCTTAGAAAACATAACCACATTACATGTTTCCACCCTTCCCAAAATAATCAGCAACACAAAAACATCAACGACTAAAATACATTTCAGTACAACCAAGAAAATATATGTCTAGAGCGATATTCACATTATTAGACATTTGGAGAAAAGAAATCTGTGTCAGCCAACTCAGCTATTCAAAGTGCCTTTAGGGTTCCCACAGTCAGTATCTCTGTACCCTCTTCTGCAAACTTGCCTGGACAATTTTTGGAGCCTTGGATGTCTTTGCAAAACTGATGAATTCTTTGCAAATTTATAGGCCTTCTGCCAAAACGTGCATAAATATATATAAAATTTTGCATATCATATTAGCAGGTTCACAGAGTCTCTGAACTCTATACAACTTAAACACCTCTGGCTTAGAAAAAGATGACTCTGATGAGGAACAATGCAAACCATTACTGAAAGACAAAGCCATGACCTAGTCAATAGAGAGAACACAGGGGACAGGACCACATCAGACAAGAAAACTGAGACTTTCAAATACAGGAATGAGCTGTCACCCAGACGATAAAAGCCAGAAAGTGCCCCAAAATAGGACCCAGGAGAGGACCTATCTACAAAGAAATGATTCTTTTATATTAAAAGCCTTTTCTATGCTTCAGGCCAGTTATGAAGGATAGACTACACAGGCCTTACACCTAGGAGGTGCTGTGGAAGAATCAGAGGAGGAGTCATCACCTCTGCCCTCATGCAACTTAGACTCATTAGGAGAGAGGAGACAAAGACGCAAAAGACTAGAAGACAAGATGATAATGATTAAGTATCCAAAACACTGGCACAGACCATAATAACAACAAATTAGCATTTATCAAAATGCACCCAGGAGCACTCAGCCTTAAACAGAAGGCAGGATTAAATGCCATCACTTTAAAATAGAAGAAAACCAAACATGAGTAAATTCTATTAGTGGCTATTATACTGAAAAAAGAAGAGCAATTCAGAAATTCAGAAGCTATTTGAATGACAATAATGAACCAGCATTCAATTTATTTCATTCTAAAGCAATTTGTAGAATCGAGAGCTGCATACCTGGAAAGGAATAATGGTAAGCATGCAAGAATAAAAAACAAAACAAAACACTAAATAGATCATCTGTTTCAGAGAGAGTAAAGCTGCCACAGTTTTAGAAAAGCACTACAAATTTGGAACTATCTTGTTCAAGCTCACACAAGCAAACACACTCCTTTTTTAAAAAATGGAAGAAGAAAGTCATTCGTTTAGGCAAACCTAAAATGTATCTTTAAAAATCATAGTGAGGCCAGGCTCGGTGGCTCAGCCTGTAATCCCAGCACTTTGGGAGGCCAAGGCGAGTGGATTATCTGAGCCCGTGGGTTTGAGACCAGCCCAGGCAACTTGGCGAGACCTCGTCTCTACTACAAATCAAAAAATTAGCTGGGCATGGTAGCGTGCACCTGTAGTTCCAGCTACTTGGAGGGCTGAGGCGGAAGGATTAGAGCACAGCAGGTTGACACTGGGGTGGCCGTGAATGTGCCACTGGGCGACGGAATGAGACTCCAACTCAAGAAAAAATCATAGTAAAACCTTATAAAAGTTTAATTAAGAGCTTCCCCCAAATTATTTAATTTGGGTCATTCTGGGTACAGATCTCTAGTTATGTCTATAATTCTGCTTTTTTGATTAAAGTAATGATAAAATGACTTCACTAAGTCTAATGAGATTACGGTTTAACAGGTATGCCAATGACCCTATTATAATAATAAGATCAAATTTGTATGGTATAATAGGTCACAAAACATTTCCATATATTTTATCTTGCTTCATTCTCATAATTCAATGAAGTAGGCAGGAAGACAGAAAGGATATGCTTCCCACTTAGTAGATAAAGAAACTGAGGACCAGAGAGGTCAAGTGACTTTGCTTCTGTCACAAAGCTACTAAAGAGGAAAAATATCCCAGACTCCCAATATTCAGTCCAGGTATCTTTCTCTTCAGTAAAGCAGAGTAACTAGCAAGCCAAATAACACATTTGGCTGAAGTTACAACACAGGTCACTTTATAATAAAAATTCCGTGTGTTTTCCCCAGGTCTCATAAGGAAAGGTCAAGGCATTTTTCTCACAGAGTCATAGTTCTAGTTTTCTGTCACTATGTAGTCAACCAAACCAGCCAAAGGAGCTGGAAAAGTTGAGAGGTCAAGATTACAGCAGGAAATAATCATCAAGCACATTATGACTACCTGTAGGAGGCATCGATACCAGTACCTGAAAGTATTAACTGAGTACATAAAATTCCCTTGAGAAATTAAAAAGTGCATTCATTTGTTTACTACATTACACAATTAAGTGATTACCAAAACAACAGGCAGCAAGTTGTGCCCATTACAGCTCTTTATCAGAATTCTCCCCATCCAGAGTCACAGTCCGGAAAGTTGAAGGAGGGTGGACAGAGGCTTTTGCTTAAAGCAATAAAGACACAGAGCACAGTCCGTTGAACCTGGTCTCCTACAATGGGTCCCTCCAGAAAGGCGTCTACCAAGAGCTGCTCCCCAGTCCCCAGGATACTAAGTCAGTAAGAGGAAGTCAGGGTGGGAGGAAAGGAGGGAGAAAGGATAGTGGGGGAGAGAAGAAAAAACGGAAAAGCAGGAAAATGGGCAGAGTCCTAACTCCTCCATTGTGTGCTACCTAAACACCCATTCCTCATCTCCAATACCCAAAAGAAAGAAAAGCAACATCAAAGGGTTGGAGAGCTTTAAAAGGAAAACAAACAAAACCTCGGAGTTACTAAGGAAAAATGAGATGATAACACTGTTTCTAAGAGTTCAGAGGCTCTAACACACATGGTCTTGTATTCCTTTACTCCCAAGCACTCCTGTAGTCTAAGCCTTTCCACGTCGTATGGGGCTTTCATCAACCCTCACCTGCTCCATTTGCGCTGTCTGCTGCTGATGTTGTGTGGAATCTCTCCTCAAGACCCTGGTACAACCTCAGCCCCCTAATTTTCAGCAAAAGAATACACCTCACATTTGCCAATGAAACAGAAGTCGTCTCTACCATCCCAAAGGCTCCCCAAAACAGTTACCCATCTCCTAGCTAGGAGGAGAAGCCCTCCCTGGTCACATTCACATTTAGTGCTCCTTCCCTGCTCTGACTTCTCACTCTTAAAAACTGACTTTGGCCGGGCTCGATGGCTCAGCCTGTAATCCCGCGCCTTTGGGAGGCTGAGGTGAGCGGATTGTCTGAGCCCGCGGGTTCGAGACCCGCCTGGGCAGCGAGACCTCATCTCTACAATAAAGCAAAAAATCAGCCGGGCGTGGTAGCGCATGCCTGTAATTCCGGCTACTCGGAAGGCTGAGGCGGAAGGATCGCCGGAGCCCAGCAGGTCGAGGCTGCGGTGGCCGGGAGCGGCCACTGCACTCCAGTCTGGGTGACAGAGTGAGACTCCAACTCAAAAACAACAACAACAACAAAAAAACTGACTTTGACTCAATTTCCCTTAATCTACTGCCATATTGTCGCTTTCTCATTCAAAGCCAAATGTAATGATAGAGTGAGTAGACAAGGAATGCCCCTTCCAAATGCTCCAAGCCCTATGGAACTTGACTTCCGCTCCAGCCACTCCACCCATGGCCATCGGTGCCAGCCAACTGCCAGGTCTATCGGTGCCCCCAGCCCCAGCCCCACCCAAGCCCTTAATTTCCCTGACTTGTGAGCGCCTCCATCGTCTGCACACCAGCAAGTCCCTTCCCAGGTGCCTCCTACTTTTCCTCCTCCCTTCTCCCTATATTTTTGCTTCCAAACTTCTATTCTGACTCTCCTAAACCCACACCCTCCTCCTAAGCATGCTCACTTTTCCACAGATACAGTCATTGTTAGTAGACTGATGATTTTCAGATGTGAATCTCAGGCCCAGACCCTTCTAAACTGCCCCCAGCCAGCTCTGCACTAGGTCTCTACAGGCATATCTGTGCCAACTCACCAGCTAGGTCTTGCGGCCCTCCCAAGACCTGCCTGCCCCTGTTCACACAGTGGTGACGCTTCAGCCACCAACGCCGTGCGCCTCCACCCCTGACCTGCCACATATGTAACTGGGCTCTTGCTCTTCCATGTCGCCCTTCCATCACCTCCATCCCCTCCTCACTCCTTGCTTCAAGTCTACCTTAACAGCCTCCTAACCAATTTTCCCGACAGAAATCTCTCTGTACTCCAGTTTGCCCTCACCCTTGCCATAAAGGCTACCTCATCAAATCAAATCTGGGCCTCAGGTTTCAAACCATGGGTTAAAGACTTCTCTCAAACTCTGGGAAATCACACAAAATCGAGGAGAATGAAAAACAGAAATATAGCCAGTCGTGGTGCCTCATGCCTGTACTCCCAGCACTTTGGGAGGCAGAGGTGAGAGTACTGCCTGAACCCAGGGGTTCCAGACCAGCCTGGGCAACTTGGCAAGACCTTGTCTCCACAATAAATAAAAAAATAAGTTAGCTGAGTGTGGTGGCGTGCGCCTGTGGTTCCAGTCGCTTGGAAGGTTGAGGCTGAAGGATCACCTGAGCCCAGAAGGTCGAGGCTGTTGTAGCCATGGGCATGCCACTGCACACCAGACTAGGTGACAGAGTGAGACTCCAACTCAAAAAAAAAAAAAAGGAAAGAAAAACAGAAATTTAAAATCTGTCTACAGTCAAACTCAGACACATCTATAATCCAAAAGCACAATTTCTGAAGACAGACAGCAGAGGCCGTAAAGGTCTGAAGGCAGGGGCTGGAGGTGGCACATCTCAGACAGACAGGACACTGAGTTGACTCTCAGGGCTAAGTGTTGAGGGGCAACACAGAAACCCCTGGGTGGGATGATAGAGACAGGCACCCAGGCTGGTGGCAGGTACTTCCCACATACCTCTTATAGATACATAGGACTGAACGCAGGGCAGGCAGGGCTGCCTGGCACCTTCTTGGGAAGCTGTCTTTGGCTCTGCGAGTCGAGAAGAGAGGTACAGCATTGTGGGCAGCCTGCTTCTTCCAATCCCCTTTGCCTTGGAATAAATGACAGCTAAAAGAATTTACTCACAAAAACAACCTGTGTTGAAAGCATTCCTGCCAGCCTGGGACAAGACCTTGGCCAACTCCACAGACAGACCCTACCTAGGACTGGACCAGGTAAGACTCCCCATTAAAAGAACAATACCAAAAGTTACTAGCACAGGCGGTAGGCAAAGGCATTACAAAGAGAGGCAGGGAGGGAGGAAAAACAGGAAAACACATCCAAAGATGGAAACATGAACCAGAAAACATTGCTACAGTACCGCTAAAAATTGTGATCAAACATTAACAAAATTATAAAACTTAATGAGCAATCATCTCTCTAAAAAAGGGGAAAGGGAAGAAAAGAAAAAGACCCACTGAATGGGAGAAAATATTTGCAAACTATCCATCTGTCAAGGGCCCAATAACTAAAATACATACAATGCTCAAACAACTCAATAGCAAAAAATAGCAATAACAGGCACAGAAAGCTAAACAGTACATGTTCTCAGTCTCATGTAGAACCTAAAACAATGGTTCTCATGAGGATAGAGTAGATTGGTGGTTACCAGAGGCCAGGGAGGGTGAGGGGATGAAGAGAGTGCGGTTAACAACAAAGAGTCTAATTTAAAAATGGTCAAAAGATCTGAATAGACATTTCTCAAAAAAAGAAAGACAAATGGCCAGTAGGTATATGAAAAAATGCTCAGCATCATATGAAATGCATATCAAAACCACAATGAGATATCATCTCACCCCGCTTAGGATGGCTTTTACCAAAGAGACAGAAAATAGTGGCTGCTGCTGAGGATGTGGAGAAAGGGAACCCTCGTACACTGTCGATGGGAATGTAAACTGGTATAGTCACCGTGGCAAACAGTATGGACACGCCTCAAAAAACTAAAAATAAAACCACCATATAATCTAGCAATTCCACTACTGGGAACATAGCCAAAGGAAAGGAAATCAGTGTATCTATGAGACATCTACACCCCCATGTTTACTGGAGCACTATTCACAACCGCCAAAGGATGGAATCAACCTAAGTGCCCACTGGTGGATGAATGGATCAAGGAAATTTGGTAAATATGCAAATAGAACATTATTATCAAAAAAGAGTAAAATCCTGTCATTTTCAGCAACATGGGTAGAACTGGAGGTCGTTGTGTTAAATGAAAAAATCCAGGCACAGAAAGCTAAACAGTACATGTTCTCAGTCTCATGTAGGAGCTAAAACAATAGTTCTCATGAGGATAGAGAGTAGATTGGTGGTTATTGGAGGCCAGGGAGGGTGGGGGGATGAAGAGAGGGCGATTAATGGGCACAAACATTCAGTTTGATAGAAGAAATGAGACTTAGTGTTTCATAGGTCAGCAGGGTGACAATAGCTTACAATAATCTGTACATTTCAAAATAGCTAAAAGAGAACAATGTGAATGGTTCTAGCATAAAGAAAAGATGAATATTTAAGGTAATGGCTATCCCATTACAATGATTTGATCTTTCCAATTATATGAACTAAATTATCACCTGCACTCTGAAACTATATGCATAAGTTTAAAAAAATCTATTAAAAAAGAAAAAAATTCAAAGCACAGATCAGAAAAGATATGGCAAGACTACCTAAGATGACTAGGCCTCTACTGACAGAGCTCACAGAAATGAACAAATAGAACCAGGACAGAAAGAAAGTCTGTTGTGGAAAGGACAAAGACAAACACTCCCAAACAGGCAAGGGACAGGGGACAGAGCTGAGAAATATCTCTTAGACAAACTTAAGGTCAAAAAAAGAAACTAAAATTATAAACTTCAAGATATCCAGGAGCCACCCTAAATGCCCATACCTTAAGAAATAAGATAGACAAGCGGGACTTCATCAAACTGACGAGCTTCTGCAAAAAAAAAAAAAAAAAACGATCAAGAGAGCAAGGAGACAGAATGGGAAAAATTATTTGCCAACAGTATATCTGACAAAGGCCTAAATTCTAGGATCTACAAGGAATTCAAACACACCGAAAGGAAAAAAAACAAACAGCCCCATTAAAAAAGTGGGCAAAAGACATGAATAGACACTTCTCAAAAGAAGATATATGGGCAGCCAACAGACATATGAAAAAGTGTGAAAAAGTGCTCAGCCTCACTCATCATCAGAGAAATGCAAATCAAAATCACATTGAGATACTACTTAACCCCAGTAAGAATGGCCATTATTAATAAAACAAACAACAGATGCTAGTAAGGATGCAGAGAAGAAATGCTTCTACACTGTTGGTAGGAATGCAAACTAGTATGACCTATGTGGAAGACAGTGTGACGGTATCTGAAAGAACTAGAAATTGATCTTCCATATGACCCAGCAATTCCCATATTGGGAATATACCCAGAGGAACTGAAATCATTCTACAAAAAAGACACCTGCACACATATGTTTGTTGTAACTCTATTCACAGTAGCAAAAACATGTTGCCCATCGAAGCTGAACTGGATTAAAAAAATGTGGTACATATACACAAAGGAATATTATGCAGCCATAAAGAAGGACAAACATACAGACTTTGCAGCAACTTGGATGGATTTAAAGTCGGTCACACTCAGTGATCTATCACACAAAGAACAGAGTACCATATGAACTCACTCATAAGCGCATCTTTAACAGTTATAATACTCTAAGAAAGGGTTTGGCAGTAGTGGGAAACTGTGGGGGGGATGTTGGAGTGGCAGTTGAGGGAAAATGCTAAAGGAGGGAGGAGCACACCTCATCAACAAGGGTAACTTCATAATCGACGTTTGTATACCTAACCCTGAATTGTACCCCACATCTTTATGATTAAAAAAAAATTAAAATCTAAAAAAGATATCCAGGAGCCAATAAAATCAAAAAGTCAATGTTCAGAAGAAAATTCATATGTCTGAAATGTTTGTATTAATAAAAAGAACGAAAACAGGAAGGGAAACAGTGGCTCGAGCCTGCAATCTCAGCGCTTTGGGAGGCCAAGGCAGGAGGATTGCTTGAGCCCAGGAGGTGAGACTGTGGTAAGCCATGATTGTGCCACTGCACTCCAGCCTGAGTGACAGAGTGAAACCCCAACTCAAAAAAATAAATAAATTTTAAAACTTTTTAAAATAAAAATAATGAAAACATAAATTAAGCACCCAAACCGCTGAAGTTAAAAAAATGAAAGAGACAACCGAAAAAAGCTATTTCTCAGTCCTCGGAGACTCTGTTACCCTACAAAAATACCTCTGCCATGGTGTGTCTTAGACGTACAATCCAAGAGGGCTAGGATTTTGTCTGTTTCCTTCTCTGCTGTGTTCCTGGTACACAGTATATTTATTGCCTGGCATATTGCAGGCAATAAATAAATACTTGTCAACTGCATAAATGAATACATTTTTCAGGAAAATATAAGTGACCAAAACTGATATCAAAAAAAAAGACAAGGCCGGGCTCAGTGGCTCAGCCTGTCAAACAGCCAGGTGTGGTAGCATGCATCTGTAGCTCTGGCTACTCAGAGGCTGAGGCGAAAGGATCACCTGAGCCCAGCAGGTTAAAGTTCTAGTGGCCGTGAGTGTGCGTGCCACTGCCCTCCAGCCTGAACAAAGGAATGAGACACCAACTCAAAAAGAAAAAAAAGAAAGGCAAGAAATCTGAACGGCCAGTTACTACAGAACAAAACGTCAATGTTGTAAGAGGAGTGGGCAACACCAACAATACTTCAGTTGTTCAAATACAGAGACAGAAGGAAAACTCCCAAGTGCTTTCTATGAAGTCAGCATACCTCGACCAAAAATATTACATTATAAATATTAATAAGAAAATTCTTAGTAAACTATTTGTCCTATTCCACAAGCAAGTGAAATTCTTTCCAAGAATGCAAGAGTGGTCCAATATTTAGAAAGCTATTAGGGGAGGGGTTGGGATGGGTGATCTCCTTGTTACATATAGCAATTTTTGATGCATTTTATATGCATACCAGCAATTATTACTGTGTTCGCACAGTACTCACTTAACTGATGCAACGTGAAGACACTGCTAATATAGGTATTCTAGAATGTGAATTGAAGAATGGATCCAAAAGCTTCAGAAAGAGGATAGCAAAAAAAATCTAGTGCGAATTTATATATATATATATATCATATATATCATATAGCTTAAGCTGATTTAAAACAAAGGCCTTAGACTAATTTTCGGTTTTCTTTCCTGAAATAAGCTAATGGCTTGTTTGTGTAAAGTTTTTTTATTAAAAGAAAAATTTTAAAAATCTTGTACCTAGTACAGTATTGTTATAGAATTTACATGTAACATTTTATATGGTAGTTTAAGTCTGTCAGTTTCTTAATTGTGGACGAATTAACAGTTGGCTCTGGCCGTTTGCTGTAACACGCCTCTGTCACTCACGTAGCCCTGGCATCTGTGCAGACATGTCAGTTTCAGTTCCACTGTCACTTGGACGTTCAGGCTCAGCATGAATTTTTGTCAGGTAGCTCTAATACCTGGAGTTTTCTTTCTTTCTTTCTTTTTTTTTTTTTTAGTTGAAGTTTAAGAGGGAAAGTACCAGTGTTCAGATTTGAACTATAATAGTTTATATATTCAACATTTGAAGTATATTCTATTTTGTTGTACTCTTGTTTCAAAGTGTATTCAAGTAGGTTTTCTGAAATATAGAAATTTAAAAAAAAAGAAAGCTATTAATGTAGTTGACCAAAGAGATCAAAAGAGAAAAATCACCTTGAATGAAAGATTAGTTCCATTAATATAAAAAAGCATTTGAGTAATTTAATCTCCATCTTCAATTTCTTTTTTTTTTTTTTAACTTAGATAATATAGTTTATTTAGAAAGTAAATTGGAGAGAGAAAGAAGTGATTCACCTCCCTAAGGTTTAGGAGAGGGGCATCAAAGCTTACGAAAACATGGCCTGGCCATAGCTCAAAGAGCACATGGCCACACCGTAGCTTAGCAAGGCAATTGCCACAAGAGTCTGGAATGGTGGCAGTGATCTAGCAATGGCCTCCATCTTCAGTTTCCAAACTCTGAAAAAGGTAAAAATCTGTGAGCCTTCAGTGTAGGGTTGATGGCTCATGGGTTTTCTCTGTGGCAGCAGGCAGATCCTTGAGCACTGGCCTGGCCTGTTCATCTGTCCCTCAGCCTGACGGCACAAAAGGCCACAAGCACACAGTCTCTTTGCCCCTCTGACCTAACTGCACTACCACAAGACTCCAGGAGAACCTCCCAGAACAGAAAGGAGACGCTTGTACCCTTGTCTGGCTTACAGCCTTGGCCCTGCTTACTTACTGATTTTGGTAGTAAACTCAAAGGAAAGCAACTTGAAACAAGCCAAAGTCATCACCCTCCAAATTCCCTTTCTGGTCTGGCCCAGCTCACTTGGCAGCACTGAACTAATATAGGAGTTGACAGACGTGGCCCACTCTACTCACATTCCCAGGCCCCGCTGGCTGCATTGGTCCATCCCTGGCCTCCTACTCCCATGTGAGTAAAGCCACTGCCTGCTGCTGGCTCCCTCTCCCTGTCACTAAGCATGTTGCCCCAAGGAGATTTGACCCACATGACTAAAGAAGTTCTCTTAATGTAAAAAGCTCAAAGGAGTAAGCTTTCAGGAGAGAAATCATTCCTTTTGTACAGACTTCAAGATAGTCATAAAGAACTATTCGTTATCTGTTAACTGAGAACTATTCATTAAACTCATACACAGAAAACTAATTTCTACTGATCAGTAAACTAAAAGTGTGTAAAAGCATTTCAAATTTCATTTGAAATTTCACTATAAAAAATTCAAAACAATTACCACTAATCTGTTCAGTATGTTTCTGCCTTAATGAGCCCTGTGTGTTGGTCTTCAGCCATAGAACTTCCCTACTCCACTTTACCTTAAGCCTCAATACCTTCAGTCCATGGTCAACAATTCAATCTCCATCTTTTAATGTAAACTGTTCTCCATGTGATTTGAACTCACGACCAAAACGCCAATAACTATCATTTTCAGTTATTTTTATGTTTACTGCAATGATGGGTCTTCACATTCAAGAAAGTCATGGCCCATGGAACTATCTTCTAAGTGCAAAGATCAGCTACTTCTTTTAAGATGAAGAAATTCTGATAAAATAATTGACTCCCTTAGGAGGATCAATTGAATAACTTTTCAAATCTCAGAAAATAACATTTCAGTTAACCTCAAAGATCCAATACTGAGGATCAAAACCTTTGGGTTATTTGCAAGATTTCTTGGGGAGGTCAAGAAGTTATTAGGCAACATTGGCAGAAGATGCACAATTTAGATAGTACAAAATCATGGAACTTATATCTACTCACATGGTCCCTCCTTGTGTGTCCACATGTATATCTAGTTAAGAATAAAGCAGTAAGCCGGCTCAGTGGCTCAGTCTGTAATCCCATGCCTTGGGAGGCTGAGGTGAGTGGATTGCCTGAGCCCGCGGGTTCGAGACCTGCCTGGGCAACTTGGCGAGACCTCATCTCTACAATAAATCAAAAATCAGCCGGGCGTGGTAGCACACGCCTGTAATTCCGGCTACTCGGAAGGCTGAGGCGGAAGGATCACCGGAGCCCAGCAGGTCGAGGCTGCGGTGGCCGGGAGCGGCCACTGCACTCCAGAGTCTGGGTGACAGAGTGAGACTCCAACTCAAAAAAAAAAAGAATAAAGCAGTAGAACTTAGTGGTTCTTGAAATCAGTATGGGTTTAAAGCCTAAATAGGTCAAAATCCCAGGTCTATCATTTACTAGCTAAGAAACCTTGGACAGATAACTATCCTCTCTGAGTCTCAGTTTCTTCATCCATAAAACAGGATTGCTGTGAGAATTAAATGAAATATCTGTACAGTGCTAAGCAGAGTGTCTGACATATAGTTCAGTGCTCAATAACTGGCAGTTAAGCCATCAGTCTTGTGAATGTGATACAGCCACCAGTTAAACCGTATAAAACAATTTATTATACATATGACACTTAGCTACTGCCTCGTATGGAATTAACTTGTAAGAATTCTGTCTTGTTATAATAATTAGAACAATACTTATTAAACACACTACATAACAGGCACTGTTGTGCTTCAATTAAATGTATTAACTCGTTTAATTTTCCTAACAGTCACAGACGCTTATTTTCCTATTCTATTGGTAAGGAAACTGAGGCCCAAGGTCATACAGTTAATAAATGTTGGAGCCAGGATTTAAACCTTAGGTGTCTGGGTGGTGTCCATGCTTTTTGTAATTAACACTATTTCATCTCTCACTGTAACTTACTTATAAGCAGAGATCACTGACTTTTTTTTTTTTTTTTTTTTTTTTTTGAGTTGGAGTCTCACTCTTGTCGCCCAGACTGGAGTGCAGTGGCACGCTCCCGGCCACCACAGCCTCGACCTGTTGGGCTCCGGCGATCCTTCCGCCTCAGCCTTCCAAGTAGCCGGAACTACAGATGCGCGCTACCACTAATTTTTTTGATTTATTGTAGAGATGAGATCTCGCCAAGTTGCCAAGGTGGGTCTCGAACCTGTGGGCTCAGGCAATCCACTTGACTCGCCTCCCAAAGTGCTGGGATTACAGGCTGAGTCACCGAGCCCAGTCTACTGACAACATTAACACACATTCTGTCACACACCTTATGTATCAGGTACTTCATATAGCAATGAACTGTGATTTTATTTCTCTGTCTCTCTCATGCCATTAGCCTAACAGGTTCTCAAAGCTTCTTGGATAAATGAAAACCAACCAGTACAGGGCTCTAACAGGCCCTAGACAATCCTCACCTACCTACCCTCCCATCTCATCTTCATCATCCCCTCACCCCCCATTCATTCACTCTACATCAGCTTTCTTACTGTCCTAAACTGCCACATCCATTGCTTATGCTATGGGGGTTCATTCAGTTGGAAATGATTTGTTGAGCACCTACTATGGGACAGTCAAGGTGAACAGATTCTGGAGAATACAGGATGAAAAGGAAACAGGACACTAGTAGAAAAACAATTACATCTGAATAAAGTCTGAGGTTTACTTAACAGCATTGCATCAGTGTTAATCTGTAAGCTTTGATAAATGTACATGGCTATGTAAAATGTTAACATGAGGGAAGATGTGCCAGGGGTACTTTCTGTGTATCCTTGCAGCTCTTCTGTATACTTTAAATTGTTTCAAATTAAGCTATTTAAAAAAAAAAAAACAGATACAGATTCTACGTGCTGCAACTTTAATTCTAGAGGAAAAGTTGGGCGTGCAAACAAATGAGTACACCAAAGTGAGCGATAATTCCCAAGTTAGAAGTTATGTTCAGGACAGGATGGGAGGTGGAAAGAGGCAGGACGACTATGCCAACCCTGTCTGGTCATCCAGGACGCAGCCGAAGTGATGTGGGTTCGGTCCTGGTTCTATAACCGTTTAGCCTCCTGAAGCCTCAGTTTACCCGTCTGCAAAATAGGACCTAGGGGACAAACACGAGTCCTCGCAGGGCTGCTGGGGGATCTGCAAGACGAAGTCACCGCGCAACCTGGTCAGCAGCTAGGCCGAGAATCACCTGCCATTCTCCGAGTTGACCCACCTGGAACTCCAGCCCGTAGATCACCGGCGCATCGTCCTCCATATTGCAGGAAGGCGGTCAAACCCGAGCCGCTTACACTCTAAGGCCCTCACTAGGCCCGGCGCGTCCCTACCTCTCGGGTGTGCTCCCAGCGCCCATTCATTCCCTCCACGTAGCAAACGACTCCGGACTGACGCTTTCTGGCCTACACCAGCTCCCGTAGAGTCTTCTTCCTGTTTTCTGGTGACGTCATCAATACGCTTCTCGACGATGGCCAATGGCAGCGGCGCTGAGCTCGTGCGCATGCCTCCTTGTGCTCTCATCCGGGCTCTCGTCGGCGCTGGGTCCCGCCCGGGTGATTCCGGCCAGGAGGAAATAGGGCGGTGGGCGGGATGGACAGCCTGAGGAGGCGGGGCTCCCAGGCGCAGGTGGTGGGAGGTGCTCTGCCCCACCCCGCCGTTGAAGCTGCTCAGAAATCTCTTGAGTCTTTCCTATGCCATCACACTCTGGAAACAATCGCTCGCGCTGTAGCTGGGACACTGCCATGCGTTATCGTTTATACTGTTACATGACCCCCCCGAGCCCCAGGCCAACGCCTTACAGGCATCACAGTAAAGATCTCCGCTACTCTTCCATCTTAACAGATGAGACGCTGCAACTTTCAGTTGCAATCGCAGCGTGGGGTCGTCCGTGGGGGAGCTAGGAGACCACCTGAGCTGTCAGACTCCCTTGAGCTCGGCCTAGTGTCCCGAGTCAGGGGCCAAGCCTAATGCGTTTCCGCAGGCGCCCAGCACTATGTGCTGAGGGTGCCCTGCCGAGGGTGGGTCATGCACGAGAGCAGGTACCGCACCATTGGCAGTACTGGGCCAACATTTGCCTCTGGATGGGAGACGGGAGGGAAGACCATGGGGTTCCCAGATGTCGATGAAGAGGCTGCTGCTCCTATGCAGCACGCCCAACGTGACTGCCTTCGCGTGGGGCAGTGCTCTAAGAAGACGGGAATTGCATTGCATGGAATCTGAAACTTCATAGCATAGCTGAACCCCCTTCAGTAGCCAGGTCCCTCCAGGGTTTCAAGGACCACGCAGCTTTCCTCCATTTTTGTGATTATTTAGCTTTCCTTTCTACCCTTAATTGATCTCCTGACAGAAATGGTTGGGACTGGTTTTGCTCAGTTGTACCCAGCGCCCAGCACTGTGTGTGGCATACAGTTAAGGCTGGATGAGTATCTGGGGTTTTGTTGTTGCTTGTTGCTGTTGTTGGAGTCTCACTCCGCCATCCAGGCAAGAGTGCAGCGGCACACTCATGGCCACTCCAGCCTCCACCCTCGACCTGCAGGGCTCCGGTGAGCCTTCCACCTTAGCCTTCAAGTAGCTGAAACTACAGGCGCGTGCGCGCTATCACGCCCAGCTGTTTTTGATTTGTGGTAGAGACGAGGTCTCACCAAGTTGCCCGGGTTGGTCTCGAACCCCAGGCTCAGGCAGTCCACTCGCCTCCACACTCCCAAAGTGTTGGGCTTACGGGCTGAGCCACCGAGCGGCCTGGATGAGTATCTGTTGAGTGAATAAGGAGACCTTGGAGATTACATTAGAAATGAAGTAAGCAGAGGCCCAGACATGAAAACCCTATTCAGCCGTTCTGTCTGCCGACATGAACCTGTGGAGTTAAAAGAATGCAAGGTCTTCGTACTTCTGGACTAAACCTATCCATCATCATTTATATTATGGTCAATAAAAACAGCCTGAATAAACGTCCTGGATATTATTACTACCACCTTGATAATCAATGTATTGTTATTTTATAAGTATATAGGTGCACGATAGGAAACCAGAAAATAAGTTTTAAGCACAAAAAGACATCCCTGAAAACACAGAAGTCTAGGACGCGGTGGCCAATAAAACAGCATAAGCGTCTCCCTTCCCCATCTGCCACAGGTTCGCCCATAGCCTCGGAGCGGTAGAATCAGGCTAGACGGAGGGCACGCACCCACCCGGTTCCCAGGCCTGGGTCCGCATCCTGCATGCCCCACCGCTAGCTCCCCGCAGTGCTCACACCGGGGGCTCCAGGCCCCGCCCACTGCACGCGAACCGGAAGCGCATCGCGCTCTCGGCCGCGGGTGGAGGGCCTCCCGCTCCTACACTGGGCATGCGCGGAAGTCGGTTCGCCGCGGACCGGCTGGCGCAGGTGCACAAGCCGCACGGCGGCACGGGGTCTTCTCACTGCCTCCGGGTTTCCTTCGCCTTCTTTCCCGACCCGGGTCACGGCTGCAGGCGGTACCTTCCCCCAGCCCCAGTGGGCGGGTGGCAGGTGAGGATCAGGGCCCCGACAGCCAGGAGGGGATCGGGCCGTGCCGAGTCGCTTAGGGACGGGAGCCCGCCAGCCCTCGGCCCAGCCCCGTGGATCTTCTCTGGGGTCTTTCCAGAGGGGCGGGGGGTCCGCGCGTGGCGGGACATCGGGGCTAGAGCCCTCTGCTCCTCGGCCCCAGCCCTTTCTCTTCTGAGGCCCTCCTGGAGCGGCCGTGGGGTCCGAGCATGGGGGTCACGCCTGCCTGGGGGCGTCCGCGTGCCGCAGGCCGTGAGCCCGGGACTCCAGGCCGCCGTCCAAGCTCCCGTCCTCCCTCTCCACGTCTTCAAAGGGGGCCGGGAACTTCTCCCCAGCTCGAGGCTGCTCAAGTAGGGGTGAAGTTCAGATGAGAAGGCTGTTTGTACAAAGTCAGCTGCCACACGCGGAGTTGTCATCAAGCCTCCTCATCGAGACCCAGAGGAGGACAGTTTCGCATAGAGGTTCCCAACTCTGATGCTCGATTGTCTGCCTGACCCCCAGCAAGCCCCTTGACTTCTCTTGTACTTACTTGACTCTCCAGTGGAATGAGGTTAATAACTACCTGCCCTCAGCCGGGCGCAGTAGCTCATGTCTGTAGTCCCAGAACTTTGGGAGGTTGATACCGAAGAATAGCGAGGCCGGTCTCTGGAAAAAAACTAAAAATAGCCGGGCGTGGTGGTGTGCACCTGTAGTCCCAGCTACTGGAGAGTCTGAAGCTGGAGGATCGCTTGAGCCCAGGATTGTAAGGCTGAGGTGAGCCATGCTCGGACCACTGCACCCCAGCCTGGGCGACAGTTTACCCCACTCTAATAATAATAACCTGCCCTACCAAGGTCTCAGCATTGTGAGGTTAAAATGCAATAATTAATGCAAAAGAATTTAAGTCACTATGTAAATGTCAGTTTTTATTACACGTGCTGACTGTAGAGTGTTATGACGGAGTAAGTGAGAAGAAGTTATGCCAGCAAGTTGAGTTTAATTAATTATGAATTTATTAAACTCACAGGTCAAGAGTAGGCAAACACCAGAAAAACTCTTGGCAAATTGGTGCAGTTTGTGACAAGCTTCTATAGGTAAAATTTGCAGCATTGGCTACATAGCAACTTAGTGACTATAGCAACTATTAACTAAGGACTTGGCAACCAAAATGGGAACTTTGATTGTTAGGGAGCTTTGATTAATTTCATGTCAAGTAAGTATAACCAGTGCTCAGAAAGTCCCTGGAGTTCTGCCATTAAGATATAGTTTAACGGCCGGGCTCGGTGGCTCAGCCTGTAATCCCGCGCCTTTGGGAGGCTGAGGTGAGTGAATTGCCTGAGCCCGCAGGTTCGAGACCCGCCTAGGTAGCAAGACCTCATCTCTACAATAAATCAAAAAATCAGCTGGGCGTGGTGGTGCATGCCTGTAATTCCGGCTACTCGGAAGGCTGAGGCGGAAGGATCGCCGTAGCCCAGCAGGTCGAGGCTGCGGTGGCCGGGAGCGGCCACTGCATTCCAGTCTGGGCGACAGAGTGAGACTCCAACTCAAAAAAAAAAAAAAAAAAAAAAGATATAGTTTAAGATAGTAACATAGAGACGAGGAAGAAGAATCATTATACAATGGAGTTACCTTGGTTAGATCACTAACAATATAAGAACAAACTATGAAAATGTCAATGCGTAACATTTGATTTCAGTTAACAAAGCATACAATTACATGGAAGCTATGGCGTAGTTCTGTAACGGTCAGCCAGCAACGGTCAGCATAACCTGCCCAAAGGAAACAAAGCTGGAGGTCTGTGGTCATGGGAATGTTACTGTAATCACACGTAGGCATTGATTCTTAGGTCAGGCAGGTAACTAAGATGAAAGTTTTAAACAAAATGGAGTAAGCTGGTTAATATTATTACTTTGCTAGCAATTTGATTTTATTAACTGATTTAGCTTATTTCATTCCCCCCTTTCAGTTGTGCATGAGTCAATTTATTGACTCTTTAGTTAAAGGAAGGAAATTATAATAGGTTCTGGTATATAAAATTTTACTGAGTTGATTCGTTTCTTGACAAAGTTAACAAACCAGTTTAAAATGCAAGGTACCAGATCTGGAAGAGTTACTTTAAACTGGATTGGGTTTGAGTTAGGGGTCCAATTTTGTACAGCTAAAACTTGTTCTGAAGTAAAGGAACTTAAAGTAAAAGTATAAGTAATATAATAAGCTGAACCCAAAGGGGTGCTTGCTGGAATAAACCAGGGTAAACTTATTTTAAGCATAATAAAGCAATAATACATCCAGTACATGAGAAATAAAACAGTGTTAACAGATCTTTTTTGCAGCACGGCCATTCTTCAGGAACTGCAGTAAGCAGTGCTGCTTCAAATCCTAGAACAAGTGGGATGACAAAAATAGAGGCAAGGGATGAGTGCAATGCATTCAGTTATGGTCAGAGTCTCATGGTTTCTGCTGCTGGCTGGTCAGGTGATGTTGGACAGTGGGCTTGGAGAGTGATTTTGAGAGCATTATCAGGATGTTGGTTCACAGTCCAGTTGTTGTTTGGGTGAAAGGGCACGTCAGCATTCCAACTGCAGGCTTGGCTGAGCCAGGCTTCGGCGTCCGCAGCTTCCTTGACTTGTGAATGATGAATCCAGGTTGGTATCCCGCTACCCTTGAGTGACGTTGGGGTGGTAAGGATGACTTTCTATGGTCCTTTCTAGGAGGGGCTCAGTCCTTTTTTCTGGAACTTTCTGACATAGACCAGATTTCCAGGCTGGAATGGATAACACGGTGTGGAAGTTGGAGTTGGCAGTACAGCACAGACGTTGGTGTGGACAAGGTCCTGCACCCGCTGTAAAGACTGGAGATACTTTAACAGAGATTGATTAGTAAACTCTTTAAGAATAGGATCCCGTAAGTGGGGTAACAGAGGAGAGGGTCTTTCAAACATGATTTCATAGGGAGTAAACCCAGTCTTATACGGGGTACATCTAGCTTGAAGAAGAGCTAGGGAGAAGAAAGTTACCCATCTTTCACCGGTTTCTATTATTAATTTAGATAAAGTATTTTTTAAAGTCTCGTTTATGCGTTTTACCTGTCCAGAGCTTTGTGGTTGGTAAGCACAATGCAGTTTTCATTTGATGTTCTGTGCTTTATTAACCAGCTATACTAAGGACAAGGTGAAGGCAGGACCGTTGTCTGAGCCAATAGAAAGAGGAAGCCCATACCTAGGAATTATTTTATTTAATAAGTATTTTGCAACCATAAGGGCAGTTTTATTTTTTGTGGCAAACACTTTTACCCATCCCAAAAAAGTGTCTACTAACACCAGTAAATAATTGTATCCTGCATGTGGAGGTTTTATTTCAGCAAAGTTTATTTTCCATTGTTCACCAGGGCTTAATCCTTGTGCCCTGATTCCTGGAAGGAGTTTTGGACCTTTCTTGGGATTGACAGGAGCACAAGCAGGACACATTAAAGTTGCTGAATTAGCTTGGTCTTTTAAGTTATTGATAATATTAAAAACGGTTTAACAGTTCAGCCATTTTGGTTCCTCCTAGGTGGATGGTAAAGTGGAGTTATCATTAATTTTTCTGCAAGAATTTCAGGTAGAACAATTCTGGAGTTTTTAACCCACCAGCCATCAGGTTTCTTACAAGCTTCCACCAGCTCTGCAGCCTCTTCTTCTCTGTGTATATCTGGGCCGCTGTGGGAGAGAAGGGACTGGAAAAGTTTTAGCTGGTAAAATAGTTAGGGTTTTAATTCAGAGTTCTGCTTTCTGAGCTGTCCGGCCTGCCAGGTGGTTTTTAATTGTTTCCAGAGTGTCAGATTTTTGGTGACCTTTACAATGAATAACAGCTATCTCTTTAGGGAGCCCAACAGCTTCCAAGAGGGCTATTATTTCTTTTTTATTTTTGATAGTTTTACCTGCTATGGTGAGAAGACCACGTTCTTTGTAGATTATGGCATGTACATGAAGTGTAGCAAACATATACCGCCTGTCCGTGTAGATGTTTACTCTTTTTTCTGCTTCCCAGCGAACAGGTCAGCATCAGCCTGATGCAGAGGAGTGTCCTGAAGATCAGGTCGACTGACCTGGGTAATGTCCAACACATCCTTGCAGTCATGCACTGGCATCTCCGGATGGTTATCAGGCAACAGGGTTGCCGGGTTGAGGCATTGAGTAGGAGAGAAAGTTAGTCTAGGCTGGTCTAGTAGTAGGCTCTGATACTGGGTAATATGTGCGTTTGACATCCAATGGCCGGAGGCTCCCCGGAGCAGAGTTTCAACAGCGTGGGGAGCATTAGAGCCAGGTTTTGGCCGAAGGTTAACTTATCTGCTTCTTTAATCAGCAAAGCCATGGCTGCAATGACTCGAAGACAAGAGGGCCAACCAGAAGCTACTAGCTCCAGTCTCTTTGACAAATAGGCCACCGGTCATTTTCATGGCCCTAGTGTCTGAGTGAGGACCCCCTTGCCAATTCCTCGTTGTTCATGAATGAACAAATGGGAAGGTTTGGTAACATTAGGAAGGGCTAGTGCCGGTGCTTGAGTTAGAGCTGTTTTTAGCTGCTGAAACACTTGTTTCTCAGCAGCAGTCTAATTTAGGGGTTGATCCCCTGCTGTGGCCGAGTACAAGGGTTTGGCAATTTTGGCAAATCGTGGGATCCATAGCTGACAATACCCTGCCACCCCCAGGAATTCCTGTACCTGTTTCTTGGTGGTTGGCGTGGGAATTTGGAGAATGGCTTTTTTCCAGGCTGAGGTTAAGGCTTGCTTGCCCTCTTGCAGCTGGTATCCAAGGTAAGACACTTTGGCAGAGCAAAGCTGTGCTTTCTTCGCGATACTCTAGCCCAGGTCCTGGAGAAGCTGTAACAAAGCTTTGGTACCTTGTAAACAAGTGTCCAAGTCTGCAGCTGCAAGTAGGAGGTTAATCCACATATTGAAGCAAAGCACATTCAGGGTGTTGGGCATAGAACCCCGACAAATCCTGTTGCAAGGCCTCCCCGAAGAGTGTTGGGGAGTTCTTGAATCCTTGTGGTAGTCCAAGTTAACTGACTGGTGTCTCCTGTGTCTGGGTCTGTCCACTTAAAAGTAAAAATAGGTTGGCTGACAGGAGACAGGGGGATAGAGAAAAAGCATCTTTTAAGTCTAGCACAGTACCTGATGTTGAAGGGGAAGTAGACTAAGTAAAGTGTACAGATTAGGAACAGTTGGATGAATAGTTTTTACCTGCTTGTTGACTTTTTTAAGTCTTGAACTGGACAGTAGTCAGAAGTTTCTAGTTTCTGGCAAGAAAGGTGTGTTCCATGCTGACTTGCATGGAGTCAGACTGTTGGCAGCTAAGTTTTTTTATATGAGGAGCAGTTTCTTTCTGGGCCTGCAAACTCATAGGGTCCTGGCGGACTCAGGAGTAGCTGATGCCAGTAAACTTACCACCACTGGAAGGTGATGCTTTGCCAATCCCTGGCGGGTTGGTTTCTGCCCAGACGGAAGGAAACTCCTGCAGCAACTGTAGCAGTAAGCTTGACAGAACATTTTTAATAGTAGACTTTGGAGAGGTTAAAAGATATTCTTCAGAAAGTGGAACAGTTAAGAGCATTTGATATGCAGTAGGAATAAACATTTCAGTTTTGTCAGGTGAAAACACAATGGTTGCTCTAATTTCCATAACAGATTTCTACCCATGAGAGGGAATGGACACTCAGGAGCTACTAAAAGTGAGTGCGTTATCCGCTTTTGTCCCAAGTCAGCAGTCTGATTAGAAGTGAATTTGCAGTTGGTAATTATTCCTGTTACTTCTTGTATTAAAAGTTGATTTTTAGACATAGGTCCTAATGGTGACTTTAGGACTTAAAAGTTCCACCCCAGTGTCCACTAAGAGTTTAACTGGGTGGTAGCTGCGGTTACTATAGGCTTTTGGGGGCTCAAGGAGAAAGAGCCTTGGCCCCTTCAGTCTGAATAATTTTCTGCTCCTCCAGCCAAGGGCAGGACCAGAATGGGTTTAGGGTCTGGGTCTTGATTTTACTGTGGAGGGCAATAGGGACAATCTTTGACCGAATGTCCAAGCTCCTTGCAATAAGCACACTGGTTTTTTGCTAACTTAATGCGTTCAAACGTTTTTGACCCTTTTGGATTTTTTGGTTATCAGACTTTTGGCATGGAGGCTTGGAACCAGTTCCTGGGGCCCTGAGGGCCGTCACTAGAATTTTGGCCTGTTTTCTTGCAGCTTTGTCAGCCGCCTGTACTGCTTGTTTCTGTTTTTCAGCATCTCGGTTATTGTAAACTTTTCGAGCTACTTTAAGCAGCTGAGAAATGTTCATTCCTGCAAAGTCTTCTAATTTCTGTAATTTTTTTTTTTTAATATCGGTAGCTGCTTGTGCCACAAAGGCCAAATTTATGGCCTGAGCATTCTCGGGAGCCGAGGGGTCAAAAGGGGTGTAGGTTCGAAACACCTCTTGGAGACGTTCAAAGAATTCCCCTGGGGACTCCTTGGGTCCCTGGAGAACCTCAGTAGTTTTAGATAAATTAATGGGGTTTGGGACTGCCCCCTTTTAAACCTGCTAATAGAGTCCAGTGAAAAATTTTTAATGTCCTGGACCCTGCCAAAGTGTTAGGGTCTCAGTTTAGGCAAGAGGAGGGAAAAATCTTATTTAACCTTTTTTTGACCTTTTTTCTGAGTTTAACCAAAGGAGCTGCTGGCAGTCATTCCAGGTGAAGCGTTGAATGCGCATGATTGATTCTAGTAAAGATTAAAACCTGTGGTTTTTCTGAGATTAGTTTTTTTCTATGTGTATAAGAAGCTGTGTAAGCATCACTTATGGAAAGCCCATCTCTTCTCCTGATCTATACAACATATTTCCTTGATTGGTGTTACTCTTGTGATATTTCAACCTTTACACCCTAGATTTTTGGTGTAGTCTAGATATTCTAGATAAATAATTACATAATACACAAGGAATGAAGGTTCAGTTTCTCTTTTTTAAGCTTTTAGTTATGTTTCCTATCTTATTCTGCTGCCTGGGGCCTCCAGCATTAGACAGAATAAAACATTGCAGAGGGCAACCTTATCTTTTTCCTACTTTTAGAGAGAATGCTTTAAACATCTCACCATTAATTTGAGATTTTCTTCAGGCTTTTGGTAGATATTCTTTATTGCATTAAGGAAGTTACTTTCTACTTCTAGTTTGCTAAGAGGATTTATCGTGAGTGATGTTGAATTTTATCAAATACTTTCTTTTACATCGATTGAGATAGTCATGTAATTTCCTTAACTCTTTAATGTGTTAAATTACATAAATAAATTTCCTAACAGCTCATCTATGGGATAAACTGATTTGCTTTGAAAACAAATACTTTACTAGATTCAGTTAGCTAATATTTTAAGATTTTTTTCATTAGTGTTCATGAGCAAGATTCTAGTTTTCCTTTTAGTATGGCTTGTTGAATTTTGGTTTCGAGGTTAAATTAGCCTTATAAAGTGAATTGGATCATGTGTTGTTTTTTCTCTTCTCTGCAAGAGTTTTTGTATAATAGGATTTATCTGTATTGAATTTTTGGTAGAATTCACTGATAAACTATTTGCACCTTATATTTTCTTTGTGGGAAGACTTTTAGCTACTGAGTCTACTTTTTTTAATGGTTATAGAACTACATATTCTTGTTATAGGTAGATGGTTAATACTAGTGTCTACCTTACATGTGAATAAGACTAAAGTAAGGAAACACTTAGAAGTGAAGAAGTGACAAATGGCATGTGCCTTATCTCAAAATGCTATATATCATTTTCATTTGACTTTTGATTTTTCCAGAGAAGTAAATTCTCAGATTCTTACAAGTATTTTCCTATATCTGTGTGTGTAAAAGGAAAGCTATTAAAACTGTATTCCTTTAGTATTTATTTAAAGAATCAAATTTATTTTTTCTTTCCCTCTCTTCTCCTAAGTGGTCTGCAGATATTAATGAAATATTAAACATTCATATTGTATCAATTTTCTTTAGCTTATGATTTATAAAGTTTTAACTTTTTAACTTAGAAGCATTTTTACCTTAGTTGTTATTATTTTGATGATGTCTTTCTAGGCAGTGTTCTTTGTTATCATATCTTTGATAAACAGATTTCCCGTAATCTTAGAAGTTTAAAGCAGTGTCATCTTCATTATTAGTAAGATATTTTTCTTTGAAAAGTATCTTCATAAAAAGAAATAAAATTTTAAAGCTATCTATGAAACTGGATCAGAATTAACTTTAGAGCTTTGAACCTTATTAGGGTTAAAAGGAGATGAGAGAGAAGGAGACTCCCTTAACTCTTATCATAACCTTATTTGGAACAATCTCGTATTGCTAGGATATAAAAACTGAAGATCACTGTGATTTCAAGTTCTGGTAGGAGAGTGCAAAGGGCACAGCTTCATGCCAGTTGTTTGACTGGGCTCTGTGCCCAGCCCCCACTTCCTGCACAGGTAGACAGCTGCAGAAAAGCTGTACTATGCAAGGGTACACCCCTTGTTGGTATTCTGGAGTCCTCTTTGGGCTTACAGCGAAACATGCAGGAAGACAGGTTTTATTTCTTGTAATTGTATTTTTTACTAATTTATACCTAATAATTGTTGGATAATTAAGGATAGCTAATTTAGCATACTCTGATAGCAGCGTTGACAGGATAATCTTATCAGATTATAATCTGATCAGCTAAGTTTAGTATTTGAAGTCAAAAACTTAGTATTGTTTTCTCTGGGAAGGTTTTCATCTTTTATCATAGTCTTTTAGGTTTCCTTAACTTGAATTTGTTCACTTTGAGAGTGGGACTATATAAGATAACGTCCCCCCCAAAAAAAAGTTATTCAAGGAAAGGAACAAATACTTTTTGAGAGTCCAGACTCTTTGCTTGTCTCATACTGTGGCCTCCACCAGCCAATGGCAATCCAGCATTCCAGGGGCAGCTGGTCCTAGTGTCCCCACTCACTAGCTATGTGATTTTGGTAAGCTACATAGCCTCTCTAAGCCTCAAGTTTCCTCATCTGCAAAACAAAAACAATGATAGCAGCTATATTATAGGGTGATCTGAGTATCAAATATATGTATACAGAGGGAAACCCAAAAAAGTCTCAGAATTTATTTATGAAAAGTGTGTATTTATCCGTACATGTTTAAACATCAGTCATCTTCAAAGTACTTCTGCTTGATGCAATACACTTACTGAAATGCTGTTTCCACTGCTCAGAACAGTTTTTTTGTTTGTATTTTTTGGGTTTTTTTGCTTTTTAATTGAGTTGGAGTCTCATTCTGTCTCCCAGACTGGAGTGCAGTGGCCGCTCCCGGCCACAGCAGCCTCAACCTGCTGGGCTCCAGCAATCCTTCCGCCTCAGCCTTCCAAGTAGCCGGAATTACAGGCATGCGCTACCACGCCCAGCTGATTTTTTGATTTATTGCAGAGATGAGGTCTTGCTGCCCAGGCGGGTCTCGAACCCGCGGGCTCAGGTAATCCACTCACCTCAGCCTCCCAAAGGTGCGGGATTACAAGCTGAGCCACCGAGAACAGTTTTTGAACTCATCAATTTTGATACTTTTTAGTGCTTCTGCCATTTTTTGCTTCACCTCTTCCACATCTGCAAAATGTTTCCCTTTGAGAACTTTTTTCATCTAAGGAAACAAAAGAAGTTCACTCTAGGTGAGATCAGATAAATAGGGAGAATGGGGGCACAAGGGTCATGCCATTATTTTCGTCAAAAATTGAACATTCAGCGTGGTGTGAGCAGATGTGCTTGTAAATCACCCATCATGAAATGGGCAAATGTGTTGAAAGAATCTCTAAAAAAAAATTCACTGAAACTGAATGCAGGCTCTCACTACAATGCTAGCTGGTACACGGATGCCGATGGATTCCTAGAACAATTACCTAGCATAGGAAGCCTGTGCTACAAGGGGCCCACCGTCCAAAAAATAATCCTGGGTTTTTTTGGGTCCCCCCAGTATATAGCCAGGTAATAGTAAGTGCCGATAAATGTTATCTAGTTTTTTCATCAGCTTCAGCTGTCAGTGCTCAATGAGCATGGCTTTGTTTTCTACTTTTTTTTTCTTTTTTTTTTGAGTTGGAGTCTCACTCTATCACCCAGACTGGTGTGCAGTGGCACGCTCCTGGCCACCACAGCCTCATTCTGCTGGGCTCTGGCGATCATTCTGCCTCAGCCTTCCAAGTAGCCAAAACTACAGGCGCACACTACCATGCCCCACTTAGTTTTTGATTTACTGCAGAGATGAGGTGTCGCCAAGTTGCCCAGGTGGGTCTTGAACCCGCGAGCTCAGACAGTCCACTCGCCTCAGCCTCCCAAAATGCTGGGATTATAGGCTGAGCCACTGTGCCCAGCCTGACTTTGTTTTCTTACTGTTTAACGTTTTCCATGTCATTTTCACTGTCTCCAATTTCTGAAATTGAAGTTGACAATATTATAAACTCATCAGGGGAATGCAAAGAGATCATTATAGGCTGGAGTGTCTTGAGAGGACTTCAGCTGAGTCTCATAAAATAAGTAGTGTTTAAATGACTGAAGACCCTATTTAGAAGGGCTAAAATAAAATAAAGCCAGTATTGGCAAGAGTGTGCAAAATTGTAATACTTGTACACTGTTAGTAGGAATGCAAAGTGGTTCAACCACTATGAAAAACAGTTTTGCATTTCCTCAAAAAAAATAAGAAAGGAATTACCATATGATTCAGTAATTGCACGTCTAGATGTAAACCCAAAATAATTGGAAGCAGAATCTCAAAGAGATATTTGTTACACCCATATTCATAGCGGCAGTATTCACAATAGCTAGAAGGTGGAAGTAACCCTGGTATTCATTAACTGGTAAATGCATAAATAAAATATGGTATATACATACAGGGGAATATAAATTCTAGCACATGCTACAACATGAATAGCCCTTGAGGACTTTATGCCAAGTAAAATAAGCCAGTCACAAGAAGACAAATATTGTCTTATTTGACTACCTGATTGCCCAGGGATAGTGGAGGAGGGTATATGAGGAGTTATTTAATGGATATAGATTTTTAGTTTCACAAGATGAAAAGAATTCTAGAGATTGTTGCACAACAATGTAGGTGTACTTAACATCACTGAACTTAAAAATGGTTAAGGTGGCAAATTCTATGTTATATGCATTTTACCACCATTAAAAAATTTTTAAAACTGGCAAAATGGAAGTTTTTGAATTTTGAATCATTTGACTGTATAACCAATAAACATCCTTTTACTTAAGAAAGCAAGATAAAAATTAACTTAATAATAACTAAAGCTGATGAGGTTACTTCTGTTTGTCTTTGTTTCAGGCAACATGGAGAATGCTGAAGGAGGTGACCCGACCATGACTGAGGAGTCTCCACCGGCCAAGGTGGGAGCTGAGCACATCACTTTACAGGTGTCTCAGGAGGAACAGGGGCAGCTTCTTTTTCATGAGGAAACCATTGATCTTGGTGGAGATGAATTTGGTTCTGAAGAGAATGAGACCATATCAGAAGAGTCTAATAATTTTGTAGATAAGCTTAATGAACACATGATGGAAAGTGTCCTCATTTCTGATTCTCCTAATAACAGTGAAGATGACGTGGGTGATCTTGGTTGTTTGCAGGATGTTGTGGAACCCATAGAAAGCAATGCTGATCATAGACTGGAAAATATCACAGATAAAGAAGAAATGGACACTCTGAGTAATGGCAGTGAAACTGATGGAGACGATACACCAAAAGATGTCTCCGACATGACCTCTGATAGCAGAGGGTCTTTGAAAGAGGACTCCACAAAAAAAGAGAAAGGTATGTCTGCATTTGAGAATGAAAAGGCAGAGAACTCAGCACCAAGGGAAGAAAAGACCCACCCAGAAGAGCAGGTCTCAGAAATGTCTTCCAGTCAATCCTCATCTAAAGATGAGCCTGTTCCTGTGTGCACCATTTTCAGCAAGTCCAGTTCAGCACCTGCCCAGCCTCACTTGTTTCTGCACGATGGCTTCGAGTCTCAAATGGTAAAATCTCCTAGTTTCAGCAGTGCAAGTGAGACATCAGCAAAGACCCCTCCTCAGGTGGTCCAACCCAGTCCCAGCCTGAGTAAATTTTTTGGAGATACGGTCAACACTAATTCTTTGGCCTCTGACTTCTTTGATTCCTTCACTACTTCCACTTTCATTTCTGTCAGTAATCCTAATGCAGGCTCTTCAGTTCCAGAAAAATTGTCTTCACTCACTAGTCCGGTGGGAGAAACATCCCCTGATTCTGCAGACCCTTCATATTCTGCAGGGATTGAAAAATCAGAATCAGGTGTTTGCACAGCTTCTATAGAAATTCCTGAGTCTCCAAAACCATTTTCACAGATCCAAGCAGTATTTGCAGGGAGCGATGACCCCTTTGCCACAGCCTTGAGCATGAGTGAGATGGACCGAAGGAACGATGCCTGGCTTCCCAGCCAGGGGACCCAAGACATCCTGACTGCGGTAGCCACCCAGCAGTACAGCACTGTGTTCGTAGACAAGGAGAACCTCACCATGCCAGGCCTCAGGTTCGACAACATCCAGGTAAGATGTGGAATATTTCTGTGTTCACATCTCATCTCTTTTCATCTATGTCTGTAAAATATACACAATTCCTTTCAAGGAATGAAAAAAATTCTTATTTTTAAGTAGTTCCTAAAATTCTGATTGTGAGAGTCTATGTTATTTTGTCACTAGGTAATTTGGAACTCTTGTTTTCCCTAATATGATGTGTATAATGTACCACTCAGGGTCATAGGAATAAGCACCAGCAAGGTAGATTGTTACACTTTAATATCCTGAATTAGTTCTATACTCTGTGTAATCAGGTTGTGACATTTGAATTCCAGTTAATGATAAACCCATTTCTTTTTTTAATATGGAAAAATGTTTCTATTATATATAATGTGTTTGGTATAGAGTTTTTATAGATTCAATGAGAAAAATATGAGCCAGGCATTGTGGCTCATGCCTATAATCCCAGCACTTTGAGAGGCAGAGGCGAGAGGACGGCCTGAGCCCAGGAGTTCAAGACCATCCTGGGCAACTTGTCGAGACCTCATCTCTACAATAAACAAATTTTTAAAAATTAACCAGACACAGTGGCTCATGCCTGTGATTCTAGCTACTTGGAAGCCTGAGGCAGAAGAATCACCTGAGCCCAGCAGATTGAGGCTGTGGTGGCCATGATCGTGCCATTGCACTACAGCCTGGGTGACAGAGTGAGACTCTGACACACACAAAAAAGAAATAAGTAAAAATATGAATTGCCCCCAAAATAATAAATCGCAAAAGCATGTAAATGCTGTGTACAAGGGGGTCCCCAAAAAAATTATTTTTGAGAGGGCAGACCCCTTGTAATACAAGCTTCCCCCACTAGGTAAGTATTCTAGAACCCATCAGCATCAGTGAACCAGTTAGCATTGTTGTGAGAGGCTTCATTTAGCTTCAGTGAATTTTTTTTGGAGATTCTTTCAACAGGTTTGCCCATTTTATAATGAGTGATTTACACAAACAGCCTGACCACACCACACTGAGTGTTTAGCAGTTTTTGACCATATGGCATGACTTCCATTACTCACGCTTCCTATTCACCTGATCTCTCCGAGAGTAACTTTTTTTTTGTTTCCCTGGATTAAAAAAAAGTCCTCAAAGGGAAACATTTTGCCATTGTAGAAGAGGTGAAACAAAAAACAGCAGATGCATTAAAAGTCATCAAAATTGACGAGTTCAGGCCAGGCTCGGTGGCTCAGCCTGTAATCCTGCACTTTGGGAGGCCGAGGTGAGCGGATTGCCTGAGCCTGTGGGTTCGAGACCCGCCTGGGCAACTTGGCGAGACTCATCTCTACAATAAATCAAAAAATTAGCTGGGTGTGATAGTGTGCACCTGTAGTTCTAGCTACTTGGAAGGCTGAGGCGGAAGGATTGCCGGAGCCTGTTCTAGCTACTTGGAAGGCTGAGGCGGAAGGATTGCCGGAGCCTAACAGGTCGAGGCTGTGGTGGCCAGGAGCGGCCACTGCACTCCAGTCTGGGAGACGAAGTGAGACTTAAACTCAAAAAAAAACAACAACAACAACAAAAACAAATTGACGAGTTCAAAAGTGTCTCGATAGGTGTAATGCATCAAATGGAGAGTACTCTGAAGGTGACTGAAATTTAAACATGTGAGAATAAATACCCAATTTTATATAAATAAATTCCAGTTTTTTCAGAGGTCCCCTTAGTATTTATGTGTGCTCTAAAGTTTGGTTGACAAAACAACTGGGGTGAGTATATAATGTTATTGGGTGCAGCCTAGAATGTTAAATATCCTGCAGTGGCTGGGTAGTTTCACATAATAAAAGCTCACCTGCCCAAAATGTAGGTCATTCTTGAGTTGAGAAACACAACTGCTAAAATTCTGTGCTTGTTTATCCTAGATTAAACCAAATTTGGAGGCTCTATCTACAAATAAAGGACATGGTTCTGTGACAGGTCCTCCGTTGCTTAAAGTTTCTGTTCCTTACCTCCTCAGTTCCAGATGGGTGACCATGCAAAAGTGGGTCATTCCATCAGTCAGCAGATTTATGGAGCACCCATAAAGTGTAGCACCCATTACATACATAGCACCCATTACATGCATAGGCCAACCAGGAAATCGTGAATTTTCTTTTTGAAATCCTAAAGTAGTGTCTTTCATACTTCTTGCAATTCACAGTGGTTGTATTAGAAGCCTCATGGCAAGAAAAATATTACCAAAATACTTTTGACTTGCACATATAACAAATGTTAGATATTTGCTTGCTCATTGTCTCTTCAATCGTATGTTATCCTTCAAAGGACTTAAGATTTTCCTTGAATAGAAATGCTGAGATCCTAAGATGGTTGGGACAAACAGTAGTTTCTCTATTAACTTTCCGTGCATACTAAGATTTTAAGATGTTAACCAAACACTTGTTAGGTTTACCCATTGGCAGTTTTCCCCCTCTGTCCCTGCTACAGTTAAAGTGTTGTTTGTTCTAAATCAGTTGTCTAAGATACTTGGATTTGAATTTTTTTCAAAATTGTTTTCCTTTTGGTACCTAATTAAAAATCCCCTTCCTATGGGATAAAATTTAATTTGTTAAACGGATTACATTTTTATTAAGTGACTTTTATGTCAATCTAAGTTAGATTAGACACCTAAAAGGTAAGTTTGTAAAACCTCATCCAACTATAGTAGCATCACACAAAGAACATATTTGCATTTTCAACTAATTATATAGATGGAATAAATAATTATAGAAGACATTTGTTCTTCTTAAAGAAGTAAATGGAGAGTTTGTGGGGAAATAATAGTTCAGAACCCGTAAGGAATGAAAGTGGAGAATTGGTTGCATAGGGCTTGTTCATTAAAATGAGAGAGAGGGGAATAAAAATAAAAGCAGCAGAATTTCAGTAGTCAAGGAACAGAGTTTTAGCTCCTGGGGCAGTGTCACAGGCCCCTTGCAATGAATGTCAGCCTGCTGAGAGATCTAGAAGTATGACATACAGACTTTGAGGCTGGATATTTCCTATATCCCTTTCTCATACTGCTCCCCTAATTTTTTTCTTCCCTTCACCCCTCCTGCAGTTTGTATTTCACAGAATTCCCATCAGGAATGCCCATACGGTCTGTGCTAAAATCCCTGCCTTTCTTAGGCCACTCAGAGTCTTCTTGTCAGGATCTACCCCAGAAACCTCCAGAAAGGCAAAGAAATCATTGCTACTGTCTCTTCTACAGTCCACCAGTGAACTCTCAGCTCCCTTTTATGATGAGAATACTGAGATCAAAGTGATTTGTGCATTCATCAATAAACCTGCTGTACCCAGTCATCTACTATCCTAGTAATGCAAGGGGGGAGAGCACGATTCCTCCCCTGCAAGCCCAGACCCGGATGTATTAGGGAAAGCAGACTTGCAAATGGATTGTTGCAGTACACTGTGGCCCATTTACCTGAGGGAATGCTGCCAGTTCATTGCAAAACTAGTACCAGAACTCAGGTCCTGTTTACCTTGTTCTGGGCTCCTTGGTTTATATTATATTGTATTTCTATCCATGATATAAACAATTCTCTCAGAAAGATTTGTATTCAACCAAAGGTCTAGAAATCACCATTAATTAAAAGGGAAATACAAATCAAAACCACAATGAGATATCACCTCATGCCTGAGGATATCTGTTAACAAAAATGCAAGAGATAGCAAGCTTTGGTGGGGGTGTGGAGAAAAGGGAACGCTTGTACACTTTTGGTGGGAATGTAGATTATTGCAGCCATTATGGAAAGCAATGAAAAATAGAATTGCCATATGATCCAGCAATCTCCCCTTCTAGATATATATAAAAAATTAAAGTCAGTATCCCAAAGAGATATCTGCATTCCCATGTTCACTGCAGATTATTCACAGAAGCCCAGATAATGAGTCAAACTAAGTGTTCATCAACAGATGAGTGAATAAAGAAAATGTGATATATAGTGACTCATACCCATAATCCTAGCTACTCTGGAGGCTTTAACTAGGTGACTACATACCTGAGCAACATAGTGAGACTCCTGTCCCTAAAAGAAAACTTTAAAATTAACCACACATGGTTGTGCATACCTGTAGTCCTAGCTGCTAAGGAGGCAGTGGTAGGAGGATTACCTGAGCTCAGGAGTTCAAGGTTATAGTGGGCTATGATCCAGTCACTGCACTCCAGCCTGGGCAATAGAGCAAGACCCTGGGAAAGAGAGAGAGAGAAAGAGAGGGAGGGAGGGAAGGAGACCACCACTAATCTTTCTGTCTCTGTGTGTTTTCTTATTCTGGACATTTCACATAGGTGGGATCATACAAGACATGGTCTTTCCTGACTGGGTTCTGTAACTGAACGTAACATTTTTAAGAGTCGTTCATGTTGTAACATGTATCAGTACATCATTCTTTGTTATTGGCAAATAATATTCCATTGTATGGATATTCCACACTTTATCTATTCATCAGTTGATGGACACTTGGTTTGTTGTCACCTTTTGGCTATTATGAGTAATACTGCTATAAACATTCATGTACAAGTTTTTGTGTAAACATGCTTTCAGTTCTTTTGAATATATAGCTAGATATGGAGTTGCTGGGTTATATGGTAACTCTGTTTAACATTTTGGGGAACCACCAGACTGTTTTCCAAAATGATTGTCCTATTTTAAATTCCTACTAATGATGTATGAGGATTCCAGTTTCTCCACACCCTCAGGTTTGGGTTTTATTTTGTTTTGTTTTTGTTTGTCATTTTTTGCTCAGGGGGTTTCACTTCCCCTGGGGAAAGCAATACAAGAGTGAGAGGGTAGAGCACTCCCAGGATAAGCAGCACGTTTCTCTACTGAAGATGTAAAGAAAGTTCCGTGTATTTTGTGCCAGGTGCAGTTGCTGCTGGCTTCTAAATGACACTGCCCCATGACCATCTTTAGGTGTCCCAGACAGTTAGGCCCATACATGTTGAATCAGCTGCTATTCTTGCCATTAAAATTAAAATGGTTCTACTAAGACTATTCCCATGTTGCAGGAGGGACAGCAGCCCCATGACCATCTGAGCTGTGAGAACCAGCCACTTGCTCTTCCATAAACACGTATGACCAGGAGAGCGGGGTGGCATTCCCCACTGGCAGACCGTAATGAGTTCCAGACTGTGATACATTTACATGGCATCCTCCCCATGTTCCCTAAACCTGGCCTCACTTCATGTTTGCTGATCTGGAGGAGTCCATTGGTTCTACCCCATTCCTGGCACAGGGCGTAGCTCTCTAGAAACCCCTGGCAGAAAACCCACTTCCCTCACTGTAGTAACTGCTGAGGAGATGCAGTAAAGGGTGTCTTCATCTCACTGACCATAATTGCCTTCCATTTAGTGACACAGCAAGGGTTCGGTTTGTCTTAAGACATCTCTTACACCCTTGAACTTCCTATAGGTGGGATATTGTTAGTTGTACATGTGCTAATATCTTAGACACTTCCTGTGTCAACTAAAATGTTAACTCACAGAGAATTTTCAGGACAAGACATTTTTGCAATGTAGTCTCACTAATTGAGAATGTTGCAAGGATGGGGAAAGTAAACTGGTTCATCCTCCCCAGCATTAAGATTTTATTTTGCTCTCTGCCCAGCTTGCTACTCCTCTGGCTGAGATAATGCTCTTTGTCTGATATGAGTTGCATTTTTGCAAAGCTTTTTAGAGCCATATGTGTGAACTCTTTGTATTTTGCCCTTCAATTATCACTCCTAGATCCGTTCACTGCTTTTGCGATTCTGGTGTTTGAAGTACTTTACCTTCCTCTCTGAAAGCAGAAATTATAGAATGGCTGCTCCTCGGCCTTTGCCTCAGTGTGAGAAGATGCGAGGTCTGGCCTCTACAAGCAGCAGGCTCAGCACCCAGGGAAGAGAGAGACCTGTGACCTGGAGCCACCAAGCCCTTCCTGCCACAGGCTGTCAGTCTCCCTCCCAGGGGAAGTATGTCAGCAGGGCAGGAGAAGCAGGCAGTGTCAGCAGCTTTTCTGCATCTCTTGCTTAGTTTCAATGCTGCCTTTGTTTTAAGTGTCCCCAGTTTGAAAGATAGCAGAAGATTGAAATAACCTTGCTTATTAGTAGGACTACTTCTAGGCTTTTAATTTTTTCCCAACAAGAGTTGGAGAACAATAGGAAGAGATCTGAGACGTGTGAGATCCATACAGGGAGCGTTTCCACATTGATTTTCTCTCTATTCTCAGGCACATTTGCTCTCTGCTGTCCATCTACAGTGTCAGCATTCGCTTCCCTGTGGCTGGAAGGCAGGCTTTGTGCTGAGCTAGAAAGGTTTTGGCTTTGTCCTACCCCCTCTTGAGGTTGCCCTAGTTTTAGTTTCTCTCTTCTGACCATCTGAGAGACCACGGGGCCTTGGTGCTGTGTCCCTCTGTCAGCAGCCACAAGGATGCCCTCCCAGACACCCACAGCATTTCCAGGACCTCAGAGCCCTACCCTCTCTCTTAGGATGCTCCCTCCCTCTGGGCTGCTCCCTGTTTCAGGGCATTTCAGGGACCTCAGCGTTCTTGCCCCTCACCAGTACCTTTTTTTGGGCAGCAGCACCTCCAGAAGGGAAAGAGTTGGCCAGAGCTTTGTCCCCGTCACAGGTCTTTGTGCTGGGCTGCCTGTGACTTCTCCTTGTGACGGACCCTGCAGAACTGTGCCTGCTAGGCCCCCAGTGAGTGTCCTTCATGCTGCTCACTGAGAGGCATTGTGTCCGCTGGGTAGACCCTCACCCTGGGCTCTCCCTTGGCCTGCAATATAGCTACCAAACAGCACTGAGTCCTGTGAACCATGACAGTGTTCTCATTACCAGCGTGATGACTAACTTGTCCCCATAGACATTTAGCCTAATAACTTCCAGCTTGGACCTACTTTTCCTTTTTTCTGTGGCCATGGGGGTTATGCTGATTTATGAATGCTGAACACTTGTTGCTTTAGCATATCACTATGTTTCACACCAGCTGATAGATTTCTCCCTGATCTTTGCAGTCATTGGGACATCTCTTCTTTCCCCAGGCTGCACAAAAGGACCTTTTCTCCCTCCCCCTTGCCTTTCTGTGTCTTCCCTTTAAAGTAAATAACATGTCCAGGCGTGGTAGCTCACGCCTATAATCCCAGCACTTTGGGAGGCTGAGACGGGAGGATCACTTGAGGTCAGGAGGTCAAGACCAGCCTGGGCAGCATAATGAGACCTTGTATCTACAAAAGTAAAATAAAATAAAGTAAGTAACATGCTTCAGATTCCACTTTTAATGTTCTTTAGCCCAGTCTAAAGATTGGCATAATCTGAAGAGTTAGGAGATAGAAATTGCTCTGAGCAGAAGCAAAGACAGACCCTTCCCTCATTTGCAGTATAAAGGACACCTCCAATTCCTGTGAGCAGGGCCTGATTCTGCAAGCTATAAAGGACCTGCTGAGTAAGGGAGTTTCCATTTTCCTTTGGCTTAGCTGATGAACTTAGCATTGAAAAGGAGTCTACCCCTCCCTGTCACTGGTAACTCAACTTCCTTGGCACCAGAGCACTTTCTCAGAGGACCAGGCTGTCATGGGGAATTGACTGGATTTGGGCAGAACTTTCAGGCTTGCCTGCCCCACAAGACTCTGGCCACTGCATGGTGCTCTCAGTGACCACAGACCCTTGTCCCTAACAGTGTCTCCTCACACTCCCAGGCCTCCGTAGCCCATCACCTGGAGCCCCTCTCCTGGCTTGGTTTTGCCTCTTGCTGTAAGCCTGGTGCAGGTGGCAATTTGCTGTTTCCTCTTCAAAATAAAGAACATGGCTTCAGATCAGTGGGGAATACAGAAAAAAAAATAAAATAAAAAGAATAAAGAGCAGTTATAAAATTATACATTTTATTAACACTTGTGGTAATTTAGCTTCTGGTTAATTGAAGTTTTATGATACTCTAAACATTATTTTCACCTCTATAAGCCAATGGAGAAAAAAAGAAATTTTGTTTAGTTATAGGTTCTGATTAGCTGAGTTTAATTGACATTTTATTGTCTTGACATATTTTTCTTATATTCTTTCCAGGGAGATGCAGTTAAAGACTTGATGCTTCGTTTTCTGGGTGAAAAAGCAGCAGCAAAGAGACAAGTCCTAAATGCCAGCTCAGTGGAGCAGTCTTTTGTGGGATTGAAACAGCTAATCGTGAGTAACAAGGTGTTTGATTTTCAGTGCTGTTTTTTGATACATTCCACCTTACTTCATAGTACTTTCTCTAGAAGTTCATTTCTTTGAATATATCATTGAGTCTTTACAAATAAGTAAAGTTTTGTGTTAGATATTAGTCCTGTGCAGCAAAAAGCGTCATATTAATACATAGATAATGTTAAGCCCAATTAGTTAAAAAGTTATTATTTTAAATGATCAAATTACTTGAAGCAGCATATACTTTGATCAAGTATACCCCATTACATATAATAGGTAGAGATAAATGATTTTACGTTCATATTTAAAATATGGTTCATTTCTCCATTTCATATAGAAAGTTTATTGTATGGGTGGATTTCTAAACATTTTTAAACTTTACTGTGAATTCTATAAGTAGATTTTGTAATTCATTAATACTGAATCACCAGTATTATACATGTTGATTAGTTTCTAGTGAATTTATAATGTATAAAACAGCTTTAATAGCATTGGGTTGCTTTTTCTAGATTAAGGAGAATATACAAGTTTTAAGGAGTTCAGTATATAAGTTTTATTTGGGAACCCTAAGGTAGCAATCCGGTAAATACTTTGAAACGATAGCCACATCTCACACTGTGTCTCCTTCACCAATCCAGCTGCCCTTGTGTGCTGTGGAACTGCTTCTCCAGCTGTCTAGATGGGTAGCTAGAGTGGACGTAGCAAAGTCGTGCCCTATCTGTGCTCAGCCAGTGAGCATGCTTTTTGAAGGGGTTTGAAGAGTGAGGTGCTTAGCGTCAGATGTAAGTCTGCTGGCTGTGTAATACTCTTGTGCGGAAATGCAGCTCTTACCCTGATGGTACTTCAGTGGCACATTACCCATATTCACACTCTTGACTTGGATGAACAGTATGAAGGATATACATTCACTTTTCAGCCTTTAAAAAAGAGAATGGAATTTCCTACTTCACGTCATTGCTTTTTCTAAGAGTTCTCCATCTTGTTTTTCTCAATTGTAACTAATTCTATACTATGCTTCAGATTTCACCTATTTTAAGTAAGTTTTAGTTCCTAAAGATATAACGGTTGAGAGATTTAAAAGTGTATTGAGGATTTGACTTTGTAGCCCATTTATATCAGCGGTGAAAATTAGCCTGTGAACTAAGAACTAAAAAGCAAAATGAAAATTTTTTAAAGTTTTCTTTTGGAGAAGCACATGGTTCAGTCACAACTCAGAAATGACCATCTTTTGTGTTAAAGCAGTAAGATATAGGTCACTTAGTGGCACAAAAACTTTATAGTTAAACTCAGAATAAAATAATTGTTTCCTTTTTTATTACATCACCTCTATCTTTAACTCAGTATTTGAAAGAGAGGTATTATAGCCTGTCCTCATTCTGCCAGAAATTACTGATGTTCGTGAGGCAAAAATCCTGAACCAGACCATAGGAGAGGAGTTGTTCCTTGATCTTCAGCAATAACAGTTAGCAAAGTAACAAAATGATTTTTCTTAATTGATTAGGTCTCTTGAATTCAGATATCTTCATAATCTGTGGCTCCTGAACCTCTTTAGAAGCTTTTGCGACTTCTGGATGAGTAGGGTTGTCTGCTGCAGTGATCGGGCCACTTGAAGCTGCTTTGCGTGGTGTGTAATTGGCAGCTGTTACAAGCGCCGACCCAGAGTGCTGGTGTGCAAAAGCCTTTCAGGAAAAATAAGCAGGGGCTGTAGTCTGCTGTAAGTTCAGCTGCGACACCGCTCCCTACGTTAATGGATTTCCTAGTCCTTCTCTTTTGACATTATACTTCAGCTTTTATTTTCTAGCATTCTATTGCCAGCAAACAGGACAAAAAATTTAAATCCTCCCCTTTTTACTCAAAAGTTGGTTTCTTATATTTTTATTCTCCATCTTGACTATTATCCTCCTTTGGTTCCAGATCTTTTTCCCAGAAAACCTTTTTTGGGATCTTGCCAAAAGACCCTGTTTTTGAGAAAGTACTGAACATTGGCAAAGCACTCTCAGTTACTTGGATTTTCTCCTGACTTCATTATATATATGAACTGGAAGGTGACATGTCATCAATGTCAGTAGCAAATGCTGTAACTTGGGGAAGAGGCAGAGCCAGATTTAAAAATTTTTAAATCTGTAGTAAACACCATGACAATCAGGAAGCGTCTGTCTTGTTCACCAGGGAATTTTAGGACCCAGCACAGTCAGAGACATAATGGGTCACGACATTTTTTAAAATGTTTTTTAAAGGGATGTATGAATTAATAGCTAATAGGACCTCCAAGCAGGAGGCTTCTCTTTTGAGAAAGAAGTGTGTTTAAAGAAATTGAGGAAGGAGCTCAAACAAAGGGATAAAGTGGGGGTGACTACTAGAGGGATCTTCAAAAGAATAAGAAGAAATGAAACCAAAATAGATTAGTTTGGAGAAAGTTGGAACATTTCTGCCTCTGCTGTGAGAGAAAAGGAAAGGAAGGATTTGATAGGAACTGATATCTAACCTAGCATTTTATTTTTATTTCTATTTTTTTAGAAAGTAGGATTTATTGAGAGGACAGAAAAGCTCCCACAGTGGGAGGGGACCCGAAAGGGTTGCCCTAGAGTATTTTTAAGCTGTGTTTCTGAGAGCACCAGCATTCCAGGGAAGGGCCTCAGGGTGACTGTGGGCATGGCCTGGGAGAGTGAATTGGTAGGGCCAGTATTATGTAAGACATTTCAGTGGTGCCTATTTTCTTTTTTGTTTGTTTGTTTTTTTTTTTTTTTTTGAGTTGGAGTCTCACTCTGTCGCCCAGACTGGAGTGCAGTGGCCGCTCCCGGCCACCGCAGCCTCAACCTGCTGGGCTCTGGCGATCCTTCCCCCTCAGCCTTCCAAGTAGCTGGAATTACAGGCATGCACTACCACGCCCGGCTGATTTTTTGATTTATTGTAGAGATGAGGTCTCGCTGCCCAGGCGGGTCTCGAACCCGCGGGCTCAGGCAATCCACCCACCTCAGCCTCCCAAAGGCGGGGGATTACAGGCTGAGCCACCGAGCCCGGCGGTGCCTATTTTCTATATAAATCTCTTGAGATTTCTTTTGGGGGAGGAATAGTTGATGAGTTTTGCTGTTTAAAATCTTTTGGAAAACTAATGTAATGCAAAATCCTTACATTGCAGGTCAGAAAAGTGAGAGATAGAAATGTGAGGAGGTTGGCCCACCAAATTAAATTATAATACAAATATTATAATATAAAATATAAAAATTAAATATTAAATTATGACCGAACCCCAGCCGTCAGTATGGTCCCTCCTACCCTGTGTCCCCTGAACAGTCTGCACAGCCCAGGGAAGACTGTTGCTGGTAGTGATTTTGCTCATTGACTGCTTCCCACTCAGATAACTTAGTGTTTCTGAACCATTGAATATATGTGCTGTGGGAATTATGCTTTACAGTATAGTTGCTGGGACTGGAGAGTATCCAGAAATAGGATTCGCCCTTGAGAAGACTTTTTTATATCTCATGAAATTGAAGCAAACACATTCTAAATTTTGTTTTTTGTGTATTCATTCAGCAAACACATGATAAACCTCTTTTGTTTCAAGCAGTAATAGTAAAGATTGCTAAGATATGGTTCTTGCTCCAGAAGTTCCGCCTTCTTAACTATTTATGGAGCTTTCTCAGTCTTAGAAGTGTTACCTTGTTCTTTTATTTACTTGTCACTGACCTGAAGCTCATACGCTATTATTTTTTAAAAGTTTCATTCCAGATTCTCAAATACATTATAACTCATGTGGTTCTTCAGACACACACACACACACACACACACACACACACACACACACACTCATGTGGTTCTTCAGACACACACACACACACACACACACACACACACACACACACACACACACACACACACACACACACACACACACATTCAGCTGCATTCCTGACCCATGGCAGTGAAATTTCCCATTTCTCTCCATTCGCTTTATGTCTACTTCCCAAAAGCGGTTTATACCAGATCTTGAATACTGCTTCCCAGAATCCTGGTCTTCTAACTGGAGCAGAGCCTGAGAGCTCCAGCATGAATCCCTTGGGCCCAGGATAAAGTTCTCACTTAAAGAAGAACTTTCCCCACTTAAAGGGACTGAAGGATCCATCCAGAGCCTGAGAGACCAAACTTCTCTGAGACCCTTCCCGCTCCTCCCTCCTGTGTACCTGCCTTTCCACATTGTGGAGATGTCGTTCATGTGGTCACCAAAAATATACACACAAGTTTTTATTCTCCTGAAATAGAAATGGGAAATTATCTTAACTATAGGCTTTTTTAAAAATATTACATTCAGGGGGTACAAGTATGTTTTCCATCGACATACTGCATACTCGTGGAAATTGAGCTTCAGGTGGCCCATTCTCCAACTGTAGGCATTTTTAACACAGGGTACACAGATGCTCCTGGTAATTTGTGAACCACTAGAAATTGTATGCTACCCAAACTGCCTTTTGTTCCAGCATCTTTTATCATATTTACAGATGCATGTATTCTCAAAAAAGGTAAATAACCATCACTTGCTTAGGTGGTGAACAGACTTTTTACACATAACACAAAGTTTCATTTGTAGTAAATGTCAGTCCAATGCTTTGTTGGGTTTCTTTTACTGAAGTGATTCTGTAATTATTTCTATAATTGGAGAGGAAAGATATGGAGATACTCTTAAAAAGGAGGGGAAACAGCTAATTTAAAAATATATGTATACTTCATAATTTATTAATGAAGTTATAGTTCTGGTGGTAACCATTTTCCTACCCATGGAAACTGAAAACATGAGTTTACTGTTCTATTGTTGAGAGGGTGGTGGTTGTCATTCCCTTATTTGGCCTTGAAAATACTTATTTACTACATCACCAGGAGCAACAGGCTGTATTTGAAATATGGCTTGACTTTATAATGATGAGTTTAAAAATCACACACAAAGTCATGCATATTAATTGTAATTAATTTTCTGTAGACTATTTTTTTACCCTCTTTGATTGTTTTAGCATTAATAAATATATACAGTGGTTTGATTTGTTTTTATACACTGGAAATATTGAGGTAATTAGAGATTTTATTAATAGCCCTAACAAGAGAACTTAAGATGGGATGCATATTTATAAAAAGATTATTACCCTGCCCTGGTATTTTAATTACAGTATGTTCTAAAATAATTCCTGTTGTCTTTAAGGCCAGGAGAGAGTTTCTGAATTAGTTTTCTAAGTCATGTTGGATTGTTCTAGGATTGTGATTTACAGGGAAATGAATGTCACAGCCTGGGGAGAAGGACATTTTAATCACTTTAATGGTATCATATGTAGAATTAATGATCCCCTTTGAGTCTTAGAGAAAAGTTTTATACGTACTATTAGATGGGAGTGATTTTCATTAGAATATTTTTCTTTTGGAAGTTGCAGAATGCCTATGTTTGGGTTTTCAAATACACCCTATATCATATTCCTAGTAAAAAATATTTAATCCTTCCACCTCAGCCTTCCAAGTAACTGGAACTACAAGTGAAAATAAATTAAAAATATTTAATGTTTATCTAAATTTAGATGTTTTTCTCATGTCAAACTAACCTCTGTGGAGAAAGTCTCATATATTATTGGAAATGGAGGAGGGCCACCGAGAAGGGGAATAAGAAGGTTGAAAACAGTGAGATTAAAAATAGCAAAAAGCACGCCAAGAAAAGTCGGTAATTATAATTTCAGTAGCAGGCAGCATATGAACATAAGAACTGGCTGTGGTGCTCAAGATGGCCAAGATCACATCCCACTTTGGAAGGAAAAGAGTGCCTAACGTTGACACACAATGGTGTGCTGGTTCCTTCTGACTGGTCCTTCCATCTCCAGCCCTTTCCCCATAGTTCCTGACTAACTCCCTGGAAAGCTGCGCAGAGCTGCTGCCCTGGTAGGCCGCAAGGCATAGGGGCAGGCCAGCCCCACTCTCCTTTGTAGCATTTTTGCATTAACTGAGAGCCGCGTCACTTCGTGGGAAAGATTAGAGATGAGAAGGCAGAGGCCATGTTCTGCCCAGACTAGCAAAATAAACCCCCAACGCGTGCCTAACATGCCTACCATGCCTCTAGAGGGAAACTGGCAAGCCCACCAGCCTGGCAGCACCATTTGGTAAGATAGGCAGCATGCATTGTTAGTGGGAACATGAATAGGCCTAACTGCTCTGCAGGGCAGTTTTTTTTTTTGAGTTGGAATCTCACTCTGTCACCCAGACTGGAGAGCAGTGGCCACTCCCGGCTACCGCACCCTCGCCTGCTGGGCTCCGGCGATCCTTCCGCCTCAGCCGTCCAAGTAGCTGGAACTACAGGTGTGCCCTACCACGCCCAGCTAATTTTTATTTATTTTTTGGCTTTATTGGAGATGAGGGCTCACCAAGTTGCCCAGGCAGGTCTCAAACCCTGGGCTCAGGCAGCCCACTCACCTCAGCCTCCCAAAGTGCGGGATTACAGTCTGAGCCACCAAGCCCAGCTTTTACAGGGCAGTTTAACAATAGCTATAAGCCAGTCATGGTGGCTCACACCTGTAATCCCAGCACTTTGGGAGGTAGAGGCAAGAGGATTACCTGAGTCCAGGGGTTCAAGACCAGCCTGGGTAACTTGGCGAGACCTCATCTCTACAGTAAATCAAAAAATTCGCTGGGCATGGTGGTGCATGCCTGTAGTTCCAGCTACTTGGAAGGCTGAGGCAGAAGGATCACCTGAGCCCAGCAGTTGAGGCTGCGATGGCTGTTGAGCATGCCACTGTACTCCAGACTGAGCGACAGATTGAGACTCTGATTCAAAGAAAAAAAAAAAGAACCAACAATAGCTATAAAATGAATGCTTTGTATAACCTTTTATCCAATAATCCTACTTTCAACTATATACTTTAGAAAAATTCTTGTACATGTGTAAAAATACATATTCAAGAATGTTTGTTGTCATATTATTTGTTAGCAGAAATTTTTTTTTAGCAACCTTAATATCCAACAGGAAAAAGATTGTGTCATGTACAGTCAATTAAATACTTGGCAGCAACTGAAATAAATGAGCCAGAGCTGTATTCATTAGCATGGATACATTTCACAAACAAAGTTGAACAACAGAAGCAAATTACAAAAGGCTGCTACAGTGTACTACCTTTTATTAATGTTGGAAGACAGATCAGTAATCCTTTAGCCGCAGCTCTAAAATCCAGGAAAGTCCTGAAAACTGAAAAAAAAAAAGTTATTTTGGACAGCAAAATCTGTCCTGACCAAACTAACTTGGCACCTGACCTGGGTACTCCACACATTCACTTATTCCCACATAGTTTCCTTTCCTGCCCTGCTCGGCTAGCAGGACTGAGTTCTGTGTAAATTGACTTCAATCCCCTGCCCAGCCTGGGGGCAGTCTCCTCCAGAGGCTGTGAACCTCTTCCTGGTGTTGCCACAGCTGTCCTGCAAGCCAGTTCCCTCTGGCACAGGCCTGCTAAGGGCTTCCCCCTGTTGCCAGATCCTAGGACTGTCTCTTGTCCACACCTTTGCAAAGAGTCCCTTCATCAGACTTTCTTCAGGTACCCCTGTGACTGTACAGTAGCCATCATGTCCTGCCAGGCCTCTGAAGGACAAGATGGCAAAGCCTGACCTCAGTGAGGAGAGACAGTGATGGTCTTAGTTGATTCCCCTTGGTGTGAACAAAAGTACTACTGTGCCTGGAAATATTCTTGAAAGACAAAGTAAACTTGAACTGTGGACAAATAAATATTTTGTATTCTCTCATCCAGAAAAAAAAAATGGTAAAGTTTTCTAACATGATTTCCTTGTGTTCTTTCCTCTTTTTTCCTTTAATTTGTTTTAAAAGTTATGATACAAGGAAAATCATCCTGATCTTTCTGTTCCCTCTGCTGGCATGTGTGACTCTCAAGCCAGAAGATAGTCCAAGTCTAGATTAGAGATTAGAGAAAGCCCATAGTTACCTCTAGCCCTTAATTTTAAGGGGGCCCCTCCCTGGCAGTGTTCCAAGTCCGGGTCTGGGCCCTCCCCCTTTGCTTACAAGCTCAGTGTTCTCAGACGAGTCTGCCAGCTCTGTGGCCCCCTGAGTCTCCATCTGTGAAGGTAGCAAGGGATGCCCAGTCTCCCTGCCTCGTTCCATTTTGTGTTATTGTCTCAAGAGGTTGGGGGTTCTGAATTCGGGTTCGTGTGAGTTTGTTTAGCTATGACTGCATGTCATTTACAGGCCAATCGATATTAATCAGAAAATTGCTTAGTCTAGTAGTGCACACTTAATCAATAGCAGCAATTATCCAAGTAAATCTTTTCTATTCAGTCATCTGTGGGAAAATTATATTGGAAGAAACTGTAATAGGAACATAAACATTTCTGCTTTCTATTTTCAGTCAGGAAAGAAGGCACTTTGTAAAAGATTTACATTTTGGAAAAAATGAATAATTAAGATTGTAGGGTTTTGCTTCATTTTTAATAGTAGCGATCTAGTGTGAGATATAGAACACACCTTTTAGTATATGAACTCATAGCAAGAGTTGAAGGCTTTTTATATGATGTATTTTACTATTTTTAATCATTTATGGAGCTCTTCATATCTGCAAAGTCTTTGCAAATAATTTTATTATACATTTAAATGTTTTATTGGTGGTGAGTATCTATACATAGTGGATATTAAATGAGAAAAGAGCCTTTACTGTGTAATATTTCTTATTTGTCTCAAAAATATGGAAATATCCATAATCAGATTTTCTTATTTATATGTTTTTGAACCCACACAAATTCTAATTGCCTTTGAGGTCTGTCAAATAGATAACAAACCATGTTCACTGGGAGTTATACAGGTGTCAGGGAATTGAACATCAGGAGACTCCATACCTACTATATTTAAATGCTTTGATTTTTTTTCAGAAAAAATACAAACCTTGCTTATGCTTTAGCTGCCATTCTTTGTAGTAATCTATACCTTCCATATTTGGTTTGAAAATAGTGTGTTAATTCAACAAGCGTGACTTTGGTTTCTACATATCAAGCAGGGTCCTAGGTACAGAGTAGGGGTGGTCCCTTCCTGTTGTCACTGTGTGGACAGAAGTGGACATGCACACATCTATTTCTAAAAGGCCCAGAAGTCAAATACTCATTTGCAGGGATACTGCTCCAGCAGGGGTACAGCATATCCTTTCATTCACAAACCTCTTTTTTCTTGATTTTGCAAATAGCAAGTTCTTATTTTGCTTCAGAAAAAAATTATTAAAATTGTTTATCTAACCACTGTCCTCTTACATTTTAGTATTATGTATATACATATATGAACAGTGTCTATTATGTAGACATGTATATGTGTCTATAGTGTAAAGATGAAAGATGTATGTATAAATATATATACACTTGCATATATATATAAACACTTGTACATATATATATACACTTGCACATATTTACTATGTGCAAATTTCATGTTATGCCTATATAATTTTGTGTCTTCTTATTATTTATCATATCTTAAGCATTTCCTAATATTAAAGAGTCTTTAAAAACATGTTAATAGCTGTATAATCTGAAGCTATTATAAATAACTTTGGGATGAATCATCTTATGAAGGTATTTTCCATATATGTAATTATTTATTTAGAATAAATCTTAGAAGGAAAATTACCAAGTCAAAGAGTATGGCTATTTTTGAGGCTCTTAATAGACACTTGTTCATTATCTTTCAGAAAGATTATTCCAGTTCACATTTATCAACAACATATGAGTGTGCTTGCTTTAGTATCTCTTTGCCTACCCTGACTTATATCTTTCTAACAATTTTTTTCTAATTTTATAGACTAATAATGACAGTTGTCTTTTTGTGTTGTTTTAGTAAAGATAAACTCACTAGTCAATTATAGTTTGCATTTCTTTAATTACCAGTGTGGTTAAACATTTTTTTTTACTTTCTTTTTTAGTGCTGTGAATTGACTGTCTCTTCTACCATTTTTTGTACATGCCAAGCCATACCAAAGAAATACTTTTAGAAATTAAAAACCAGTGCACCAGATGAGGCCACTGTCCCAAGGAACTAGAGGAGAGATAGGGATTAAGAAGAGGAAGGTTTCTCCATGGACAAAAAAGGCACTGTTAGGATGAGAGTTGAGTGGACAGTGTGGCAGGTGAGTTCCAACTGGGGACAAAGGGATGTGAAGGCACGGCAATACACACTAGGCAGCTACACCTCCATCCAGAACAGATTCACTGTCATCTCAACTCCAGTGCAGACAACTGAATGACAGAGCTGCCCTCTGCTGTGAGTGATATAATTGCTCTTCCCATGGCCTGTATTGTGGTTTTAGACTTGATCAGCACACTTATAGCTTTGGTGAAAATTAGGGAGGCCTTTTATACAAAGAAGGCAAATAAGTTGATCAGTACAACCTAAAAAGGCGTGACTGAGCAGTGAGTATCAGACATGGATAGGACATGCATAACAACAAAAGAGAAAAAATATACCAGAACTTACTTGCCACGCCCTGACTAAGTGTCCTTTGTGCGCAGAGGGCCCTATTCTTCTGTTATACAGCAATATACAGTGGTCTCTGCTCCCAAGGACCTTTCCAGAAGAAAACTAGAACACTTTTAGTGCAAAGGGAAAACTTGGGGTTATGGTAGAACTTAACTATTATTTATAGTTTGTCTTCTTTACTTTTTATAACTTTGTTCACAAAAACTGGCAGTTTTACTTTGTCTGACCAATGCATATCCTCTCTCTCTCTCTCTCTCTCTCTCTCTCTCTCTCTCTCTCTCTCTCTCTCTCTCTCTCTTTCTCTCTTTCTCTCTTTCTCTCTCTTTTTTTTTTTCTTTGAGTTGGAGTCTCACTCTGTTGCCCAGGCAGAAGTGTACTGGCACACTCACAGCCACCACAGCCTCAACCTGCTGGACTCAGGCAATCCTTCCACCTCAGCTTTCCATGTAGCTGGAACCACAGGCGTGCGCTACTATACCCAGCTTATTTTTTGATTTATTGTAGAGATGAGGTCTCACCAACTTGCCCAGGCTGGTCTCGAGCCTCCTGGCTCAGGCATTCCTCTTGTCTCGGTCTCCCAAAGTGCTGAGATTACAGGTTGAGCCACCTGTCTCTTTATCTAGAATTTTTTTTTTAATTTTCTGTTACTTTTTATACTGCTTCCATTTGTGACAAACACTTGGCTCCTTGGCCAGGCACAGTGGCACAAGCCTGTAATCCCAGAACTTTGAGAGGCCCAAGCAGAGGATCACTTTAGCCCAGGAGTTTGAGACCAACCTAGGCAGCATAGCAAGACCTTGTCTCTACAAAAAAATAAAAAAATTAATCAAGCATGGTGGCACACGCCTGTAGTCCCAGCTACCCGGGAGGCTTAGACAGAAAGGATCGCCTGAGCCCAGAAGGTTGAGGCTGTGGTGAGCTATGGTCATACACTGCAGTCCAACCTGCTCCATGGAGTTAGACCCTGACTCAGAAAAAAACAGGAAAAATAATTGACTCCTTGGACTCAAGGAAACCTGATTTTGATTTCTTTTTATCCCAGGACTACTAGTCATAGTGGCAAAGGGATGGTCTCATTTTCTTAGTGACACATTGTCATTCCAGAGAACCTTGACCAAGAGCTTTTTAAAATTTTTTTTGAGTTGGAGTCTCACCCTATTGCCCAGGCTGGAGCGCAGTGGCATGCTCACAGCCACCCCAGTATTGACCTGTTGGGCTCCGGTGATCCTTCCACCTCAGCCTTCCAAGTAGCTGGAACTACAGGCACGTACTGCCATACCCAGCTTATTTTTTTGATTTCTTGTAGAGACAAGATCTCACCAAGTTGCCCAGACTGGACTCGAACCCCTGGTCTTAGGCAGTTCACTCACCTCGGCCTTCCAAAGTGCTGGGATTACAGGCTGAGCCACTGAGTCTGGCCGACCAAGAACTTTTGATAACATGTTAATAGGATATCATTTGATCAGTTTACTAGCACCCGCAGCTCTGGTTGGATGATATTCTGTCACTGAACAGTTTCATAGTTTCTGAAAAGCTGACACATGCTTAAATATCCAAAGAAGGTAATCAGATTAACAGATTGTCTACATTTGTGTTATTGAATATTATGCACTCACTGAAAATCATGGTCTAAGAAAATATTTGAGAATACAAGAAGTTTTGAGTGAAGATACAAAGCAGTGTATGCTTTTTTCAAAGTATTGGAGACCTAGGACAATATTCTGTCTCACTGTTCACAACTTTCTTTCTCCACTTCATACTTCAGTGTTTTCTACAATTCCTACAATATGCACAAGGGTTGGGGTGGTAGCTAGCAGGTGTCAGCTAACACTGTCTAAGCAGCTAATGACAATGATATAAGTGTCTAGAGGATATCAGTTTGCATAACTGTCTCAGTAGTCCCCATCACCCTACTTTGCTGCTTCTCCTACATTCTTGCTGGTAGCTCATGATAGGTTACCCTGGTCAGAACCTGGGAACTTTACCTCCTAAACATTTAATATAAATGTCTGTCTCCTCTGTTGTGCCCCCTCCCCTCCTATGCTAAATTAGGACCTTGCTTCTTTGTGCCTTGTTCACTAATCTAGCTCAGTGCCCTTTTTGTTCACATAATACCCCCAAAAGAATTAGAAAACTAGGTACCCCCTCACACATTTTTAAGTAAGCTAAAATGTTTTATCATAAATTTAAATTGTTGCAAAGGATATAATTAATTTTTAGCACATAGTATGTTGCATATGTGATTTAATTATATTTCCATCAGCACGTAGGACTGCAGATTAAGCTCATTCAGTTTTGGGAAATGTGACCCACTTGGCAGCCAGTACACGTTGTAACCAGTCACTCAAACCGGGCACATGTTGTCTCGGAAGAAATCTCACTTCATCTTGTGATCCAGATAAACACGTCGGTATGATCTGGCAGCAGTCACTCCACTCTGAGTTTTAGTCCTTGGGATTCTCTCCCCTCACAACCCTGAGGGATCCATCTCCCCTGGGTCTGCTGCACTGGGGTTTGGCCTCCAGCTTGGCCTCACTGTATCCTTTCTCCCGACTCTATCCCCCTGTCGCCCCACGCTGCAGCACCTTGAATGCACTCTGCCATGTATGACTCATTTCCTCCGGAGTTCCCCATGCTTCAGTGCCAGCACCGTCCTCAAAGACTGTCCTCAAGGACCATGTATGTCGTGCCGCTCTGTGCCCTCTTCCCCTTCATGGGATGCTGTTCACACCCCCCTTGTTTATCTTGCAAGACCTACCACCCCTGTGCCTCCAGGCTCGGATGGTTTCCCCCACGGTTGAGTGTCCGTAATTTCATAAGTGATGTATATGTCTGTATGCACGTATGTATGTACATATGTGTGTATATACAGTTGGCCCCTGTTCTGCAGGTTCCACATCCGCAGATTCGACCAACCACAGATCAGAAATACAGTATATATAGCAACCCTTTCGATCCTTGCTCAATTGAATTCATCCGTGTGGAACTGCCAGATACGAAGGACCAACCAAGGGACTTGAGCATCCATGGATTTAGTGCCCCGGGGTCCTGGGACCAATCGCTGGCAGTACAGACGGCCAGCTATATGTATATATGTCTGTATGTTTATACAGACAGTCCCCAACTTACACGTTCAACTTAGAAGATTTTTCAGTTTTGTGATGGTGTGAAAGCAATATGCAGTCAGTAGAAACTATACTGAGTAGCCATATAGCCATCCTGTTGTTCACTTTTGGTGAGTTTGAGAAATTACATGAAATGTTTGACACTTTACTATAAAGCAGGCTTTGTGTTAGATGATTTTGCCCAAGTGCATGCTCATGTGAGTGTTCTGAACATGGCTAAGGCAGACTAAGCTAAACAACTGTGTGGGTTAGGTGTGTTGAGTGCTTTTTCAACTTACTCTGGGCTTATGTGGATGTAGCCCCATCGTCGTGGAGGAGCGTCTGTATATTTCTCAATACACTATCTTCTAGTCATCTCTGTGAGTGTCCCTCATACCAAATTCACCTTCGTATTCCTATCACCCGGCATATGGCATACTTCCTCTCAGGTGCTCAGTACCTGCTCCTTGAATGAGGGAATGACCAGGTGCTTCTATTTGCAGCATTGACAGAGAGCTCAGTCTTCACTGCCACTGCCGAGCTTGCTGGACCAACTGTCTGTTTTACGGCACCTTTCTCTCATAGGCTGCTCACACCACAGCTCCTGCCAGTGGATCTTTTCATTCCTTTCCCCACAAGTTGCTGGTCTCCTCCCAGCTGGGGTGTTCTGTGAACTTTCCTGCATGTCCTACGAGCAGCAGTCCTACCCTTCTCAGTTGCTGAGTGTGGGGATGAGCATTTCTGAGCCTGCCTCCCTCCCCTGCCACTGTCCCTCCTCAGTGAGCCTGTCTCAGGCTGGACCGCCAGTGCTCTCTGGTATAACTTTCCTGCAGAGGACTTTCCTACCTCTCTCAGGGCCTTCACTTACCAGCACGTGCTCTGCTCCGAAAGCCCACTTCTCCAGTGTGTCTCCTCTCCTGAGCTGCAGCCTTCTATCTGCACATTTACTACACACTTCAACTTGAATGTTCCACTGTCTTCTGGAATTTTGAAAACCCAATTAATCTTCCTACTACATTCCAGACCCAGCCTTCTCTGTGTGGACAGTGACAGATTCACCCCATCACTCACATTTACATTTTAGTGTTGTGTTAGTTTGTTGTGTTAGTTTGTTAGTTTGCCTAGCTCCTAGCCTGTTGATGCAGGTCCTACTTACTGTCTTTCACATTTCCCCACTCAGTTCAGTCTGTGCACTACAGCTAGATTAATTGTTCAAAAATGGTACTTCAAAATATATTTCTCTATTTGGAAGCATCTAGTTGCCTCTCTTGCCTTGCCTAGAATCTAATCTTTGCAAGTTGACAGGAGGCTTTTCCATGCCTTCTGGGACCTGGCCCCAAGCCTAGTACACTTGCTGGCCCACAGCAGACAGCCAATGAACATCTGTCGAATGAATGGATGAGAGAATCCAGATTCCACCAACATTACTCATCACCTTACAGCAGTATTCTCCTTTCTGGAGGAATGTCTTATGATTCTATAGCTACATTAAAACCACAGGTTTCTCATTTTCATAAGTGGTTATAATGGTACTTACTTTGTAATGTTATTATGAGCAAAAAAATAGCACATGAGTTTTAGGGGCTTATAGTCTAGCAGGGAAGACATGAAAGTGACTGGGTCAGGAAAATGCTGTCAGGAAGAATAGAGGTAATAGCTGGCATTGTTTGTACACTCGTATTCTAGGCATGGTTCTGAATACGAGGTCTGACAATTAAGTTCATGAACTTGTCCTAGAAAAAGTACTAGCTGGGCTTGGTGGCTCAGCCTGTAATCCCAGCACTTTGGGAGGCTGAGGTGAGTGGATTGCATGAGCCCGCGGGTTCGAGACCCGCCTGGGCAACTTGGCGAGACCTCATCTCTACAATAAATCAAAAAATTAGACGGGCGTGGTAGCGCGCTCCTGTAGTTCCGGCTACTTGGAAGGCTGAGGTGGAAGGATGGCCGGAGCCCAGCAAGTCGAGGCTGCAGTGACCGGGAGCTGCCACTGCACTCTAGTCTGGGTTACAGAGTGGGACTCCAACTCAAAAAAAAAAAAAAGAAAGAAAAAGTAACTGTATACCTCACGGTTGAATATCACTACGATCACCTTCGAAATACTCCCTTGGGAAGCTATGCACACCAGCACGAGCATCTGGTAAACCCGTCAAAGCAATTTTGGAATTCTTTTTCTAGAATGGCCATCAGAGCTGTCATTATATTATCCTTGATATCCTGAATGTCATCAAAATGTCTTCTTTTCAATGTTTATCTTCAGGTAAAGAAAAAAGTCATTGGGGGCCAGATCAGGTGAGTAGGGAAGGTGTTCCAATATAGTCATTTGTTTAGTGGCTAAAAATTCCCTCACAGGCAGTGCTATATGAGCTGGTGCATTGTCATGATGCAAGAGCTCCTTGGGGACCATTTTTGCACACACATTTCTCATTTCAGGTAAGATTTTCCTAAGTGTTTCTCTGTCAATGTTTTTTTTGACTCTGTGCTTCTCACAGTCAACCGACTATTTTGATGCACAATTTGACAAATTTTTGCAATGGTTTCGTTAGTTCTGCTTATTACTGGCTGTCCTGACCTCTCTTCAACAGTGATGCTTTATATCCCATAAGAAAAAAATGTTTAATACATTTGTACACTGCTGTTTTCTTCATGGCATTATCCCCATAAACTTGGACTAACATGTCCCTGATTTCACTTCCACCCTTGCCAAGTTTAACAAGAAATTTAATGTTTGTTTGTTGCTCTAATTCAATCTTTGACATTCTTGCAGCAACAACTCTGATGGCTATTCCAGAAAAAGAATTCCAAAATTGCTTTGATAGGTAGACTAGGCACTAGCATAGCTTCCCAAGGGGAATACTTCAAAGGTGTCCATTGTGATATTCAGCAATGAGGTATGTAGCACTTTTTCTAGGATGAGTTCAAGAACTTAACTTCAGACCTCATACTTTATCCATATTAACTGTTAATGCAAGAACCATGGAAGACTATTAATATGTCCATTTTACTTATAGGGTAAACCAAGGAACAGTTTAGTAAGTTATCTGGTGTCACACAGCTAGTGATAACTAAGGAGTTATTCACCCAAACATTTGCCCTCACGGGGGTCCACAGAAGCAGCCCAGCCAGTCTGAGGACCTCTCAGTTCCCACAGCTTCTCATTTCCTGTCTCCTTGTCTGTACTTGGGCCACTTCTCCCATGGTCAGACTTAGAGCTTTGCAATCCCTGACACTGCTCCACCAACACATTCACCAGTTCCCAAGTGCTAAACTGTTCCTTGGTTTACCTCATAAGTAAAATGGACATATTAATAGTCTACCCATCAAAGCAATTTTGAAATTCTTTTTCTGGAATAGCCATCAGAGCTGTTGTCATGAGAATTTTGAAGATTGAATTAGAGCAACAAACAACACTCTCCCACCAGGCACCATGGTCACCTGTTCCCACCTGTCATTTTTCTACCTTCCCGCGAGCTACGGCGCATTCTTCTGCTCTCTGCCTGTGCATCAGAACTTCATTTCTTCCTTTCTTCTTCACCTCACTTGGTTCCCAAGACCACACTTCACAAATGCTCTTAGCAAAATCTCAAATATGTTTGCTCTCTCATTCCTTCATTGCATACATCTCAGAAGCCCCCACCGTTAATGGATCCAGCCTGGCAGAAATTTCCATATCCAAGCACCTGCAAACTGACGCTCTCTGCTCCAGTGGGTCATTAGAGGTTTCTCTGGTCTCTCTTCTTAAACTGCCTCTACTCCTTTCAACCTCCCACCCCTGCCCTTCTTCCTCACTTTAAAGATGAATGACCTCCCCCAGCTTTGGAGGGCTATGAGCACCTCACATCCCTAATCCCACACATAAGCTGCCGAGGTCCACACACCAACTATCTTCCCTCCATACTTCCCTCAACTTGCATGTCCTACTGACCTCTAGAACCGTCTACCACTGGCCTTCTTTCTTTCTCGTGTATAATCCACCTTTCTCTGACTAGGTCTTCCTCATTTGCTTTTTTAGACACTTAAGTATTTGAAACGCAGACACTGCATTCTCACCTTCTCTGGCTGCGTTGCTCTCTCCTGCTCTGATAGCTTAGTAGTGCTCAGACTTCCCTGAGGTCCCTAGAGCTGCCCATCTCTCACTGCTTCCCTTGCCTCAGTTTCTGCAAATCTCATTCTCATCTGATTCCAGGCCTGTCTCTCTAGCCATCCAGCTCCCAACAAAGCTTTCAATAATGTCTGGAACCTCCCGGACGTCAGTCCCTCTGCAGGATGCCTCCTCAAAGTCCTCTCCTCCCTGGCCTTCCAGGACTGGCACACATCTGCCTTGCCACTCTGAACCATGAATATATGTTAATAATTAAGTAATGGTAATGAATTGTAAGAAAATGAAATGGACAACATATACCAAATGCAAGCCCCTGTTTTGTTGTCAGTGCATTCAGTAGACATGATGTTCCCTGTGAAATTGCTATAGAAGTGTCTCCATTTCTGTGCCGTCCTTGTATACCTCACAAGTCACTCAAGGGCTGACCTCAGTCCACAGTTCTCCTTAGAGTAAAAAGAGATAACTATTAACCCGTGAAAGGCCTAGACTTGGGGTCAGCCAGCAGCTTCTATAAAAGATCACAGAGTAAGAATTCTAAGCTTTCGGGCCATGTGGTCTCTGTCACAACTTCTCAGCTCCGATGTGACTACCCAGCTCTTCCATGGTAGCATAAAGCCTTCACAACACACACACAAATACTCCTGTAAACTGTGTTACAAAAAGAAGGCAGGGGGTAGATTTGGCCCACAGGACAGACACAAATTGCCAACTCCAGGCCTGGCCACCACTGAAAGTCCTCTTGACAGCCTCACTCACATCTGCTCGGCCCCTTAACTTCACCCCATCACTGCAGGAGACCGGTGCCTTCAAAATGTGGTGATGACGTGTGACACTGTTGTAGCCCTTGCTCTCAAAAACCTTCAGAGGCCAGCACAGTCCAGCCTCACCTGCCTTACCTCCCTCATGCTCCTGCTTATCTCTGTGTCCCCTTGGTCCCTGCAGCCTTTACCCTGTGCTTCTTGTGTTCCCCACACTTAGTCATGCCAGGCTTTGCACACAGCCTCCTCTTCTGGGACCTCTCCCCCTCCTTAACTCTTACCTGTCCTCACATAGGTCATTTGCTAAGAGAAGAGTGCTCCCACCTCTTTGTTTAGACCAGGTGCCACTGGCAGAAAAGGCCAAAGTGTTCAACCTGGGGAACTGGGAAAGGAGTGGTAATTAATTGCCCCTGGATGTAGGATCTGCTTAGATGCATATATAGAACTGGTTCATACTTGGCAGAATATCCTTCCCTCTCACTTTTTCACATTTGCAATTCAAAGAGCATATACATAGCCATTTGTATTATATAAAGTGATTATTGCATTGAATTTAGACTAGAGAAGGCATTTGGAGATAGTTTTAGTAAATTTTCTTAACCAGTCTAAAAATATTTCTGAACTGTCAACCAGAACACAGAAATCCTATATACTTGAAATTGTTTAACCTTAATTTGGGTAATTTGGGAGAACATGGCACCAATCTCATCTTCATAGTTGACCAGTGATTCTCAGACCTGGTCCAGTGGCTGCAAACCATCGAGTGAGGAAGACCACAGGCTCCTAGTGCATGTGGACTTCTCGTGGTGTGGGGTAGCTGTGGCAGCAGAAAACCTGACTGCACTGTGTATGTGCTGGTCTCCTCATAGCTACAAGATATGTATTGACAAGATACGTTTTTAAGAAATCACATTTGAGTTGTCCTGTTAGTATTTGCAGCCTGCTGACTGGTGCCATTGTGGCCAGTACTCACTGTCAGGCTGTGGCAGGTACAAGTACAAGGAAGAAATATATGAGTAAAAATGCTGAAAAGTTCATCTGACAATGAGCTATCACCACACGCCTATTAGAATTGCCAAAACCCAGAACACTGCCAATTGCAAATGCCATAAGGATGTATAGCAACAGGAATTCTCGTTCACTGCTGGTGGGAATGCAAAATGATACAGCCACTTGGCAGTTTCTTACAAAACTAAACATACTCTTACATACAGTCCAGCAATTAAATTATTGCATTACATTCTTAGATATTTCACCCAACTACACTGAATGCTTATATCCACACAAAAACCTGCCCACAGATGTTAATAGCAGCTATATTCATAGTTGCCAAAAACTAGAGGCAACTAAGATAGCCTTTGATAGGTGAATGGATAAACAAACTTGATTATCTGTAATAGAAAATGTTAATCAGCATTTTTTTAAATGAACAATTAATCCCTGAAAAGACCTGGAAGAATTCGAGGTGCCTGCAGCCCAAGGACAGTCGGTGACTTGTATTTGACTAACAGCTGATCAGTAATAGAGCCCAGACTGACCTGAAGCTCCTAGCCCATTTCTCCCCTTACATGTACAGTCACTAGGTATGCGCATGCCGGCACACACCCAAAAGATAGACGAGAGAGGCTCTGCACCAGGATTTGGTGGTAGTCCTTGCTGACAGCATTGTGAAGGAGATCGTTTATCCACACTCAGGGAGAAGAACAGGTGGATTTATGTAGAAACAATTTGGGAATTTTTAACTGCATTGTTCACTTTTTTTTTTTTTTCTAGAGATGCGGTCTCACCAAATTGCCCAGGCTGGTCTCAAACCCGTGGGCTGAGGCAATCCTCTCACCTCAGCCTCCCAAAGTGCTGGGATTATAGGCGAGAGCCATCGCGCCCAGCCTGTTTACATTTTTAATGTTTGCTTCATGCCTGGCACGTGCTCTGCTCTGTCATGTGTATTATTTAATACTCACATCAGTAAGGTGGGATAGATGGCCTCAGCTCTGTAAACTCAACTGATGCGTGGCCTGCAAGGTTGCATGGCATGCCAGAGCCCCAGTAAAGGACTGCACAACTGATTTAATGAAAAGCTAAGCATCATTTTCCCTCATGGGCTCTTCATTAACAGGGCCTGTATTCTCTGTGTCCTTGCGTGACGTGCAGACAGTGCCAAGAGGGAACATGTGAATTAGGATATAGAAGAGATGTGTGTGATGTGTTCTAATACACATTTTTTAAATATGTAAACCCCTAAACTTATTAAAAAACATACTTGGCATGCACACAAAATCATTTAATTAATCATTAATTGAAAAACATATTGTTGAATGTATGTCTTGCTTCCTAGATCCTATAACTAATGAGTGTAAGGACACGGCGTTCATGTACCATATTACCCCCACAAAGCTTTGCGATCTCTGCCAGGCAGGAAGTACTTAAAGCCTGTGTGTTGACCCACTACATAAATGGGTACATCTACAATATTCAAAGACAGTGCCTGTCATGTTGAGAAAGGACATAGTAAACATCCATTGTTAGTATCTTAAAAGGTTATACATTCTCTCTGATATTATTTTCCCATTCATTTGCCTAATAGCTCTCCTTTCTGTATTGCATAAGGGCAAAGATAAATATAAGAGAGTCCAAATTAATGAGCCAGTTTGTCAGTATCAGCCAGTCTTTCTGTGATTGAAGTTACAGCATGAAGTGATACAAAAGTGTGCTGTGTGTCAACACACTGGCCTGGAACATGTTGCGTTAGCATCATTCATTGATTCTTTTTCATATTGATAAATTAGAATTATGTTAAACATTTAAAACCACTTATTTAATAGGCACCTGGAGATCTAACAAATACAAATATGTCAAACACATAGCATAAAATTAAGTTATTGATTTTTAAATGACAGCAATCACAAGATAGAGTAATCTTGCTAAAAATGAAACCAGTCTTAGATTGGGGAACAGGGGAAGCTTTCCAATAAAAAGCCTCTTGCCAGTGTTCTATCAGTTAAGTTTTAATGTTTGTATGGTTTGACCAGTTTGAACAATTTCTCATACTTGATGATTTAATCAGCTTGAACTACATCTCAAGCTTGGCTCTTATGGCCTGATTTCATGTGCAGCATTGACAAATGACTCTCCCTTCTGCTGGCCACTGCCTGACATTGTCATAAATGCCAGTGGCTGGATGAGGCTGCTTCCAGCAGATCCAGCAGCTGTGTCTTGTGGCTGGTGTTTTGGTCATACATTTCACCACGTCTTGCACATATGTCTAGTCATGTGTTCCGCTGTGTCTTGCAGAGCTGCAGAAATTGGAGGGCAGCAGTGGACTTGTGTGGACGCCTCCTCACAGCCCATGGCCAGGGCTATGGCAAGAGTGGGCTGCCCACCAGCCATACGACAGACTCACTGCAGGTGAGGACACCTTTTTGTAGCTATATTTTTATTTTGGCTTATCATAATTTGAGGACATGGATGGGAACATGACCTTCCATGCCAATGAGAACAATTTGAGGCTGTGTACGGTGGCGCATACCAGTAATCCCAACACTTTGGGAGACTGAGGCGAGAGGATTGCCTGAGCCCAGGAGTTCATTACCAGCCTAGGCAACATGGCTTTGCATACACTCTCCTCTTCTGGGACTCTCCCAGGACCAAACAGATCACCAGATACTCCAAAACTGTGAAGAGCTTCTGAATGGAGTCTCCCTGAGGAGACCTGATGGCTTAGTTATTTCTAGCAGACTCCTTTTTCTTCAGTCTCCTCCCCCAAGAGTTGACTGTGTACAAGGGAGTCAAGAAGAGCAGCTCTAACCTGAGATGTCCCTCCTTCCTCCTCACCCCGCCATCCTTTGGTTTGCTAAATCATAGGTTATTTTTCTTTCATTTCTCTCAAACCCATCACCACCCCAATTCAGGCCCTCACTGGAAGGTGACTTTAGCCAACTGTGTGAAGTTACTTCAAGTCTTGTATTCACATTCATTCAGTAAACTTCTGCCATCTCACTTTCCTTCTCAAAAACTGTGCCAGTAATGGGTGTCTGTATTCATAGCTACCCGGGAGGCTGAGGCAGGAGGATCTCTTGAGCCCAGGAACTCTGAGCTGTGGTGAGCTATGCCAAGTTCTAAGTTTCACATCAGTATAATGACCTCCAGGGAGAGAGGGACTACCAGTCTGCCTGTGGAGGGTGAACCAGCCCAGGTCAGAAACAGCACTAGTCAAAAACTGAGTAGCTTTCTGTTGCCCAATAAGTTACATGTAATCTTATACAAACCTTCCAAATCATGGCCGTAACACAAAGGCAGAGTGAACAGAGCATTAGACTCAACTTGATACCCATCCATATGCATTACCTCACATATTTATCAGTGTTGTGTATGTGTAATGAGAACACCTAAAATCTACTCCTCAATTTCCAAGTATGTAGTACATTGAACTCAAACTCTTAGGCTCAAACAATCTTCCCACCTCAGCCTCCCAGGTAACTGGACTACGCAGCCACCACACCTGGCTTCAAGAGTATTTTTATAAACGTGATTATGCAAATGTACAAAGATAAAAATTTAGGTTGACCCTTTGTAAGATATTAAAAACCAACTTCTGAGCCAAGTTCATAAGGAGTAGAAATATCTGAACTTGATATGTATGGATAACCTATTGTTTCCATTGTATGTTGTATTTTTAGCTTTGGTTTGTGCGGCTGGCGCTCCTGGTGAAGTTGGGCCTTTTCCAAAATGCTGAAATGGAATTTGAACCCTTTGGAAATCTTGATCAGCCAGATCTTTATTATGAATACTACCCTCATGTGTATCCTGGGCGTAGGGGTAAGGAATGGTATTTAATATTTGCAAATTTTATGTATTTTGCTCTGTTTTATTTAGGCATAATTAGGTATCCCTAGTTTTCCTTATTTATCCAGTCAAATAAGACAAATCAAATAAGTAGCTAGCAAAAACGCTTGATGTTCAGAATGAACTCGCTCAGTTGTATAAACACACTGATCTAGAAGTATTCCCTGATACGTTCATTTGTTCATTTAACAACCATGTGTCAACTACCTGCTGTGTCAAAGCAGCATGATTTGGTGTAGGCGCTGGGTGGTAGACTCTCAACCGTGCTCACAGTGAAAAGTAATTTTATGTTATGACCTAGTACATATATGCACACATGGAAATGAAACGAAAGCATTCAACACTCATCCTTACCACTTGGCACACACTATGATATTTTCTGTTAGTCTCTATTCTGATTTAATTTATTTTAAAAATCTGGTTATGGGGCGCGCGCCGTGGGCAGGGGATTCAAACATTCGGACCTGGGTCTCAGGGCTTGCCGCGGGGTCCAAAGGGCTGGGCTGTTCTCGAGGCCCCGGTGGCCGTGAGCTTGTGTGCAGGGAGGACCTTGGACGCCCAGGCAGCTGGTCCCTGGGGAGGGGAGATGGCATTCTCGACCACAGTCCCCCAGAGGAAGCGAGTCAAGCAGAGGGCTCCCTGCGGCTTTCTCAAGCGGGTCTTCAAGCGACGGAAGCCTCACCTCCATCTAGAGAAGAGTGGCGACTTGCTGGTCCATCTGAACTGCCTGCTGTTTGTTCATCGATTAGCAGAAGAATCCAGGACAAATGCTTGTGAGAATAAGTGTGGAATCATTAATAAGGAGCATATATTGACTGAAGCGAAGGTAATTCTAAAGAAGAGCAGAGGTTAGAAGTCAAAGAACACATTCTTGAAAATTCTATGATGTATTATTTTCGGTGGTAACAACTCATAAAGGCATTTTTACATATCAGTTAATATTATGGATTATTAAAATATTGACTAGTTCAAAAAAAAAAAATCTGGTTATGACCCACCCACTGGGTCACAGTCACAATCACTGGAAAGCACTGGGTTCTAAGAGAGTAGCGAGAAAGAAGTGAGGAAGAGAAAGGGAGGACCATGGAAAGCCTTCCGTGGCCCTGGTAGGCTTGAAGAGGAATGTACATCACCTGGTAGAGAACACTTGGAACCTCTCACATGTTCATATTAAATAGAAAGCAGTCTTGGCAGGAATATATCTTGAGAAGAAGTGTGGACACAGATACAGAAAGCCTGGCCTCTACATTCGGACTTCCCATCACTTCACAGTCACCTCATTGACTCCTGTAACTTTAGGCAAGTCATTTAATGTCTCTGTGCCCTAGTATCCTTACCCTTAAAACAGAGATGATCATCCTACTTGCTTTCTGTGGTGTCATGAAGATTAAAAGATGTCTTATATGCAAGTTACTTAACAGTGGCTGACATGTAGTAATGACCACATTTGCTGTTTTTCTTATTCTATTCTGAACTCATTGGTAGCACATGTTCGTTTCTAAAACTGCCCCTTTTTTGGTAAATCAACTGGTTAGCATTTGTTGGATACAACAGTGGATCTACAAAGGATGGTCCTAATTGACAGGAAACTTAGAGCCTAATTGGAGGTAGAAAATATTTTAAACTAACATACAAGGCCGGGCTCAGTGGCTCAGCCTATAATTCCAGCACTTTGGGAGGCCAAGGCGAGTGGATTGCCTGAGCCTGTGAGTTAGAGACCAGCCTGGGCAACTTGGCAAGACCTTGTCTCTACAATAAATTTTTAAAAAATTAGCCGGGCATGGTAACATGTGCCTGTAGTTCTGGTTACTTGGAAGACTGAAGCGCATGGATCGCTGGAGCCCAGCAGGTCAACACTGTGGTGACCGTGAGCGTGCCACTGCACTCCAGCCTGGGTGACAGAGTGAGACTCCAACTCAAATAATAATATTAATAATAATAATAATAATAATAATAGCAACAACATGCAGGCGATTACAAAGACCTGCTTAATAATAAACATAATAATTGTTATAGAAATTTCAGAAAGTGTAAATCAGCATTCTGTTTAACTTGAATGGTATTGATAGTTAAATAGATGAACCAAGAAGGCTAGAATCTTCCACTTCTTTTTGTGCTGTTTTTTTGCCAACTCAGGTTCTGTTTCTTTGGAGGAGATATAGGAGGGGACAGAAGAATTGGCTCTCTCTGTTCTCCAGGCTTGATCTTTTATCATCTTTGCCTTTCACAAAATGGATTGGTGGGAATGAGTCTGAGTTATCCTAGAATTGAAAAGGCTTTTAATTATTTTTAGTATGAGGAGTTTCTCACCTTTAGCCTCACTAGTATTAAAAGTGTTTCTTCCTTCTGACTTGGAATTTACCACTTGTCAAAAAGAAAAAATGGAAAAGGTAAGTGTTAATACCTAAAATAGGGCATACATCTAAGAGACTGTCTTGACTAGGCTGGCTTGACTTAGTGGAAGTGAACCAGCCAAGCTGGGTAGACTCAGAGTCAGGAGGGACTAACAATACCACTGTCATCCATGGGCATAAAATTCTGCTGTCATCTGCAGACATAGGACTCCACTGCCACCAACAGATATAGGACTCCCTGCTATCCACCGACATACCCTCTAGCCCCTAATTTGTGACACTTCTTATTCACCTTGTACGCTGTCTAGTCCTGCTATCCTTCCACATGACTGGGGGAAGCAGACAGAAGTCAGGACCCACGTGAAGGAGAGTGTTCAGACATTCGACCCTGTCTTCCTTGGCGTAACCAACAAGTGGAAGAAGTGGGGTCATAGTTCAGGGACTTTTTGAAGGGCCCTCTCTGGCATCACTAGCCAAGCAAGTCTTCCCTCCCCAGGAATCTGGCTGGCACTGTCATACATCAGGTAAACATGTCATTACTTCCTTACTTGAGATATTTCTTGTACACTTCAGTCAGGAAGCCACAAAGAGTGTCAAGCGTACTGTCACTGAGGAGCATGGTTTTCTCAGTCCTCTGTCTCCATGAGTGAGTCTCATCTACGTCCCTCCTAAAAAGTCATTCATCCACTTTGATTCCCACATCCTCCCATGCAGCCACCTCTGTTATTCTAGGGATACTTTTCTATCATGTCAATTAACTGGGCTCCCTGCTTTTGTCATGTTCCTTTCTCTTCTCCACTCTGTAGCCATGTGAGGGTCATCCATCCATTCCATATGAAGCCACAAGCAAACTTCCACCCCCAGAAGAGAAAGGAGTCTGTCACCTAATGGTTGTTATGAAAAGATGGACTGGGAGGTTTGGAATGTTTCTGTTTAATCAGTTATGCCTGGTAGCTTCCATAGTCAAGGGATGGCTAGTCTTGTGTTTCTTATAAGGAACATCTATGTTTTTCTTCAGTATTAAACTATTTCTTCCCATTCTGCCTGACCACAGCCCAAGTTTTTCCTCTGGCCTTGCCTTTTCCACTTTCTTCGCACTCCCAGGCAGAGGCTGGACCCATGTCTGCAGGACTCTGCCTGGGCCTGGTACTTGGCAGCTGATTCTGATGTGCATTTTGTCTGCTGCTAACAGAAAACTCAGAAGCACACAGGCCCATTTCTTACTGGCTCTGAGCCGCCAGATGCCCTAAAGCTCATGGCTGCATGAAGTGCTCTGGTTTCTTTCCTTATTGAGGTCCCTGTGAATTATAGATTCATGATGACTGTTCATAAGTCGGCTGCTTCTGATGTCATGACAGGGGTTTTAAGAATGAGTAAGACTAAAAAGCAGCTATTTTCTGCAGTGGCCACAGAAAAATCTCCAGCTCCCATTGAGCTCTCCCTTTACCGTCCTGAATACCTATCGTCACTTTATATATCCAATTTTATAATACACTGAAGACTCTGCTTTACTGTTTACCCATCTTTAAGGAAAGAAGTTTGATGGTAATGACAATGAGCTTCCTTTAAGATAAGGAATAAAAACCCATAGGTTCAAGTAGAGAACTACCTGTCGTCCTTCCTTTTCACTTTGAGGACATTTTTGCCTAGGATGTGCAGTGTAGCTTAAAAAGTGTACTTGCGATTCTGCCTGAAATTAAATTGCAATGGGATATGGATAAAGAGAAGATAGAGACCATGCATCATTAAGCAGCTAATTTAAATTATAAAATAGACATAAATCATACATATAGTTTAGCTAAAGTATATTAACATTCATCCACAATAATATGCTGAATGTTTACTCATTTTTCATCTCATTTTGTGGTGTAACAAGCATAAATGTAAGATTTTGATTCATTCGTTTCATTTTAGCTTGCAATATATAAGCAAAGCAGTTGTTAAAATGTGCTTTAAAAAGGAGGCTATAATGATATAAACAAATAACTTTTATGAATGAGTTTTAATATATTCTATTTAAATATTGAGCATAATTTTTACCCATTCAGAATATTCATAACATGATGAATGAGTTATGTGTAAAAATCAAAGTTTTGTTGTTGCTTTTTAAAAATTTCATCCAAGAAAGGAACAGTATTGTGGTTGATATATTTACCTGACATTTCTAGCAATTTCAGTCAATTACTTTCAGCTGCCTGCAAAGGACAGTTAGACTTGTCTCCTGACACTTAGCACTGTGTTTTAATGGGTTGTTTGGAACTTTCCCTCCTATTCACAGGAAGACTGATGAGAAGAGTGAGCATGCACCCCTATACCTGCAGTGTAAGCCGTGTCAGATGGGACCCACAAAGCCACAAGAAGCCCAAGTAGCATCAACTCTGACCTGGGTGCCCCTCTCTTTATTTTCTTTTCCTTTCTCATTCCTCAATCTCTATCCCCCTTTTCCTCTGTTCTTCTTCCACTCCATTCATTGCTTCTTCCCTTCTCATGCTATATATCCATCCCTAGCACTCAGGACCCAGGAGGTCATATTAGAAGCTGCTTGCACCAATATAGTGGGTTGAAGGAGGTAATTGAAAGCTCAGATTTGATACTTAGAAACCAACTCTTTTGGCCGGTGCCATGGCTCACGCCTATAATCCCAGCACTTTGGGAGGTGGAGGCGAGAGGATTGCCTGAGTCCAGTGGTTCAAGACCAGCCTGGGCAACTTGGCGAGCCCTCATCTCTACAATAAATCCAGAAAAAATTAGCCAGACATGGTGGTGCATACCTGTAGTTTCAGCTACTTGGAAGGCTGGGGCAGAAGGATCACCTGAGCCCAGCAGGTCGAGGCTGCGATGGCCATGAATGTGTCACTTCACTCCAGCCTGGGCAGCAGAGTGAGACTCCAACTCAAAAAAACCCAACTCTTTTCATTAACTGGAAGTCCCCTGTGTTCCTACAGGACACAAAGACTGTGTAGCTGTAGTTTCCTTAGACTGGACACGGTAGACTTAAACTTGGCAAGTGAACTTTTCTATCTAGAATTGTCATACAGCTTCAGGAAATTCAGAGAATTGTTATTGGTCATGCTGGTAGAAGATGTCAAAACAACAAAAATAAAAATAGTTTGCGGAAAACTTACTCTTAGCCACTGAACTTCAGTTGCATAGTGATACGATGTATCATATATCTCCAGGGACAAAGAAAAATATAAGTATGGCTTAAGGTTGCCTTTCTTATCTGTATTTCTGATTTTGAAATGGAAGTCCCCTATCTCTGAAATCTGATGATAGTTCTACTTGCGTGTCCTTTACAGTAACCTCATAGAGTGCCACCATTGTTTCTAAATTGAGTGATTTGTGCATAGTCAGATACTGATTTTTCTTTGTTGCTCACATCTATTTACTACTTTTACTATTTTATTCGCTTCTTAATATAAGCTGTTAACTGTTATTCTAACCTACCATTCTGTTCCTTATGAGAGACTTTGTTTTGGGATACTCCCTGGATGAATCTATTCTTTATTCAACAAAAATGGAAATTTAAAAAAATACAAACATTAAACACTCAAACAAATAACAAGTATTCACATTTTTTCATATTTTCTTGAGACCTTTTTTGTAATAAATGAAGGTATCCATTACTGATCCAGCCTGTGAAGCCCTTCCGCACTTTGATCCCCTCCTAGAAGCAGTCACAATCGTGAATGTGCTGTGTGTTCTTCTATATCATGTTTCTACATATTTACTTCATACACACACATGCACATACAGAGAAATACATATATCTAGAGAGAGGTTGTCTTATGTGCTTTTTGAATGTACATCATGAGCACATCTTTCTTCGTTTTGCCTTTTTTCCCACTTAACATTATTCATGTCCATCTGTATCCTTAAGGATGAACAATTAGGATCTTTCCAATTTTTGGCTATTGTGAACAGTGTTGTGCATTTCTCTTTATGTCCATGTTCAAGAGTTTCTCTAAAGCATAAATTAGAAGTGATACTGTGAGGTCTCATGGAGTTTGCATTTTCAGTTTTATAAGAAACAACCCAATTGCTTTACAAAGCAGCTGTGCTAATTCTCACTCCCAAAAACGGTGCATGAGAGCTTCTGTCCCTTCTTGTATGTATCACTAAGTACTGTCACATTTTCACCTGGTGGGTCTGAAATTTTGCCTCTTGTCTCAACTTATATCTTTCTGATTTCTGCCAAGTAAGTATATGTCTTTTGTCACTGGAGTTCCTCATCAGGGACTCACTTTTTCATAATCTTGGCCTGTGGTGCTTTTGGGTTATCTTTGTTACAGATTTGTTGAGTTTCTTTCTGTATTCTAAGAGTTTAATCCTTTGTCTGTTATGTTTCTTGGAAATACTTCTCCCATTCTGAGAAATATTATTTTCAACCCTGAAAACAATTTTAATTTAAAACAAATGTTTAGGAACCTTTTTTGTTTGCAATGTAATACATTTTAGGAGTATCTTCTTGTTTCACATACTATTATATCAGCCTTCATAAATGTAAACTTATCATGCCTTTATCATTGCCAAGTAGGTTGAGACAAGTAAAACACCTATCAGACAGCTTTCTGAAGCATTTTCCAAATGAGCTACCACACACTATTGCTTAGACCATCCACTGGGTATGGAGATAGCCCTGGGAGATGCAGGGTTAGAAAAAGTCTGTGCAGTAGCTGACATGCCCCTTTTCACCTGGAGCGTCAGAGAGCTTTGAGGCAGCCTTGGAAAATCCCCTGTGCGTGCATGTCAAAAACACTCTCCTGGGTTCACCCTTGAGGCCCTAAGCCACCTTCTGCTGCAGCTGTCTTGAATGGGAGTGAAATGGGTAGTCGGCTTAATGTGTCCTCCTCCATCTTCACCCACAGAATCTTTGCCCTGAAGACAATCACTGTAACCTCCCCACGCCTCAGCTATTCACTCTCACTGTTGCCTCAGAATCTGCCGGGAGCGTCCAGCCCTCCCTAGAAACTTCCTGTCATCCATCCCAGGGCAAAAAGAAGGTGTCGAGGTCATCAGGGACCTTTTCCAGTAACAGAAGCTTTGGTCTGTTTGGCTTAAATGTTGACAACCTCAGGATTACTCCTCATGTTAGGGCTTTACAGTCCCTTTCCAAAATCCTACATAGTTTCTCTTTGGAGAACCATTCTTCATATGCCTGTACTGGCCTTCTTTCTTTAACTTTCTTTTAATTAGTTTTTTTTAATTTTGTAATTACTACACTGAAACAAATTGTTTCTCCCACTATAGGGTTTGCATTCCTGAGAAGTGTTAACAGGGATTATATCCATGAATAATATTACCAGATTATTCATGGAATTTTTTATTAACATCTTGCATTGATGTGGTTCATTTGTTACAATTGATAAACTAATATTGATACAGCATTATTAAAAAATGTTTGTGGTTTACACTTGGGTTCACTCTTTATGTTGTACATGTTCAGAAAACGAAATGTCCGTTCCTAACAAGGTTAATTTCATCATCTCTAGGACTGTTAACATTTTCTGGACCCCCCCCCACCATCTTTTTTAATCTGCCATTTGGAATTCTCCCTCCTTTTTCAGAGAAGATTCATGATGACAGTGAGCATGTTAAATGTACATAATGCTTTGAGTTTGTAAAGCACTTCTCTGCATTACATTGTTCACTTCAACTGTCCATGCAATTGGAGGAAAAATATGATGCCAGAAGATCTTCCTTTTGAAATAGATCATATTTGATTATATTCAATATGTGGTGTAAGAAATGCAGTACTTCCTCTAATACTAAATTCAGATCTTTGTGTTTAAGTTGTTAGAGCAATAATGATTTAATATGAAATCATATTCCAAAACTGAATGTTTATGGATGACCATCAAGTCAAACTGGAATTTCTGGGGCAAACACTTAAACTAGTTGGATGCTAAATCTCTCTCTGCTCCTCCATCAGCTGTCTACTCCTCTGTGTAAGCTAAGGCAAACTGTCATTGAGTCTTTAGTCCTTTTCTGTCCTCCAGAATTATGAAATTTTTCACATTTCTAGTTCTCAAATTAACTTCTAAAACTTTATCAACATATAACCACACATGATAAATTGGAATTAAATATTTAGCATGTTTCAAATGTCTGGTTTTATTTTTCTTGACAAAATTAGCTCACCTTACAGAGTTATCATGTTCTGCTTAAGTTAGATGTCCAGTGCACATTACTTAATGCCAGAACTCTCAAGCATTTATTGCTAGATGCATTCTTACTGCTTTACTCATCTGGAGAAGGCTCATTAGTTAATCTTACTGATTTTCACTTTGCTCACCATTTTTTATGAACTTTGGCATTTCCTGTCTTTTCTTAGAACAAACTATTAAAGATACAGAAATTTTCAGTTTTAGGCTCCATTTCTACCAGGAGAAAAGAAGGCCTTAACCTGTCTTGCACAATAAATTTTGCAGTGATATGGGCCTTTGCCAATCTGTGAGCTATAACCCATCATGCCTGGGTAGGACATGTTTGTGTCAAGCTCGTCGTACAGAGGCCGTGTGACCCAGTCCTGAGTCTGTCTCCATACTTTGGGGCTCTGAAAACTTTACTTGAATGAATCATTTAAATAATAAATATTCAGTCTAGGGGTTTTTTTCCTCTCAAGATTTTCTCGGTGTTTTTTTTTAAATTTACAATGGAGCATTAAAGATAACTTGTTGAGGGTTGTGAGTGTGGCACTATGTTCTTGGTCAGGCACATACATAAACTGAGCAGCAAAAAGAGGGAACCAAAGGCATGGCTTGTCCACAGGCTGCTGGTCAAAGTCAAAACAGGGACGGATACATCCAGACAGGCAGAGACAGAGGGAAGTTGCCAAGGGAAAGAAATACAAAGCAGCAATCCCAGCCAACTGTCCTCATGACTTGAGAATGAGATACAAATGCCGAGGTAAACTTCTGAGTTTGTGCCTCTGAAGAAAAAGTAAAGTTTTTAAAGTTGGGCAAAGGGTATGTTGGGACCCTTTCAGCAAGTTGTCTGTGCCAGGCAGCACCAGCATCCATGTATCATTGTGTTGGCAGCCTGGCCACATCTGGGTCTTCCAGTCCTAGTTTGTAGGTGACATAGGAAGCTCCAGAGAGGATGTGACCTACCCAGCACAAACAGCCAGTAAGTGGTGGTGGAAAGTAGCATACCCCACTGGAATCTGAGATGTCCCCCGCTTCTCTTTCCCTTCATTTCTCACTGCCCAGCACTGAGACCCATGTAAGTCCTGGCACATTTCCCCCATTCTATAGTGGCAGTATGGATTGTCAGCACAACAGGGGACTATCTAAAATAAATTTTGTAGGAGTATTTTCATTTAATGTTTTCTAAATGATTAATGAGAACACTTCTGCAGTATTTATACCAACCTAGATTTTGGCAGGTCATGACTATACATGGGAATCTTCCAGAAAAACAGATCTACTAGGAATTATTTTTCCTTACAGATTGTAAACTAGCCCTTTTTTCTTCCCCCTTCCGAGGCATTTTCTCCCGGCAGGAGAGAGACAGGCCTCAGGGCTGGTGTGGAAGTCTTGCATATTTTATCTCATTTGACAACTACCCTCAGCATGAAGGATTTCACAGAGATTCCCAGTCTAGCTCTTCGAAGACAAAGGCTGAACTTAGCCACCGAGAGAATCGGTTTTAAAGGCATTTTTGTGTGCATTTAAGACAAGGTCTGAATTATTTCAAAGCAGCTTCTGCATGTATTTTGTTGGAAAGGGGACCATGCTGTATGTTCGTTCATTGTGTATGTTCAGTGCCTGGTCTTGTACTCAGCACTTAAAACATGCTGAGTAATGTCTGTCCAATTACGTGAACATCCTCACCTAGAATTAATAGACAGCATTTCTCCAGCTGTTTCTGATTCTTGTTTTAATTCTGTAAACCACATATTTTTTCTAGGAAGGACTGTTTTCTTTCTGACGTTATTTCCTTCATTTTTCTCTGTCATTTGAGGCTGTGATGTGTTTTCCTTTTGATTTTTTTTTTTTTTAAGATTTTTAACCTATACAAGATCTTTTCAATGAGACAAGATTACCAGTAAGGATCCTTTTTCTACTTCAGTCTTTGCTTTGTTCCAAGGATTTCTAAGAAAGGCACAAATAACAACAAGGTGTTTAAGGAAGGTACTGGCCCTGGCTCCTTGTCACTGTCGTCTTTCTTTGTTCTTGTGTCTGACTGGGGAGGGTTCAGGTGTCCAGACTCCAGTTGAGGGAAGCATGTGGGGAGTCATTGGCTGCTGGGTGCCATCCCAAGACTGGGAGGGACACTTGGGGGATACTGCCAGAAGCTTTCAGCTGACAGTCTCTGCACAGCCACTGCAGAGGGGCTGAGTGGTTGTATGTTGGCAGATTTTGATGAGTTGGAACTAGGAAATGTTTGTTTACTTAATGAGCGACTGTAAACACTGAGAGAAGATAGTGTGAGGGAATAGTGCCATCATAATGAGGACACAGCCATACTTTGTGTGCCACAGAACCCTAGGCAGCTTCCTTTAGGCTTTGGTTTCTACCTGGACTGAAGGACTGGACAGTGGAGCAGAAAGATCCATTTCCCCTTCCACGAGAACAAGGATACTGAGGAGTTCCTTAGAGTTGTTGTGAACTGGTTAACTGTTGTGATGGGGGACGGCTCATTAACATCTTAAAAAATAGCATGTTAACATTTTCTTTCTTTTTAAAAAACATGTTAAAATTTAATTTTGAAAGCACTTTGCTACATTAGTATTACTTTTATTTGTGATTTATTTAACAAGTCCCCGCAATTCAAGGAAGATATGAGTAAATTTTATTCTCAAAAGCATCCTCTTTAACCTCCAAGAAAACAGTAGTAATAGGAGCTTCTTGGTGTGTGTGAGATTCAAAAGAACCAAGAAACTATGTTTGCTGGAAGGAGAAGATTCTGATCACAGTTCATCAACCTGCAGCGCAGAGCAGGGACTGGATGCAAGCGGGGGTCCCAGTATGTGGTCCCGAAGGCTCATGCTGCCCTCAATAAAAAAGGTCAGGTAGAATTTCTTCACTCTCCTTTCCGCCCCCAGGTAGTCTTTAGATGCCTATGTGATTATTTAAAGGGTGGGCACTAGCAAGGAAATAATAGATAACTAAGGAGGGATATTTTTTTGCATGATATGTTATGAATACGCTATATAATACTAATTGCTGTTTTAATTTGACCTAATGAACTTAGATGTGCATTTTGAGACATGTTTATAAAAATTGTAAGTGTTATTGCCTGATAACCTTTGAGTTAGTGACTTATAATTTCATATCAATACGGTAATGTTTTAGAGCAGTGCTTCTTAATATTCAGTGTGCATACTAGTCACCTGGTGTCTTGCCAAGTGCAGATTCTGATGCAGTAGATCTGGGAGGGACCTGAGATTTTGCATCTCTAACAAGATCACAGGAGATAAAAACATAGCCGGTCAAAGGACCACTTTGAGGAACATAGTTTTTGAGCTCATCTTGTATGTACAACTGTTTTCCAAAATTTATTGATATCTAATTTTACCAGCTCTCATATGCAGTTAATTAAAATAACTTTCTTTTAGCCTGCTTTTGGCTTTAAACTAAAAATAAATATTTCATTCAAAGCTATGAACTTTGAGGCTACATATACCATATAGAAAATGACATTTTTATAAGGCAGACCACTTTTCTATGGTTTAACTATACAAACAAACCACATGCTCTAACCAATTGTATTCTGAAAGTTCATTACAAATTAGTTGGAAAGTATTTTTCATAGAATTCAGCTTATACCTAGCTAGGCCCTTAGCCCACAAAAGCCTATTTGACCATTAAAAGTACCTCAAATAGAGTATTAATATTATTACTCTTTCAACTACAGCTGGTCACTATATTTAATATTTCTGAGAAAAAAATATTTAAGTTCCAATCTGACATCCCAAGAACACAGTTCTTCTCCACTGCACCCCCAAAAGGAATGGATCTGATTTTATCTTTTTCATGTGACCATCCACATATCTCAACCATGCTCATTGAAGACTCCATTTTTTTCATTCCATACTTTGGGGACACTGTCTTTATTGTATACTAAATTTTATATGCAGTTTGGTTTACCTTCTCTTATGTTATTATTAAAGTACATAGTTTACACCAGGGGTTCCCTCTGTTTATAGTATTCTTTTATTCATGATACTACAATGTCATGTGTCCACTGTAGTATCATAGAGAATAGTTTTACTGCCCTAAAATTCCTCAATGCTCCTTATGTTAAATCCTCTCACCACCACCCCTGGTAACCTCGCTGATCTTTTTATTGTCTCTACAGTTTTGCCTTTTCCAGAAGATCATATAATTGGAATAATATAACATATAGTCTTATCAGACTGGCTACTGTCACGAAGGATATTCATTTATGGTTCCACCATATCTTTTTCTCATTTGATAGTACATTTGTTATCACTGAATAATATTGTATGGATATACCACAGCATATTTATCTATTCATCTATCGAGGATGATTTTGGTTGCTTTCCATTTTTGGCAATTACAAATAAAGTTGTTATAAGCATTCTTGTGCACGTTTTTGTATAGACATCATTTTCATATCTTTTGGATAAATACCTATGATTGTGACTGCTGGATCTTACTTTTTTTTTTTTTTTTTTTGAGTTGGAGTCTCACTCTGCTGCCCAGACTGGAGTGCAGTGGCCGCTCCCGGACTACTGGGCTCTGGCGATCCTTCCGCCTCAGCCTTCCAAGTAGCCGGAATTACAGGCATGCGCTACCACACCCAGCTGATTTTTTGATTTATTGTAGAGATGAGGTCTCGCTGCCCAGGCGGGTCTCGAACCCACAGGCTCAGGCAATCCACTCACCTCAGCCTCCCAAAGGTGCGGGATTACAGGCTGAGCCACCGAGCCCGGCTTGACTGCTGGATCTTAACGTAAAGAATGTTTAGCTTTGTTAGTATCTGCCAAGTGTCTTCCAAAATTCTCATACCATTTTGCATTCTCATCAGCAATGAATGAGAGTTCCTGTTGGTCTACAGCCTCACCAGCATTTAGTATTGTCAGTTTGGGATTTTTACATATTCTAATAGATATGTAGTGTTATCTCATGGTATTGCACTTCTCTAATGATATATGATGTTGACTATATTTTCATATGCTTGTCATTTATAAATCTTCATTGATAAGGCATCTGTTTGGATCTGTTGCCCATTTATTAAATGGCTTGACTTCTTGTTGATATTTTTTAAATTATTTGTATATGTTGATACAAGTCCTTTATCAGATATATGTTTTACAAATATTTTCTTCCTATCTGTTACTTATCTCTGTTCGTAGTAGTGTTTTTCACAAAGCATAAGTTCTTAATTTTAGTGAAGTTCATCTTCTCAATTTTTTTCTCTTGTGGGTTATGGTGTTGATATTATATCTAAAAAGTCATCACCAATGTCAAGTCACCTAAATTTTCTATTTTCTGTTCTAGAAGTTTTATAGTGTTTGCATTTTACATTTAGGTCTGTTATTCATTTTGAGTTAATTTTTGTGAAATATGTAAGGTCTGTGTCTCTAGATTCATTTTTTTCTATGTGAATGTCCAGTTGTCCAAGCACCATTTGTTGAGAAACTGTTCTTTCTCCATTTTATTACCTTTGCTCCTTTGTCAGAGACGAGCTGACTCTATTTGTGAGGATCTATTTTTCATCTCTATTCTGTTCCATTGGTTTATTTGTTTCTGTTTTGTTTTTTGTTTTTTGTCAATACCACACAGTTTTTATTATAATGGCTTTAAAGTGGGTCTTGAAGTAGGGTCGTGTCAGTCTTTCAGCTTTATTCTTTTCATTATTGAGTTGGATATCCTGGATCTTTTAATGTCTCCCTTTTTTTTGAGTCAGAGTCTCTGTTGCCCAGACTGGAGTGCAGTAACATTCTCACAGCCACCACAGCCTTGACTTGCTAGGCTTAGGCAATCCTTCCACTTCAGCCTTCCAAGTAGCTGGGACTACAGGCATGTGCCACCATGCCCAGCTAATTTTTTTATTTATTCTAGAGACAAGGTCTCACCAAGTTGCCCATGCTGGTCTCATACCCTGGGCTGAGACACTTCTCTTGCCTCTGTCTCCCCAAGTGCTGGGATTACACTTTGGGTGAGCCACAGCACCCAGCTTGCCCTCTCCATGTTAACTTTAGAATCATTTTGTTGATAACCACAAAATAATTTGCTGGAATTTTGATGGAATTGCATTGAATTTATAGATAAAGTTGTAAAGAACTAACCTCTCTTAGCAATATTGAGTCTTCCTATGTATGAACATGGAATAGCTCTTCATTTTTTAGATCTTTGTTGCTTTTCATCAGAGTTTTATGTTTTCTTCATACAGATCTTGTGCTTATTTTGTCAGATTTACATGTAACTATTTAATTTACTTTGGTGCTAATATAAATGGTATTGTGTTTTTATTTCAAATTCTAATTGTTTATTACTTGTATTTAGGAAACCAGTTGAATTTTGCATGTTAATTTTGTATCCTGCAACCTTAAACTTATTAGTTTAGGAGTTTTTTTGTCAATTGTTTCAGATTTTTCTTCATAGGTAATTATGTCATCTGTGAACAAGGACAATTTTATTTTTTCCCTTTCTAATGTTTACCATTTGGTTTTCTTTTTTTGTCTTATTGCATTAGCTAGTATGATATTCAATAGGAGTGGTGAGGCGTATTCTTGCTTTATTCATAATCTTTGGGGAAATCATCTAGTTTCTCACTATTAAATATATTGTTAGCTGCAGTTCTTTCATAGAGGTTCTTTATCAAGTTGAAAGATGTTTCCCTCTATTCCTAGTTTGTTGAGAGTTTTTATTGTGAATGGGTGTTGGATTTTGTCAAAGGCTTTTTTATGTTTATTGATATGATTTTTGTTCTTTTTAGCCTTTTTGATGTGATTGATTATGTTAATTGATTTTTTAATATTGGACCACCCTTGTGTATCTGGAATAAATTCCACTTTGTCATTGTATAATTCCTTGTATACATTGTTGGATTTGATTGCTAATTTTTTGTTGAATTCAATTCTGTTAGATTCAATTTGCTAATTTTCTTAAGGATTTATTTTCATGAGACATACTGGTTTACAGTTTTCTTTTAGTATCTCTATATGGTTTTCATATTACAGAAATGTTAGCCTCATAAAATAAGTTAGAAATGTTCCTCTGCCTCTATTTTCTGGAATAAATTGTAGGGAATTTGTACCCTTTTTTTCCATAAATATTTGGTAGAATTCTCTATTAAAACCATCTGGAGCTGTTGCTTTTCCTTTTGAAAAACTTTTTTTTTTTCATCTAGGTTACCAAATTTACAGACATAGAGCTATATTTATAATATTCTTTTATTATTCTTTTTATGTCCATAGGGTCAGTAGTCATGATCCCTCTTTCATTTCTGATCTTCATAGTTTATGTCTTCTCTTTTCTTGGTTAGTTTCGGGAGAGGTCCGTCAATTTTACTGAGCTTATCAAAGAGTATAAGCTTTTGTTTTTGTTGATTTCTTTTTAATCTTTTGATTTCCTGTTTTCAGTTTTATTGATTTCTGCTCCATTTTTTATAGACTGTTGATTTTAGGTCTTTATTTTCAAGTATATATGTCACCACTAAAAAATGTCCTCTTGACATTGCTTTTGCTGGATCCCACAAATTTTGTTAGGTTGTATTTCTATTGTCATTAGTTTAAAATATTTTCATATGTCCTCTGAAATGCAGAAATGCCCCCAGGCCCATGAGCAGTTATCAGAGTGAGGTGCAGTTAACTCCTCCACCTTTCCAGGTGGCTTGCAGAAGTCACACAGCTTTTCTCCCCATCTTCCAAATTATGTATTCAGATCTGAATACTAACAACTCAACTGCTTTATTGAATCTGTGTGATTGCCCTCTGTTGGAATTTCCATATTCTTTATCTCACTTATAATCCATGCAGGCTACTTGGTTATTTTGATGGCTTTTATGGACTTAGTGTATATACTACAGATCAAATTCCAATTCATGTTAGTAGAGAGCATACTATTAACAAAAAGCTTTCCTTATCTTGAGAGAAGATGCAGCCACACGTGGTTTGTCTCTTTTGTGCTTTTTCCTCTTCCTCCTCAGCACACTCACAGTGCCAGGGCAGCCCTGGATGATAGTGTTTTCAAGTCCAGCTCCCTTGCCTCCCGTTGGAACAACTCAGAGGTAGAACTTAGGCTTCCAGCACAGAATCTAGTGGGAGGTCCGTCCGCAGGTCCTGGGCCTGAAATGCACCCCTGCTCTGCTTATCCACCCTCTTGCTGGTTTCTCTGGGAGCAGTTCTGGAACCAGTAACTTGCTTACAGGTTCTCCCTTCAGGGTCTCCTTCTGGGGAACCCAGCCTATACACTCTTCTACTTGAGCTTGCTGTACTAAAAAAATACTAAGGAATATCTGAACGCTGGGGTTTTTTTTTTTTTTTTCTTTTATTGGAGGAGGATTTCGTCTCTGCTATTTTGTTCATTTTGTGGTAATGTCTGCATGTTGCAGTGTAGCTGTGGAATTAGTGGTGACATCCGCCTGTCTCCTCTGATAATTATCTAGACATATGTAGATGGAGCTTCATGGAGAAAACCAGCATTTATTTCATAGCTGACACCACTGAATACTTCTCCAAGAAATAAAGGGGTCTGTCTTCACTTCTGCTAGGACACCTACAGATGCTTTGTTTCAGGTGCGCCAAGTTGAAAGCATGCTCACAAACTAACTCAACTCTGACTTGATTCCAGGCTCCATGGTCCCCTTCTCCATGCGCATCTTACACGCAGAGCTTCAGCAGTATCTGGGGAATCCGCAGGAGTCACTGGATAGACTGCACGGGGTGAAAACCGTCTGCAGCAAGGTAAGGTCACGCTGTTGTTCTCCTTCTCATTGGAGAGTACACCCCCAGACCCCCTCCTCACAGGACATGCTCCATGTCTCCTCCGCCCATCCCACCCAGCAACACCATTACTATTTCTACCTTTGGAAGGCAAGGTGACCCAGTTTGTATGGCCGTGGTGGTCATTGCTCCTTTGAAGTCTTTTTCAGAGGTGGTGGGTGGTTTCTGGCAGAGCCTCAGTCCTGAAGTCCTTATTCCTTGGTACTATCAGTAGAGAAAAACAGAAATGCTTTCCCTGTGTGGGAATCACATACCTGGTGCCCAGGCTGCTGGCTACAGCACTTCTGTGTGCTGTACCACCCATGCTTCCCCAAGTACTCATGTGCACCTGCTCCGTGTAAACAGAGGCACTGGAGCAATATGGAAAGAGCTGATGGCTTAAAATTTCCCAGAATTAAAGCAAATATACTGTATAATGACAGCTGACCTTAAAGGCATATGAGGTTCACGGTGCTTTCTGAATCATTCTTGGTTGTGAAGTCACAATTATGTGGAAAGCATCAAATATCACATCCACAGAAGATAAAACTATTACATTAAGTGGCATTAGGAAGAAATTTGGGATTTAGCATCTTTGCTATGTACAGGCTGTGGACAATCACACTTTCTTGGATTCTTTGTCTCAGGTTAAGAGTAGTGCTGCCATTCTACCTGCCTCACAGTATTCTGTGCAGGTTAAGAGAAATAAGGTATGTGGAAGTGCTTTGAAAACTACAACAACTTGTAGTTATGAGGAGCAGCAGCATATTACAATTTTTGGAAAAAATGGGTCCAGTTCCTCTTTTCCATCTCTAACTATTCTGTCGGAAGTTTTATGGAGTCCCAAGATGGCGGTGTGGTCAGTATCCCTAGGAAATCATAAGTGGCAGAAGAGGACCCTCACCAGAGCATGAGCAGGTGTTTCTAGGCACTCTGTTCCCCTTGGGCTTTGGAGCCACTTCCATTTTTTATGCCATAACTTAAAGATAAAAGAAAAACTGTTTCCTCTCTTATGTACTGATCAGTCGATGAGGAAATCACGTTGCCAACTTATACTATAACTCTTTTCTTGAATTGTAAAACAGTTAAAATATATTTATTTTCAGAAATAGGAATGATATAACTTGAAATTGAGAAATTCTAAATCAGTGACTTTCTAAACTGTACACAGATGAATTTTTCATTAACCTCCATATCACATTGTGGGAAATTTTTATAGATTTTGCAATAGAAGATTCTGAGTTACAGGGTGTTTTGAGAGTAAGAAAGTCAAGTCAGTTGAAATAGTTTTGCAAGTCAGTTTTCCTGGTCCTGAAGTATTTTCTACATTCAGTATTAAGCTCCTGATGCATACTACTGTATAGCAATCAGAGGACCTATTCGGCATCATCAGTGGGCAGTGGTCAATAGAGTGGAGACCCGGGCCTTCCCACACCTGCTGCTCCAGGTACCTGCACTTACTGTACCTGACAGGTATGGCACATCGTTGTAGTCAGCCACTGTTCCTAAGCATGTTTCAAATATTAACTCATTTCCTCATTATAATAACCCTATGAAGCAGGTGTTACTGTCCCAATTCACACATGGGGAAACTGAGGCACAGAGAGGTTAGCTAACTTGTCTGGGGTCACATGATTGGAACCCAAGCTGCCTGGCTCTAGTGTCCATGCTCTTAGTCACCTGCCTGCCTTCATCACTGTAATGTGTCTCATTTGAAGTGAGAAAGACTGACAGTCTTTCTCCTCTTCTATCCTGCACCACCATTTCTGCTTCATCCAAGGAAGAAAAGTATCGCCATGTTCTATGGTGGATTGACATTACTCAGAAGACCCTGTGATGAATGTGTAAAATACCTTTTCCCACTGACAGATGCCTAGAGGTGGGCTCTGTTGGGCTGGGCTCCTCCCCAGACTTTTGTTGGGAGGGACATGCTTCCACATGATGGCAATTGACAGCTAAACTTGGGGGTTGGTAGAGAAACCAGAGGATTGATGCAGTCATCATAAGATGGTTACTCTTGGACTGACTTGACCTTGGGCAAGAGGAAGCATAAGGGAGATGGAATATATAAAGAGTGTAGGGGCCCGCTGTCAGTGAGTAGGAATTGTATATCTCATTTCCTCAGTTGGTCTGAGATCCCATCTGCTTCTCATAATGTGACTATATCACACACTTCATATAACCCTGATATTTAAAGATAAGTTTTTTTCCTGTGGTGTGACCCAATACAAGCCAGTGTTTCTTGTGGTGCTTAATTGAAGAAATGGCAATTTGTTCTAATCTTGGAAGAAAAACAAGCAATTAGACTCATGAAGAGATGGTGTGTTGGTCTTCACCCTAAAGGATTTTCATGCTTAATTTCACTGTATAATTTCTATGTTCCTTTATGTGCTGTCTTAAAATTTGACCCCACCCCAGAGGAGATAACCCCACTGAGGTAGAACTGATTGATGGCTAAAGAAAGAGAAGGGGAAGGCCCAGAGTGTGATCACACAGTCAACCGTACGTTTTCTCACCGTCATGCCTACAAAATAACAAATACAGTCTGGAACTTCCTTTCTCACTTCTTTGTCCCTCAGGGGCCGCTGGCAGCATTTGAGACATTCTTGACCTTCCTATGACTGGTCCAGTGTTATTAAAGTTGTTTTCATCTGGATGACAGTACTCGGCACTTTGGGAATGGAGTGGTTTGTCAGTCCCACAACTGTTAACTCAGAAAAGCTCTATTTGAGCATATTCTTTTGTTCATGCAACAGACGTCCATTGAGCACCTACTACTTGTTAGCAAGCAGTTCAAAGCTGAACAGAATACACACCCCCAGCCTTGTGAATTTACAGTGTAATAGATGACACTTTTTTCACCCAGTCCTTTTTGATTGGCAGCCATTCACCAATACATCATGGTCATTCAGAATTTAAAAATGGAAAGTGTGTGTTCATGCTAGAATCTACAAAATCTAGAAGTACAAAATCTAAAAATACCACAAGCCAGCATGCCAGTAATGTGACAGTGTTGATTTGGTGACTTACAGTGAGAGGCATCGCCCGACCCTTTATGTGGCCTTTGATCCCCTCTGCTCTCCACTCATGAATCAGGTGAGGGTTAGACTGAAGAATCTCCAGGGTTCTGTCCAGCATGGACATTCTGGTTTTCTGAGTTGTTTGCAACTCAAGGAAAACGTTTGTAAAGTTTTGACACCAAGGCCATGTTAACAAGACCTTTCTCTGTATGGACTGTGCTCTTTGCTGTATTGTTTAGCACACCCACCACACCTGTCCCAAACCACATGACATGGGGCTCTGCTCTCGACACGCCTCTGTATGTTCTGGCACTTAGGTGTGGTCATGTGGTAATGCCCAATTCAACACATGTAAGGTGCCTGCCCTGTAACAGGTGCTGGGCTGAAAGGGCTACATTGATTACCTCCATCAGTGCTCATAACAGCTGCATGATGTGGTTTTATCATTCTCAGTCCCCAGACCAAATGAGCCTCAGAGAGGTTAAGTGTCCCCAGGCTACTACACTTACGGAGTGGTGAGGCTGGGTCAGGCCAGGCCACATGGCTCCAAAAATCTTGTCCTTGACCACCACTCTGCAGTGCTCTGTGAAATTAAACCATCAAGATGTCATATTTCGTCTCCCCCAAATATAGTGTCTTCCTCAGTGCCTTGCAAAGCTGTGGTTCTAAAATCTGGTCTCATGTATTACTTTGACAGTGCCAGGAATTTTAGTAACTCTCTACCACACTTGCTTCTGCCAAAATCTGGTCTTAGCAGGTACAGCGAACTGTGGACTCTTCAAATGGATGAGAAGACTCAAACAGAATGAGAAGAAATGAGTCAGGAATGTTGATATCAATTCTTTTGGTATTGTTTCCCATAAGCTCCTTCTCTCTCAGTTTACCTTCCTCGGTGTGCTCCTCTGGGACTAAGCCCAGAGATGACAGCGTCAGACTCCATACCCTCTACACACTCAGGCTGCTTAGGGAAGCCATCACCAGTGCAGTTTTGCCTGATAATTTCCAGCTGCTGTTCCTGAGCTGGGCCACTCCCAGACCAAGCTCTCAAGTCCTGGATAACCACTTCTCTCTAGTCTACAGGAGGGACTTTAACAGGCAGGAGGCCAGTGCTGGGGCTGCATTCGGTGGCCATTGACTGACCAGGAGCCTTGACATTGATCTGGGTTGCTTCACTCAAGAACATTCCACTAAACTGGGATCATTGTTTCCAGAAAGAAGGCAAATAGTTACTTGGTTTATATTCTCCAAAGAACTCTCTGTCCCCTTTGTTTTCATTGCTTTATGGCATCTGTTGTTGTTCTTCAAAGTAGTTTTCCAGGCTGGAGGTCAGGAATGATTGTAGAATCAAATGCTTCCAAAGGGGGTAAATAACAGAGCAAGAACCAAATGAGGACGGTGAAAGGTTTTCCTCCTATAGCAATCAAGTCAGCTCAGACAGTTCAGGTTGCTCAGAAAATGAACGCACTGCCATTTGCACAGATGTATTTGGAGCCCTGCTGTCTGATAATTGCCACTCCAGCAGAAGTCGAGCCTTCTCAGGTTCAACTCCCAGCATGGATTTTCTACATGAAAAGAAGCAGCCCTAGGTGACAGCAAAGCAAGGTGCGGAGGGTGCTTGGGCGTCTGGGCAGACCGGAAGCATGGCGCCTGCACCAGTGGCGCAGACCAGACGACAGCGCTGCCTTGTGCAGTGTTGAGCTGGGTGCCCAGCTCTCAGGGGAGAGGCTGAGACACAGCCGTCCTCCTCGTTTCCACTCTGCCACTCACAAGCCAGGGTCGCACGCTTCAAGATGTGGTAGCTCCAGCCGAAATAGTAGCAGAAGAGCCTGGTCACAACACAGGCTGTCAAGTGTGACACGGTCTCCACGTGGGGAAATGTTCATGATATAATATGAATTTCCAAAGCCAGGCTACAGAATTACAATTACAGTATAACCTTGATCAAATACATAATGTGCATTGGAGGAAAAATGTGCCAGTATGTTAGTGATCTGGATGATGTAATTAAAAAGCATTTTAATTCCCTTCTAAGTCTTATACAATCAAAGAAGACTTGTTGCTATTGAAAGAAATTAAATGAGGCCCATGGGGCAAAGAGAAAAGAAAATTAAGCCTCTGGTACAGCTGGTGAAGTAAAGGCTGTGCCAAAAGCAACTTGGGTAATGAGGCTCCCGGTTACCAAAGCAGAGCGGGAACTGTGACCAGTTACAGAATCTTTGGTGCCCATAAACCAGTCCCTTGCTCAGAAGATGCAGGCCTTTCCAAAAGAGAGGGTTCACCAAAGAATAGTTAGAGTCTGTGTGTTCTGCTTGTGAATATTAGATTGGAGCGATGTTGTGAATTTTGATAGGGGGTCCACTTTTAGCAGGGCATCACTTATGATCTTTGCAAAGTAGTCAGAGTACTGGTTTTATTAATTGGGTTCAAGTCATTTAGTGAATTAGTAAATGTTTAATGCAAATGTAATCATGTTGATTAAAAAAAAACATGATTTAAAATAAATTTCCATGCTGCCATGACTTGGAAAAATTAATGGCCATCACCGTCAGACGCAGCAGATGTCTCCCTCCTCTGATCCTGCTCCTCTCACATGCTCTGCAGACTTTCTCCACTTCTAGATCCCAAGAGAGCTCTGCAGACCATTTGGGAAAGAGCCAAACACACTTCCTAAAGCTATTTGCATAAATAGATATAATCCATACATAATGATGCCCAATTAGCTTATGGTTTATTTCGTCACTAATCTGGATGTGCCTGTACAGTCTTGAGTTCAACTCCATCCCTCCCTATAGTTACGAAGCCTTCAACTTTCTTAGCTTAGCTTGGCTGAGGGTCCCATGTTCAATGAAATGCTTCTTTCTTCTTTTTTTTTTTATTTAGTAGGGTGTCTCATTCTGTTGCCCAGGCTGGAATGCATTGGCACAGCCATAGCTCACCGAAGCCTCAACTTCCTGGCCTCAGGCTGTCCTTCTCCCTCAGCCCTCTGAGTAGCTGGGACTACTTTTTTATTTTTTATAGAGATGAGGTCTCGCTATGTTGCCCAGGCTGGTCTCAAACTTCTGGGCTTATGTGGCCCTCCCACCTTGGCTTCCCAAAGTGTTAGAATTACAGGCATGAACCCCACTGTGCCTGGCCAAAGAAGTGCTTCTTTAGAGACCCTCATCTGGAGGAGGCAGAGGATATGATAGGTTTTTGTATGCTCTGGAAAAGAAATATATTCAATAATGTCAGTACAGCTTGCTTTTCTTTTTTTTTTTTTTTTGAGTTGGAGTCTCACTCTGTCGCCCAGACTGGAGTGCAGTGGCCGCTCCCGGCCACCGCAGCCTCGACCCGCTGGGCTCCGGTGATCCTTCCGCCTCAGTCTTCCGAGTAGCTGGAACTACAGGCGCGCGCTACCACGCCCGGCTGATTTTTTTGATTTTTTTATTGTAGAGATGAGGTCTCGCTGCCCAGGCGGGTCTCGAACCCGCGGGCTCAGGCAATCCACTCACCTCAGCCTCCCAAAGGCGCGGGATTACAGGCTGAGCCACCGAGCCCGGCCCTTCTTTTTTTTTTTTTGTTTGTTTGGTTGGTTTTTTTTTGTTTTTTTTGAATTGGAGTCTCACTCTGTCGCCCAGACTGGAGTGCAGTGGCCGCTCCCGGCCACCGCAGCCTCGCCTGCTGGGCTCCGGCGATCCTTCCACCTCAGCCTTCCAAGTAGCCGGAATTACAGGCATGCGCTACCACGCCCAGCTGATTTTTTGATTTATTGTAGAGATGAGGTCTCGCTGCCCAGGCGGGTCTTGAACCCGCAGGCTCAGGCAATCCACTCACCTCAGCCTCCCAAAGGCACGGGATTACAGGCTGAGCCACCGAGCCCGGCTAGCTTGCTTTTCTATTCATGGTTGCTAATAAAGTAGTAGTGAGAGCTTTGTTTCCAGAAAGGGTTAATTTCTTTTCTAAAAAAGGGTTTCCGACAGATGGACATCTTCAGTTTTGCTGTTTTATTTGCAAGCAAAGTTAGAAATGTAAGTGAGACCAGCCGCCGTTAGCCTCTGATACTGGCAGGGCCAGCTGCGTAGGTGGGCCGGCCATCAACACACTGACAACGCCTGGTGCCACCACCACCTCGCCTTGCCTCGCCTCACCCAGATGGTCTGGCTGCCCTGTTTTCCTGCTGCTCTAGCAGAAAACAAATTGATTGTGGTTTAACACATAAGTGAAGAGAAGATAGGAAAGACTGAGTGAGGGCAGCTCTCAGTCAAACCACATGTCTGCCCTTTGCCATGGAAGCTGACACTCCTAGAATCCTGTGTGTGCTCAGAGTGTACAAGCAGGAGGAAACCAAAGGGAGCCGAGCATCCTTGTCATCAGGGTTTGCAGTATGGACGTCTTGACCAAGCTCACGCTGTACATTCACACCTTCAGAAGCCTCTAAAGTGCATCACTGCAAATTCCACGACGTGGAATTAGGAATGCCCAATGATGCTACTCAGCAACCCCAACCTAATACCAAATCCAGTGCATTAAACATGAACTACAGGGCCACAGAGCTAGCAGATGATCCAGCACTGAAGCACACATGGTAGCCCAGAGAAAAGGGGGCCTTCAATGTAATAAAAAGATCTTAAATTCTGCATTCCTTGCCCTGTTTTTCTCGGCGCTATATATTCTCTCCTGTGATCTGAATAGAAAGAAGACTTCAAGACATGAAGACCCCAAAGGATACTCTCTGTCCCAAAGGCAGTGGTTGTGAGAGTGACTTTAGAGTCAGGCTGACAGTCTGGAAACTTCCAGGTCCAGCTTTGACCCACTGGTTGCATAACCAGCTGTTCGGCCTGTGTCGGCCTTGGCCTCCTTGTCTGCCAATGAGGAATATTACTAACCGCTTCTAGGGCTGCTGAGAGGCTTAGGTCAGTGGTGCGTATAAGTGATGCCACACTGTGCCTGGCACATGTCAGATACTTACTCATTCTTTCAGTGCCTTGGAGCAACTCCAAGAAACCTCTTCTGACTTTGAAGATCCTCTTTTCTGAAAGGTCCCTAAGAGGCTGTGGGGGGAATTGGTTGGTCCTAGACTTTCCAAATAAATTTAAAGCTCTCGGGAGAGACCTGCTCTACCCTTCATTCTGGACTAAGAGGATCTAGATAGTGAGTCCTCAGGTTCTTGAGTTAGTGCCAGCTTCCCAGCAGTGTGTATATTAGATGCCTTGGGAATAAAGCCAGTTCCCTAGACCTTTCCTCCCCCACCCATAGCCTGTGACAGCCCTCCAAAGGGACAGGTACCCTCTTCCCTCTAGACCTCTCACAGACTGTGGCCCCCCAGACCAAAAGGGTCAGTTACTCGGCTGGAACACCTGCTTCACCACCTCCCAGATAACTGCATATGATTCAGAATGTGGATTTGGATCTCTTTAAATATGAATAGGTTATAAATTGCCTTTTGAGATATTGCTTGCAATCAAGTGGTATTGGTTATATATGGAGTCAGACAGCTGGGATATTCATTCAAGTCATATAATTTTCTTTTCTCTTTAGACAAAACAGATTTTTTTTATTTTGAATAGTTTGTCTTTCCTTCCCTACCATGGATAGGTATTGATAAGTTGTCTGCATTGTGAAAGTGGAGCCTGTCCATCCCAATCCCACCCAGAACATGCCCACTGCATTGCCCCCTGTGGAGAGACAGGCAGTAGCCCAACTCTCATCAGACCCCTTCTCACTACACAGCACAGTCCAAATCTAGAATCATCTCTTCCAATCTCACAGCTGTTCCTTCTGTTATTTTCCCCAGCTCTTCTTCCCCTGCAAGTACAGCGTCTTCTCATGATTATAGTAGCTTTTGGAGATAAGTGCATTCTAAGATACCCAGTGAAGAACTCATTTCAGAATTTCCAAACTGTTTTAAACAAAACAAAACCTTCAAACTGTTTCAGTACCTTAAGCTCAGTACGCTGTTTCTCATGGGAAGCCTTAAGTAGCAGTTGCTGGGAAACTTCGATTTCACCATGTGTTTTATTATCAATTGCTGCATAACAAACTATCCAGAACTGTGTGGCTTAAAACAAAACAGTGATTTATCTCACTATCACTGTGGACCTCACATCTGGAGGAGCTTCAGGGTAGTTCTGGCTCAAGGTCTCTCCTGAGGTTGCAGTCAAGATGTTAACTGGGGCTGCATCATCTGAAGGCTCAACTGGGGCTGGAAAAATTGGCGTCCAGGTGACTCCTTCACACACCTGTCAAGTTTTGCTGCTTGTTGGTGAGAGGCCCCAGTTCCCGGCCTCATCGGCCTTTCCTTGGGACTTCTTATGCATTCTCAAAATGTAGCAGCTAACTCTTGCAAAGAAGGTGAGATAGAGAGAAATTGGGAAGAGAGAGGGAAGGAGGGAGGGAAAGAGGAAAGGAAAGAGAGAGGGAAAAGGCGGAAGGAGGAAGCCACAGTGCCTTTCATGACCTAGTCTCAGAGGTCACAGTGTCACTGTACACTGCTTCAGTTTGTTAGGAGGGTCACTGAGTCCAGCCCACATGCAAGGGTACAGGAAAGAGGCACCACCTTTTAAGAATGTGTGGATGTATTTTAAAACGCCATGCCTTGGTCGGTCCATTCGGGTCTGTTACACTTCATGACATACAGGCCCCTATTACCCTTCAGGAAAAGAGCCCTACCCGCCAGCCCAGACCTTTCCTGGTAGTGTGTGTGGGCACCACCTTGCCCTGACAGCTGCAGCTTGGGCATGTGGCTCACTGGGGCAAGACTCGTGGGCTCCAAGAGGCCTTCTTTCCAACCTTTAGTGCCTGAAGCTGCCCACCAAGCCAGAGCTCAGTACCAGTTACAGCTTTGCCTTCCTCCAAGGCAACCCCACACATTGGTGATGCAGAAGCTCCCAGAAGTTTCAAAGATCCACTTAATATTTAACAGTCAGCGCAGCATTAATTTCATTGCTCCCCAATCACACATATCTAAGCCTTTTACAGTTTATTACAAGGGTGAGGGTGGAAGAGAAACCACAGTGAAGAGCTGAAAGAGTGAGGTATTTTAAAATTTCTAGTTGCTTCTACTCTTACTTGTAGTTAATCTTCACTCAGCACTTTTAAAGTTTACAAAATACTTAGAGTGCATTCTCATTGGAGTTCTATGATTTGTAATATAGGCATGTGAAGAAATTGGAAGCTAAGGAAATAGGAGTTGGAAAAGATAGGCTTAAAGTCAACCTGAGCTTGAACTCATGTGTTCTGATGCCAGACATCTCTGTTCTTGTCACTGCACCACTTTGCCATGTGTACAGAAAACATGAAGGGCTTCTGGAAATGGACATGATGCTGCCTCCTTCACGGGTTTATTTTTGTGAACTTAAACAGAATACCATTTGTGCTTAAAACCATCATGTAGCATGCTTCTGTAAAATAGATGGTTTCTAAGAGTTTACAGCATGACCTGCCCTGATGGTGCCTTGCCAACAGCTTCACGGAGCTCTAGACTTGTCTAAGACCAGCCAGGGACACTCCCAAGCTATGCACAGGAAGATGGCTGTAAGGTGTGGCCTTTTTTGCCTCTCTGCCCCATGCAGCCACAGCCTCTGCCTCTTCACAAATTACTTTACGATGTGTCTCTGTCTCCATCCTCTGTCTCCTACATCATCATCCAAGGCCCTCAGCTGCCTCCAGCAACAAGGGTGCAAGAGCAGTGACGCACCCCACAGATGTGCCTGGTGTGAGTGCTGGCTCCCCATGCCTCAGTCTCCCCATCTATGTGACCTACTCCTAAGATTGCAATAGTATTAAAGGAGCTGGTGTTTGTAGAGACCAGTGCCTAGCACATAGAAGCTGCTGTGCAAGCATGTGTTTGATCACAAGAAACGCCCAAGACGCCCAACTGGAGTCACCTTCTAACAGAGCTTCCTCCTCCATGCCTGAATCCATAGACCTCTTGAACGCAGCACCTTGAGACTCTTCCTACAGACCCTGTCACCCCGTCTTAATCTCAGCAACTTCCCACTACAGGCCAATAAAATCTTACCTGAGGCCTTCCTTAGAGCATTAAAAATCATTAACCTGCTCACAAAATTTTATCTTAAAAACATATTTCCGTCAACCCCTTCGGGTCCCCTCCCACTGTGGGAGCTTTTCTGTCCTCAATAAATCCTTCTTTTAAAAAAAAAAAAAAACAGAGCTGGGCTCAGTGGCTCAGCCTGTAATCCCATACCTTTGGGAGGCTGAGGTGAGCGGATTGCCTGAACCCGCGGGTTCAAGACCCGCCTAGGCAACTTGGCGAGACCTCATCTCTACAATAAATCAAAAATTAGCTGGGCATGGTAGCACGCACCTGTAGTTCCAGCTACTTGGAAGGCTGAGGCGGAAGGATCGCCAGAACCCAGCAGGTCGAGGCTACGGTGGCTGGGAGCAGCCACTGCACTCCAGTCTGGGCGACAGAGTGAGACTCCAACTCAAAAAAAACCAAAAAACAAAAAACCCTGATTTTCTAATGTTTCAATTTTTATTGCAAAATAAATATAGAAGTCATCCATTCCCACCCCTACAGTACACTTAACTGTAGCACCTTGGCTGTTTGTCAGCATGCTGAGAAAGGAGTGCCACACTGGGTCTCAGGAGAAGATGACCCGACTGGAGTGTCACCTCTTCCTGGCTCTGCTGCCTGCTGAACCCCGTGGTGTGACCCCAGGGCTTGCTGTGATCACTCCCACCTCCCAGGAGCATGCATGTGTCAATCACTGAGCAGCGTCACATGTCAGTGAACCCAGGTGGGGAAGACGCTGAGGAACGAAAGAGGCGTGGTTCTATAAAGGAGTGCCCCCCCCAGCTTCTGTCCTAATGAAGAACACAGAACATCTTCATAGCTGCAAGGAAAGCTCCTCAACCCGGATGGGCGTGGTCCCTTTGTCACATTTACTTGGGTAATAGCATCCTTTTAATTTAAATTTTCTGGAGCTGAAAGAAACACCTTGGCCTTTGGGGCTTCTTACCAAATAAAGTAGAAATGGCAGCCATCTGTGTACCTGGGTCCTGTGTGGTGCCATTCTGCCACCCCAAGCTTGAAAACATGCCTCTACTTTTCAAAACATGCCTCTTCCAGAATGAGCTGGGTCTAGTACATCGTGTCTTTGTTCTTCTGGGAAACAAACACAGGACTACTGATTGGTATCAGTCCTTTCATCCGGGGCAGAAGGAACCAAGGAGGAAATTTCAAGCACACCAGATTTGCAAACTACATACACTGTCAGGCTTTTCTTGCAATATCTGCATTTCCTAAATGATTCAAGCTCTGGGTTGAGAGTGTGTCTGTCACTTTCCTTTATAGAAATAACCTTTTGTAAATCAATGTACTGTTACTTTATAAAGCCAGACAACTGTCTCTAGATAGACAGCGATAAAAGCTACCAACTGTGAACTACTGTTTCTGTTCAGTTCACTCACGGATGCTCTTCTGAATCAGACTGGGACCTATTAACTGACATCATTAAATGATATATCCTAAAAAGAAATAAATAGTCATTGGAGGTTGGACAGTTGCATCTAACATACATACGCTCCTGTCTATGATGGATGCCTTCTCCACCTGTCCCTCTCCTAGACCGAAGTACCTTGGTGACCTAGGTCCCTGCAGACATCAGCGCCATTCTTTGTGTCCCTCAGCCCCAGCCACCAGAGAGCACCTAGAAGGGGGAGGTCTATAGCCTGCTTGGTGTCTCTACCTCTTACCTGTGTGCCCTCCCAGCTGGGCTGATGCATCCAAGAGATAGACAGGACTTCCAGGAAAGACAAAGTCATAGGTCTGAACCAGAAAATCAGCTGTGAGCAGATGGAATCCCTTTTTCAGTTGCGCTGTATTTGATGCCTCTGCTGAAGACACAGCTTCTGTTTCTGCCTGCTTCTCAGCATCAGTGGGGTGGGAAATTCTTTTAACTTATTTTCCATACCTTTCTGTTCTCCTGTCCCACTGAAGGATCCTACTCTACCTTCTCCCCACATCAGCCACAACAGCCAGTGGGGAGTGTGGGCCTTCGCAGATCAGATGGAAGCCACCGTGGCTGTGGGGTGGGTCTTTTCTCCCAGGCCTTGGGTACTCACTGAAGGTCTGGAGCCTTCCTGCTGCATGCTCTTCTCCGTTCAGCGGTATGTAGAGACCTCGTGCCGTGTTGAGGCACACAGAGCAAGCACAGAACCCGCCCTCAGCTGTCTACACTAGTCTCAGCCATCAGGATTGTCTCAAGCCCAGTGGAAGTTGCATCTAACACATTGTGTTGGTTTTGCTCTTAGACACAGAGGCTTTCCCTTTTGTCAGAGTCCACTTCCTGATGCGGGGGCTCCATAGGCCAGGTGCCACCAGATTAGGGTCATGTCCATGACTTTGTCTCTGCAGTGGGTCTCTTCTGTGCTCCCTCTGCTCTAGCCTGAGGGAATTTAATTTCAGGGTAACACCAGGACTTTCCTGTCAGTTTCTGTTTTTATGGTAATTCATCAGAAGACAGATTCACCCATCATTTGACCTGGTTTTAAACAGCGAACTTCTTTTCAGGGTTACAGTGTTTAACCCCAAGTGTGTCCTCTGCATCATCAAGGTAGCACAAGATAACTCTTCAGAGGAGAAATGCTACGTGTTCACAGCAAATTGCTCTCCAACTTGTATTAAATAATAGCTCTCACAGGGGAGGAGAGGCCACTGTCGTCCTCATCATTGGAAAGACCAGGGTGACAAGCAAATGGAAATCCAAAGCAGCCTCATCACAGGGCTGTCCACCTCCCCTCCTGGGTGGGTCTTTGGGGAAATGTTCACTGGCAAGATTATCTAAGTTTTCTACCCAAACTACAGTGGCAATAATAGCCCTTCCTTCAGGGAAAACCAAAACACAAAAGAAGCCACCAAAAGCTACTGACCAGTTAGAAAAAGCGATGGCAAATGACAGTTGCACAAAAGGTAATCTGGCACATTAAAAAGGCCACAGCACCTCACAATGCCTGGAGGAACAGCCTGACATTTTCACAGATGTTAGTGATCACTCTCATGTGCCATATTACTTGATGCTTTTCTTGAAAAGGAAAAACATATTCTCTACATATGATGTCTGAAAATACTTTCTGAGCATCATAAACCCAAATTCAGCCGGGCACAATGGCTCATGCCTGAAATCCCAACACTATGGGAAGCTGAGACGGGAAGATTGCTTGAGCACAGGAGTTCAAGACCTGCCTGGACAACATCGTGAGAACTCGTCTCTCCCCCTGAAAAAAAACATTAGCCGAGTGTGGTGGCACATGCATGTGATCTCAGTTGCTCGAGATGCTGAGGTGGAAGTCTCACCTGAGCCCAAGAGATCAAGGCTGCTATGAGGCATGATCATCCTGATTGTGCCATTGTACTCCAACCTGAGTGACAGAATGAGACCTCAACTCAAAAAATAAGCCCATATCCTGCCATCTACTCACTGTCACCTGTGTGCTAGAGATCCAGTAATGTTTAGCATTTGCCAATTTGAACATCTCTTGAAAAATTATTTTCATACAAGACATTTGCTCTACCAAGAATGTATGACAAAGTCAAGACACATTCGCTTCCATGATTTTGTCCTTCTCATTTGAAACTATTTGCAGATCCTGACGAATTTAGAGCAAGGCTTGGCTGAAGATGGCGGTATGAGCAGCGTGACACAGGAGGGCAGACAAGGTGAGCTGGCCAGGCCGTACCTAACTCATGCTTACTGGATGTTATTGAGAGATTTTGCTCCAAAGCCTTTTTCTTCCTCATTCCCTTCTCTTCTTAGTCAATAGTGTGTTCGTCCATTCATGCACTCTTCATTCATTCCTTTTTGGGGAACCAAGCACTGTGGGTGGTGCCACTGGGTGCGATGAATTAGATCTGAGCCCCAATGACAGAGAAGAAGACCGCCTTCACCACATAAGCATTCAACATGGAATGTTTCACACTGAGGTGGTGGTCTGAGAGGGTAGAAGACACGCCTTCACCACATAAGCACTCAACACAGAATGTTCCACGCTGAGGTGGTTGTCTGAGAGGGTGCGGATGAAGGAGCCTGACCTCCCCATGGGGCTGCCTCCCCCAGGGGAACATGCAGCCTGGAGAAGAGGCTCAAGAAGGTGCTTCGAAAGGAGCTAGGTGAAAGATGAGACCTGAGAGACTACCTAAGATTTGCACAGCAAGAACGTTGTTTCAGCCGCAGGGCATTGAGTGCATTTGCGAGGAGTGAGCTTCTCCTCAGGCCAGGAAGCCTGACTCAAGCAGCCCTCCCCTATCCTTGGGGCAGCATCTCCCCACAGGCCTGGTTGCATGGTCATTTCCTTCTTCCCATAGAGTTGACCCCCTGTGAGCTCGTGAGTCCAGAGACATGGTCTTCTCTGTCTTTGCAAGCCTTATGCATGCAAGACTTCCCGGGAACTGCTGGCAAGCAGGGCATTCCCTCTGCAGCCAACCCTGGAGGAACTTGAGCCAAAGGTGGAAAGAGGCAGGAACCTGGGGAGGGACACAGTTGGGGAGTGAGGCCAGTGAGGCCTTTGAGGTCCAGACGTGCTCATGGCAGTGGGAGTGAGGAGGGATGTGTCTGGGAAAGTGCTGGCCTGCCAGGTCCCCATCCTGGGCCCCGTTTATTCTTGAAAAGGAATTTTTTGAGTTGGAGTCTCACTCCGTCTCCTAGGCCGGAGTGCAGTGGCGCACTCACAGCCACCCAAGCTTCGACCTACTGGGCTCCGGCAACTCTTTCACCTCAGCCATCCAAGTAACTGGAACTACAGGCGCACACTACCATGCCCTGCTAATTTTTGATTTACTGTAGAAAGGAGGTCTCGCCATGATGCCCGGGCTGGTCTCAAACCCATGAGCTCAGGCAATCCCCTCACCTCGGCCTCCCAAAATGCTGGGATTACAGACTAGAGCCACCGCACCTGGCCTGTTTATTCTTAGTGTGTCCTTTGTTTAAGAAATCCCACATGATTTCTGGGTTTGAGGTGTATGTGTGATATGTGTGTGGTGGGATACATCAATGGTATGTGTGTGTGGCATGTGTGATGTGTGTGTGTGTGTGTGTGTGTGTGTGTGTGTGTGCGTGCTGGCATATATATGTGGTATGTGTCCATATGTGTGTGGCGTGTATATGGCATATGGAGTGGGTGTTGTGTTTGTGGTGTAGTGGGGGGGGTGAGGTCTGTGAGCGTGGTGTAGGGGATATATAGTGTGTATGGTGCATGTGTGTGAGCATGTGTACTCTCTTTCCAGGCAATTACTTTTACATGTAAATTAACAAGGTCTGAAGGAGGGAAGTCCCCGTAACTTGCAGACATCCCATTCTCCAGCATTTTTGACACCCACTCATTTGATTCCTGTTGGGGCTGCTGTTTTAGTGGGAATGAGCACGTAGTTATTAGAGACCAAAAAGCAGTTCCTAGAACTCTAACAAAAAGTCACACAGATAAACAGATGTATGAGGAGAGTAGGTGAAGATTTAGCACTGGAAAGGAATCTGTGATGATAATCAAAGTAATCTGCAATTTGTTGAGACAATCCATACCTTACATTCAGTAAGAAAAGATTGCTCAAAATTTCTTTTTTTCACAAAAATAATGTTATAAAAGAAACAAAAGCAGCTAATGTATTTTTACTTGCTGAAAAGCAAAGTGACTTAAGTTTTTAATTCTAGCAGTTAAGTTTTTTTGTGTTCTTCTTAAGCTCTCCAGCAATACACATAATTCCTGGGCGATTGCCCTCTCATGATGGAGAGTTCATGTCAGACCCATCCCTCCCTGCTCTCCCCTGCGTATCCCTTAGTTACCAGCCATCTTCCTGCTGATTTCAAACCTTCAAGACCCATCTCTCCTAATGGACTGGGTCCATGGATTCCTTGGGGTCGCAAAGGTCCCCTGAACCCAGCCTCAAGGTGTGCTGGGATATGCAGCTTTCCAGGGCCAAGCTGGTGAGGAGGCCACAAGCTTTCCCAGCAGCTGGCATTGCTCATGGTAGTGTCTTCACACTTCTCAGTCATGAGGGTGGATTCTCTTGAAGGGTGTGGACAGAGCACAGGGCAAGGAGTACTGGACAAGGGATAGACACATCCCCCTGACACTCTGGATCTCAGCCTATCTATCAGCAACACACAAGTTTAAGATCCGCTCAGTCCTCAACCCAGACCTTCCTCCTGATCACCCCAGTGATAAACAGGAGCCTTGGTCAGCCCTTCCGCCCCCCAGGGAGCTCCTAGGGTACCCCTACAGATGCCAAGAAGTCCATAGAGCCAGTGTGAAACCACTGGAAAGGTGGGTCTTGGAGATTTGAAATCAATGGGAAGATGACTGGTAACAAGGGATATGCAAGGGAAAGCAGGGACAGATGGCCCAGGCTCAGGTGCATGGTCAGTCACCACAGGTAGCAGTGGGTGCTATGGGTACAAGGCCAGCCAGGGGGAGTATGACGCCTTCCAAGGAATATGCCGCCTGAGTGCTGGACACAGGGGGACCCGCTGGATAGCCTCCCACAGGTCAGCTCTAAGAGGCTCTTCAGCCACCCAGGGCAGCCAGCCTTCCTGGCCTAGGCATACTACGAGCTGATGGTCGTGGTTTTTCTCAGATTTGCTCATGGTCTTGGGTCTCTAGCTCTGGAAACTTGGCTCCCGGTTGGATCTCTTGGCCTTTTGTCTGGGCCGATGCTGAGCGGCCACCCTCCTGGTTCTCATGGCATCACTGATGCAGACATCGCTTCCCAGAGCCAACTCCAGTCCACATGGATGCTATATCTTCTGTCTCACAATGTGGCTCGCAGCACGTTTAACATTCCAGGCCAAAACGTGGGGCTATTAACGAGAGGGATCTTTTACATCAGAACTTGCAGTGCCCTACAATTGACGACTGGAAGGAACCACTCACTCACTTGGACACACTCACAAGCTGCTCTTGTCTCGCAGCTTCCATCCGGCTGTGGAGGGCGCGTCTGGGCCGAGTGATGTACTCCATGGCTAACTGTCTGCTCCTGATGAAGGTACGTGGGTGGCCGTGCTGCGGAGCCATGTCATGTTGGAGGGGGAGTCCGTAGAAGCTGCAAGGGAATTGCTGAAGTCCCCGACGAGGCACGAGCAGGTGGCCCTCAGCAGAGAATCCTTTTAAGTCCTGATTGTTTAACAGAGTTCAGTAACACACTCTGGGGCCAAATTTACTTCCATTTCTACTGAAAGGAATTTCAACAGATGTAGAATTTACATTATCAAATTTAATTCTTTAAATGTGGGTCTAAATGATTTAATTAAAATACCCATTTTTCTCTAAATTTCATCCCAAAAAAGGTGTCCTTTGTTCTCTCTGTCCTTGTGGAGGTTGTTTTTCTCATATCTCGATTTGATTTTGTGATTGATGCTCACAACATCTGAAGACAGGCTTTTCCCGTAAGACCTACTTCTTAGGACGTCACCCCAGAGCTCTCAACCCCCTGAGGAAACAGCTTAAAAATCAAGGAGCTGAACAGAGGCTGTCAGTCTTGTTTTTTCCAGTCTTTTCTCGCTCTCTGCAGGCCCTCCCCAGCCTGTGCAGCAGTGTGTTTTGGCTTCCCTCTTTGTTTGAAGGCACCCCTGAAATGCCTGGCTCACCTCCCACCCTGGCTGTCTGGGCACCCTGCGTGGAGCTGGTGACACTGCAGCCAGCTGTGGGCTCTAAAAGCTGGCGTGAGAATCAGCAAGCAGCAGATGCCCCAGAGCAGCTCTCCTGACACCTTCTGGGCTCTTCTAAGACAGAAATCCTGACTCCTCCCACACCTGCAGGTTCCAAGCGGCCCAAGGTCATTTTTGAACTTGATTTTCAGCAACGCAGAGCAGGCAGTTCTCCAGGTAGATAAATGTGCTCACAGGTTCTGTTGTTAACCATGAAGTGCCAGCCTGTTTTATACATGCATCTTGGAGTGACCTTCGAGGTGATGGTGTCCTCAGGCACCACCCCTGTTGGGCTAGACCCAAATATACAAGGGGACCCAGAAAAAAAGCAATTTATTAAAAATTGAGAGCTGAGCATCATGGCTCATGCCTGTAATCCCAGCACTTTGGGAGGCAGGGGTGAGAGGATTGCCTGAGCCTAGGGGTTTAAGACCAGCCTCAGCAACATGGTGAAACCTCATCTCTATAAAAAATCCAAAAATTAGCAAGGCATGTTAGCACATGCCTATAGTTCCAGCTTCTTGGAAGGCTGAGGTGGAAGGATTACCTGAGCCCAGCAGGTCGAGGCTGTGGTGGTAATGAGTGTGACAGAATGAGACTCCGACTCAAAAAAAAAATGGTGTATTCTTGCATGTTTAAACTACAGTCACCTTCCAAGTACTCTCCATTTGATGCAGTACACCTATCAGATGCTTTTTCCACTGCTCAAAACAGTTTTCGAACTTGTTAATCTTGATGGCTTTTAGTGCTTCTGCTGTCTTTTCTTTCACTTCTTCCACATCAGCAAAAAGTTTCCCTCTGAGGAACTTTTTTTATCCAAGGAAACAAAAGTCACTCAGGGTGAGATCGGGTGAATAGGGAGGGTGGGGCATGGGGTCATGCCATTTTTGGTCAAAAACTGCTGAACATAGCACAGTGTGCGCAGGTACATTGTCCTGGTGGAAGAATCAGTTACCTGTTTGCCAAAACTCAGGATGTTTCTTCCACAGATTGTGACGCAACCATCTCAAAACTTCCAAGCAGACTCTTGGGTTGACTGATCTTGAGGAGTAGATTCTGAGTGCACTGCAAGGGGCCTGCTCTCCAAAAGATAATTCCAAGTTTGGGGGAGTCTCCCCATGTGGATTCGTAAGCGTCGGCAGCTCGTGCACTCAATCAGGAATTTGGAGCAGCTACAGTGCCCCGATGTGCACGTGGAGGGGTCTCTGCTGTCATGCTTCTGCAGGAGTGCGACGCTGGACGCTCACTGGAGACCCAGGGCATCCCATTCATCCTCAGTAGCAAGTGACCTTGATGCAGCCTTGCACGTCTGCAAGGCTCAGCTGCCTCCTTTAAGATGAGGGGGGGGAACCCAAACCTCTGAAGTCCCTCCCAGCTCTGACATTCACACAGCTCTTTATTACTAGATAAAGGAAATTATGGTTTTTTAAGGAGTTCTGTGTGTTTGCCCAGAACAGATTTTTCCTTCCATTGCCACATCCAAGATGTTCCCGCTAAGGCCATTTGCCTGCATGGTCACATTTTCTCTAAACCTCACCCTCCTTCTGTCCCCTAACTTCCCTTCTCCTTCTCTCTCTGACATTTTTTAGCAGAGCTTGCCCACATCTGAGTGAGAATGCCAAACAGGCCTCCCACTTCCCCTGCCCTGAGCACTCCATGCAGGCAGGAAAGAAATGGCCTCTTCACCACCCAAGGCTTTGGCAGTATCCAGGTAGGCCCCAGACACTGTGCCCCTATCCCCACTACCTGCCAGAACAGGCCATTCTCCCAGTGCTGCTGGTGGCCAGCCCTAACATCCCTACTTGGAGATATTAGCAGTCCATGGCAGGCCTTCTCTGTCTCTTGAGGCTGCTGTCAGCTTTACCTGAAAGTCACCAGCTTGCCAGACATTCTTTTTTTTTTTTGAGTTGGAGTCTCACTCTGTCACCCAGACTGGAGTGCAGTGGCCGCTCCCGGCCACCGCAGCCTCGACCTGCTGGGCTCCAGCGATCCTTCCGCCTCAGCCTTCCGAGTAGCCAGAACTACAGGCGCACGCTACCACGCCTGGCTAATTTTTTGATTTATTGTAGAGATGAGGTCTTGCCAAGTTGCCCAGGTGGGTCTCGAACCCACAGGCTTAGGCAATCCACTCACCTCAGGCTCCCAAAGGTGCGGGATTACAGGCTGAGCCACCGAGCCCGGCTTGCCAGAACATTCTTACACAAAGAAATAAAGAACAGATTACAAATTCACAGAACTGATGTTTCATTAATCATGGGATAAAACTCCTCAGGGAGGAAAGTTACCTGTTCCACTGGTGGGTTTTTATTTGCATCTTTAAGACATATCAACAAAAAATTATGGAGTATTTGTTGTGCTGTAGTAATAATAACATCAGGTACCAAGTGTAACTCTTCTTCCTACATTGTTGGGGCTCAGTATGCAGAATATGTTATTGTATTTCAAAAATACCTTGCAACAGATATAATTTAATTTGAAAGTTTAGCTTAATCTTTCATTTTCATGAGTTAAAAAGAGTGAAAAATTTTGCAATTAAGGCCAATTCAAACATATGCATTTTGTTGCCATCTAGTGACCATACACAGTATTGCAACAGTGTGTGGCCTTACTATATGGGGGTATCATGTTAATTAAATTGTATGGGCTAACCGAGTTATTTAATCAGCCATTTAATTATTTTGAATAACATTTTTATTACAGCAAAATAAACATTCATTTAGCTTCTTAGTGATGAGGAATTTGTGCATATATTTCAGCCCTGAATATCTGCATGGTAGACTATAATGCACAGTCGTATGTCTTACGAAGCCTTGAACATTTCACCATCCTCATTTTCTGAATGTTACTGCCTGTCCTGAGGCCTCACTGTAGCCTAAGTGCCTGCACTGGCAAACTATGTGGATGCATGTGCCGACTGCCTCAGGCAGCCCTGGCCCTCCCTGGGTGCCCAAGAGTCTACCTCCCTCCCAGCTTCTTGCATTTGGTCAAAGGAGCATGCAGCTGCATAAACTACCACCCTTCTGGCTTAAATTACACTGCACAAGTCCTTTCTGGTTTGCAGGATGGTTGTAAATCTAGTTTCATGGTCACTAAACAAGTGTGACTGCTGAAAGAAAGGAGTGAAAATTGAGCTGAAATAGGTTTGTCCCTGAAAGCAAGTCGTTCATGTCCTTTTCAAAGCCAAATCTGTATGATCTGGGAGTATATTATGCTGTGTCTGAAGAGCTCCTTTTAGCCATCTTCCCTGAAAGGGGCTGTGTTTCTTCTACCTTCAGTTAATAAACTATGTCATTAAATGATCGAATTAAGGAAGCTCTCTAACAGTCCTAAATCCTCATCTGGGTTGTTTGATGATAGGCTCCTTGAAAAATGCCAGAATCCATTCCCCTGTCTGCAGCCATCTCCTAGGCAGGCGGCCTATCACCTGAGGAACCAGCACACATGACTGTGGCTGACCTCGCGGGCATGGCTGTCCAGCTGGCGCCGCAGGCCTCACACAATCCCTTCTCTGCTGCCTGACCCTCTCCTCTGGAATTCAGCTTTCTCACATGGTTCCCAAGCCTATGTAGCTATCCAAAAATATTCTTCTAGAAGAGCAGTGTTTTAAAATAACTTCCCATCAAGGATCGTTGTTTGATTTAAAACAAAAAACCTGTCCTTTGTCATATCAAATCATCTTCAGAGACATTGCCCTCTGGCCCTGAGTACTGAAACAGAGTTGTTAAGGTGGTGATGGGCCACAGCATCACCCTTCAATAGCAGGCACTTCACACCTTCCCACGTCACACCCTCCCACAGCCAGCTGTCTCTGTGATGGCCTTATTAGCCCGGAACATCATTAGCATGAGTGAGGCATCGGCATAACCCAGTGGTACCATAGGGCTAATAGCAAGAAAACCAAAGTCTGCCTTTTGTTTACGAAACCAAAAGTAGGGTGTGACCAGACCATTCCTGCATGAGGGATTCTTGGGGCCACAACTCTCCAGAGAGGAGGATGGGGGGGGCTACTAGAAGCAGGACTGCTTCCCTAAACTTTTTTTTTTTTTTTAATTCGGGGTCTCATTCCATTGCCCAGGCTGGAATGTCGTGGCTTGCTCACCACCGCCTTGACCCCTGGGCTCAGGTGATCCTCCCACCTCAGCCTGCCAAGTAACTGGTATTACAAGCTTGCACTACCTCACATGGCCGATTTTTCCTTTTTTTTTTTTTTTGTAAAGATGAGGTCTCACTTTGTTGCCCAGGCTAGTCTGGAGCTCCTGGGCTCAAACAGTCTTCTTGCTTTGGCCTCCCAAAGTGCTGGGATCACCAGGTGTGAGCTACTGTGCCCAGCCCCTCTAAACTTTTCAAAGCAGGCCCAGCCCCAGGGTGGGCAGGCCTGAAGCTGCAACGAGGCTGCCCCTTCTGTCCCCAGCTGCAGCCTCAGCATCCTGAGGGCCCAGGCACCAGGACACAAAGCCCTCTCTGTGCAAGGTCCCTCCCCCATGTACTCACACACACTCATGCAACTAGAAACCCAGCCACAGTCAGCAGTGGCAGGCAGCAAGGAGTCGTGGGAAAGGAAACCGAGGCATGTGCTGTCTGGCTCCTCGTGAGCATCAGGCCTTGAATAAAATTAGTTTTAATGAGCTGTGCTTGAAGGTACGAGACTGGAAAGAGTCACTCCCTTTTCTTCCTGCCAAACGAGTTTTACTCGTCTGTCTTTCTTTATAACATCCCAATTAGCAAACTAGTAACTCCAGTCCTAGTTTAGAAGAGATGGAAAGAATAAAGAAATAAAAGTACCTTCTGGAATTTTACAATGAATACACTAGGAGAAAGACACCACTGCTGGCCATAGTTACTGCTGGCCACGTCCCTGTAACTGAGGGCAGTAACACAGGGAAGTGTTCAGCACAGTGTCCGCTGCACAGAGCTTGCTCGTAAGTATAGTGGTCACTCATTCTGGAGAGAACTCTGGATTTGCTGGGGCTTAAGGCTAGCACTGCTGTATCCATGTGACTGTGGCAAGGCCTTCTCTCTCTGAGACCGACTTCCTCATACCTGGAAGAGGTAACTGGGTCCACCCAGTATCAGCCCGGTTCCCGTAACGTGCTGGCACAAGTGGGAGATGGACAATGAGACAGTGGCAGTCAGGCCTTGACCTTGAGGAGGGGCCACGGTCCAGGTCACCACAAGCAGAGTAGAGGGCACCGCTGCACAGGCACAAGAGACTCAGTGAGAATTTCAAGCAGAAGCCTTTTACAGAGAGCAGATGCCAGACCCAGCAGCTAAGGGGGTTCACGTGTGATTATCTCTGAAGCAGGAGGGATTTCCTGGACACTGGAGAGCAACTGACACTCATGCCTTCTGCTGGGCACACACAGCCTTGATGTGCACGCTCACTGCCTCCGCAAAGTTGTTTTGGGGTTGTTTACATTTTAAAATTTTGCCCCAGTCACTAGCATAGAAAGTGTTTAACTAAGAGACTTGAAAAGCTTGGCTGCTGTGTTTGGAGGGTGGAAATAAGACAAAATCCACCAAGTCACTTAGTAATTTTGTCAGGAGAGAAAGAGATACAGCCTGAATGAAACTCGAATTGCCTACCTAAATGACAGAGCCCCTGACATCCCTCAAGGACTGGCAGAATGTCGACCTCTCAGGGCACACAGGACTCGGGGTCCCAGCTCTGCTAGCTTGATGACCCTCACCTTGAGAGAGTGGTCACCAACCTCGGGCTGAGCGCTGGTGCTCTGCTTTTCTACCCACATGTCTATGACCCTCCCTCCCTTGACACGTGTGTCTGCGTCTGCTTGTGCTCTTCTATATGGGTAAGGCCAAGAGGGGTTTCTTAGCTCTAATTGTGCTTTGGGTTTTTCCTCCCGCAGGATTATGTGCTTGCCGTGGAGGCATATCATTCTGTCATCAAGTACTACCCAGAACAAGAGCCTCAGCTGCTCAGTGGCATTGGCCGGATCTCCCTGCAGGTACGTGGACTGTGGCCTCCAGGCCAAGGGGAGCAGCAGCTGACTAGCAGCACGGCCTGCATCCTAGGAGTCTGTCGCTGGGGGGAAAGGCGCAATTCGTTTTGATTTTGCGTAAGAGATAGAACAGAGACATTCTAGTTCAAGTGTGTGTGACCATGAGAAGGTTTGGTCTTCACAGTAGTTCTGGTGTGACTGTTAGGTCCTAGCTTCGCTGTGCCAGCTGCTAAATAGGGTGTCCTCGGAAACATACTCTAGACACTGCCCTGTGCAGTCAGATAGGCACTGACTAAGCCATGAAGAGCGTTTTCTCAGCTTAGCTGATGATGTGGTCATTTGCTGATATTTTACAGGAAAGAACACTTAAACCGTGTACACTGGGTAAAGTCCAGACTGAACAGCAAGCAGTCTCAGTCATGTAGAAAGCAGGGCGAGGAGCACAGGCAAGAGCACCCTCGAAGCTAGAGTGCATTTTCCCAAAATATTTGCTGACAGAAGGTCACCAGGAGTGATGAGTCCCCGCCTTCATCTCTGTCGCACCCTGGCAGGGCAAGCACAGCGGCCTCTGCTCCTTCTCACCCCAGTCTCCTAAGGCTTCTGAGGTTGCAGCCCAACCTGGGCCAGGGAAAGGATGAGTGAGCAGGGGACAGCTAAGGAAGGGCGGAAGAGCCGACCTCTGAGAGGCGCCCACTCGCCAAGAGTTGGGCGCAACCCTGGGCAGTTAACGCTGTGACTAGCTTACTTTACAGATTAGCAAACTGAGTTCTCCAGGTGTGAGATCCAGCCACAGGAGCCACATAGATGATGGGGAACCAGAACATGAACAAGATCTCTGTGAGCCCAGAACCCACGTTCTCTGACCTGACAGTTGGGCATCTCTTGCACCCCCCACACAAGTGCACATGCTTGCATGTCCACTCACACATAGGTGCGTGTACACATGAGCACACTCATGCACACATGCCACCTTCTTCTCTGCTCTGCTCTGCCTGCTTATGGATTCCATCACAGGACACAGGGCAATGTCAGAGAAGGATAACCCCAGCTATGGGACCTCACCCAAGCCTTTCTCAGGATGTGCAGGGGCCCCGTCATGGAGCATAGCAGAACAAATGTCATGGCACAGATGCTCAAGATCAGCCTCAGTGCCCACCCTCCATGTGATGAGCAAGCTGCTGAGCTGGAATCTCATCTCCATGTCGCCATCCGTGGGAGAGAGCACCTTGCGTGGCGGGCTCTCAAGGGCGCCTAAGACGTATCATTGCTACCCTGGTTATTATACTAAAATAATATCCTATTTCTGCTCTAATTCCACACTATCCTGGAGGCAACTCTGAAATTTTATTTCAGAGTCTTATTTTTCATAATTTGAGAAGCAGGTACTGGAAGTTCATGGAGGAATCTTCTGAGCTGTGCCATTTTTTGTGTCTGAAAGCATTTCTCCTTTCAGTGGGAGTCACTGGCTTGACCACCCTGAGGACGGTAGCAATGAGGCTGAACTCTCCTGAGGAAAACTTAGCTTTCCAAGCATTGCTGAAGCCCCGTCCAGTTAGGAAATGTGGTAAATAGGCTGCAAGAGGAGCTGTCAGCGTCCACGGTCGTGGACCAGGAGAGGTGACCGTGCGGCTGTCTCTGGGCCGGAACTTCCACCAAATGAAAATGGAAAGAAGATGAAAGCATATGGGCTGATTTGACTCACTGAAGTCCCAAACAATTGACAATTTGACTGTCTGTTACGAACACTTTGTCATAAACTTCTCTCGTGATATTTTTGCTATGGCTAAGGACCAAGTCTCTGAACTCTGTGGTTTCCTAAAGGAAATCAATTTGATCATAGCACATACTTAGCCATTCATGCTGTCTCTAAGACCCTGCACCACGGCTGCTGTATCAGAACTTCTCAGACAGCCTCACTCAGTTGACAACTATGTTGCCATCTCTGCACCGGACAGAAAATTCAGCCACCAATAAATACTTGGTTCTGTCAGGTCAGTGTGCTGTCTGGAAATTCTAGATCTGGGAAGAAGGATGAAACAAGCAGACCTTGGCCACAAAGATCACAACCTTTTGTGGGAATCATGGTCTGTGGCCGCTGTTGTGAGGCTCAGCAAACATGGCCATTGGCCTCATAGCCCACTGCATCAGCCCAGCCAGTGGCCAAGCACACAGCTGTCCCCACCAGGTTCAGAAGCTACCCAGCATGCATCACCCATATCACCGGCGACCATCCCTTTCCTGTGTTACAGCTTGTGCTTCTCACCCCCAGGTGGGTTCCCAGAGCCTTATAGCCTGCTGGGCATCATCCTAGTCAGTGTCCAAGCTGCCCAAGGGGCAGCTAACTTGTGGGATTTCACAGAGAACATGGCCAGGGTCCTGGGGAAGGGCTTCTTGACAAAGAAAAAGAGTTTCCTACCTGCTCGATAATTCTTCAAATGACTTCAGTGAGTCTTTCATGCCCTAGCAGTTGAGGCTTAAAGTACAGCTCTCCCTAGGAGAGGTAGGGCCAGGCTTCTCTGGACACAGATTGTGATGGGAAGAGCATGGGGCCTGGTGGCCAGGGAGCAGGAAGGCAAACCCGACACAGGACCTGCTCGTGACAGACAGTCAAATTGTCAATTGTTTGGGACTTCAGTGAGCCAAATCAGCCCATATGCTTTCATCTTCTTTCCATTTTCATTTGGTGGAAGTTCCGGCCCAGAGACAGCTGCACGGTCACCTCTCCTGGTCCACGACCGTGGATGCTGACAGCTCCTCTTGCAGCCTATTTCCCCAAGCCCTCGGTGCTTCGGAGCGCCACAGGCAGCCCACCAGGCTCTCGACAGTGCGTGTCACTGAGCTGTTTTCACTCCCGAAAATCCCACTGCAGTTTCTTTGCAGCTGCCAGTTAAACTTCTGAGGGAAGGTGGAGCAGGTGGGCCAGCATGGAGCTCAGAGACCATCTTGGGTGCACCCCTGTGTTGCCTGGGCCCGGCCCTCTTCAACTCTCTCCTGTATTGGAGCTGTGCGTCCTCACCTCTCGTGGGCTTGGCAGAGGATTGCAGAGGCAGGACCCTGTGTGGACACACAGCGCGGAGCTGCTGGGGATCCCATCCCTCCTTCCCACACACAGCTGCCTTTAACCTTCCTGGAGTATGACTCTGCCTTGCCATCTCTGGTCGGGGTTCCTACTGGGGAGCCGTCAGGTGAGCCCACACTGAAAGCTTGCATTCAGGACCCTCCAAAATTTGGTGCTAGCAAATGTTTTCCAGCCCGATTTGTGTCCACCTCTATCCTCAGTCCTCCTGCCACACAGTTGATATGCCATGCCTAGCCAAGACCACACCTGAGGTTCTTACCATTCATGGGCCGTTCTTGCAGCTCAGAACTCCTTTCTCTCTTTCTGCCTGTGCATACCCTGCCTACTCTATAGTGCTCACTGGAAGGACTTCCATAAAGTCGCCCTGGCCATCTCAGCAAGCTCCCTCCTTTGCCTTTTCCCTGAAACAGCTATAGGGACAGAAGCACAGGGTTCAGGAGCTGGAGAATGGAATCAGACCCAAGCCCTGGCTCAGCTGCTCGTAGCAGTATGGCTCTGAGCAGAGCATTTCACCCTGTGCAGCCCTGGTTACCCCTGTAAATGGCCATAATCTCAGTATGCAGAAGATTATCATGGGAGTTACTGTGCTGATCCATGTAAAATACTGGTACACTGCAGGGAGCACCATGAATGTGATTTACTGTATTTTTTATGGCTCACCATGCCACCCAGAGAAGGAGATGTTTTTCATCCTGTTCCCACACAGATCCATGTGTAAGGGGCAAAAATGCATGCAGTCAGAACTGCCCTCAGAATCCCAACTCACACAGAGTAACACAGAAGCATACTAGGGTAGAGACCCTCAAAACTGGGCAGGAGGACGGAACAAAAGGAATGTCCATACCACGTATTGGACACTGGCTCCATCCTCGCCCACCTCAAAGCTTCCCTGCTGGGCGTGCTCTATTATTTTCAATATTACATCTCAGCACAGGCTCAAAGATGGTATGACACCAGATTGCATTAGATGGCGAGGTCAGTAGGACAAAACAGCATGGGACAGAAGTGGGATTCGATTCCAGAGGAAACCACTGAATTAAGTGTAGAGAGGATAGACTGCGCTCAGTTTTAAGAAGGAAGAACTCAGAAGAACTCGAAAGAACACACGAAAGCCAGTATAAAGCTTTGTTCTGAAAAGCACCTATCTTTAAATCACAGATAATAATCAGTCATGGTTAGGCTCTTAAAGAAGAAAAGATAAGTCACTTTCAAGAAATTGCATGTGCTTTCCAGTTATCACAATGTATTTGTCCCTTCAGTACGTCATCAATACATATATTTTAATTAGATTGCCTCTAAGATAACTTTGAGCCATTCTGAAATGCTTTGTTGGCACTGTGCAAAAGCAAAGAAGTGCTATATATGTTATCTGTGCTTTTATGCTGCCTTTTTAGGATGTTAGAATTTCCTAAGAAACAAGTACATTTATAACCATGTCTCTAATGGCAAAATAATATTGAAGGTGCTTATAAATAGGGAACACAGTTTTGGTAGCAGTCAGAGAATCCACACTGGCTGGTGTAAGCAAAAGTGAGTTTATTCAAGGACAAGAGGACCCAGAATCTTCTTGTGGGCCCAGAGACAGGCTCTCCAGAAGAGCACCACTGCCGCCTTTGCCTGGTGTCTCGGGTGCTGCCAGAGGGGTCCTCAGCAAGGCTGGCAGCTTTCGGGACTCACTCAGGAGCTGCCATCTTACATGAGTGTGTCTGATGGGGAACCCAGATCAGAGAGCTGTGTCCCTCCTGCTAGAGTGTTTGGGGTACAAGTCTTTGGCCTTCTACATTGAGAGGACCCAGAAAAGGTAGGAAATTGACAAAATGGGGGGAGGGGCAGCCATAGTGATACATGCCCATTATAAATCATATTTCAATATCTGAAATAATGTAACATAAAGCTAAATGAGTATGGAATAGGATTCATGTAACTTCCCTGAGATTAAAGTTTTTTTTAAATATTATGTGCATGGAAATACAAGGGAAACCTGACATTTTTATACAATCTCAGACAGCATCTGCAGACCCAGAGGGAGGATTCACATTTTGTTAGTGTTGAAGGCGTGGAGATGGTACAGGTAGCCAGTTAATGCTGAGTCATGTCACAGGAAGAAATGGAGGAATGTCCTCAGCAGAACAGACAGAGATGGGCAAAGCAGGAGGGCAATGGGTGCCATGTGACCGGCCATTCCACTGCGAGGCCCGTGGATTTTTGTGGATCACCTTGCTAGTAAAGAGGGATCTAGACAAAGCTGCACAGCAGGGAAGGTTCATTTAAAGTTTCCCAAGAGTGTGTTGCTCCCAAAGGATGCCACCATGTCCACCCTGTTGAGGGCTGAGCCAAAAGAGGCCACGTTTTCAAGGCCAGCGTCCCGGGGTACTGCTCTGTGAGGTTTGCAGGCATGAGAGATGAGGGCCTGCACCGTCTGCCGTCTCTTTTGTTCCTGTCGGGCTCTCTCCAGCCTGTGTCCTCCTCACCTCTCAGCCTTGCTGGTACCTGCAGTGTGAGTCTTCCCACAGAGGAGCAGACCAGCCCTAACTGTTACCGCTGTCGCCAAGTCAGATTTCAAATCAACAATACAGAACAAGTCAGGGTTCACACATGGCAAGTGTTTAGGTCATCTTCTATTTGGCAAAAGAATAAGTTGACTACCCCTCTCTCTGCTTTTCTGTGCGAGTGGACATAGCAGTCTGGGAAAGACACACATACACACAGAGGTTCCTTTCTTGAATAGTGCCCATTTTTTCATGTGATCTCAGACAGTATCTGCAGACCCAGAGGGAAGATTCATGTTTCACTAGTGTTGAAGGCATGGAGATGGTACAGGTATTAAGTTAATGCTGAGTCACAGGAAGAAATGGAGGGAACGTCCTTAGCAGAACAGATCAGCGGAGCGTGAGGGCAGAAGGAGAGCTGCTTACATTACAGGTGGCAAACCCTGACTCAAAGTCAACTTCAAATGCACCTTCCCTGCTGTGCAGCTTTGTCTAGATTCCTCTTTGCTAGCAGAGTGATCCAGAAAATGACCATGGTCCTTGCAGCAGTTCTGGGAAGGTACAGAATGGCCGACTACGCAGCACCCTCTGCTCTCATGCTTCGCCCATCTTTCTCTGTTGTGCCGAGGACATTCCCTCCATTTCTTCCTGTGATTCAGCTTTAACTCAATACCTGTACCATCTCCATTCCTTCAACATTAACGAAAAGAGTTTGGAAGAACTTAAATAAGAACACTAAAAGCAAACACGAATCAAAAAGAAATGACATTTCCCAGCTTAATTTCCATTTTAAGTTTAAAGAGTGGAAATAGAAGAAATGATTTAACTAAAACAAAATATACAGAAACCTGTGGGGAAAAAAGATAAAAAAGAACCATGATAACACTAGAGATGGGCCGAGCCAGATGGAGGTGAAGGAAATGGATGGGCAGCAGGTTTCTGGATGATTCGGTACAGCTGGATTTAGAACATATCATCACTACACCTTATCTGTGTATTTCAAATATTGCATTAAGTTTATTTTTAAGGTACTTCCAAAATATGATGTGAACTAAAAATGGGAGACTCATTTATCACACCAACAATTACAAGACTAAAAGAAGATATATCAAAGACACCACATCTCATTTTGTATCAGGTCTCCTATGAACGGGCTTTCAATTTTAATATTTCTGGATGTATTCTACTTTTGGTTTTTTTGTTTTTGAGTAAGTGTCTGACTCTGTTGCTCAGGCTAGAGTGCATGGCACACTCATGGCCACCACAGCCTTGACCTGCTGCTGGGCTCAGGTGATCCTTCCATTTCGGCCTTCTAACCAAGGAACCATAGGCGCACCCACCACACACAGCTAATTTTTTGATTTATTGTAGAGACAAAGTCTCACCAAGTTGGCCAAGCTGGTCTCAAATCCCTGGACTCAAGCGATTCTCTTGCCTCCACTTCCCAAAGTGCTGGGATTACAGGTGTGAGCCACCACACCCAGCTGTATTCTTTTGAATAGCTCTTCTAACTCTTGCCCAAAAATTCGTAGCATCCTTCTGGCTACTGAACTAAGAATCACCTCTTGAGTTTGTGGGCTGTGCACATTAGAGATAGAAAACCCTGACTAGGCCAGGCTCAGTGGCTCAGCCTGTAATCTCAGCACTTTGGGAGGCCGAGGCGAGTGGATTGCCTGAGACAAGACCTTGTCTCTACAATAAATTTTAAAAATTAGCTGGGCATGGTAGATCACGCCATAGTTCTACTACTTGGAAGGCTGAGACAGAAGGATTGCCGGAACCCAGCAGGTCGACACTGAGTTGGCCGTGAGCATACCACTGCGCTCCAGCCTGGGCAACAGAGTGAGACTCTAACTCAAAAAAAAAAAAAAAGAAAACCCTGACTCAAATTCAAGACTTTTATTTTTAGTTTAATGCCTACACACAAGGGAATGAATCCATTTCCCACCTTGCCTCGTTCCACAGGCTTGATTGTCTCATAGCCACACTCCCTGCCAGCATCACCGCACCCGTGAACCAGATGACATCCACTTATTTAAAAGTCGGGTGTCTGATTCTGCTCATTCTCGCAGCCCGTGTATCTCTTCATTGTGCAGCACCTCCCTGAGGATACCAGGACCTTCCACATGACAAAATGAGTGGGGATTGAATGAGGGAGGACGAGGCCGAATAGGAGTTGCCACTTCTGCAAGGACATCTGTATCATAAGCAAGCTTGAAGACATTTGTATTCCAGGGGACTCTCTCGCATCATCTAAATTAAGGAAGGTCAAAAGTAATAGATCTTAAAACATAAGGAGCATTTGATTTATACTTTTTTTTAGTTGGAGTCCCATACTGTCGCTCAGGCTGGAGTGCAGTGCCACGCTTACGGCCACTGCAGCCTTGACCTGCTGGGCTCAGTGAATTCTTCTGCTTCAACCTCCCAAGTTGCTAGAACTACAGGCATGCACCACCTCACTCAGCTAATTTTTTTATTTATTGAAGAGATGAGATCTTGCCAAGTTGCCCAGGCTGGTCTCGAACCCTTGGACTCAAGCAATCCTCTCGCCTCCACCTCCCTACATACTGGGATTACGCAGTGAGCCACCATGCCCAGCTTGATTTATACTTTTTAAAGTTACTTCACTCTGACTGAGGCTCAGCGCCCTCAAGATCTTTTGGCTTCGGTGTGAAGGTCCTCAGGTGAAAATCCAGCAGCCAAGTTCAGACAAGGGACTTTCACTTGGGCATTGGTGCTGCTGGGGGCTGGGTGGCTCCGCTGTGTCCCTGGCCCCAGACTCAGGCTGCAGTGTCCTGGACCGAAGTTGATCAGGCGACTGGCCAAGATCAGGCATGAGAAAGTCTCAGTGCAGCAGGAGTGACAGGAAGTCCAGGAAGAAACCAGTCAAGCAAGGCAGAAAGACAAATGGAGGGCCTAGGTGAGAACCAGGCCCCCTCTGACTGAAGCCTCCCAGTGGTGGGTTGGCTGGGATGGAGGGTGGACCTGAGGGGACCATGAGTGAAAACGCTGAGGTGGAAGAAGAGAGGGGCCAGGAAGGAAGCAGGGAGAGACTTGAGCATATTTTTATGGGGACAGTACTGTGGAGAGGAAGAAGTTGGTAACAGATATGAGCTGCTTGCTGCGGGACAAAGCACTAAGGGTGGACAGGTGCTGGAAAGGAGGACGGAGAGAGCCCAGGGGCGCAGGGATGGTTTATACATACTGACATATACCAGAAACATTCAGGTGGTACACTTACACATGCAGTTTATTGTACATTAGTCATACCTCAGTAAAGAAGAGGACGCTGCCCCCTGGCATAACACCTGAGGACCACCACTGAATCCTGCCCAGTGAATCGTGAAAACTATACTTTTTTTTTTTTTGGAGATGGAGGGTCTCTGCCACCTAGACTAGAGTGCAGTAGCATGACCATGGCTTAACCACAGCCTCAACCTCCTGGGCTAGAACATCTACAAAATTTCAATAAGAAAAACAAGAATCTGTTGTGTTTGAACCAAGACCATTCCAGTTCCAACAGCGCAAGGTGGATCAGAGCACAGGCCCAGGGCTGTCTGACTTGGGGAAGCAAGACTGAGCCCCAGCCGCCTGCTGCTGGGGTGGAGTCCCGGGTGAGTGCAGAGAGAGGAGGGACCCTCTCTCCACCAAGCCTCTGCTGGTGGACCAGGGGCTCCACTTGGGGCACAGGCGCTGGCAAGACTGGGCCATCGCCCTGCCTAGCTGAGGAGGCAGCAGTTTCCACCTGGAGAGGGCCTGGACTGCTGCCCCCTGCATCCCGCCCCCGCCGAGTACACACTAGAGCAGGGGTGTCACTCAGGACAAAACCTGCCTCGTCCTCACGTCAGCTCCAGAACGCAAGCTCAGAGACTGCCTGGTGGAGGAAATCGGTCTTAAAACTAGTAGCTTCTGATGTCTTTGTAAAGGAACTGACTTCATCTGCAACAGAACTAGAGAAAGTCAAGCCCAGGGCCTCCCGGCTGAAAGACCTGGGGGCCGATTTAACACACAGCTGAACCATGAAATGGGAGAGACAACTAGAAGGAGCTCAACCCAGAAACTTCATTCAGAGGACCCAGGATTTGATTGAAGAGTATGCAGAGCAGTTCATGCCTCGAGGCATTGTTGAAAACAGTAGAGCAATCTGCTGGCCAAGGAGTCTACAGTCTGGAATGTATGGAAGAGAGACCCCAAACCTCTGCCTTCATGATCAGTCCTCAGCAACCAGGAGTTAGCACCAAAAACATGAGAAAAAAAATAGGTGAATTAGACTTCACCAAAATTAAAAACGTTTGTGCTTCAAAGGACATCATGAGAAAAAAATGAAAAGGCAACCTTCAGAATGGGAGAACATATTTGCAAATCCTACATCTGATCAGAAACTTAGAATATATAAAGAACTCTTAAAACAATTAAAGAAAAACATGATATTCATGATACTTTGTTAAAGACAGAAGGGGGACTTTATTCAAGGGACTGCAGCCACTCATAGGGAGAGAGATTGGTCCCAACTCCGAGTCCAGGGAGGACAAGTGGGGGTTTACAGTCAGGGAGCAGGGTTGGGGTCAGTGCGTAGAAAAGCACTCAGAAGAAGCATCCTGGAGAAGGGGCTTCTGGCCAGACTGACTTGATGAGATCCTTGTGGAGGCTGGCCATGGTGACGGGATATCCAGGTGGCCAGATTTCGGGGGGAGGGGATTTTCACTAAACTGACTTGGCAGGATTCTCTCTCAAACTGGATTCTACAAGGACAGAGAAGCCAAGGTCAGTCCTAGTCAGCCAACAGAGGCTTCTGCATGGACGTAGGCTAATCTATGCATGTATAGCCGGCCCTGAGGTTCTGCAGAGAACCGGTGAGGAAGGGGTCACGAAGGGAGACCGCCATGCCAGACCTGTGCTCACAAGGGGGTGGGAAGAGGCACTTGTGAAGGAGAACTCCAAGAAAAAGATGAGAGAGAATCTAGGACACTGTGAAGTAAATTTCACCTTCTCTTAGTATTTTATGTACATTAATCTGGGGGAATCTGTCCATTTGGGATGCATGTTTTTCTGATAAACTTTAAAATATGAAAATGGCTTATATACTAACCTAAAAATTAGGACTAAATGAGTTTTCTCTATCAACTTCAGACCTATGTTTCTGTGACTAAAGTTTATCAATAGTAAATTTGAAAAGCACTGGGATTTTTAATTGACTACAAATGTGACATAATCTAGCAGCTGAATGTGGCTGTTGAGTCACTGTCTTTGGATGGTTTTTAATCATCTGATGGTTGCACCACAGAGATGAATCGTCCTCGCTGTCCTACTCACTGAGTAACTCACCACTGCAGCATATAGGCCATTCTCTTAAGAACATTGTTAAATGACCACTGACAATCTATGATGCCTTTAGGGCAACTGTGAAGAATCCAAACAGGTGAAAGACCAGAGGAAGAGAGCCCTCTTCACCATCAGAGGACTGTTAGATGGTGAGGAGAAGCGCAGAGTCGAGATGGTGGTTGACTGTGGGTGGGACCGAGATGGTGCTTGACTGGGTGGGAATAAGCCATCCCCAGCTTCAGTAGCCCTGTGGGCAGCTCCCACCACATGGTCCTTGGGGGACCAGGCTACTCCCTCCTGTGGGTATGTGTCTGGGACCTGAGCCCTCTACTTGATCCTGGAGAGGAGGAGAAAGCCCACTCCAGCCCTGGCATTTGTTTCTGCAAAGGACAGAACCAATAGGGTGGCACTCCAGGGAGCATATTTCCCCAGTTTCTGCATTTATAAGTGAAATTGGCCTCTGAGTTTGTATGTGCACACAAGCAACTTCTTCAAAGCACATGATGTTTTCTATCTTTGTAAAGTAAGTTAGACGCTTTGCTTATTTTTCTGTTCTCTGGAAAACGTTGACTAATTTGGAATTATCTGTTCCTTGAAAGGTTTGAATAATTCGCCCAAGAATTGCTTAAGCCGAACACTTGGAGTGACACTGAGCAGTTTCATAATTTATCATTGTTATTCATCTGCCTTAGTGTTCTAGGCCTGAGGTTTTTTCTCTCTGTGTTTCTGGGGACAATTTTGATAATTTAGAGTTTTCTAGAAAATTACCAAAATTTTTGGTCCCTGTTTTCACAGGTAATTACATAGAATAAAATACAGATCTTTTTTTCATATTTTAGTTTATTTTTTACCTATGGTTATCTCTTCTTTTACAGTTCTAATTCTGTTTATGTTTTCCTTTTCTTAATGAGTTTATATGCTTATCGAGTATTTTTTAAATAGTGTTTTTACTGATTTATTTTTTAGATATTTTGCAATACTTTTAATTGCCTTTTATAGTGGTTTTTTTTCAGCTGCTTCTAACTCTTTTAAATCCTAATTATATTTATAAACTCTGAAAACATAAACTTACTTTCTCATCATCAGGAAACTCAGTGGGTGGCAAGTGTATACCAACATTTCTCTATTATCTTCCACTAAAACATCATTTTAGTAAGAATCCCATATCGGTCTTATGAGACCTTTTGTTCAGAGGGTCAACGGGTGGCCTGGGAATTGGGCAGACCCAGGTTTATGTGTCACCTGTGTAACCTAAAAAAATTACTTAACTTTCCTGAGCCTCTTTTAAAAAAAAAATGTAGAAAATGAAGCTAGTAATAGTGTCTGTATCACAGGTTGTTCTAAGAATTAGACACGCTGTGTTTTAAGCACAATACCTGGCAATATTAAGACTTGGTGGCTCAGCCTGTAATCCCGCGCCTTTAGGAGGCTGAGGTGAGTGGATTGCCTGAGCCCGCGGGTTTGAGACCCGCCTGGGCAGCGAGACCTCATCTCTACAATAAATCAAAACATCAGCCGGGCATGCTAGCACATGCCTGTAATTCCAGCTACTCGGAAGGCTGAGGCAGAAGGATCACCAGAGCCCAGCAGGTCGAGGCTGCAGTGGCCGGGAGCGGCCACTGCACTCCAGTCTGGGTGACAGAGTGAGACTCCAACTCAAAAAAAAAAAAAGACTTGATAAGTCCACACTTGCCTCTGAGTGTCAGCCCCCTTTCCAGTGTATGAAAGGTGAATAATAAACTTTACATCTTTCTACTTTCAAAATAAAAAATAAGACTTGATAAATCCTGAGTATTAGCTATCTTCAGGTCAATATTAAACATTGCCCTGTTAAACAGGATTTTAGTTAATGTGTACACATTGCAAGAAATTCAGAAGTTCAGTCTGAGGGTCATGTCGTTGAGCCCAAACTGACACTGGTAAGTGAGAAGTCTGTAGCAGAAGACCTCAGACTACTTCAGACTGTGAAGTCGAAGAGAAGCAACGAATAAATGCCATTCTGTTTTGTGTGTGTGTGTGTGTGTGTGTTTCTGTTCTTCCTAGTGTGGAACTGTCTTTTGTGGAATAACATCAGCAACTGTGAAGGGTCTGAGATTTCATCCTGCTTGGAAGCTATAAAGTTAGCCACCAAACAGACACGAGTGAGATTCCTGAGTCAGAGACAAAGGATACTTATTGCTCATAGCAGCAGCAGAACAGCCAAAGTGTCATAGCTTCTGTGGCTGTCGTCTGTATAGACATCCTTGTAAAAATGGTTTAGAACAAAAAGACGTCAGTGCTCCCAAGACACAAGAGACCCATGGAGAACTGTCTCCCAACCAGTCATTTGAGAATTTAGGAGAATTGTTAAAACATCTGAATGACAGATGCTTGTAATTTAAAGTGTAAAAATAATTTGACTCGAGCTTCTCAGTTATGGATTCCTCATCTCCTCCACTTATTAGAATGTGATTAGCACAGTTTCAACATGTTAACCTCGTGGACACGGGACAGATCTGTAGGATTTTGCTGCTGTTGTGATGCGGAGCTCAAGCTCACTGTTGCAGAGTAATCTTCCTTTAGGCTAGACCCTGGGACACAAAGGACATTTGTTTTTCCTGTACCCCGTGTGTGAGGTTTTTGCCATAACAGGACTTTTCTTTATTATTTGTACATTTCTTATTATAAGCCTTTGGTCATTGCTTATGCTTCTGAAGGCAAAAGAAAACCTGAATCTGTCTTTTTAAAACCAATCTGTGGACTGAGCACAATGACTCATGCCTGTAATCCCAACACTTTGGGAAGCAGAGGTGGGAGGATCACTTGAGCTTGGGAGTTCAAGACCAACCCAGGCAACATAGCAACACAGCAACACATGGTCTCTACAAGTCATAATAAAAAATTACCTGTTGTAGTCCCAGCTACTCAGGAAGCCGAGGTGAGAGATCACCTGAGCCCAAGAGGTCGAGACTGCGGTGAGCCATGACCGTAGCACAGCACTCCAGCCTGGGTTACAGAGTGAGACTTCCAACTCAAAAATATATACGTGCTACATAAAAATAAAAAAATCAAACCCAGCTGTGGTCCTCCAGGAGGCAGAGGTGTTATGTTCAACTGTCTACCCTCAATCTTCCTTGGCCACCGACCTTACTGATTCTGTCTTTATTTGATTCCGGGAGCGGATGTGTAATAAGAGGGCTTTTTTTGTTTTTGTTTTGTTGTTGTTGTTGTTGTTGATTTTGAGTTAGAGTCTCACTCTGTCACCCAGACTGGAGGCAGCCTCGACCTGCTGGGCTCCGGCGATCCTTCTGCCTCAGCCTTCCAAGTAGCTGGAACTACAGGGGCGCGCTACCACGCCTGGCTCATTTTGATTTATTGTAGAGATGAGGTCTCACCAAGTTGCCCAGGTGGGTCTTGAACCCACAGGCTCAGGCAATCCACTCACCTCAGCCTCCCAAAGGCACGGGATTACAGGCTGAGCCACCGAGCCCGGCTTATTTTTGTTCTTATAGTAGAATTCTGTATTATTTGGTCAAAATGTAACTTGGAAATTTACAAATTGATGGCACCTACTGTTTTACTAGCCACAAATAACCAATAAAATTGATTTGGGGCCTGCTCTTATCATACCAGAACTTTTTGCTTCTTTATTAGTCATCTGTTTTATTTTTATTTATTTAATAGCAAGCAGAATTTCTCTCAAAGGGTGAAAGTTACTAACTGTAGAACTTTTAAAAAGGACATGTATATTAACAACTTAATTTCTGACATAAAGAACATTGTCATTCCACTGCTTCTTAAATGTCTTGCCTTTTTTACAGAAAGTACTGATTACTAAGTGTTTACTGAAGTTCTCCCTTGCATGACACATAAATGTCTTTGTAGTCTAACATGATATTAGGGAACTATATATGTGGGTATAGACTTAATATTTCTTTTAATTTGTCAACTAAACTGACTAAATAATTTTGTCAAAGCAGATTGGAGACATAAAAACAGCCGAGAAATATTTTCAAGATGTTGAAAAAGTAACACAGAAATTGGATGGACTACAGGGTAAAATAATGGTTTTAATGAACAGGTAAATATTTTTTAAACTGTTACTTTTCTCAAATTTCCCAAAAACTGTGCTCACTGAATAGTAAAACTCTTCTTTCCTGTCCTGTGTCTCTCCAAAATGAAAGCCCCAAGAAGCACACTGGCATCTTCTTGAATTCCAGTGATGTTTGGTTTTTTTTTTGTTGTTTTTTTTTTTGAGTTGGAGTCTCACTCTGTCGCCCAGGTTGGAGTACAGTGCCAATGATTTTTTTTTTTGTCATAAAAACTGGTTTTAAGGAGACATTTTCCCCCTTGTTCTTCAAAGTACTGCTTTGTGTTGCCGTCATGCTCGACATACATTTGCATAAATGTTTATGATCTCCAGTGCACATGGATGCGTGTGTCTTGGTATTCTAGGACTGGCTTCTGTGAGTACAGCAGCACATAGTAATGAGCAGCTCAGTGTAGTGCACGGTATTAGGAGGAAGCCTGCACCCAGCATAAAGCACACACTCAAGGTCAGAAAGTAAAAATAAAGCAGGTGTCACTTTCTATAGCAGAAAGTCATTTTAGGTGAAGTTAGCGTCTAAATTAATAAAAACTAGGGTGGCTTTAACTTGCTAGCCAGGATCCATAATGCGGTTAGTCAGCCGATACATCACACCTCTGCCTAGAGATCATGAACACCAGACGGCTCAGAGTCATACGCTGGAATGCGAATGTTAAATGTTTCTGTCGTGCAGTCGGTTTCGTTGGTCTCCGCCCTGACTCTCTGTGTTAACTGCTTATATGTTGTGTGTGTTACAGAGCATTCCTTCACCTTGGTCAAAATAACTTTGCAGAAGCCCACCGATTCTTCACAGAGATTTTAAGGATAGAACCAACAAATGCAGTGGTAAGATCCCTAAGTGGAAATACCTTCAGTAGCCATGGAGTACTCCAACTTCTGTGTTTCGCAGATGCTAGAAACATGCACTAGTATCATCTAGGTTGGCGCCTGTTGCCTCTCTCCAGTCCACTGGCGCGAGCACTGCTGGTAGCTGTGGGGGAGACAGCTCAGCAGGGCACCTGGGCTCTCTGCTCAGCAGCTCTGTCCTGCGCCCCAGCACATCTGGGCACAGGCGGCATAGGACCGGCTGCCATGTGCCAACCCTTCGTGTATGCTCCTTTCTAGGCCAACAACAATGCTGCTGTGTGTCTGCTCTACCTGGGGAAGCTCAAGGATTCGCTGCAACAGCTGGAGGCCATGGTGCAGCAGGACCCAAGGCACTACCTGCATGAGAGTGTGCTGTTCAACCTGACCACCATGTACGAGCTGGAGTCATCCCGCAGCATGCAGAAGAAGCAGGCCCTGCTCGAGGCCGTGGCTGGCAAGGAGGGAGACAGCTTTAACACGCAGTGCCTCAAGCTGGCCTGATCTGCCCCGGGCCACTCCAGGAACCACCCGGATCTTTGTAAGCTGTGTACATGGGAGCTAATGTGTGACTATGACTCCGAGGGATTCAATAAAGCTCTGATTTAATTGACATCTGGGAACGTGTCTTCTTAGTCTTGAGCCACGGCCTGGGCAGAGACTGTCTGGCATCTGCCAGACTCAGCCCACACAGTCCCGGCAGCTCTGGCCTGTTTATGAACGTGGTGCAAGATTGCAAGAGAAGGGGCCTCCCGCCGGGCTTGGTGGCTCAGCTGTCATCCCAGCACTTTGGGGGCCGAGATGAGAGAGTTGCCTGAGCCCGCGAGTTCAAGACCAGCCCAGGCAATTTGGTGAGACCTCATCTCTACAATAAATTTTCTAGAAAATTAGTCAGGCGTGGTAGCACGCACCTGTAGCTACGGCTACTTGGAAGGCTGAGGCAGATGGATCGCCGGAGCCCAGCGGGTCGACACTGGGGTGTCCGTGAGTGCCTACAGCGCTCCAGCCTGGGCGACAGAGTGAGACTCCAACTTAAAAACAAAATGTATTAGAAAAGATAGCTGTTTAAAAAACTCTTGCCATAAGCTCTTTTAATAAAGTGAAGAAATTTTCAGGTACTTTAAGTTTTTTGGTTTTTTTCTTTTTTGAATTGGAGTCTCACTCTGTCACCCAGGCTGGAGCGCAGTAGCACACTCAAGGCCACCCCAGCCTCATCTGCTGGGCTCAGGTGATCCTTCTGCTTACATTAAGTTTTTTAAAAGCATGGAAAACTATATAAATATTAAAGCAAACGTCCTAACTTTCCAGGCATGAAAGAATATATAAATACTATGAGCCTGGTGTCTAGTTGTACCCATCCGTGTCTTCAGCCTGGTACCGGACGCCTGGAATAGCCTGGTTGGGGGCAAAGAGGCCATCATTGTATCTCCCATGTTTTACACACCACATGGGGAGAGCAAGGAGTGAGTAGAACAAAGGAACCCATGGGCATAATAAAACACAGGAAGAGCCTGTGAAATTCAGGCAGGTGTGCCAGAAGGGGGTTGAGAACCAGACCAGACTTCCTGTCTTGGAGCCCTGCCCCGCATTTTTTTATGAGTTGGAGTCTCACTCCATCACCCAGGCTGGAGTGCAGTGGCACACTCATGGCCACCCCAGTGTCGACCTGCGAGGCTCAGGCGATCCTTCCACCGCAGCCTTCCAAGTAGCCGGAACTATAGGCACACACTCCCATGCCCAGCTAATTTTTTTATTTATTTATTGTAGAGACGGGGTCTCACCAAGTTGTCTGGGCCGGTCTTGAACCCCTGGGCTCAGGCAGTCCTCTTGTCTCAGCCTTCCAAAGTACTGGGATTACAGGCTTGAGTCGCCATGCCCAGCCCTTTCTGATACATTCTTTTTTTTTTTGAGTTGGAGTCTCACTCAGTCGCCCAGACTGGAGTGCAGTGGCTGCTCCCAGCCACCGCAGCCTCGACCTGCTGGGCTCTGGCGATCCTTCCGCCTCAGCCTTCCAAGTAGCTAGAACTGCAGGCACGTGCTACCACGCCCAACTAATTTTTTTTTTATTTATTGTAGAGATGAGGTCTCGCCAAGTTGCCCAGGCGGGTCTCGAACCCGCGGGCTCAGGCAATTCACTCACCTCGGCCTCACAAAGTGCGGGATTACAGGCTGAGCCACCGAGCCCGGCCTCTAATACATTCTTAAATATAATTCATTTTGAAGATTCTGATATAAACATCAGTTGCACAAAATAAAGCTATATTTCTATTCATTTTTTTTTTTAAAATAGAAACACATACAGCATCTACTAGGCAGACAGTCTCAACCCATTTGTTGAAACATAGGCTAATTGCATATTAAAATAGAAAAAGAGAAAAATAAAACTTTCATTTTTGAACAGCACACAAAGTTGATGGTGTCACTTGAAGCCCTTCACCTTGAGAGTTTTCCTTCAAATCTGGCTTCAGGGAAGAGACACAAGGCTTTTCTCCTCTCAGACCTGGCACTACCCTGCGGAGAGAGACACGCATCTCTGGGAATTGCCGGTGGATATAGAACCTGTCCTTTCCAGCTTGCCGGCTCACAACGGCCCCAGCTCAGCTGTGCAGAAAAGCGGAGGACGTTGCACAGGCTCCCACTCGACGTCAGCCAAACAAGTTAGAAGCAGGGATCAAGGTTACCAATTAAACCGTAAGCTCAAACCCATGCCCCCTTCCCAAGCCCCATCCCCAGTCACTGGCACCAGGTGGGGCTGGGTGAGGCGAGAGGTTCACGCAGGAGTGCTGGGCTGAGACTCAGCTCACAGAGGGGACGGCACCTTCGCCTCGCGTCTTGCCTACAGAAAAGTTGCAATAGGAAAGGGCTCTTGGAAAAGAGTTTCTTATAGAAACGTGGCTGTGAATGTCTGTAATTTCAGGGACAATAGTTGTAACTTATCTAGTTTACACTCAGCTTTCCTTTATCTTAAAAATCTTTTCCAGCTGGGCTCAGTGGCTCAACCTGTAATCCCACGCCTTTGGGAGGCTGAGGTGAGTGGATTGCCTGAGCCCGCGGGTTCAAGACCCGCCTGGGCAGGCGAGACCTTATCTCTACAATAAATCAAAAAATCAGCTGGGCGTGGTAGCGCATGCCTATAATTCTGGCTACTTGGAAGGCTGAGGTGGAAGGATCATCGGAGCCCAGCAGGTCGAGGCTGCGGTGGCCGGGAGCAGTCACTGCACTCCAGTCTGGGCGACAGAGTGAGACTCCAACTCAAAAAAAAAAAAAATCTTTACTGGCTGGGCACGGTGGCTCAAGCCTGTAATCCCAGCACTTTGGGAGACCGAGGTGAGAGGATGGCCTGAGCCTGCAGATTCGAAACCAGCCTGGGCAACATGGTAAACCTCGTCTCTACAATAAATCAAACATTAGCCAGGCATGGTAGTTCGCACCTATAGTTCTGTCTACTTGGAAAGCTGAGGCGGAAGGATTGCCAGAGTCCAGCAGGTCGACACCAGGGTGGCTGTGAGCATGTACTCCAGCCTGGATGATGAAGTGAGACTCCAACTAAAAAAAAAAAATTTTTCTAAGGCCAAGTAAAGTGGGTAGTTAGCCATCAAAGAGCTTATGTTCTAACTAGAAAATGGCAAACCTCAAAAGCTGATAATGGGCTAAACACTGTGGAAAGACCTATTCCTCAATGGAGAATGGAAAAACCAATCGTCCTAGTGACCATCATTAATGAATAGCCAGAGTGGAACAGACATTGAGTGCTGTATGTGGGTTGCCTTGACCTCCCAGAACACACAGCCCTTGCAACTCCAGGCAAGGGTCAGTCACATGCTCAGACCTGCAGGTGCTTCATGCACTGCTTGGACTAAACACTCTCCCCAGGTCACACATCAGACACTTGTACTTTTTTTTGTTGTGTTCTGGTTTTTAATGTACTTTTTTTTTAATAGTGTTAGGGGTACAACTGATTTTTGGCTCCATGGATGCATTGTATAGTGGTGAAGAAGTCTGGGCTAGAAGTATACCCACCACCCCCACCTGTGCACGTTTCTCATCCCTCTCCCCTTCCCACGCACCCCCTTCCGAGTCCCCAGTGTTCATTATACATTCCCTGTGCCTTTGCAGATCCTAAGTTTAGCTCCCACTTATAAGTGAGAACACATGGTGTTTGGTTTTTCTTTGCTTCACTTAGGGGAATGGTCTCCAGCTCCATCTAAGGTCCTGCAAAAGCCATCATCAGTCCATTCTTTTTTGTGACTGAATAGTATTCCACGGCATATACAAAGTCTGACAATTAAGTCCGTGAACTCCTCCTAGAAAAAGTGCTACCTCATTGCTGCATATCACTATAGTCACCTTTGAAATATTCCCCTTGGGAAGCTATGCAATGACACCCGTGCACAGTCCACCCATCAAAGCAATTTTGGAACTCTTTCTGGAATGACCATCCGAGCTGTTGTTGTATTGCCTTTTTTTGTTGTTGTTGTTGTTGTTAGTTGGGGTCTCTCTCTGTCTCCCAGGCCGGGGTGCAGTGGCATGCTCACGGCCACCACAGCCTCGACCTGCTGGGCTCAGGTGATCCTTCCTCTTCAGCCTTCCAAGTAGCTGGAACTACAGGTGCATGCCACTACGCCTGGCTAATTTTTGGTTTATTGTAGAGATAAGGTCTCACCAAGTTGTTCAGACTGGTCTTGAACCCGTGGGCTCAGACAGTCTTCTCACCTTGGCCTCCCAAAGTGCTGGGATTATAGGTGTGAGCCACCACGCCCAGCCCTACTCTTGATATCCTGAATATCATCAAAATGTCTTCTTTCAATACTTCCTTTATCTGTGGGTGAAGAAAAAAGTCACTGGGAGCCAGATCAGGTGAGTGGGGCGGGGGTGTTCCAATACAGTTATTTGTTTACTGGCTAAAAGCTCCCTCACAGACAGTGCTGTGTGAACTGGTACATTGTCGTGATGCAAGAACTCCTTTGGGACCATTTTGCACATACCTTTCTCATGCCAAGATTTTTCTAACTGTTTCTCTATCAGTGTTTATTTGGTCTGCTGTGCTTCTCACAGTCACCTGACAATTTTGACACACAATTCAAGGAATTTTTGCAGTGTTTTCATCAGTTCTGCTCGCTACGGGTATCCTGATCTTTCATCAGTGACACTTTCTCTCCCCTCAGAAAAACATTGAATCCATTTGTACACTGCCGTTTTCTTCATGGCATTATCCCCATAAAGTTGGACTAACATGTCCCTGATTTCACTTCCACTCTTGCCAAGTTTAACAAGAAATTTAGTGTTTGTCTGTTGTTCTAATTCAAGCTCCAACATTCTAGCGATGACACACAGAAATGTGCAATAATAATGAATGTCATTTATCAAGACACCACCATATATCAACACAAACACAGCTGTGAGACGCTGATATACCAAGGTTATAAAATCTTACCAAAGCCGGTCTCGGTGGCTCAGCCTGTAATCCCGCACCTTTGGGAGCCTGAGGTGAGTGGATTGCCTGAGCCCGCGGGTTCGAGACCCGCCTGGGCAACTTGGCGAGACCTCATCTGTACAATAAATCAAAATTAGCCGGACGTGGTAGCGCATGCCTGTAATTCTGGCTACTTGGAAGGCTGAGGCGGAAGGATCGCCGGAGCCCAGCAGGTCGAGGTTGCGGTGGCCGGCGGCCACTGCACTCCAGTCTGGGTGACAGAGTAAGAGTCCAACTCAAAAAAAAAAAAAATTACCAAGTTGTTTGTACAGTGCTGCCAACATAAGCACACAGTGGCAAGTTTGCAGACTTAATTGTCAGACCTGGTGTATACCACATTTTCATCATCCACTGATCAGTTGGGCATTAAGTTGATACCACATCACTGCAATTATAAATTGTGCTGCAGTTAAATGCAGGTGTAGATGTCTTTTTTATATTATGACCTCTGTTCCTTTGGGTAGATACCTAGTAGTGGGGGTTGTTGGACCAAGTGGTAAATCTACTTTTAGTTCTTTAAGAAATCTCCATACCAATTTTCATAGAGGTTGTACTAATTTACACTCCCACCAGCAATAGAAGTATTGCCATCTGTTGTTTCTTGATTTTTTTTCATTTAATTTTTTTTTTCTCTAGTCTTTTTTTTAAGTTGGAGTCTCACTCTGTCACCCAGACTGGAGTGCAGTGGCCACTCCTGGCCACCGCAGCCTCAACCTACTGGGCTCCAGCGATCCTTCTGCCTCAGCCTTCCAAGTAGCTGGAACTACAGGTGCGCGCTACCACCCCGGCTAATTTTTGATTTATTGTAGATATGAGGTCTCACTAAGTTGCCCAGGTGGGTCTCGAACCCGCGGGCTCAGGCAATCCACTCACCTCCGCCTCCCAAAGCGTGGGGATTACAGGCTGAGCCACCGAACCTGGCTCATTTGATTTTTTTTAATCGAGGGTCTCACTCTGTTGCCCAGGCATTGTTGATTGTGTAGTCGCACAATCATGGCTCACTACAGCCTCAAACTTCTGGGCTCAGGTGATCCTTCTACCTCAGCCTCCAGAGTAGCTGGGATTCCAGGCACTTGCCACCATGCCTGGCTAATTTTTTTATTTTTTGAAGATACAAAGTCTTGCTATGTTGCCCAGGCTGGTCTCAAACTCTTAGGCTCAAGCAGTTCTCCCACCTCGGCCTTCCAAAGTGCTGGGATTATAAGCATAAGCCACTGCAACCAGCTTGTTTTATGATTTTTTAATAATGGCCATTCACCCGGGCTCAGTGGCTCAGCCTGTAATCCCGTGCTTTGGGAGGCTGAGGTGAGTGGATTGCCTGAGCCCGCGGGTTCGAGACCCACCTGGGGAACTTGGTGAGACCTCATCTCTACAGTAAATAAAAAAATTAGCCGGGCGTGGTAGCGCGCACCTATAGTTCCAGCTACTTGGAAGGCTGAGGCGGAAGGATTGCCAGAGCCCAGCAGGTAGAGGCTGCAGTGACCGGGAGCAGCCACTGCACTCGGTCTAGGCGACAGAGTGAGACTCCAACTCAAAAAAAAAAAAAAGGCCATTCAGACTGGTATAAGGTGGTATTTTGTGGTGGTTTTAATTTGGACTTCGCTGATGATGAGTGATGTTGAGCATTTTTTCATATGTTTATTGGCCATTTGTATATCTTCTTTTGAGAGATGTCTGTTCATATCATTTGCCACTTTTTAATAGGATTGTTTGTTTTTTTTCTTGCTGGTTTGAGTTCTTTGTAGATTCTGGATATTAGTCCTTTGTCTAACGTATAGTTTGTGAATATCTTTTCCTATTCTGTAGGTTGCCTGTTTGCTCTGTTTTGCTGAAAGTTTTTATCATGAAGGGATGCTGGATATTACCAAATACTTTCTCTGCATGTACAGAAATGATTGTATGATTTTTGTTTAATTCTGTTTATGGGGTGGACTATGTTTATTGATGTGCATATGTTGAGCCCTTCTTGCAACCCTGAGACAAAACCTACTTGATCACGGTGGATTGTGTTTCTGATGTGCTTTTGGATTCAATTTGCTGATATTTTGTTGAGGATTTTTACATTTACATTCATCAGGAATACTGGTCTGTAGTTTTTTGTTGTAGTTTTTGTTGTTGTTGTGTTTTTTATTGGTTTTGGTATTAGGATGATGCTGGCTCCAAGAATGAGTTAGGGAGAATTCCCTTCCTTTCAGTCTTATGGAGTAGCTTCAGGTAGATTGGTATCAGTTCTGTGAAAGTCTGGTAGAATTGGCAGTTCTGTGAAAGTCCAGTATGCATCTGTCAGGTTCTGGACTTTTTTTCTCTAGGGAGACTTTTAATTACTGAGTCAATTTCACTCCCATTATTGGTCTGTTCCGGTTTTTTATTTATTTCTGATTCAAAGTTGGAGGAATTTTCAGGAATTTATCCATTTCCTCTAGATTGTCCAGTTTGTTTGCATAGAGGTGTTCACAATAATCTCAGACAGCTTTTTGTATTTCTGTGGTATCAGTTGTAATGTCTCCATTTTCATTCCTGATTGAGCTAATTTGAATCTTCTCCTATCCTTAATTAATATAGCTAATGGTCTATCAATTTTTTTATAATAAATATTTTTTATTATGATATTGTGGGGTACAGTTAAGGGTTAGGTATACGAATATGCTTCATTCAGTCACCCTTGTTGATAAGAGGTGTCTCCCAGTCAGATATTTACTACCTTTAATCCCATCTACCTTCCCCCCCCATAGTTTCCCACCACTGTCAGTCATTTTCTTATGGTAGTGCGTTGGATGATCAAGGTCCACTATGAGTGAGAACATGTGATTCAGATCTTTGTTTCTGTGAGAGGTCACTCAGTATTATAGACTCTAGTTCCATCCAGGTTGCTGCGAAATTCATGATTTTGTTCTTTTTTATGGCTGTGTAGCATTCCATCGTGTATATGTACCACATTTTTTTAATCCAGTCCTCTTTTGATGGGCAGCATGGTTGATTCCAGGTTCTTGCTATTGTGAACAATGCTGTGATAAACATACGTGTGCAGGTATCTTTTTTTTTTTTTTTTTTGAGTTGGAGTCTCACTCTGTCACCCAGACTAGAGTGCAGTGGCTGCTTCCGGCCACCGCAGCCTTGACCTGCTGGGCTCCGGCGATCCCTCCTCCTCAGCCTTCCAAGTAGCTGGAACTACAGGCGCATGCTACCACGCTCGGCTCATTTTTTATTTATTGTAGAGATGAGGTCTTGTGAAGTTGCCCAGGCGGGCAGGTATCTTTTTGATAGAGTGATTTGAGTTCTGCAGGGTATATTCCCAGTAGGGGGATTGCGGGGTCATATGGGAGGTTGATATTTAGAGCTTTTAGAAATTGCTACACTGCCTTCCACAGAGGTTGCACTAGTTTACACTCCCACCAACAGTGTAGAAGTGTTCCCTTGTTGCCTCACCCTCTCCAGCAGCTGTTATTTTTTGAGTTGCTGATAATTACCATTCTGACTGGAGTTAGGTGGTATCTCAGTGTGGTTTTGATTTGCATCTCCCTGATTAGTGAGGTTAAACATTTCTTCATGTGTTTGTTGGCTGCTCGGATGTCCTTCTTTTATGAAGTGTCTGTTCATATCTTTTGCCCATCTTATAATGGGGTTGTTTGTTTTCTTCTTTTCAGTACGTTTCAGTTCCTTGTAGATCCAAGATGTTAAGCCTTTGTCAGACCTGGAGTTGGCAAATACTTTTTCCCAGTCTGTAGGCTGTCTCCCTGCTCTCTTGGTGGTTTCTTTGGCTTTGCAGAAGCTTGTCAGTTTAATGAGGTCCCATTTGTCTATCTTCTCTCTTATGGCCTGTGGGTTTTGGGTTTTGTTCAAGAATTGGATGCCAGTTCCAATTTCCATGAGGGTATGCCCTTCATTTTCTAAGGTTCTTATGGTTTGAGGTTTTACATTTAGGTCTCTGATCCATTTGGAGTTAATTTTTGTGTATGGGGAGATATAGGGGTCCTGTTTCAATCTTCTGCATGTGGTCAGCCAGTTTTCCCAGCACCATTTACTGAATAGGTTCTCCTCTCCCCAGTGGTAGGTGGTGGAGGCTTTGTCAAAGATGAGTTGGTTGAGAAATTGAGGTTTTGCTTCTGGAATCTCAATTCTATTCCATTGGTCTATATGCCTGTTCCTGTACCAATACCAAGCAGTTTTGATGACTGTAGCTTTATAGTAAAGTTTGAAGTCTGGTAATGTGACACTGCCTGCTTTGTTTTTTTTTGCTGAGGATTGTTCTGGCTATTCTTGGTCGTTTGTGTTTCCATATGAATTCCTGTGTTGTATTTCTGGGTCTGAGAAGAATGTTGCTGGTAATTTGATGGGTATTCCACTGAATATGTAGATTGCCTTAGGTAGGATGGACATCTTCACAATGTTGATTCTTCCAATCCATGAGCATGGGATATTTTTCCACTTGTTTGTGTCATCTTTGATTTCTTTGAGCAGAGTTTTGTAGTTTTCATTGTAAAGGTCTTTCACTATCAAATTTGTTTATCTCTTCAAAGAACCAACTTTTTGTTTCACTGATCCTTTGTATTATCCTTTTCGTTTCAACTTAGTTTAGTTCTTCTACCATCTTTATTGCTATTTTTCCCTTCTGCTAGCTTTGAGTTTAGTTTTTAGTTTATTCATGTTTTTTATTTCCTGAGGGTGTGATATCAGGTTGTCAATTTGTGATCTTTCAGTCTTTTTGTGTGTGTGTTTGAGCCCGAGTCTCATGTCACCCAAACTGAATGCAGTGGCACTGTGGCACTGACCACCTGGGCTCAAGCAATCCTCCTGCCTCAACCTCCTGAGTAACTGGGACTATGGGCGTATACCACCACACCCAGCTAATTTTTTTATTTTTTGTAGAACAGGGCTAGACTCAAACTCCTGGACTCAGGCAATTCTCCCACCTCAGCCTCCCAAAGTGCTGGGATTACAGACATGAGCCACCATGTCCAGCCTCTTCCAGTCTTTTTAATGCAGGTCTCACACACTATAAGTGTTCTTCTGAGCATAGCTTTGGCTATGTTGCAGAGGTTTTGATATCTTGTGTGATTGTCATTTATTTCAAGGAATTTTTAAATTTGCATCTTGATTTCATTGTTGATTCAAAGATCATTCAGGAGAAGAATTGTTTAATTTCCATGCCTTTCTTTGGTTTTGAGACTTCTTGGAGTTGATTTCTAGTTTTATTCCATCCACTGTTGACTGAGAAGGTGCTTGATATGATTTCAATTTTTTTGAATTTATTGAGACTTGGTTTGTGGCCTATCATAGAGTCTATCTTAGAAAATATTTCATGCACTGATGAGAAAAATGTATATTCCATAGTTTGGGGGTAGAATGTTCTGTACATGTCTGTTAGGTCCATTTGCTCTGGGGTCCAGTTTAACTCCAGTGTTTCTTTGTTGATCTTCTGCATTGATTATCTATCTATTGCTGTCAGTAGAATGTTTAAGTCCCCCACTATTACTATTTTACCTTCTATCACTTTTCTCAGGTCTAATAGAATTTGTTTTAAAAGCCTGGAGCTCTGGTATTAGGTGCATATATATTTAAAATTGTTGGCTGGGCACACTGGCTCATGCCTGTAATCCCAGCACTTTCAGAGGCCGAGGTGAGAGGATTGCCTGGGCCTGCATGTTCAAGATCAGCCCAGGCAACTTGGCAAGACCTCATCTCTACAATAAATCAAAAAAATGAGCTGGACATGGTCGCACGTGCCTGTACTTCTGTCTACTTGGAAGGCTTAGGTGCAAGAAGCGACTGATCCCAGCAGGTCCAGGTGGCCAGGAGCAAACCATTGCCCTTCAGCCTGGGTAACAGAGTGAGACTCTGACTCAAGAAAAAAAATGAAATTGTTATATGTTCTTGTTAGATTGATCCTATTATACATTATACAATAACCTTCCTTGTTTTTTTTTCATTGTTCTTAATATCTAATATGAGAATGGGTGCTTCTACTCATTTTTTGTTTCCATTTACATGGAATTTTTTTTTCACCTGAGTCTGTGGGAGTCTTTGTATGGTTTTGTTGTTGTTGTTGTTTTGAGCCGGAGTCTCACTCTGTCACCCAGGCTGGAGTGCAGCGACTTGCTCATGGCCACCGCAGCCTTGACCTGCTGGGCTCCGGCGATCCTTCTGCCTCAGCCTTCCACGTAACTGAAACCACAGGCATGCCACAATACCTGGCTAATTTTTTCTTTTTTATTTATTGTAGAGACAAGAGCTCTCTGTGTTGCCCAGTCTGGTCTCAAACCCCTGGACTCAGGCAATCCTCTTACTTCCACCTCTCAAAGTTCTGGGATTACAGGCGTGAGCCACCTCACCTGACTGAGTCTTATGTATTAAGTGGATATCTTGAAGGCAGCAGATATTCAGACTGTGTGTTTTTTTAAACAATCCATTCTGCCAATCTGTATCTTTTAAGTAGGGCATTGAGACCATTTACATTCAGAATTAGTAATGATATTTAAGGTACTGTTCTATTCGTCATGTTAATTGTTACCTGGTAGCTTTTTTTTTTCTCTATTGTGTTGGTATTCAATGAGCCCTGTGAGTTTAATAAACTCCAGTGTTGAGCCTGGCTCGGTGGCTCAGCCTGTAATCCCATGCCTTTGGGAGGCTGAGGTGAGTGGATTGCCTGAGCCCGCAGGTTCAAGACCTGCCTGGGCAACTTGGCGAGACCTCATCTCTACAATAAATCAAAATGAGCCGGGCGTGGTAGCACATGCCTGTAGTTCCAGCTACTTGGAAGGCTGAGGGGGAAGGATCGCCGGAGTCCAGCAGGTTGAGCCTGCGGTGGCCGGAAGTGGCCACTGCACTCCAGTCTGGGTGACAGAGTGAGACTCCAACTCAAAAAAAAAATTAATAATAATCTCCAGTGTTTTTCTACGGGTATGTTTCTACCTTTTGTTTCAATATTTAGAACTCCTTTGAGTATTTCTTTAGAGCTAGTCTAATAGTCACAAATTCCCTCAGTGTTTTCTTTGAGAAAGACTTTATTTCTCCTTCACCTTTGAAACTTAGTTTTGTGGGATACAAAATCTTTGGCTGTCATTCTGTTTGAGGATATTGAAAATAGGGTCCCAATCCCTTCTGGTTTGTAGGATTTTTTCTGAGTCTGCTGTTAGTCTGATAGGCTTGCCTTTGTTAAGTCATTTGATGCTTTGGTCTCACCGCTCTTAGAATTCTTTCCTTCACATTAATATTGCATAACCTGATGACTGTATGCCTTGGGGATGACTTTTTGCAATGAGTCTTCTGGGAGTTCTTTGGGCTTCTTGTATCTGAATGTTTAGATCTCTGGCAAGTCCAGGGAAATTTTCCTCCATTTTTCCCTCAAATAGGTTTTCCAAACCTGTCGCTTTCTCTTCTTCCTCAAGAACAACTATGATTCTTAGGTTTGGATGTTTTACATAATCCCACATTGCTTGAAGACTTTTCTCCATTCTCTTGATTCTTTTTTCTTGCTTGTTGTCTGATTGGGTTAATTTGAAAGCCTTGTCTTCAAGTTCTGAGATACTTTCTTCTACCTGGTCCAGTCTACTGTTAAAACTTTCTACTGAATTTTATACTTCCCTAAATGAGTCTTTCATTTTTAGAAGTTCAGATTTTTTTTAAAGTATATATCTCTTTTGAGAGTTTTTTAATCTATGTTCTGAAACAGTTTTTTTTTTTTTTTTAATTTCTTTATGTGGTTTTCAACTTCCTCTTGGATCTCTGAGCAATTTTATAATTAACTTTTTGAAATCTGTCTCTGGACTGTGAAGGATTTCATTTTGGTTAGAACCCATTGCTGAAGTGTTAGTGTGGCCTTTAGTGGGAGTTAAAAACCCTATTTTTTTCTTATTGCTAGGATTATTTTTCTGATTCCTTTGTATTTGAGTAGATGTTCTTCTTGCTACTAAGTTGTTTTTGGTTCAATTGTTTTGTTTTGTTTCCCTTGGGAATGTGACTTTACTGTGTATACTTTATGTTTGTCTAGCTTCGGCTCTGGGTGCTTTTTTTTTTTTTTTTGAGTTGGAGTTTCACACTGTCACCCAGGCTGGAGTGCAGTGGCACACTCACAGTCACAACAGCCTCAACCTGTGGGCTTAGGCTATCCTTCCACCTCAGCCTTCCAAGTAGCTGGAACTACAGATGCATGCCACCACACCTGGCTAATTTTTGTGATATATTGTAGAGATGAGGTCTTACCAAGTCGCCCAGGCGTCTTGAACCCCCAGGCTCAGACAATCCTCTAGCCTCAGCCTCCCAAAGTGCTGGGATTACAGGCTGAGCCACTGCGCCTGGCCTCTGGGTGCTTTGAGTGGCATAGACTCTGAGGTGTTCCTTGGTTATAGAGCATCTTTATGTGTTGAATTTCTCAGATATATCACAGATGCTGTCTGTGGTAGCAGGAATTGTGCGTGCATGTGGGTTCATGTCTCTTGTGGGTCTGGAATGCCAAAGGCCTAATGAAGTGTATCTTGTTTGCCAGTGGTGTGGTGTGGTGTGCTCTTTCTTCCTGCGCAGTGTTTCTCTCTGGGTTGAGCCTTGGAGCCTTCGAGCCTGAGGAGGCACCCCTGGGTGACAACTAGCTGCAGTTGGAGTGGGAGGGGGTGAGGGTGTATGCAGCGTCCTGCGTCCTGCGGAAGGATAAAGTCTCAGCCCTGACGGAGACCGTTGAGGAGGCTCTCAGTGAGATGCCTAAGGTCTGGGTTGATTTTGCCCCCCAGGGTGCTCCCCTGCTGTGGTGCACCCCCCATTTCCCGAGAGTGGGAACCTGTGAGGGCCCAACCACTGTGACAGTGACTACTCTTCTGGGGCTTGCTGTCCTGTGAGGCGGCTGCAGTTCCACTGGTGCTGGAGAGGGCCTGCCAGGCATCCGGTCTTGTGAAGGCACAAGGGCAAGAGTCTAAGAAGAGATGGCCGCTGATGTCTCTGCAGGTCCCATCCTCTGCAGAGAAGCTCTCTGGTGCCTCAGACGGTGAACTAGTCTGCAAGCTCTGTGGTGGCATGGGCTATCTTCTCATTTCCTGAGGAGGGCGGCCATGCTGTGAACGGATGTATATTTCTTGGTCATTTGCTGCATCATTCTGCAGATTTCAGAACCTGCCCGGGTCAGGCCTAAATGCGGAGATGGGTAAGGCTCCTGGGTAGGCCCTGTCCATCTTCCAAGGTGACTCATGCTACCAGAGGGTACCCAGCCAAGGTGTGGCTGGCAAGAAGAAGAAATGCACATATCACAGCTGCCTGGGTGGCACAATTCACCGAGACCGCTCCCGATGTTGGCCAGGGTCCCCTCAGTGCAGGGATGGCCCCACCGGCAGTGCATCCAATTACTATGGTCTGCTCTGGCCGCCTGCCTCCACCCTCTGATGGGACCCTCCACACATTAGAGACAGCTTCACCCCCAGCCTCTCCAGTTCAGCTCTGTGTCCCAGCACCCAAGGCTTGGTCTGTGCCAAGATCCAAGTGCCCAAACTGCATCAACATGCACTGATGACCAAAGGAACTGCAGGTCTAATTCTTGAAACTAGAGCCCAGAATGAGTCACGTGTCTTTGGAAACATCTGATTTTCTTCTGATAAGATTCTGGACTGATGGGTACAGTGGCTTACGCCCATAATCTCAGCACTTTGGGAGGCAGAGACAAGAGGATTGCCTGAGCCCAGGAGTTCAAGACCAGCCTGGACAACATGGTGAGACCTCGTCTCCATAATAAACCAAAAAATTAGCTGTGTGTGGTGGTGTATGCCTGTCATCCCAGCCACTTGGAAGGCTAAGTTGGAAAGATCACCTGAGCCCAGCAGGTCAAGGCTATGGTAGCCATTGCACTCCAGCCTGGGCTACAGAGTGATGATCTGATTCAAAAAAAAAAATTAAGGTTAGGGTTAAAGTTAGGGTTAGGAATAATGTTTAAAAAAAGGAGGGGGACGGCTCAGTGGCTCAGCCTGTAATCCCAACACTTTAGGAAGCGAAGTCAAGTGGACTGCCTGAGCCCGTGAGTTTGAGACCAGCCCGGGCAACTTGGCGAGACCTCGTCTCTAAAATAAATTTTTAAAAAAATTAGCCAGGCATGGTAGCGCGTGCCTGTAGTTCCGGCTACTTGGAAGGCTGAGTTGGAAGGATCACCTGAGCCCAGCAGATCGAGGCTATGGTAGCCATTGCACTCCAGCCTGGGCTACAGAGTGATACTCCGACTCAAAGAAAAAAACACGATCTGGGTTTAAACTAGAAATAGCTCACAGTAACCTGGATAGGTTCTACTTCCATCGGTTGCTAAGGTGCAAGCCACCTGGCCACCCCCGAAGTAGCCAGACCTGCTGCTGGGTCCAGAATGGTGTGCTGCTTCCAAATTTCTCTTCCTAAATGTGTCTGTTCAGCAGAATCTTGCAGTCATTTCACATTTGCCCAGGGGCAGTGTTGGCTCAGTGGTTCTCAAAGTGGGTCGCAGACCAGCAGTGTCAGCGACTCCTGGGAACTTCCCAGAAGTGCCCATCCTCAACCCTTCCCACCTCCCCACCCCACCCCCCAGGCCTGTGGAATCAGAACTCCCAGGGCCTGGGCCTGCCATGGGGTCTGCACAGTCCTCAGGAGCTCCTGGTGCACATGGAGATATCTGAGGGCTGCAGACAGGACTCAAGCTGTAGGGCAGGGCGTGGAGTCTGTGGGGCCCACCCTGCTGCCTTCTCAGCCTGCTGGCTGTCTCTCCTGCGCCCCTTGAAGCCTGTGCCCCCACCTGTCGTCTGTGTGCCTTTCCAGTTCCTACCAATATTGCCCAGGCTGGTCTTGAACACGGAGTGCTGGTTTCATTCTGTACAGGTAAAGGAGAGTCAGTAACGGCCAGGCTGAATTCTCCATAGGCTCAGAGGCAGAGGGCTAGGATGGCTTGTTTTACTTTTTAAAAAATACAAGAATGACAGGCCGGGCGCAGTGGCTGTAGTCCCAGCACTTTGGGAGGCCAAGGCAGGAGGCCTCATCCCAGGTTCAAGACCAGCCTGGGCAACACAGTGATACTTTGTTTCTACAAAAAAAAATCTTTTTAAGTTATCCAGGCATGGTTGCATGCACTTGTAGTCACAGCTACTCGAAAGGCTGAGATGGGACACTTGACACTTGAGTCGAGGAGGCTGAGGCTGCAGTGAGACAGGATCATGCCACTGCACTCCAGTCTAGGCCGCAGAGTGAGACTGTCAAATCAGTCAATCAATCTAAACAAGAATGGGCTAGGCACTGTGGCTCACACCTATAATCCCAGCAATTTGGGAGACTGACGCAGGAGAATCACTTGAGCACTGGAGTTCGAGACCAGCCTGGGCAACATAGTGAGACCTTGTCACTACAAAAAATGAAAAAATTAGCGAAGTGTGGTAGCACATGCTTGTAACAGCCCCAGCTACTCAGGAGACTGACCCAGGAGAATCGCTTTAGTCCAGGAGTTGGAGGCTATGGTGAGCCATGACTGTGCCACTGCACTCCAGCCTGGGCAACAGAGTGAGACCCTGACCAAAAAGAAAAAGAAAAGAAAAGAAATACAGGCCTAGCTGTGTCCTACAGCCTGAGACTGCGGCCTGAGACTTGTGCCCACTGGATGGTTGGCTTCGGCCTTGGTCGCCCTCAGTGCTGGGGTTGCTGCGTCAGTGGTTTGTCCCCAGCCAGACCTGGAAAGTCCCTCCCACCTCTCTGTTCTCTCCAGTGCCTGCCACATGTCTAAGTCCAGTACGGGTCTTTTGAAGAAATTAACGAAAGACCAGGCACCTCCCCGGAGCCAAAGCACAGCCACACAGGTTCTTCTTGCAACACACTCACAGCAGTTGTAAATGTCCTAAGAAAGCAAGCTGGTGCTCCTCTCCGTGCGCGACCCCAGGACTGACAGGCTATTTTTAAAGGTCTGAATATTAGAAAGTCATGACAGCAATGCTCTTACCCACTGTTATTGTTCTAATCCCGCATAAGAAATCGCCCTCATCTTTCTCCTCCTGGGTTGTTAAGAAGAAAGCAACCAGACGACCAGTTGTTCAGACCTCAGCAACTATTGCAGAAATGCCACTTAAGCATGTTCTCCGCATTTTATTAGGGAACACAAGTACTGTTCAATAAAAACGTTATGGGGTAACTATGTTTATAATGTGCAAACCCAGTGAGCCACTTACGAGTCTGCCTGCGGCCGGGTTCCTCCACTTACCTACTCCCTTCCAGTTCTTCTCAGGCCCTTTTAAACACCACTGCCTCCAGGAAGTCTTGTCGAAGCACCTCGCAAGAGGTGACTAGCCACATTCTGACACTCCCCGCCTCTAAGCAACCGGCCCCATGAGCACAGATCTCTGTTCTGCTCAGTCATGTTCTAGAAGGAGTCGACACGTTTTCTGTGAAGAACCGGAGGCAATATTGTGGTTTGGGGCCACCCGTCATCCCTGTTGCATGTTCTTCTTGGTTTGGTGTTTTGTTTTTGCAACTCTTTAGAATATAGAGCCTGGAATCCCAGCACTTTGGGAGGCTGAGGTGAGTGGATTGTCTGAGCCTGCGGGTTCGATACCAGCCTGGGCAACTTGGCGAGACCTCATCTCTGCACTAAAATAAAAAATTAGCTGGGCGCGGTGGCACGTACCTTTAGTTTCAGCTACTTAGAAGGCTGAGGCAGAAGGATTGCCAGAGCCCAGCAGGTGGACACTGGAATGGCCGTGAGTGTGCCACTGCACTCCAGTCTGGGCGACGGAGTGAGACCAACTCAAAAAAAGGAGGGGTATAGCAATAGCCTGGCACAGTGGCTCATGACTGTTTGTGTGTCTTGAGAGACCGAGGCAAGAAGATCACGTGAGGCCAAGAGTTTGGGGTTACAGTGAGATACAATCGCCCCACTGCACTCCAGCCTAGGCAACAGAGTGAAACCCTGTCTCAAAAAAATTTTAATTAAAAATAAAAAGAGACGAGAGGAAACAAGGGGAGGGGTTTTTCCTGCAAGAGAGAAAAAAAAAAAGCCAGGCATGTTGTTGGATCTTGCCTGTAATCCCAGCACTTTGGGAGGCGGAAGTGAGAGGGTTCCCTGAGCCCAGGGGTTCGAGACCAGCCTGGGCAACTTGGCGAGACCTTGTCTCTACAATAAATAAAAAAATTAGCTGAGTGTAGTGGCACACATCTGTAGTTCCAGCTACTTGGGATACTGAGGTGGAAGGATCGCCTGAGCCCAGCAGGTGAGCTGTGGTGGCCCTGAGCATGCCACTGTACTCCAGCCTGGGCGATAGAGTGAGATTCCAATTCAAAATAAATAACAAAAAGAATGTAGGGCATTCAGAAACAGGTCAGGCGCACGTGTGGCCCCTGGCCGTAGCTTCTGACCTCTGTTCCAGAGCCACACCTGGCACGTAGCAAATGCACCCAAGACAGCTCTTGAGTGAGCATCATGTTCTCTTCGGCACAGCCATGCAGCAAAGGGCCTGAGTGTGCAGGGTCGGGGCCACGTCCTGGCTCTGCACATGGTGAGCTGTACATCCCCCAACAAGTCACTGATTAAAGGAAGACAAGGCTTGTGACAGCATCAGCTGGCCTCATCCCGCCCGTGCCTCCTCCTCAGCCTTCTGTACCCACAAAGCAGAAACCCATGTCCCCCTACTCCCAACCCCCCACCGGTGCCCGCCATGGAGCACTCAGCCTTCCCGCCGCCAGTGGGGGTCTGTGCCCCCATGACCTCTTTGACCCCTCCTGCCACCGCCCGTCCCTCCTCACTTGTTCCAGGCACGCTGGCCATCGGCCATGTAGGCATGTCCTGAATCGGGGCCTTTGCACCTGCTGCCTCCTGGACTGGATTGTGTCTCCAGAGACTCTGTGTGTGGAAGCCATAACTCCCACTGTAACCATACAGGAAACAGGGCCTTGAAGGGGGAAACAAGTTAAATGAAGTCATCAGGGCCCCGATCCAATGACACCGGTGTCCTTATGAGAAGAAGGAGGATGGCGTGGGCACAGAGGGAAGATCATGGGTGGACATGGTGAGAAGGCGCCATCCACAGGTCTCAGGAGAACCAGCCCTGCCGACCCTGGTTCCTGGACTTGCAGCCTCGAGAACTGTGAGACAGGACATTGATTCTTGCTGTTTAACCCAGCCTGTGCAACTAAGACGCCCAGGCAGCTCAGGACACATCACCTTGCTTCCTCCAGGCTCTGCCCCCATGTCGAGCTGCCCGGCCACTGTGGGGAGCAGCCCCACATCCACCTCTCTCTCCCCCTTCCTCTGTGCACTGCGCTCTACCCTCTTCCATGACCCTGCAAGCCCAGATGCGGGGACATCACTTGTTCCCCACCGTCCTCGGACCTAGGCAGCTCCAGAAGCCTCCATGCGTCTGGGTTGAATAAGTTGGGAGGGCACATCATGCCCACCCACAGGGTCTGTGGAGCACCAAGTGAGATCCCATGAGGGTCCACCAGGCACAAGCTAAAGGTGCTGTAAGCCGGGCTCGGTGGCTCAGCCTGTAATCCCGCGCCTTTGGGAGGCGGAGGTGAGTGGATTGCCTGAGCCCGCGGGTTCAAGACCCTCCTGGGCAGCGAGACCTCATCTCTACAATAAATCAAAAAATCAGCCGGGCGTGGTAGCGCGCGCCTGTAATTCCGGCTACTCGGAAGGCTGAGGCGGAAGGAGCGCCTGAGCCCAGCAGGTCGAGGCTGCGGTGGCCGGGAGCGGCCACTGCACTCCATTCTGGGCGACAGAGTGAGACTCCGACTCAAAAAAAAAAAAGGCGCTGTAGACGGTAGGGCGTGGTCTCGTGGCTGCAGCTCTGGGGATTCTGGAGAAGGCCTCTTGCCAGGCGTGCGAGCCGGGACGGCCTCCGGGGAATGATGGACCCCTGGCTCATGCTCTGCGCTCACTCCAGAATTGTCGCAGGCTTTCAATAGCCAGCGCATGTTCTGCACTGCAAGCGTGCATTCCCACGCCCGTTCCCATACCCGCTGGCCACACAGGCAGTGCCTCTGCTGCCTCCCCAAGTCCCCCAGAGACCAGCACCTGGCAGCCACAGCCCCACAGCCACTCGCACTAATCTGGTCACAAGGGCCCCCCATCCTGAGCCCACCACGGGCACCTGCATGAGGAATGCCCCCCAGGATCTCCGGAGAGGTCCTCAAGGACCAACTGTTGCTGTCCCAGAGGTGCTCCCATGACCCCTGAGTCTGCCATCTTCTGATGAGGTCTGGGGTGGGCACAGCCACTCTCTGGGCAACCAAGGGTCACTGACCTTACTAGGCCAGCGTCACCCGGGAGCTTTGACTAACTTGTGTGATCCTCACAGCAACTCCCAGAGGCAGATGTGAGGTCATCTCACAGATGAGGAACCGTTGCCAAAAACGCAAGGTGACGCCCTGGGGTCACATGGTCGGTGCAGAGCCAGGACAAGCAGAGCCCATAGGGTCCTACCCAGCACGTGCCAGTTCAGCGGGTCACTGTGGGCTGAAGACCCGGAGTCCCGCCTGCAGGCTCGGTGTCTATGCCTGCGCTGCCATCAGGTGCTCAGGCCACCCCTGGGTGCTGGGAACGTGCCCCATCCTGCCTGGGAGGTGCTGCACAGTCCTTATGAAAGACTTTGTAACAAAGAATGCAAAATATCTCATTATTGATTTTCTATTGACTACCTGTTAAATGATAGTATTTTGGATATAGTAGCTTAAAGAAAACATACTATTAAAATTAAGATGATCTTTTCTTTTAACTTTTTTTATTTTGAGTTAGAGTCTCACTCTGTCACCCAGGCTGGAGTGTAGGGGCACGCTCACAGCCACCCCAGCCTCGAACTGCTGGGCTCAGGCGATCCTTCCACCTCAGCCTTCCAAGTAGCTGGAACTACAGACATGCACCACCACGCCTAATTTTTAAAAAAAATTTATTGTAGAGACGAGGTCTCACCAAGTTGCCCAGCCTGGTCTCGAACCCATGAGCTCAGGCAATCCTCTCGCCTCGGCCTCCCAAGTGCAGGAATTATAGGTGTAAGCCACCACGCCCAGCCTTTTAATGTGGCCACTAGAAAACTCTGAATTACCCATGTGGCTCCCACATGTGGCTCTCATGATGTCTCTGTGGACAGTGCTGCAGAGACCCAACACACAGAAGCACGGGCCATGAGGCCGGTGCCGTCCCAGACAAGCACTCATGCGGGTTTCTGCATCGAAGGAAAAGAGCGCTCCCAGTGCAGAGTGGTGGCTCCTACTGGGCGTTTGCCGCGTGCTCAGTGCAGCCGGTGTTACTGCCTTATCTACCCCTGGAAACATCACAGGGAGCAGGCCCGCTCTGCACAAAACTAGAGCGGTGCTGCCTGTCTGCATTCTTCAACTGGCATGAACTTGCCTCAGCCCACAAGTGCCAGAAACGGGGCTTTGCTCAGTAGCGGCCAAACTCTCCACAAACACAGCTGGCTGCACGGGACGTGCCACAGTCCTTGGACTTCCTCAGGTCTAACTCCACAGCCCCATCCCACGGGGCCTGTAGAGTATTCATGTGGGCTGCCCAGAGATGGGGAGAAGGGGCTGGTGTGGCAAATGTAATGCAACGCTAAGTATTTGTGTATTTAAACATATCTCAAGGTAGAAAAGGTACAGTACAAATACGGCATAAAAGATGTTAGGGTCACACTCCCAGCGGGGCCACGGGAATGTTAGGCCAGACCCTCCAGGTGTGTGGGTGTCCGTGTGCAATCCGCTGCTGCATGAAAGAGGCAAAGAACTGCACAGAAGCTAGGTTGGAAAATATAGCTTATTTAGAAAGTAAATTGCGAGAGAGAGAAAGAGGAGATTCACCTCCCCAAGGTAGGGAAGGGGGCCAAAGCCAAGAAACATGGTGATAGCCATCGCTCAAAGAGCGCACGGCCACACCAGAGTCCAGTAAGGCAATGGCAAAATGGCTGCTCGTGGTTGAGTCCTTTGAACCTTTTCCTTGGATGGGGGAAGGTCATTAAGGGGATTGGGTGGTGGCCTGCTCCACGTCATCACGAAGGGACAGGTGAGAGCGGAACTGCCGTCTGGGGATGGACAGCAGGCAGATGGGTGGGTCAGTCACGTGGTTGCTGCCATGGTGGTGGACTAGATGCGAGGAGACAAGGGGAGGGGTTTTTCCTGCAAGAGACCTGTCAGGCATTTGCAATCCACAAGCTCCTTGGCCAAAAGATGGTCTTATTATCATTTCTGTGACTTCAGCCAGCTAAGGAACCTGAAAGTTTCTCAGCAACTATTATGCTAAACCATGAACCGAAGGGTTGGGCTGTCCTTGTCTTGCACTGAGCACAGCGGCAAGTGTTCAGGGGGTGGGGTAGGCTGCCGTTTGGCCGGCAGTAGGACGCGCTCTTTCTCAAGCCGGCCTATCTATGTCTAACCTCTGCTAGATTTAGAGCGTGTCAGGAAAGCCTGTACTGCAAGGGCCCACCCTCCAAAGAATAATTCTGGGCTTTCTGGAGTCCCTTCTCATATGTTATAGTAAATACATAAACGGTACATCGCTATTTATTATCATGATCAAGTATTATGTGCTGTACGGTATTGTATGTGCCAGGCTTTCACACGGCTGGCAGTGCAGGATGTGTGTTCACACCACCACAAACACATAATGATGCTTTGTGCTGCAGTGTTGGGAGGGTTCCGACATCACTGGGCACCAGGAGCTCTTCGGCTCCCCTGTGATCTCATGGGCCCACCGCCATGCCGGCTGTCCGTCTTGACTGGAACAGTGTTATGCAGCACACAGCTGCAATTGCTCAAGTTGCCTGGCCACACAAAACTTCCTGAGTCAATATGTTAAACCCAAAATTCAAAATCCGAGAGACCACCAAAGAGCCAGCTCCGATGCAAACACACGGGGGTCTTTATTCAGGCTCGAGTCACGTTTGAAGCTGATGCAGCAGTTTCAGGGACAAGAAAGAGCCCCGACCCAGGCTAACACGCACCTTTTATACATAATTCTGAAGGGGTGGGGTGGCTTTACAAACTTGTGCACACAGGGTTGGATAAAAACTATATGACGCAGTTACAAAGACTTTGATTGGTTGATTCGAGTTCGATTTGCGTGGGCTCAGGCTTAGTTACTTGTGATGGACAAGTAACTGCCAAACGGGTGGAATGGAATGCCAGATAAGCTAGGTTTAGTGAGCAGGCAGGAGGTTTCAAACAACACTGAGCTTACCAGGAGAGAGAGGCCACAGAGGCTACCACAATTTAAGCAAAGGAATGTCCGGAAGGGGCTTATTGCTTAACATTCACACACTGCTAGCAGCAGTTGCAGAATTCATATAGTAATAGTTCTTTTTTGAGTTTTTTTTTTAATCTCTTGGGTCTCTCAAATATGGCTGCCCCCTTGGGTCAGGGAGGGAAATCCACCCCTCAGGGTCAAGCTAGTTCCTTTCGGGACACCCCTCTGTCCTCAACCTCTAAGCTCGGGCAGAGATGACAGTAGGTCTTCTCTCTCCTTTTCTCAGAGCTGCAAATGGACAGGCAACGAGGCTGCATTTGTTTCCACAGGCTGACATAACCAATCGCCCAGACTGGAGGGCTGAAACAAGTTCATCCGCCTGCAGTTCAGGAGGCCAGAGGCTGAGATCGAGGGGCCGGTGGAGCGGGTCTCTCCAGGCTCTCAAGGAAGACCCTTCCCAGCCCTCCCAGCTTCTGGTCCGGCAGCAGTCCTCGGTGTCTCCCGGCTGGCAGCCACATCACTCCGTCTCTCCGGTCTTTGCCTCTGTCTCCACACGGCCTTCCTCCCATGTCTGTGTCTCCTGTTCCTCTAAGGACACCAGTCTTTGGATGTGGGGCCCAGAATAGGACGATTTCCCCTCAGGTCCTTACCTCATTTCATCCACAAACCACTATTTCTAAAGAAGGTCACGTTCCGAGGTCCTGAGTAGACACAGATTTTTGGTGGACACTATTCAAGCCACTATACCTAACTAAGTGGCACTTTTGCAGGGATCAAGTAAGATTTTTTTTCGTCTTTTTTTTTTTTAGTTTTTTTTTAGTTGGAGTTGCTCTGTTGCTCAGGCTGGAGGGCAGTGGCACACTCATGGCCACCCCAGCACTGACCTGCTGGGCTCCGCCTCAGCCTTCCAAGTAGCTGAAAGTACAGACGCATGCCACCATGTCCGGCTATTTTTTGTGATTTATTATAGAGATGAGGTCTCACCAAGTTGCCCAGGCTGGTCTCGAACCTGCGGACTTGGGCAATCCTCTTGCCTTGGCCTCCCAAAGTGCTGGGATGACAGGCAGAGCCACCATGCCCGGCCGATTTTTTAAAAATCTTAAAGAACATTTCCTGGAGCCAGTATTGCTCTGTGTACACCTCACAGACAGGCTCTGGTGGACGCCTCACCCCAACCCCATTCAGTGGGTACACAATATTCCCTTTTACAAACAAGAAAACTGGGGCACCGAGGGTTCAGGCACACTGCCTGAGGTCACAGGGCCATTGGAGCAGTAGAACTGGGAGGCACTGCCTCATGGGATGACTCTGACGCCTGAGTCTCCCCCCACTTGGCCATTCGCTCACCCAAGTTGTCTGGAGGGCGTCCTTCCTGCTTCTGCTCACGAGCACGTCTCTCTGTGGACGTGGAGGTGAGGCTGCTGCTAGGGCCTCCTGGGATTTCTGACAATGTCACGACGTGTGACCACTGGTTGGAAGCCTGCCCAGGGGTGGCAGTGGCGGACAGGCCTCCAGAGTCTGCCTCTGTCCCTGGCCCTGCCAGTGGCATCTTTGTGTCCTTCCTTCTGCAGGGGTAATCAGTAAAGCCAGGGTGCTGGAGAGCCATCAGCATTAATTAACAGTGGAGCAGGCTGGAAAATACATGGACACTAAAGCAAATCGTATTGACTTCAGGGATCTGTCCTTTGCCAGGCGGTTGTATAACTTAGATGGATCTTATTTGAATTTTAGAACAAGACTTTGTTTTTTTTAACAAAAGCATTTTTAACACGGAAAAATAAAAGACATTAAAAATATAATGACAAAAAAAGACAGAGGAGGCCATCCCAGCATTCTGGGAGGCTGAGACGAGTGGATTGCCTGAGCCCGTGGGCTCAAGACCAGCTTGGCAAGATCTCGTCTCTACAATAAATCAAAAAAATCAGCCGGGTCTGGTAGCACACGCCTGTAGTTCCAGCTACTCGGAAGGCTGAGGCGGAAAGATGGCTGGAGCCCAGCAGGTCGAGGCTGCGGTGGCCATGAGCGTGCCCCTGCACTCCAGCCTGGGCAACAGAGTGAGACTCCAACTCAAAAAACAAAAACAAAAACAAAAGAAAAAGACAGAGGAAGGGGTCTCAGTGACAGTGGTTTTCCTAGAAAAGCAGACTCCGCTTCAGAACCATCACAACCAACACCGCTCGCACCAGGGACAAGCTGTGGATGGGACTGAGGCCTCCTGGGCCCCTTGGAGTGCTGGTCTTCCTACCCGGTGCCTCCAGCGCCCTGACCCCGCTGCATTTAGGGACATGTTTCGAAAAGTGATGACTTCTCCAGGCAGAGAATAGCAGAACACGGAGTGATTCAGAACAGGCTCTTCCCCACCAAGCAGGGCCTGACTGCAGGCTGACTAGTGGGGGCTTGCAGAGGCCGGCTCCCCCCACAGCCCTGACCCCCGACCCCATCCTGGCACCTCCTCTGCCCTCTTCACGGCCCAGCCAGGTCGTCACGGGCCAACCTAGCCAGACCTGCGCCAGTGCGTCAATGGGTCCGTACGACAGTCTGCCTCAGCTACCCACCCCACGCCTGTGATGACAGCTGTGATCCCTCTCCATGAGCAGCTCTCCCTGCCTGCGGGCTGCTGCACCCTCTGTTCTCACTGGACTGCGGTGTCCTGAGGACCAGACCGGCCATTTTCTCATTCATCTTGGCACTCAGCAGGGGTGAAAACGGCTGAGGGAGGCTTGTGGCAGAGTTTAATTGTCAGACATGATAAACAGAGATTCACACATCACAGTGGACAGCGCCTTCTGCGAGCCCTTGACACGCCCCACAGAACTTACGCCATGTCCCCACCATGAGGGACGTCTCGGTGGTGAGAGAATAAGCCAACTTGCAGAAAGAACAGCCAGCCAGCCAGCCAGGCATGGTGGTTCACGCCTGTAATCTTAGCACTTTGGGAGGCTGAGGCCAGAGGATTGCCTGAATCCAGGAGTTTGAGACCAGCATGGGCAACTTGGCAAGCCCTCGTCTCTAAAGAAATAAAAAAAAAGAGAGAAGGACAGACAGGAGACCAAGCTGGCACCTCATGAGCTCTGGAATATGCTCCTTTACTTGGGTTTCTGTCACTTGCCACAAAGAGCCCCAATTAAGATAACAGAAGAGACCACGTCATGAACATCTGGAAGCACAGTCAAAACCCCGGGACTTTGGGAGCCACTGTCACCCGAGCAAAGACCCAGGAAGATGCAGGAACCATCCCTCCCTTCAACACCTCCCAGGGCTGCCGGCCAGCCTCCGTGGTCTCCCTGCCACAGAAAGTCCTTCTTCCTAATTCCTGTAACCCAATCAGTGAGTGCACCCATGAGCCGAACACCCACAGGCACTGTGCAGGAAGGGACAACAGGGCCGGCAGCCTCTGTCCTGCGGGTGCTCACTGCCTGGGGAGTAGGGATGGAACATCCACTTTGCTGTAATGTCACCTGCCTGTCTGTTTCTTCCCATGCCAAGGTCTGGTGTCGCCGACATGGACAAGCCACTCTGTTCCTACCTTGTTCCTGCCGAGGTTCATTCCATTTGTCTCTTTTTTTTTTTTTGAGTTGGAGTCTCACTCGGTCACCCAGACTGGAGTGCAGTGGCCGCTTCCGGCCACCGCTGCCTCGCCTGCTGGGCTCCAGCGATCCTTCCGCCTCAGTCTTCCGAGTAGCTGGAATTACAGGCATGCGCTACCACGCCTGGGTAAGTTTTTGATTTATTGTAGAGATGAGGCCTCGCCAAGTTGCCCAGGCAGGTCTCGAACCCACGGGCTCAGGCAATCCATTCATCTCAGCCTCCCAAAGGTGCGGGATTACAGGCTGAGACACTGAGCCCGGCTGCTCAGTGGAGCTTTTACTGAGCCAAGGAGACACAGAAACAGGGCTAGCTTTCTGGGCATGTGACCTGTGCAGTCCTTGCGCAGGGCACAGAGCCTCACATAGGGTTTATGCTTTGCTCTGCTACCATCATTTTGGATTTTTTTTTTTTTTTTTTGAGTTGGAGTCTCACTCTGTTGTCCAGACTGGAGTGCAGTGGCTGCTCCCGGCCACCACAGCCTCGACTTGCTGGGCTCCGGCGATCCTTCCACCTCAGCCTTCCAAGTAGCTGGAACTACAGGCATGCACTACCACGCCCAGTTAATTTTTTGATTTATTGTAGAGATGAGGTCTCGCTGCCCAGGCGGGTCTCGAACTCGCGGGCTCAGGCAATCCACTCACCTCAGCCTCCCAAAGGCGCGGGATTACAGGTTAAGCCACTGAGCCCGGCTTCCATTGGTTTCTATTTCTCAAGATTTTTGATCCACTGATGGCACTTTCTGAATGGAGGCAAGCACGGTGACTAGGGATTCACACTCAGTGCATCGGTTATCTATGCTGTGTAACAAAACTGCTCCAAAACTTAGTGACGTAGAACAATTGGCTGTGGTGTCCAGGTTAGCTGGGTGGTTCTCTCCTGAGGTTGCAGTCAAGATGGCAGCTAGAGTCATATCATCGGAAGGCTCGACTGGGCCTGGATGACCTGCTTCCACACACCTGAACAGCTAGAACTGGCTGCTGGCAGAGGACTCAGACTTCCACAGAGCTACGTGAGTGGCTTCAGGACGCTGCAGCCAGCTTCCCCCAGAGCATGTCCTCCAAAAGAGGAAGCAAGCAGGAGACCATGTGGTGACAGATGCCACACTCTCACTTCTGCCACATTCTACTTGTTAGAAGCAAGTCACTAAGTGAGCCCACACTCAACGGGAGAAAAGTTTGAGGGGAAGATTATTAAACAAACAAAAAATCTTGTGGACATAGTCTTAAAATCAGTACACTTAATTTAAAAAAAATACATTCTCCCTGGGCACGGTGGCTCAAGTCTGTAATCCCAGCACTTTGGGAGGCCGAGACAAGAGGATTGCCTGAGTCTGCAGGTTCAAGACCAGCCTGGGCAATATGGTAAGACCTTGTCTCTACAATAAATCAGGAAATTAGCCAGTTGTGGTGGTGCATGCCTGTAGTTCCGGCACTTGGAAGGCTGAGGCAGATGGATCACTGGAGCCCAGCAGGTCAACACTGTGGTGGCCGTGAGCGTGCCACTGCACTCCAGCCTGGGCAACAGCATGAGCTCCAACTAAAAAAATAAAAAAATTATGTCCCATTTCCCTGAATTTTGGGCACTTAGACCCAAGTCTTCTGCCACCTTGATAGAATTTTCTATCATGTGTCGACCTTAGCATTTAGTCTTCAGCAAAGAAAAAGAAATTATCTTCCAAACTCTTCAGGAAATTCCTTCCAATACCCATCAGATACTTCTAACAAAAACCAAAAAGAAAATGACAGGTCTCCCCTAGGGTTAACTCTGAACCTCTTGTATAGTTTAATATATAATTTCCGTTTTTCCTGTTACTAGATACCACCTGGGGAAAAGCTCATCTGGCTCCACAAAGCTGGGGAATCAGAGTTAACTAAGCAAGACTGAGAGCTTCCGTGTGCTGATGAGTATCTTGAATCTCTGGGAGAGGGACATTGTGCAACAGAAAGGTTTTTTAAGTGAAGCAATTCACAGACGCAGCTTTCCTCAGAATACACATTGCAAAAAGACTTGCCTGCAGCTTTTGTTGGGAATGTAGCATCCAAGGACCCTTAGGGGTGTGTTAATCCACTGAGCCTTTCACCCAACACAGAGTCCAAGACCCCTGGGCTGTGAGGAAGAGTGAAGGCCCCCCTGTGTTAGCTCTGGACAGGGCCCCTGCCTCCTCCAGAGGGACTGAACACTACGATGGTGAGAGCCACCCTGGAAGGACCTTTCTTTCCCCTTTTGGTAACTGAGCAGACCAGCCTCAGCTAGCCCCTTCTGCCGTCAGCATCCCTGGCAGGCCAGGCTGTGCCAGGGCTCTGGCCGGCACAGCCCTGCACTGCAGGTTCCCAAGAGGTGTTCCTCAGCCCAGAGAGCCTTTGACAAGCTTCTTGCTACATGGATGCCTGAGTTTGGGAACCACACATGAGGATGTTCTCTCCTGCGTCTCTGCTGAGGACTGCCCCAAGGAGCCCATGCTGGGTCTGCTGTGTGTCTGTAACCCACACCTGCGACATCACAGTTCCAAACTTTATTTTTCTCAACACACACATCAGAGATACGTGCAAGGTGACTTTACAAATCAACAGACTCTCCACCCCAAGATATCACCAGTACTTAGCCCAGTGTCTAGCACTTAAGAGGCAAATGTTTTTCAAATGTGGGGTGAATGTAAGACTCACAGTGTCATCTTTATTTATCAGAGGATGAGGGAGAGCAGTCACCAAAGAGAAGCCTGAGGGAGGCTGATGGAAAGAGCCCGCCTCACTGGCTGTCCACCTGCAGGCAGGCTAGACTGGGCTGGGCTCGGCCACATCCCTGGAGTTCTCCCAGATGGCGCTTATGACAATCCATCACACTAGCCCATGCTGTGCTTGCAGGCTGCAGGTCTTCTCCTGGATTCAGAACGTGCCTGCTGTTCCACACTTGCACACCCCTCAGAACCCAAGGGCACTACATCAAGGCAGCCTTTGGAGGCTCCTGGTTCTCCTTGCTCCAAAGGAGTGGGGTGGTGGTAAGATGTGGGGACATCCTGCAGCCCTGGACGCTTGACAGATCTCAGGGTGAAATTGCACCTGGGGTCAGGTGCAGTGGCTCATGCCTCTAATCCTAACACTTTGGGGAGGTGGAGGCGAGAGGATTGTTTGAGCCCAAGGGGTTGAGACCAGTCTGGGCAACTTGGCGAGCTCTCATGTCTACAATAAATCTAAAAAAAAAAAAAAAAATTGGCGAGACCCCATCTCTACAATTAATTAAATAATTAGCAAGGCATGGTGGCGTGCACCTGTGGTTCGTTTCCAAGGCTGAGGTGGAAGGATCGCCTGAGCCCAACAGTTTGAGGCTGCAGTGGCCGTAAGCATGCCACCGCATTCCAGCCTGGGTGACAGAGTAAGACTCTGACTCAAAAAGGAAGAAATAGCCACTGAGATGCAGTGAGTACCCAGACAGTCAGAATGACCATGGGCATGCTTTGTTCTTGCATTTTGTTTTGTGGTTTTTTTTCCTTGTCATATTCTCAAATGAGGACGTTCTTACCTCTGCCTCCATGGACATGTTATAATTCTTCGTGTGATGGGAGAGTCCAGAACGTGTTACCCCTTTCAGACCCGCAAGCAGCATCAGACTGACCCCGTATTTCCTTCCACGTTCATCTTCAAATCTTTACAATGTAGGTTGGGCATGGTGGCTCACGCCGGTAATCCCGCACTTTGGGAGACCAAGGCAGGAAAATCGCTTAAACCCAGGAGTTTGAGATTAGCCTGGGCAACAAAGCAAGGCCTTGTCTCTACAAAAATAAAAATTAAAAAAAATCAGCTGGACAAGGTGGTGTACATCTGTAGTACCAACTACTCAGGAATCTGAGACAGAAGGATTGCCTGAGCCCAGGAAGTCGAGGCTACAGTGAACTGTGATTGTGTCATTACACTCCAGCCTGGGCGACAGATTGTGACCCTGATTCAAAAACTAAAATCAAATTAATAAATAAAATCTTTAGAATGCTAAATTTTTTCTTGTAATTAGGTTTTCATTGTGTGAACCATAAAACTATTCAAGGTTTCTAGAAACTTTTACATAATATACTTCCCAAAGGAAAAGAGCTTTCAGGAAAATGATGGTTTTCAGATCACATCTGAATTAGCATTCTGAATCTCTATGACCAGAACCAGAACCAGTTATCTACCCCACCCCAGGTATACTAAATTCTAACATAAGCTAGGCACTGGGAGACATGCAAAAAACCCCTTGTGCTGGCAAATTACAATTCCTAGATCTAAGTCCCTCCCCACCTTCATGTCCATCAGGTAAGATGTTGTACATTCGTCAAGTTGCACAATTCAGTCGCCCAATGACACGAGCAGAGCTCTCAGTCCGCCTGACAAAGGCCTCGTTCTCTGAAAACCAGCATGTCTTGTATAGCCAGAAGGGCTTCACTTGCATTGTCAAAGCTGCACTACGAGAATCAAACGTCTGAAGCCACAAACCGCACTGCATGGTTAGAGAACAAACACTCCCACATCTCCTCACGGGGATGCGGCTGAATGTTTGGAGTGGCTGTGCTATCAGCCTCTTCTTGGGGAAACAGGCAGGGAAGATTCAAGGAACCCCAAGTGGCTCCTTCACATCCCACAGTTTGTCACCATGCTCCTCAACGGGCCCTCTAGAGCCCACAGCAGCACACGTATACACACGTGCCCAGCAGACAGGCGCATAGAAACAAAACTCCGTTTCCCTGGGACCGAGTTTGACATCCCGCAGGTCGGCACATCAACAGTCACTTTGTGCGGTTAGTATCCCACCGCAGCCTGGTGTATATTTCTTTACATTTTTTAGCTTCCTAAAGATTAAATCCATGCTCTTCTCAGAATAGCTACTTGTATAAAATCTGGGCCGGGTGGTGGTTCAGTCTGTAATTCCAGCCCTTTGGAAGGCTGAGGTGAGAGGACTGTCTGAGCCCGGGGGTTCGAGACCAGCCTTGACAGCTTGGTGAGACCTTGTCTCTACAATAAGTCACAAAACATTAGCCAGGCGTGATGGAGTGCGTCTGTAGTTCCAGCTACTTGGAAGGCTGAGGCAGAAGGATTGCCTAAGCCCAGCAGATTGAGGCTGTGGTGGCCGTGAGCATGACACTGCACTCCAGCCTGGGCAACAGAGTGAGACTCCAACTCAAAAAAAAAAAAAAAATCTGAAAAACTATCTGGCTTATAGACACAAATTAAAAAAACAAATGATGTCTTCCAAATTCTTCAGTGAATTACACCAGTGTGAATAGTGTCCTGAGCTGGGGCTAAGCTTAAAGGAAAGTTATAGGGTGGCCAGGAGACAGAAGAGGTGTTCATGGTGACAGGGGTAGCCAGGAGACAGGAGAGGTGTTCATGGTGACAGGCAGCCAGCCTGGAGCCCCTAGAAAGAATTTGCCTGATCACAACAGAAGACACATGAATGAAAATGAGATTAAATGTGAGCTTTGTATATAAACAAAGTAACTGGGTCATTCTGATAACATCAATATTGAACAACATTTTATCAAGCACTATTTTGATACAATAGTTTAATTTAGTAGCTATATTTTCTTAAGCAAAAGTGAGAATATACGGTCTGTACATCTGTGGATGGAGGACAAGCTATCGGAGTGGGACTGGAGAAAATGAACTGGGACGGGCAGTGACCTGGACTCTAGCCCTTCACTGGTTTTATCCCAGTTCCAACCTGATGTGTCTACCATGCTTCCTTCACTTCTGTAAGAGGTCAGATTAGAATTTTTTTTAAATCGAGAGTTCAGAATTATAAGTTGATAGATGAGGGCGCTTTGTTGTCAATTTATTTTATTTATTTATTTTCTGAGTCAGAGTCTCACTCTGTTGCCCAGGCTGGAGTGCAGGGACACGCTCACGGTCCACCGCAGTTTCGACCTGCTGGGCTCAGGCAATCCTTCCGCCTCAGCCTTCCAGGTGCATGTCACCACACCTGGCTAATTTTTGGATTTATTGTAGAGATGAGGTCTCGCCAAGTTGCCCAGGTTGGTCTTGAACCTGTGGACTCAGGCAATCCTCTCGCCATGGCCTCCTGAAATGCTGGGATTATAGGCGTGAGCCACCACGCCTGTCCTGTTGTCATTTTAAGTAGCTCATCCTGGTGACAATCACGGCAGCCTCTGGCCAAGGAGACAAGTCCACTAACAGAGGTTTCTCACATTGGCAGAGCTCTCTCCACCCACCCTCCTACTCTTCCTTCTAGACTAAATGATAAGGAAGAAGATCTGCATGGCAAGAAGGGAAATAAAACTCAGACAGGAGGTGATCCTACTTGCTTAGGAAGCGTGGACAAAACCAAACAAAGAAACCACAGCACCCCAGAAATTAAGGGTCTTAAAGCCACATCCTAAACAGGGGAAAGTACCTGGGGCTAAGACTTCCCTGGGATAAGATGCTTAATTCGGATGAAGAGGGAACAAGGTTGGACATTTCCTGGTTATCTGCATCTACTACTCGATAGACTCATCGATGAAGGACCCTCACCCTGAGCCAGTCCTTTCATGGATTGGCCTGGGTTCTCTGCAGCGTGGTGTTTACCCTTAGGGGAACTACAGCAAGGAAAAAAAGAAGTTTTCATTTTTAATTTTTTTTTAGTAAGAATCTCACTCTGTCACCCAGGCTGGAGGACAGTAGTAGGCTCCGGGCCACCGCAGTCTCAACCTGCTGGGCTCAGGTGATCCTTCCACCTCAGCCTTCCAAGTAGCTACAGGCACATGCTGTGCCCGGCTAAAAAATGAAGTTTTTAAAAAACAACACACAGGCTGGGCTCGGTGGCTCAGCCTGCAATCCCAGCACTTTGGGAGAATGAGGTGAGTAGACTATCTGAGCCCATGGGTCTGAGACCAGCCCAGACAACTTGGCCAAACCTTATCTCAACAATAAATCAAAAATTAGCCGGGCATGGTAACGCACACCTGTAGTTCTGGCTACTTGGAAGGCTGAGGCAGAAGGAAGGATCGCCAGAGCCCAGTAGGTCGAGGCTGGGATAGCCGTGTGCCACTGCACTCCAGCCTGGGTGACGGAATGAGACTCCGATTCAAAAAAAAAAGGAATTAAAAATAAAAAACACCAACACACAAGAAAGTGTGAAGCTACACTCAAGTGCAATAATCCATATTCAGATCAATCCATATCCCGATCGTAAACACCACTACAATCAATACCACACACATACGGGCAAGAAGAGGCACATATGAAAAAGCAGCACATGTCCAGGTACATTTCATTCACCCAGCAAGCACAGCCCTCTCTAAGCTGAGAACTCACACAAATTTGGAAAATGTAAAAACCAGCAGCTATCCTACTTGGGAGATGAAGAGTCAGGCTCCTGGGGAAAATCACTGATTTCGAATCCTAGTGAATGTGAGTTTATAAAAGATCTGCTCTAACCTTCAGCTTAAACTAGAGGCCTCAGCTGCTTGGTGGTGATGCCTTCTGAAAGAGCACCCCTGACTTGCCATCGTTTTCTCTACCTCTCAAGAGTTCCATTCTGTCACTATGGTCGATTTCCACTTGCTCAAACGGAGTTTTTCAGCCCTGCAGTTCTCCAAAAGCCATTCCAGTGTCTGAGATACTGGGCTGCAATGACACAGTTTAAGAGCAGGGGACCAGGGAACAGGAAAAGGAGGACAAGAAGCCAGACACAAGAGTGAACTTAATTAGCATGCCGCAGAACTCCATTTGTATCTGATTCTAGAAAAGGCAAAACTAACCCACAGTGGATATTGGGGTGGTGGGGGGACAACTAGGAAGGGGCACAAGGAAACTCTCTGGGGGTGATAAGATGCCCACACTGTTCGGACTGGCTATGTGACACTTGCCAAAACTTAAAAGCTTTTAACATGTGTGCATTTTATTGCACACAAACTATACCTCAATAAACCTGATTTTTTAAAAATGGAAGTCATTAACAAAATGTTCTTTCACCTTCAGGGCTTTAGCAGGATTCTCCTGCCCTTGCCTGTGAAAATCCATCTCTGGTAAGAAAGCTGAAGCACGCAGGCAAGGACGAGCGGGTGGAGCCCAGGCCCCGGCAGCCAGCCTTCATTTAAAGCAATGGATCCTGGCAGGGAAAACTCATACTAAGCAAAAAGGTAATTTAAAGTAATCGTCTCTTTAATGTTTCATTCTTAAAAGTGAACAAGTTCCATTTATAATGACCATTTAGAAATGAATACATAAAATAACAAAAATAATCAGTAGATTGACACATATTTTAATAATCGAAATAGAATAATACTTGACAGAAGAAGGCCCTAGATATTTATGTTACTATCATGCTGCCTGCATATATTTTAATCCTAAAATTGAGACAGAGTTTACTTAAACATCTAAGGCTTGAGTTTTCTCTGTGCAGTGGGAAACAAAAATGTAAAAATGATGAAAGATTAATTTCAATGTGAAGATTAAAAAAAAATTTAGAAAACAACCTGCCCATCTAAAACATGAGGTTGATTTGGAATTCTTCTTGTGATTATAACTAACTAGACAAATGTATAGCAGAACTGTTACATAAAAAAATAGTGTGCAAATTCTGTTAAAATTCAAAAGCTTAATTGGGAAACTAGAAATCACACACTGAAAAAATACAGCTAATATATAAATTAATTCTATACATATACAATCATATAAACAGAGGTGATTTTAAGACACCAGGCAAAAAGTCACATATACATGAATAGAAGGTAACTCCAAGCCATGAGCATAAAATCAAGGCAGTCGCTTTATTTTGAGCAAGGAAGTGGCATAAGCAACTCAGAGGGCCCTAACAGGAGGAGCTCTTCCCTCACAGCACCTCCCACCCCAAGGGACCGTTCTGGGAGAAGTGTCTCCTACCTGGCTAGCTGTGTTATCTGCTACTGCCCCTGCTCCAGAATGAGCCCAAGGAGCCACATTTTGAGATAGGAAACTTTCTTTTTTTTTCCGAGTCGGAGCCTCATTCTGTCGCCCAGACTCGAGTGCAGTGGCACACTCACGGCCACCGCAGCCTCGACCTGCTGGGCTCAGGCGATCCTTCCGCCACACCTTCCAAGAGAAAGGAAACTTTCACATGGAAGGCAGGAACCACTCGTCTTAATCAAGTTAGAGAAAATGAAGGTGATCTGTCTACATCTCCAAGTTGCTTCCATGTGAAAATCAGTTTTAAGATTCTTTCATTAAAAAATAGTCTCATCAAATAATCTGCAAAGGAAAGGTTACCTAGCCTCAGACAGACCCTACAAAAGCCAAGAGAAAACGACTGATGTTCTGCTTGGTTACTGTGTGCAAGACCCTTACAAGGTGCCTGTTAGTTCCCAGGGAGCACTGCTATGCCGTCTGTGCCAGAAACTTCAGGTACTGTCCTCGGGCCTCGAAATGGTCAGCGGGTCGGTTGTACGCTGTCCACACTGGGTCTCCCACAAACAGTCGCATGGCCTTTGTGTAGTTCTAGAAAACAGACCAAGACAGCCAGCAACTCATTAAACCTGTCGGCCTCCTGCTTATTTATAAGTTTATTAACATTAATTGTTATAAACACTTTCCTAGCTGTTTTTACGGTCTTAACAATTTTAGGCTACATTTTATCCTCTGAAAGAGAGTGCCAGGTGGCAGGGCCAATGTTGCTACATCCTTCGGCTCTGGCAGCTGAAGCTCTGGTTAGGCCTCTGTACTCTGCATAAACAGATCAGTTGTGAAAACGAGTGCAGTCTCCAGCCTCACAGATCTTCCACCTTCCTGTTTGTCTCCTGTAGGTACAGTTTTCCTGGGACCCTCACGTGGCTGTAGGCAAGAGAGGACAACTTGGCACACACTTCTTCATTCAGCTTTCATTTTTAGAAATCTTATCTTTCAGAAAAACATATGCAAGTGCAAAATGAAAAATCTATGAGGTTATTTGCAGCACTGGTTGCAATAGTAAAAAATTGGAGCCGGGCTCGGTGGCTCAGCCTGTAATCCTGCGCCTTGGGAGGCTGAGGTGAGTGGATTGCCTGAGCCCACGGGTTCGAGACCCGCCTGGGCAACCTGGTGAGACCTCATCTCTACAATAAATAAAAAATCAGCTGGGCATGGTAGCGCTCGCCTGTAATTCCGGCTACTCCGAAGGCTGAGGCGGAAGGATCGCCGGAGCCCAGCAGGTCGAGGCTGCGGTGGCCGGGAGCGGTCACTGCATTCCAGTCTGGGTGACAGAGTGAGACTCCAACTCAAAAAAAAAAAATCAGGGCACATCCAACAATGAAATACTATGCAGCTATAAATCAGGTATGAGACTCTTAACCTATTTATAAAATGACCCCCAAAGCATATCACTAGAAGCAAATGCAGAGTAACATAGTCTGCTACCTTCTGTGTAAAAAGGAGGATAGGCCAGGTTCGGTGGCTCAGCCTGTCATCCCAGCACTTTGGGAGGCCGAGGCAAGTGGACTGCCTGAGTTCACAGGTTTGAGACTAGCCTGGGCAACTTGGCAAGATCACATCTCTACAATAAATCAATAATTAGCCAGGTGTGGTAGCATGCACCTGTAGTTCTGGCTACTTGGAAGAATGAGGCGGAAGGATCGCTGGAGCCCAGCAAGTCGATGCTGTTGGTGGCTGTGAGTATACCACTGCACTCCAGCCTGGGAGACGGAGTGAGACTCCGACTCAAAAAAAGGAAGATAAAGAGAATACTGATTCATATTCACTTTAATATGCATAAAAACTCTCTTAAAAATGTTTTTTTAATTGCAATACTGGGTACCTTCAGGGAGAGAAACTGGGAGGCTAGGGACAGGAGTCAGAGAAGAGTTTTTCACTGTGTACCCTCTCTCTTAATTCTGAATGTTAAGTCGTATGCATTTATTATCTATTTGAAAATTCAACTTATATCTCAGCTTTAATCCAAATCACCTCGAGAAAACCCAAGCACTACTTTATGTATTTCTTTTCTTTTCTTTTTTTTTTTTGAGTTGGAGTCTCACTTTGTCGCCCAGGCTGGAGTGCAGTGGCACACTCATGGCCACTGCAGCCTTGACCCTCCTGGTGACCCTTCCGCCTCAGCCTTCCAAGTAGCTGGAACTACAGGCGCACACTATCATGCCTGGCTAATTTTTTGATTTACTGTAGAGATGAGGTCTTGCCAAGTTGCCCAGGCTGGCCTTGAACTCCTGAGCTCAGGCAATCCTCTTGCCTTGGCCTCCCAAAGTGCTGGGATGACAGGCTTGAGTCATCGCGCCTGGCCGCAATCCTAATGACTGGACTGCACTACTGTTAAATTCCAAAACCAAAATGCTCAATGTAACAGTCCTGCAGACATCTCACAGCAATGTACTCCTAGAATTAAAAACAAAGGACGAGCTGGAGCTGGACTGCTTGCAGACTCACTCCGCATCCGCCTGCTGTGGCACATGCACTGCCAGGGGCAACCCTGTCCACCCACGTCACAGGTAGGGGCTGCTGAGGTGTCACCTCGAGAGTCCTCACTACGGCTACAGGTGTGTCTCTCCATGAAGCACCAAGCAAGGGGCTCTGGGCTGCAGCCATGCTGATCACAACATGCAGGGTCACGCAGCCCCGTGGGCCAGAAGCCATGGCCAGGAACACCAGCAGAACAGACTTCAGGATAAAGCACAGTGGCTCTTACCTTCTCATCCACCGTGAAGCGGTGGTAGATTCCTGCAGGGAGCGTTATCATGTCTCCTTTCTCCATGAAGATCCGGATCCACTTGTCCTCTTTATCTCTAACATCAAAGTACCCACTGCCATCCAGAATGTAGCGGATCTCATCATCCAAGTGTAAGTGCTCCTCATAAAACATCTTAATCTAGCACAGAAGGGAGATTTCTGAAAGTTGCTGGACCAGTCACACACACTACCACAGACCCACCAAAGCCTGAGCCTTCAGGAGACCAGAACTGCAGTAAATGGGTTTTCTCCCCGTAAAAATGAAAACTATACTTGCTAAGAATTATTATAATACACCTAAGGGGCAGAGGTAGGATATTTTATGAAACCATCATCAACCAACAGGAAGAAGAAACACTTCCATAGCAGCACATGCCTGGCAATATCCCAAACACTCGACGGCTATTTACTCGCTGAACGCTCACCACCCATGATGAAGGGATTCTGCCATCCCCATCTGACAGATGCAGGAATGGTGGCACAGAGAGACTAAGTCACTGGCCCAACCTCACACAGCAAGACAAGAGACACCCTGGCCCTGGCTCATGCCCACCCCAGTTCCGTGCACTCAGCAGTCACAGGGAGAAGCCACGTGTATGTCAGGGAAAGACAGTCACACACACTTCCTATTTGTTTGAGTCTACTTTTGTGTCTTCCTGAAGGTCTTTGCCCCTCAACATTTTATAATTTAAATATTCAAATGTGTAAAAATGTGAAAGACTTTACAGTAAATATCCATGCAGCCTTCACCCAGAATGCTCCCCATTCAAATCCTACTCTACTTGCATTGTTAACACTCCCCATTCCCCCAATCAGAAGCGTTTTAAAGTTTCCTTATACAGAGTTTATACATAACTGGAAAACCTGTAATGGTATGGAAAAAAAAATCCCCACTTATGATGAGATTTAGTAAAGCACATGAACACCTCATTGAGTTAGCGTTTTTTATTTTTTTGAGTTGGAGTCTCACTTCGATGCCCAGGCTGGAGCACAGTGGCACGCTCATGGCCATGCCAGCATCGACCTGCTGGGCTCCACCGATCCTTCCACTTCACCTTCCAAGTAGCTGGAATTACAGGCACATGCTACCATGCCCGGCTAATTTTTTGATTTATTGTAGAGATGAGGTCTCACCAAGTTGCCCAGGCAGGTCTCAAACCTGCGGGCTCAGGCAATCCACTCACCTCAGCCTCTCAAGGTGCGGGATTACAGCCTGAGCCACCGAGCCCGGCTGAGGGAACTCTTTTAAAAAGGAGAAATAATATACATATATATGTACACATATGGTCCCACCATTATATATGTATAAACATGCTCTTTTCATAAAAAACACTATGATAACCAGAAACATGAAATTGGTTATCAAGAGGAGGTAGGTGGAAACAGTGTGGAAAAGAGGGGAGAAGGTGAGGTAGCTTTCTGTTTAGTTTTGATTTCAAATTTTATTATGTTTTATAAATCAAATTAAATTAAAACAAGATTGGGAGGAAAAACCTTGAATTTGAAATTAAACAATATATTCATAAGCACACAAAGGGAAAAGAAATTAATCAAAATACATTTTGAACATGGTACTTTAATCTACCCTCCAGTCTAAGAACGAACTGCAAATAAAGCTTAGGCTCTGTGTAACAAACCCATTGTCTGCAACGGTGTGGGTGCAGCCATGCTTAAACTATTGTGTGAGTGCCAGGCACAGTGGCTCATGCTTGTAATCCCACCCTTTGGGAGGCTGCGATGAAAGGACTGCCTGAGCCCACGGGTTTGAGACCAGCCTGAGCAACTTGGTAAGACTTTGTCTCTACAATAAATCAAAAAACTAGCTGGACGTGATGGTTCACACCTGTAGTTCCAGCTACTTCAAAGGCTGAGGTGAGGCTGGGCGCCGTGGCTCATACCTATAATCAATATCAGCACTTTGGGAGGCCGAGGTGAGAGGATTGCCAGTCTGGGCATCTTGGTGAGACCTCATCTCTACAGTAAATAAAAATAAAAATAAAAATTAGCTGGATGTGGTGGCACATGCCTGTAGTTCCATCTACTTGGAAGGCTGAGGGGAAGGATCGCCTGAGCCCAGTAGGTTGAGACTGCAGTGGCTGTGAGCATGCCACTGCACTCCAGCCTGGGTGACTGAGTGACACTCCAACTAAAAAAAAAAAAAAAGCCGGGCTCGGTGGCTCAGCCTGTAATCCCGCGCCTTTGGGAGGCTGAGGTGAGTGGATTGCCTGAGCCCGCGGGTTCGAGACCCGCCTGGGCAGCGAGACCTCATCTCTATAATAAATCAAAAAAAATCAGCCGGGCGTGGTAGCGCACGCCTGTAATTCCGGCTACGTGGAAGGCTGAGGCGGAAGGATCGCCGGAGCCCAGCAGGTCGAGGCTGCGGTGGCCGGAAGCGGCCACTGCACTCCAGTCTGGGCGACAGAGTGAGACTCCAACTCAAAAAAAAAAAAAAAAAAGAGGTGATGGGATCTCCAGCAGGTCGAGGCTGGGGTGGCCACTGTACTCCAGTCTGAATGACAGAGTGAGACTCTGACTCAAAAATAAATAAATAAACAAACTATTGTATGTGTATTATAGGGCTGAGAAAATGAGTCAAAATACTGATATGACTGGGAACTGGACTTCTCAGAGAGGGAAAAAAGAGACACAAATACAGAATGAGGGAAAGAAAAGAAAAATCCTGTGGAGCTATGACTGGAATGAGAGTGTCGGTCTGAACTAACGATTTGATACATGCACATACTCGCACACACACATGTACATACACTCCTTACTCCTGTTCACTGACAGGACCTGGGCACAATTACCTCATAGCAGCATTCCTGTCTGAGTTTCTAAATACCAATTATCAGTCCCTCGTCTGATCCCAGGACGGGTCAAGGAAAACAGGAGATGAGCCTGGACACATCATGGATGCAGAAAGTAAAGGGGTGGGGATGTGTCAAAGGACAGGACCAGACAAAGATGCTCCCGCTTGCCAGGTCTGGAACAATGTGAACATTAAAATGAACTGCAGTAAGAATGGATCGGAGGCTGGGTGCAGTGGCTCACACCTACAATACCAGCACTTTGAGAAACTGAGGTGAGAGGATTACCTGAGCCCTCGGGTTCAAGACCAGCCTGGGCACCGTGGCGAGACCACATCTCTACAATAATCAAACAACTAGCCGTGCATGGTGGTGCACGTCAATAGTTCCAGCTACTTGGAAGGCTGAGGCGGAAGGGTCGCTTGAGCCCAGCAGGTTGAGGCTGCGGTGGTTGTGAGTATGCCACTGCACTCCAGCCTGGGCAACTGAGTGGCACTCCAACTCAAAAAAGAATGGATCATAGACCAATAAGTAAAACAAGAAACCCACAAGGCTGTATGGATGATAAATGGATAGGAAAGAAATTCCTGACAGGAGGAAACCAATTCCACCGTCGATCACCATTTTTACAACCATGATAGTAATAACTGATTTAGACAGGAATCATCAAGACTTACTAAAAATATCGAGTGAAAGTTTGATGCAAAACAGGATAGTCAGTCTAAAAGCAAGTCTCCACATATTTCATAACTAAAGTTACAAAGGAAAAAACTGGGAACTTCACAGAGCTTAACAGTATGCGTGGTTGTGCACACAGCACCACTGTGTGGGACTCCTGCCAAAGACACAGGCTAATCTAATCAGAAGGAAACTGACAACAAACTAAAGACCATCAGAAAATAAGGCTGTTATAGAAAGCAAGAGATAGGCCTATATCAAGAAGAGGGTTTGCCATGCCTGGTGGCTCATGCATGTAATCCCAGTGCACTGGGAGGCTAAGGTAGAAGGAATTCAAGACCAGCCTGGACAACAAAGTGAGACACCCTCCCCCCCATATCTACAAAAAAATCATAGAAAAATTAGCTGGGTGTGGTGGTGTGTGCCTGTAGTCCAGCTATTTAGGAGGCTGAGGCAGGAGGATCACTTTAGCCCAAAGGTTCAAGGTTGTGGTAAACTGGGATCATTCCACCAAACCTCACCCTGGGGACAGAGTGAAGCCTTGTCACCAAAAAAAAAAAAAAAAAAAAAAAAAAAAAAAAAAAGCGAGTTCTACACCAGGGGAGAAGCTCTTCTGGAAGATAACAATGAACATAATATAACTTACTAACATTAAACATCAGACAGGCCAGGATCGGTGGCTCAGCCTGTAATCCCGGGCTTTGGAAGGCCGAGGTGAGTGGATTGCCTGAGCCTACGGGTTCAAGACCTGCCTGGGCAACTTGGCAAGACCTCATCTCTACAATAAATCAAAAAATTAGCCAGGCGTGGTAGCATGCGCCTGTAATTCCAGCTACTTGGAAGGCTGAGGTGGAAGGATCGCCGGGGCCCAGCAGGTTGAGGCTGCAGTGGCCCGGAGTGGCCACTGCACTCCAGTCTGGGCAAGAGTGAGACTCCAACTCAAAAAAAAAAAAAACATCAGACAAGCCTCTTGAGGCGGGGTAATCTAAAATTCCAAGTTAGAGTCAAACCATTCAAAGCCAAGAGAATCTAATGAATCACTGGAGTACTCAGTGAGAACTGAAGATAATATCTGTGCTCCCAACAGCAAAAATAATTCAATATAGAGCAAAGGAACTAAAATCACACACTATATCTATTTTTTAACAATTTCCATGTTCTTAAGCTCTTTTGTTCTTAGTTTGATTCTGTATTGTTGAATCCTCTGCTTGTGTTTTCTAAGGAGCTTATAGAAGTTGCTACTCCATCCTAACAAATAAAAGCTGAACAAACTGAAAAATCTGTAACTCTTTGTAATTCTAAAAGAGAAGCGAGGTCACAGAGCAAACCACCACCCCCAAGACTGAAGAGACAGACAAAGAATTACAATTAATCAGAGCAGAAATCTCCATGGGAACCAGTGCCAGGGTAGGGAAACCTGAACTGTAATTGATGAACTGTTGGAAGCTCAGTGTAGACAAGTCTGAGAGTTAAAAACTCCAGACCCTGTCTTCAGGGTCCCCACAATTTTGTGCACTTGATCTGTAAAAACTCTACCAGAGTCCCATAGTGAATAACAGAGAAAAATTATCTTATGCTTCTGGCAGGGGGAAAAGAAACAGACCATTTTGAAATATATCAGAGTACTGGGTCCCTAAGAAGATCTGAACTGAGGAGAAATTAATTAGCCAGATCCCAACCTGCTAGATTTTTGTCAGAGCCTAACTGACCAAGATAAAGCAAAATACCTGACTCCAGTCCCCTCCAGAATCCCAAGGGGATGTTGTGATTGAATACCCTGTAGTCATCATGTCCCACATGGGAGAATGTGTGGCAAAGGGAGTCTGAGAAGCATTGGTGAAGTCCACAGTCCAGAGGCATAAGCTCACTAAAGACTGAGACTCCCCTAGTTAAAGAGATAAGAAAAAAGTGGCTCACGCCTATAATCCCAGCACTTTGGGAAGCTGAGGTGAGAGGACTGCCTGAGCCCACAGGTTCCAGACCAACCTGGTCACCTTGGTGAGATCCAGCCTGGTCAACTTGGCAAGACCTCATCTCTACAATAAATTTAAAAAAAGTAGCTGGGCATGGTGGTATGTGCCTGTGGTTCCAGCTACTTGGAAGGCTGAGGCAGAAGGATCACCTGAGCCCAGCAGGTCAAGGGTGTGGTGGCCATGAGTGTGCCACTGCACTCCAGCCTGGGTGACAGAGTAAGACCCCAATGCAAAAAAAAAGAAAGGAAAGGAAAAGACATACTGACTGGAAAGAAACAAAACTGTCTTTGTTCACAGATGACATTACTGTACATGTAAAAAATTTTTTAAAAAGTCAATTTAAGCCGGGCTCGGTAGCTCAGCCTGTAATCCCGCGCCTTTGGGAGGCTGAGGTGAGCGGATTGCCTGAACCCGCGGGTTCGAGACCCGCCTGGCAGAGACCTCATCTCTACAATAAATTTAAAAAATCAGCCGGGCGTGGTAGAGCATGCCTGTAATTCCGGCTACTTGGAAGGTTGAGGTGGAAGGATCGCCAGAGCCCAATTGGTCGAGGCTGCGGTGGCCGGGAGCGGCCACTGCACTCCAGTGTGGGCGACAGAGTGAGACTCCAACTCAAAAAAAAAAAAAAAAAAAGTCAATTTAAACAGATCCTGGGGGCCAGGAGCGGTGACTCATGCCTATAATCCCAGCACATCGTCTAAGCCCACGGGTTCAAGACCAGCCTGGGCAACTTGGTAAGACCTTTCTCTACAATAAATCAAAAAATTAGCCAGGTATGGTGGTGTGTGGCCGTAGTTCCAGCTACTTGAAAGGCTGAGCCAGAAGGATCGCCTGAGCCTAGCAGCTCGAGGCTGTGGCCATGAGCGTGCCACTGTACTCCAGCTTGGGCGACAGAGTGAGAATCCAAACTCAAAAAAAAAAAAAAAAAAAAAGTAAAGTCTAATAAAAACTTTTCAAAATTGAAGGCATTCATACTCACAAAAGTTGAAATAGGCCAGGCTTGGAAGCTCAGTCTGTAATCCCACCACTTTGGGAGACCAATATCTACAACAACAACAAAAAAATTAGACGGGCATGGTAGCACATGCCTGTAGTTCCGGCTACTTGAAAGGCTGAGACAGAAGGATCACCGAAGCCCAGCAGGTCGACACTGGGGCAGCTGTGAGCGTGCCATCGCATTCCAGCCTGAGCGAGAGAGTAAGACTCCAACTCAATTAAAAAAAACAAAAGAGTTTTCTTTTAATTCCTCAATAAATTTATATTTGCATGATCAGAAAAAAATATATATATAAATCTTAAGTCCAGGCACGGTGGCCCATGGCTATAATCCCAGCATTTTGGCAGGCCAAGAGGTAGGATGCTTGAGACCAGGAATTTGAGACTAGCCTAGGCAACACAGTAAGACCTTGTCTCTACCAAAAAAAAATTAGCCAGGCACAGTGGCACACACCTGTAGTCCCTGCTACTCAGGAGGCTGACACAGGAGGATCACCTGAGCCAACTAGGTAAAGACTGCCTTGAGCCGTGATTATGCCATTGTACTCCAGCCTGGGCAACAGAATGAGACTCCAACTCAAAAAAATACATTTACTATTTTAACAAAAATATAAAGCAATGTAGTATGTGGTTTATCAAAGTAAATGGTAAAACAACAATAGCACAAGATCAGGAGGGTAGAAATGGAGGCACATGCTTTCTACTACATGGACGGTATAATAATGCTGAAAGGTAGGCTAAGTCAAGGATGAGACTTCTCGTTTCTGGAATGACCTGTAAAGCACTTAGAAGTCCTCCCTCCCATGCTTTTCTTACATGCATCAGGAACTGAAATTAGGAGACAAACTGCTATACTAAAATCTAGAGACAGATGAATACAGGTATCACCCCTGAGCTCATTCACTGGGAGCTGTGAACCGGTGGGAACACCTCCCTGGCAATTTTGACAAAATGCTGAAGGCTGAGTGTGGCCTAGCTTGAGAGTGAAAGATCTTGGGAGCCCAGTCTTAGGGGTCCCCCCCCCACTCTTATGGGCTTTACATCCAGTAACCCCACCCTGCTCTCACAGTAAAGATTCAAGAGAAATCCCCTCATATTTCCTTTCAGGGGGGAAAGGAAGCATTTTTAAATGCTCCCAGAACTCTGCCCATAACAAAGACCGACACTCCATGGGAAACAAGTTTACCAGCGCCAGCTCTGATCTGGGGAAAGGGCAACTGGCCAAATCCAGCTCCCTCTTACCTAAAAGGAGAAAAGAGGAAGCTAAGAAACACTTTCCAAAGGTTGGTCCAAACACTCAAGCCTGTAGAAAGACTGAGCTTTAATCATAAAAATACAGAATGCTTCTCCTCTCCCACATCTTTTTTTTTTTTTTTTTTTTGAGTTGGAGTCTCACTCTGTCACCCGGACTGGAGTGCAGTGGCCGCTCCCGGCCACCGCAGCCTCGACCTGCTGGGCTCTGGCGATCCTTCCGCCTCAGCCTTCCAAGTAGCTGAAACTACAGGCACGCGCTACCACGCCTGGCTCATTTTGATTTATTGTAGAGATGAGGTCTCGCCAAGTTGCCCAGGCGGGTCTCGAACCCGCAGGCTCAGGCAATCCACTCACCTCAGCCTCCCAAAGCCACGGGATTACAGGCTAAGCCACCGAGCCCGACTTCTCCCACATCTTACTACCACATTAACAGAGCTCCAGAAAAATAAAAGAGAATTAAAGCTGCAGGAAACAAATCTCTTTACAAAAGAGTTTTTGGGGAAAAGCAAATACTTCACGGGGGGGACAAAAAATAAGACAAAAACAAATCTCAAGGCCAGCACGGTGGCTCATGCCTATAATCCCAGCACTTTGGGAGGCCGAGGTGAGAAGACTGCCTGAGCCCACAGGCTTAAGATCAGCCCGGGCAACTTGGTGAGACTTCATCTCTACAAGAAATAAAAAAATTAGCTGGGAGTGGTGGCACGTGCCTGTAGTTCCAGCTACTTGGAAGGTTAAGGCGGAAGGATCACCGGAGCCAGCAGGTCGAGGCTGTGGTGGCGGTGAGCATGCCCCTGCACTCCAGCCGGGGCTACAGAAAGAGACTGGTCTCAAAAAAAAAAAAAAAAAAAAAAAAAACCAAACCATACATCCATACACGCAGAAGAAACTGAAGCCTCTGGCACCTGCAGCTATAGCAAACATTAAGCACAGCACAGTTCCTGATCAGATAACATAAAACCCCACATTAATGACTTATTTACCTCAGTTCCTATGAACAGATACAGCATGTCAGGCTAGCAGCAAAAACAATAAATGTGCAACTCAGATGAAATGTACAAATGGCTTGAGAGACACAAACTACTAAAGCTCATTCAAGAAGAAATAGATAGTCTGAATAGCCCTGTACCTACTAAAGAAGCTGAATTCATAGTTTGAAACCTTCCCACAAGAAAACTCCAATCCCAGATGCCCTCACTGGTAAATCTCCAACCACAAGGAAAGAGTAATACTATTCTATATTCTACACATATTCTTCCAAAAAAGTGAAGAGGAGGGACTCCTTCTCAGCTCATTCTATGAAGACAGCACTACTCTTACACAAAATCCAAATGAAGACATTAAAGGGGAAAAAAAAATCTTGTGTTTATTAGTAGTAAATTTAATGAGTTTCCCTTTTCAAATAATCGAGGGCTCCCTTACCTTTTCTTCATAATTGGGTAGTTTATCTTTGCATATGGTTATTATGTCCATCCAGGAGTAGTTTCTCTCTCTTCGGATCTTTTCTAATTCTGGATCATTCTCATATATGTCAGCATCCAGCTAAGAGAGTTTAAATGACAAAAAGGAGTTCACATTAATACAAGGAGATGTAGAAACATTCTCTTTCTGGGTCTCCCATATGATGATACTCCAAATTTATTATTTATTCCTCTGTCAGCCCTAAACTAATCATCCTTCAGTTCCTCTGCTTATTTCTCTTAACAAATTTTCCATTCTCTAAAACACCAGCTACAAATAATGGAGTTCTGCCTTCCTTCTCTGCAACAGTCCACCCTGAGGGAGTCTTTTTCACATTTCAAAGTGATGCTCTCATCACCTCAAGCCTGTCCAACCTGTTCACATCCCTGACTGTGCCCTGTTTCTCTGCCATCATCCTACTAGGCGATCCTCTATGGCATTTCTCTGGGTCAGTTTGTTTCCCTGGGCCCAAACATCTCATGGGCTCATGGCCCCGTTGACTTTTCTACTGCTGTCTTCTTCCTCTATGTATTTATTTTTTTTGAAGTTAGAGTCTTACTCTGTCATCTAGGCTGCAGTACAGCGGCATATCTCACAGCTACCAAAGCCTGGACCTGCTGGGCTCAGGCGATCCTTCCGCCTCAGCCTTCCAAGTAGCTGAAATTACAGGCACATGCCACCATGCCTGGCTAATTTTTATTTTTTATTTATTGTAGAGATGAGGTCTGGCCAAATTGCCCAGGTTGGTCTGGAACCCACAGACTCAGGGAATCTTTGCTTTGGTATCCCAAAGTGCTGGGATTATAGGCGTGAGCCACCGCGCCCAGCCTATCTACATTCCAAACCAAATAGGATAATTTGCTACTCTTTTTTCTTTTTTTTCCACCCAGACTGGAATGAAATGGCACATTCTTTCTGCATTAGCCTCCCAAGTAGCTGAGACTACAGGCACATGCCACCACACCAGGCTAATTTTTCTTTTTTGTTGTTGAGACAGTCTTGCTTTGTTGCCCAGATTGGTCTCAAACTCCTAGCCTCAAACAATCCTTCTGCCTCAGCCTCTCAAAGTGCTGGGATTATAGGTATAAGCCGCAGCACCTAGCCAACTTGCTACTCCTAAAAATACTTGGGTTAGATTAGGTGGCTCACTCCTATAATCTCAGCACTTTGGGATGCCGAGGTGGGAGGATTTCTTGAGGTTAGGAATTCGAGATTAGCCTGAGAAACATAGAGACCCTGTCTCTACTTAAGAAAAAAATTAAAACAAATTTATTTCTAAAAATTTAATGTGTCACATCCTACACCCTTAGACTTTCTATACCTAAAATGCCCATACAACTTTTTCACTTATCACAATCCTATTTATTCTGTAAATTTCCATTTTACTGGTCTTTTTTCATGAAACACTTCCCTAGAGCTCCACACAGAATTAATCTGAACTCCTACTTAAAACTACAGGCAATGAATTTAGTATCCTTTGCTTTACGTTCTGCAATAAAATGTATATTTTATTACCACTACTGACCAATAAACTTCAGAATATCTCAAGGTATTAGTCATTAATATATTATTTGTTACAAAGAGGACCCCAGAAATTAGCAAATCCATGGCATAATATGCACAGTGCTATTTGCTATGGGCTGAATGTGTGCCCTCAAAACTAACATGTTGAAACTTAACACCAGTGTGACAGCATCTAGAGGTGGGACCTTTAGAAGGTGATAAAGTCATGAAGGAAAAGCCTTCATTTATGGAATTCGTGACATTATAAAGAGGTGCACGGGAGTAGTTTGCTCCTTCCACCATGTCAGGGCACAGCAAGAAAACAGCCACCTATGTGGAACACTGAATCTGCTGACACCTTGATCTTGGACTTCCCAGATTCTACAACTCTTCCCAGATAAACTAGTCCAGCTGCTTCCCTCATGGTCAGTCGAAGATGAGAGGCAGAAACTAGGAAGGAAGAGAGTTTATTCTGCAACCAGGTTATACGGAGATGGGCGGTATCTTGACCAAAAACTGATCAAGAGCAGTATGACTTACTCAAGGTTTACATTCCCCGGCCTCATCCAACCCAAAGGCTAAATTAATAAGGGCATGACTCAAGATCTCCTAATCATCCTTTACCCACTCCTGAGACTGACTTAACAAGGCCCATGGGCAGCTGTGGAATGACCCAACATCTCCTAATCATGCTGATGGTTCCTTAAGGTGGAATGGGAAGTTACAACAATCAAAGAAGCTACCTTGGTAGATTTACAGAGCCTTGGCCTATAACACAACTGTAAGAAATAAATTTCTGTTGTTTGCAAATTACCCAGTTTAAGGTGTTTTTGCAATTTTGTTATAACAGCAGGTACTTAATTTATTTCATATTAAAACAATATAACTTCTTGTTGGGAGCCGGCTGTGGAGGCCTGCCTGAGCGTTAGGGATCCAGGCGGGCTGTGGACCTTGAGACCACCAGGCTGGTTCAGGAGCTGAAGGCCCATTCCCTCCTCCTTTCCTTGTTGTTTAGCATGACCCACTGGCAGGGATTTTGACGATCTAAGCATGAAGTCCTGAGAATATGACAGGCGTGGCTGACTCCAGGGATCCACTGTTCCCGCTTCTCACAGACTGCGGTTTCGGCTTTCAACTTAACACAGTTCAAAGTCAGATCACATTTGGGAGCCTTATACGTGATACAAGTTTCTTTATAAGATTTAAAAATATATTTGTAGAATTAGTATATACATTTAGAGAGCTGTTTCCAGCTTTAGATGGCTATCTAGGGTTACCAGAAATGGCCCAGCACGAACTTTGGGCTGCGCCACATTCCTAAGGGCCCAGCGTCCATTTTGGGCTGGGCTGCATTCTTTTAATACGATTCTTTAGTTACAATTAGTGTAAGTTTTTTCTACTTATAATAGAAACTGAATTTAATTTATTCATAGAAAGTATTGTAGAATAGGTCATGCTACATGAGGGAATTATGTTAGTTCAAGCATGATCAAACATGATACCTTAAGGTTTTATAAGAATATAGCTAACTTTAGAAATTTCTTTGTTCCCACTTTCTACTAATTGCAGTTTTGGCTTTAGTACAATTACAGTTTGTATTTGGGTTTTATTTTAGAAGATTTATTGCTGAGGATTAGGAATTAGAAACTTTTATAGAAATTAAGGTAGATACATAGGATTTTAGGAGAGCCATTTTGTTAAGAGAGCATAATCAACCATTCCTGTAAGTGGCCCAGCTTGATCTTTGGGCTGGGCCACATTCTATATGAACTGGTTTGAGCTATAATTAAGAGTTGTTTATAGTACAGGTAAAATTAGCACAGATAAGAAAGATATTAGGAATTCAGTCAGTTATATTGCTTTTGAGGAATATAAACCAAGCATGAGGAACAGTGAGATAACTTTGGGATTATCCTTCCTCATGCTTGGGGAAAACACCTGGTGGGCGGGGACGCCCCTCCCCCCACCTGACTTTGTGTTCATGTAAAACTCTTGTGATTTGATTAAGATTGTCCCTCCTCATGCTTAAGGAAACGCCTGGTAGGTGGGGGACCACCTACCAGGCTTTGTGTTCACGTGAAAGTCTTGTGATTTAACATGTGACAGTTTGGGATAAAAGACTCACGGTTGGTCCCAATAAATGGCTTCTGCTCATTTCACTGAACAGTTGTCCACTTTCTTTCTTTCTCTTTATATCTATTCCTCCATCTTTCTTTCAATATCTATTCCTACTACAGAATCGGATTCTGCACTAGACAGAGTCCCGTCTCTTTCTTTCTCCTTATTTCTCCAGAATATTCGCCGACGCTGCCCCACCTTCCAGGGACCCTCTAAATCTCTTTTGGGGGGCTGGCCCCCCATAACTTCTAATTGTTTGTAAATGTGCATGAGAAAGGGCTCTCTATTACTCTACTATGTCACTAATAATAGATATGCACAAATGGTCCATACGTGTTCCCAATGTTAGCAAAAATTATGAGAGGCCATTGTTTTGGACTAAGCGCCTGCAATAGGCCCCAACAGACCAGACCAGCTCAATGCAAATTAATCAAGCTGAAACTTTCTTTTTTTTTTGAGTTGGAGTCTCACACTGTCCCCCAGGCTGGAGTGCAGTGGCACACTCACAGCCACCCCAGCGTTGACCTGCTAGGCTCCAGCGATCCTTCCGCCTCAGTCTTCCAAGTAGCTGGAACTACAGGCGTGCGCTACCATGCCTGGCTAATTTTTGATTTATTGTAGAGATGAGGTTACACCAAGGTGCCCAAGCTGGTCTCAAACCTGTGGACTCAGGCAATCCACTCGCCTTGGCCTCCCAAAGTGCCAGGATTACAGGCTGAGCTACTGAGCCCAACTCCAGTTGAAACTTAAAGGAAGCAGGTAGATCCTGAAACAGACCAGTTTTTCCTGAAAACAGGAGATAGCAGTCTACAAGTCAGCATAATAAGGAAGCCGCCCCTGCTTGCCAAAAGTCACCTGAAGCTAACCAATCAGCTTTCTTTCCTATTATTCTGGTTCTTGTTCCCAACTTTCAAAACCCACCATCCTGCCATTGCCTGGTGGCGCACTCATTCTACTTTGTAGAAGGGAGACTGACTCAATACGTGAATCAACAATAAAAGCCAATTCGATCTTTAATCAATTTGTTGTAATTTTGTTTTTTGACACCACTGATCCAGAATGGTTATTAAGAAAGCATATAAAAATACACAGGACAGTAAAACCAGAGTAAACATAATTAAATTGATAGCCTTTTGACTTATTAGAGCCGAACTAAAAGGTAGGAGAAACTAGGTCTGATCCCATGGAATAACCCAAAAGATGACTTTTATTTATTTATTTATTTATTTATTTTTTATTTTTGAGTTGGTGTCTCACTCTGCCACCCAGACTGGAGTGCAGTGGCCGGCCGCTCCCAGCCACCGCAGCCTCGACCTGCTGGGCTCCGGCGATCCTTCTGCCTCAGCCTTCCAAGTAGCTGGAACTACAGGTGCGTGCTACCACCCCCAGCTAATTTTTGATTTATTGTAGAGATGAGGTCTCACCAAGGCGCGGGAATTACAGGATGAAGACTCTTAGGCGACTCTTAGGTGGTAGCCCTTAGAAAGAATAGATGGGAAAGGTCTCTTACTCAGAATTTAAAGGGGTCAGACTCAGTAAATCCCTCCTGGCACCAGAAAGGTGTCGAAGGGGAAAGATCTGGCTATGTTGATGGAGATTGTCTACAGATGCAAGTATGTATTTCCCCCCAAGAAAGACTGCTTTGCTGGGCTATTTCAAAATATGTCAAAGTATATTTTGGTGTAAAATATTTTTATTTCCTTTATAGCCTGCTATCTGTCATGTTGCTATACTAGAGTCAGGTTAGAATTTAGTATCTTATTGCCCAGCAAGTTGAGGCTGCGGTGGCCGGGAGCGGCCACTGCACTCCAGTCTGGGTGACAGAGTGAGACTCCAACTCAAAAAAAAAAAAAAAGAACCTTGGTGTCCACAACCCCCTTATCTCAACTTGGCATTTTTCGCTACTGATTTCAGGACTTTAGGCAATAGCTTAACTGTATCAACCATCCATTAAAGGATTCCTGAAATCCACCTATGACCTGTAAGCCTCGCATGCCATTCCCTCCCCCCGCACCCTAAGATGTGCCACCTTTCCTGGCCAAACCAATGCATATCCCACATGTACTGATTGATGCCCTGGCCTGTAAACTTGTTTCCCTTAAATATATAAAACCAGGCTGCAACTCAACCACCTTTGGCATATGTTCCCGGGACGTCTTGAGACAGTGCCTCAGGCCATGGTCACTCTTACCTGGCTCAAAATAAAGCTCTTTAAATATTTTACAGAGTTTGGTGTTTCATCAACAAATCAAAATTTATTTTCCTCTCATGACAACAACCATAAACCACTTGATTGCATTCAAGATGGTACCTTCCAGAAAGTTAGGTTGACAAAAAGATGCCAAACTCTATTAAAATATTTTAAGATGGTTTAGTCTTGAGCCAAACTTGAGGTCTTAAGCCTGGGTAAACCTACCCTCAGGAGGCCCTGAGAATGTGTGCCCACTGTTTACAAATGGTGGCTTGGTTATATACATTTTAGGAAGGCAGAAGTTACAAGAAACCATAAATTAATACATGTGGTATTTCCATTGTTTTGGCCCAGTAAGGAGGGGCATTTCCAAGTTGGGGCTTGCAGGTAACAGGTGGATTCAAAGATTTCTTATCTGGTAATTTGTAGTTCTTATCTTAGGAATTTGGGGAATTAGCAGAGAAGGTGCTTTGTTAAGATAAAGGGATGGAAAACTCCAGGGTTGTTGACATCCAGGTAAAGTCCTATATGTGGTAGACTTTAGGGAGGATAGATAAGTGTCTTAGGTTTCCTGGAGTCTGAGAATCATATCGCTACAATAAATTAAAAAAATAAGCCAGGCGTGGTAGCGCAAGCCTGTAGTTCCAGCTACTTGGAAGGCTGAGGCACAAGGATTGCCTGCACCCGGCAGGTCAAGGCTGTGGTGGCGGTGAGTGTGTCACTGCACTCCTGCCTGGGCGACAGAGTGAGGCTCTGACTCAAAAAAAAAAAAAAAAAAAAGGATGAGGCTTAGTCCTCAAATCTTATCCCCAGGAAAACACAAATACTGTATAAAAATTAACGTGCATAACCTTTTTGGTATTGCTATGCCAAAGGTGAGTTTCTCTACTCAACAAGATGTGCGATAGAGCACTGTCACTCTTCTGTTGTCTAATGCAGACCAGATTAATCTCTAAATATGTTATGCAGGAATATTCTCTCCCAAGGAAAAAAAGAGTGACATCAGGGTAAACCAGTGTATTTCACTTTAATCACACCAACGCAGTACAGCGAAAAGCAAAAACACCTCATAGTTTTGACCCAGTCACCTCTCAGCCTACCCCTGAGGCTTCACCGGATCCTCCCCCTACAGTAAGCCTGGGATATCTCAAAACCATTAGAAAGCAAACAGGAGAGCTGGTAGGGGCCAGTGCCATGCAAACACTGGAACACTTGTGCAAGCTTGACCACACACCAAACCCTCCAGAGATCAAGTTACAGAGGGCAGGGCTCACGCTGGCGCCCGGCCTGGAGGCTGAGCCCAGCTCTTCAGTGCATGCTGATAAGAGGATGCTCCTCCATCCCCCTCGGAACCGCAAGACAAGACAATTCCCGCGCGCCTTCCCGGTTCCGGTCGCCCAAGATCGGAAACCCACATTCATGGCGCCGGGCCTGGCTCCCGAACTCCGCCTGCCGGGAGCGACTCCCGGACACACGCCCGACAGACCGCAGCAAGACCCTGCGGGATCCCATCTTATTCCGGGAGGGCCCACCTCCTCCCCTGGGCACCTCTCATGCAGTCTCGCCTCCCCAGCCAGAACAGACACCAGGACCCTGGAGTGAGGGCAACCAGACAGGTGAGGAGCCTCCACCCAGCTCAAAGGCCGAACCTGCCACCCACAGAGCCCACACACTCTCCCAGCCACCACCAACTCCTGGGTCAAGCAAGCCCTGCGCTTCCACTGCGCTGGGCCACCGACCACTGGGACCCGCTGCTGAGCATGCGCATCACATCGCAGCACCGGGAGCTGGACGCAGAGCGCGTAGCCCCACTGTTGGGCATGCGCAGCACGTTGCGGCAACGGGAAAGAGCTGCGGACCACTTAGGCCCGCTGCAGAGCACGCGCAGCACATGGTGGCATCAGGAACAGGCGGCAGACCAACTAGCCCTGCTGCTGAGCATGCGCAGCACATCGAGGCGCCGAGAGGGGGCCGCAGTAGCCATGCTGCTGAGCATGCGCGACGTGCCCGGGACGTCAGCGCCTCGGCGCCCGACCACTCAGCCCCCCGGCGCGCATGCGCGATACGCCTCGGGGAGCACCAGCCGCTGCCTCTCCCGCGGAGCGGGCGGGAGGTCGCATCCCCAGCTGATTCCACGAGTCCCAGGGCCCAGCCCCGCCTACCTTCCAGTAGAGCACCCCGAGCTGGCGCAGTCGCTCCAGGTCCACCCAGCGGCCGGGCTTGGGGCGGTGCGGCCGCCGCGGGTCGTCCGGAGAGTCATCCATGTACCAGGCCTGCACCATGGCCGCGGGCGAGGAGGGCTGCGCGGAAAGGCTGCCAGGGGCAGAGGCCGGCCGGAGCGTGTTCTTTTATAGGGAGGCGTAAGCCCGGCTGCACGGAGCCCAGCGATTGGGCGGTGCGTCGGGGAGTGCCTCCCGGGGGCTGGCCCGGCTCCGCAGGGCTGCTTGTGCGCACAGGCCCGAGGCGAGGGAGCGTCGCCGGGAACCGGAGATCCGTCAGTCCGGCCGAGGGAATTTGGGGGGCCTGTGTGGGCCCCCCTGACGCTTACCTAACTGAGCCCTACGGGCCAGGGTGGCGGGTGCTTACCCTGCCAGCTGTTCCAGGAGCGGGGTTCAAGGTGAAATTCGCACGGCGAGCATCGCACCAGTGCCTTAGGCTACGCGGCGCTGTTGTCTCCTTGGATCTTCAGAACAGTCTTTTACGGCAAAAGGAACACTTTCTCTCTCACAGTAAAGAAAGCAAATTTGTAAAACAGTGATTATGTTAGGTTCATGCAGCTCATGTGGGGCACAGTTAAGGTTTGAAAGCAGAGCGGGTCACACAGGACCCCAGATATCAGCGTGGGACATTGCCCTCGCCAATTCCCAGGTTTTGGCAGTATTTGCAGTTTGCAGTACCGTCGGCTCATTTTATTTATTTATTTATTTTTTGAGTTGGAGTCTCACTCTGTCGCCCAGACTGCAGTGCAGTGGCCGCACCCAGCTACCGCAGCCTCGACCTGCTGGGCTCTGGCGATCCTTCCGCCTCAGCCTTCCGAGTAGCTGGAACTACGGGCGCGCGCTACCACGCCCGGCTAATTTTTTGATTTGTTGTAGAGATGAGGTCTTGCCTGCCCAGGCGGGTCTCGAACCCGCGGGCTCAGGCGGTTCACTGGACTCAGCCTCCCAAGGCACGGGATTACAGGCTGAGCCACGAATCCTGGCCTAAAAAATTTTTTTAAACGTGCCTATCTCATTCATTCCTACGTCCAATACTTTTTTAAACTCCCCTCCTTTTTCTCTTGTCATCCTATCTCTCTTCCCCATACATTGTAATTTGTTAGTTCTAGAATAAAAACAAGCTTTCTCTCCCTGATTCTGAATTTCTTTTCTTTTTCTAAGTTTCAAAACAAAGAAGAGAGGAAAGAAAGGGAGACGTGCCAGAACTGGAATGGGCAAGAGAAATCCCCTGATTCTGAATTTCTTATCAATATAGCTAATAAGAAAAAACAAGCCAGGAGCCTTGGCGCATGCTTGTAATCCCAGCACTTTGGGAGCCTGTGGTGGGAAGACTGCCTCAGCACAGGAGTTAGAGACCAGCCAGGGTAACCTTGTTGGTGAGTCGTGATTGTGCTACTGCACTTCAGCCTGGGTGACAGTGAGAGACCCTAACTCAAAAAGAAAAAAAACCCCACTGCTTGATCAGCCTAGATTTGTCTTTCCAAAGCAATTAGCTACAAAAGATAAGATTATCTCAGCCATTCCTTCAGTGTCTAACAAATCAAGTAACTGTAAAACCTAAAGGATTTAAGCTGGACTGTTCTAAGGGAGCACAACCCCAAAGCATACAGTCGACTCTTGAACTTTCAGAAATACTGTGCAGAAAGCACATTTATTTCAGTTCTCTTGCGGTAACGACTTTGCAAATACTGTTCCTGCATCCTTGTTAGAGAGCTTACCTCTCCAACTCTGCTTGGCCAACTGGTATTCATCCTCCAGGATTCCACCTTAGTCATGATTGTCCTTTTTCTCCTACAGTGATTGCGAAGCTTCATGGAAGAATTTCGAATGGCTGTCTCTCACCTCACATTCTCTTTTTCACCTCCTCCAGCTAGGCTTCTGTTCATTTAGTTGAGACTGCTTACAAGTAACCAGAGACTCTCATATTACCATTTCCAGTCCTTGCACGTCGGTTCTTATCAGCAGTTCATCATGGTTGCCCACTCCCTTCTTGACACATTTTCTTCTCGTTTTCCATCTTGTCTCCTGTTGCCTTCTCCCAGTCCATCTTCTGGCTCCTGCTCTGCTATGTGGTGGAGTGTTTTGGGCTCTCCTTGTCCTGTTCTTATCCATACACTCTCCGGGTAACCTATGTAGCCCATGACATGCTGCTGACTCCCACAGCCATATCTCTACCTGAACCTTGTTCTGGAACCTCAGGGTTGAAGATCCAACTTGATTTTGCCACATACATGACTAATAAGTATGTCAAACCTAACATGACCAAAACAGAACTCTCGATTCCCTGCATACACTCAACTCTGTTCCTCCTAGTCTTTCCTGTCTCAGTGAACAGCAGCACTGACCGCCCAGGGGCTTAATCCAGAAGGCTAGATGTTTTCCAGTTTTCTCTCTTCTCCAATCCAGTCTATCAGCAACTCACACTGCTTTGACCTCCAAAACACACCACATCTACATCTAGTTCTCTCTATCCCAACCCTGTCTGCCATCCTTTCTTGCCTGATGGAATTGACTGCTGAAACTGCCCCCTGCTTCCATTTTTACCTCAGTGCAATCCATTCTATACAGAGCAGGCAGAGTGACTTTTTACAACTATGAACCAGGTCATGGCACTTTTCTGCTGTAACCCTTCTTTCTGTGATCTGGGCCTGACCACCTCCCCAGCACATCGCCCTCTCATCTTGCTCTCTGCCCGCCAGGTACGACTGGCCTTTCCATGTCATTGAATCTTGTGCAGTTTTTCTACCTAAAATGCTCTTCCTTCCTCCAAGTACTTTTTTCCTATAGAAATTTATAATTTCAGCTTGAATATCCCTTCCTCAGAGAAGCCTTCCCGGACTATTCTCTACACAACTAGGCGAGACCTCACTGATACACTCTCATGTGCTTGTTAGCGTTTGTAATGATGTCTTCACTTAATGTTTTTTCATCACAGGACTGGAAACCCCATGTGTTTGGCATTGGTTGAATGAAGGAACTTGTCTGTATTGTCAAGTACCACATACAGCTTGGTCCTACAATGTGTCTTATTAGTCTTCCAGTGCCTGGTAGATAGATAATTTTTTTAAAGTTTGCATGAAAATTGAAGAAATGGGATGAGACTCACTCCCCATAATCTTTATGGCATTACTGTAACTGCCCTCCTAGCTCACATTTAATGCCTCTTTGGTCATTCCCTAGAAAATAAAAATAGTAACAATAATAACAGTGTGTGCTGGGCAACAGTTTAGAGATTTTATGTGTATTATTCCATCTACTCATTGTTACTTAGAACGGAGAGCAGGGGCATGATCACAGCTCACTGTAGCCTCAACCTCCTGGGCGCAGGCAATCCTTCTACCTCAGCCTCCTGAGAAGCTGGGACTATAGGTATATGACACCATGCCAGGTTAATTTTTTTATAGAGACTGGGTCTTGCTATGTTGCCTAGGCTGGTCTCAAACTCTTGGGCTTAAGCGATCTTCCTACCTCAACCTCCCAAAATGCTTGGATTATAGGCCTGAGCCACCACGCCCAGCCACTATCCACGTCTTAAAGATAAGATACCAGAATTGCTTACACCCAGCAGTTCAAGATCAGCCTGGGCAACACAGCAAGACCCCTTCTAATTAAAAAAAAGATAAAGATGAGACAACCAAGGCACCGAGAGCTTAAATAACATAGTCACAGTCATATAGCTGGGAAATGACTACAACTCAGGGAGTCTAGCCCAATAGTCTGCATACATGACTGCTAAAATATAGTACCAGAAGTAATGATACTGATTTCATCCCTTCATGGAATAAACTTCATCTTGGAGTTGGAAGAGGGCTTCCAATTTCCCACCCAGGCTGCAGCAGCAAAACACAATTATGTGTCCACCATTTGCTGGCCTTTATCGTCAGTAGTTGGCCTTTTTTTCCTACTAGGGAGAGGGGAGGGGAGAGGTCATAGGTCATGAAAAAACATACTTTAGAAAAGCAAGACGGCTGGATGTCCTGAAGAATTATCAAGGAAGCCCAGTGCTTGCTGCCAGCACCTGCTCAAGCAGGCAGAATCAGATGAAAACAGCACTTATTATTTCATTTGAACACTGCCGGCCCATGAGATTCTTCCTTTGAAGGGGAATCTTCTGAACTTTAACTCTTTCTTCCACAAGAATAGCCAGCAGCAGTCCAAAAATGTGTTTTATGACCAGAACATATCACCCCAATATAAGACACTAGGAAAGAATCTGTAGAGATGTCTTGAAAGACAGACGGTCTCCATCACTGTAGACCTGCACAGACTGTTATCCATCTAGGCTGTGTGACGTACTCCCAACCCAGGGGCCCATTAGCAAACCATGTAGGGATATAGTGAAGTCACAGAAGACCAGGCAAACCCAAGCTACCAGAACATGGAATTCAGGTATGGCTATATACCAGGGGCAGCACAGTTTCTATGTAAAGGACCAAACAGTAAATCTTTTAGGCTTTGCAGGACAAGAGGCAAAATTGAGGATAGTATACAGGAACTTTTATAACAACCATTTTAAAAGGAAAAAAAAAATTCTTAGCTCATAGAACATACAAAAAGAGGCAGCAGACTGAATTTGGCTCACAGCCTGAAATTTCCTGACACCTGTTGTGTGCTATTAATAATAATTCAAGGCCAGGCGCAGTGGCTCAGTCTGTAATCCCAGCACTTTGGGAGGCAGAGACGAGAGGATTGCCTGAGCCCCCGGGGGTTTGAGACTAACCTGGGCAACTAGGTGAGACCTCATCTCTACAATAAGTCAAAAAATTAGCTGGGTGTGGTAGCACACCCCTGTAGTTCTAGCTACTTGGAAGGCTAAGGCAGAAGGATCGCTGGAACCCAGCAGGTTGATGCTGAGGTGGCTGTGAGTGTGCCACTGCACTCCAGCCTGGGCCACAGAGTGAGACTCCAACTCAAAACAATAATAATAATAATAACAATAATTCAAGCCAGGCACGGTGACTCACGCCTGTAATCTCAGCACTTTGGGAGACAGAGGCGGGAAGACTGCTGAGATGAGACCAGCCTGAGCAACTTGGCAAGACCTCATATCCACAATAAATTTTTAAAATCAGCCAGATGTGGTGGCATACGCTTGTGGTTCTAGCTACTTGAAAGGCTGACACAGAAGGATCGCCTGAGCCCAGCAGGTTGAGGCTATAGTGACCATGAGCTTACCAATGCATTCCAGCCTGGGAAACAGAGTGAGACTCCGACTCAAAAAATAGTATAATAATAATAATTCAATTTTATCTGATCATCAAGTGAATTTTACTTCTATCCTATGGAATCTGAGATTTATTTTTATTTTTATTTTTGAGTTGGAGTCTCACTCTGTCGCCCAGGCTGGAGTGCAGGGGCACACTCCCGGCCACCGCAACCTCGACCTGCTGGGCTCCGGCGATCCTTCCGCCTCAGCCTTCCAAGTAGGTGGAATTACAGACACGCGCCACCACGCCTGGCTAGAATCTGAGATTTTTACCCTCCTTGCAAGCTTACAAATTAGCCTGAGCCAGATTTGTGGATATTAATGTGAGATTCCTGGCTCAGAGTCAAAGCCTGGTGTATTACTCAGGAGTGAGGGCAGGAGCAGAAGCTGGAGTGTGGACATTTTTGCACAGGTTCTTCAGCTCCAGTTCCCACCAGGGGACTGAAGAAGGATGATACCTGCGTTCTCAGTGGGCTGCATCACAGGAGAGGAAGCCTGGGCTTGGGGAAACCAAAATCTTTCCCTCAAGACAACCAGTCATACTCAGGTATGCAGCAGAAATGCTTCCTGTGTACTTCCCATTTTGTCACAGAGAGTATTAAAAAGATTTCTACTCAAGGGTCAAGACTTAATACAGTCATTTTTCCTGCTTCATTAAGTATGTTCTTTTTTCCTTTCTCCTTTTTTTACATATGGTGGCCTAACATTGTACCCAGGCTGGTCTCAAACTCCTGACCTCAAGTGGTCCTCCCTCCTCAGCCTCCCAAAGTGCTGGAATGACAGGCATGAGCCACCACACAGGTCCCTCATTAAGAACATTCTTAACAGAAACTAGAGCTGATTTTTATTTTTGTGGTTTTAGTACAGAGAACACAATGACGGCTGATACAGTTTGTACCATTGCGTGACTCGTCTCAGACACTGACAGCTGAGCCCATAGTTCACTTTGCACCGTTAGCACAATGCTTATCACAGAGAAAAAGGTAAATGTCTTGGCATTGTTAAAAAATAGTTTTGACTTCAAGCATCCCTGTACTTTTTTTTTTTTTAGTTGGAGTCTCACTCGGTCGCCCAGACTGGAGTGTAGTGGCCGCTCCTGGCCACCACAACCTTGCCTGCTGGGCTCCAGCGATCCTTCCGCCTCAGCCTTCCAAGTAGCTGGAATTACAAGCGCACGGCATTCCTGTACTTGAAGAGCCATAGCTGGGTAACCCCTTCGGGCCCCCTCCCGAAGCTGTGGGAGCTTTTCTGTCCTCTCAATAAATCCTGCTTTCTCAAAAAAGAAAAAAAAAAAAAGAAAAAAAGCCACAGGTGTCACCTTTTTTGTCCTGGGTACTTTGGGTTGCAGGAAACAGATATCCAACCTTGATTAAGCACACAAAACAAAGATATGTTGGATCATTTAACTGAGAAGGGTTAGAGTGGAAATGCCTCAGGCATGGCTCGATTGGGGCTTAGAGAATGTTAACAGTTAGCTAACATTTAGTTAACAGTTAACAGAAAGCTAGCTCTTTCTCTGTCTCTCTCCCTATGTGTTTATTGCTCTGTTTCTCTTTCTCTCCCCCTCCCTCTCTCTCTGTCTCTCTTCCTTTCTTTCTCTTTCTCCCTCTCTTCCTCTCTCTCTCCCTCTCTCTGTCTCTCTCCCCCCACCCCCCCCCCTTCTCTCCTCCTTTCTGTCTCCCTCTCTACCCCTCCTTCCATATCTCAACCCTCTTCTCTGCATTGGCTGAATTCTCATCTACTATAAAGATCTCTCTGCCTATGTCAGGAAACACAGCCTTGAATAGTTCTAAAACTATAGTTGCCTATAGTTCGAGGAAGAGGAGCCCTCATATGTAATGACTGGATATGCAGTCTCATGGACGATTCCAGACAGCTCAGTTAGAATCACATGTCTGCCCCTTGGCTGTCCATGGGAGTCAGAAGTGCAGGCACTACTAGTCTGGCGGGACACCCAGGGGCCCTCTGCCTGGCAGCCCCATCAGCCCCTGAAGTGGGTCAGGGAGACAGGACAGCTGGAGGGGCAGATTGAAAGGCCAGATGTTCACGACAAATACTGAACTGCCAAGTGTCCTACTTTTGAGTGTTTCTAATAGAGTGAAAATAAGAGACGAAGCAAGCTGCTGTCAACCTCATGTCTTCCGGTCCTCTGCCCTCATAGCCCCCTTCCCTGCTAAGTGCAGCAAGAGCAACACCTATACCTAAACCACTTTCCCTGTGAAAGCCACAGCTGAATTAATGTCTTCTAAATGGAGCAACCTACAGGGCTTGGTGGAAAATAGAAAAGATGGGAAGGGGTCAGGCACAGTGGCTCAAGCCTGTAATCCCAGCATTTTGGGGGGCTGAGGTGAGAGGATTGCCTGAGCCTAGGGGTTCAAGACCAGCCTGGACAACTTAACGAGACCTCATCTCTACAATAAATCAAAAAAATTAACTGGTCATGGTGGCGTGCACCTGTGAGGGCTTAGTTGCCCAGGCTGATCTTGAACCCCTGGACTCAGGCAATCCTCTCGCTTCCACCTCCCAAAGTGCTGGGATTACAGGCATGAGCCACTGTATCTGGCCATGGTTCACATTTTGATACCTATTATGTATTCATTCCTGTGTTTTTTTAATTACTAAAAAGACTAAGCATGGGACAATATATCTAATTCCTCTCCACCCTGAAACATCGGTGTTTATCCAAGAATGTTTTATGGAATATCTTGGGGATGAGCAGATGCCTCTCTCAAAATAGCAAAAAGTTTTCTTACCATAAACAGTTTCTTCATTATAAGCCTTATCACGTTTCAGAATGGAGAGGTCCCGGTGGGGAAGCAGAAACCCAAGAAGACCAAAGAATTAAATAAGTATTTAGGAATTAGATATATTGTCCCATGCTTAGTCTTTTTAGTAATTAAAAAAACACAGGAACAAACACTTAGTTTAATTTTCATCCTGGGAACACCATATGGTGGCTCATGCCTGTAATCCCAGCACTTTGGGAGGTGGAAGCGAGAGGATTGCCTGAGTCCAGGGGTTCAAGATCAGCCTGGGTAACTAAGCCCTCATATCAACAATAAATTTAAAAAAAAAAAACTATAAGGATAGTTTTTCAGAAATCGAATCTCATTCTGATGAGAGCAAACTTTTTTGTTTTTTGAGTTGGAGTCTCACTCTAACAACCAGGCTGGAGTGCAGTGGCACGCTCACAGCCACTGCAGCCTGGACCTGCTGGGCTCAGGTGATCCTTCCGCTTCAGCCTTCCAAGTAGCTGGAACTACAGGCATGCACCACCATGCCCGGCTAGAGAGCAAACTTTTACCAACATGGTAGAGTCGCGACAGTTGAGCACCTGGCTGTGCAAATCACATGACTGGGCATGTCATAGCACTTTGTAAGGAGCTAATGTCCCACAGCGTGGATCTGCTTTTGCAAAGTCACCCTCATTACTTACTACACACATGCACAACCCCCTCACCCCCATTAAGACTTGGTTTATATGAGCCACACTGTTTCCTGCAGTCAGAGACACCATCACAAGGCATCTCACTCTGGGGTCTCAGTGCAGGCCCACTCCAGCTTCTCCAAATACCCTACCAGTGGGAAGTTCGGATCTTCTCTGCACACCCTGTCGCAAGAGCTACACACTATTCAAGAACAGAGGGAGGGAACTGGTCCCTGACAGAAGCAGCTCCCTCCTCCCCGTCCCCAGCCAACACCCCCCCACACCCCCTCCGCCCAGCCTCCTTAACCCACCCTTCCCCTACTCCCTTCCTTTCACTGTCCTCAATCTACTGGCTCCCCCTTCAGCTCCCATCTCCTGCTGAGAGAGACTAGGGATTGACCTAGGTCAAAGTATCCTCCTTTCTCTGCCCTCATCCTCTAGACTGTACTGTCTCACTTGCCCGCACCCCTGGAACCTGAGAAGTCTCTGTGCCCCAGACACAACCTGGTGACCTCAGAGCAGGCACCATTTCTCTCCCTCCAGTCTTCAGTGAATCCCCCCCCCACCCCTCGGGACCAGTTCTGTCCCAGGCAGGGTGGCCCATGCTGGGAATACTCTGTGCCCACTGTGGACTGAGGCAGGCAACATGTTTTACTGAAGTGCAAGAAAGCCCTTTTCCTAATTTGTGTCCCAAAACTTTGCTGCCACCCTATGCTTCCAGCATTTGCTGAGATTTGGGTTCACTTGAGTATGAATTTTTTAAGTGAGAAAGTAGTTCATTGGTTAACTGAAATGCATACTGCAGTTTTCGTTTTGTTTTGTTTTGTTTTTTTAACAAAGTCACATAATCTGTAAGATTCTCTACTAGAAACTGGAGAGCTTCTTTTGCAAAGAAAAAAGCCCTATTTGACACTAATGAGGTAAAATTAGAGATGAATTGGCATGTGAAAAAATTTAAGAATGCCCCTGAGGTTTCTTAGAAAATTAAAAATTGAATAAAGCCCTTTACAATCCTAAAACAAGCCAATGCTGAGAAAGGTCTCTGGATTCTTTTCCAAACACATGCATTACTTCCTCAGGACTGGACAGCTGGGTGATCAATTGCACCACCCAAACGCCTACTGAGACCAGGTCTGACAGTTTCCATGACACAGGGTTGTGTACAGTCCTTTATAGACACGCCTCGAAAGATTGGCCCCTCGGCTCTCCGAGCAGCCGCACAGGGCCTGAGGTGGCCGGAGTCCCTGGGCCAGGAATAACTCTGCCCAAGACTCTGAAGGCCAGCCAAGCTAAGCAAGACAAATAGTCGCTGAAGACACGCATTCTGGACAACAGCCAGCCAGCAGTGTCCCGATGCAAGGTCCTGGTGTGACCAAGGGCACTGGTGGCCCTAACTTCAGCAGCTGGCCTCAGACCCTGCAGCACCCACATGACCAGGACTTGGAGCTGCCAGGAGCTCATAATCAAGGTGGAGGAGTGAGAAGGCAACTGAGACAGGGGCTTTAAGGGACAGCCTGGCAGTCTCCAGGGAACCCAGCTCCAAGGAGGAGCTCATGGTCAAGGTGGAGGAAAGAGGAAGCTCAGATGGGGACCTTAGGGGACGGCCTGGCAGGTCTCTGTGGGTCCAGCTCCAGGTAGTTACTCCAAAGCTGTGTTTTGGAGACTGTTCGAGGCTAATATGCCCTTCTGGAGGTGTAGAGTAGCTGTAAGGTGAGTGACTAATAATGCATGTGTGTTTTGCAATGGAGAGCTTTCATGCTATTTAAAAATTGTTGATATGGAAATGTTGGAGCAGATGTAAAATCTAATTTCAACCTTACATTTGCCCACACAAGGAAAGGAAGGACTGTTTAACATGTTGGCATACAAAGTTTCTTGTCAATGGTGACTATCAAAAATGTGAAGAGATCGTCATTAAAAAGCCATGTCTGAGAACTGCATATAGCTATTTTAATTATAAACCTGATAGGAAAAGTTATGTTCCCAAGAGTTGCTTATTAAATGTTTTGAAGAGCATTTCTATGGAAGTTGTATACACATTTTTTTTTTTTTTTGAGTTGGAGTCTCACTTGGTTGCCCAGGCTGGAGTGCAGTGGCACATTCACAGCCACCACAGCCTTGACCTGTTAGACTCAGGCGATCCTTCCCCCATCAGACTTCCAAGTAACTGGAACCATAGGTGCGTGCTACCGCACCTTGCTAATTTTTTGATATATTGTAGAGATGAGGTCTCGCCAAGCTGCCCAGGCTGGTCTCGAACCCCTGGGCTCAGGCAATCTTCTCGCTTTGGCCTCCCAAAGTGCTGGGATGATATGTTTGAGCCACCGCGCCCAGGCACAAATTTAATACTTATGATCTTCCCTAAATCAACGTGCCACATAACAATGTGGAAGTGTCCTGAGGAAGGTCTCGCTGGTGATTCTTCATGAGAGAATCCTAGAGTGACTTATACAATCCTAAACAGTCTAGCCTCCTCCACAGCAAGGCTAGATGGTATGGCCTATTGCTCCTAAGCTTCACACTTGTGCCACATGTGCCTTTACTTAGTACTGTAGGCGACTGTAGCACAGTGACAAGTGTTTGTGTGTCTAAACAAAGAAAAGTTACAGTAAAAATACGGTACTGAGGCCAGGTGTGGTGGCTCAAATCTGTAATCCCAGCACTTTGGGAAGCCGAGGTGAGAGGATTGCCTGAGCTCACAGGTTCAAGACCAGCCCAGGCAACTTGGTGAGACCTCATCTCTACAATAAATCAAAAATTAGCCAGGCGTGGTAGCGCATGCCTATAACTCTGGCTACTTGGAAGGCTGAGGTGGAAAGGGCCTGCCAGAGGCTAGCAGGTCGATGCTGGGGTGGCCATGAGCGTGCCACTGCACTCCAGCCCAGGCAACAAAGTGAGACTCCAATTCAAAAAAAAGAAAAAACGATACCGTAATCTTATGGGACCACCATGGTACACATGGTGTAACACTGAGAGAAATGTCGGATCATGGTGCATGATGGCATAAAGAAAATGTAGTGAAAATGGTCACTGAAGCCCTGGGAGATGTGCCCAGCCTCCTCTGGTTTACCCCAGTGTGCTGGAGAAACACGATTATTTCAAGGCATACCCTGATATTATAAAGACCAGGAATCCATGTGCTAAAAGACATGGATCAGCCAGGTGTGGTGGCTCACGCCTGTAATCCCAGCACTTTGGGAGGCCTAGGCAAGAGGACTGCCTGAGCTCAGGGGTTTGAGACAAACCTGAACAACGTGGCAAGACCTCATCTCCACAATAAATCAAAAAATTAGCTGGGCGTGGTGGTGCGTGCCTGTGGTTCCAGCTACTTGGAAGGATGAGGCAGAAGGATCGCCTGAGCTCAGCAGGTAGAGGCTCCTGTGGCTGTGAGCCTGGGTGACAGAGTGAGATTCCCACTCAAACAATAATAATAATAATAATAAAAAGACATGGAAGCACTCTCCCCTGCAGACAGGAAAGAATCTGTACATGCCACTGCAAGGGAAAAGAAAGGATGCATAAAATGACAGCCAGGCTTTCCTCCCTATCTGAAAAGAGCTAGGCATGCTTGCTCCTGTAATGCTGCCCTCTCAGAGCTCACCTCTCCATTGTGTGACTTCATGCAAACACACAGTTGGTAAATATTAACTCAAGTCTGGTAGAAGTCTGGCTCCGTTCCAGGAGCTGAGAATCAAGAAGGGAGCAAAGAGATTAAACTTCTGCCACAGAGAGTTTATGCTCCAGGTAGGGAAAACAGACCAAAATAAATGTATGTGAAAGAAACAGATATAAGAGGGGGACTACCCCCCAAAAATAGATCTATTAAAAATTGTGTATTTATTCTTTTTTTTTTTGAGTTGGAGTCTCACTCTGTTGCCCAGGCTGGAGTGCAGTGGCACATTCACGGCCACCACAGCCTCAACCTGCTGGGCTCAGGCGATCCTTCCACCTGTCTTCCAAGTAGTTGGAGCCACAGGCACGCACCACCACACCCGGCTAATTTTTTATTTAATGTAGAGATGAGGTCTCACCAAGTTGCCCAGGCTGGTCTCAAACCTGTAGGCTCAGGCAATTCTCTCACCTCGGCCGCCCAAAGTGCTAGGATTACAGGTGTGAGCCACCACACCCGGCCTTACAAAAAATTGTATCTTTATTCTTACATATTTAAACTCCAGTCACCTTCAAAGTACTCTCTAATGCAATAAACCTATCATGATGCCTTTTCCACTGCTCAAGACTGTTTTTGGACCCGTCAATTCTGACACTTTTTAGTGCTTCTGTCACTTTTTGTTTCACCCCTTCCACATCAGCAAAACATTTCTCTTTGAGAACTTTTTTCATCAGAGAAACAAGCAAAAGTTGCTTGGGCTGAGATTAGATGAATATGCAGGGTGGGGTATGGGGGTCATGCTATTTTTGGTCAAAAACTGCTGAACACTCAGCAAAGCATGGGCAGGTGCACTCATAAATCACCCATCATGAAATGCGCAAATCTGTTAAAAGCATCTTCAAAAAAAATTTCACTGAAGCTGAATGCAGACTCTCACAACAACGGTAGCTGGTACACTGATGCCAGTGGGTTCCTAGAACACATACCTGGCAGGGAAAGCCTGTACAAGGGGCCCACCCTCCAAAAGGCAATTCTGGGTTTTTTGGGTCCACTGACATATGGTATGTCCACTAACATTCTGTTTAACAGTAACTATGGGGGAAATGGGGCATTTGCCGATTTCCATGGTGGGAATACTCTCCTAAAGCCAAATTCCAACTCCCAGTGAAAGCCCTGACCCCAGGGTGGCGAGATGTACACACAGCTGGCTCCTATGGGCTGGTACAAACCAGCCTGAGCATGTTACTACATTGTGGTATCAGGGAGAAGGAACACGGGTTAGGAGATGTGAGGCGTCACTGAGAAGGCACCACTGAAAAGTATAGCAGCTTAAAAAATGGGATGCCAGCTGGGCTTGGTGGCTCAGCCTATAATCCCGCGCCTTTGGGAGGTTGAGGTGAGTGGATTGCCTGAGCCCGCGGGGTCGAGACCCACCTGGGCAACTTGGTGAGACCTCATCTCTACAATAAATCAAAAAATTAGCCGGGCGTGGTAGTGCGCGCCTGTAGTTCCAGCTACTTGGAAGGCTGAGGCAGAAGGATCGCCGGAGCCCAGCAGGTCGAGGCTGCGGTGGCTGGGAGCGGCCACTGCACTCCAGTCTGGGTGACAGAGTGAGACTCCAACTCAAAAAAAAGAAAATGGGATGCCCACTCCTCAGAAAGCTAAACAGGGAATCACCACATGGCTGATCCAGCAGTTCCACTTCTACATAGTTATTGAAAACAATTGAAGCAGGGACACAGACATGGGCATCCCCATGTTCACAGCAGCACTATTCACAACAGCCCAGGGGTGGAAACAGCCTAAGTGTCCAATAGCAGATGAGTGTATAAACAAAATGTGATATATCTGTGCAACAGAATATCATTCAGTCTTAAAAAAGAAGGAAATTGGCCGGGCTCGGAGGTTCAGCCTGTAATCCCGTGCTTTGGGAGGCCGAGGTGAGTGAACTGCCTGAGCCCACGGGTTCAAGACCCACCTGGGCAACTTGGTGAGACCTCACCTCTACAATAAATAAAAAATTAGCCGGGTGTGGTAGTGTGCGCCTGTAGTTCCAGCTGCTTGGAAGGCTGAGGCGGAAGGATCACCGGAGCCCAGCAGGTCGAGGCTGCAGTGGCCAGGAGCGTGCCACTGCCCTCCAGCCTGGGCAACAGAGTGAGACTCCAACTCAAAACAAAAACAAAAACAAAAACAAAAGAAGGAAATTCTGACATCTACTGAGTCTGTTTAGAGAAAACCCCATGCTTGGTATCTGAGCCTCCCCTCACTCCTGATGTAGCTCTCGGTGATTTCCATCCACTGACCCCATCCTGCTCCTTGGCTGTAGATCTCCACTTGTCCTTGTTGTATTTGGATTTTGCAGTCTCTCCTCCCCATTGCAAAATCCCATGGTAGTGGTCACTTGAAAAATCTCTCCCTTACATCCTTAGAAAGTCTCATGAAAAACTTTTCCTTAACAACTCTATCAGACATCCTTAGCTATTATCTTAGTCTGCTCAGGCTGCCAAAACAAAGTATCATAGACTGAGTAGCTTAAACAACAGAAATTTGTTTTGTCACAGTTCTGGAGGTCTTCTGGCTCACGTGGCATAAGCTTCTGGGGGGGCGGGTGGCAGGGAAGATTCTCTGTCTTTCCTTCCTATGGGATCAGGTCCCACCTTATGACTGCATTTAACCTTACTTCCTTAGAAGTCCCATCTCCAAATACAACCACACTATGGGTTAGGGTTTTAACATAGGAATTTTGCGGGATACATTCAATCCATAACAGCTGTGATACAGGCAAGTTTGCTTCTGGGTTTTAAAATGCTAATACTCAGTGATTTATCACAGAAACAAAGAACTGACTACCACATATACTCACTCATAAATGGACCCTGAACATTTACCATAATACTGTAAGAAAGGGATTGATGGTCGGGTGCAGTGGCTCACCCTGTAATCCCAGCATTTTGGGAGGCTGAGGCGAGTGGATTGCCTGAGTCCACAGGTTCAAGACCTGCCCAGGCAACGTGGCGAGACCTCATCTTTACAATAAATTTTAAAAATTAGCCAGGGCCGGGCTCAGTGGCTCAGCCTGTAATCCCGCGCCTTTGGGAGGCTGAGGTGAGTGGATTGCCTGAGCCCGCGGGTTCGAGACCCGCCTGGGCAGCAAGACCTCATCTCTACAATAAATCAAAAAAATCAGCCGGGCGTGGTAGCGCATGCCTGTAACTCTGGCTACTTGGAAGGCTGAGGCGGAAGGATCGCCGGAGCCCAGCAGGTCAAGGCTGCGGTGGCCGGGAGCGGCCTCTGCACTCCAGTCTGGGCGACAGAGTGAGACTCCAACTCAAAAAAAAAAAAAAAAAAATTAGCCAGGCGTGGTAGTGTGCACCTGTAGTTCCAGCTACTTGGAAGGCTAAGGCAGAAGGATCGCCTAAGCCCAGCAGGTCGAGGCTGCGGTGGCCGTGAGCGTGCCACTGCACTCCAGCCTGGGCGACAGAGTGAGACTCCAACTCAAAAAAAAAAAAAAAGAAAGAAAGATATTGGCAGCAGCGGGATATTGCTGGGGGGGTGGTACACAACATCAATAAGGGAACTTGATCGCAAACCAGACAAAGTGGGAACCAAAGGGAAGCCCAAACTTTACCTGTATGATGATCACTTGTATGCCTAATCCTGAATTGTACCCCAAATCTCTCTTTTTTAGTTGGAGTCTCCCTCTGGGGAGGCACAGGCTGAGCCACCACGCCTGGTCATACCTCACATTTTTAAAATAAAAAATAAATAAATAAATGTTAGGTTAAAGCATATTGTGTACCTAAAAGATGCACACTACATATTACATGAATCCCAGATGCAGAGCTCATTATGGTGTTTAACAAATTTTTTTGTTTGTTTTTTTGAGTTGGAGTCTCACTCCGTCGCCCAGGCTTGAGTGCAGTGGCATGCTCACGGCCACCACAGCCTCAATGTGCTGGGCTCAGGCAATCCTTCCACCTCAGCCTTCCAAGTAACCAGAACTACAGGCATGTGCTACCACGCCCAGCTAATTTTTTGATTTATTGTAGAGATGAGGTCTCACCAAGTTGCCCAGGCTGGTCTTGAACCTGTGGGCTCAAGGTAATCTTCTCACCTCGGCCTCCCAAGTGCTGGGATTATAGGCACTTTGGGAGGCCTATAATCACCACGCCCGGCCCAGATGTTTTTATATATGTGTATCTAAACATATGTATAAAGAGGTATATATATATATATATATATATATATATATATATATATATATATACACATACATATACACACACACACACACACATACATACACACACACACATATATAGATAGATATATACATATATATATGTATACACACACACACACACACACACACACACACACACACAATTTTTTCAACTGGGGGGGTCTTACTTTGTTGCCCAGGCTGGAGAGCACAATCACGGCTCACTGCAGCACTAACTTCCAGGGCTCAGACAATCCTCCTGCCTCAGCCTCCCAAGTAGCTGGCACTATAAGCATATGCCACTACACCCGGCCAAGTTTTTTTAAATTTTATTTTCTGTGCCCAGGCTGATCTCAAACTCCAGGGCTCAGGCAATCCTCCTGCCTCAGACTCCCACATTTTTGCGATTACAGGCGTGAGCCACCTGTCTAAACCTCTTTATATATTCTTTGCATTTGCACAGGTATATCTGCAGCATCAATTCTAAAGAGTTGGGATTGGTGGATTAGAGATAAACATGTTTATAATTTTGGTAGCTAGGCCACACCTATCTTTCTAGTGTTTGTGATGTTGATCTGCACCCAACACCAACACGTAAGCACGAGTTTCCTGACAGACCCAGCTACTTGGGAATTTTTGCTAATATGAAAAGGAAAATGGTGTCTCAGTGTCATCTTAATCTGTATTCTCTTGAAACTGAAGTTGAACATCTTTTCATTGCTTAGGAGCCATGTGTATTTTTTTTTCTGTGAACAATCTGATGAATCCATTCTTCTACTGAGTCATTAGTTGTTTTCTCAATAAACACTAATCTGTGCCTATCTGAGCTTAAAGAACAGAGCTTTGTCAACTGGGGATAGAGAAAGCAATCTGCTTGTACAGGATTCTCACTTCACTGACCACATTTCTACTTGTCCAAGACTCTTCCTTCTGCTGATGGCTCCTCTGAACTACCAAAGAATCCTTATTTTGAGGTATATTTTCATGAAAGCTTTTCTTTGGAAAACAATTACTCATGCCACTATAAGACCAGAGTGGTCTTGTGCTAATTCCTATCTTTCGATAAACAATTAAGAGCTGTAGCTGTTTTAACTAGCTTGCTCAGATATTCATCCAGCCACTATTTCTTTCTTTTTTCTTTTTTTTTTTTTGACTTTGTCGCTCAGGCTGGAGGGCAGTGGCACACTCACGGCTACCCCAGCGTTGACCTGCTGGGCTCCAGCAATCCTTCTGCCTCAGCCTTCCAAGTAGCCGTAACTACAAGCATATGCTACATGCCTGTTGAATTTTTTTTTTTTATTGTAGAGATGAAGTCTCACCAAATTGCCCAGGCTGGTCTCAAAACCATGAGCTCAGGCAATCTACTCGCCTCGGCTTCCCAAAGTGCTGGGATTACAGCCTCAGCCACCAAGCCCAGCACCAGTCAGTATTTCATTATCTTTTGTGTGCAGGAAGATAACATGAGCAAATAAGAGTCCTGCTCTGCTAGTGTTTACTTTATACTGCTTATTCCTTAGTGTCTACGAGCTGAGGAACAGCAATCACTATTATAGTGGCAGGCTTTGTTCTGATTACTTCCTTTTACTAGGTTATGAATGTCGATTCACCACATTAAATAAAAAGGGGGTTTTGAGTGACTTTTTCCTTCTCACTCCAGAACTACTGGAATATGCAAATCAGCAAGAAGGCTAGAAATCAAGACCAAGGTCCTTCTTTTCAGACATGTGACCTGAGGCCCCAGACTTGCTCAACTTGAAATAAACACCGAAATCAGAAATGTGGCTTTCATTGGTTCCCATTTACAGTTACCAAGAATGTCCATCAGCCTAGAAGCAGTTTTATTCGTGTTCTTTTTGTTATTGTTGTTTCACCTGTATTTTCTTTGCCTGTCCTAAAAGACAGCAAAGTAGCCGGGCTCGGTGGCTCAGCCTGTAATCCCGCGCCTTTGGGAGGCTGAGGTGAGTGGATTGCCTGAGCCCGCGGGTTCGAGACCCACCTGGACAGCGAGACCTCATCTCTACAGTAAATCAAAAAATCAGCCGGGCGTGATAGCGCATGCCTGTAATTCCGGCCACTCTGAAGGCTGAGGTGGAAGGATCGCCGGAGCCCAGCAGGTCGAGGCTGCGGTGGCCGGAAGCGGCCACTGCACTCCAGTCTGGGCGACAGAGTGAGACTCCAACTCAAAAAAAAAAAAAAAAAGACAGCAAAGTGACTATTTTCTTTCTTTTTTTTTTTTTTGAGTTGGAGTCTCACTCTGTTGCCCAGGCTGGACTGCAGTGGCACACTCACAGCCAGCCCAGCATAGATCTGCTGGGTTCCAGCGATCCTTCCGCCTCAACCTTCCAAGTAGCCAGAACTACAGGTGCATGCCATCACACCCAGCTAATTTTTCCATTTTTTGTAGAGCCGAGGTCTCACCAAGTTGCCCAGGCTGGTCTCGAACCCCTGGACTCAGGTAATCCTCTCGTTTCAGCCTCCCAAAGTGATGGGATTACAGGCTTGAGCCTGCACCTGGCCTAGAGTGGCTATTTTCAAGCCCCAGCAATGGAGTTATCCCATAACCCTCCAGTACTGCACTAACAAACACCACTTCAACAGCCTCTATTTGCACAGCATCTGTACCATATTTTGAAAGTAGCATTAGTTGAAAGCTTATATATTCCACAATATGTGCACACTTGATATATATAATAGTCATTCAAATATTTTCTGAATTATACGTGATGAACCTGCAATTACATCTAATTGCAAATGTCTAAAGAGATGAAAAACACAGTTGCATTTTTAAAAATAACAACATTCTTTGATTAAGAAGACATGTGAGCCGGGCTCGGTGGCTCAGCCTGTAATCCCGCGCCTTTGGGAGGCTGAGGTGAGTGGATTGCCTGAGCCCGCGGGTTCGAGACCCGCCTGGGCAGCGAGACCTCATCTCTACAATAAATCAAAATATCAGCCGGGCGTGGTAGTGCATGCCTGTAATTCCAGCTACTCGGAAGGCTGAGGCGGAAGGATCGCCGGAGCCCAGCAGGTCGAGGCTGCGGTGGCCGGGAGCGGCCACTGCACTCCAGTCTGGGCAACAGAGTGAGACTCTAACTCAAAAAAAAAAAAAAAAAAAGAAGACATGTGCCCCCTATAAATTATTATTCCTCTTTTAACTAACAGTGGTTGGCTCTCTCCTGACCTCTGGCTTCATGTGCTTTCTGCTTTGTACTGACCGTTTGATCTGTGTAAATCCCCCAGTGAACTGTGAAGGTTCAGGAGGCACAATCTTGCATCTCTGTATTTCCAATCCTGGTACCACTTTTAAAAAAATCGCAGACTCTCCAAAGGCAGCAGAAGCGGTAAGAACATACTCTTTGTATCCTCTCAAATCCTCATGCGCAGAACAACTACATAGCAGAACCGAAGCCCATGGACACTTGTGCAAAACCAAGTGACACGTGCTGACAAGGATGTGGAGCAAACTGGAACTCTCATGCCTTGCTGGTGAGAATATAAAACGATGAAAGCTGATCCCCAGAGAAGTTTCGTAGTTTTTAAAAAGTCAAGTCCACACCTGCAGCACGACCACCTCTTCCTCTTCTAGGTACTTACTCAGGAAAAATAAAAGCAGAAAGACTGGGACACATACATTCACAGAAGCTTCTTATGCTTCATTTTTATTTAGTCAGAAAACGGAAATAATCCAAATGCTGATCAACAGGTGATGAATACGCAAACTGTAGTATGTTCACACAATAGAAAGTGTGAACTACTGATCTGCACAAAAACGGATTAATGCCAAAAAAATCATGCTGAGTAAAAGTACCACCCCAGTAGTACATGCCACATGATTCCATTTAGATAAATCCTAGAAAATATAAACTAATCTTTAATGACAGAAAGCAGACCAGTGGGCGCCTGAGGATGGGGGGCATGGAGGGACGGATTTCAAAGAGGTGTGAAAATACTGTTGGTGGTGATGGACATGTTCCAGAGATAGCATCACAGGCATATGCATAGGTCACTTTACATATGTACAATTTAATGTCTGTCAACTACACCTCAGTAAAGCTATTTTAAAAAGCAAAGTGGTGGCCTGACGCGGTGGCTCACACCTATAATCCCAGCGCTTTGGGAGGCTAAGGTGAGAGGACTGCCTAAGCCCACAGGTTCGAGATCAGCCTGGCCAACTTGGCGAAACCTCATCTCTACAATAAATTTTAAAAAAATTAGCTAGCTGTGGTGGTGTGCACCAATAGTCCCAGCTAGTTGGAAGGCTGAGGCAGAAGGACCACCTAAGCCCAGTAGGTCGAGGTTGCGGTGGCCATGAGTGTGCCACTGAATTCCAGCCTGGGCAACAGAGTGAGATGCCAACTCAAAAAAAAAAAAAAAAAAGCAAGGTGGTGCAAGAACCACTTTATTTATTTATTTTGAGTCAAAGTCTCACTCTGTCACCCAGGCTGGAGTGCAGTGGCACTCTCATGGCCACTGCAGACTCGACCTACTGAGCTCAGATGATCCTTCCGCCTCAGTCTTCCAAGTAGCTGGAACCGTCAGGCCTGTGCCACCACTCCCAGCTAATTTTTTGATTTATTGTAGAGATAAGGTCTTGCCACGTTGCTCAGGCTGGTCTCAAACCCCTGAGCTTAGGCAATCCTCTTGCCTCTACCTCCCAAATTGCTGGGATTACAGTGAGCTACTGCACCCAGCTACAACTTTAAAATCAAAGAGAAATGAAGAGATACCAAAACTGGTAAATACTGAAAATAAGCAAATTAGGTTTCAACATACAGATAATAGAGGTCTCCAAAAAAGAAAACCAAGCAAGAAAAAAAAACAGTACAAAGTAAGCAAATCCTGAAATAACAGATTTGAAAGTATACATAGAAAGAGCATACTATATACATGCAAATATTGAACCAAGACAACCAACACACAGCACATTCTAATAAAAAGACTGATTTGAGAGCAGAAGGAAAAAATCCTTTGGGCATCTAAGCAAAAAGAGTCTATGACTTACAAGGGAAGGAAAATAAGATGCATTCGACTTTTCATGCATCACTTTATGCTGGACAAAAGTAGAATAAAACAACTCAGATACTCAAAGAAAATCTAAGCCAAGAATTTCATATCTAGCAAAACTGAATTCAACATACAGAAATTCAGAAAATACTGTTCCCAAGATGACACTGATCTAAGGACTGGTTATGAACATTTAATACATACAAATAAGGTTAAATGAGGACAAAAGAAAGCAATTTTATTATGTAATGGCAGACAGTGAAAATGCAGTACTGTTTGCTACCATAATTAACATACAGTATTAATATTGTTATTTTAATGCTATATATTAAAGCAGAATAAAACAAGCGAATGATTATGGGATATTCTATTACATCATCCCATGTCTTGAGAATCAAGGTTCTCGGTGTAGGAGACACAGACATAATATAAAAGAGGTTGAAAGTCCTGGAACCCTGACTTGTATTGGCAATATCAATAAGAAATCAGTAAATACTTTTCTTTAAATGTGTATGAGCCAGAAACAAAGAACAGAGTACCATATGTCCTCACTTATAAGCGAACCTTGAATAATTATATAATACTATAAGAAAGGGACTGGCAGTAGTGGGAAATTGCTAGGGAAGGGGGGGTGGGATTGGCAGTTGAGGGAAACTGTCAGGGGAAGGAAGGGCACAACTCATCAACAAGGGTACCTACATAATGAACATTTGTATATCTAACCCTGAATTGTACCCCACATCTTTAAAATAAAAATAAAATAAAATATTGGAGTAAAAATTTAAAAATACATGAGCGCATGTTATAGCTGTCCAATGAAAGGGACTAGAAACAATGACCGACTCTGTAGCAACAAGCATTCCAGATTATGAACCTGAAACACCATTTCCACCAGAGATTTTGGAGAAACAGTAGATTCCAGGTGTTAAATTGAATTAAGTTTGGTCTAAAGCTGCCTCTGTGCATAGTGAATTGTCACCTAACTTAATGTGCAAACATGCAGCAACCACAGTGAGTGTAGCTTGTACCAAGTAGCTGAGTCTCAGCCAGTTATAGCTCTGAGCCATCAGCCAATCACAAGCAGAAAATTGCCAAAGCAACTTTTGCCCAAATAAGGCAAAGGCTGGGCTGTACTTAATCAAGTTACGTATGTATGTCTTTTCTGTTCCTCTGGCTATAAATACAGCCTGCACACGTTGTGCGGGGGAACATCCTGAACCACTTTTGGTCCTAAGTGCTACCCAGTTTATGAACATTTTCTCTGCTCAAACTCTGTCAGTTAACTTGTCTAAGGTTTTTTTTCTTTTAACACAGGTCTAGAGCAAGAGAAGTACAAGATGGGCTTAAAGCACCTCGACATGCCAGATTGCAAGGAGGCCATCAATGACTGTGTGTAAGTGGTCTGTGCTTACACACATGCATATCAAGAGAAGCGAAATGCTAACATGAAGAATGTCTTTTTCACTAAGCAGAGCAACTACAATTTGAGTTCAATAAAATATGCCTGTGTCTCAGTTACTTGGGAGGCTGAGGCAGAAGGATCACTGAAACCCAGGAGTTCAAGGCTGCAATAAGCTATGATTGTGCCACTACTTTCTAGCCTGGGTGACAGAGCAAGACCTTGTCTCTTAAGACACACACACACACACACACACACACACACACACACACACACACACAATACATATATATCTACACAGATAAAATTGCAAGAGATTAAAACCCATCAAATATACTTAACTACATAAGCTCTTGACATATATAATAAAAAATCTCAACTGCTGACCTTTTAAGGATGACAGAGCAATAATTCATTATCTTGAAAATTTATTTAAGAGAAAAAAATCAAGCATTTATGTTTTTCTGTATGAACTGTGCCATTGGGTAACCAAACAGTATATGAAGGGAAGTATCTTCTTAGAAAATGATTCCAGCCAATAATTGCAAGCAAAATGGTAAAATTAGAGTATCAACACTTTGCAAACCCCAAATAATTAATGATCTTTGCAATGAGCATCAGCTGCTGTCAATATCAAAAAGGAATCCTGACAAAAGTATCTTATCACCTATCATCTAACCACCTATCATCTTGCCAAAAGTACCACAACTGAGTCTGATCAAGCCTCTGGATCCAGCTGCCAATTTGCAGGAAATGTAGAGGACAGAAGAACATGCTTATTAACTGCACAATAATATGATCAGCAAAAACTAGACTATGGGAAATGACAAGATAAATGGTCCAGGTCCCTCAAGAGATAAACTGTAAAGGAAACAGAGAGATAGAGGGGGACTACAAATTAAGAGAGACTTAAGAAATATCAAATTCTTAAAAAGGAACAAGACTCAAAATCGTCATCAGGAAATGCAAGGAAATAAGTAATAAAAAACAAAAGAAAGAAAAGAAATGCCAAGAAATGCAAGGAAGTCATTTCTATAAAAGCCAGGATTACTTTCTGAGCAAAAGATGGAAAAAAGAAGGGGCGGTGATTGCAGGGGAACTTGACAACCTTCTGGAGTATCTGGCAAAGTACTATTTCTTACCAGGGTGGTGGATACAAGGGTATTCCCCTTCCAGTAATAATAATTCAATATTCTATATTTGTTTTGTGTCATTCCCTATATGTTTTAATTTTATGGTAAAAAGGCTTAAAACCGCTCACCTTCTCCCTGATGGGCTGTGTGCCCTGAGCCTGGGATACATCTTTCTCTAATGTGTAAGTTACCTGTAAAAGCAGGAGACTCAATCCTGCAAACTGGAAGGTAAATGAAATGTTTTCAGAATTTCAGAATACTTCTAGACTTCTTATCTCAATCTCCTAACCAACATTTTGTTGATTTCTTATAAAAATCAAAGCCCTGGCATTTAGGGCCAGACTGCATAAACAAACAAGAACAGTATCACGCCCAATAAGCATAATCCCCAAATCTCAAAGATATTCAATTTATTAAACATTTAACCTTTTTTTATCAGAGTGTACCGCAGAATGCCATCACACCTCCCTGATCAGTGTGATTTGTGTGCTCACCCACTGTGATGGTCCAGCCACACTCTGTTTTCCACACCAGCAAGTAAAAGGAGCAAAACAGCCACTGGCTCAAGTTTTTTCAAGTACTAAAGTCACTTTGTTCCGTCTTCAGATTTCTTAGCTCCTTCTCTTGCTAATCTATCAGCTTCTTCATTGCCTCTAAATCCCGAATGTCCAGGAACATGCATCTGTTGAAACACATTTTTTCCTTTTATTTTTACTAGTTTTTACACAAGCAACACATTCTCATTGTCAAAAAAACCTTTAACTATTCAAAGTAGACCTAGGAGCTGAAGTTCACCTTCACAGCTCCTTTTGCCCAGCACGATTCTACACAGCAGTAGACAGTCAGCTCGGTGGCTCGCATCTCTACAATAAATCAAAAATCAGCCGGGCGTGGTAGCGCGTGCCTGTAATTCCAGCTACTCGGAAGGCTGAGGCGGAAGGATCGCCGGAGACCAGCAGGTCAAGGCTGCGGTGACCGGGAGCAGCCACTGCACTCCAGTCTGGGTGACAGAGTGAGACTCCCACTCCAAAAAATAAAAAATAAAAAGCATAGTAGAGATTCTTCATGCATTTATGCATGGATATATGGACAAAAATTCCATTTCGTTTTTCCACAAATTGGATTTTACTGTTCATATTGCTTTTTTACCCACTTACCAATGGAACCCGGCAAGCTTTCCAGGCAAAATACATGTATTACAGATGGATGAATGTTCATGTATACAATACACACACATACTCTCTCTCACACATATACACATTCTCTTGAAATGCTGTTAAAAAATGGATGTAAGCCGGGCTCGGTGGCTCAGCCTATAATCCCGTGCCTTTGGGAGGCTGAGGTGAGTGGATTGCCTGAGCCCGCGGGTTCGAGACCCGCCTAAGCAGCGAGATATCATTTCTACAATAAATCAAAATTCAGCTGGAGGTGGTAGCGCATGCCTGTAATTCTGGCTACTTGGAAGGCTGAGGCGGAAGGATCACCGGAGCCCAGAAGATCGAGGTTGCGGTGGCCGGGAGCGGCCACTGCACTCCAGTCTGGGTGACAGAGTGAGACTCCAACTCAAAAAAAAAAAAATGTATGTAGCCAGGCTCGGTGGCTCAGCCTGTCATCCTGCGCTTTGGGAGGTTGAGGTGAGTGGATTGCCTGAGCCTGCGGGTTTGAGACCCGCCTGGGCAACTTGGCGAGACCTCATCTCTACAATAAATCAAAAATAAGCTGGGCATGGTAGCGCACACCTGTAGTTCCAGCTACTTGGAAGGCTGAGGCGGAAGAATCGCCAGAGTCCAGCAAGTCGAGGCTGCGGTGGCCGGGAGCAGCCACTGTACTCCAGTCTGGGCGACAAAGTGAGACTCCAACTCAAAAAAAAAGAAAAAAAAGAATGGATGTACTCATTTAACTACCGTCCACACTTATGTTGCAAAATGTACATATCAGACAACCAAACCTTATCAGTGGATCAGGGAAGGCTACAGCTGTAGCTTAATTTACTCTGTATTCCTTGAAAAAAAATCTTTTAATACACATGATGTATCATTTTAAAAATACTTCCATTTTGAAATAAAAGTCATGATACTCAGGTTTTATCACACAACTCTACCATCGTATGAAACAAAATATTATAAATTTGTTTTATTTAACATGATAGATTGTTCCAAAGAGACAAACAGGGTGACTTGCAGGCTCCCTTCACAGTGACAAGGTGTGCACGGGCTAGGCATGAGTATGCACCACTAGTATGAAGACTGCAGGACATCCTGCAATCATGCTGCCAATGTCTTATATGCCTAGTAATACTCACATTAAAACAGTATTATCCACAGGATACTCAAGAGTCAAATGTGTTTGGTTTAACAAACATTATGATGTTAACTTCACGAAAACTTATGTCACTGAGTCACATAAACCTTACATAAATGGTTAGCCTCTAGCAATTAGATTACTTGGTAATAACAGCCCTAAGACACGACATTTAAAAAGCTACTCACCCACTGAATGTCCATGCCCTGCGTGAGTTTCTCCAGCATCACGAAGTCTTCCTTGTTGATCACCTCTTTCCCCGTACTTGTCCTCCACCCATTCTTCTTCCAACCTTGAACCCAGTTAGTTATACCTACAAGAATGCAAACCCACTGACGAGTCATTATGGAGTGTCCTGACCTTTGCCACCTCCCCAGTCGAACCTCGTATAACTGCTCCCACTTGTATTCTGAGTCTCCAACTTGGACCTTTCACCTCCTTAGTTGGCCTTAGCTGCTTTGGCCTTTGCACAGCCTGAAATAGCCTTGTCTCTTCCCTTTCATATAATTTGTATCTGGCCTACAACTCTCAGCTTAAGATGTCACTTCTTTTAGGACGGCTTCCCGGCCTCGTAAGCATCCCCCATGTGCTCCTATACATAGCATTTCCCAAAGAAGCAGTCAGTACCCCACCTTAAGTTATTTATGCACACGTGGACTAGAAATGCCACAACAGCAGAGCCACATCTGCTTATGACTCCATTTCCAGTGCCTAGCAAGGACACAATCATGTGGAAATACAGGAGCAGCAGAACCAACTCCAGACCCTCATTCTCTCCCTTGCATCTGACAACCAAATGTTATCTCCGTTCCCAGCCAAGTTTTGCTCTTTTCAATGCCTCCCATGGGGAAAGAAAGACCTATTTCTCAACATAGTTACTAGAAAAATACTAGGGGAAAAAACATGAAAAGCTTACCATTTATGGTAAACATACTGTCCGTGTACAGAACCAATTTATTGATGTCTTGAGCCTTTGCTTGTTCAATGGCTTTGCAGGCTGCCTTGAAAAAACAAGTCGACAGTCATGCTACAGAAAATGTTCAACTCTGACATTACTGATGTTCAGATATACTTCAAAACTGAAAATCCCTTCTTTTTCTGTACTAATTGTAATTATTTTATTATCTATATGAAATAACACTATGCATATAATTCACCTGTGTACACATCTTTGAAATAAGTTTTTGGGCCGAATGTGGTGGCTCAAGCCTGCAATCCCAGCACTTTGGGAGGCCGAGATGAGGGGAATGCTTGATCCCACGGGTTCAAGAACAGCCTGGGCAACTTGGTTAGACCTCATCTCTATAATATAAATTTAAAAATTAGGCCGGCTCAGTGGCTCAGCTTGTAACCCCAGCATTTTGAGAGGCCAAGGTGAGTGGATTGCCTGAGCTTCCAGGTCTGAAACCCACCAGGCAACTTGGTGAGACCTCATCTCTATAATACATCAATAATTAGCAGGACATGGTAGCGCGCACCTGTAGTTCTGGCTACTTGGAAGACTGAAGTGGAAGGATCACCGGAGCCCAGCAGGTCGAGGCTGCAGTGGCCGGAAGTGTGCCACTGCACTCCAGTCTGGGCAACAGAGTGAGACTCCAATTCAAAAAAAAAAAAAAATTAGCCAGGCATGGTAGGGTGCGCCTGTAGTTCCAGCTACTTGGAAAGCTGAGGCAGAAGGATCACCGAAGCCCAGCAGGTCAAGGCTGCGGTGACCAGGAACGTGCCACTGCACTCCAGTCTGGGCAAAAGGTGAGACTCAAACTCAAAAAAATAAAAAATAAAAAAATTAGCCGGGCATGGTAGTGAATGCCTGTAGTTCCAGTTACTTGGAAGGCTGAGGTGGAAGGATCGCCTGAGCCCAGTGGGTCAACACTGGGGTGGCTATGAGCATTCGTGCCACTGCATTCCAGCCTGGGCAACGGAGTGAGACTCCAATTAAAAAAAAAAAGAAATTAGTTTTTAGAGTTTTTCTAGAAAATTCCTGTCTTTCATAATTGTTACTAATCCCAAATTTTGTCTTCAAGTATCTTACATACACTGATAGCAACAAAAAAATTGTTAATACATTAATAGTCAATGCTAAAGAATGATAAACTTAAATACATCTGATAACTTACATGAATTTCTGCTCTTTGGTTTGTCTGTCGCCCAGGAAGTCTGATGCCTACATTTCTGTTTCAAAACAGTACAAAAGAAAATAAAATTATAAAGCGAATTCTCACAGTAATTCCTTTTAATGGGTAACAATAAGCTAGTGTATATTTTTATTTGAACTATAAAAGCATCATGTAAAAACAGACTTTAAAAATCAAACCAACAGAGAGACTGTTAGAAGCAGAAAGGAGCAAACATCCTCAGGCACCTCCTGACTCTTCCAGGTTCCATTAGGCCAGAGGAAGTGCTAGTTCTCCGCAGACCCTGGGTTAGGCCCTGTGGCTGTGGTGGAGAAAGTCCCAGGAGAAAACTCAGGAAGAAGAATGGAGAAAGTAGCCGGGCTCAGTAGCTCAGCCTGTAATCCCGCGCCTTTGGGAGGCTGAGGTGAGTGGACTGCCTGACCCCGCGGGTTCCAGACCCGCCTGGGCAGCGAGACCTCATCTCTACAATAAATTTTAAAAATCAGCCATGCGTGGTAGCGCATGCCTATAATTCCGGCTACTTGGAAGGCTGAGGCGGAAGGATCGACGGAGCCCAGTAGGTCGAGGCTGCGGTGGCCAGGAACGGCCACTGCACTCCAGTCTGGGCGACAGAGTGAGACTCCAACTTAAAAAAAAAAAAAATGGAGGAAGTGAGATTTCAGGAAGAAATTAATAGAAACTCCTAGGAAGTAAAGGAGGAAAATGCGATCAAGGAACCAAAAGAACCCTCAGACCAGATATCTAAGGCTTAGAGTAACCAGAAGACTTAGAGTTTCCTAAAATAACAGGCATTTCCAATGCAAAAAGTTGTGGAAGAATCATGACTGGTCTAAAGCAGCTGCCCAGCATCTCAGAGGGGCACTAAGAGAAGCCAGCAACATCTCCAGTCCACGTCTACAGGACTCCTCCTGGGCTACTCATGAGGCCACCCTGGCCCTGTCCTTATAGAGACCCTTACACAGGATAAAACAAAAGGACAGCACCTTTTCAGGTCCTCTCCCTTCTGTGCAGACGTGACTATTCTTCCAACTCCTGAGTAGGAGCCCCAGGCCTGGGCCATCTCATCTACTTTGAGGAGCTGCGGCCAGCCCCCCAACCCAACCTCCCTGGAGGGTCCTCAGGTGCCCAGGTGGGAGGCCAGGAACATGAACCCTTCAAGGTCAGCGCCCTGCCTGTTTCCTGCTGTCCGCCCAGTAACCTCCATCCCCCAGCACGAGCAAGGAGGGAGCCTCTTCAGACTCTGACCCAGGTCCGGAACTGAGACAGCTAGACCCTAGATCCCTACTCCACGTGAAAGAATAAGAGAAGAGCAATTGTATACTCTGGTGTATAAGTCCTTCTCCCAGTCCAATGTAATGAGGATAAGATGTAGAATAAATGGGGAAAAAAACCAAACCAACCACACTCATGCTTTGTTGAATACCACAGTATAGTACCACAGAAGGAACACGAGACAGGAAGTCAAGAGTTAAGTTTAATCTCTGGATCTGAAAGGCATTAGCCATGTTTCTTGAGCAAGCAGCAAGCCCACAAACACTTCCCACCCAAGTTTGCCATCGCTCCCAGAGTTCTAAACTAAAATGTGAGGATAAAGTGAAAGAACTTGGTAAACTACAAAGCACAAAATATAAAGTGGTATTATTATGAAACAATTTACATTAAATCTGTCTAGCAGTTTCTTTGATTTTTTTTTTTTTGAGTCAGAGTCTCACTCCATTGCCCAGGCTGGAGTGCAGCGCACAGGCTCATGGCCACCCCAGTGTCAACCTGCTGGGCTCAAGCAATCCTTCTGCCTCAGCCTTCCAAGTAGCCAGAACTTCAGGTGCACGTTGCCACGTCTGGCTAATTCTTGATTTATTGTAGAGACGAGGTCTCACCAAGTTGCCCAGGCTGGTCTCGAACACGTGGGCTCAGGTAATTCACTCGCCTCAGCCTCCCAAAGTGCTAGGATTACAGGATCAGTCACCGAGACAAGCCTAAATTTATCTTTCATAGTGAATTTTAGGGCTACCAGCTACTAATCAAGTTCACTCATATCCAGGGGCTAGGTGTATTCAGACAACTGCATTTCACATCACCTTGACTTTGTGCCTTCAGAAAAAAAAAAAAAAAAAAAAAGATCATCTCCAAGAGAGTCTAGCAAAGGGTTCCAAGTCTGGTGACCTGACCTTGGTGCACCTCACCAAGACCATCTCCCAGCATGCCACGCCACTCTTGAGTTTAAGGGTCATTTGGCGTAAAAGCTTATCAGTCAGACATAGACTTGTCCAGGTGTCTGACATTCTGAGGAACACGGCTGCACAGTGTCAGCACAACTGAACCTCTGTTCTGCCTCCCCTACCCAAGCTATTTTTTTGGTAGGTTTTCCAAACAACCAAAGAAATAAGCAGATCCTACGCCTCTTTTCACAAGCTCTGAAGCATGATTCGGTCAAGTCTGAAGTTTAAAAACCTGGTCTCCACTGCTTACTCACAGAGGATGGCCTGGCCCCCAGTAGACGCCAATTCCAGCTCGCGCTCTCCTCCGCCCGTTACTGGAGCAGCAGCCATCTGTGTACACAGTGACAAAATCTCCTGTGGGAGAAAACAGTAAGTGCTGTGGGGCTGATACTGCTAAAAACTGAAACAAGTCTAAAAATTCACTCAGCTTGAGCTGGCATTTCATACCGAGAGAGTATTTTACAATGTTGTAAAAGTTTTCTCCCCAGGAAAACAAGATCCTTTACATGGGGACACCTGACACTTTCTGCTTGGAATCCATCCACCTATATTTTAGTCTTGCATGCCAAGCAAGTTCAGCGCAGAGAGGGTCACTTTGTAAGACTAGAACCCACTGCAGTGAGAACTGCTTACATACCATGCCGAAGGCTCGAAGGAAAATGACACTGGCCCTCTCCACATCAGGGTCACCTTCTCCCTCAGGAAGCCATCTTCCCAGAGACAAGTGGTGTCTCAGTACGACGGTGACCCTGCCCGCCGAAAGGTTCAGTCCTATGACCAACACTGGCCTAATTTCTTTCCTGGCATATTTGTCACTAGTCAAGTGTGGCCCCCATCTTAGCTTCTTTCCGTCAAGACAGGGTATGATTGACATAACACGACAGTAAAGAACAAGAAGGAAAAGGACTGATGGAGCCACTCTCAGGCCACTGGTGACCAGCGCGCCAAAAGTCAGGCTACAAAGTGTTAAAGAGCAGGGCATGGAAGCAAACAGGCAGCATGTGTAGGAAGCATTTTGTCCAAGGACTGAATACAGCAGAGGCCAAGGGGAAAAGGGCCTCTGGGAAGGGACGGAGTTCATTCCTACGGGAGGGGGCTGGCAGCCTCAGGGAACGTGGATGTTGGACAGGCCTCCTCAGCTCAGCTGGAACTTGATTCTGTTAGCACAACTGCAAACTTCCTTCTCAGCCACTTAATTCTGTCTCAACTGTGAGCACCGATCACACATCATCTTAAGGGTCACCATGATTCAAGCAACTGTCAGCACATTGGAAGTGGCTCATCTTCCTGTTATTCATAAATATTTACTTCAATTCCTATTCCTATAACCGAATAACAAATATTTTTTTTTTACATAACCGCAAAACTGATCTAATAAATACAGCTTGACAAAACATTTTCTATTGATTTCCCTCCAATTAAATTAGAATCTACAAATACACTAGTTTATGTTTAAAAGTGCTACTTATTTCTATTTTCTGTCCATATGTATAAAAGACACATACATACTGTAAGTCACTAAATATATACAATGGAGTCCTGGAGTTTAAGGTAGAAGAAAAGCTCATTACTATCCTGCTTCTTAGGATAAAGAGAATCTCCTATGTTTTGCTAAGATTGAATATAAAAGGTAAAAATGCTGATGCTAATCAGTTATAACAAGCAGTTCTGTCTAGGGCCTTTCTTATATGAAGAAGCTGAAGTTTCTGCATTTTCTTTACCTTAGTGACCTAAGTATAGCATGCATAGGGAATGCCAGTATTTCAAAAGATAAAAGTTTTTTATTTGTAGTCTATATGATGGCTTTCCTAGAACATCCAGTAATTTAGTTTTGCACCACTTGATCAATGATAAAATAGTAACATCCATGATTTCTAAAAACCTTTACAGATAAGAATGATAATAAACATCAGCTCAAATTTCCCAATTAACAAAGTGGGAAAAGCTTTTACATATATATTTGCACATGATTGTTATATTAAAAAATTTTTAAATTCAAGAAAGAAATACCCATATAAGAAAATGTGTCTTTGCCAACAGAAGGGGCCAGCTCTGTGTTCTGCTTGACATGCTTTGCACACGGCTCTGTGCTGTCATCTCCATCTTCATCAAATGGCTCACGGAGTCGCTTGCTAGCTTTAATTTGTGATTCTTTTACATCTTTATTTTTCTGCCCTGAAACAAAGAGTCTACTTGTGAACCAGAAACTACAAACAAAGCATGAAATTCTTAAGAATGAAGAAATAGAGTATGTTATTTAATATCATTAAATCAGACTTAAACACCCTCTGTGTGTGGCCTACAAAGAGGGAATGACTTGGTCCACACCACCTGACTTTGATGTCCTATGAAGTAAAACTAAATTTTCCAAGGTAAGTTTGATAAGGGCAATGTGAAGATAATAGCAAGGTTTCTACTGACAACTACATCTGGTTTTGATGGGGATAAGAGATACAAAGGGTTCTTAACTTTTTAAGAATTGCATTTAGTTTGAAAATCTAAAGGGCTGTTTCTCCAAGAAAAACAAGAACACACATTTTGGTCAGGCACAGTGGCTCATGCCTGTAATCCCAGCACTTTGGGAGGCAGAGGCTAGAGGACTGCCTGAGCCAGGGGTTCGAGACCAGCATGGGCAACTTGAGGAGATACAATAAGTCATAGCCAGGTATGGTGTGGTGCCTGCCTGTAATTTCAGTTACTTGGAAGGTGGAGGCAGAAGGATCGCCTGAGTTCAACAGCTCAAGGCTGCAAGAACCTCTAGGGAGGCTAAGAGAGTGTAAGTCTAGCTTAAATAAATGGACATGTTAAGGGAAGCAGAAACTAAAATAATGGAAGAGACTGGGTACTTTCAGGGGTAGTACTGTGGTAGTTTTTCTTCAGCAGCAGAGTTTTTCTTTAGTGCAAACTCAAAGTTAATCCCAAATACCTCAAATTCCATCTCAGGATTATCTGGGAGGGGCCAATACCTCCTTTTTTTTTTTTTTTTTTTTTTGTGAGTTAGAGTCTCACTCTGTCACTCAGACTGGAGTGCAGTGGCCGCTCCCGGCCACCGCAGCCTCGCCTGCTGGGCTCCGGCGATCCTTCCACCTCAGCCCTCCGAGTAGCTGGAACTACAGGCGTGCGCTACCACGCCTGGCTAATTTTTTGATTCAATGCAGAGATGAGGTCTCACCAAGTTGCCCAGGCGGGTCTCAAACCCGTGGGCTCAGGCAATCCACTCACCTCAGCCTCCCAAAGGCACAGGATTACAGGCTGAGCCACCGAGCCTGACTTTTTTTTTTTTGAGTTGGAGTCTCACTCTTGTTGCCCAGACTGGAGTGAAGTGGCATGCTCATGGCCACCACAGACTTGACCTGCTGGGCTTAGGCAATTCTTCTGCCACAGCCTTCCAAGTAGCTGGAACTACAGACGCACGCCACCAGGCCTGGCTACTTGTTTTTTTGTGATTTACTATGGAGACAAGGTCTCACCAAGTTGCACAGACTGGTCTCGAACCCCTAGGCTCAAGTAATCCTCTCACCTCAGCCTCCCAAAGTCCTGGGATTACAGACTGAGCCACTGCGCCTGGCCCCTCCTCATTCTTAACATCATGGTCGCTGAAGTAGAGATAAATAAGACCAGTATTCAAAAAACCAGAGTTTCAATTTGAGCTCTACCTTTTTATCAGTTGTGAACTCAGTCAACTGGCTTGATCCCTCTAAGCTTCTGTCAAGTGAGGCACTAGACTAGATGACCTGACGTTGACATGACTTTTTCTACACTATTTGATAGAGTGGGAATAGGGCACAGAAGGGACAACTATCTCTCCATAATAACAACCTTAATGCAACACTATAAAACTCACTTTCAGCTCTAAACTCCTAAAGCAGAGATGGAGAAATGGGGCATTACCACATATTGAGCATCTACTAAATAGGAAAAAGGGAATATATCAGCCTCGTGTAGCTTCTCAAGTCACACCTCTCAGAAGAATGCTAATGGAGCCTGGGAACAACTGAGTGTGACACATGCAACAACGTCTGGCATTCCCACTCTACCATGCTTTGTGTCACCATAGATTTACCTGGAAAACATTTCTCTAGGTACTCTACAGGAGTAAATGCATACACAGGTCCAGATCAAAGTGCAATTTCGTAGAATTTTAGCACTGATATAAATGCTAGTTTTATTTACTATAACAGAGAAAGTTAAATTAGAGTGGCACTTTGTAAAGAATAAGAGTTTGAAGGAGAGGAAAACCACAATTGTCAAGTACCTTTTACTTCACAAAACTCTACTTTTTGCTTGAGTAAATAAACCTTAAATCATTCTGAGTATGACCTGCCTCTCTCAGAACTGTCTGTTATGATGTCTCAAAGAGCAACTGTCCAGCATTCAAGCATTTCAGTGGCTTCGAGAAAAATTGTTCAAGAGAAGGTGATTAAAGCTATGCTCTCCTGTCGTTTTTTTTTCTTCTTTTTTTTTTTTTTTTTTTTTTTTAATAATCAGTATTTTTTATTATCGTTTTGTAGGGTACAGGTAAGGGTTAGGTGTACAATTACGTTTCATTCAGGCACCCTATTGATAAGAGGTGTTTTCCCAGTCCCAGATAGATATTAGCTACTGTTAATCCCATCCCCCCACCATAATTTCCCAGTACCATCAGTCATTTTCTTATAGTATTACATTGGATGTTCAAGGTCCATTATATGAGTGAAAACATGTGATATTCTGATCTTTGTTTCTGTGAGAGGTCACTCAGTATTATAGACTCTAGTTCCATCCAGGTAGCTGCGAAATCCATGATTTTGTTCTTTTTCATGGCTGCGTAGTATTCCATCGTGTATATGTACCACATTTTTTTAATCCAGTCCTCTTTTGATGGGCAGCATGGTTGTTTCCAGGTTCTTGCTATTGTGAATAACGCTGCGATAAACATACGTGTACAGGTATCTTTTTTATAGAGTGATTTGTGTTCTTCAGGGTATATTCCCAGTAGGGGGATTGCAGAGTCATAAGGAAGGTCAATATTTAGAGCTTTCAGGAATCGCCACACTGCTTTCCACAGAGGTTGCACTAGCTTACACTCCCACCAACAGTGTAGAAGTGTTCCCTTTTCACCACAGCCTCTCCAGCAGCTGTTATTTTTTGAGTTGTTGATAATTGCCATTCTGACTGGAGTTAGGTGATATCTCAGTGTGGTTTTGATTTGCATCTCCCTGATGATTAGTGAGGTTGAGCATTTCTTCATGTGTTTGTTGGCTGCTCGAATGTCTTCTTTTGTGAAGTGTCTGTTCATATCTTTTGCCCATTTTATAATGGGGTTGTTTGTTTTCTTCTTTTCAGTACGTTTCAGTTCCTTGTAGATCCAGGATGTTAAGCCTTTGTCAGACCTAGAGTTGGCAAATACTTTTTCCCAGTCTGTAGGCTGTCTCCCTACTCTCTTGATGGTTTCTTTGGCTTTGCAGAAGCTTGTCAGTTTAATAAGGTCCCATTTGTCTATCTTCTCTCTTAAGTCCTGTGGGTTTCGGGTTTTGTACAGGAATTGGATGCCCGTTCCAATTTCCATGAGAGTATTTCCTTCCTTTTCTAATGTTCTTATGGTTTGAGGTTTTACATTTAGGTCTCTGATCCATTTGGAGTTAACCTTTGTGCATGGGGATAGATAGGGGTCCTGTTTCAATCTTCTACATGTGGTCAACCAGTTTTCCCAGCACCATTTACTGAATAGGTTCTCCTCACCCCATTGGTAGGTGGTGGGGGCTTTGTCGAAGATGAGTTGGTTGAGGAATTGAGGTTTTGCTTCTGGAATCTCAATTCTGTTCCATTGATCTATATGCCTGTTCTTGTACCAATACCAAGCTGTTTTGATGATTGTAGCTTTATAGTAAAGTTTGAAGTCTGGTATTGTGATACCACCTGCTTTGTTTTTTTTGCTGAGGATTGTTCTGGCTATTCTTGGACGTTTGTGTTTCCATATGAATTCCTGTGTTGTTTTTTCTAGGTCAGAGAAGAATGTTATTGGTAATTTAATGGGTATTGCATTGAATTTGTAGATTGCCTTAGGTAAGATGGACATCTTCACAATGTTGATTCTTCCGATCCATGAGCATGAGATATTTTTCCACTTGTTCATGTCAGCTTTGATTTCTTTGAGCAGTGTTTTGTAATTTGCATTGTAAAGGTCTTTCACGTCTCTGGTTAGGAAGATGCCAAGGTATTTCATTTTTTTTGTGGCTATTGTGAATGGAATTGTGTTTTTTATTTGGGTTTCTGTTTGTTTATTATTGGTGTAGAGAAATGCGATTGTCTTTTGTACGTTTATTTTGTATCCTGAGACTTTGCCAAAGGCCTTTATCAATGTAAGGAGGCCTTTAACAGACTCTCTTGGGTTTTCAAGGTACACCATCATATCATCTGCATAGAGAGATAACTTGACTTCCTCTTTTCCTATTTGAATACCTCTGATTGCCTCGTCTTCTCTGATTGCTCTAGCCAGGACTTCCAATACTATGTTGAACAGGAGGGGAGAGAGTGGGCATCCTTGTCTAGTTCCAGTTTTCAGGGGAATTGGTTCCAATTTTTGTCCATTTAGGAGTATGCAGGCTGTAGGTTTCTCGTAGATGGCTTTTATTATTTTGAGGTATGTTCCCCGTATGCCTAGATGTTCAAGGGTTTTTATCAAGAAGGGGTGCTGGATTTTATCAAAAGCTTTTTCTGCATCTAATGATATGATCATGTGGTTTTTGTTTTGACATCTGTTGATGTATTTAATTACATTTATGGTTTTACGAATGTTGAACCAGCCTTGCATGCCAGGAATGAAGCCTACTTGGTCATGGTGAATGATTTTTGAGATGTATTGTTGAATCCTGTTTGCTAGGATTTTGTTAAGAATTTTAGCATCTATGTTCATCAAAGATATTGGCCTGTAGTTCTCTTTCTTTGTTGGATCTTTACCTGGCTTGGGTATCAGTGTGATGTTGGCTTCATAAAATGATTTGGGGAGAGTTCCATCTTTTTCTATCGCCTGGAATACCTTCAGTAGGATTGGTATCAGCTCCTCCTTGAATGTCTTGTAGAATTCTGCTGGAAAGCCATCTGGACCAGGGCTTTTTTTTGTAGGAAGTTTTCTTATTACGTAGTCGATTTCCTTGATTGTAATTGGTCTATTTAGGGACTCAATTTCTTCTTGTTCCAACCTAGGTAGATTGTGTGATGTCAGAAAGTCCTCCATTTCCTTGTGGTTTTCAAGTTTGTTTCCATACAAGTGTACATAGTAGTCTCTAATGATCTTTTGTATTTCTTCAGAGTCAGATGTGACTTCATCTTTTGTGTTTCTGATTATGCTTATTTGTTTTTTTTCTCGTTTTTTCTTGGTCAGTCTAGCTAGGGGACCATCGATCTTGTTTATTCTTTCGAAGAACCAGCTTTTTGTTTCATTGATTTTTTCAATTATCTTTTTGTCTTCTATGTCCTGGATTTGGGCTTTTATTTTGGTGATCTGGATTCTTCTGCTGAAATTAGGGTTTTTGTGGTCTTGCTTTTCCAGCTTTTTTAGGTGGCTTGTTAGATTGTGAATTTCTGTTCCTTCCATTTTCTTCATGTGTGTTTGTAGGGATATAAATTCCCCTCTTACTACAGCTTTCAGGGCATCCAGAGATTTTGGTAAGATGTTTCTTCATTTTCATTTGTTTCCAGGTATCTTTTGATCCCTGTTTTGATTTCGTCATTGACCCAGGAGTTGTTTAGCATCATGCTGTTTAGTGTCCATGTCTTTGTGGGTTTTGGGGGGACTTTGTTGGTGTCAATATTTATTTTTATTCCACTGTGGTCCGAGAAGGTGTTTGGTAGAATTTCGGTCCTTTTAAATTTGCTTATACTTGATTTATGGCCGAGTATGTGGTCGATCTTGGAATATGTTCCATGTGGTGATGAGTAAAATGTGTATTCTGTGGTCTTTGGATGGAGTGTTCTGTAAGTATCAATTAAGTCCATTTGGTCCAAGGTCACATTGAGGTTCGGATCTCCTTGCTGATTTTTTGTCCTGTTGATCTGTCTAGGGTTGTGAGTGGGGTATTAAAGTCCCCAGTTATGATAGTGGTAGAGTCAATATCTTTCTTTAGTTTTCCAAGAAGTTGCTTTAAGAAGGTTGGTGCACCTATGTTGGGTGCATATATGTTTAGGATAGATATTTCTTGTTGATGGATTGAACCTTTTATCATTATGTAGTGACCTTCTGTATCTTTTTTGATTTTTAATAGTTTGAAGGATATTTTGTCTGAAATTAAGATGGCTACTCCTCCTTTCTTTTGTATTCCGTTCGCCTGAAAGACTGTTTCCCATCCTCTTACCTTGAGTCTGTGGGTGTCCTTTCTAGTGAGGTGAGTCTCTTGAAGGCAATAGATTGTTGCCTGATGATATTTTATCCATTTTGCCAATCTATGTCTTTTCAGTGGTGCATTTAGTCCGTTCACGTTTAGGCTAATAATTGAAATGCAAGAGTTGATCCCTGTCATGAGGTTCTTACAGAGTTGTTACTGTTTATTTGTTGTCTTTCTTTGGGTTTTGGAGTTGGTTCAGGTGTGTTTTTTAATCTTTTGCCTGTACTCTTGTGAAGAATGCTGATGTTCTTTTTTCTTTTTCTTCTGTGTTCAGTACTTTCTTGAGTGTTTCTTGTAGCGGTGGTCTGGTGGCAGCGTAGGTTCTTAGGGATTGGATGTCTGGAAAAGATTTTAATTCTCCCTCACTAATGAAGCTTAGTTTAGCTGGGTAGGTTATTCTTGGTTGAAATTGTTTCTCTTTTAGTACTTTGAAGATAGGGCTCCAGGCTCTCCTGGCCTGAAGGGTTTCTGTGGATAAATCTGCTGCTATTCGGATTGGTTTTCCCTGGTAGGTAGTCTGGCCTTTTTCTCTTGCTGCCTTTAGGATTTTTCCTTTCATAGCTACTTTGTTTAGGCGAATTATTATGTGTCTGGGAGTTGGTCTTCTCGTTTGTTGTCTTGCAGGGGTTCTCTGAATCTCTTGTGTTTGAATTTTTTCATCTTTACTGAGATGAGGGAAGTTTTCTTGAATGATTTCATGGAATGTTTGTTCCAGTGTGGCTTCTGTTTCTCTTTCTGCCTCAGGAAGCCCAATTATTCTCAGGTTTGGTCTCTTGAAGTGATCATTCATCTCTTGCAGGTTTTGTTCTGTCTTTTTGAGCTTCTTTTCTATGCTTTTGACAGTTTGGGTTAGTTCTGTGTTTTGGTCTTCGAGCTCTGAGATTCTTTCTTCTGCTTGGTGATTCTGCTTTCCATGCTTATTAGTCTGTTGTTCATTTCCATCACAGTATTCTTTACTGCTGTCATTTCTGACATCAGCTCCTTCCTATTTTCCTCTTGTCTCTCCTCAATTTTTTTAATTCTCTCCATTAATGTTTTGATGTCTGGGTTTGTTGCATGTAGCCAGTCATTCTGGGGAGTCTTCATTGTCTGTGTTCCAGAGTCTGTTTTCTCATTGTCTGATCTCCCAGGGGTCTGTGTAAGCCCTATATTCTTCTTTTGGTTTTTCTTCATTTGTGCGGTTTTTCCACTTCCCTACTTCTTCCTTCCCTCCACGTCACCGTCTTCTTTAATTTTGTTTTTCAGGGGTAAAGGGACTGGTTTTACTTCTGTTCATTCAATCTCCCATTCTTTATGTATGTCGTCTTACTTTGTTCAATTTTGAAGTTGCACTGTAGGTTGGAGGTGGTCCTTTTTGCAGTTTTGAGATGTATTTAAGGGGAGAGCTGTGATTCAAAATCTGTCTGCAGGTCCTGCTGTTCGCTGACAGGCGTGTGGATAATGTGGAACCCACTTCCCACTGCCCTGGAGTCTGTCCGTGCAATGGGGCTGTAGGTTTACTCCCTGTAATAAAATGTGGTTAGCAGGGGGGAGAGAATGGAGCAGATAGTGGGTTGAAGAGGGGAGTGGAGAGATAGAGAAGTAAGGGAGGAAACTAACGAGTGTGCCAACAAATAGAGAGAGAGGTCTATACTGAAACAGCTAAAAACGATGGACCACAGCTACAGTCGAACCAACTCTCATACAACCACAAATAAAACATATTGTGATGCTAGCATACCGGCTATCCAACCACCTTATTGGTGTGTTGTTCCTCTATACAAAGACATGGTTTACAGACAGAAGAAAAGAGAAGAAAAGGAAAAGGAAAAGAGAAAAAAGGGGAACAATACTGTAGGAATAGAATTAAGTCATTAAACTAATAGAATCAATGAAGCACACTCTGAGACCTTTCGTTTAAGTCCAATGTCCTTTCAGGTCTGATTTGTAGTTTTCTTTTCAAGCCGGTGAATTAATTTGCAGTTAGAGTCAATTGCCCCTGATATGTTGTGAAGGACAGCTCAGGTCAGCTTTCCTTAGCAGTTTGGTCTATGTCTTAATCAGGCTTATTTCTCCCGTTTCGGTGTTGTTACCTTGAGTCGCCAGCAGGTGGTGCTATCTCATCTGCTCGCCCTAGAGGGGGTGGGGCCGGACAGGAACAAGATGGCTGCCTGCCTCCGAGCAGGCAACAGAAGCCCACGCGAGCCAGCAGCACAATCTCAGACACAGGAGATTTTTGCAGAAATTCCTGCAGATCTTCTTTTAAGCCGATTTGTGTGGATCTCCTCTCAGGCCGGGTTGTGATGAGCTGGGCGGGCCGAGCGCGGGCGCGGGCGCCGGGAGCGCCGGGGCGCCGGGAGCGCCGGGGCGCGGGGCGGCGCCGGGAGCGCCGGGGGCGAGCGCCGGGGCGGCGGGAGCGCCGGGGCGGCGGGAGCGCCGGGGCGGCGGGAGGCGGGAGCGCCGGGGCGGCGGGAGGCGGGAGCGCCGGGGCGGCGGGAGGCGGGAGCGCCGGGGCGGCGGGAGGCGGGAGCCTTTTCTTCTTTTTTGAGTTGGAGTCTCATTCTGCTGCCCAGGCTGAGGGTGCAGTGGCACACTCACAGGCACCCCTGCTGAATTTTGGCGATCCTTCCACCTCAGCCTTCTAAGTAGCTTGAACTACAGGCAAGAGCTCCCACGCCTGGCTAATTTTTTATTTATTGTAGAGACGAGGTCTCACCAAGTTGCCCGGGCTGGCACTCTGCTATCTAATCTGCAGTAGTAAAAATGTTCCTAAGTGCCGGGCTCAGTGGCTCAGCCTGTAATCCCACGCCTTTGGGAGGCTGAGGTGAGTGGATTCCCTGAGCCCACGGGTTCGAGACCCGTCTGGGCAGGCGAGACCTCAACTCTACAATGAATCAAAAAATTAGCCAGGCGTGGTAGCATGCGCCTGTAGTTCCAGCTACTTGGAAGGCTGAGGCAGAAGGATCATCGGAGCCCAGCAGGTCGAGGCTGCGGTGGCCAGGAGCGACCACTTCACTCCAGTCTGGGCGACAGGGTGAGACTCCAACTCAAAAAAAAAAAAAAAAAAAAAGTCCCTAAGTGACGTTAATGAAAGATCATTTACTCAAAGTAGGTTCAGATTTTTTTAACTTATTTACTTATTCAATTTTATTTTATTATAGTGGTATGGGGTACAAGTAAGGATTAACTATACAAGTAGGCTGCATGCAGGTGAAGTCTGGGCCTCCAACTGGATCTCACTCCCCCCTTATAGGACCAGGTATCCTTTGTGCTGTTATTTTAGTTCCACCTTTTATCAGCGATGAACTCGGTCAACTGACTTAACCCCTTGGCATCTGTAAAGTGAGGCACTGGACTACATGACCTGACATAATTTCTACACTATTTTATGGAGTGGGAATAAGGGCAAATAGGTGCAACCAACTCTCTCTCCAAAATAATAACCTTAACCCAACACTATGAAACTCACTTTTCAAAATCTTATGCTATCACCAGGCATGGTAGCTCATGCCTATAAGTCCATCACTTTGAGAGGCAGAAGTGAAGACGATTCCCTGAGTATACAGGTTCGGGACCAGCCTGGGCAACTTGGCAAGACCTTGTCTCTACAATAAACCAAAAAATTAGCCAGGTGTGGTGGCGCACGTCTGTAGTTTCAACTGCTTGGAAGGCTGAGGCGGAAGGATCCCCTAAGTCAGCAGGTTAAAGCTGCAGTGGCTGTGAGCATGCCACTGTACTCCAATCTGGGCAACAGAGTGAGACTCTGGCACAACAAAGCTGGACGCAGTGGCTAACACCTGTAATCCCAGTACTTTGGGAGGCAGAGGTGGAGGATTGGCTGAGCCCTGGGGTTCGAGACCAACTTGGGCAACTTGATGAGACCACGTATGTACAATAAATCAAAAAATTAGCTGGGCATGGTGGTGTGTGCCTGTGGTTCCAGCTACTTGGAAGGCTGAGGCAGAAGGATCACCTCACCTGAGACTAGCAGGTAGAGGCTGAGGTGGCCGTGAGCGTGCCACTGCACTCCAGCCTGGGCAACAGAGTGAGATTCTGACTCAAAAATAAATTAAAATAAAATAAAAAATAAAGCTGTAGGCTATTCAGCCCAATAACTGTGCAAGTATTTTTAAGACAAGGAATTATAGCATAATGAAAACAATGAATGAATCAGGAAATCTGAGTTCCAGCTTGACTCTAATACTGTTACTGACATGAACCATTGCTTTTAACTGCTTTCAGATAGTTTCCTAATCTGTAAAATGAAAACAATCACAATATTTTCTCTGTGTGCTTAGAGGGTAGCCACTCAGATCAAATGACATCTGGGATATGAAAGCCTTTGACTAGGTCAAAAGTCACACTGACATGAAAATGACTACCTTCTGAACCACCTGGGCTCGTAGAATTCCTGACAAAGGCCCAGGCCTCATCTTCTGTGGCAAACTTCTTGAATCTGGCAGCAGGAAACCGGTCTACCTGAGCTCTGCACTCATCCCTGAAAAAGACGTGCAATGTTATTTCCTTCTTCCTCCCTTTTTAACTGATCCCCTTTTTAATTGATGAAGGTTCTTTTTTTAGTTTGGGAATACAGTTGTCCCTTGGTATCTGAGGAGGACTGATTCCAGGAACACCCCCCCCCAACACGGATCCCAACATCAGAGGATTCTCAAGTCCTGATAAAAAATGGCATAGAATTTACATATAATGTACGGCATACCCTCCAGTGTACTTTATATCATCTCTTGATTACTTATAATACCTAACGCAATGTAAACACAATGTAAATAGTTGTTACACTACATTGTCTTTTTATGTCTATTTTCAAACTGTATTGTTTTATTTTTCCCAAATATTTTCTATCTATGGTTGGCTGAATCAAAGGATGAGAACTGTGGACATGAAAGACCCAGTGTATTGTGAAAAGGGCAAAGGGTTACTTACACCTTACAGTTTCTAGCTGTTTCCTGCATGTCAGACTCTACACCCTGCATTCTACTGCAGGCCAGTCAGAAAGTACACCATCACCACAGGGCTTTTCTCAAACTCAAGGCATACTAAAACTCTGGCGTCTTTGAAAAAAAAAATTCTACTCATCATTTCTTTTTTAGCAAAAAATCAACTTCTGAGATGCTTCCTCCTCATTACTGTAGCCGCAGTGCATAGAGAAACAGACAATAAACCTTGATATCACAGAGTGGGAAGAGCTCTGGTCGTGGGAGTCAGAACATCTGGGCTCAAGTCCTATTTCAGTCACTCACCTGCCCTATGAACTTTCTGACCAGCCCAGTAACTACACTTAAAAATGAGAATAGGCCAGACGCAGTGGCTCAAGCATATAATCCCAGCAATTTAGGAGAACGAGGTGAGAAGATTGCCTGAGACTGCAGGTTAGGGATCAGCCTGGGCAACATGGGGAGACTTCGTCTCTACAATAAATAAAAAAAATTAGCTGGGTGTGGTAGTGCATGCCTGTAGTTCCGGCTATTTGTAAGGCTAAGGCGGAAGGATCACCTGAATCCAGCAGGTCGAGGCTGCGGTGGCCGGGAGCATGCCACTGCACTCCACTGCCTGGGCGACAGAGACTCCAACTCAAAAAAATAAAATAATCAAAGAGAATAATCGGCCAGGCGCGGTGGCTCAGGCTGTAATCCCAGCACTTAGGGAGGCCTAGGCGAGTGGACTGCCTGAGCCCGCGGGTTCGAGACCAGCCTGGGCAACCTGACGAAACCTTGTCTCGATAATAAATCAAAAAAATTAGCCGGGTGTGGTGGTGCATGCCTATCGTTCCAGCTACTTGGAAGGCAGAGGCAGAAGGACTGCCCGAGCCCAGCAGTTTCAGGCTGCGGTGGCCGTGAGCGTGGCACTGCGTTCCAACCTGGACGACAAGAGTAAGACTCAGACTCAAAAAAAAAAAAAAAAGAGAGCGCGCGAATCGCACCCACCTCCAAGTATCGTTACAGGATCCAACGACTTTACCCGAATTTTTTAAAAGCACGGGAAGATTAGATTAGGTATTGTCTGAGATATAGCTCCAATTTAGCTGGTTGGAAAACTCTTCTAACGCTGGTGGGTCCCGACTACGTGTCACCTCTTGGAAATAAATGCTTTACTGGCAAAAGAGGCAAAGGGTTAAATACAGGCCCCTGGCCACCCCAAGCTTTACACGGCTTTTCTGATATCCCAAACTAGCTTCAGCGGAGTGCAGCTTCCCCGCCGCGGGGGTGGCCGAGCCCCGGTCTCCCTCGACCCCGCCCGCCGCCAGGTGATGCCGTGGCGGTCGGGCCACTCACCAGGTCAGAAAGACGCCGGTCCTGCGGCCCCTTCTCACGGCATAGAACATCCGCAGCCCGCAACAGCCGCGGCTACAGCGCACGGCGGCCAAGGCGACAGTGTGGGTCAGAGACAGCAGCCCGCGCATCCCTCACGCGCAGAACCGGGAAGCATTTCGGCGCCCGGGCTCCCGCTGGACTGCCCTGACGGCACCCAAGACCACACTTCCGGCAGCGGCGCGGAAAGATGACGCACGCCTGAGCGGAGCCCAGAGAGGGACGAGATAGAGACGAGGTGGGAGCAAGGGCGGAGCCTAGAGAGGGGCGTGGTCGCGAGGCGAACCCAGAGCCACGAGCCTCTCCGGCTGGTCGGTTTCTAGCATATCCGTGAGAAGGTGGGCTCCGTGCGGAGGGGGTGGGGTGGTTAGGGAGGGGAGGAGCCTGACCCGGGTAGGCGGTGCCTACGCGGGGCGGGCCTTAAGCGGGGCGAGGCTTGGGCGCCTCTGACCGGATCCGGATTTCCTGAGGCTGCAGAGGACCCTTTGCCTCCCTCGCGCCCTAGGCAGCAGCTTGAGCCTCACGCCGCGGGCGCGCTCGGAAGAGGGGAGGTCCCTGGCCGCGTGAAGGTGACCGCGGGAAGCTCCTAAACATTGGGGTTTCCAGCATTCCGCCCCGCGGTAACCGTGCTTCCTCAAGAGCATCTGCAAAGCTGGGCCAAATACATACACGGGCTGTTCACCCTTTTTTTTTTGAGTTGGCCTCGCCCGGGCTGGAGTGCAGTGGCACGCTCACGGCCACCCCAGCGTCGACCTGCTGGGCTCCTGCGATCCTCCCGTCTCAGCCTTCGGAGTAGCCGGAGCTACAGGCACGCGCTACCACCACGCCCATTAATTTTTTTATTTATTGTAGAGACGAAGCCTCGCCAAGTTGCCCAGGCTGGTCTTAAACCCCTGGGCTTTGGCAATCCCTTTTGCCTCCGCCTCCCAAAGTACTGGGATTGCAGGCTGAGCCACCGCGCCCGACCTACCTGTGTGTTTAATGGGCAGAAGGATGTTAGGATTCATAAGTTAAACAGTGAATGATACAAATGAAGGAGAGAAGAGAGGGTGTAGAAAGCCAGCAATCCAAGTCATTTTCGGAATACACACCTCTGAGAGGCCCCTCCCATCTCTTCACAATACTACAAGTATTTAGCCAGGGGTGATATCCAATACTTAAAGTACTAGGAGCCAGTGATAAAATATAGTTGAAAGGGGAATGTCTTAAAACTCTGCTCAATATTTGACTTTTTGCTCTATTGTATAAGCAAGTCAAGTTCTTTTAAAAGAGTCTTCATTAGAAAGCCTTATTTCTAAAATTAATTTTAAATTGTGTTGCTTTAATTTTCTTTTTTTTTTTTAAAGAGTTGCAGTCTCACTCCGTCGCCCAGACTGGAGTGCAGTGACACGCTCCTGGCCACCGCAGTCTTGACCTGCTGGGCTCCGGTGATCCTTCCACCTCAGCCTCCCAAGTAGCTGGAAATACAGGCATGCGCTACCACGCCCGGCTAATTTTTTGATTTATTGTAGAGATGAGGTCTGGCCAAGTTGCCCAGGCGGGTCTCGAACCCGCGGGCTCAGGCAATCCACTCACCTAGGCCTCCCAAAGCGTGGGATTACAGGCTGAGCCACAGAGCCTGGCTTCTTTCATTTTCTTCAGGTCTTTTGGACAAAACTTTTTGAATACCTACTGTGTTCCATGTCAGGCCCTGGTGATAAAAAGTTGGGTAAGACGCCGGGGTCAGTGGCTCAGCCTGTAATCCCGGCACTTTGGGAGGCTGAGGCGAGTGGATTGCCTGAGCCAGCAGGCTCGGGACCCACCTAGACAACTTGGCAAGACCTTGTCTCTACAACAAATAAAAAATTAGCCGGGCATGGTAGCACTCACCTGTAGTCCGGCTACTTGGAAGGCCGAGGCAAAAGGATCGCCGGAGCCCAGCGGGTCAGCACTGGGGTGGCCATGAGTGTGCCACTGCCCTCCAACCTAGGCCACAGAGTGAGACTCCAACTCAAAAAAAAAGAAATCTAGTGATGTCCTTGGGGCCTCTGCAACAAAGAGTTTTAATGTTTTGTTTTTGACCTTTAAGTCCTTGGCATTAGTTCTCGAAGAGAGAATGGACTTTCATATACCTTATTATCTTGCCCTCCTATTCCCACAGTCTGCACAGGGAGACCACAGGAGAGGACGATACACAATTCATTCACAGAGACACTGCCCACAGTAGCAAGCATGTAGAGATAACATGCTCATCAATGGAACATGGATAACAAGCTGTGTCATGGTCACCCGATAAAAAATCATACAGCATTCAAAATGCATGGGCCTCTTTGACACACAACTCTATGGATGAATCTCAGCAATTAAGTGAGTAAAGCAAGTCTCCAAAGAAAAATATGATATCCTTTTTTATAAATCTAACAACGAATACAATGGTAACTCTACTACTCCTCGAACGTATGCATAGATGCACTAAATGTAAAGGAAAAGAAGGGAAGGTAAACTCAATTCATAGAATGAATTGATATGTCTATCAATATTTACTATATAAAAATAAAATGTAGCCAGGCTCGGTGGCTTAGCCTGTAATCCCGCGCTTTGGGAGGCTGAGGTGAGTGGATTGCCTGAGCCCGCGGGTTCGAGACCCACCTGGGCAACTTGGCGGAAGGATCGCCGGAGCCCCGCAGGTCGAGGCTGCGGTGGCCGGGAGCGGCCACTGCACTCCAGTCTGGGTAACATTTTCCTGCAAGTTATATATTTAATAAACTTTCTACTATTTGATATCATGTTTCTTTAAAACATTTTAGGATTCCCCAAAATGTGCAGTTTTGAATAGAGAACTTCCTGAAACTTCAGAAAGAAGAATTTGTTTAGCATACTGCAGTATACAGATAATACTACTAAATCACTTTTTATATAATCATAAATACCACTCTTTAATTTGTACCATGTCCTAGGCACTGTGCTAAGAATTGCATACACACAGCCACATATTAATCCTCACAATACAATATTGTCCTGCTTACAACTAAGCAAGCTGAAGTTTAGAAATTAAATCACTTGCCCTCAGACATGAAGACAGGCAGTGGTACAGCCAGGACTCAAACCCGACTCCAAAGCCCATCCTTATAAATCTAAGTCAGTTCTGCCAGGCTCGGTGGCTCAGCCTGTAATCCCGTGCCTTTGGGAGGCTGAGGTGAGTGGATTGCCTGAGCCCACGGGTTCGAGACCCGCCTGGGCAACTTGGCAAGACCTCATCTCTACAATAAATAAAAAAATTAGCCGGGCATGGTAGCGCACGCCTGTAGTTCCAGCTACTTGGAAGGCTGAGGCGGAAGGATCGCCGGAGCCCAGCAGGTCGAGACTGCGGTGGCCGGGAGCAGCCACTGCACTCCAGTCTGGGCAACAGAGTGAGACTCCAACTCCAAAAAAAAAAAAAAATCTAAGTCAGTTCTCAAAGTGTGATCCTCAGACCAACAACAAAATAACTACCTGGGAGTTTATTCAAAATGGAAATTCTAGGCCAGTCGCTGTGGCTTAAGTTTGTAATTCCAGTGTTTTGGGAGACCAAGGCAAGAGGAGAGTAGGAGTTCAAGATTAGCCTGGGCAACATCGCAAAGCCCTCTCTCCATTACAAAATTTTAAAAATGGCTGGGCTTGGTGGCTCAGCCTGTAATCCCAGCACTGGGAGGCCGAGGCGAATGCATTGCCTGAGCCTGCAGGTTCAAGACCCACCCAGGCAGCCTGGCAAGACCTCGTCTCTAAATTAAATCAAAAATTAGCCGGGAGTGGTGGCGCGTGCCTGTAGTTCTGGCTACTTGGAAGGCTGAGACGGAAGGATCACCGGAGCCCAGCAGGTCGAGGCTGTGGTGGCCGGGAGTGTGCCACTGCACTCTAGTCTGGGTGGCAGAGTGAGACTCCAACTCAAAAAAAAAAATTTGTTTAAATTAGCGGGGTATGGTGACCACAGTACTGCAGCCTGGGTGACAGAGTAAGACCCTGTCTCAAACAAAAAAGAAAAAAGAAATGGAAATTCTGGTTTCCACCCCAGACCTACAGATGAGGAACTGTGGGGAGGAAGCCAGCAGTTTCTGTTCTAACAAGGCTGCCAGGTGACTCTGATACACGCTCAAGTTTGAGGCCACCATGCACAATGGTGCACCTCCCTGTGGCAGTGGGCCACATTTCTTCATTTCTGTTATTCTATCCACTTTTCACAATAACCCTGTGAAGTAAGCAGGACAAATATCAGTGTTTATAAAACAGATGAAGAAACTGAGCCCCGTGGAGGTTTTATGGCTTGCCCCAAATCATCTTGTCACATTTGGAACTGAAACTCAAATCACATGTCTTTCTTGTTCTTAATCTGAAGCTGTGACTAGCTCCAACAAGGAATCTGGGAGCAAGAAGGTCAGAGGAGGAGCCAGTGTCCACATTTTGCTGCCTTTAGTAAAAGAAGAAAGGAGATCACAGAGCAGGGTTTCCCCTCCATGGGGTCTGGCCCATGGAAGCTGGATGCTCACTCTGCTCCCGCTAATAAGGTTCCATCTTATCTCCTACAAGCCATCTGTGGTGTACCAGGATTAACTAGCACAGTTTGAAACCTTAACTGTCCCCAGTCAGAAAGCCAGTCATCATAGGAGTTCAACCCATACAAAATCTGGGTGCAGTTGTGGTCTGCCCCAAGGGTCCATTTCCCAATTTCAACCGCTTCACGTTCCACCCATTATCCCAGAACCCCCACAACCCACCTCCCACCATGAGACCAAAGGCTGGGGCGTGGGAGCCGTGGTCAAGGAAATATGAGGGCACCTTAGGGACTCTAAAACAATAATAAAAACCCAACCACAAGTCACACTGCTTTGTGTTATCATCAAGCACTGGCAATTCTTTTTGGGGGAGAGGTGTTCAGAGTCTTACTCTGTCACCCAGGCTGGAGTGGTACAGTAGCACGCTTACAGCCACCACCGTCTCGACCTGCCGGGTTTAGGCAATCCTTCTGCCTCAGCCTTCCAAATAGCTGGTACTACAGGCATGCGCCACAACACCCGGTTAATTTTTTGATTTATTGTAGAGACGAGGTCTTGCCAAGTTGCCCAGGCTGGTTTCGAACCCCTGAGCTCAGGCAATCCTCTTGCCTCTGCCTCCCAAAGTGCTGGGATTACAGGTGTGAGCCACTGTGCCTGGCCAAGCACTGGCAATTCTAAACATTGTAAAAAACACTCTTCCCAGGGAAAAATATACTCTTGTAAGTCTAAGCAATAGTTGTGTTTACTACTGGATTTTATACATATACATTATATATACATATATATAATGGTATATAGATGTATGATCTTTTAATAACTGTATTTTACATGGAAGTTGATCCCATGACCTCAGTTATACCGTTGGTTCCAACACACCAACACTCAGCTACAAGAGGTTCATTTGGTTCAGAAGCTTGAGCTTGCTTCAGGCACAGTTTGATTCAACTCCTGGGTACTGCAACCTACAGCATTGAATCAGTAGATTCTAAGCAAACCATGGTAGCACCATGACTGTAGAGACAAATAATTACTTATGTTAAAAATTTGAATCGGAGCCAGGTGTGTCACTCCATCCTGGACGACAGAGTGAGACTCTAACTCAAAAATAAAATAGGCAGGGTGCGGTGGCTTATGCCTGTAATCCCAGCACTTTGGGAGGCAGAGGCTAGAGGATTGCCTGAGCCCAGCGGGTTCAAGACCAGTCTAAACAACTTGGTGAGACCTCGTCTCTACAATAAATCAAGAAAAATTAGCCGGGTGTAGTGGTGTGTGCCTGTAGTTCCAGCTACTTGGAAGGCTGAGGCAGAAGAATCACATGACACCAGCAGGTCGAGGCTGTGGTGGCCATGAGCCAGCCACTGCACTCCAGCCTGGGCCATAGAGTGAGACTCTGACTCAAAAAAGTAAAATAAAATAAAATTGGAATTAGCAAAACAGGGCAGTGAGAAATACGAGGTCAAATATTTTTGTTCAAGTGCAGGTTTTAACTCATATAGTAAGTATTTTACCGAATTTGAATAATGTCCTTCAACTGAAATGTGTTCTTTTTAAATGTAATTGTTGGTTTTAAAGCCAAAGAATTAAGAAAATAGTGATTACTACTGTTACATGATTACAACTGAAAGCACTCTGGTTGAATGGAGGGGGTGTTACAATAATCCTCAGTGGGTGCCAGATATACTTGGAATGTGTTGTAGCTTGGATATCTGTCCCCTCCAACTCTCATGCTGAAATCTGATCCCCAGTGCTAGAGATGGGGTCTAGTGGGAATTGTCTGGGTCATGGGGGTGGATCCCTTGGGAAGGCCTCATCCTGGAAAAAGAGCAAGTTCTCACTCTGCTCATTTCAGCCAGAACTGATTGCTGAAAAGAGCCTGACACCTCCCTTTTCTCCCTTCCTTTCTCTGACCACTTTGATGCCTGCTCCCCTTGCCCTTCTGCCATCAGTAAAAGCACCTGAGGACCTCACCAGAAGCAGATGCTGGCGTCATGCTTCTTGTACAGCCTGCAGAACCATAAGCTAAATAAACCTCTTTTCTTCATAAAATACTCAGCCTCAGGTATTTCTTTATAGCTACACAAAAAAGTCAGAATACCACCGCCCCTACCCTGACCTTGGTCCTTCCATCTGTACCCTCCCATGGGACTGAAGAGCAGTCGAGATGCCCCTTGCAGCCCTAGAAAGGATCGATATATTACATGCTAATGGCTCTTTAATTGCAATCTTCTAGGGACAAGGTACTTTTGATATTCACCCCACTGGTTGACATACCATAAAGGTAGACTGTAAACAAGGACAGTACTAGCAAAAGTCTGACACCTGGTGCTCTTTTCATTAAGGCTTGCCTTTCCAGATCTCAGTTCTCTTGCTGGCAAAATGAAGATAAAATTCCTGGTGCACGAATGCCATAGGATTGTTTTGGAGGTCAAGTGGAGTAGTTGCTGTGACACCTGGGAGAACTAGATGATGAAAATGCAGGCGTGTACAAATCATGTCACCCAGTCCCCTCCTGCTTGCCTCCTCTCCCTCAGCTGTGACGTTCACATGCATTGACTTCAAATTCTAGCTGTACAGTTTGCTAGGTGTATAAATCTGGTGAGTTGTTTATGAGTCCCTTTCCTCTCCTGTAGGAAATGGATGTAATGACACCATGTGTGGTGGCCATGAATGCCGACCAAGATAATGCGTGTGGTGCCTCTGACATTGTCTGATGTACAAGTTGTTTCAGTGTCACATTCATTTCTTTCATCCTGTACATATTTCATGAAAATGTATGGTAAGAGTGGGGTTGATTTTGATGAGATACATTGAAGATGAGCTCAGTTCATCATAAAAATCCAAAGTGTAACTATTTCTATATATTAAGTGCTAACATCTGAGCGATTACCTTCTGTACACCAATAGGTCACGTATGTCTGACAGTGGTGTACTGCTCTACAGAAAAAGTGGCCTTGAAGCTTTACAGAACAAGCCAGTGACCTTGCTTCAGGAAAGCATGTGTGCTAACCCAGGACTTTCACCTTCATAACAGGCTTGCACATTCATTTAACTTACAGGGGTTAATAGATAATAAAGGCTCTGCCAGCTTTAAGTGGAAAGAGAGAGGATATTCTGTTGAATTCTATACATTAATTCTTGATCTAACAGGTCCATACATTCATCTTTTGGCTGGATGCAGCGGCTAACGCCTATAATCCCAGCTCTTCAGGAGGCCAAAGTGAGACGATTGCCTGAGCCCACGGGTTCAAGACCAGCCTAGGCAACTTGGCGAGACCTCGTCTCTACAATAAATCAAAACATTAGCCAGGCGTTATGGCGTGTGTCTATAGTTCCAGCTACTTGGAAGGCTGAGGCGGAAGGATCACCTGACCCAAGCAGGTGGAGGCAGCGGTGGCCTCTGTGAGAATGCCACTGGTCTCCACCCTGGGCAACAGAGTGAGACTCCAACTCAAAAAAAAAAATTCATCTTTCATTAAAGGACTCATCACTTTATTACCAATGTTAGGATGTGGAGGGAGGAATGACCTTGACGTCTGTGTTCTCTCTCATTCACCTGACCTCCAGGCTTTCTGTATCCCAGATGCTGAGATTATACATTCCCAGCAGAACCTTTTTATTTTTATTTTTATTTTTTTTGAGTTGGAGTCTCACTCTGTCACTCAGACTGGAGTGCAGTGGCCGCTCCTGGCCACTACAGCCTCAACCTGCTGGGCTCCGGCGATCCTTCCACCTCAGCCTTCCAAGTAGCTGGAACTACAGGTGCACGCTACCATGCCTGGCTAATTTTTTGATTTATTGTAGAGATGAGGTCTCACCAAGTTGCCCAGGCGGGTCTCGAATCCGTGGGCTCAGGCAATCCACTCACCTCAGCCTCCCAAAGCATGGGATTACAGGCTGAGCCACCGAGCCCGGCTCTAACAGGATCTTTTTAATGGTAGTTTTGCACTATAGATAATTGATTTTTTTTGACAGGTGAACAGATCTTGACTTTGTAACTGCCACAAGTCCCCAGCAGTATTCTGTCCTGGCCCGACTGTCCTGGGTCTCTTGGCCCCTCCAGGATGAAACTGTAGATATTGCAATCAGTTGCTCTTGCACAGGAGGGAATCTGTGTTCCTTGCTACTGCGTCTCTTATATTTCCTTCCTGTGACTACCTGGTTCCTTGTTACTGAAAGTGTGGTCGCTGGACCAGCATCATCAGCATTACCTGAGAGCTTATTCTAAATGCAAAGAATTTGGCCTGCTGTTGACTGAATGTTTGTGTCCCCAGAGTGCATATTGTGTTGAATCCTGGTGCCCAAAGTGATGGTATTTGAAGGTGGGGACTTTGGGAGATAATGAGGCTGTGAGGGGACTAGTGCCCTTATCACAGAGAGCCTTTAGGGCTCCCTCAGCCCTAATGCCGCATGAGGACATGTGAAGATGCTGTGAACCAGGAAACGGGCCCCCTGCAGACACTGAAACATCTGCCACCTGGATCTTGGACTTTCAGTCTCCAGAACTATGATAAAGGAATTTCTGTTATTTATAAACAATCCAGTTTATGGTAGTTTGTTACAGCAGCCCAGCCAACTAAGACAGGGCTGCAGTCCAGAACTTTTGAATCAGCATCTGCATTTTACCATGATCCCCAGGTGATCTGTTGTTAGAAATCACAACTAGCCGGCTTGGTGGCTCAGCCTGTAATCCCGCGCCTTTGGGAGGCTGAGGTGAGTGGATTGCCTGAGCCTGCAGGTTCGAGACCTGCCTGGGCAGGCGAGACCTCATCTCGACAATAAAATAAAAAAATTAGCCGGCCATGGTAGCACGCGTCTGTAATTCCGGCTACTCAGAAGGCTGAGGCAGAAGGATTGCCGGAGCCCAGCAGGTCGAGGCTGCGGTGGCCGGGAGCAGCCACTGCACTCCAGTCTGGGCGACAGAGTGAGACTCCAACTCAAAAGAAAAAAAATCACAACTAATGAGTCAAATCCCCTCATTCAAATAAGATTAGGCTGGGCACGGTGGCTCACGCTGATAATCCCAGGCCGAGGTGAGAGGACTGCCTGAGTCCACGGGTTCGAGACCAGCCTGGGCATCTTGGTGGGCCCTCATCTCTACAATAAATTAAAAAAAAAAAAAACAAAAACTAGCCAGGCAGTTCCAGCTACTTGGAAGGCTGAGGCGGAAGGATCACCTGAGGCTGAGGTGAGTGGATTGCCTGAGCCCGCGGGTTCGAGACCCGCCTGGGCAACTTGGCAAGACCTCATCTCTACAATAAATCAAAAATTTAGCCAGGCGTGGTAGCACGTGCCTGTAGTTCCAGCTACCTGGAAGGCTGAGGCGGAAGGATCGCCAGAGCCCAGCAGTTCGAGGCTGCGATGGCCGGGAGCGGCCACTGCACTCCAATCTGGGCAACAGAGTGAGACTCCAACTCAAAAAAAAAAAAAAACAGAAAGGGTCTTGCTCTGTCCCCCAGGTGGAAGTGCAGTGGTGTGATCACAGCTCATTGTTTGTAGCCTCAAAGCCCGGGGCTCAAGTGATCCTTCCGCCTTGGCTTCTGAGGAGATAGAATTACAGATGTGCAGGTGCCCGGGTATATTCTAGGACTGAGCCATTAAATACCTTGTGGGAAATGGACGGGAGCCCAATTTTAAACCACCGGCGGAGGGAGTTACAAATATGGGAAGGGAGAAGGCTAGACCAGTCCCTGGGAGCTGTAGTAGGACTGGAGGCATCAGTCTGAACTCACGATTGTCGTCTATTGCTTTAGCCTTAAGAGAAAGGCCAGCTTTGCTGAGCTATACTTTGTACACTATAAAATTTACCCTGTGTACGCATACAGTTCAGTGATGTTTAGCAAATCCTAGAGTTGTGCAATCTCCCCAGAAAACCATTCAGAACATTTCCACCATTCCTGGGCATTCGCTGTCCCATACAGCCAGTTCTGCTGCCCTCTCCAGCAACTTCCGATCTGCTTTCTCATGTATGGTAACCTTTCATAGGGTTTCACATAGAATCATGCAGTATGAGGTCTTCTGTGTCTGGTTCTTTTACTTAGTATGGTGTTCTTGAGGTTCATTCATGTTGTAACGTCTGCTATTAGTTTGCTTCTTTTTAGTGTTGCACAGTATTCCACTGTGTATGACCATACCACGTTTGTTCAGTCATCAGTGGGTGGACGGTTTCCTGTTTCTGGCTATTATATGAGTAACGCCATAAGCATTTGCATACAAAGTTTTGAGTGAACACATATATTTATATATTTTGTTGTTGTTGTTGTTTTAGACAAGAAAATATAGTTTATTTAAAAGTAAATTGGCTGGGCTCGGTAGCTCAGCCTGTAATCCTGCGCCTTTGGGAGGCTGAGATGAGTGGATTGCCTGAGCCCACGGGTTCGAGACCCACCTGGGCAACTTGGCAAGACCTCATCTCTATAATAAATCAAAAATTAGCCCGGCGTGGTAGCGCGCGCCTGTAGTTCCAACTACTTGGAAGGCTGAGGCGGAAGGATCGCCGGAGCCCAGCAGGTCGAGGCTGCGGTGGCCGGGAGTAGCCCCTGCACTCCAGTCTGAGTGAGACTCCAACTCAAAAAAAAAAAAGTAAATTGCGCCGGGCTCGGTGGCTCAGCCTATACTCCCCAGCTTTGAGAGGCGGAGGTGAGTGGATTGCCTGAGCCGGAGGGTTCGAGACCCGCCTGAGCAACTTGGCGAGACCTCCTCTCTACAGTAAATCAAAAAATTAGCCGGACGTGATAGCGCGCGGCTGTAGTTCCAGCTACTCGGAAGGCTGAGGCGGAAGGATCGCCGGAGCCCAGCAGGTCGAGGCTGCGGTGACCGGGAGCGGCCACTGCACTCCAGTCTGGGCGACTGAGTGAGACTCCAACTGAAAAATAAATAAATAAATAAATAAAAGTAAATTGCTGGGCGCGGTGGTTCACGCCTATAATCCCAGCACCTTGGGAAGCTGGGGCGAGAAGACTGCCTGAGCCCAGGGGTTCGGGACCAGCCCGGGTAACTTGGCGAGACCTTGTCTCTTCCGTGAATCAAAAAAATTTGCTGGGCGTTCCAGCTACTTGAAAAGCTGTGGCAGAAGGAAAGACATAAAGAGAAGACTCACCTCCCCAAGGCAGGGGAGGGGGCCAAATCCAGGAAGCACGGCGACAGCCATAGCTCAAAGAGCACGTGGCCACACCTGAGTCTAGCAAGGCCGTGGTTGCGAACATATTCCTCTTAGCTAGGTATGTGTGAATAGATAATACTTTACAATATTCCTTTTTTTTGAGTTGGAGTCTCACTCCGTCGCCCAGGCCGGAGGTCAGTGGCACGCTCCTGGCCGCCGCAGCCTCGATCTGCTGGGCTCCGGCGATCCTTCCGCCTCAGTCTTCCAAGTAGCTGGAACCACAGGCGTGCGCCACCAAGTTCGGCCAATTTTTTATTTATTGTAGAGACGAGGTCTCAACCCCTGGGCTCAGCCCATCCTCTCGCACCCGCCTCCCAAAGTGCTGGGATGACAGGCGTGAGCCACCGCGCCGGGCCAAACTGGCTTCTTCAGAAGTCCGGAGGTCGCCTGAGTTGCTATCTTTCGTCCGGTTCTCTGGCCCAGGGCTAGCCCGGGGCACGGTCGGTCCACGCCTCGAGCCGAGTTTGAGAACCCAAACCTTGGGAGCGGGAGTGTAAAACGTTCCGCTCACAGCACACAACTATAAACCCTAAGGCTAAGGCGTCATCCACCAACTCGTCCCCCGTCGCCACTTCCTGGGACTCTCTAGACTTCTCACCCCCTTCTCGGTGGTTCTTCCGGTTCACCCCTCTCCTTGCTTGGTTTCCGCCTTTTGCCTTCCGTCCCCGGAATTTGACGAGCTCTCGCGAGGCTTCGGCCTCTTCCTAAACCGGTGCCCAGCAAGGTAGGGTTGCGGCCTGTCTCGGGCCTGGGCTTTTTCTGCTGGTGTTGGGAGGATCGCCTTTTGGAGTCAGCCCTGGAGTGGAGGGCCCAGCTCGCCGGGTGGGGATACATCTGATTACCCGGACAGTGTCTTCCGATGGCTTCTGCGGGGCCGGCGGGACCGGCGCCGGGCCGTGCGGGTGGGAGGGCGAGCGGACTGCGCCTGCAGCCCGGGCCGCGGGAGCCGCTGACCGCAGTGTGTTCTGTGTTCCCAGGAGAAGGCCATGTTCAGCTCGAGCGCCAAGATCGTGAAGCCCAATGGCGAGAAGCCAGATGAGTTCGAGTCTGGCATCTCCCAGGTGAGAGCGGGTCCCCGGGGTCGTGGGGGAAGGGGCGGGGCGCCCGGGAGGGAAGGCGGCCACGTGTGTCCGCCGGCCCCAGCCCCGGGGGGGCGGCCTCGGCGCGGGGCCCGGGGGTGCTCGAGGCGGGTGCTGAGGGCCCTCCGCTGCCCTTTTACGCTCCGCAGGCTCTCCTGGAGCTGGAGATGAATTCGGACCTTAAGGCGCAGCTGAGGGAGCTCAACATAACAGCGGCCAAGGTAGGCTCGCGTCTCCCCGTCGCGTCGGGAGGTTGTGGCATCGGTAGGTGATTCGAGGGTGGTGTTAAGCGACGGCTGGTCGCCCGCCTCGCCTAGACTCGGGGTCGGCCGTGCTGTTCGGGCTGACGCCGCCCGGGTGCAGGGAGTGGAGCTGGAGGCACGGGCACAGCGACTCTGCCAGCCACGTGCGCGGCGGGAGGCGGGTGGGGGCTGAGTCGGTCTGGGACCACGCTCGGCCTTCCTTAGCGGCGAACACGGCAGAGTGCCAGGGGGCTGCCGGGGGACTAATCTCAGCCCGCGGGGGCAGCGGGGTGGGGGTCGGCATGCGTCTCCCTGCCAGAGACGCGGTTCTTATCACTTGTCTCTCCTAGAATGAGGAAGAAGGTAAGGGTGGAAGAGGGTTGAGTAGTCCTTTGCGTTAAATATTGGGCAGTGGAGGCTACACATCTCCCCTTTACTTCTAATTGACTACAGCGGTTATTTTCTGAAGCAGTTGTTTTAACTCAGTACATTTTAGGGTACAGGTAAATTGGGATTTTTTTTCGTCTGTGTTTTAAGTTTAGGATTTATAGTGAATTTGGACTGTTTGGTGAAATGGCTTTTGCAGAAGATAGTCGTTATTTTTGGTTGCAAAAACGTTTCTGTAGAAAAACGTTGACCATACATAAATGCACGATCATCAACACGTTCACAAACTGAAAGTTGTCAAATTGATCAGGCATGAGAAAGTTACTGTGAGGCTGTATGTGTGGCAGTGCAAAATGAACCGAGAAATGGTTTAAAGAACAAGAGCTCTTACGGTGCAGGTGTGTGCGTGTATGTCAGCTATTCCTGTGTGATGGTATCTGGAGATTGTATTAGAGTGGAAAGAACAGAGGTTATGACATTTAAGAAGTGCATTTTTTTTTTTTTAATTTAGGAAATTGAAGTTGGTGGTGGTCGGAAAGCTATCATAATCTTTGTTCCCGTTCCTCAACTGAAGTCTTTCCAAAAAATCCAAGTTCGGCTAGTACGTGAGTTGGAGAAAAAGTTCAGCGGGAAGCATGTTGTCTTTATTGCTCAGGTACATGTTCTACTGTTTAATGTTTTCTTTTGTGAATTTTGCTACAATTACTTGTGTTTAGACTGCCTTGGTAATTGGAGTAATGAAAACAATTTTGTGAATACAAAGAGACGGGTTTGGGGTTGGAAAAGATTGCAATAGGTAGAAAGATAAAGTACACTGAATGGGCAGTTTAAAGCACCTTTTAAGTGACAGTGCTGTGTTTCTTAGCTATTAAGATGGTAAGAAAGGTACTGTGTTTACAATTCTGTAAATGTAGTGGGTTGCTTACAGAGGAGATTAAATGAAAGCCTTAGTGTGGTTGGTACTGCGGTTCAAGGTGATTGAGAAAGGCCTTTTGAAGATTGATTAGGATTAGAAGAAATAGTATACTGGGTCATCATAAACATAGAGAAAGTATATTTGGGAGATTTTTTTTTGGAGTTGGAATCTCTGTCGCCCAGGCTGAAGTGTAGTGTAGTGGCGCACTCAAGGCTACCACAGCCTCGACCTGCTAGGCTTAGGTGATCCTTCTGCCCCGGCCTTCCAAGTAGCTGGAGCCATAGGCACACCACCACACCTGTCTAATTTTTTAATTTATTGTAGAGACACGGTCTTGCCAAGTTGCCCAGGCTGGTCTTGAACTCCTAGGGTCAGGCAGCCCTCTTGCCTCTGCCTCCCAAAGTGCTGGAATTACAGGTCTGAGCCACTGTGCCTGCCTATATTTGGGAGATTTTTAAAAATAGAATTTTAATACAGGCTATGGTGAATGCGTTACAGAAGAAGAAGGATTTCTCAGTAAATTGTTTAGTCAAGGATATATTGTTTTCTTTTTTCTTTCTTTTTTTTTTTTCTTTTGAGTCAGAGTCTGCTCTGTCACCCAGACTGGAGTGCAGTGGCTGCTCCCAGCCACTGCAGCCTCAACCTGCTGGGCCCCGGCGATCCTTCCGTCTCAGCCTTTCAAGTAGCTGGAACTATAGGCGCACGCTACCATGCCTGGCTAGTTTTTTTGATCTGTTGTAGAGATGAGGTCTCCCCAAGTTGCCAGGTGGGTCTTGAACCCGCGGTCTTAGGCAGTCCACTTACCTCAGCCTTCCAAGGCGCGGGATTACAGACTGAGCCACCGAGCCCGGCTTGTATTGTTTTCTTGAACCTTGAACACACTCTGTTCTTTGCTTTTTTTTTTTTTTTGAGTTGGAGTCTCACTCAGACTGGAGTGCAGTGGCCTCTCCCGGCCACCGCAGCCTTGACCTGCTGGGCTCCGGCGATCCTTCCGCCGTGGCCTTCCAAGTAGCCGGAATTACAGGCATGCGCTACCAAGCCTTGCTGATTTTTTGATTTATTGTAGAGATGAAGTCTCGCTGCCCAGGCAGGTCTTGAATCTGTGGGCTCAGGCAGTCCCCTCACCTCAGCCTCCCAAAGGCACAGGATTACAGGCTGAGCCACCGAGTTCGGCAGTTCTTTGCTTTTAAAGAGAATAGTTTGACAGTTCTTAGCTTACTGTCATCTCATGGGCCTGTTTTTTATTTTTTGCATTTTGTTTCATGATAATTTTTACCTTACAGAGGAGAATTCTACCTAAGCCAACTCGAAAAAGCCGCACAAAAAATAAGCAAAAGCGTCCCAGGAGGTGAGTATTTTAGTAGCATAAAAAATGTGTGTACCACTCATATTAGCAACTCTTAATTTGTACAAATTGTGGCTTTATAATATTGAGTTATTCATAAGGGAATTTTTATTTTTTATTTATTTTATTTTATTTTATTTTATTTTATTTGAGTTGAAGTCTCACTCTGTCGCCCAGACTGGAGTGCAATGGCCGCTCCTGGCCACCGCAGCCCCGACCTGCTGGGCCCCGGCGATCCTTCCACCTCAGCCTTCCAAGTAGCTGGAACTACAGGCGCATGCTACCACGCCCGGCTAATTTTTGATTTATTGTAGAGATGAGGTCTTGCCAAGTTGCCCAGGAGGGTCTCGAACCCACGGGCTCAGGCAATCCACTCACCTCAGCCTCCCAAAGCACGGGATTACAGGCTGAGCCACCGAACCCGGCTCGTAAGGGAATTTTTAATGAGTAACAATTGATTCCCTCTAATTACTTGTGCTATGTTTTGTAATTCTATATGTAAAATTTGCGTGTATTCACCTATGCAGTTGGTGCTGTCTCAAGATCAGACTACTTCCTACAATTCTTTGGCAAAGGATAGGAGTGATGAAATAAGCTCAATACTGTGTGATTAAAGCCTGCTAGGTGTCATTTTGCTTTTAATTTTTGCTGTGGATTAGAGATGAAAAATTCAGTGGATTTTTCTTTTGCTAGCATCACAGGTTAAAGTTACCACTTCAGCTAAAGTTGCTGATGGAAAATAATTGATAAACTTGATTGTGTGCAGTTTATCTGATATGGACTCAAATACTGATAGTTGGCTTCTTGAACTAGGTATTTCGGTATTCTGACAATGTCTCTGATTAGTATGATTCACAAACTTGAAGTATTGAATTCCTGCAGACTCTTCCCTAGGGTCCAGTTTCAGAAAAAAATATTTTGGTTATCTCTATGCCAGATAGGCAGCGGCCATATGGCATGTACACTTTCTATTATCTTTAGTGAATGGATGAGAAAACTGACCTGAGGCTTGGAATATTTTCTCATTGCAGTTCATAAAAGTAGTGCTGAGAATTTTTTCTAAAAGCTTAGTCTTATTGTGGAAACTACTAGGAAATAGCCATGTTTGTCTGTAGGCTAGGTATTACTACATCTTGCCATAGCATGAAGGAAGGAAGCGAAGGTACGGTTGAGGCTGGAAAGAACCTGAATTCCATGGCTTAGTACTTTGAACTTGTTCATGGGCAGTCGGAATGACATAAGAATTGGGAGGTTTTTAAATCATAATTGCCCCTAAAAGGTGATTTTATAATCTCTATTCTGAGAGTATGAGTTAGGGATTGAGTACCAAAACATTCCTTTGCTTTCTACCCATCCAAAGGACTGCCTCAAGTCTGCAGCTGTAATCCCTCATCTCAATCTGTATTTTCCAAATTGTAAGGTAATGACTTCACTGTTTTTCAAGAGTGGCCTGGTCTGTATTTATGTAAACCCTTCCGTTCTCCTTCACACTAAGTTCTCGGGGTAGGTCTTAGTGATACTGCCACATTTCCAATCTGGTTCCCTGCGTTCAGATTTATGTTCCTTATTCAGATTAAATTAAACTTAGATTAAGTTATGGAAAAAAGTGTGTAATATATATTTGGCTATAGCTGTTTTCAGTGATTTTTTGTTTTTTCTTTTCTTTTTTTTTTTTTTTTTTTTTTGAGTTAGAGTCTCACTCTGTCGCCCAGACTGGAGTGCAGTGGCCACTCCCGGCCACCGCAGCCTCGACCTGCTGGGCTCTGGCGATCCTTCCGCCTCAGCCTTCCAGGTACCTGGAATTATAGGCGCGCACTACCACGCTCGGCTAATTTTTTATTTATTGTAGAGAGGAGGTCTTGCCAAGTTGCCCAGGCGGGTTTTGAACCCGCGGGCTCAAGCAATCCACTCACCTCAGCCTCCCAAAGGCGCGGGATTACAGGCTGAGCCACCAAGCCTGGCTGATTTTTATTTTTCCTCTGAAGCACCTCAGTCTCTGGCTTGTAATAACTAAAGTTGCATTGCCATTGCTCCACCTTTTAAAAGCTTTTAGATAACATTGGAATCTGAGAGAGGATGATAAGAATAGCTTTGATTTTACTCTGATTTATATTTTGGAGAAAGTAATTCCATATTTTGAGTGTCATCCTAGTATTTTAAGAGTATGTTTAATTAATGAGTAGCAAGGAACAATCCAGTTGTCTAAATTTGTTTTCTGAAAGGTAGCAAAGCCTTTGGGCAGTGAATTTCCTTCCACCTTTTGCCATCTGTTGCTATAGAACAGTAAGACCTATGAGCCGGGCTCGGTGGCTCAGCCTGTAATCCCGCGCCTTTGGGAGGCTGAGGTGAGTGGATTGCCTGAGCCCACGGGTTCGAGACCCGCCTGGGCAACTTGGCGAGACCTCATCTCTACAATAAATCAAAAAATCAGCCGGGCGTGGTAGCGCGCGCCTGTAGTTCCGGCTACTCGGAAGGCTGAGGCGGAAGGATCGCCGGAGCCCAGCAGGTCGAGGCTGCGGTGGCCGGGAGTGGCCACTGCACTCCAGTCTGGGCGACAGAGTGAGACTCCAACTCAAAAAAAAAAAAAAAAGACCTTTGCAGTCCAATTGAGAGCTACTAGAAAACATCACCTCTGTATAAATGAGTAGGATGTGGAGTCTGTTACTATCATCTGTGGAGTGAATAGTCTTACATAAATAACTACAATACAAGGCAGCTCCATAAATATTGAAAATAAGGGGGCAACTCCTTCACGTCCCCCCCACTGTGAGAGCTTTTTTTGTCCTCTCAATAAATCCTCCTTTCTCACTTAAAAAAAAAAAAAGAGAGAATAAGGATTGTGTTTTGACTTAATCTTGACATCTCATGTCACGGTAGATACCCCACAAGTTTGAAATTAATTGAGCAGCAGCTAGGTAGGTTTTGAACTTGATAGTGATATTCATATAAGCAAGATTCCATTGGCAGTTCTTGTCTTGGAAAAGGGCTGAAATGCAGGGACCCATGTGAGGTAGCGGGCAGCTTTCCTGGAGCTGGTGATAAGGACAGTGTCTTTGGAGTGGAACATGGCCTCAGTTGATCATGGAGAACAAGAAGTTTTGGTAGTGTCTTTGGTGTCCAACACAGCTCTTAAAGGTCTTTAGTAGGTTAGTTGGGTGATCACATCAGTATTTTTTTTTTTTTTTGAGTTGGAGTTTCACTCTGTCGCCCAGACTGGAGTGCGGTGGCACGCTCCCAGCCACCACAGCCTTGACCTGCTGGGCTCTGGTGATCCTTCCGCCTCAGCCTTCCAAGTAACTGGAACTACAGGTGTGCGCTACCACCCCCGGCTCATTTTGATTTATTGTAGAGATGAGGTCTCGTCAAGTTGCCCAGGTGGGTCACGAACCGGCAGGCTGAGACAATCCACTCACCTCAGCCTCCCAAAGGCGTGGGATTACAGGCTGAGCCACCGAGCCCGGCTAGTATTTTATTTTTTTAAAGAAGTTTCGTATTCACTAACGGAAAATACCAGGGAAATAAGCAGAATACAAGACATCTGGAAACAACATAACTTAAAAATTATGGCTTTTTTATGTTTAGGTTCTTATTGAAATTTTGGCAAAATATACATAAAATTTACCCTTTTTTTTTGTTTGTTTCTTTTTTCTTTGGATTAAAGTCTCACCCTGTCAGCCAGGCTGGAATGCAGTGGCAAGCTCACAGCCACATCTGTCTCGACCTGCTGGGCTCAGACAGCAGACGGTCCTTCCACCTCAGCCTTTCACATAGCTGGAACTGCAGGCATGCACCATCACGTCTGGCAAATCCTTTTTTTTTTTTTAATTTATTGTAGAGATAAGGTCTCCCCAAGTTGCCCAGGCTGGTCTTGAATTTGTGGGCTTAGGCAATCCTTTCACTTCGGTCTCCCAGAATGTTGGGATTACAGGTGTGAGCCCCCACGCCTAGCTTAAAGAGTTCCTCCTTTCAGCTTGCTTTCATGCTGCAGCCAGGGCTTGCTCCTGATCACAGAGCTCTTCCATCATCTGACCCAGGCGGCTGTGCCCCTGTAGATGTCCAGTGGACATCCTTGGACGTCTTGTCCTTCTGCATTTCTTTTTTTTTTTTTTTTTGGAGTTGGAGTCTCTGTCGTTTCCCAGGCTGGAGTGCAGTGGCATGCTTATGGCCACCCAGCATCGACCTGCTAGACTCCGGGGATCCTTCCGCTTTAGCCTTCCTAGTTGCCGGAACTACAGGCACACGCTTCCATGCCCAGCTAATTTTTTGATGTATCGTAGAGATAAGGTCTCATCATGTTGCCCTGGCGGGTCTTGAATATGCAGCTCAGGCAATCCTCTCTCCTTGGCCTCCCAAAGTGCTGGGATTATAGGCTTGAGCCTTTGTGCCTGGCCAAAATTTACCATTTTAACCATTTTGGGTTGGTTGTTTTTTTTTGTTTTTGTTTTTGAGTTGGAGTCTCACTCAGTTGCCCAGACTGGAGTGCAGTGGCCGCTCCCGGTCACCGCAGCCTCGCCTGCTGGTCTCCGGCTATCCTTCCGCCTCAGCCTTCTGAGTAGCCAGAATTACAGGCATGTGCTACCACGCCCGGCTGATTTTTTGATTTATTGTAGAGATGAGGTCTCACTGCCCAGGCGGGTCTCGAACCCACGGGCTCAGGCAATCCACTCACCTCAGCCTCCCAAAGGCGCGGGATTACAGGCTGAGCCACCGGCTGGGTTGGTTGTTTTTTGTTGTTTTGTTTTGTTTTTTTGTTTTTGGTTTTTTTTGAGTTGGATTCTCACTCTACCACCTAGACTGTAGTGCGGTGGTGTGCTGCTGGGCTGACCTGCTGGGCTCCAGCGATCCTTCCAAGTAGCTGGAACTATAAGCATGCATTGCTATACCCGGCTAATATTTCTTCATTTATTGTAGAGGCAAGGTCTCGCCAAATTACTGGGGCTGGTCTCGAGCCTGTGGGCTCAGGCAGTCCACTTGCCTCAGCCTTCCAAAGTGCTGGGATTACAGACTGAGCCACCAAGCCCGGCTTTCTTTTTTTTTGAGTCAGAGTCTCACTCTGTCACCTAGGCTGGAGTGCAGTGGCACACTCATGACCATTGCAGCCTTGACCTCCTGGGCTCAGATGATTCCTCCGCTTCAGCCTTCCAAGTAGCTGGAACTATAGGAGCATGCTACCATACCTGGCTAATTTTTGATTTATTGTAGAGCCGAGTTCTCGCCAAGTTGCCCAGGTTAGTCTCAAACCCATGGGCTCAGGCAGTCTGCTTCCCTCAGTCTCCCAAAGTGTTGGGATTACAGGCATGAGCCACCGTGCCCGGCCATGAGACCAACTTTTTAAGATTACACATAAAACTGATATCATAGGGTATTTGTTTTTCTGTGCCCAACTTTTTTTCTTTGTTTCAATAGTTTTAGGGGTTTATAAATAGTTTTTGGTAACATGGTTACATTATATAGTGACGAAGAAGTCTGGGTGTTAGAGTATAGTCAGCACCCCCAGCTGTGCACACTGTACCCAGTGGAGCTGATTTTCTGTCCCTCCGCCTCTTCCCTCCCCCTTCTGAGTCTCCAGTGTCCATTATAGCATTCTCTATGCCTTTGCAGATCCGTAGTTAACTGACTCCCACTTATAAGTGAGAACATGTGGTATGTGGTTTTCTGTTCCTAAGTTAGTTCACTTAGGATGATGTTCTCCAATTCTATCCAAGATGCTGCAGAAGACCTTCTTTTTGAGGGCCAAATAGTATTCCATAGTGTATGTATACCACGTTTGATCCTTCACTGATAGGATAATGGGCATTTAGGTTGATTCCACATCTTGGCAATTGTGAAGTGTGCTGTGCACATCAGTATTTGAGAAAGATTCTTTCAACGGTGGTGAGTAAAACTAGTTGAGTAATCATATAAGTGAAAATAAAGATGTTGTAAGTCCTCACTAATCTCTGCTCCCTAGGGTTAATTACTCATAATGCCTTGGCACATGCGTAGCCTTAACCTCAGGGTATCGCGTTTAAAGTAGAGTAGGCCTTTGAAATAAATCAAGAAGGCGCTTGCTACCCTGTTCTAGTTAGGCAAAGGCTTTGGTGTGACCTATGAAATGTAAGTTGCCTGTTTGAAAACTATTATTTATTTGATTTCAGGAATTTGCCATTTTCATTTTGCCTTCAAAGATTCCCTCTGGGGTTCACCAGGGGACAGGCATTGCTGGCTTGCTTACTTTGTCACTCTTCTTTAAGCCGTACTCTGACAGCTGTGCATGACGCCATCCTTGAGGACTTGGTCTTCCCAAGTGAAATTGTGGGCAAAAGAATCCGCGTGAAGCTGGATGGGAGCCGGCTCATCAAGGTGCACTTGGACAAAGCACAGCAGAACAACGTGGAGCACAAGGTACAGGCTGGCCTTGCGTCATGGAGAGGCCCGGCCACGTGGGTGCAGGTTCAGCATGATGTGTCTTCATGCACCACAGAAATGATGTGAGCACGTGGCTGACTTGTCCACTCCCTTTTGGATTATGTGTCAGGTTTAATACTGGGAGGTGTTTTAAAAATTGAGCACTTAAATTATCTACATTTTTTGAGTTATTAGTTAAAATGGAAGTAAAGTAATTCCAGTCTGACTTTTAGTAAGGCTCTATATTGGTAAGCTAGGGTGGGGTGGTGATGGTATTAGGATCTTGGGAGAGCATAACCAACGTGGGCAATCGCTGGGGTCCCTGGTGGTTTCGTCCGTGTGGTGTAAAGGAGCATAGAACCCAGGTGCCATGGTGTGGAATCCTGTCCCACAATGTGGTAGATGAGCTTGTCCCCAGTCTCAGGGGACATGTCCTGTTTATTTCCTCTCAGTATCTGGTTGCTGAGAAAAGCCATATGAGGCACACTTTTATAAAATTATTAGGTTTTGAGATGAATGTGTTAAGTTTTGTGATTTTTGTGTTTTTTTTTCCTTGTAGGTAGAAACTTTTTCTGGTGTCTACAAGAAGCTCACGGGCAAGGATGTTAATTTTGAATTCCCAGAGTTTCAGTTGTAAGCAAATATAACTAAATAAAGTATATTCACAGTATTCTGTTCGAGGCATGTTTTTCAAGATTCCAAATTCAAGGATGCACAGCTGCCTGTGTTACCAGTAGCTTTCTACATAGGCTGGAGGGTATTGAGTGGAAAAAATGATAGGAAGTTTGACACTTATGAAAAGTGTTCCTGTATCCAGTGATGTTGCAATAAGTCTAATCATATATTGCCCAAAATGACTGAATTTTGGTACTTTGGCAAGGTTCAACCTAAAGACATACGGGTATTTTGTTGTTGTGATAAACATAAAGTTTACCATCTTTTTTTTTTTTTTTTTTTTGAGTTAGAGTCTCACTCTGTCCTGCAGACTGGAGTGCAGTGGCCACTCCCGGCCACCGCAGCCTTGACCTGCTGGGCTCCAGCGATCCTTCCGCCTCAGCCTTCCAAGTAGCTGGAACTACAGGCACTTGCTACCACACCTGGCTAATTTTTTATTTATTGTAGAGATGAGGTCTTACCAAGTTACCCAGACGGGTCTCGAACCCGCGGGCTCAGGCAGTTCACTCACCTCAGCCTCCCAAAGCGCTGGGATTGCAGGCTAAGCCACCAAACCTGGCTTTCATTTTTATTTATTTATTTATTTATTTATTTTTGAGTTTGAGTCTCACTCTGTCGCCCAGACTGGAGAGCAGTGGACGCTCCCAGCCACTGCAGCCTCGACCTGCTGGGCTCCGGCCATCCTTCCTCCTCAGCCTTCCAAGTAGCTGGAACTACAGGCACTTGCTACCATGCCCGGCTAATTTTTTGATTTATTGTAGAGATGAGGTCTCACCAAGTTGCCCAGGCGGGTCTCGAACCCACTGGCTCAGGCAATCCACTCACCTCGGCCTCCCAAGGCGTGGAATTACAGGCTGAGCCACCAAGCCTGGCTGGCTTTCAATTTTAAATGTACAGTTGAGTAGCCTTAAGTAGATCTACATTGTTGTGAAACATCTCCACAGCTTTGTCACCTTGTAGATGAACATTGCCCTATTTTTTGAGTCGGAGTCTCACTCTGTCACCCAGGCTGGTGTGCAGTGGCATGCTCACGGCCACTGCAGCCTTGACCTACTGGACTCGGGTGATCCTTCCACCTCAACCTTCCGAGTAGCTGGAAGTACAGGCATGCACCATCATGCCTAGTTAGTTTTTCTTGATTTATTGTAGAGATGAGGTCTCCCCAAGTTGCTCAGGCTGCTCTCAATCCTGTGGGCTCAGGCAATCCTCTCACCTCAGCCTCCCAAAGTGCTAGGAATTATAGTGATAAGTCACTATGCCAACAGGCCCATTAGATCAACTTTCCCCCGTTTCCTCAGAATCTTTGAAGTTCTACACATAATTCCATGTTAGGTTTTAAAATGTACTTTCCAAAGTCAAATAAGCACAATCATATTTCTAGTTCATAAATTGAAGGTCTTGGGTAAAACGAAAGCTGATTTGTGACCACTGATGTGAATTTAAGTCATTACAAATTCTGTTCCTGGTTGCCGCTGATGTAAATTTAGTTTGTTGTGGAAGCCTATCTTTTCGGTTGTATAATCCAAATAAAAGTACAAAGTACAGAATGCTTGTCAGAGTGGTGTCTGAGGCAAAATACTGCAACTTTCAACTGTATTGTAAAAAGTAACAATTTAGAAAAGACCATTTCACTTGTGTTTAACAAGTCTGTAGCAACCAGCTTCAGATTTTTTTTATTTTCACCTGCCCTCAGTATTAGGAAGGTGAAAAATTTGTCAGTCATGAATAAGTTAGGATCCTGGAGCAGCGTTCGGCGATTATAGTTGTCCAGGTCTTTCCTAGGGAGCTGGAGAGTAGAGCAGTCTTACAAGAAAATTGATTCTCCAATTTTATTTGCTTTGTGCCAAGTGTCTTTGAAATATTGCTACCTTTAAAATTAGGTTGCAGATCCTACCTCCCTGCTTGTATAGGGTGAAGAAATAGTCTTAGGGAAGGCAACCCCAGATAGCATGTTTTACATCAATTTACTCCTCCAAATAGACTAATTTCAGTAATCTTTTGAGGCAGAACGAGTATTTTCCCATATTGCAGGTGAGGGTCAGGCTTGTTAGAGTTGAGCCTTCTGTCACATTCCTGATGCTGTTTTAGAGGCAGAGTTAGGGTGATGGAGGCCCACCAGATAGTCTGAAGCTTCTCCAGGTGCTCTTAGGTGCTGAGCCTTAGTAGATGAGCAGGTGTGGGAGAAAGACTGCCATAAGCCACAGGTCACCTAGAACTTTTTTTTTTTTTTTTTTTTTAAGTTAGAGTCTCACTCCATAGCCCAGGCTGGGGTGTGGTTACATGCTCACGGCCAACCCAGCGTCAACCTGCTGCGCTCCGGGGATCCTTACCCCTCACTCATTCAAGTAGCCGGAACTACAGGTGTGTGCTACCATGCCTGGCTAATTTTTGATTTATTGTAGAGACGAGGTCTTGCCGAGTTGGTCCTGGCTGGTCTCAAACCTGCAGGCTCAGGCAGTCCACTCGTCTCGTTCTCCCAAAGTGCTAGGACTACCTGCTGAGCCACCGAGCCTGGTCTACCAATAACTTTGATCCTCCCATTAGGCTGTTTACCTTTTCCCATTTCTGCTGTCTACACCTATTCATCCCTGTTAAGATTGCCACAGCTGTGATGATTTTCCCTATTTGGAATGAAATGTTTTCTTAGGCCCAGGGTGATGTGCTGCAAAGCTATCCCTCCCCCCAGCATAGCTCCGTTTCCTGGCATTCTGTTCTGTCCTTTTGTGGTTGGCTTCATCTTTGTCTTATATCATCTCAAATGATGTTTAGCATATGTTGGTCTTCAGAAAATAGTGAATGAAGGTAACAAAGTTCAGTCTTTGTTGCCATAAACCTGGAAACTGACCTGATGTGCTATAGGTGGGTGTACGTTGTTTTATTTTTTTTTGAGTTGGAATCTCACTCTGTCACCCAGACTGGAGTGCAGTCGCCGCTCCCAGCCACCGCAGCCTTGACCTGCTGGGCTCCAGCGATCCCTCTGCCTCAGCCTTCCGAGTAGCCAGAATTACAGGCGCGTGCTACCACGCCCGGCTGATTTCTTGATTTATTGTAGAGATGAGGTCTTGCTGCCCAGGCGGGTCTTGAACCCGTGGGCTCAGGCAATCCACTCACCTCAGCCTCCCAAAGGCGCGGGAGGGATTACAGGCTGAGCCACCGAGCTCGGCAGATGTACGTTTTTACTTGCGCATAATCCTAAAACCATAGCGTTCTTTGACTGTCACCACTCAGCCTCAGTTTCCAAGTCTCTAAAATGAGATTTTATCTACTTCATAATATATATTACATATATGCAATAGATATGTTGTTCTTTTTCAAAGTAGTAGCTAATTAGTGCTAGGGGTTTTAAGCCTGTACTTCATTAAACTCAGCACAGCTCCGTGATCTGGGAGTCCTCAGCTCTCTAAAGGGAATATTATGTGAGGGCACTCAAACCCAGAATTTATTTAAGGAAATGTATGTCTTTATATGTTTAAACTTCAGTCACCTTCAAAATATTCTTTGTTTGATGCAATACCCCTATGGAGATGCTTTTCCAACACTGCTCAAAACAGTTATTGAACTTGTCGATTTTGATGCCTTTTAGTGCTGCTTTTTTTGTTTCACCTCTTCCACATTGGCAAATCGTTTCCCTTTGAGATTTTTTTTCATCTGGGGAAGACAAAAGGCATTCGGGGTGAGGTCTGGAGAATAGGGAGGGTGAGGTACAGGGGTCATGGCATTTTTGGTCAAAAACGGAACACTTTGTGGGTTGGGTAGGTTCATTGTCATGGAAGAACCAGTCACCTGCTTGCCACAACTTGGGACTTTTTTTTCTGCAACACACGCCTCTCAACAGTGCTAGCGGGTACACTGGTACTGATGGGTTCCTAGAATACTAACCTAGTGGGGGAAGCCTGTGTACAACAAGGGGCCCTGCCCTTCCAAAGATCCTTCTGGGTTTTTAAAAAATTTCCCCTCTTAAAATGGGCCTTTTAACTATAGATAGAGGGTTAAGCCAATGCAGTCTCTTTCAGCATATACTGCAATTACAAGCAGAAAGTGGTTGAATCTGCATTAGATGGGGCGTGGAACTTGGCTAGTCAGGGTTAGTCTGGGAAACATGATGAACAAGCTGTCCTAGAAATGTTATGCATATTTTCTTTTAAAAGATATTCCCTCGAATTTTTTTTCTATGATGCCAAATTGGTTTTTGAAATTAGTGTATGGAGTTATACTTAAAGATACCTAGTGGGAAATGCTTCCATTTTAGGTGAAAGTTTAACCTAGAAAGTATTTGCATACTAGAAAAACTGGAAATAAAAATTCTGAGTCGTAGGAAGAATTTCAGTTTGCTTTGTTTCTTTTTTTTTTTTTTTTTGAGTTGGAGTTTCACTCTGTCGCCCAGACTGGAGTGCAGTGGCCGCTCCCAGCCACCGCAGCCTCGACCTGTTGGGCTCCAGCGATCCTTCCGCCTCAGCCTTCCCAGTAGCCGGAATTACAGGCATGCGCTACCACACCCGGCTGATTTTTTGATTTATTGTAGAGATGAGGTCTCACCAAGTTGCCCAGGCGGGTCTCGAACCCGCGGGCTCAGGCAATCCACTCACCTCAGCCTCCCAAGGCACGGGATTACAGGCTGAGCCATGGAGCCTGGCCATAACTGACTTTTAAATCTTACTTTCTAGTTATATTAGTCTAATCTTTTCTCCTTGATTTGTACAATATAACAAAAGAATGAAGGTACACAGAGTTACAGTTCCTCAGTAGCATGTCATTTTGAGTTTTCTGAGGCACTGACATGCATAATATTAGATATTTAAAATAGGTATTAAAGCCGGGCTTGGTGGCTCAACCTGTAATCCCACAGCTTTGGGAGGCTGAAGTGAGTAGATTGCCTGAGCCCACGGGTTCGAGACCTGCCTGGGTATCTTGGCAAGACCTCATCTCTACAATAAATAAAAAATCAGCCTGCGTGGTAGCACGCGCCTGTAGTTCCAGTTACTTGGAAGGCTGAGGCCGAGGGATCGCGGGAGCCCAGCAGGTTGAGGCTGCGGTGGCCAGGAGCGTGCCACTGCCCTCCAGCCTGGGCGACAGAGTGAGACTCCAACTCAAAAAAAAAAAAAAATAGGCCGGGCTCGGTGGCTCAGCCTGTAATCCCGTGCTTTGGGAGGCCGAGGCAAGAGGATTGCCTGAGCCTGTGGATTCGAGACCCACTCGGGCAACTTGGCGAGACCTTGTCTCTACAATAAATCAAAAACTAGCCGGGCGTGGTAGCACGCGCCTGTGGTTCCAGCTACTTGGAAGGCTGAGGTGGAAGGATCGCCGGATCCCAGCAGGTCGAGGCTGAGGTGGCCGGGAGCGGCCACTGCACTCCAGTCTGGGCAACAGAGTGAGATTCCAACTCAAAAAAAAAAGTAGAGACATTTCAATTAACAAAGATGAGCCTGGTTACTGATATTCCTATTATTGCTAGATAAGGTGTTAAAAATGCTTTTAACTCCGTTGGGTTTTCTCACTATAATCAATAGTAGCAGCCACAATGAGTGATTATAAAGGAGTTTAGTCTGAATGCCTCTTTGGCAATTGCATTTTTACTCAAATTCTATACAGATAAAACTAAGTTTGTGTTCTGTAATAACATTTAATGGGGCTACCATTTCATTGAGCGTACTACTCATGATATATGCTTTAAGTGGCCTAATCATCCTCTTGAAAGTAGAACAAATCACTGTGTATTCACTTTTTTTTGGTTGTTTTTTGAGTTGGAGTCTCACTCTGTCACTCAGACTGGAGTGCAATGGCCGCTCCCGGCCACTGCAGGCTCGACCTGCTGGGCACCAGGGATCCTTCTGCTTCAGTCTTCCAAGTAGCTGGAATTACAGGTGCATGCTACCACGCCTGGCCAATTTTTGATTTATTGTAGAGATGAGGGCTCGCCAATTTGCCCAGGTGGGTCTCGAACCTGTGGGCTCAGGCAATCCACTCACCTCGGCCTCCCAAAGCGCTGGGATTACAGGCTGAGCCATGGAGCCCGGCCCGTATTCACTTTTTAAGTCATTATTGGATATAACTTAGCATGCTCCATAAATGTTGGTATTCTGCTAATTTTATTCATAACTGTTCTTTGGCATTTTGCAAGCCTGTTCTAGTACTTGAGCCATTTCAATTAGGGACCTTAACACAATGCCAAACGCGGGTTAATCTAATATGGTTAGTGTTTTTGTCTAAAACTTTTGTTAGAGAGTTTGATGTGGTTGGCAGGGAATCACACCCTGTGTTCATGTTGTGGCTTGAAGGTGAGTTGCTTCTTATCTCTGGACCTTAATTTTCTCATGGTGAAAAAGAGCCTAGACTAGCTGAGTCCGATTGTCCCTCTAGTTCTAAAAGTCATTGACTTTATGTAATAAAAATTTTGAAAATCAGTAAGTATAGCCTAGTCTGTGACGAATAGGTATATGTACCTAGCATAGTATCTGACACTTAGTAAAAACTTGAATGAGCTGAATGTTGTGGCTAGCATTTGGGGAGGCTGAGGTGGAGTATTGCTTGAACCCAGAAGTGTGAGATCAGCCTGGGCAATATAGTGAAACCTTGTCTCTGCAAAAAATAGAAAAGTCAGTCACGTGTGGTGGTGCATGCCTGTAGTCCGAGCTACATGGAAAGCTGAAGCTGGAGGATTGCCAGATCTTAGAAATTTGAGGGTGTAGTAAGCCGGGATGGTGCTACTGCACTCCAGCCTGGACAGCAGAGTAAAACCCTGTCTCAAAACAAACAAACAAACAAACAAATGAATTAGCTTCCTAGTCTTAAAAACAAAATCAGTGACAGACTTTTCTCATGGAGGAGTGAGAATCCGTGAAACTCCATGATAAACCCTGATTGTTAATGCCTGAGAGTTATCTCATACAGGGAGATGTGATGAGAGGGAGGTGAGTCTGCAACTCCACATTGATAGATGGAACAGGGGACATTCTAAACTTTGTTCATATTCTCAGTTGCTTTGTCCTTTTCATGCTGTGTGGGTGTCTTGAAGTTTCTTTCTGGGCCTCAGTGCACTCTTGGTAACTTGAGGGACTGAATGAGATCAACTCATCTCTAGATGCTTCTAAGCCAGATGGTTCTGTGAGGTGACTAGGAGGCCCTTGGGCTCACTTCTTAGAGCCGTAGAGATTGTGCTTGTGATGGGTGTGTTTCAGAAAAGGTATTACTTTTGATAAAGTCTGTTAACTGAAAAATGTCTTTCTTAGTTCCAGGTTTTTCCTTTTTGTTTGTTTTGGGTTTTTTTTTTTTTGGTAGTTCCAGGTTTTTTCTTGGTTTTTGTTTTTTGAGTCAGAGTCTCACCCTGTCACCCAGGCTGGAATGCAGTGGCACGCTCACAACCACTATGGCCTTGACCTGCTGGGCTCAGCCAATCCTTTCGCCTCAGTCTTCCAAGTAACTGGAACCATAGGTGCATGCCACCATGCCCAGCTAATTTTTTTTATTTATTGTAGGGACAAGGTCTTGCCAAGTTGCCCAGGCTGGTCTTGAACCCCTGGGCTCAGGCAGTCCTCTCACCTCAGCCTCCCAAAGTGCTGGAATTACAGGCTTGAACCACCACACAAGCCCCCAGATTTTACATATATATTTAGTGGTCAGTATATTTTGATGACTGGTGTGGTTGGGCTCACTGACTTCCCCGCTGGGTTGCTTAGAATCCAGCTAGTCTTCACTGTCAGACTCAGCCCGATTGGATGCTGTTAGCACAATGAGGACAAGGGCACCATTCACTTCATGTGAGGTTGTGAAGAGGCACGATTTGACACATGCTCACCAAATCCTGTGGTAGACCCTGGGTCAGAAAGAGAAAATGGCTTACACACTCAACCCTTAAGGTCCTCAATTCCCAGTGGGTAGACAGACAAAACTTATAAAACAGATTCCACCCTGTGCCCAAAGAAGGCTCATTTTCCTCTTGCTTGCAGGATCCATTTCTTTAATTTGTTTTTACTCACAGGTGGAGAGACAGGCTTGCCTTGGGAGATGGCATGGGAGGGATGATGGGAAGGTTGAGGACCACCTCCCTCACACACAGAGCTTGCCTTGTATGATGTTACAGTCTTCACAGCTGCCACTGATGTTCATTCCAAGCTGACTTTCTCTACCGCATGAGGACTTGCCCTGTGCCCGTCTGCCATCTGTGATCACACTGGCATATGTGTGATTGCTCTGACTGTCCTGAGTGGCCGTGACAGGGTGGTTAAATGACATTTCCCCCAGGGTGGTTGCTATATCCAGCAGTTCTTTCCCTTCAATCAGGGCTTAACTTCATGATTTTCACTTTCATGGTGTGCTGGAGCAGGAGCGACTCATCTGGTGTGGCAGCCAGTTGAGGGTACATAGGATGGTGTTTGGGACGCCGGAACAGCTGCCATGTGTACGAGGGTCAGGCATTGGGGTGACCATATACCGTACTAACTGATATCCTTACTTCAACCCTGTGAGGTAGGCAATGGTTTCCAAAGTGTGGCCTCAGCGCCACTTGGGAACAAGTGAGAAATGAAACTGCTTAGCAGCTCGAGGAGGGTGCCAGCCATCTGTTCCAAGAAGGCTTCCAGGTGGCTGTTGCAGGCTTGGGTCTGAGAAGTCTGATACCAGGTTCCCTCATCACCTCTGATGATACATGGCACGGGGCGGCCTGCCCTTCACGGGCTCAAGTGGTGAGTGCTGTGATCTGGATTTTAACGCACTGGCAGCGAGCCCTGTTCTCTTGGCCCGTCTGTGTTTTGCATCCACTTCTGTGTTTTGCATAGTCACTTCAGATAGGGAAGTGTACTCGGAACAGGACAAACCCCGCGCGACTAGGAGGAGGCATGACTATTGCTCTGCACTTTCAGAGAACTCCGGAGAAGTGAAGCCCTCGGGTGAGGAGAAAAGAGGCAGCCACGGTTAACATCCTCACGGGCAGCGTGTCCCAGAGATACGGCGGCATGTACTGTGTGACCTCCTGTGAAAATTCTCATCCAGAGACGCGTGGTGTTTTCATTTGGCCCTTGCAATCCGGATTTCTCAGTTATCTTGGAGAAATGTAAATACTCATTGGGATTTGCGCCAGAGGCTCATCCTGACCCCTGGATGGACCCACTCCATGAGAGGGTCGGAGTTCACGAGGGAAAAGACTTCCCAACACCCTGACTGATACTTTCAAGAAAGGAGGAAGAAAGGGCAGGAGAGGGTCAGTAGCTGGGTTGCTGACAGCCTTTTGGTACTTTTGGTTGTGGCACAGGTGGTTTGTAATTTTTTTTTTTAAACCATGGGATCATTAATTCAGAACTAGGATTCAGCTGGAGGAGCCTCAGCATTATATTCTGTAGTCATGTATTTTTGTAAAATTAACAAAATAAAATATTAACTGCAACCAGTAAAGACTGCTGTCTCATTCTTCCATCACAGCCCCCCTGCCAAGTGGCATCTGAGTAGCTCTTGGTGCCTTTGGGATCTGCAAAGAGCTTCTCAGTCTCAGCACTGCTGGCATTGGGACTGCCTTGTTCTGTATTGTGGGCCATCCTTTGCGTTTTAAGATGTTTAGCAGCATCTTTAGCCTCTGCCCCCCAGAAGTCAGTACCATCCCCCCTTGGTGACAATTAAAAATGTCTCCTGAACGTTGCCAAATATCCCTGAGCCTGGGTTTTGGGGGAGCAAACTGAAGTTGAGTTAGGATTGTATTACTTTGGATTTCAGTTGGATATGTTATGTGGTTTACAGTGACTTCCATATATGTAGAGGTCATCAGTTACAAACTGGTCAATGAAGCAGTCACTTCCAAGACTAGGATTACTCTGTGCACAAAACCCAAAACTTGAAATGCCTGTAATTGTATACTTTCTATATAAAAGAAAACTGATAGAGGTTTTCTCAAATTTGGCAACCATTCAAAAAGTGTATACGACATTACCAATAAAAGACTTGTGGAGCTGAAATATACTTTTTTGAGACTACCAATAATAACATTTAAATAACTACAAAAGATAGAGAAAACACTGAGTTATATATTCTCTCTCACAGGCTAGAGTGCAGTGGCGATTCACAGGTAGAACCTTGAGCTGGACTCAAGCAATCCTTCCACCTCAGCCTCTCAAGTAGCTGGGCTACAGGCATGTACCACTATACCCAGCTTTCTCTATAGAAACTTGCTTTTGTGAGAGGAGACAATAAGAATATGAAGGCAAATAATAGAGGAAAAAAGAAATACGAAAGCTACCAGTCAGCTTTTTAACATTAAACTTGAGATCTCTGGGGTTACTCTGCAGCACCCCACTGCCCTGCCCACCTCCTTCCTCCTAAATCCCTGGCAGCCACCAATCTGTTCCTAGTTCCTATAGTGTCGTTTTGAGAGCATTGTATAAATGGAATCATAGAGTAAGTAGCCTTTTGGGACAGGTTTTTTTTTTCTCTGAGCAAAATCCCTTGTTTGTGGAAGCCACTGTGTGTGTCAGTGGTTTGTTCCTTTTCATGCTGAGTGATGTTTTATAGTGTGCACGAATCCCCAATAGCTTAACCATTCTCCTGTGAAGGACATCTGGGCCGATTCCTGTTTTGGATATTACACATAAAGCTGCCAAGCTGCCATGAACTTGAATGTAAGTTTTGGTTTCTCTGGGATAAATGCCCAGGGGTACAGCTGTGGGGTCATATGGTAGTTGCATGTTTCATTTTTTTGAGGAACTCCCAGACAGGGCTCCAGCATGGCGGCACTATTTCCCATCTCCACTAGTGACCAGTGTCCTCATGCTTGTCAGCACTAGGTCTTGTCATGATTCAGTTGTAGCCATCCTGACAGGTGTGTAGGGATACCTTGCCGTGGGTTTAAATTGCACTCTCTAAAGGGTGGTGGTGTCGAACATCGTTTTATATGCTTATTTGCCATCTGTGTATCCTCTTTGGTGAAATGTCTCTTCATGTTTTTGCGCATTTTCTAATTGGACTCTTAGTTATTTTACTTTAAGTTTTGAGAGTTGTTTTTTTTTTTTTTGAGTTGGAGTCTCACTCCATTGCCCAGACTGGAGTGCAGTGGCACGCTCCCGGCCACCACAGCCTCGACCTGCTGGGCTCTGGCGACCTGCTGGGCTCTTCCGCCTCAGCCTTCCAAGTAGCTGGAACTACAGGCGTGTGCTACCACACCCGGCTAATTTTTGTTTTATTGTAGAGATGAGGTCTCGCCAAGTTGCCCAGGCAGGTCTCGAACCGGCAGGCTCAGGCGATCCACTCACCTCGGCCTCCCAAAGTGCTGGGATTACAGGCTGAGCCACCGAACCCAGCCTGTTTCTGTCTTTCTGAGAATTTTTTTTTAATCATAAAGGGTGTTGAATTATGCCAAATGCTTTTTCGGTATCAGTTGATATGGTCATATGATTTTTAATATGGTAGATTGTATTGACTGATTTTTGAATGTCGATCCAGCCTTGCATACTTGGATGAACCCCCATTTGGTCACAGTTTTTAAGTCTTGATATATATTGCTATATTTTATTCGTTAATATTTTGTTAAGGATTTTTCCATTTATGTTCATGAGGATTATTGGTCTGTAATTTATTTTTGTATTGTCTTTTTCTGGTATATATCAGGATAATATCAACTTTAAAATGAACTGGGGCCGGGCTCGATGGCTTAGCTTGTAATTCCAGCGCTTTGGGACGCCGAGGTGAGTGGATTGCCTGAGCCCGCGGGTTTGAGACCCGCCTGGGCAACTTGATGAGACCTCATCTCTATAACAAATCAAAAATTAGCCAGGCATGGTAGCGCGCGCCTGTAGTTCCAGCTACTTGGAAGGCTGAGGTGGAAGGATCACCGGAGCCCAGCAGGTCGAGGCTGCAGTGGCCGGGAGCGGCCATTGCACTCCAGTCTGGGTGACAGAGTGACTTCAACTCAAAAAAATAAATAAATAAAATGAACTGGTAAATGTTTCCTCCTCTTCTATTTTCTGGAAGAGGACTGTAGAATTGGTGTTAATTTTTCTTTAAGGGTCTGGTAGAGTCTGCTGTGAAATCTTCTGGCCTGGAGATTTCTTTTTGGGGAGTTTTACAATTGCAAATTCAATTTTCTTTTCTTTTTCTTTTTCTTTTTGAGTCGGAGTCTCACTCTGTCGCCCAGACTGGAGTTCAGTGGCCCCTCCCGGCCACTGCAGCCTCGAACTGCTGGGCTCCAGCGGTCCTTCCGTCTCAGCCTTCCAAGTAGCTGGGACTACAGTCGCGCGCTACCACGCCCAGCTATGTTTTTGATTTATTGTAGAGATGAGGTCTCACCGAGTTGCCCAGGCGGGTCTCAACCCGCGGGCTCAGGCAATTCACTCACCTCAGCCTCTCAAGGCGTGGGATTACAGGCTGAGTCACCGTGCCCGACTCAAATTCAATTTTCTTAATTGGTTTAGGGCTATTAAATTATCTATCTCATATTGGGTGCATTGTGGTAGTTTGTGTTTTCTAGGAAGTGGTCCATTTTGTCTAAATTATCAAATTTATGTATAACTATGTTTTTTTTTTGAGTTGGAGTCTCACTCCGTTGCCCAGGCTGGAGTGCAGTGGCACACATGTTCCCGGCCACCCCAGTATTGACCCGCTGGGCTCCGGCAATCCTTTTGCCTCAGCCTTCCAAGTAGCCAGAACTACAGGCACGCACTACCACGCCTGTCTAATTTTTGGGGGTTTTTTGTAGAGATGAGGTCTCGCCAAGTAGTCCGGACTGGTCTCGAACCCACGGGCTCAGGCAATCCACTCCCCTCAGCCTCCCAAAGTGCTGGGATTATAGGCTGAGCCACCGAGCCTGACCATGTATAATTTTAGTACATTTTAAATAAGTCCTCCTTTTTCATGGGTTTATGATTTGTGTGGAATTAGTCAGGTCTTACATTTTCATTTGTTATGATTTTTCATTCTAAATAAACATTTACCCTTGACCCTAGTTTTTAAGTTATTATAATTTTGTATGTATCTTTTTCTTAAGGAAGTTCACTCCCAACCCCCAAAATGTGCAAGATTCAGGCTGCACTAAAGCTGGATCTGTCTAGCCCACCATAAAGACTTTTTTCTGGCATATTTTACCTTTAAATGAAGCTTAAATGAGTGGAATGAGTTTTGAGTCTTACATGGGCCAGATCTGCACAGGCAATAGTCAAGCACTTACTGCCCTTTAAAGCAAAATTCTATGTGGAAGAAAAGGAAAGGAAATATGTCAGCTGTACTTACTTCTGTGTGATGTGAAGCTAGATGATTATTATCACTCTTCTTTATACTTTTCTGGATTTCCACAGTACTCATGCTTATGTCTTCAAAAAAAAGAAAAAGAAAAGAAAGCCCCCAAAGAGTGAGGGTTGGGGTGCTTGAGTTGAAAGGACGTCTCTGCAGGTCATCCCCCAGTCCCCAAAAGCCTGGCATCACGGATGTTCCTGGCGTTCCCACACTCTCCACCACCACCCTGCAGGACAGCGGATGTATTTCAAACAGGAAGTTGCTTGCAGATAACACTGCAGCCATCCAGCCTGATTTGCTGGACTGCCTGACAGCTCAGGCCGCGGCTTCCCTCTGCATGTTGACTGGACCAGCCTCTGTAAATAGCAGCCATGAGGATCCTGGACGCAGTGTCCTCGTGGGCCGGTGATGGTCAGGACGCCTCCATCGCCTAGTGTGTGCTCAGGTAGGAAACGCGGGGGACGGCAGCACCAGAGGATGGAACCCAGGATTTGGCGGGTGCTGAGACACTGGGAAGGAAGGCAAGACTCCACATGGGGCTCGCAGCAGGGCTTGGACTGAGGGCAAAGGTGGGAAGCTGTTCTTGGATCCAGGCAAAGGATGGGGTCTTATAAGACAGACACCGGAACTTCAGCATGTGATTACTTCAGAGTTTATGGTGGAAACTTTATGGAGCCTGTTGATGAGATGGATTCAGACTGATCCGAGTTACTAGGTGATCGAATTACACCCTCTTGGGTTACATAGAATTCAAAGACCTGAGGTCCAGAGGGGGAGGCCAGGTGGACAACAGCAACAACCTCTCCTCAGTGGCCATTGGTTCTGTTTTGGGCTCAGTAAGAGGAATCCTAGGGGTGAGGACAAGATGGGCCTTGTGGTGGCAATTTTTAAGGGAATTCAGATAGGGTCATCTAGTGCCACGTGGAGTTGGTTACCTTGTCTCCCAAAATTGGAAAAGAGGAGTTTTGCGGGGTAACCACCTCCTGCCTTGAAATCTTGCCGTCAGGAGCTGGCTGTTTTCCCAGAGCTGAAGTGATGTGGTTCTCAGCTTAAAGATCACATTTTAAAGCCCTCACACGTGCGTATCTGCATTTTCGAATGATAGAAATCACTTGCCTGTGGTAGGAAGACCAGTGACCCAAACCGTCACAGCTATTTAATTTTATCTGCAATTTTGAAACATCTATGTGACAAGAGATCAGAACAATGATTTGCTAGGGAAAGATAATAGGGGAGAAGCGTCTTCTTACTCTGTGGTCTTGGTAAGACGCCAAGAAAGTACGTGCTGTTGTCGGGTAGCACATTGTCACCACAGGAGACAAGACAGTAGGAGCGGGTGGGGGGCAGTTGCCAGTAAAACCAGCTCTCCAGCGATGTGGTTTTTCCAGGAACATGGTTCTCAGTAGATATTTGTAGTATCTATAAGATGTTGGGCCCTGCTCTAGATACTTAATGAAAATATAGAATTATATGTTTGGCAACTTAAGTTTTTTTCCCACTGTCTATTTCATTCTTAGAGTGTGTTTCTTTTAAGGAGTCCACATTTAATCCCCCACATTCCCTGCTTGTAGAGCCAACCTCTTCCATTGAAGGGAGGGCCCTAAGCCTCCTGGGCCCTGGCTGGGAGATAAGGATGTTATTCTTACAGGGGTCCTGTGGGTAGCTGTGGCTTCTCCGTTTACAAAACTAAATTCCTTTTCTAAGAAGGCAGTCAGAAGGCAAGAGCTCTGGGAAGCAGACTTCTGCAGTGAGTGTGGGGCCTCCACCCTACGCCCCCTACCTGGTTTCTGGCTGGACTTCCGGAGCACCCCGAGAAAGGACCCATGCCTCACCTGCATCCACGGGGCTAGACGGGGCCTGTCAGTGAACAGTAGACAGTAAACCATGAATGGTATCAGTGAGTGGGTAAGTGAAGGCACGAGAACCCCAGCCTTAGTTTGTCTTGGGTTTCTACCTCTCACTGTCTCCTCCTTTCTTCGGAGCTAAGAACTGGTCTTTGTTGAAGTCACTCTCAGGACTTGTGCAAACTGAGAGCAATAGACATCTTGCTGAGCACCTGGTTATCTCTGGACAGAATTATTTCTAACTAGAAAGGAAATTCACTTGTCAGTTTTTGATACCGAAGACATTCAATCTAAACCCAGTTTGCCTCCAATAACCACCAAAAAGCAAGTGCCATCCTGAGCACAGAGTGGGTGTGAATCAAGGGTTTATTGTTGCTTTTAGGAGCCCAGATCAGAAAGAACAAAAATATCGGCTGCTCAAGCAGTAGCTAAGTACATTATGGTTAACAGCACAGTGAAATGGCAGGTCTGGCTATGACAGTGTCCCTTGTTATGAAAGTATTAGGAATTTCAGGACAGTGACAGCAGAGCAATATTGCAAGTCTGCAGACCCTGTGCTACCGCACGGGTCAGATGTCCAAGAATTTGGTCCTGGGAATACTGGATGGACATTATACTTGATGAAGACTCTGGAAACATGGGAAAACCAGAGGAGAAGAAGAGCGTAAAGTTCTATTTGAGGTGCACTTTGAACTTTTGTTTGCTTGTTCATTCATTCATTCACTCATTCATTTGTTCATTCACTCATTCATTTGTACCTACTATACTCCAGGCCCACCAGGCTCGGTGGCTCAGCCTGTAATCCCAGCACTTTGGGAGGCCGAGGTGAGTGGATTACCAGAGCCTGTGGGTTCAACATCAACTCAGGCAGCTTGGCGAGACCTCGTCTCTACAATAAATCAAAAATTAGCCAGGCACGATAGCGCGTGCCTATAGTTCTGGCTACTTGGAAGGCTGAGGCAGAAGGAGCGCTAGAGCCCAGCAGGTCGACACTGGGGTGACTGTGAGCATGCCCCTGCACTCCAGCCTGGGTGATGGAGTGAGACTCTGACTCAAAAAAATAAATAAACTCCAGGCCCTTGAATTCCTGGGGAATCTTTCTACATTATGAAACTGTTGCACATATAAATTGTTTCCACATGGACCTAAGCCTGAAGGGAGCAAGGAAGAATGTAAGGGGTGAAGTCAACTGGTGGGTCCTGGGTTGTGGGTGACTTTGCACTTCCCTTTTACATGTCCTTGCCATTATGGTATCTGTGTGAGCACAAGCGAGCAGCGGGGAGGCAGCCAGGGTGCTGTGCGGTTGCAGAGCACCCACTGCTCGGCTGGCTGTGAGGCCTGGGGCTTGTGATTCCACTCTGCCTCCCTGTCACATGACGAACCATAATGTTTCACATGGTGGTTCTGGGAACTAAATAAGGTAGGTGCGTCCACATTTGGGGTGCAATGTATACTGGTTCCTTTTTTCTATGCCAAAAATAAAATGTAAAATAAAAGCCTATTATCTTGATGGCTGGAGGAGGAAGATGGTGCATGGGGGCTGACTCACTAGTGGTACAATGCTAGGAAATTTACTTCATCTTTCTTGTCTCTGGTTTTTTCACCCATAACGGGAGTAATGGGGCAGTGTTATGGGAATTTTCTAACCCAGTGGACATTCTGCATCCTGGTCCTTTAAGGGGAGTTCTGTAAGTGACTCTACAGAAAGAAGCCAGGTCCTCATTCGGTCACCATGACCCATGCTGCAAGATGGCACAGAATAGAAATGAGTTTTCCTGTGTCCATGTCGGCGAGTAACTGACCAAGAAGAGGCACTGTGCGGGGAGGGCAGATATCCTCAGTTGAGGTGCATCCTCTTTGCTCTGGGAGCCCTCATGTATTATCAGTGGGTTGTCTCTTCAGTTGAGGGGCACCCTCTTTGGCCTGGGAGTCCTTACATGTCATCACTGTAGGCTCGACGGCCACCATTGGTGAGCACTTGTCATGTGCTGACAAGTATCACGGGTGTTGTGGGCATTAACATCGCTATCACTTAAAATAACTATAGGGCATTCTTATCTCCTTTTTAAACCTAGGACACAGTCTTACAAAAGGTCTGCAGTTTGGCCAAGGTACTGGTAAGTGTACAACCAGATTTGAAGCTGTTCTTTCAACACTCTGCCCTCCAGATGTCAAATCCAGGAGGTCTGTCTCTGGTGGGTCTGTACGTGCAGCGCCGCGACTCCCTCAGCAACACATGCAGGCGAGCACAGCCCGGTGCCAGCACTCATCAGGGCTGTGCACTCTGCGTTGACATGATTAGATAATCAATAAACTACAACCACACTTGGCAGCACGGGTGAATCCAGAGTATAATGTTGAGTAAAAAGTAAGACACAGGAGACTATGTACAATGGGATGTGATATTTTGTAAAACTCAGACAAGCACAATGTGACAATATCGTGTTTAAGAGCACAGGCCTGTGTAGGAATGCTGTTTAAAATACAGCCAGAGGAGGACAAGTTCACGATTCAGCATGGTAGTCCCCTTGGGGTAGAGGAGTGCACGGGGTAAAAGTAGGACTGGGGACTTCCTGCTGGAGCATCTTGCTTGTGAAGCAGGCATCACAATGGCTAAACCTCACCGTTTTCTTGTACTTGCATGAGGGACACCCAATAAAACTCTGGAATTTATTTTTTTAAAACTGCGTATTTATCTTTACATGTTTAAACTTCAATCACTTTTACTCTCCATTTAATGCAATACATCATTTGAGATGCTTTTTCCACTGCTCACAATGGTTTTTGACTTGCCAATGTTGATACCTTTTAGTGCTTCTGCTGTTTTTTGTTTCACCTCTTCCACATTGGCAAAACGTTTTCCTTTGAGGGCTTATTTCATCCGGGGAAACAAAAATCACTTTGGTGAGATTGGGTAAATAAGGTGTGGGGCACAGGATCATGCTGTTTTTGGTCAAAAACTGTTCAACACTCAGTGTGGTGTGGGCAGGTGTGCTCACAAATCACCCATCATGAAAATGCGATGAAAGCCTCTCCAAAAAATTTCACTGAAGCTGTACGCAGCCTTTCACAACAACACTAGCTGGGCCACTGGTGCCGAATGGTTCCTAGAACACTTACCTAGTGGGGGAAGCCTGCACTACAAGGGGCCTGCCCTCCAAAAGATAATTCTGGGTCTTTTGGGGGGTCTTCCCTTGTATATGTACCTTTGTCTATATTGAACATTAGTCAGGAAGACCCAGAGCCTCCAGGTGTATATGACACCCCACAAGATATTAATAATTGTTGAACCTGGGTGGTGGATGTGTGGAAGTTCATCGTATGAGTTTTGTGAAAATTCCCCATCACAAAAAGTTTAAAAACAATGACATGACATTGCTGGGACCTGGTGATAGTTGTGTCCTCAGCCCTCAGAGTGGGCTTGCACCCTCGTTCTTCTCGTGGGAGAGGTGGTCCCTGCTTTCCTCCTGGCCTCCTCTTCTCTCTCATTCTGAGGATTTAGATAATTTTACAGTCTGTTTTGACTTACATGTTTTTTCTCTTTAGAAAAGCAGACACTCAGCTCAGGCAAGAGGACTGCCTGAGCCCAGGGGTTTGAGACCAGCCTGGGCAACTTGGCAAGACCTCGTCTCTACAATAAATCAAAAAATTAGCCGAGCATGGTAGCATGCACCTGTAGTTCCAGCTCCTTGGAAGGCTGAGGTGGAAGGATCGCCTGAGACCAGCAGGTCGAGGCTGTGGCGGCTGTGAGCATGCTGCTGCACTCCAGCCTGGGCAATGGAGTGAGACTCCAACTCAGAAAAATAAGAAAAGCAAACACTCAGCAGGGACCATTCTTTGTTTACTGGTTTACTTTTTTCCTGTTTACTTCCCTGTGCACTTTGCTTTTTTGGGGTAGTTTTTAAAGAGATGGGGTGTTACCCTGTCACCCGGGCTGGGGTACAGTGGTGTGGTCATAGCTCACTGCAGCCTCAAACTATTGGACTCAAGCCATCCTCCTGTCTCAGCCTCTTGAGTATCTGGAACTATGGGCACACCACCATATCCAGTTAATTTATTTTTACTTTTTGTAGAGAAGTCACGCTATATTGCTCAGGCTGGTCTTGAACTCCTGGGTTTAAAGCGATCCTCCTGCCTTAGCTTCCTGAGTAACTGGGATTACAGTAGAGACAAGGTTTTGCTATGTTGCCCAAGCTGGTCTTGAATTCCTAGCCTCAAGTGATCCTCCAGCCTAGGCCTCCCCAAGTGTTAGGATTATAGGTGTGAGCCACCACACCTGGCCCTGGGTACTTTGTAAAGTTATCTGTACTTCTGATTCCTTACTGCTTTTGAATGTTTGAATGAAAGAGGGTGTGAGCAATTTCTTTGTTAACCTGTTTCTCATGAGCTTCCCATGTCCCACCTCCCTGCACATGCATGCAGGGAGCACCTAAAGCAGAGGAACCCAGCAGGCGAGGCGGGGAGCAGGTGCTAGAACTTGAACAGGGCTCCAGGATCAGGCCTGAGTTTAGGCCTGGGAGTCCGGGCTCTTCATGCCATGTAACTGCAGCTTACTGCCTTTCTTGTAGTGACTTTGAGCTTTAAAGTATCTCTTTAACCCTGAGCCATCCCTGGACACACAGGGTAAGAGCTGCCTTTACCTGTCATACCACTAGGTTTTTACAAGGTAGGATAAGTTCACTCATCTTCCAATTTATGTCCTGTGAGTGACACCTTCAACCTGAATGTTGAAGTACTCATGCGGCTCACCCACTTTCTCCCTCCCCTGTGTCCCCATTAACTCCTTCCTAAGTTTTAAGTGGACCTTTAACATTTAATGTTCACAGCAGGAACACTAACAATCTCCACATAATCTTTTCTGCGGTTACCACCATTGGGGATATTTTTTTTTGAGAGTTGGGAGGAAGATTTCAAATGACTTGTGTTAGGGTCACACTCCCAGCGGGACTCCAGAATGTTAGGTCAGGCCCACTGGGGGTGTGGGTGGGTGGTGTGCATTCTGATGCCACATGAAAGATGTAAAGAATTGCACAGAAGTTTGAGCACATGGCCAGGCCATAGCTTAGCAAGGCAATGGCTGCGGGATGCTTGTGGTTGAGTCCTTTTAATCCTTCTCTTTGATGAGAGAAGGTCATTAAGTTGATTGGGTGGTGGTCTGCTCCACGTCATCACGAAGGGGCAGGTACGGATGTCAGGTGACGGACAGCAGGCAGACAGGCGGGTTAGTCACATGATTGCTGCCATGGTGGTGGGCTAGATGGGAGACAAGGGATGGGGTTTTTTTCTGCAAGAGACTTGTCAGACGTTTATAATCCACAATCTTCTTTAGCAAAAAGGTGGTCGTATTGTCATTCCTATGGCTTCAGACAGCGAAGTTTCTTGGAGACTATTATGTAAACCATGAATTGAATGGTTTGTCTTTGTCTTGTATCTGTTGGAGATTGCTGAAGGGGGAGGGTAGGCAGGCAGTTTGGCTTGTAGTAAAATGTCTAAATACTTCCTACAACCTGCCTACTGGAAATGTGTCTATCTATGTTTAACCTGTGTTAGAGTCAAAACGTGTCAGTCTAGGCAAAAATGGCTATGCTGAGGCCAAATGTGAACTAAGTTTATTCTAAGTTTCTCGGAATCCCTCCTTTCATTTCCCACCTCTTGCTATCTAGAAAATATTTTTATTTGTGCCAGGGAACAGAGACAAAGGTTAGACTTCTGTAGCTACTTCCTGCTGAACAGGGGCATAAAGCTGTCCCTACCTGTCTAGAGCACGAGGAGGGGATGAGAGGACAGGAGTTAAGTATTTTTAGGGTCTGTATGCAAAGCACCCTGTACAAGTGTATACTATTAGAATTAACACTACTATAATAAAGGCCACTGCAGCTGCTGTTAAGGCATACTGAAGCTTTGATGTCTGGAAAATTGTATTTATAGTTACCCCAGTGGGCTTGATACCCACTATAGGAGTCCAGGCAATATTTACTGTTACACCAGTGAATTCCTGAGTCCATATGTGAATGTCCCCACAGATTCTTTTCAAGTTTCTTTGGGTTGTGATAAGAACTTATAGACAGTTATAAGGGGTTTTGTTAATAATGACTTTAACAAGGAAATACAGACTTTGACAAAGTCTGAAGAAGAGAAAATTGAAAACATTAGAGACACATAGTTAGGTTGTAGCTTAAATTGTAGGAAATAATAATGAACAAGATAATTTAAAACAGGTAAATGTTGGCAAGAGAAGACTGTCCCTTTTATTTTGTTAATAGGTCTGATATACCTTTACAGTGATTGATACGTTAGAGGGTGAAGCCCAGGTAACCTCTACTCCAGAGAGATGGGGGATTGACATCTCTCTGCTTTTGATGAGAGGAGTGGGATGGTACCAGCCTCTGACAGGGAAATAATATCTTCAAGTTTAACAAAAAGAATGAGTAAAACTTTAAACAAAAAGTTATTTTGTTATCCATCCAATGTTGGATTCGTAACCCTTGTGCCTGGAAAGAGATTTTTTTTTTTTTTTTGAGCTGGAGTCTCACTCTGTCTCCCAGAGTGGAGTGCGGTGGCCGCTCCTGGCCACCGCAGCCTCACCTGCTGGGCTCCTGTGATCCGTCTGCCTCAGGCTTCCAAGTAGCTGGAACTACAGGCACGCGCTACCACGCCCGGCTAATTTTTTGATTTATTGTAGAGATGAGGTCTCACCAAGTTGCTCAGGTGGGTCTCGAACCCGCCAGCTCAGGCAATCCACTCACCTCAGCCTCCCAAAGTGTGGGATTACAGGCTGAGCCACGGAGCCCGGCTTGGTGATTGTTAATTAAGAAGCTCATGTTCTGGTCTCTGAGTAGCATTTTGGCTTTGCGTTAGTGTAATTGATATTAATGACAAATTCATAGAAACTTTTTGTAGCCTTGAGTGTTCATAGAATTTCTTTCACATATTTCTTTTCAGAAACCTTGTGCATACTACTCATACCATTTTTCAGCATGCTTGATGCTTCTGTTTTCATCCTATACATTCCTTCCTTCAAATAACTAGCCATTCTATTATAGAACAAAAAATGTACCATACATACCGTACAAGATCCTTTCCTTATATAAAATTATTCTCTTTATATTCTTTTGAAAGAAGGTACCTATAGAAACCTAGAATAAACTTAGTTTAGTGTAGTCTTTTTGCCTCAGCGTGGCCATTTTTGTTTAGATTTTACCCGACATGCTTTGAATCTATCACGAGATAGACATAGAAAAATTTCTAACAGGGAGGTTTTAGGAAGCGTTCAGACATTCTACTGCAGGCCAAGCAGCAGCCTACCCTACCCCCTCGGCAAATCTCCATCAGATGCAAGACAAGGACAGAGCCATAGAAATGGCAATAAGACGATCTTTTGGTTAAGAGGTTTGTGGATTGCAAATATCTGACAATTCTCTTGCAGGAAAACCCCCCTCCCCTTGTCTCCTCCCATCTAGCCCACCACCATGGCAACAATCATGTGACTAATCCACTCATCTGCCTGCTGTCCATCACCTGACATCAATACTTGCGCTTACCTGCCCCTTTGTGATGACGTGAAGAAGACCACTAGCCAATCACCTTAATGACCTTCCCCCATCCAAGGGAAAGGTTAAAAGGACTCAACCATGAGCGACCATCTTGCCATTGCCTTACTAGAATCTGTTGTGGCTCTGTGCTCTTTGAGCGATGGCTGTCGCCATGTTTCCTGGCTTTGGCCCCCTTCCCTACCTTTCTCTCTCTCTCTAATTTACTTTTTTTTTTTTTTTTTTTTGAGTTGGAGTCTCACTCTGTCGCCCAGACTGGAGTGCAGTGGCCGCTCCCGGCCACCGCAGCCACAACCTGCTGGGCTCCGGCGATTCTTCCGCCTCAGCCTTCCAAGTAGCCAGAATTACAGGCATGCGCTACCACGCCCGGCTGATTTTTTTATTTATTGTAGAGATGAGATCTTGTCAAGTTGCCCAGGCAGGCCTCGAACCCGCGGGCTCAGGCAATCCTCTCATCTCAGCCTCCCAAAGGGCTGGGATTACAGGCTGAGCCACCGAGCCCGGCTTTCTAATTTACTTTTTTTTTTTTTGAGTCGGGAGTCTCACTCGATCGCCCAGATTGGAGTGCAGTGGCCGTTCCCGGCCACCGCAGCCTTGCCTGCTGGGCTCCAGCAATCCTTCTGCCTCAGCCTTCCGAGTAGCCGGAATTACAGGCATGCGCTACCTCGCCCAGCTGATTTTTTGATTTATTGTAGAGATGAGGTCTCGCTGCCCAGGCGGGTCTCGAACCCGCGGGCTCAGGCAATCCACTCACCTCAGCCTCCCAAAGGCGCGGGATTACAGGCTGAGCTACCAAGGCTGGCTCTCTAATTTACTTTTTAAATGAACTATATCTTCTAATCTAACTTCTGTGCAATTCTTTGAATCTTTCATGTAGCACTGGATTGTATACCAGACACCCCACACTCCCAGTGGGCCTGACCTAACATTCCGAAGACCCTGCTAGGAGTGTGACTCTAACATTTTTTGGAGGCCGAGATGTGCCTTAACACAGGCTCAGCCTGTAATCCCGTGCCTTTGGGAGGCTGAGGTGAGTGGATTGCCTGAGCATGCGGGTTCGAGACCCGCCTGGGCAGCCGAGACCTCATCTCTACAATAAATCAAAAAATTAGCCGGGCGTGGTAGCGCGCGCCTGTAATTCCGGCTACTCAGAAGGCTGAGGCAGAAGGGTCACCGGAGCCCAGCAGGTCGAGGCTGCGGTGGCCGGGGCGGCCACTGCACTCCAGTCTGGGCGACAGAGTGAGACTCCAACTAAAAAAAAAAAAAATTCCTTTATAACACCATTTTTTTTTTATATCTTTGCTTTCTGGTTTCTTTACTTTTTTAGATAACCTTTTTTACGTTTATACTTTGAATTAATCTTTAGTAACTTTTGATTCAGGTGTAAGGCTATATGATTCCAACATGGATCGCCAGGACCAAATGGTTGGTACCTGTGTTATTTAAGAAATTAATTTGGGTTCCAGCACCTATTCACCTGGGAGTTTTTGGGGGTGGTGGTGAGCCAGTGCCAGGCACTTTAGCAGACTTCCAGACCTCCTTAAATGGCCACCATTTCTGAGCCAGGTGTTCTCTCTTCAGAAATGAGTGCACCTGCTTCACTGGCTGCACAGTGGACAAGGTCCAGGTTTAGGTCTCTTTGGGGTACTACACTTCTAGTGCCCCCATAGACTGTACCCATAAGCAATGGATATCATCCCCTTAGCAGGTTTGTTCTTACCAGGTCTCTGATGGGCAGGTGGAGTTTTTTCACTAATTGGAACTGCCAACTGGGGTGCCTCTTGGGCCCTCTGGTTCTGCAGCCCTCCACGTAAGCACCCTGTTGCTTTTCTCATGTCTCGGCTTAAAGAAAAATTCAAAAGTTCTCTTTTTTGAGTTGGAGTCTCACTCGGCCACTCCAGTGTCGACCTTCTGGGCTCCAGCAATCCTTCTGCCTTAGTCTTCTGAGTAGCCAGGACTACAGACGCACGCTACCATGCCTGAGGTCTCACTAAGTTGCCTGGTCTGGTCTTGAAGACGCGGGCTCAGGCAATTCACTCACCTTGGCCTCCCAAAGTGCTGGGATTACAGGGTGAGCCACTGAGCCCAGCCAAAAGTTCTTTTTTTAAATTGACCACACATATGAAACGTTTGGCCATTTCTCTGTCTGTAATAGTCTGATGTAAAACTTTTTAGAGTGAAAAGACCACATGGATGTGACATGATCTGTCTCTACTTATTTCTAATTATGAACAGGCAAATTTGTTAAAAACCCTTTATAAATTGCTAAATTACAGTTTTAGTTGTAAAGTGTGGACAATTAGGTGAGTGATTGGTTCCTGTCCTTGTGCTCACCTAGGATCCCAATGTTATGCGACCGGCAGGGGAAGTACTTGGCTTGGTAAAAGTGATTTAACTCTCTCTTTATAAAACCTTTAGTCAGCCTGATAGAACAAATGCTGGTGTTACCTAGCACTAATGTTTCAGCAAGTTGGAATCAAAACTTTACTAGAGTACTTGCAAGTTTGGTTGGAAAACCTGACTAAAACTCTTTTAAGTTAGTTAACAATTAATTAAGACGTGATCCCTTTACTTTTTCCTGGGAAGAGGATTGATAGTTCCAGTTTAAATATGATAGAGGGCCAGGTGCGGTGGCTCATGCCTGTAATACCAGCACTTTGGGAGGCCAAGGTGAGAGGACTGCCTGAGCCCGCTGGTTTGAGACCAGCCTGAAGCCAGTCTCTACAACAAATTAAAAAATTAACTGGGTGTGGTAGCGTGTGCCTGTGGTTTTGGCTACTTGGAGGGCTGAGGCAGAAGGATCACCCGAGTCTAGCAGGTTGACGCAGGGGTGGCTGCAAGCGTGCCGCTGTACTCCAGCCTGGATGACAGAGTGAAACTTCAACTTAAAAAAGAAAAAAAAGGATAGAGATTTATCGTAGAAAAAAACAAACATGAACTTTAATATCTTTTTTGTCCCAGCCACCTCCCTGAGGCAACACTGGTGAAGCCTGCAAGTGTGAGAGAGAAGGATAGGGGGAGGAGAGGAGGTGGTGCACCAGGGAGGTATTAGACAGTGGGGAAGGGGGGGCGAGAAGGCTGGAGGCTGGGATCAGGCACAGGCCTTTCGCGCCGGGCCCTCCTCCACAGGTAAAGGTGGAGGGTGAGAAGGAAGAGCAGGAAGGGAAACTGAGGAAGAGTGGAGTGGCAGAAGGAGATTGCGAGAGACAGGAGAAGTTAAGCCAGCTGGGTCAGCATCTGAGTTGTTAGAGGGGAACAGGAAGGAGTTAAAGTAATCAGAGAAGGAGCGTGGGAGTGGCACAGGAAGAACAAGGGGTCGGGGTGATGCACCATTTTGAAAACCTTGGGCCCTCTGCCCTCGGCAGCAATAGTGGTCAAGTTCAAGGAGGGTGCCAGAGGCAAGGGACTTGCCTTGGGCCCATCTCCTGGTCACCCAGCTGGTATTGAGGAGATGCTTGGGGCAGATGCTCCTCTTAATGCGAGGGTCCCGAGACGTTTTAGAATGAAAAGGTATGCCAATGGTGAGTCTTTTTTCATGACTAAGTGTTCCCCATTGTAGACTCTGGAAGGGAGAGAGAGAGAGAGAGAGAGAGATCTCCCAAGAAATGCGTCTGAGAGGTCCAAGGGAGAGAAGACCATCCAGCGCCTATGTCCATCAAAGGAAGGTAGAATTGGAACAAAAAAACCATCCATGTCTTCAGCAAGTGTCATGGGCAGAGGGTTGGTGGAATCAGCCTGTGTGTGTGAGAACCAGTGAGAGCGAACATCCGGTGTTTCCTTGACCCTGAAGATACCTGAGACAGCGCCTTAGCTGGTGAGGGGCCAGTGCTAGGGCCGTTCCAACTTGCGCTTTTGGGAGGCGTGGTCAACATGCTTCCCAAAGAAATGAGAAAAGGAAGAAAAAGAGCGGCCTCTCAGAGTGGTTTCTAGGACCTCCCTCTGGACCAGATAAACAGTAGGACTCACCGGAGATGTTACTTCATATTGGGCAGGCGGAGGTGACAGGGAGTGGTCCATTCACTGTAGCTCAACGTGAGTGATAAAAGAGCGAGTAGCAGAGAATAGGTAGCCAAGTACCTTGTCTCTCTCCACAGAGAGACTAGAGTATGAAAGTAGAAGAGGGACTAAGAAGGCAGCAGATCTTGGCGGGACCTCCAAAAGTGTTAGGGTCACACTCCCAGCGGGGCCTCCAGAATGTTAGGTTTGCTGGGGGTGTGGGTGTGTGGTGTGCAATCCAATGCTGCATGAAACATGCAAAGAATTGCACAGAAGTTAGATTAGAAAATATAGTTTATTTTAAAACTAAATTAGAGAAAGAAAGAGGAGATTCACCTCTCCGAGGCAGGGGAGGGGGCCAACACCAGGAAACACAACGTGTCCATAGCTCAAAGAGCACATGGCCACACCAAAACTTAGCAAGGCAATGGCCTCAATGGCCTGGCAATGGCCGCTGGATGCTTGTGACTGAGTCTTTCCCTTGAATGGGGGAAGGTCACTAAGGTGATTGGGTGGTGGTTTGCTCCATGTTATCATGAAGGGGCAGGTAAGCACAGGTACTGACATCTGGGGATGTACAGCAGGCAGATGGATGGGCTAGTCACATGATTACTCCCATGGTGGTGGACTAGATGGGAGACAAGGGGAGGGGTTTTTCCTGCAAGAGACTTGTCAGACATTTCCAATCCACAATCTTCTTTAGCAAGAAGTGATCATGTGGCTTCAGCCAGCTAAGAGGCCTGAAAGTTTCTTTCTTTTTTTTTTGAGTTGGAGTCTCACTCTGTCGCCCAGACTGGAGTGCAGTGGTTGCTCCCGGCCACTGCAGCCTCGACCTGCTGGGCTCTGGTGATCCTTCCGCCTCAGCCTTCCAAGTAACTGGAACTACAGGCATGCGCTATCATGCCCGGCTAAGTTTTGATTTATTGTAGAAATGAGGTCTCGCCAAGTTGCCCAGGCAGGATTCGAACCTGTGGTCTCAGGCAATCCACTCACCTCGGCTTCCCAAAGCGCTGGAATTACAGGCTGAGCCACTGATCCCGGCCCTGAAAGTTTCTTAGAGACTGTTCTGCTAAACCATGAATTGAATGTTTGGGCTGTCCTTCTCTTGAATCTGATGGAGATTGCCAAGGGAGGAGGGTAGGCTGCAAGTTGGGCCTGTAGTAAAATGTCTGAACACTTCCTAAAACTCACCTACTGGAAACGTGTCTATGTTTAACCTTTGTTAGAGTCAAAGCATGTCAGCCTAAGCAAAAATAGCTATGCTGAGGCAAAATGTGAACTAAGCTCATTCTAAGTCTCTTGGGGTTCCTCCTTTCTTTTCTTTTTTTTTTTTGAGTTGGAGTCTCACTCTGTCACCCGGACTGGAGTGCAGTGGCCGCTCCTGGCCACCGCAGCCTCGACCTGCTGGGCTCCGGCGATCCTTCCTTCTCAGCCTTCCGAGTAGCTGGAACTACAGGCGTGTGCTACCACACCCGGCTAATTTTTGATTTATTGTAGAGATGAGGTCTCGCCAGGTTGCCCAGGCGGGTCTCAAACCCGCAGGCTCAGGCAATCCAGTCACCTCAGCCTCCCAAAGGCGTGGGATTACAGGCTGAGCCACCAAGCCCGGCTTGATTTTTTTTTTTTTTGAATCGGTGTCTCACTCTGTCACCCAAGCTGGAGGGCAGTGGCACGCTCACAGCCACATCAGTCTTGACCTACTGAACTCAAGCAATCCTTCCACCTTAGCCTTCCAAGTAGCTGGAATTACAGGCACGCGCCACCACGTCTGGCTAATTCTTTTTTTTTTAAATTGTAGAGACAAGGTCTCGCCAGGTTGCCCAGGCTGGTTTCGAACCCACAGGCTCAGGCAGTCCTCTCACCTCGGCCTCCCAAAATACTGGGATTACAGGCCTGAACCATCATGCCTGGCTGAGGAGCTCCTCCTTTCAACTTGCTTTCATGCTGCAGCCAGGGCTTGCTCTCAATCACAGAACTCTTCTGTCATCTGACCCAGGCTGCTGTCCCTGTAGATGTCCAGTGAATGTCCTTGGACACTTGGACGTCTTGTCCTTCCACGTTTTTTTTTTTGAGTCAGAGTCTCACTCGGTCGTTGCCCAGGCTGGAGTGCAGTTGGCATGCTCACGGCTATCCCAGCATCGACCTGCTGGGCTCTGCCTTCCAAGTAGCCAGAACTACAGGTGTGTGCTACCCCGCCTGACTAATTTTTTTGATGTATTGTAGAGATGAGGTCTCACCATGTTGCCCAGGTTGGTTGTGAACCCGCGGGCTCAGTCAGTCCTCTCCCCTCTGCCTCCCAAAGTGATGAGATTACAGGCTTGAGCCATTCTGCCCGGCCTGACCTTCCACATTTCAGGGAGACTCCCATGTAGCAGAGATCTCAGATGTAAAGGTGAGCTAACGCCAGCCAGAGATGGGGTCTCCGCAGACTCGGGGCTACTGTATCTCAAGACTTGATGGGGCCTTGGCTTTGGAGGGTCTGTCTCAATCATCCTTCCCTGGCTTTTGTACAAAAAGTGAAGAACTGACGGCTCTCACCAGGCCTCTGAGTGGAGATCCCACAGCCACAGATGGCCTTTCTCTAACAGTTAAGGCAGCTTTCCTTTGGGGTCCAGGGGCTAGCTAACCTGGAACTGATGCAGAGAAAGTGCAAGGTGCTGTGTTCCCTGGGCCTTGCTCTGTCCATCCAGGCCATGCCACCTCCTTGCCATCCCACTTAGGTGTTAGGGTGTCTGACTCAGTCAGACCCACACCGTGACCTGTCCCCACCTCCTTGGGCTCCCTTCACGAGTTGGCTGCACCGTCCTCCTTTAAGCCTTGACCTCTCTCTCATTCCCTGCATAATCTATCAGCAAAAACCTGTCAGCGATGTTTCCAAAATGTATTCCAGATCTGGCTTTCTCCATCTCCCTCGCCCGCACTTGGAGTCCAGCTGCCTCCTCTCCTGCTGGACTACTGCAGTCATCCTGCTTGGTCTCCTTGCTTCTATGCTTAGTCCCCCAAGTCCAGTCTCAAAAGAAATGACACTTTTTTGTTTTGTTTTGTTTTGTTTTGAGTTGGAGTCTCACTCTGTCGCCCAGACTGGAGTGCAGTGGCCGCTCCCGGACACCGCAGCCTCGACCTGATGGGCTCCGGTGATCCTTCCGCCTCAGCCTTCCAAGTAGCTGGAATTACAGGCATGCGCTACCACGCCCAGCTGATTTTTTGATTTATTGTAGAGATGAGGTCTCGCTGCCCCGGTGGGTCTCGAACCCGCGGGCTCAGTCGATCCACTCACCTCAGCCTCCCAAAGGCGTGGGATTACAGGCTGAGCCACTGAGCCTGACTAGAAATGACACTTTTATAAAGCCACTCCCCTGATCCAGACACTCTGTCTCATCCAGAGCTGTCACCGAATGGCAGGGTTCCGGATCTCTCTCCTGCCCTTGGGCCTTTGCCTCCTGTGCCAACCAGGCTAGCCTACTCCTCCCTGCGCTACCCAGGTGTGTGCCAGCCTCGGGGTTTTTATACTTGAAGTATCTTTCCCTGAACATGGTCCCACCCACCTCAAAAGTGAGGCTTTCCTGGCAGCTATCTCTAAAAGAGCAGCACATGTCCCCAGGCCACCTCACCCTGCCTTGTTCTTTCCCACAGAAGGGCGCTTATCCCGGCCTTGTCTGTTTCTCTGTCTTGCCTGTCTTTCTCTTCCAACGAGAATAAAAACACCAAGTTTTGCTGTGCTCCCAGGGCCTAGAACTGTGCCTGTTATACAGTTGGGATCCACAGATGTTGAATGAATGGATTACCCAAGTGAAACAATGCTGAGAAGTATCCCGGACTATGACCCTTGTGGGTGAACAGGTGTTCATACTACTGAGTGGCCTTGATTCTCTGCAGAGGGCCTGGGCCCTGCTCCCCTTGGCTCTTTCTTGGCTGTGCTCCAGGGATTCCATCCACTCTCTCCCCTCCTGGACCTTTTCTTCTCTTTCTTCAAGTTTAGTAGTTTCCACTACCCTCTTCGTTTTCAAATTTTTAATGCCTCTCATGAGGAAGAAACAAGGGGCCAACAAACACCTGCCTTCTGGGACGGTTGAGAGCCCACAAAGTCCCTCTTGCATGGGCTCGGCCCTCGTTACTCCCAGGCCACTGGGGTCCTGAGCGTGGGGCTGCCCTCTCCTTCCTGATCTCACTTGGATGGCCATTGGTGCCCCTGTCTCCTGGCCCTCGAGGGAGACACGAGTCATACATTCTTGTCTGTGAGTGGAGCTATTACACTTGGGGCTGATGAATGCCTGGGCCATTTCCTCAGGATGTTTCTCAGCCTCCCTCCACGCGTCCCTGCCCAATTCTGCAAGAGGTGCTGCGTAGATTCTGTGGTAAAATAATCTGTTCTAGAGATTGGATACAGCTCCAAGGTGGACACACAGTCGGCCTTCAACCAGTGCTCATTGGATGGGCCCGGACACACTCGGTGCCCCGTGCCCGACCCAGGGCTGCCATGGAAGCTTCTTGGAGGCTCATGGTTGGCCTGAGTGAGGGGGGGAGGAGCCAGAGGGGACGGGCGGCGAGGGGAGGCCCAGAGGGGCGCACCCCACACATCCGCGGCCTGCTCCCTGTCATTCGCAGCCCCGCTCTCAGAATTCCTGTCACTGTTTATTCCTTCCTTTGTGTAGGAGTCAATGTCCTGCCTGTGCTCAGGATGAAGTGGGACCTGGCCCTGGTGAGCACCCTAATTAGCCTGGCCTTCCTGTCACTGCTGCCATCTGGATATCCTCAGCATACTGCCGATGATGCCTGCTCTGTGCAGATCCTCGTCCCAGGCCTCAAAGGTAACCGACTCCACTCCTCCCACCCAGGGCCCCGGTCAGTGGCCTCTGGGGCAGCCAAGAGTCTCCCACGCAGTTGGACAGTTCAGTGGAAAAGCACAAAGCCTGAGCAAATCTGCTCACCCGTTGGGGCCTCCATTGAAGGGCTGGGCTCCATGATGTCTAACTGTCTCCAGCCTTGGAATTCTGTAATTCTGCAGATAGCAACTTGCCACTCAGCTCTTTCTAGAAGGACCCTGTAGGAAAGCAGCTGACATTTGCTGCAGAAACTGATCTCATGGGACCCTCAGCATGAGGTGGTCTCATTTGATTCATTTTACAGATAGGGAAATTTGAGGCTCAGAGAAATTCTGCAATTTGCCTAAGGTCCCACAGTGAGCTCCTACACTGGTTCCTGAGAGCTCTTCATATTCTTTATTTTAAAAGTTAAAAAATCAGCCAGACTCAGTGGCTCAACCTGTAATCCCGCGCCTTTGGGAGGCTGAGGTGAGTGGATTGCCTGAGCCCGCGGGTTCGAGACCCGCCTGGGTAGGCGAGACCTCGTCTCTACAATAAATCAAAAAATTAGCCGGGCGTGGTAGCGCGTGCCTGTAGTTCCGGCTACTTGGAAGGCTGAGGTAGAAGGATCGCCAGAGCCCAGCAGGTCGAGGCTGCGGTGGGGCCCAGTGCAAACTGAAAACATGTGCAAACTGAAAACACGGGGCCCCTTATTCAAAAATTAAGAATTCCAAGAAGGGACAGCAGGAAGCAGGCCTGAGGGGCTGCACAGATCTCAGCATGGAACCTGCCTGTCCCACATGCAGGAGAGGGACGGGCATGAGGCCCTGGCCCACAATTGAGTGCAGTCAAGTGAGTGTGAAGGCTCTGGAGGTGGCATACAGTGCCCCCAGATTCAAGCCTGCCTCTTCCCAGTTCCCACACAGGCTGCGTGGAGACTCCTAGGAGCCCAGGTGCGGCCCAGAGGCACCTTTAGTGGAAGGCCACAGTTCTTTTTACCCGACATTAGAGAAAAGTGGATTCTTACATGTAAGAGCTGTCAAACCATGATCAAAACAACCACTACAAGAGACCAGCCCCACTTATCTCTGTGCTGCACAAAATGAAAGATCAGCCTTCTTGCAGGGCACAGAGTCTAGACAGTTTGGGGCTGCCTGTGGTCCAGGGACACCAGTCTCTGCAGCACTGCCGGTGATGTCCCTCTTTTGTAGGGTCGGGGGGTTGGGGAGCCAAGAGCATAACCCTATTCGGAAGGTTCTTTTTGGGCTGTTTTCACCCTGCTGTTGGAAACCAAGGAGACAACCCTGCAGTCCAAACAAGCCCGCAGGCATGTGTTTGTGTGAGTGTGTGTGTGTGTGTGTGTGTGTGTGTGTGTGTGTGTGTGTGTGTTTTTAAAATTAATTAATTTTTTTTGTAGAGATAAGGTCTTGCTATGTTGCCCATGCTGGTCTTGAACTCCTGGTCTTAAGCAATCCTCCTGTCTTGGCCTCCCAAAGTGCTGGGATTACAGGCATGAGCCACCGCACCTGGCCATTTTTGGGATTTTAGTTCTGATAAACACGCTGATTATATTTTTAAAAATTTTAATTAAGCTGGGCTCGGTGGCTCAGCCTGTAGTCCCGCGCTTTGGGAGGCTGAGGTGAGTGGATTGCCTGAGCCCGCGGGTTCGAAACCCACCTGGGCAACTTGGCGAGACCTCACCTCTACAACAAATCAAAAATTAGCCGGGTGTGGTAGCGTGCGCCTGTAGTTCCAGCTACTTGGAAGGGTGAGGCGGAAGGATCGCCGGAGCCCAGCAGGTCGAGGTTGCGGTGGCCAGGAGCAGCCACTGCTCTCCAGTCTGGGCGACAGAGTGAGACTTCAACTCAAAAAAAAAAAAAATTTTTTTTTAAATTACATTGGAAGAAACACAAACTGTCTAATGTGTACCACTCTCTCAGAAGTTTTGGTGAAAGAGTGGTTTTGGCTCCTGACTTTGTGGTAGTGTGTGTGGTTTTGTGGGGAGAATATTCAGGGTTTTTTTTGGGGGGGGTTGAGTTGTGGTCTCACTCTTTCACCCAGGCTGGAGCGCAGTGGCACAATCATGGCTCACCCCAGCCTCAACCTCCTGGACTCAGGCAATCCTACTTCAGCCTCCCAAGTAGCTGGGACTACAGGCATGTACCACCGTGCCCTGTTAATTTTTTGATTTTTTTGTAGAAACGAGGTCTTGCTATGTTGCCCAGGCTGGTCTCAAACTCCTGGGCTCAAGCAATCCTCCTGCCCCAGTCTCCCAAAATGCTGAGATTACAAGTGTGAGCCACCACACTAGGCCAAACCTTCAGGCTTAAATTGGAAAATGTATCCATGGGAGAGCTGGGCTTTCCACTGTGGAAGCCACACCCCTGTCTGGGTGCAGTGGGTGTCCTGGGATCCTGAACGGTCTCCTTCACTCACTCTGTGGTGTGTATGGTCTAAATCAGGTGGGGGCTGGTTTCTAGCTCCTTTCTAGATGCTTTTCCCAAGTGCTGTTGGGAAGAACCTTTCCATCCATCCATCCATCTTGGGTCTCATGGATGTGCTGCTGTTTCACACGTGTCCAGAGTCCTTCTTTCTAAGGTGATGCAGGTGGTAGACACCTTATCTGCTCCCTTGTTGGTCTTGTTGCTCAGCACAGAGTTAGTGACTTGGAAGTCACCATCTAGCAGCAGGGCCTGAGTCCCTGGTTACGCTATACCTACTTCCCAGTACTGACTTGAGGCTGGTTGTGATGGAGGTAGTGCATAACACATACCTACAACAAAAAGTAATACCACTCAGAAATCGTTATTGAAGGGATGCGGAGCACCCCAAGGTCTCAAAAGGTCCTTGTGTTTCTACACTGTGGACTTCCCTCTGCTTTTTTTGTTTGTTTGTTTGAGTTGGAGTCTCAGTAGGCACACGCTACCATGCCGGGCTAATTTTTGATGTATTGTAGAGATGAGGTCTCGCCAAGTTGCCCAGGCTGGTCTCGAACTCACAGGCTCAGGTAATCCTGAGCCTCAGCCTCCCAAAGTGCTAGGATTACAGGCTGAGCCACTGAGCCTGGCCTGCTTTCTTGAGCATCATGTTGTGAGCATCATGTTAGGATGAGCATCACAGTGCCTCTACAGCATGGTACCTCTCTGCTTTGGGTCAGCTGCACTGCATGACTAGTTGTCTGTCTTCCCTGTTCATAAGGTTGGGAGGCGATACAGCCTTGACTCCATGGGGACGCAGTGGCAGCGGGTCTCGCACGGCCTGGGTCGGGACTCAGTGCACACCTGCAGGGTAGGGAGGTGAGCAGTGAGGGCTGAATGGTTATTTTCTGCTTTACCGTGATTTGGAGCCTTCTACGCATACAGCTCCTGACTCCAGAACCAAATCTCTAAACAAACCAAAAGAGATGATTTTAGTTCATGGTTTAAATGTATATTTATTGTTACAGAAAGATTCAGTGTTTTCTAAAGCCAAAACAGTAGAATATAAGCTCTTAAATAGTTCCTTTCCTATTTCATTAAAAGTATACAGAGGTATAGAAATACAGAAAAGAGCTAAAAGGAAATATGCTACAATGTTAACCATAATGGTTCTCTCTGAGTGTACAATTATAAATATTTAAAAATGTTCAAGTGGGTAACAATCCAAATATTCTATAGTTCAGCAGTTCTCACAATTCTTTTTTTGAGGTGGAGTCTCACTTCACCCAGGCTGGAGTGTAGTGGTACACTCACAACCACCCCGGCATCGACCTGGGCTCCAGCAATCCTTTCACCTCAGCCTTCCAAGTACTTGGAGCTACAGGCATGCACTACCACACCCAGCTAATTTTTTTTGATTTATTGTAGAGACGAGATCTACGCCAAGTTGCCCCGGGCTGGTCTTGAACCCATGGGCTCAGGCAATCCACTTGCCTCGGCCTCCCAAAGTGCTGGGATTACAGTCTGAGCCACCAAGCCCGGCCAGTTTTCACAATGTAAATATAAAAATGGAGGCAATATCAGTATTCAAACATCTCTGGGTTGTCCAACACACCCGAGGGCCCATCTGCGCCAGATACTTTCGAAATCTGTGCTAGGGACAGTCCCATGTCCAGGGTGAAAACGAGTTCCTCACTGTTTTCTCTGCAGGGTCAGGCCTGCAGAGCTGCAGTGCAGCATGGACTGCCTTCGGAGGGGAGACCAGAAGCGTCCATCCTCTTTCCATGAATGGCGCACCTCCCAGGGCATGGCCACATCTCTTCTCATCAGAGATTGAATTTTTTTTTTTTTGAGGAAGCAGGATTTATTGAGAGAACAGAAAAGCTCCCACAGTGGGAGGGGACCTGAAGGGGTTGCCCGAGATTGCCTCAGATTGCCCGAGGTTTAACACAGATTGTGAACAGCAATGAGTCACTAAGACTGTGAGCCTCAAGCACTGTCCACAGAGTTGGCTTGGTCTTATTTTTATGTATATCTTTCACATACACTTATTGAGCATCTACAATAAGCCAGATGTGCTGTAGGTCCTTTCGAGGGTCCTGTCAATCAGTCAGACACGGAACCTGCTTTCCACTCCCAGTGAGGCAGACCTGGCCCCTGCTTCCCATGGGCTTATCCTCCAGCTGGTGAAGGAAGGCACGCTCCTGAGTAGTGATGAAGCTGTGCGGAATGTGCTCAGGCTGTGGGCTAGACACAGGCCCCGTGCTATAGAGCATGTGTACTGTAGTCCTCCATTTTATTTATTTGTTTGTTTATAATTTCAAAGGTGTGGGGTACAATTCAAGATTAGGTTTACAAGTGGTCAGCATACAAGTAAAATTTGGACCTCCCTTTGGTCCCCACTTTGCCTGGTTTGAGATCAGGTACCTTACTGATGTTGTATATAATCCCCCACCCACCCTGGCAGTATCTCACTACTGCCAATCCCTTTCTTATGTATCATGGTAAATGTTCAGGTCCGCTTGTGAGTGAGAACATGCGGTATTCTGTTGTTGTTTTTTTTCTCTGTGGTAGATCACTGATATGATAGACTCTAAGTTCGTTCAAGCTGCTGTGAAGTCCATATGTTTGTCTTCCTTTATGACTGTGTAATGTTCATTTTGTATATGTACCACATTTTTTTAATCCCGTCCAGTTTCGATGGGCAACACAGTTGGTTCCATGTTTTTGCTACTGTGAATAGGCAGCCCTCGATTTAAATCACTGTTTCATAAAACACCCTCATCAGCAATTCCAAAGGGACACTTCCAGAGAAACTCTTGGTATAGTTTTTCAAGCCTTTAGGATCTGGAGGTCTTGTTCTGGCAAGAGAAACATGGGACCGCCAGTCTTTTTGTGATAATGAGTATGGTGATCAAAAATGGAGACACCTGATTCCAGTATAAGGATTTTATTGTTCTGGTGTTTAAATTGGGCAGCAAAGGCCAGGGATGGTAGCTCACGCCTGTAATGCCAGCACTTTGGGAGGCCTAGGCGAGAGGATGGCTTGAGTCTAGGAGTTTGAGACCAGCCTGGGCAACTTAGTAAGACCAAAAAAAAAAAAAATGAAAAAAAATTAGCCAGGGTGGTGGCTAATTCAGCAACAGAGAGGTATGCGCAAGGAGTGAGCAAGAAGATTCTAAAAGGATTCGTTACACGAATGTGTCAATTATTATGCTTGTCAGTAGAGAAAAAAACATATAAACACAATACAGTTCCTGCTTTTAAGGAACTAGGCACACAAATGGTCACCATTCATTCACTAGACACACATTTTTCGAGACTCTGCCAGGGCCAGACTCCGTGCTGGGGATGAAGAAGCCATTGCCTGTCTCCAGAGTCCTGCCATGCAGCCTCCAGACGTGGGGGGTGGCGCCTGGTCTATGGAGACACAGCACATGGCCTCTGCTTGCCCTGTGGGTCCGGGACCTCTGTCGGATCCACCAGTGGCTGTAGAATCTTTCCCAGCACATGCTCCAGGCAGCCCATTGACTGGCACTGGAACTTGAGGAAACATTTATTTGCTATTTCGGGCCTAATAATTATACATTATCTTTGCATCTAAAGAAAATGACAGCTCCTTTGGATGGGAAAATAGTCTTTCCTCAGTGGTTAAAATAATTGGCTGTAGATGAGAAAACATTTGTCTATATTATTGCTGCTCAGAAATCTGCAAGGTCATGGTTATTCTTATAGATTTAGTCAGATTAATTCAAAAAATAATTGCCATCCCTTAAAACAAGGTTGACAAAGACAGTCATGACCCCCGGGCAATGTGGGCTGTGGGAGGCTTGCTTTCCCAGTACATGATGTGACTTGTCTTGGCCTGTCTTCTCACCTGCAGAATGGGCCAGTCAGGCTGAGGTCCTGGCTCTCTCCTCTCTGACCTCCCATGGTCCTAGAGTGTTATGGCGCTTGCTGTGGCCAGCAGAAATGAAGTCTGCCCCCAGATTTATTGTTCCGTTTTATTTTTTACTACAATTTTTAAAAACATAAATGTAAATATATGTATATGCATATATATGGTTTTTATTGTTGTTATTGTTTTTTAGAGACGAGTTCTCACTATGTTGCCTGGGTTGGTTGCAAACTCCTGGGCTCACATGATCCTCTTGCTTCGGCCTCCCAAAGTGCTGGGATGACAGGTGTGAGCCACCATGCTCGGCCTATTGTTCAGCTATAGAAGCGGGTATCATGACAGTCAAGCAATGACCACAAATCTTCCTCAACTGGCTGCAAATATGTTGAAGTCGCTCATGTTCTGCATGAAAATAACTGACATGTGCATTTCTAGTTGGGTCAAAAATTACCCCTAATGCAATCTAGGTAAAAGATTTTTGTTCATAGATATAGGTGTGATTTACAGGGAGGCAAGCAAGTAGTAGATAATGGCCAAATTTTCTTTATTTCTTTGAAAGAGGAGAGAGCAGTGTTGCCAATGATGGTAGAAAATGAGTTAGACAGTTAAATGTTAGTCTCTCCTGGTAGAGACATAACCTGTCATTAGAACTTCATGTCTTAAGTCAATACCTGATAAAGGAAAGGATGTGGGGAAAATGTCACTGTGCTCCCTGGGCATATCTTCTAAAACGCACATGATGTTTGATGGAGAGGTTTATAAAGCAATGCTGCACTGGAGTCATTACCAGCCGGGGCAGATATATTTATGACCCATGAGACCAGCAGACAATGAACACTTCAAGCCCTGCCAAACTATGAGTAGTGCTTGAAAATAGCCTTTGTTCTTTTTTTATTTTTTAAATTATGTTTATTTTTAATTATTCTACTTTATTATTTATTTATTTATTTATTTTAGAGTTGGAGTCTCACTCTATTGCCCAGACTGGAGTGCAGTGGCCGCTCCCGGCCACCGCAGCCTCGACCTGCTGGGCTCCGGCGATCCTTCCGCCTCAGCCTTCCAAGTAGCTGGAACCCCAGGCATGCGCCACCATGCCCGGCTATTTTTTTTTTTTTTTTTGAGTTGGAGTCTCACTCTGACACCCAGACTGGAATGCAGTGGCCACTCCCAGCCACCACAGCCTCGACCTGCTGGGCTCTGGCGATCCTTCCGCCTCAGCCTTCCGAGTAGCTGGAACTACAGGCGTGCACTACCACACCCGACTAATTATTTATTTATTTATTGTAGTGATGAGGTCTCGCCAAGTTGCCCAGGCGGGTCTCGAACCCGCGGGCTCAGGCAATCCACTCACCTCAGCCTCCCAAGGCGCGGGATTACAGGCTGAGCCACCAAGCCCAGCTATTTATTTATTTATTTATTGTAGAGACGAGGTTTCACCATGTTGCTCAGGCTGGTCTCGAATCCCTGAGCTCAGGCAATCCTCTAGCCTCCACCTCCCAAAGTGCTGGGATTATAGGCATGAGCCACCATGCCAGGCCACATCCTTTGTTCTTAAGAAGTACGTACAGGTGCAGCCTCCAAGGAGGAGGCAGCTAGGTATGAACAGAACCAAAAGACAGGTTCAGCCATAGAAGAACGCTCTCTGTAGTCTTTGGTGCTGCCTCTCCATAATCAGGAAGTAAAATAGCTTAAAATTTTTTTTTAATTTCAGTGGTTTTAGGGACTACAAATGGTTTTTGGTTACATGCATTGTATAGTGGTGGAGAAGTCTGGGCTTTAGGTGTACCCACCACCCCTAAGTGTGCACATTTTACCTGATAGGTGATTTTTCATTTCTACCTTCCCCTTTCTCCCTCTCTCTTTTGAGTCTCCAATGTCCAGTACTCCATTCTCTCTGCCTTTGCAGATCCTTAGTTTAGCTCCCACTTGTAAGTGGGAACATGTGGTGTTTGGTTTTCTGTTCCTGAGTTAGTTCTCTTAGGATGATGGACTCCAATTCCATCCGGGTTGCTGCAAAATACATGATTTCATTCTTTTTGAGGGCTGAATAGTATTCCGTATAGTGTATAGATACCACATTTCCATTATCCTCTAATCGGCTGGTGGGCATTTAGATTGATTCCATATCTTTGCAACTGTGAATTGTACTGTGATAAACATGTGACTGCAGGTGTCTTTTTAAATTGAAAAACCTCTCTTCCTTTGGTTAGATACCTCATAGTGGGATTGCTGGATCAAATGATAGATCTACTTTTAGTTCTTTGAGAAACCTCCGTACCGATTTCCACAGAGTTTGAATTACTTTACACTCTCACCAACAGTATATAAACATCCCCTTTGCGTTGCATCCATGCCAGCATCTACTGTTTTTTGCTTTTTTAATAATGGCCATTGTGACTGGTGTAAGATGGTATCTCATTGTGGTTTTAAATTGCACTTCCATGATGGAAAGTGATGTTGACTAATTTTTTCATGTGTTTGTTAGCTATAAAATAACTTTTCTTTTTTTTTTTTTTTTTGAGCTGGAGTCTCACTGTCGCCCAGACTGGAGTGCAGTGGCCACTCCCGGCCACCGCAGCCTCAACCTGCTGGGCTCCGGCGAACCTTCTGCCTCAGCCTTCCAAGTAGCTAGAACTACAGGTGCACGCTACCACACCCGGCTAATTTTTTTGATTTATTGTAGAGATGAGGTCTCGCCTGCCCAGGCGGGTCTCAAACCCGCGGGTTCAGGCAATCCACTCACCTCAGCCTCCCAAAGGCGCGGGATTACAGGCTGAGCCACCGAGCCAGGCTAAAATAACTTTTTTTTTTTTGAGTTGGAATCTCACTCTTTTGCCCAGGCTGGAGTGCAGTGGCATGCTCACAGCCACCGCAGCCTCAACCTGCTGGGTTCAGGTGATCCTTCCGCCTCAACCTTCCAAGTAGCTGGAACAACAGGCGTACACCAACACGCCTGACTAATTTTTTGATTTACTGTAGAGATGAGGTCTCACCAAGTTGCCCAGGCTGGTCTCAAACCCGTGGGCTCAGGCAATCCTTTTGCCTCGGCTTTCCAAAGTGCTGGGATTATAGGCTGAGACACCACACACAACCTTAAAATAACTTTGTATAATAACAAGCAGCCTGGTGTTTTCTAGGACGTAATTCATTCAATCCTCATCACATATGAGGAAACTCTAAGAAGTCTTACTATTTTAAATGACGCTCTAGTAAGGAGAGTTAGTGGGGCACAGTATAATGTCTGGGCTTTTCAGGGTCCTTCTGAGCCTCTGGATCTTTACTATGAACAATTATTTATTTGAAAAAAATCAGCTTAGAGAAAGGCACATGGATTCATGTGTAGATAGGACGAACTTGTCCTTTCTGCTTTTTATTTTAAGAGGAGGGAAGCTGGGTTTGGTGGTTCAGCCTGTAATCCCGCGCCTTTGGGAGGCTGAGGTGAGTGGATTGCCTGAGCCCACGGGTTCGAGACCCGCCTGGGCAACTTGGCGAGACCTCATCTCTATAATAAATCAAAAATTAGCGGGCGTGGTAGCACACGCCTTGTAGTTCCGGCTACTTGGAAGGCTGAGGCGGAAGGATCGCCAGAGCCCAGCAGGTCGAGGCTGCGGTGGCTGGGAGCGGCCACTGCACTCCAGTCTGGGTGACAGAGTGAGACTCCAACTAAAAAAAAAAAAAAAAAAAAAAGAGGAGGGAATGTAAGTAAGGTTGTTTTTCTTTTTTAATTTTAGATTCAGGGAGTACACCTGAGTGTTCGTTACATGGACATATTGTGTAGTGGTAGGGATTGGGTCTCAGGTGGCCCATTTCCCAGATAGTGAACGTTGTGCCCCGTAGGTAGTTTCTGCACCCTGACTCCCTCTTCTCCATAAGGTTTTGATGCCTGAGGAAAGTGGGGTAAAGACGTGCTGACATGTCTGAGCTTGGGCACGTTGTGGGTCTCATAGCTATATTTTCATCGGTAGACTGGACATAATGCCTGCCCCATGTGGGCTGGGGGGAGGCTAAATTTTGCAAACAATGTAAATAAACGAATGCTGTGTACAAACTCTAGGAGTCTTCTTAAGCAATTAAAGAAGAGCTAGCAGATCTGGTTACTGATGGAGTCTTGGCAGGGAATGAACACCTGCCGTGTCTTCTGAGTGCTCTGGTAGACCCAGAGCTGGGCGAAATGGAGCCATCCTCTTGACCTCCATGGAACTTTCAGCTTTTGTACTTGACCACAGATTGCTGTCATGTGGGAGGTGATAAATGCTCTACGAAAGAAACAGTCTTCTGCCCTTGTCCCAGCCACAATCACCTTTAGCCTGGACTTTGGCAATGGTGTACTTACTGTTCTTCCTCTGTGCATGGATTGATGATTGTGGTATTCCTCATGGTCCTTAAGCACAGGGTCCCTGACTGTCTGCCACTCCAACCTCTTCCCTAGCCCACGCAGACTCACTCTGACCAGGCACATTGTTCCCATCAAAACGGCCATCTCTATCAGCTTCATCTGCACACCTGCCGCCCCCTTTCCTCAGACCCTTCTCCTTACTTTATGCCTGGCCACTTCCTACTCATTTGTCAACCCTCAACCCAAACGCCACTTCATCAGAGGGGCTTTTCTGATCTCTCAGTCTAAATTGTGTCTCTTTTGTTGGGTTGTTGCCTCGTTTTCTTCTTGCATCCCATGTTGCTAATGGAATGCTTGTGTCGATCTGAATTGAATTCACTTGTGTGCAGTCCTTAAGGCTGCTTTTCCCTCTTGAGTAGCTGATATAATTTCCTCTTTATACTTGATATTCTACAATGTCACTCTGATATGTCTAAGTTGTGTTTCCCTGTGTGGTTTTCTGTGTAGTATTCTTTCATGACTTTTTTTAATACTGGAAGGCATAGCTACCAAATCTTCACAACTATCAAGGCTCTGTCTATTCTCTCTCTCTGGAATTGCTATAAGATCCATATAGGCATTTATGAGCTTTCTCCTCAACTCTGAACTTCCAAACAAACCAAACAATACTCTCCAGTCCTTGTTATATCATTATATAACATGATATATGTTATATCATGTTATAGCATTGTATCATGAGCCACCTTGCCTCCTAACCCTTTGCTTCATAGTAGCTCTTTCCCCTGGCCATCCTGTGGTTCAGCCTCTCCACAGAGGGGTTCATGCATAGGCCTCTCCTCAGTTCTTTTTTTTTTTTTTTTGAGTTGGAGTCTCACTCTGTCACCAAGACCAGAGTGCAGTGGCTGCTTCTGGCCACTGCAGCCTCGACCTGCTGGGCTTAGGCGATCCTTCCGCCTCAGCCTTCCGAGTAACCGAAACTACAGGCGTGCGCTACCATGCCCGGCTGATTTTTGATTTATTGTAGAGATGAGGTCTCGCCAAATTGCCCAGGCGGGTCTCGAACCCGTGGGCTCAGGCAATCCACTCATCTCAGCCTCCCAAAGGCGTGGGATTACAGGCTGAGCCACCGAGCCCGGCTTTCCTCAGCCACCAAGCCTGGCTTTCCTCAGTTCTTTCCATTAAAATTTGCTCTTGTTCACAGATGCATTATTCTTTCTTATCTTTTTTTTTTTAGTCAAGGTTTCACTCCATTGCCCAGGCTGGTGTGCCATGGTACAATCACAGCTCACTGTAGCCTCAAACTCCTGGACCGAAGCAGTTCTCCCACTTCAGCCTCCCAAGGGAGGAATCACAGGCACACACCACCACATGGACTCATTTTTTTTTTTCTGTAGAGAGGAAGTCTGTCTACATTGCCCAGGCTGGTCTCAAACTCCTGAGCTCAACCAGTCCTCCCACCTTGGCCTTCCCACAGTATTGGGATTGCAGGTGTGAGCTACTGTACCTGACCTCTTTCTTATCTCTACGAGGATATTCAGTTCACTTAGTTAACAGAGTCTCATTGCCCCGTTCATTGAGTCCCCTCTTTTGTTTTTCTTGCATGATGCTGGTGCTCCTCAAATATCTAGTGATTCTCAATAGTAAGGTTATCTTGTTAGTTGATCTTTCTTGCTAGAAGATAAACACTTCTCTTTTTTTTTTTTTAAAGATAAGAGTGAAAATTTGAGAACTACTGGGAGACTCAGGACTGCATGTGTGTGCTCTGTGTCAGTCCAACAGAGGTAGCCCACGGGCTCTTCAGCAGGTGACCCTGTGGCTGTATCACAGGGGTGATATCGGGATGTGCTCACTCTCCCAGTTTTTGCTGACAGTTGCGGTGCTTTTCTCTTTGTTATTTAAATTTAAATGGAATTTCTCCTCTTTGAGGCCAGATTATCAACTTTGGGGATTTCACGGAGGAATCTGTCATCTCAGCTGAGCCTCTCTCCGGCAAGGTGCATATGGAGAACTACAGAGAATTAAAGTTTTCTTGAGTGTTGGCTTGATTGAGCAGAGTGGGAAGGTGAACTTCCTTCATGTCAGCATCCCTACACACACACACACACAGTCTCTGCAGCTGTTCATAGGAGGAACAGTATGACAGGTAAGATGTGGCCATATAAAAATGACTGTGATATGGGACAGAGTCTAGACACCAGAGTAAAGAGAGATCTGGTTGAGAGAATCAGGAAAAGGCTCTTGGACAGCCAGGTGAAAGGTGAGACCTGGACAGGTGAGCTGATGGATCAAGGTGGGCTGGGCAGGAAGACAGAGTAAGAAAAGACTTAGGTTTAAGGTAAAGACCATATTGAGGAGGATCCTAAATACTGGACATTATCTGTAACTAAATCTAGCTGTTGGGGGTTTTAAATGTCTTTTGAAGCCAAGCTTGGTGGCTCAGCCTGTAATTCCTCACCTTGGGAGGCTGAGATGAGTGGATTGCCTGAGCCCGCGGGTTCGAGACCCACCTGGGCAACTTGGTGAGACCTCATCTCTACAATAAATCAAAAAATCAGCCGGGCATGGTAGCGAGTGTCTGTAATTCCGGCTACTCGGAAGGATTGCGGAGCCCAGCAGGTCGAGGCTGCAGTGGCCGGGAGCGGCCACTGCACTCCAGTCTGGGCGACAGAGTGAGACTCCAACTCAAAAAAAAAAAATTTTCTTTTGAGAAGGGAAATAACAATCCCATTTGTGTTTTAGGAAGATCGTTTGGGTATGGATTAGGGCGGAGGGAGGGAAGACTGAAGGGGAGGTGTTGGTGCCCCCAGGCCCTCTTGTGACCCCTGCCCCACCACACACATCTCTGGACAACATCTTTGGGGGTGTCTTGAGCAGTCATTCAACATCCCTGTCTCCTGCACCTGGTGGCTGGATTCTGGACTCAGGTGGGTATGCCCACCTGGTTACTGGCAGCCCCCCGTGTGGGCGGCCCTGACACAAGCAGGAGTATATGGGGAGCCCATGCTGAGGGAGACCAGGTTGGTGCTAATGTGAGCACCCAGATTCATCCTCCCCTGTGTGTGAACAAGATAAAGCACAGGGAGAGGCCAGAGTGACACCTCCCATGGGGACTCTTGAAGATGCTTTCTCTCTTGTCACTGGTGTCAGGGTGAGGTGGAGGGCTGGCAGCTAGAGTGGGTCTCGGGGGAGTACCATGTGCCAGGGCACAGACTGGAAGGTAATTGGCAAGAGGGACAAATGTGGAAGAAAGCAGGGAGGGAAGAGAACAGAACTGGGGCACCTGGGATGGGGGCTGGGCTGCATAGGCCTGGATGGGGAGGATCAGAAGAATGGAGGAAAAGGGGCCTAGCCGGCCGCAGGGACAAGGTGGGTGCCCTTGTAATGGTTCTTCCTCCACATATCACACCGGAATGCTGTGGTGGGCAGAACCGGCTGCTAAACAATGTGACTTCTTCCACAGGGGATACGGGAGAGAAGGGAGAAAAAGGCGCCCCGGGACGGCCTGGAAGAGTTGGCCCCACAGGAGAAAAAGGTACCTGCAGCCCCTGGGCCTGCCTGCAGAAGCCTGCAGGCGAGGGCAGAGCTGATGTTCCAGCTTCTGCTAGATCTGGGGAGTGGGAGAGTGGTGTGGGTGATTCCAAAGAGGATGTATCCCTGCCCCTGGGGGCTCAGGGAGGCAGACAGTGCCGCTAGGGAGCAGGGGCAAACGCCGTGCCCTTTGGTGCTGGCCTGCAGGACCCTAAGAATTAAAGTGCATCCTGGAAACTCAGCACAGGCTCTCTAACCTGACCTCTCTAAGCCTCATCTGTAAAATGGGAATAACAGTTTTCAGGATCAATTGTGAGCCTTACATGAGATCAGTATAGTTATGAGGAGGGGTGGCAAAAGAGACAGCTAGCTAGTGGACCCTAATCACTCTGAATCTGTTTCCTTGTTAGTAAAATAGTATAATTCTGCCTGCCTCAAGGGACTGTGCTGAAGCTTACAGGAACTAGATCATACATGCAAAGGAGACAGATCATACATGTAAAGGAGCTACACAGTAAATGGCAGATGTTCAATAAATAGTGGTTATTATCTTTGGGATGTATTTATTATTAGCACTTTATTTATTTTTTCCTGTGGAGCACAGTGATAAGCACATTTTTTATGGATGTGTTTAGGATAGAAAGGGGTGGGTAAAAAGGAGAGGAGGCAGGGAGGCGAATGTATTATATACAAAGAGAAACCACAAAGACCACCCCCTCCTTTAAGCTCTTTGCTGTTTCTTTCTCTTTGTTTTCCGCATCCTCAGGATATGCATGCCACATCAGTCTCTCTTCATAAAATGCTATCACAATTTGCGGACATTTCACAATTGCTTCTTTTGCAAGAACCAGGTCTGCTTCATCTGTGTCTTTCCATTTCATTAAGAACATTAAATCACCACAGGAATCTGTTGCCCCAATGATCTTTTCTGGTTCCAGTCCTCTCTCAAAGCCCCGAGCAATATCATTGCTCTGCTCTCTCTTTTTTTTGGACTTGATATCAGCACTGTTTGAGAAATTGAATTTCCTTTTGTTATACTTTCTGACTTCTCCCTGGGTTTGTTATTTTCACTCTCCTTCATCTTCTTATACTTTTTCATAAACTCGGAAATTAGCTCAGGGCAATCCAAGTTTTTCTCGGGTTCCCAAGTATTGTGTTCCTCCTCCTCATCCTCTGAAGAACTGTCAGCTATCCTCTTGGTTTTCTTTCCCATGTCACACACTGTCCCACCTGAAGGACTAAGGCTACTGGGTGCCCGGGATCAAAAGTGATCACTCATGCTAACATCTGCTCTGTTCCTCTATGGTGAGGCTGCGCCACGAGTCACCGCTACCGCCGCCTTCTGCGCAACACCAATTGCCCGCTAAAACGGATCCTTCCCTTTATTATTAGCACTTTAAAATTTATGAAGTCTGGCCAGGCACAGTGGCTCAGCCTGTCATCCCATCACTTTGGGAGGCTGAGCCGAGAGGATTGCCTGAGCCTGGGGGTTTGAGACCGGCCTGGGCAACTTGGTGAGGCCTCGTCTCTACAATAAATCACAAAAAATACCTGGGTATGGTAGTGTGCACCTGTAGTCCTGGCTACTTGAAAGGCTGAGGTGGAAGGATCATCTAAATCCAGCAGGTCGAGGCTGCAGTGGCCGTGAGCGTGCCACTGCATTCCAGCCTGGGAGACAGAGTGAGACTCCAACTCAAGAAAAACCCTCCAAAACAACATTTTATCAAGTCATTAAAAAGTGTCCATGGAAATGTTTTCTCAATATTTACACTTCCTTCTATGAGAACACCTACTACAATTTATTTAGCCAACCTTCCAACCAACCTTGTAACATTGAAGAGTTATTTCCAATTAAAAAATTATAACAACATAAAGATAATTGTTTAGATATACTTAAGTCCATGCACTGTTTATTTTTTTACCTTTTTGAGGTGTAATGTGTGAATATTCCCCTTTTGAAGTGTACGAAGCAATCAGTTTTCATAGTCACACACACCTATGCCCTTGTCAGAATCAAGGTCTGGAACATTCTGTCACCACTAAAAATGCCATGGACCTTTCACAATGAGCCTCCACCAACCCCAGTCATGAATTTTTTACTTCTTATTTTCTTTCTTAATTATAAAAAAATTAAAAAATAAAATACTCTGATAGTTTAAAGTTCAAAATGTACAAAAAAGCATTTCCTGCCCCACCCCCTACAGCTTCTATTAATTTTTCATTTATTTTTACAGAGATATTTTTATGAGTTGGCAAGCACATTTATGATTGATTCCCCCCCTTTTGTGCAAATAAGCTGCACAGCATATCACGTAATACTATATCTTGGGGATGATTCTATATGAAGACATACAAGATTTTCCATATTCTTTGATATAGTGATTAGTATTCCATAGCACAAATTTATCATGATTTGCTAGAGATTTACATGCTCCTAGGTGCTTGCTGCACTGAATAAACTTGTACAGATGTCATGTATACAAGTGTAACTCAGAGATAAATTTCTTTTCTTTTTTTTTTGAGTTGGAGTCTCACTCTGTCGTCCAGACTGGAGTGCAGTGGCCACTCCCGGCCACTGCAGCCTCGACCTGCTGGGCTCCGGTGATCCTTCTGCCTCAGCCTTCCAAGTAGCCAGAATTACAGGCATGCGCTACTACGCCCGGCTGATTTTTTGATTTATTGTAGAGATGAGGTCTCACTGCCCAGGCGGGTCTCGAACCCGTGGGCTCAGGCAATCCACTCACCTCAGCCTCCCAAAGGCGCAGGATTACAGGCTGAGCCACCGAGCCCGGCTGAGATAAATTTCTAGCCGTGTAATTGCTACATCTAAATGTGTGTGCATTTGAAATTTGATAGGTATTGCCCAGTTGCCTCCCAGAAGGATTCAGTCATTTCCTCTCTGACAGGAAGAGCTCAGGAATGCCTGTTCTGTTTGCCCTCCACAAGTCAGAAGTGCCAGTCCCATAGTAGTAGTAAAATGCTACATCAATGTGGTTTTCCTTTGCCTCTCTCTTTATGAATGAGATTGGGCATTTTTTTTCTTATGTGTTTAAAAGTCATTTGTGTTTCTTTTATGTCTTTCTTGGGGTTGTCTGTCTTTTTTTTTTTAAGTCCTTTTTGGGATCTTCTTGATGTGTAAGATACTTTTATACTGGTATTTTCCCTACACATCTCTGAATATTTCCTTAGAGTAAGTTTCTAGAAGCAGAATTATGAACTTTATTTATTTATTTTATTTATTTTATTTTTGAGTCAGAGTCTCACTCTGTTGCCCAGGCTGGAGTGCAGTGGCACGCTCATAGCCATTGCAAGCCTCGACCTGCTGGGCTCAGGCAATCCTTCTGCCTCAGTCCTCCAAGTAGCTGGAACCACAGATGTGCACCACCATGCCCGGCTTATTTATTTATGTATTTATTCATTTGTTTATTTTTATTTTTATTTATTTTTTTAGAGACGAGGTCTCGCCAAGTTGCTCACGCTGGTCGCGAACCCGTGGTCTCAGGCAATTATCTCACCTTGGCCCCCAGAGTGCTGGGACTATTGGCATGAGCCACTGCACCTGGTTGGAATTACGAACTTTAAAGAAGACTCTTGTAGATTCTCCTGCTCACCGTACGCTTTCCATTCTCCAGAAGAGTCTCTCTGCCCTTTTCACACAAACATGAGTGAGTGAGGCACAGAGTCCCTGGGACCTGGCTTCTAGAGATCCTGGAGGGATAGCATGTCCCATGTGTTCAGGCAGAGGCAGGGGCAGCTGGCCATGACAAGCAGAGGGCCCGTTGGGGCAGGGCGCTTGACCATTAGATGTCTTCTCATCTAGGAAAGGGAGAAGGTGTCTTACCTGTTTCATAAAGTTGTTGGGTGATAGTAAAAAGTATCTAGAAATGCAAAGTGTTTATTATTTTTACTTTATTACTATGCTTCTAACAGTTGGATGTGCTGTAAATTGTTACTTATTTTATTGAATGAATTATGAAATTTGTACAGTGATAAAATGAGCATCCCTCTATTGTCTTGTGTAGATGAGTTTATATTTCAGCATTAGGAAGTAGATATCTCCCCTATTCTAGATGGTCATAAATTCATTTTCATGATGCCATTTCTTTGATGCCTTTTCAAAGTTGTGATGTTTGAGCTTGGTGCCCAGCAGCTGCAAACACCTCAATGTCACATTGATGTGGAAGCCCACCTGCTTGCTCACCTTGTCACCAGTCACCCTCAACATGGAGCTCTCTTGTCGCTTTTTCTCATCAGCATCGCCTCTCTTCTCATTCTCAAAAGTCAATGCAAGGACGTGAGGACTACAAATGCTTGCATTGCACCTTCTAAATCTACTGACAAGAATGCGTCTTGTTGGCCATAGAAATAGCCTTACCCATCACATTGTCTCCTGTCATTGGCTACCATATTGCATGTCTGTTAGGGGTTGAGCACTTGGGAAGGCACACAAAGACAAGGAAGGCTAGGTCCTTGACTTGGAGCCCTGCATAGCCCAGGGGAGGGGGCAAATTTGTGGACCCAGCGTGGGTAAATCAAGGCAGAAAGCCATGAGCAATATGGAGCTGAATTTGGGCAGGATTAAGAAGCTACTTTGTTTCAAAATTTTTTAATATATAACAATAACACATGCTCACAATAGGAATTTTATTTACCTATATAAAAGTGGTGAGAAAATTATCCATTGTCAGACCGAGAGATAGACACTTTTTTTGGCATACTACCCTTTTGTGCCTTTTTTTTTTTGCTTTGCTGTAATTATGTTGTATATACAAATTTGCATCCTATTTCTCAAATTTAATCTTACATTTAAATGTGAGCATTTTCCATGCTATAAAGTCATTTTAATGGATGGAGGGTTCTACAACATCTCAGCTCAGGGGCAGCGTGTCTAGCAACAGTGAGTCCAGTCTGTACACAGCCAGTCCAGTACTTGATAAGAAATTATCAAGTTTTATAGGGTTTGTCACTGTCACTGAAAAAATTGAGCAGCTTTCGTTTGGGGTCTTTGTTACTTCACAGTATGTAGAGAACGAATTAGTGCAAGTAGGATTTATTTGGATTATTGAACAGTGGAACTATTTATGTATAAATTTAGAAAATATCCATTTTTAGGTGATCATTAAGAATGGAATGACCATGGCATGATATAACTTATGTGAATAAAGCAGGATGCAAGAACAGGCACATAATTAAGGTATTTAAAAAAGGCACAGAAAAAAGGGATGCAAAATTAAACCAAAATATTAGCAGTAGATATTTCTGGGTTATAGGATGATGGATATTTACATTTTCTTCTTTATTCTTTTCTGTATTTTTAATATTTCCAACAAATTCTTTTTTTTTTTTTTTTTTTTTTAAGTTGGAGTCTCACTCTGTCGCCCAGACTGGAGTGCAGTGGCCGCTCCTGGCCACCACAGCCTCGACCTGCTGGGCTCTGGCGATCCTTCAGCCTCAGCCTTCCACGTAGTTGGAACTACAGGCACGCGCTACCATGCCCAGCTAATTTTTATTTACTGTAGAGATGAGGTCTCGCCAAGTTGCCCAGGCAGGTCTCGAACCCGCGGGCTCAGGCAATCCACTCACCTCAGCCTCCCAAGGCGCGGGATTACAGGCTGAGCCACCGAGCCCGGTTTAACACATTTAAAAAAAGGTAGATGTTAGCATGCTGGCAGTGTGGACTTACCTGGAGGCCGGGATTCGTCTGTAGCCTCTGGCTGTTGCTCTCACGCCTGGCACTGGTTCATTCTTCCCATTTGTTGACTGCCGTGCTGAGCACAGAACACGTTGGCTTGCCCAGTGCCCAGCCTCACCCCCTTGGACAGCTGACCAGCGCAGGAGTGACTCTTCCTGATTGTGATTTTATTCTTTTTTTTTTTCTCACAAGAAATGAACTCATAAGAAAGTCTCCGTTCTGCTGCTCCTTGTTCTATAAGATTAGAGTTTTCACATATTTTTTACTTTATTTCAGAAGTAGGGGGTGTTGCTGATCTTAACAAGGGAATGCATACTTTGTAGATAAGGAGTGAGCCGCCAGGACCGGTGGCCTTGTCATGACCATCCAAACCGCACTTTCCTTTGCAGGGCGCCTCGGGCAAACGGGTTCTCGGATTCCAGCCTGCGCCCCCCCACCCCCCACCTGCTCCCAGACCGGGCGCTCCTCGCCACCATGGCTTGCGGCATGGATCCCTGAGCTTGCAAAACTGAGATGGGGCTGGGAACTCCTTCTCCACCCTCTTGTTCCCAATCCCTGTCACTGACTCCTAGACGCACTCCCTGAGGCCACTGTCCTGGATGTGGACTGAGGCCCTGGAGGGGAGCCTAGTGCCTGGACCCGGAGCCTCCTGGGCTCTCCACGCTTTTGCACTGTGGCTGGCTTGCACGGTCCCCTCGGCTGCGCTCGCCCGCTTCAGGACGCCCCGCCCCTGCCGCAGACTCCACCATCCTACCCAGCCGGCAGAGCCGCCCGGCAACCGATGGCCAACAGGGGCTGGGTCAACCGGTGCGCGGGCGGCACCGCTGGGGGCAGCCAGGAGCCGTCGGATGCCAGCAGCCGGGGCGTGAGCGAGGGCGCCGGCGCACGCGGGCGTCGGGGGGGCCTCCCCAACACCCGGGTTCGGAGCAGGGCGTGGAAGGGGAGGGAGCAGGGGGGCGGCGGACGGCAGAGGGGAGACCTGCGACCCGAGCCCCCGCCGGCGGCAATCGGGCGGTTCCCTTTCCTTTCTTTTATGCCTTTTTTTTTCCTTTCCCCCCTTTTATTTTAAAGATATGGGATACAATTCAGGACTAGGTATACAAATGTTTATTATGCAGGTACCCTTGTTGGCCTTTTGTTTTTCTATGAGACTGGAGTTTTTCCTTGCAATCCCATGCATTTAGTCACGCAGTGATCGTGTGAGTGAATGTGTGGCACGAACACTTCTTGGCGGCAAGTGGCTATTCTTTTTACATGTATTGGTCTTTTAAAAAATATGCAATGCATTAACTATAGTATTCATGAGCTACATCAGGTCTCAAGAACCTGCTCATCTCATAACTGAAAGTTCATGCCCTTTGACCAATACTTCCCCATGACCACCCGTTCCCCTAACCCCTGACAACCACCCTTCTGATTTGTTTCTAGGAGTTTGACTTTTTTAGATTCCACATGTAAGTGAGACCACGCATTATTTGCCTTTCTGTTAGCGTCCTCCAAGTTCATCCATGCTGTCACAAATGATGGAATTTCTTAATTTTTTTAGGACTGAATAATGTTCCATTATATGTCTATACCATGTTTTCTTTATCCATGCATTGGTCAGCAGAAACTTAGGTTGTGTTCATATCTTGGCTATTGTGAAAAATGCCGCAATGAACATGAGCAAGCAGATACCCCTTCGCGATCCCGATTTCATTTTCTTTGGACATACACCAAGTAGTAACATTGCTGGGTGATATGGTAGTTCTATTTTATTGTTTGGGGGGGCCTCCCTACTGTTTTCCACAATGACTGTACCAATTCACATCCTCACCAACAATGCATAAGGGCTTCCTTTTCTTCACATTTTCCCCAGTGCTTGTTCTCTCTCTCTCTCTCTTGCCTTTTATTATTTATTTTAAAGATGTGGGGTACAATTCAGGATTCAGGTATACAAGTGATCATCGTATAGGTAGAGTTTAAGCCTCCTTTTGGTCCCCACTTCACCTGGTTTAAGAGCAGGTACACTTACTGATGTTGTGTGCCCCTCTCCCCTCATTCCCCTGGCAGTATCCCACTACTGCCAATCCCTTTCTTACAGTATTATGGTAAATGTTCAGGGTTCGCTTATGAGTGAGAACATGTGGTACTTAGTTCTTGGCTTCTGTGATAGGTCACTGAGTATGATGGACTCTAAGTCCATCCAGGTTGCTGCGAAGTCTGTGTGTTTGTCCTTCTTGATGGCTGCATAATATCCCATTGTGCATATGTACCACATTTTTTTATCCAGTCTAGTTCTGATGGGCAGCACAGTTGGTTCCAGGTTTTTGCTATTGCAGCACTTGTTCTCTTTGGACTTTTCAATACTGACCATACTAGGTACGAGATGATATCTCATTGTGGTTTTGATTTGCATTTTCCTGATGGTTAGTGATGTTGAGCATTTTTTCACATACTGGTTGGCCATTTGTCTGTCTTCTTTCAAATTATGTTTATTCAAGACCTTTGCCTACCTTAAAAATTGGGGCTTTTTTTTGCTATTGACGTGTATGAGTTTCTTATATATTTTGGATATAAACCTCTTAACAGATATATAGTTTGCAAATATTGTCTTCCATTCCATAGACTGCCTTTCTATCTTGTTTGTTTTCTTGGCTGTGCAGAAACTTTTCAGTTTGATAGTTTAGTCTCACTTTTTTACTTTTCTTCTTGTCTGTACTTTTGGTGTTCTTTTTTTGGGTGGGGGAATTTCTGTCTTGATTTTTAAATTTTTTAAAAAATTTTTATTTTTAAATTATTTTATTTTTAAAATGTGGGGATTTTTGGTGTTCTATTAAAAAATAATAATAATTGTCAAGACCATTGTCAAGGAGGTTTTTTCCTTAGATTTTCTTTTAGGAATTTTATGATTTCAGGTCTTACATTTGAATCTTTAATCTAGCTGGGCTCAGTGGCTCAGCCTGTAATCCCGCGCCTTTGGGAGGCTGAGGTGAGTGGACTGCCTGAGCCCACAGGTTCGAGACCCACCTGGGCAACTTGGCGAGACCTCATCTCTACAATAAATCAAAAATCAGCTGGGCGTGGTAGCGCACGCCTGTACTTCCAGCTACTCGGAAGGCTGAGGTGGAAGGATCGCTGGAGCCCAGCAGGTCGAGGCTGCGGTGGCCGGGAGCAGCCACTGCACTCCAGTCTGGGTGACAGAGTGAGACTCCCCAACTCAAAAACCAAAAAAAACCAAAAAAAAAAAAAAAAAATCTTTAATCTATTTTGAGTTAATTGTGTATAGTGTGAGATAAGGATCTAATTTTATGGATTTTTTTTGCATGTGGATATTCAGTGTTCCCAACACCCTTATGTATTCTTGGTGACTTTATTGAAGATTAGGTGACTGATATATGCATGTATAGGTTTATTTCTGGGCTATTTTGATCCATTGCCTGTTTTTATGCCAGTGCTTGTTTATGCCAGTATACTGGCTTGATTACTATGGAATTATAATATAATTTAAAATCATGAAGTGAGATGCCTCCAGCTTTATTCTTCTTGCTCAAGATTGCTTTAGCTATACATGGTTTTTATTGTTCCACATAAATTTTAGGATTGTTTTTTCTATTTCTGTGAAAAGAGCCATTGGAATTTTGATAGGAATTACATTGAATCTGAACTGCTATGAGTAGTACAGATATTTAAAAATATTATTTATTTTGATCCATTTCAGTTTATTTGTATCTCTCAATTTCTTTCATCAATTTTTATAGTTTACAGTGTACAGTACTTCTTGGTTAAATTTGTTCCTAAGTATTTTATTCTGTCTGTTGCTACTGTAAAGAGAATTGTTTCCTTAATTTCTTTTTTTTTTTTTTTTGAGTTGGAGTCTCACTCCGTCGCCCAGACTGGAGTGCAGTGGCCACTCCCAGCCACCGCAGCCTCGATCTGCTGGGCTCCAGCGATCCTTCCGCCTCAGCCTTCCGAGTAGCCGGAATTACAGGCGCACGCTACCACGCCCAGCTAATTATTTTATTTTATTTTATTGTAGAGATGAGGTCTCGCCTGCCCAGGCGGGTCTTGAACCCGCGGGCTCAGGCAATCCACTCACCTCAGCCTCCCAAAGGCGCGGGATTACAGGCTGAGCCACCAAGCACGGCTCTTAATTCATGTGGTTTATTGTTAGTGTATAGAAATACTACTGATTTTTGCTATTACTTTTGTATCCTGCAACTTTACTGAGTTTATTGTTTTAGCAATTTTTTTGATGGAAATCTTTAGGATTTTATTTACATAGGATTAGGCCGTTTGTAAGCACAGCCAGTTTTACTTCTTTTCCAATTTGAATGTCCCCCCACCACCTTTTTTCTCCCCTAATTGCTTGGGCTCAAAATTCCAGCACTATGTTGAATGGAGGTAGCAAGAGTGGGCATCCTTGTCTTGTTTCTATTTTAGGGTTAAAGTTTTCAGCTTTTCACCATTGAGTATGATGTTAGCTGTGGGCTTGTCATATATATGGCCTTTGTTGTGTGGAGGTGAATTCCTTGTATACCTATTGTTTTGAGTTGTGGTCTTGCTCTGCTACCCAGGCTCGAGTGCAGTGACACGATCACAGCTCACCACAGCCTTAACCTGGCTCAGGTGATCCGCCTGCCTCAGCCTCCCAAGTAGCTGGGACTACAGACACATGCATGCCACCATGCCCAGCTAATTACTTGAATTTTTATAGAGATGGGGTCTCAATAATCCTACCTACTCAGCCTCCCAAAGTGCTAGGATTGCAGGTGTAAGCTACCTCGTCCAGCCTGTATACTTAATTTATCAAGAGTTTTTTACTATTATTATTTTAGTTGGAGTCTCACTCTGTCGCCCAGACTGGAGTGCAGTGGCACGCTCCCGGCCACCGCAGCCTCGACCAGCTGGGCTCCGGCAATCCTTCCGCCTCAGCCTTCCAAGTAGTTGGAACTACAGGTGCGTGCTACCACACCCGGCTAATTTTTTGTTTATTGTAGAGATGAGGTCTCGCCAAGTTGCCCAGGTGGGTCTCGAACCCATGGGCTCAGGCAATTCACTCACCTCGGCCTCCCAAAGCGCAGGATTACAGGCTGAGCCACCGAGCCCGGCCAAGAGGTTTTTTTTTTTTTTTTTTTCTGAGTTGGAGTCTCACTCTGTTGCCCAGACTGGAGTGCAGTGGCCGCTCCCGGCCACCACAGCTTCTCCTGCTGGGCTCCGGCGATCCTTCCGCTCGCCTTCCAAGTAGCTGGAACTACAGGCGCGTGCTACCACGCCTGGCTAATTTTTAAATTTATTGTAGAGATGAGGTCTCACCAAGTTGCCCAGGTGGGTCTCGAACCCATGGGCTCAGGCAATCCACTCACCTCAGCTTCCCAAAGTGCGGGATTACAGGCTGAGCCACTGAGCCCAGCTGAGTTTTTTTTTAATCATGAAAAAATGTAGAGTTTTGTCAAATGTTCTTTCTGCATTTACTGAGATGATTATATGATTTTTATTCTTCTTTCTGTTAATATGGTGTATCACATTTATTGATTTGCATATGTTGACCCATGCTTACATCCCAGGCATAAATCTCAATTGATCATGGTGTATGATTCTTTTAATGTTTTTTTTTTTTTTTTGAGTTGGAGTCTCACTCTGTCACCCAGACTGGAGTACAGTGGCATGCTCCTGGCCACTGCAGCTTCAACCTGCTGTGCTCTGGCGATCCTTCCGCCTCAGCCTTCCAAGTAGCTGGAACTACAGGCGTGCACTACCACAACCGGCTTATTTTTTATTTATTTATTTTTTTTGTAGAGATGAGGTCTCGCCAAGTTGCCCAGGCAGGTCTCGAACCCGCAGGCTCAGGCAGTCAACTCACCTCAGCCGCCCATAGCGCTGGGATTACAGGCTGAGCCACCGAGCCCGGCTCCTTTTAATGTTTTTTGTTTTTTTTTGAGTTGGAGTCTCACTCTGTCACCCAGACTGGAGTGCAGTGTCCGCTCCCGGCCACCGCAGCCTCGACCTGCTGGGCTCCGGCGATCTTTCCACCTCAGCCTTCCAAGTAGCCGGAACTACAGGCATGCGCTACCACGCCCGGCTGATTTTTTGATTTATTGTAGAGATGAGGTCTCGCTGCCCAGGCGGGTCTCGAACCGTAATGTTAATGTGCTGAATTTAGTTTGCTAGTATTTTGTTGAGGAGTTTTGCATCTGTGTTCCTCTGTGTACTGGTCTGTAGTTTTGTTTGTTTCTTGTAGTGTTCTTGTCTGACTTTGAAATCAGGGTAATGCTGGCTTTGTAATATTTGTTCAGAAGTGTTCCCTCCTTTTTAATTTAGAAGGAATGGTACTAATTCTTTTAATGTTTGGTAGAATTTGGCTTGAGGCTATCAGGACCTGTGCTTTTCTTTGATTGGGACCTTTTTGATTACTGATTCAGTTTCCTTACTTGTTATTGATCTGTTCACATTTTTGTTCTTTGTTTTTAGGAATTTATTCATCTAGGTTATTCAAGTTTTTGATGTGTGATTGCTCATAGTAGTCTCTTATGGCTTTTTATATTTCTGTGGTATCAGTTGTAGCTTCTCTCTTTCATTTCTGCTTTTATTTGAGTTCTCTCTTTTTTTCTTAATCTAGCTAAAGGTTTGTCTTTTTTTTTTTTTCAAAAAGGAACTTTTAGTTTTGTTGATCTTTCCTGATGATTTTCTAGTTTCTATTTATTTATTCTCTGATCTTTGTTATTTCCTTATGCCTGCAAAATTTGGACTTAGTTCTTTTTTTTTTTTTTTTTTGTCCCTTGAGGTATAAAGTCAGGTTATTTATTTGCAGTCTTTATTTTTCCTTCATATAAGCATTGATTGCTATAAAATTTCCTCTTATAACTGCTTTTTGACATATCCTATAAGTTTTTGTGTATTGTGTTTTAATTTTCATTTTCATCATCTCAAGATATTTTTTGATTTATTCTTTGACTCATTGATTACTCAGGATCATGTTTAATTTTCTAATTATGAATTTTCCAGTGTTCTTCTTGTTATTGATTTCTAGTTTCATACAATTGTGGTTGGAAAAGATGCTTGATATGACTTCAGTATCCTTAAATTTGTTAAGACTTGTTTTGTGGCCTAGCATATGGTCTATTCTGAAGAATGTTTCACTTTAGAAGAAAGTATATTCTGCTACTGTTGGATGGACTGTTTTGAATATGGGCTAAAGAATACTTTAGGTCTGGTGTTTCCTTGCTGATTTTTCTGTCTGGATGAATCTATCCATTGTTGAAAGTGGAGCACTGAAATTCTCTATTATTGTGTTGTTGTCTATAATTTCTCCCTTCAGATCTGTTAATATTTGCTTTATATATTTAGGTGCTTCAATGTTGAGTGCATACATATTTATAATTGTTATCCCTTTTTATTAAAAAAAATTTTTTTTAAAGATAAGAGTCTTGCTCTGTTGCCCAGACTGCAGTGCTGAGGTGCAATCTTGGCTTGCAGACGGCCTTGAACTCATGGGATCAAGCAATTTACCTGCCTCAGCCTCCATAGTAGCTAAAAATATAGGTACATGCCGCCATGCTTGACGTTTAATTTTTTTTCTTTTTTGTAGGAATGAGGTTTTGTTGTTGCTCAGGCTGGTTTCAAGCGATCCTCTGATCTCAACCTCCCAAAGTGCTGAGATTATGGCTTTGAGCCACCACACCTGGCCTGTTATATTCTCTTGATGAATTGATCCTTTATCATTATATAATGACCTTCTTTGTCTCTTGTTACAGTTTTGACTTAAAGTCTATTTTGTTTGCTATTAATATAACTACCCCTACTCTATTTAGGTTTTCATTTGCATAGATTAACTTTATCCATCCGTTTACTTTTAATCTGTATATGACCTTAAAGCTCAAGTGAGTCTCTTATAGGCAGTGTATAGTTGAGTCTTGATTTTTATTTTTAAAATATTCATTAATCCACTTGATCAGGCTTAACCAAGTCTGTTGTTGATGCTCTCTACTGCATTTTTTCAAATTTCATTCATTCTGCTTTTTTAGCTTCAGAAATTTTGGTTTGGTTATCTTTCTTCTCTTTTCTTTTCTTGCTAAACCTACCCCTAACCCTAGCACTAGTACTAGCCTTAACCCTAACCATAACCCTCCCTCTAACCCTACCCTAACCCTAGCACTAGCCCTAGCCCTCACTCTTACTCTAAATATAAACCTAAACTCAACCCTAATACTATCACTCACTCTTACCATAACCTAACCTAATCGTAGCCACATATATTTGGTTCTTTTTCAATGACTTCTATCTCTTGATTAAACTCATTTTTTTTGGAGTTGGAGTCTCACTCCGTCGCCCAGACTGGAGTGCAGTGGCGTGCTCCCAGCCACCACAGCCTCGACCTGCTGGACTCTGGCGGTCCTTCTGCCTCAGCCTTCCAAGTAGCTGGAATTACAGGCGCATGCTACCACGCCGGCTAGTTTTTTATTTATTGTAGAGACGAGGTCTTGCCAAGTTGCCCAGGCGGGTCTTGAACCCGCGGGCTCAGGCATTCCACTCACCTTGGCCTCTCAAAGTGCTGGAATTACAGACTGAGCCACCGAGCCCGGCCTAAACTCATTTTTTAAGGTGTTATTTTTCTGATTTTTTTTTGTTTTTGCATTGTGGTCTATGTTCCTATATCTTGCAAAACTCCCTCAAAACAACTATTTTGAGTTCTTTGTAAGGTAATTTGTAGATCTTTATGTCTTTGGGTTTGGTTATTGGAATATGATTATGTTCTTTTGGTAGTGTCATTTTTCCTTGATTTTTCATGTTACTTAAAGTCTTGCATTGCTGCTTCTCATTTGAGGAAGCAGTTACCTTCTCTAGTTTTACTGTCTTTGAGAGAGAAATGTTTTCACCAAACAATCTGGCTGGGGATTCTGAGGCTCTCTCTCAAACCTCTTCTATGGTTGCTTTTAGTCTACACCTTTTGTTCTTTTTTAGTGGGGTGGGCCTTAAGATTGTATATTTTCCTGTGATCCCACAAGCCTAGTCTGGGTGCTGAGAACCTCTTATTTGTTTTCCCCAGGAAGGTGCTTTGAAATGATAAAAGTTTTGTGTCTTCTCTACATCCTGCACATTCAAGCTGTCTGTCTGTGTGAGATGCTTGAGTGCCTTTGGGGAACTGAGGGAGGGGTGATGCATGTGAGCATTTGGGTGTCTGTGGGTTAGTTGGGGTGTTTCAAAGGAAAGGTGTTCCAATAGGCTTGTAGATTGGCTTCCTGATGGAATCTGCCGAGTCATTATTAAAGTCTGCTGATCATTCTTCCTGCTCCCAGCCTCTCCCAACCACTCAGTCATATTAATCGCCTCACTATTCTGGGTGAGGCAAGAAAGAAGTGGGCCTCTTTGGACAGCATTCTGGGTACTCACTCACTAGATTTTCACTTATTTCTGTCTGAGAAATTGTGAACCACATGGGTCTCCAATGATGCTGAGTGTGCTGCCTTGGGGAAGAGGTGACACAGGTAAAGTTCAACTGTTCTTACCTTCTTCAATGCATCTATTCTTGGGTTTTGTTTTGTTTTTTACTTCAACAATGTGCTGGAACTTTTTCACTTGACTATCAGACTCCACAGATGTACTGTGATAATGGATAGCTGCCAAATTTGATGTCTTCTTGGAGAGACGATGTCAGAAAGCTCCTATTCTGCAGTCTTCCTGACATCACCTATATGTGTATGTGCGTGTCTTATCTCCCTAATTTGACTGTAGACTCCTCGAGGGTAGGAATTTGGGGTCCTATTCTGCCATCCTGCAATTAAGTGGTTCAAAGTCTGTAGCACTGATTGACAGATATACGGAGGGTCATAAAACACATATTGACTACCCTACCCCAAAGATATGGGGTTAGAGTCTGATAGTCTGTTTTCATTTTTTGCTTTCAAGGGAGCTTGATGAAAGGATCCACAAACACAGTATGATGCCAATCCAAGGTCGCAAGCCTTCTTTATTAAAATCTGTGAGGATTTCCTTCCTCCCTCCCTCTTTTCAGCCTTAATTCTCCTACTTAGAGGTGGCAGGGTGGCAGCAGACATCTTGAGAGACTCGGAGACTCAGAGGCCCATACCCACTTGTGTTCAGGTGTTGACCAAGCTCCTATTACTCAAGGAGGCCTCATAAGTCCCTGCTGAGGGGGGGGCATAGGTGGGAGGGTTGGCCTGAGGCAAATGTGGTAGACAGTGGCTGTTGAGATGGCCTTCCTTGCTGCTCTGTGGTGGGTGCAGGGCCACGGCCCCGGCCCAGGCCAGGGATATGGGAAGGGGCTCAGGAGGCTATTAGACAATTCGAGGCTCTGAGATCTGGCAGACATAGAGGTCTAGGAGTCTACAGATGAATGTGGCATTTGGCATCCCAGAGAGTCAGTCTAGGAGAGTGGGAATACCATGGCATTTAGCACGGGAAGCTTTAGCTCTGTCACTTTTTGGCCCCATGACTTTGAAAATGTGCTTTAACATCATTATTATATTAGTTGTCAAATGAGGATAGTTATAATGTCCTACATACTCTTTCCAACAGTCACATTCAGTCATAGCAGCTTCTGACATCTTCAACAGGAGAACGTGCCTCATAGACATGGTCCTTTGTGGAAGTGAGGTCACAGGATAATAGAGGTGGAAGTTCCACCTGCACCCTTACTTACTTGGAGCCCAAGACTCAGAGGAGAAATGACCAACCTGCCCATGTCATATGGCCTGCACAGAGCTGGAGCTTAAGCCCCCATCTCTAGGTTGGTGTGGCTTTCTGGGAGAAACAGGGTTGGTAATAGTCTCATCCTCAGCGGGGTAGTAGAGAGACCACAGGTGTGGAGCCAGACACATCAGGGTTTGCATCATGGCTCCACAGCTGCCAGTCATGTGAACTTCTACAGACGGTTTCATCTTTCCAAGCCTCTGTTTTTAGGAAGCTATAAAACGCTGGAAGTGGATCTACCCCACGGGGCTCTCAGGAGGGTTAAATGGGAGGGTATATGCAGAGTATTTTGAGCACAGCAGCTGCCTAGTGCTTGATGGTTGCTGTTACTATTCACTGCGCAGAAGAAAATCTATGCAGTGGCTGCCCCGTACATGAAGAACTCGCTAGGGAATGAGTTCCAGGCTCTACAATAACTGACATTTTTTCTGATAATGGGGGCTATTTCTGTCAGCTAGCTAATGGTAATAAGTGTTCTGTACTGGATAATGTTTATTCTTAAGGACATTAGGTCATTAAGAGAGAATGCAATATGTTTACATGTGGTGTGGTACTTACAGGAATAAACTTAAGACTTTTTATAGCAAACACTATAACCTGGAACGAATTATCTCCCTGAGACTTGCGGACACCATGGGGGCCCTCTGCCTCACCTACCATGGCTCTGAGTATGCCTTGTCTTATCGAACAACTTCTCATCGGTCAGTGTGATAAACGGTGTCTGGGCCCACAGTGCTTAGGGCTCAGATGTGCCACCACCCATCCTCCAAACACTGTCCCTGGAGTTGCATTCTCCAGCACGATGGGAGCTTTGAAGCATTTCAGAACCTCCTGTGGGCTCCCTGACCCCCCTGTCAGAAGGCCTTCCTGCTTTTGGGGCTCTCTAGCTGGACGCTGAGTTTTCTGGCTGATTGCAGCAGTTGCACAGTCATTGACATCTGTAACTTCCAGACCACTCCATTCCAGAGACACAGAAAAAAACAGATACCACTGTGGGAACCTGGAAGCTGGGACTTTCCTGGTTTTAGCATCCTGGGAACCACCATGGTTCTGGGCAAACTGGGGCTATGGACTCAGTTTCCACAGAGAATGACAATGGAGGATCTGAGTAGATATCCATGTCTTCCTTCCTTCCTTCCTTCCAAGTCGGGGGTCTCACTCTGACTCTCAGGCTGAAGTGTAATGACATGGTCACAGCTGCAGCCTCAACCTCCTGGGCTCAGGCAATCCTCCCACCTCATCCTCCTCAGCAGCTGAGACTACAAGTGTCTGCCACCATGCCCAGGTTATTATTATTTTTTTTTTTTTGTAGAGATGAGATCTCGCTATGTTGCCTAGGCTGATTTCAAACTCCTGGACTCAATCAATCCTCCCACCTTGGCCTCCCAAAGTGTTGGGATTACAGGCATGAGCCACCACCTGACCCCAAGTACTTCTTGAAAGGGGCTCCTGGGGAAGAGAGGTGTGCCCAGGAAGAGTAGGGGCTGGGTAGGACAGACCTGTTTAAACACCTGCCACTGCCCAGGTCTGTGTGATGTTCGCAACCATAGTTTCCAGCCCATAACATCAAAACAACACTTTTTGTATATCGTTGTGTATTAGTGAGCCACTGTTGTCGTTGTCTCCAGAGCCAACCACAGGATCAGCACTCAGAAGGCCCTCCGTCAATTGTTTGAAAAATATCTTGGGACTTATTATCTTTGAATAGCTCTGAAATCTGTGTGTGATCCCAGTCTATGGCTGAGGGCCCCAGGTCTGTTTAGTCGTACTCCCTTTCCCAGGGAGCGAGCTGCCCCGCTTGGTTCTAGAGAGTCCACCTGTGGACTGAGGCTTCTGGCCACACCATGCAGGGGCTGCACTCTGCTTGTCTGCAGGGTGGGGCGGGGAGACCTCTGCTTCTCAGGGCAGCCTGGATGCTGCCCTTGACTTTGCAGGGCCCAGGTGGCGCTGCTGCTGCTGCAGGACCGGCTGCTGCTGGGCAGCAGGGTCTAGGCGCCTCAGCTTCCACCAAGTGCCAACTGTGCCCACAGGGGCCTGGCTGCAGGCGGGGCTGCCTCCAGTGGCTGTGTGCTGGGGGGGAGGGTTTCCAGTCAGCAAAGTGAGAACCCCCTGCTAGGCAAGACAGCTCGTTTCTGAAATAACAAAGCCAGGCTAGTGTCCAGCAGAAACCTCCCGCTGTTCTTTGCCGTTTACTGAAATAAGCACAGTTTCCACATCTCTGGAATCCTGGCTGTGTGGAGATAATTCAGAGAGCGGCTTAGCTGACCTGACCTGCTAAGCGTGTGTTGTCTCCGCTTCTAGTCTAAAACCAGAGCAGGAGGCACGAGAAGGAGGAGGGTGCCCGTACAGCAGTGACAGCTTTCTGGGCTCTGTGATGTGCACTTCCTCCTTCATTAGAAATCACCAAGGAAGCTGAATTCCAAGTGCTCTTTTTGCCCCTTCTCCACTTCAAAGGACTGTGCGATGCGCTCATTAAAATTAATAAGAATTACAAGCCTGCCGTGAGCTACCCTCATTCCTTGTGCATGTCCAGGGGACAGAAGGGAGGCAGCTGCTTCTCGTTAGTGTGATGGGGTGTGCGACAAGATACTGCATTTGCCCCCAGTGCTCTGGGGTGCCACAACCAGAAGGCCCTACAGCTTGGAGGGGCAGGTTCTGTGTGTGTCGAGGGCATTCCTATGCTCCCATGCACATCCACGGGGGAGCATGAGCTCATCTGGCTATCTGGCTGACGGAGTCTTGACCACACCCGGGCCCAACTGCGTCCAGCGCCTGGCTTTTCTCACAAAGGCCCTCCTGTGAGGCTGAGGGGCAGGGAGCATGACATCTTCTCACATATGTGGGGCCTGGATTGAGGAGCTCTGTGGTCTAAGCTGTGGGTTTAGGGCAGAAGGAAATGAGCAGGGACAAGAAGGGTGGGGCCGCCCGGCAGCTGACCCGACTCTCCACAGGCCCAGTACCCTTGGTCACGGCTGACACAGGCAGGCAGGCTCATGCAGGCTCTACCTGGCTGCTTTGCTTGCTCTGGTTTCAGCCATCGTTTCCACCATCAGGGCTCTGGGACTGAGTGTTGTTTGCCTTCCCTCAGGACCTCAGGCCTGCACTGTGCCTTCAGCCCACGGTTCTTAGAAACACAGCCTTCCAGTAGTTCCTGGCCTCTGAAGAGCAGCTTTGGCTGTACATGGGGGACCAGCACAGAGGCAGAAGTCCCAGCAGGCTGGGTCCTGCCACACGGTAGAGGCATAGGGTTTGGAGCCCTGACATGGAGTCAGGAGACTTTGCTTTGAGCGAAATTCACACCATCAAGTGTCCACCCCTGTTTCTTTCTTTCTTTTTTTGAATTGAAGTCTCACTCTGTCACCCAGACTGGAGTGCGGCGGCAGGCTCCTGGCCACCACAGCCTCGACCTGCTGGGCTCTGGCGATCCTCCCACCTCACCCTTCCAAGTAGTTGGAACTACAGGCACACGCTACCATGCCCGGCTAATTTCTTTGATTTATTGTCGAGATGAGGTCTCGCCAAGTTGCCCAGGTGGGTCTCAAACCTGTGGGCTCAGGCAATCCACTCGTCTCTGCCTCTCAAAGTGCTGGGATTACAGGCTGAGCCACCAAGCCCGGCTCCGCCCCTGTTTCTGATGCTCAGTGACCCGAGGCACAGAATGCCACGAGCATGCCATTTCGTAGTCAAGGAAACTGAAGATGAAAGAGAATTATAACCAGTCCATGGTTTTGTGGTTGAAGTGCTGGGATTTGAGTCCAGGCCTGTCTGGTTGTAGAGTCTTTTACTGGCTTGCTGTGTGACCTAAGATGGTCACTTCACTCTCTGAACTCGCTTTTCTTCGGGAGCACAGGGACAGTGCCTCAGTCTGCTTGGAGAGATGTAACAAATACCATAAATTGGGTGGCTTAAAGTACAGAGATTTATTCCTCACAATTCTGGAGTCTGAAAGTCCAAGATTAAGGTGCCAGCAGGGTTGGTATCTCCTGAGGCCTCTCCATGGCTTGCTGATGGCACCTTCTTGCTGTGTCCTCACATGGCCTCTCCTCTGTGCATACACATCCCTGGTGTCTTCTTTTTTTTTTTTGAGTTGGAGTCTCCCTCTGTTGCCCAGACTGGAGTGCAGTGGCCGCTCCCGGCCTCTGCAGCCTCGATCTGCTGAGCTCCGGCGATCCTTCTGCCTCAGCCTTCCGAGTAGCCGGAATTACAGGCGCGCTACCACGCCCAGCTGATTTTTTAATTTTATTGTAGAGATGAGGTCTCGCCTGCCCAGGCAGGTCTCGAACCCGCGGGCTCAGGCAATCCACTCACCTCAGCCTCCCAAAGGCACAGGATTACAGGCTGAGCCACCAAGCCCGGCTCCTGGTGTCTTCTTATAAGGACATCACTTGATTGGATCAGGGCCTACCCTTATGGCTCATTTAACCTTTCTTACCTCCTTGAAAACCCTGTCTCCAAGACAGTCACATTGGGGGTTAGAGCTTCAAATTTTGGAGGGACACAGTTCAGCCCACAACAGATATTAATGGTAATAATGTGAAGTTGAAATTGAGAAACTCCTTCAAATGTGCTTTCCTGGACCATGGTATGCCTGGAAGTCTTCTAACCTGTCTCTGAAAGATGGAAAAATGAGCAGAACCACCCTATTCTTCCAAGTGCACAACTTCTAAGTCTTGTTTGCACCGAGTGCCTGCAAAGTGTGGATTATGGTGGAATCCCAACCAGTGCTTCCAAGAGAGCTGCCTGCAGGGTCTAGACCACCCCTCCATAGCTTCAGTGCCCATAATAGTCACCTGGGAGCATGTTAAAGTGTAAATGCCCATCTATCCAGCCCCCTGGGTGATGTCCGTGTGGCAGTCCATGGACCACTCTTGAAGAAGCCACTGCCCGCTCAAGAGTGTCTGCCACTCCCCACCTGCCATGTGCCAGGTGCTTCTGGGTGGTGGTTCTCATGCTTCCCACAACAACTAGTGAGAGGCACCTTGCTGCTGTCTCTGTCTTGTATGTAAAGACATGGCACAGAGGCCACACGAATGACAAGGGAGGATTGGGCCGGGCTCCAGAGCTGGCTGCTGACCACCGTGCTACACAGCCTCCTGTTTGGGGTGGGCAGAGCCATGTTCCGTGCAAGGTGACATCAAGCAAGTCAAGCCAGGAGGAAACTGTGGGAGGGGATTTATTTACATATGTTATCTCATGAAATCCTTCCTTATTCGATTCTATTTTTGCAGATGAGAAAACTGAGGCAGAGAGAGATTAAGCAACTTGCCCGAGGTTGCTCAGCTTTTTGAGGGCAAGAATGGAGGTGCAGACCTGGGACTGCCTCCCTCCCCCACTGTGGCCTGCAACAGAGGCCTCCCCTCCTACTGCCGTCTTGCATTTCAAACCTCAGCGCTTCTCCCAGTATGCTTCTCGGGCCGTTGGCACCCGCATCCTGTAGGAACTTGCTAGAAATGCCCCACCCCAAACCTGCCGAATCACCCTCTAGGGGCAACCTGGCCATCTGTGATCTAACACGCCCCCCAGGATTCTGGTGTCTCCTAATTCTGGTGACCGCTGCGCGGCTTAACCAGCCGGCAGGGTTTGCTTTTCCCAGGAGCTCAGTGTGTGTCTCCAGCACGCCCTGTTGACTGACCCACATTGCATCTGATTTTCTATATTTTCACCAGGTTTCTCAGAACCCCCTACAGCAGGGACCAGGTCCCACATTTTTCCAAGGGCAAGAGCTGAGCTCAGTATCTGCTGGCGACAGGCGCCAAGTGTCAGCAATGACCTTGAATTCACGTTGAGGTTTGGCTGTGTGATTTAGAGTTGGGCCAAAAGCCAAATGCTCTTAAGTCATTCACAGGTTATAACTTATTTACAACAGCAGGATGTGTGCTAGACTCTTATTGAACCCTTCAGCTGATGGAATAAATCATTCATAATTAATCATTCTGCTAAGGTGTGAAGGTGTGTTTGCACTCCCTTGCAAACATAGTCTCATCACCCCTTGGTCTACTTACTGGCTTGGGGCCTGACCGTCTCCCAAGAGGAGCTATCAGGGCGGCACGACGGGAAGGTGGGGACTGCAACGTGGCTTCTTCCCTACCTCTGTCCTTGAACAACCTCACGTCTCTCAGGGACCTCAAGGAGAAATAACCTCCAGGTGGGCAGGAGACCATCACTCCCTCTTCATTTTTTCCAGGTGAAATCTTCTGAGCAAACAGTCGACTTTTCATTCAAGGGGAGAGTTTACACTCAAATCAGTCTGCCTCCATGAAGTAGTCTTCCGACTACTCTGTAGCATTTGGACTTTTTAATGGGGAGGTAACGTTTCCAGGGCAGGAACTTTGGATTTTACTTTCTGAACTCTGGCGATGCTGCCCTCTCCAAGTGAGCACTCAGTGGGGCTCTCGGGTGTTTGAACTGATCCACTCAGCTTATTCTTATAGGTGCCAGGGGCAGTGCGGTGCAGTGGAGGATCACGGGCGGGGGTGACAAGCCAGCCCTGGGCCCCAGCTCTATCCCGGACAAGCTGCACGAACTGGGGCAAATCCCTAGGTCTCTTGGGCTTCTGCCTTCCTTCTGGAAGACATGATTCAATTGGATGGTCTCTGAGATTCCCTCCTGCTCTGGATGCTCATTGACTCATGAAGGTGCCACGTGGACGTGTGTTCACGCTGATCTGGCACGTTTGAACCTCCTCGCAAGGGTGTCACAGAGGACTACAGATGGTCGGTGAGGGAACAGTATGGAAAAAAGCAGAAGCACCTCAAGACTTAGAGGCTGGAAAATAAGAAAAGCAAAAAACAGTGAGGTGGTCCTGGTGTTCATCCACCCCTCAGTGCAGCCCTGAGGTTCCATTGCTGATGGCCAGTAACAGGACCTCAGGAGGGGCATGTTGGAGAGCTGGGCACAGGAGAGTTCATTTTTTGGAAAAAGGTTTGAGGAAATCTGTCCCCAGTGGCAGGCGGACAGGTCTTGGGGGCAGTACAGTACAGCGGGTATGTGCATCAGGGCTTTTCTGCAGAGCCCTCTTTGTGGGGGGGCTGAGCCAGAATACCGTGCTCATCTTGGAGCTTCAGACCACATTAATGCGGGCCCACCCTCAGGCCTCACCCAACCCCAGTTGGCTCCCAAAGGTGCTGTCTCCAAATACCATCACCTTGGGGTTGGGGTTCAATATATGAGTTGGGGGGCCACAATTCAGTTCATAGTAGAAGGTGATGGTGGACAGTTCATCTGTAGGCACTCAGTGTGGGTGGCTGTGGCTGTCCATCAGAGGAACAAAGACACACTAGCGTATGTCCAGAGGGACAGGCAGCCAGGGTGGGGAAGGGAACGGGTGATGGGAAGATTTCAGATAGAGAACATTTTTTAAATATTTGGAGGACAGTTTTGTGGAAGGTGGATTAAACTAGTTTTGCATCTCTCTGGGGTGCAAACCGGGCTGACTAGGGACACAGCAGGGGGGCAACTTTCAAGTTCCTTCCAGTCCTGAGAGCTGAATATCTGGTTTGCTGCCCCCCTAGCAGTCAGCTAGAGCCTCTTAATCATATTCTAGGATAACTTGATAGAATTTCACATTCCACCCTTACAGCGAATTTCTGGCATACTTCACTACAAGCCACTGCTTGGCAATGGTCTTAGCACTATTTCATTTTCTGATGCAGGGTTACTAATAGGGCACATGCAATTGGTTGGTTGGTTGACGGAAAACCATTTGTTTTTGTCTTTCTGTTTCATTGTGCTGACAGTTTACTGTTAAGGAAAATAATCAGGTTGAATTAGAGTGTCGTGATGCAAAACAGAAAGATTAGGTGCCATTGAACCTGTTGTCGGGAAGAGTAGAGACGTGATTTTGGCAGATGCTGGACATGGCAGGCTGCTGTGGAGGGTGACCCAGAGAGGGGCAGGGCTGGCCCTGTGACATCAAGGGCGCGACAGTGAGCGACAGGCGTCACTGCAGGATCGTGGGGGAGCTGTCTTGCTCTGGGGCCTCCGCACCCTCAACTCACTGGGGGCCCTGTCCCTCCCACCCAGTGAGACCTCCATGTTGCCAGCCCAGGGGTCCTGGCCCTGCCTGTATCTTGTAGTACTCTCCTGACTGGATGCTGTGAGGGTGGCAGTGCCACTTGCTGTCTCGCTGTGTCCTCTGCCTCCCCTCCACTGCCCTGAGGTTCCTCCCTGAGCTTTTCCTCATGCGTGTCCCTCGGGGTGGCACCTTCTCTCTGGGTGATGTTCTCCTGGCCCCTGTCTCCAGTTGCTATCATGCACTGATGAGCCCGTTTCACATGCCTGTCGCACCCCTGCCTGCGGCACGGGCATCCCTGCTTCAGTGCATCTCAGATGGAGCCAGGCACTCCCTGTTCTTCCCTCCTGCTCTCCCTCCTTGGGGAGGCTCACCACCCACCGCCTGCACACCCAGGCCTCACATTTGGTCGTTCTCAAGGCTTCCAGCACTGCCTTCCAAGTGCCTCTCCAGCCTGGACAGTGCTTCTTATCCTCCCAGACTCCACCCACGGTGACCCATCCTCATCACAGCCTGCTCCGCCTGGCTGGCTTCAAGCTTTGCTCCTTTCAGACTCTTCCACAAGTGTCACCAGATGCCTCCTAAACACGAATCTTCGTGATCCTCCAATAGCTCCCACCACTGATGGGTACACAATAGCCTCCTGAGGCTTTCCTCATCCCCTAGGCCTTGTTAGGACCCCTCCCTGGGGGCATCCTCGGTGCCTTTTGATCATTATTTTATGTGTGCTGCAGTTGTCTGACTGCTTTCCCAACTTCCCCAGCAGACTCTGAGCTCTGCCCTCTTACAGCCAGCGCCCAGAGCAGCATGCATCACACAGCGCCTCGTGCGGCATCTGCCTCCATCCTGGCGGGGTCGAGTCCGGCTGCTTGGCCGTCAGGATCTTCTTCCCCTGTCTTCCCCGTTCTCTCCCAGGCTGTATGTGGCTCCCAGTGCCAGCACCAGGGGAGCAGCCCTGGGCTTCAGAGCCACAGAGCACTGCTCTTGTCCTGGCTGTGCCACGCTGTGTGATGAGTCTTTTTTTCTTTTCGACCTCCTAGGCTCAGGCGATCCTTTCACCCCCCATGCCTGGCTAATTTTTTGAGTTTTTGTAGACACGAGGTTTTGCCATATTGCCCAGGTTGGTCTTGAACTCCTGGGCTCAAGTGATCCTTTTGCCTCGGCCTCCAAAAGTGCTGGGATTGTAGGTATAAGCCCCTGTGCCAGGCCAGGTGAGTCGTTTTTATAGCCAGACACACGTGAATGTGCTTTGTAAACCAATACTTTATTTTTATGCAATTGCAAGCCATTTCTGCAGGACAGCAGGGGTGTGTGTGTGTGTGTGTGTGTGTGTTCCATAGCCATAACTCACTCCTCAAGACGATGTTCTGTCCTATGGTTTCTGCTCTGATTTTAGAGGACATTGCATCTACCTAACAAAACAAGACTAGGAGTTCCTGGCAGGAAAGTCCTCAGTTCTAAGGGCGGAGTTGGTGTCACAGCAGGACAGAGCATGATCTGTATGCAATATCAAGTGCTTCCCACCCCTTCTCTTGCAGAGTCACCTGCACCGAATTTCTTTTAGTTTCTGCAACAATGTGGTCTATAAATAGTCATGAACTCCTAATCACACGTAAACATGTCCATGAAAAAGATTATTAAATTAAATCTGATTGTCTTGTTTCTTTCCTAGTTATTCTCTGTGTACGTGTCTGCTGTTCATTGGCTTGGTTTGTGGTCATTGGTAATCACCAGCAGATAGACAGAAGCAGTTGCCAAGGACTTAAGAGCACTGTGTGGGAGAAAACTTAGCACTGAGAAATTCTACCCTCTGGCTTAATTTGGTCTGGGACTGAGTTATGACAGCATTCTTCACTCTTGGTCCAGTGATCTGAGAGATAGTCCTGTGGGGTCACGGTACCCCTCTTGCCGTGAATTAGAGTAGAAGGGGTGGGGTAGACAGGGTCAGAGATCCCACACCACTACTCAGCACACCCAGGCTTGGGGGACAGGTGCTGGCAGGTCACGAGGACTCAGGCATTTTGCTGTAGAGCCAGTCAAATGAGGAGGCATCTAGTGAGGCACTCTCAGACCATCCCTGGCTCCCTCTCTCAGCTCAAGGTCATCTGCACACACCAATGGCTTTACCCACCCACGTTCCTGACAGCACCACTTACGCACGTTTACAGAGAGTTTTGGATGCTGGTTGGGTTCAGGTGCAAGAATAAGAGCCGGGAGGCACTGACTTGCTGGACAAGCTCTCCATTCCTTAAGGAGTGGGATGTACCTTGGTTGCATTCAGGACTTAGGGACGTGTCATTTGGCCTCCTCTGTCCTGTAGTTGTATGATTTTTAGGGCAAGTGCCATTTCCTTTGGAAACAATATCAGCAGGTGAGCTGTGCATAACTGTCCATGACAGTTACACCCATGACCTTGAAGAGATGAAAACCTGTCGTTTTTTTGTCTCCTTATGTTTGTGTGTGATATGAGAAAGGAGGTCTCTTGGGTCACGTGTGTGCGTGTGCTAAAGGAGGCTATGCATCGCCTGTGCATCAACCAACTTTGATCTTATTGTTTTCTACAGGAGACATGGGGAACAAAGGACAGAAAGGCAGTGTGGGTCGCCATGGAAAAATTGGTCCCATTGGCTCGAAAGGTATTTGTGATGCAGTTCTTGCCTCATATTTCCTCCCAGGCTCACAACATCTGGATGCTCTGAGAATAACTGGACTGAGCCGTCTCTCCTGGCGTTCTTACTTATTTTTGTGTGCTTTATACATGATAAGTCTGTCACAATGCTGACATTGTGGGAGTGATCAGAGTTCATTGCTGGCTCTGTGCCCACTGGGTGGGGGGACGTGCTCCCCACTCTGCAGGATTTACATAGCACCCCAGGATGGAGGGTCTGGAGCTAGTGTGCTTGGGCTTTCCAGCTACAACTTCCTTAACAAGTTTGATAACACTTAGAGCCTCATTTTGTGTGTGTGTTGGTGTCTCACTCTGTTGCCCAGACTGGAGTACAGTGGCACAGTCACAGCTTACCATAGCCTCCAACTCCTGGGGTCAAGCAATCCTTCCACCTCAGCCTCCTGAGTAGCTGGGACTACAGGCATGTGCCACCACACTCAGCACATTTTTAAAAATCTTTTTAAAAATCTTTTAAAATTTTTTTTATTTTTTGAGTTGGAGTCTCACTCTGTCACTCAGACTAAAGTGCGGTGACTGGGAGCGGAGCCCAGCCTCGACCTGCTGGGCTCCGGTGATCCTTCCGCTTCAGCTTTCCAAGTAGCTGGGACTACAAGCGTGTGCTACCATGCCCAGCTAATCTTTTGGTTTATTGTAGAGATGAGGTCTCGCCAAGTTGCCCAGGTGGGTCTTGAACCCGTGGGCTCAGGCAATCCACTCACCTCAGCCTCCCAAATCACGGGATTACAGGCTGAGCCACCAAGCCCAGCTATTTTTAAAATCTTTTTTGTAGAGGTGAGGTCTCGCTATGTTGCTCAGGCTGGTCTCAAACTCCTGGATTCAAGCGATCCTCTCTCCTTGGCCTCCCAAAGTACTGCGATTACAGGTCTGAGTAACTGTGCCCAGCTACTTAAAGCCTCGCTGAAGTTACTGATGGACCATGCTCAGGAAGCACTGTGTCTGTTCACCCCCAGCTTGGGTCTCTTAGGCTTTTTAAGATGACGAGATGATTCTCAATGAAAACAGGACACAGGATGGCAGCAGCAGGTGTGAAACTGACAACACCTGGGCTTAGATAACACCCATGGATTCAAATGGTGCCAGCTCTGCTCCTGCATTTGACTCGCACAACCTTGGTGAGGTGGGTAGGTATTATCATTTCCATGGGAAACTGAGGCCAGCTCGGAAGCACACTGTTCTTGTGCCCCTCCCCCTGCCATCAGTCACCAGACATTTTCTGAGTGCCTGGCTTGTTCCACGCCTGTGCTGGGGGCTCTGGAGGGCAGAGTGGGAGCAGCAAGGAGCTGGCAGTCCCTGAGCTCCCCATGTGTGACCTCATGGAAATCTCCCTCCAGGTCCTACCAAGGTGCCAGCAATGAGGAAACAGCTGGGCAGTCAGTGGTGGGGACAGAGGTGCCCTGAGAACCAGCCACAGGGAGGACATCTGGCTGTGGTCTGCCCCATTCTTTTTCTTTTCTTTTTTTTTTTTTTTTTTGAGTTGGAGTCTTACTCTGTCACCCAGACTGGAGTAAGATTCCAGTGGCTGCTCCCGGCCACAGCAGCCTTGACCTGATGGGCTCCGGCGATCCTTCGCCTCAGCCTTCCAAGTAGCTGGAACGACAGGCACACGCTACCATGCCCGGCTTTTTTTTTTGAGTTGGAGTCTCACTCGGTCGCCCAGACTGGAGTGCAGTGGCCGCTCCCGGCCACCACAGCCTCGCCTGCTGGGTTCCGGCGATCCTTCTGCCTCAGCCTTCCGAGTAGCCGGAATTACAGGCATGCGCTACCACGCCGGCTGATTTTTTTTTTTTTTTGATTTATTGTAGAGATGAGGTCTCGCTGTCCAGGTGGGTCTTGAACCCGCGGGCTCAGGCAATCCACTCACCTCAGCCTCCCAAAGGCGCGGGATTACAGGCTGAGCCACCGAGCCCGGCTATGCCCGGCTTTTTGATTTATTGTAGAGATGAGGTCTCGCCAAGTTGCCCAGGCGGGTCTCGAACCCACGGGCTCAGGCAATTCACTCACCTCAGCCTCCCAAGGCATGGGATTATAGGCTGAGCCACCGAGCCCGGCTGTCTGCCCCATTCTGGTACTGGCCCTTGCACCTCCTTCATCTGCCTCAGAGCCAGTTAACCCACGCACCTTGAGGCCACAGTCTGGGGTTTGAGCTGTGAGAGGGTTTGGATGGTTTGTTCTGATCTACAGACACAGGCCGCCCCTAGCCACAGCCTGTCCCAGAAAGAAAGGGGTCTTGACCAGGAGAGTGATGGGGTAGGTGACCAGCTCAGGGGTGTCTCTTCTGTAAAACCTGTGGGAAACAGCCGCCCTGTGATGGCCAATTCAGGAAAGAACACACAGACAGGCATAGTGTCATGAGGGATAGGTAAGCTTTAAAAAACTTAAAGTCATGGTAAAATATTTATAGCATAAAGCTTATCATTTTTACTATTTTAAGTGTACCGTTTTTTAATGGCATTAAGTACCTTTGCAATGTTGCACAGCCATTACCACCATCCATTCCAAATCTCTGTCATCACGACACAGAGAAGCACTGTGTCCACTCAGCAGTAGCTCGCCAGTTTCCCTCCCCCAGCTCCTGGTCACCTCTAATCTGCTTTCTATCTCTATGAATTTATGTATTCTAGGTATTTTGCATAAGTGGAATCATAGCAATATTTGTCTTTTGGTGGCTGGCTTATTTTGCTCAGTAAAATGTTTGCAAATTTCATCTATGTTGTAGCATCTGTCAGAACTCCCTTTTTAAGGCTAAATGATATTGCACTGTATGGATATACTACATTTGTTTATCCATTCACCTGCCGGTGAACACTGGGGTTCTTTCTGCCTGCTGGTTACTGTGAATACTGGGGTACTGTGTACTGGCATCCAAGTAGGCATGTGTGTACTTTTAATATACCAGTATGAGCTCTGGACAAATTTCAGCATCTCACTAAGAGACGACTTGTCAAAACCACCCTCATTTGACTTTGCTTATTTGATTTGCTTTGTCCCTGAGATTGTCATCCTGCGTTCTTGCCAAGTTGCATTTTTATTTTCAAGCCGCTGGTGTTGATAAAAGAATGCAAAGGAATCAGTCGGATGGAGACTGCCAAGCTTTTTCCCTCTTTACGTGAATGGAATCAGAATCTACACGCATGGGGGTTGCTGCTCCTTCTCAGAGACATTTAGCCTCTCTCATTGAGAAGAAAGAGAATGCCTTAGAAATACTCATGTGACTTAATATAAATCCCCATTGTTTAATTTTAGAGTAGCTGGAAAGCTTTGCTGGCATAATTTTGTTCAATCTCCTTGTTGAAGGAAGTTGATGAAACTTGAGAGGGCAGAGTGGTTGGGTGGCTTGTCCTATCTAGCGGGAGACTGGCGTCTGAACTTTTCTAGGGCACCATGCTAGCCAAGAAGAACTTTGCATCATGAGATTATAACCAGTTTGCTCTTTTTGGATTAGGTTATCTCTTAATTCCACGCTAGCTCTACTGGATTCCGCCCTGCTCTGTCTGAATTTTCCTGCTGTCATAAGGGGCATGCATGGAGCTGCCATCAGCAGGATATCTGATCGAATAACCTGGATTTTCCAGACTTGATGTGAAGAATGACCATCTGATAATCTGTAACACTCCATGATACATATATGGTCCATATCACATAAATAGAGCCTGAAGAATGAGTTACCTATAAAATAGAGCTCCTATACTTCACATCACAAAGAGTGTCTGGGAGAAATCCCAGGGCTTTATACATAAGAGAAATAACATTTTAAACCTTGATATTTTTGAACTCTTGGAATATATCCACATGTGCTTGATGACTTTGACCTTATTTTTCATTTTCAGGTGAGAAAGGAGATTCTGGTGACATAGGACCCCCTGGTCCTAATGGAGAGCCAGGTATGGCATCAAGGGTTCAAGGATTTTTAATAAAATGCATTAAAAATTGTGCTTTTGAAAAAAAAAGTAAATTATTAAATAAAACTGCAGCAGGCTGGAAAATAGGTCGTGCATGTAACGGACTGACACCTGTCAATGACACTCTTGTGTAGATGCTGTAATGTTTGATTTCCTGTTACCTAAATGTGTCAGAGATCTTCTTAGGAGTGTAGTTGACCTCACCACCATAGATTGTTCCACCTGTATGCATAACTAGACTCAACGACACCTGACCTAAAGCGAGCATTCTTTTTTTTTTTAAGATGGAGTCTCATTCTGTCAGCCAGGCTGGAGTGCAGTGGCCTGCTCACGGCCACTACAGCCTTGACCTGCTTGACTCAGGTGATCCTTCCATATCAGCCTTCCAAGTAGCTAGAACCACAGGCATGCACCACCATGCTCAACTAATTTTCTTTTTGATTTATTGTAGAGACGAGGTCTAGCCATGTTGCTCAGTCTGGCCTCGAATCCCTGAGCTCAGGCCATCCTCTCACCTCCGCCTCCCAAAGTGCTAGGATTACAGACTTGAGTCACCACGCCCAGCTGAACATTCATTGTTTATCTTCTATGGGCATTAAAGATCTCCTCCTTCCTTTTACCACTAAACTTCTCAGAATGCACATCTGTGCTTTGTGGATTTTCCCCTGTTCCAGAGTACTTGCTGCTGACTCAGTGACACTCCACTGAGATTGCCCCCCTCAAAGGTCACCAGGGACTTCCAGGTCCAGATCAAGTGAACTTAACACAACTTCCCCATTGGGCATCCACTCTGCTGCTGCATGACCAGGACGTCCCCCTACCCCCTTTCCTTTGGCCTGCCCTCCTGTCCATCATTCTCTGTTCTCTTCTGCCCAAAGCTCCCTCTGTAACCCTTCTGTTTTCTCCCAGGACAGTGACCTCCTCTGCTCTCTGGGATAGCCCTCAACGCACATGGTGCTTCCCAGTGGCCCACAGTAGGTCGAGGCCACAGGTACAGTGTCTGGTGGGTATTAAACTGGGGTCCAAGTGACATGTCTTTCTCAGAATTACTCTTCCACCCACCAGATGTTCTACACTGCACGTCCAACATCCTCACATCTCACACTGCATGCTCACCTCCTCACGTCCCAAACTGCACGCTCATCCTCCTCACATTCCAAACTGCACGCTTACCCCCCTCACGTCTCACGCTGCACACAAATCCCCCTCACGTCCCACGCTGCACACTCATCCTCCACACATCCCACCCGGCCTCGGAATCCCCCCACCCCCACGCTGCACACTCGTCTCCCTCAATTTCCATACTTCATACTCATTCCCCACGCCCCCCGACGCACACTCATCCTCCTCACACCCCACACTGTACGTTCATCCCCTTCACATTGGACATTGCCTTCTCATCACTCTTATGGCGACACTGAATGCTCATCCCCCTCACACTCCACACTGCGCACGCATCTTCTTCACATCCCACACCACACACTGGCTTTCCTCACACCCCGCATCGCATGCTCCTTCCTCTGGCATCCGACGCTGCTCGCTCATTTCTCCCACACCCCGCACTGCACATGAATCGCCCTTACATTCCACACTGCGTGGTCACCCCCTCGCGTCTCACACTGCACACGCAGCCACCTCCCTCCTCCACCGCCCACTCATCCCCCTCACGTCCCGCACTCATCCTTCTCACGTCTCACTGCAGGCCTGTTCCCCTCGCGTCTCACACTGCACACTCATCCCCCTCACGCCCCACGTGGCTCACGCGTCCTTCTCATTTTAGGACTGCACTCTCACCCCCTCACACCCCACACTGCCCGCTCACCTCCGTGACGTCTCACAGGGCACTCCCATCTCCCTCACCTCCCTCCCGCACTGCACATCCATGCCCCTCACACCCCGCGAGGCTCACGTGTCCCTCTCACGTCCCACACTGCACGCTCGTCCCCTCGCGTCGCACACTGCACGCTCCTTTCTGTGACCTCCCCCGCATTTCTCACACGGCACGCTCGTCCCTCTCACATCTCAGTCTGCATTCTCGTCTCTCTCGCGTCCTGTGCTCATTTCCTCAGGTCCCACGCTGCTCACGCCTCCCTCTCACATGGCAAACTGCACACGAATCCCCCTCGTATCCCACACGGCATGCTCACGGCCCTCACGGCCCGTGCTGCACACTCATCCTTCTCGCCTCCCACACGGCATGCTCATTTCCCGTGCCACCCACACTGCCTGCTCCTCCCCCATTGCCCACCCCGCGTTGTCCTCCCCCTCACGCCCCACCCGCCTGCTCATTCTCTGATGCACCGTGAAGTGGCACCTCTCATTTTTCTTCTCCTGGACCGGCCACCTTCAGGCAGTCTATTTTGCCCCCAGGCTTTTTCTCTTCTGACCCTGCCACCACTGCCTCCCTGAAGTCTTGTCACTGCTCAGCTGGAGGACTGAGATAAGATCCTCACGCTGTGTGTTCTCTAGTCCTTTTCCCCAGTAAACGTTGACCCCAACAGATCCTGAAGAGATATTAGATTTAGGTGGAAGATAGTGTTTGAGTTTCTGGGATATTCTTTCTTCCTTTCTTTTGTGAGTTGGAGTCTCACTTTGTCGCCCAGGCTGGAGTGCAGTGGCACGCTCACGGCCACCGCCGCCTCGACCTGCTGGGCTCAGGCCATCTTTCCACCTTAGCCTTCCGAGGAGCTGGAACTACAGGCATGCGCTACCATGCCTGGCTAATTTTTTGATTTATTGTAGAGATGAAGTCTCGCCAAATTGCCCAGGCTGGTCTTGAACCCATGGGCTCACAGGCAATCCTCTCACCTTGGCCTCCCGAAGTGCTGGGATTATGGGTGTGTGTCACCGTGTTCTGCCTGTAATATTCTTCCAGTCAGGCTCCAACCTCCTCCTCCACCTTCAACCCATCAGCTCACCAGGCAGGACCCAGGAAGAGCACAGGTGCCTCCAGTGTATTCCCGGGGTATGGCTGGTGACCCTCTCTTCCACTAGCTGATGTGTCTGTGTGGGATACCCGGCATCCACTTGCTTAAGTAGTGTTGCTTCTTCCTCAGACATATTCTGTCTCCATTTGATTTCACTCATCTTTACGGTACCATCAAAGATCTTTTCCCCTGAGAACTATCTGATCCTTGGAAACCAGGGAGAAAAGAGAGGTGGTCAATTTCTGAATAAAATCCCATGTTTCAGCAACCCCCTCGATTCCCCTCCCACTGTGGGAGCTTTTCTGTCCTCTCAATAAATCTTGCTTTAAAAAAAAAATCCGTGTTTAAAAAGCTTCTCAGACCAGCCTGTGCAACATAGCAAGACTCTATCTCTACAAAAAAAGAACACGCATATAAAATTAGCAGGGTGTGGTAGCATGTGCCTATAATTTAACTATTCAGGAGGCTGAGGCAGTAGGATTCCTTGAGCCCAGGAGTTTGAAGCTGCAGTGAGCTATAATCATATCACTGCACTCCAACCAGCCTGGGTGACAGTAGGACCCCGCATCTAAAAAAAAAAAAAAAAAAGCTCTCCAAATATCACAGAGACAAGAAAGAGGAATGACTGCTGGAGAAATGTCCTTGCCTCTATGACTTTGTTCAGTCCAAGTGTGTCTGAAATCTAAATCTGCTGGTCATTGGAGGTTACTGAGTACCAACTCTTGGGGCCAGCTCAAGGCCCTCAGCAAACCTGAGTGACTTGGACAGTCTCAGGGGAACCGGAAGGATGCAGTGGCAGGGGAGGGAGAGAGAATGTCCCATGGCAAGCCCTTCCCACTGAGTGAGACACCTTGCCAGGCCTATGTGGTCAGAAAGTTTGGAAGGAAAATGAGAAAATGAATCCACTCACTTTCCCTTGGAGAGAGGTCTTCCAAAAGCCCCTATACTTCAAGCCACAGTGAGTTTGAAGATAAGTTTGATCTTAGAAAATTTATCTTAAACCTTCAATGAAAAAACAAAAACAACAACAGGCCAGGTACAGTGGCTCATCCCAGCACTTTGGGAGGCCAAGGCAGGAGGATTGCTTGAGTCTAGGAGTTCAAGATCGGGCTAGGCAATACAGTGAGACTTTGTCTCTGCCACTGGGCATAGTGATGTGCACCTATAGTTCCAGGTACTCAGGAAGCTGAGGCAGAAGGATTGCTTGAGCTCAGGATGTCAAGGCTGTGGTGAGCTGTGATTGTGCCACTGTACTCCAGCCTGGGTGACAGAGCGAGGTGTTAACTAACAAACAAAAACAAAACCAGAACTCCCATAGCACTTAAATAAATAAATAAAAACAATAGAGAAAACAAAAGCAAAACCCAACAAACATCAGGTTTCAAATGTCCAGATATAAACAAGGAGTCTTGTGTGTGGGAAGCAAAGGAGATGTTTTGGGTTCTGAGTGATTGCTGAAGTTTTAGAAGATAGAGTCAAACTTCTCCAGGATATATCAGACGAGAGAGTGGACTGAAGGTTTAGCACAATGGAATGTAGCAGAAAAAGATGGAAGTCTTGTCCTTATACCACAGCAATGGGGGTGGCAGTGGGGGAAGCTAGGCAGGCCCTGGCTCCGGATCTGTAGAAAGGTCGTGGTCCTCAGGGCCGTGGTGGAACCCCAGTGCCCCAAAGTCCCGTTTAGGAAAGTCAGGGTCCTTCCCAAAAGGGGCCAGGAAAAAAAAAAAACAAACACAAAAAAACATGCAATCTGAGGAATGGCTGGCAAAACTGGGATGCTTGGATTTAGTTCATTTTCTCCGTCAGCCAAGGACTTAGGAAAGCCTACCTGTTCTGGTGCAATGCCAGCACCGACACATTAAAGGAACTCCCTGCCGAGCCTGGGAGGCACAAACACTGGATTTTGGAGTTAGAATCAGTCAGCCTGCCTGCGTAGGCCCAGATCGGCTTCTGCAGACCCTGGGGTGCTGTCCACGGTGCTGAGAGCTGTGGGTTTCAACGTCCTCATAAAAGCAGGAAAAGCAGCAGCACGTGGTCATAGGTGTATGCGAATTCAAAGAACATGTGTATGCAAAGTATTTAGAGCAATGTCGGTTACCTAGAAAGGCACACAACATGTTATTATTTCAGTGGAGGAGATGGTGTCTCATCTGTGCTTGACATCTTGCCCAATCCGGCCACATCAGAATATGTGTATTTTTCCCTCTTGGGTATAAGGATAGAGGCTGTCTTGTGTGTGTGTGTGTGTGTGTGTGTGTGTGTGTGTGTGTGTGTGTGTGTGTGTGTGTATGTGTGTGTGTGTGTGTTGGAGTCTCACTCTGTCACCCAGACTGGAGTGCGGTGGCATGCTCCCGGCCACCGCAGCCTTGACCTGCTGGGCTCCCGCGATCCTTCTGTCTCAGCCTTCCAAGTAACCAGAACTACAGGCGTATGCTACCATGCCCAGCTAATTTTCTATTTATTTATTGTAGAGACGAGGTCTCGCCAAGTTGCCTGGATGGGTCTCAAACCCGTGGGCTCAGGCAATCCACTTGCCTCGGCCTCCCAAAGTGCAGGGATTACAGGCTGAGCCACCGAGCCCGGCCAAGGCTGTCTTAAGTGTTAATTCCTCCCTCCCTATTAGCTCTCATCTATGTGATTACTTATCATAAAACAAAGCAACCCTGTGGTAAAGTCCCCAGAGCCCTCCCCAACTATGAACCCTGCCAGCAGTTCCACATCTGCTTCTCAAGAGTGTTCTTTGCTCAGGGCCCTACGTCCCCCTTCTGTTCCTACTCCACCGTCTGGCTGAGATGTCTCTGGCCTCAGAATGGTGGTCCCAGGGATACTCTCCCCATGCCTCCACTTGACCTTGACACACTTCCTTTGTGGGCAGAAAAAGATGAAAGTCTTGCCCTAATACCACAGCAGTGGAGGTAGCCGTGGAGTGAGCCACGCAGGCCCTGGCTCCTCCCCCTCCGCACTCCTCCCAGGCCACCTCCTGCATCCTGCTGGTGCTTCCTCCGATCCGGTCCCTCATGCTATGTCCATGCTCTGGCCCAGACAGCTCCAACTCTCCACCTGATGTTTCACAGGCACTTGCAGCCAGCAAGTTCCTTCTCCCAAGCCCAGCCAGCCAAGGCCCCGCCACCCACAGAGCTCCACACACCAGCGCTGCGTGTCTCCTTCAGCTCCTTCCAGCCCCCTGTTTCCAGTGACCACTGGGTCCTGCGAGCTCTCCCTGCCACTTTCTCAGATATTCACTCCATGCTGCTGGCTGGCCTGCCTTCCCTTCTCCAGGCACCGGTATGGCCCTGACCTCCATTGCATCCCTTGCCTTTGGTGGGCTGAGGTTTTATAAAAACATGCATCAGATATCCCGCTCTCCTGTTAATGTCCTTCCACAGCTTCTCCTTGCTGTTCGGGGAAGTGCAAAATCTTTACGTTGGCCCTTGTGGCATGTTTTTTGGGCAAAATGTGCAGTGTTGGGAGGGGTCCTTGTCTCGTTTATGAGCTTGATCCCTCGTGTGACTTTGGTCATCGAGTGGTCCTGGTCCCTGCAGGCCTCCCGTGCGAGTGCAGCCAGCTGCGCAAGGCCATTGGGGAGATGGACAACCAGGTCTCCCAGCTGACGACTGAGCTGAAGTTCATAAAGAATGGTATGTTGCCCCGGGCACTCCCCTCCCTCCCATCCTGTCCTGCCTCTCCCAACCGAAGTCCCAGAGGCGGAGGGCGCCTGCCTCCGTGCCTGCACCTGCCCTCTGTCTGTGGGAGGCTGTGCGTTGAGTTTGTTACAGAAACTCAAGTGCTCACTTTTCAGCACTGCCCTCCCCCGCAGCTGTTGCCGGCGTGCGCGAGACAGACAGCAAGATCTACCTGCTGGTGAAGGAGGAGAAGAGGTATGCGGACGCCCAGCTGTCCTGCCAGGGCAGAGGGGGCACACTGAGCATGCCCAAGGACGAGACGGCCAACGGCCTGATGGCCGCGTACCTGGCGCAGGCCGGCCTGGCCCGCGTCTTCATCGGCATCAACGACCTGGAGAGAGAGGGCGCCTTCGTGTACTCGGATCGCTCCCCCATGCAGACCTTCAACAAGTGGCGCAGCGGGGAGCCCAACAACGCCTATGACGAGGAGGACTGTGTGGAGATGGTGGCCTCCGGGGGCTGGAACGACGTGGCCTGCCACATCACCATGTATTTCATGTGTGAGTTTGACAAGGAGAATGTATGAGCAGGCGGCCACGTGGAGCCGGCCTACCCATCTCTGCTTGGGACAGCAGGGCAGCTAGTGCAGGCTCCCAGGCCACGGGGGCAGCTGGTGAGCTGTCCCTCTGCAAGGAAGAGAGCTATTTCAGTGCAGAGGCTCAAGAATCAGACGGTGATTTGCTGGGACCTTAGAGTGGCATATGCTTAACAGGAAAAAGAGGGTGTTTCTGGGGGTGCTATTTCTGAAGTACAGTTTCCTTACCTGTATTGTAGCCAGAATGTTAATTGTGTGATTATTACTCAGAATTGCTCTTCCATAAAGCTCTTGCTTTTGTCCAAACTATAAAATAAGATCTTTAAACATTGTAATAATTAAGAACAAATAATGGTAGTGAGGTATTGAATGACTACCTTCCTTTTAACTTCTGTATGGACAAGAACCCACCTAACTTTGACCAATGTTTCTGTAAATTGCATTAAAATATAGGTTTTTTTTCACTATTATCTGAGTAAAAACAATTTTGCTTTGCCTCAAATCCATATTTTAGGAAAACAACAACCAAAAAGTCTCTAAGTTTCTTAATGTTCTTAATTTCTTCAATAGCTGTGTTATCTACTGCTATGTAACAAACTACCCCAAAACCTAGTGGCCAAGGACAGAAATGTTCATGACCTCTCAGATCAGGAATGTGTGCAGGGCTCAGCTGGGTCCTTTACCTCAGGGTGTCTTCCAAGCTAGAACCAAGATCACTCATCGTGTGGTTTGGGCAGGATTCGGCTCCTCATGGGTTGTTGCACTGAGGGCCTTAGGTTCTCGCTGACTGTGGGCCCTCGGTTCCTCATCACATGAGCCTCTCTACTGGGCAGCGGCCCTTTCGGAACAGCCAGAAAGAAGAGCCACAGAGAGAGAAGTCGTAGCCTTTTATAACCAAGTCTGGGAAGTGACAGGCTGCATTTGCCCCTTTATGTTGCTACAGTGGAGTAGCTGAGGCTGAGTAGCTTATGACGCAAAGAGGATTGCTTGGCTTACAGTTCTGCAGGCTGTACAAGGTGCATGTCACCAGCAGCTGCGTCTGCTTCTGGTGAAGACCACAGGCTGCTTCCATGCATGGCAGTAGGGGAGAGGGAGCCAGTGCGTGCGGGTCACATGGTAAGAGAGAGCAAGCAAAAAGAGGGGAGGGGCCAGGCTCTCTTTCACAACCAGTTTCCAAGGGAACTAACAGAATGAGAGCTCACTCATTACTGTAGGGACAACACCAAGCCTTTCATGAAGGATCTGCTCCCATGACCTGAACACCAGCCATCAGATCCCACCTCCAACCCTGGGATCAAATTTCTTTTCTTTCTTTCTATTTTGCATTTTAAAAATTTTAAACAATTTTTATTAGACAGACATTTCCAAAGTATATTCATAGATATTAAAAGAAAAAGGAGTTTTCAGCTAAATTCAAGAAACTCTATGTTAACAAAGTTAAGCAGCTTTACTGCAGGACTTCTCCATACTTCTTGGCTTTTTTTTTTTTTAAGTTGAAGTCTTACTCCATTGCCCAGGCTGGAGTGCAGGGGCATGCTCACGGCCACCCCAGCGTCAACCTGTTGGGCTCCGGGGATCCTTCCGCCTCAGCCTTCCAAGTAGCTGAAACTACAGGTGCGTGCTAACACGCCGGGCTAAGTTTTTGATTTTTATTGTAGAGATGAGATCCCACCAAGTTGCTCAGGCTGTTCTCGAACCCATGGGCTCAGGCAATCCCCTCACCTTGGCCTCTCAAAGTGCTGGGATTACGACTTGAGCCACCGTGCCCAGCCCCTTCTCGGGACTTGTAATATGCTAGTATATAGCATTTGTCTTAGCTTGAGCCGCTATAACAAAGTACCATAAAGTAGGTGATTTATAAACAACAAAAACCACGTTTCTCACAGTTTTGGAGGCTGAAAGTCTAAGATTAGGGTGCCAGAATCTTCAGGTTCTGGTGAGGATATTTCTCCCGGTTGCTGACTGCCAACTTCTCATTGTATCACATGGTAGAAAGCGGTATCAAATTTCAACATGAGATTTTGAGGGGTCAAACAAAGCAAACCATAGCACATGTGTGTTCTATTCATCCTCTAGAAGGGAGTCACCAGGTCCAGGCCACACACAAGGGTGAATACCTGGCAACAGGGACCACTGGGAATCATTTCAGCTGCGTCTTGCAAGGGAGGCACTGACCTGACTGCCCTTTTTTCTAGGTTATCTATTCAGGATGTGTGTATAGTGAACTGTCTTGGAAGATAAAGATAGCATCTCTCTCTTTACTACCTCTCTGGAAAAAAGACAGGTTTGTTTACAGCCTTGCAAGACGGAGATAGTGTCTAGTTCTGGGGCCACAGGCGACCACGGCTACTCTCCAGTATAGTGAAGATAATGTCTCCTTCCAGAGGAAAGGGCAGGCATGCTTACTCTCTGCTGTAAAGGATTCAGGTTCCCAAGGCTCGAGTCCTCCCTGTCACTGACCCACTGCATGTGAAACTCTGTATGGATTGGGGCTCAGGATACTGGTGTGAAACGCTAATGCTGTAGCCACTGCTCTTGCTAGAAGTAATAAAATCCATTTCTTTGACCCAGGAATCTCACATCTTCTGTTAGCATCCATGAGACTCTGGTGCTAAGTAGGGAAAAATCTGAGTCCCTTCACAATTCTTGATGGAAATTTTTTTGATATTTCCGTGAATTTAATTATCCGCCTCATCAAAAAGTCATCGCAAGCAAGTTTAATGAGGTATTATGGATCTGAGAGGTACCTGGTTTGGTAGGAAAGAGGAGTGCTTTGTGGAGAAGAATCAAGTGAATGATGCACAGCCAGAAAGCAAGGAGCTGCTGCCACGTCTGTTGGAAGGAAACCATTTGGAAGCAGCCAGGTTTTTCTTTTTTTTTTTTCTTCATCTGCCCAGACTCTGTATATAGAGTCTGATTCTTTCTACTAGTGCTTATATCTGTCTGCTGCTTATAAGTTACTGCATCCATCTATCAGTTCATTCATCAATCTGTTCACCCAGTCATTCACTTACTCAAGTCTCTTAAAATTTCGACTCTGTTTCTGACTCTGTCGGACCTGTGGTTTTCATTGTAACAGCTCCATCCAGTATCTGGAATGTAGCTTTAAGAGTCAGGGGATGACACCGTGTATGTGGAGGGGGGGCAATGCTGTGTGTGGGGAGGGCTGTCACTGAGCAGGTCGTCTTGGTGGTAGAGGGGCAAGTTCTCCTGGTCTCATAGGCTGCACCCTGCCTTCCACCAGCCACGTGAGGATGCAGAGTCGCTCTTCTGCAGTGGACAGGCAAGGAGGCCATGGGAGTGGATGTCCTGGAGGCGGCAACACCAGGGAGCCAGGCAGAGCTGGCCAGCCTCTCCCTCTATTAGTTGTGAGTCTGGGTACTTGAGCTGTGAGAAAAAGGAGAGCTCGTTGGCCTAGAGAGGTTTGTCCTCTTTTGTAGTTCTTCCCCCTTAAGAAGTGGCAGTAATTATTTTAATGGATGAGTCTTATTCATTATGCTGAGTGACTTCTCCCCGACATGAAGCCCAGTCAAATAGGAAAGAACGTCTTCCCATCTGTCTTTAATTAGGCATTCACGGTCCTCAAGCCTGCTTTGCCAAGGCTGGGGGCTGGGGAGAAGGCGAGGCTCTTCCTTTGGAAGACTCTCATTTGCACACATGGCTCTGTCCATGTGAGGCTGGCTGGCTCTTCTTCGCCTGCCCAGTGGAATCTGTTACCCACGAAGACTTCCTGGGTGCCCCTTGTCCACCAGTCCACACGTGCAGCTGCAGGGCCTGGGTGTTGTCCACAGAAGGGCGTGGGGACCCTGTTTCCATGTGCGGATGCTTCTCCGTTACCCGGTCACCAGAGAAGGCCTGCCAGCCTGGGCCTCTGCTCCCACAGGGCTGCCTGCAGCGTCTTTGTCCAAGTGTCCATGGGGCTGTGAGTTGTCTGCCTCTCCCTTTCCTGCTCTGCTCCAATGTCATGCCCGTTTTCTTGCAAATCAACTTGAGCAAACAGCTACCTGTTCCAACATCTCATCCAATGACTCGCTGTGTCCTGAACTGGGACAAGCATTTCAGTAAATTATTTAAACTCTTTAAGCCTTGGAGTTCTTATGTGTGGAATTAATGATTTTTGTGCCTACCTTTGGGGCCTTGTAAAAATTTTGTGACACGGTGTACATGAAGCACTCAGCAAGGTTGAGTACTGAGTGTTTAGCACCACAGACAAGGGAAGCCCCCAGTGAAAGGCAACAATGACAATAACCTAGTACATAATCCTTCCAGACATTGCCCATTCTTTTTTTTTTTTAGAAAGCAAGATTTATTGAGAAGACAGAAAATCTCCCACAGTGGCAGGGGACCTGAGGGGGTTGCCCTTAAAAAAAATTTTTTTTCAAGATGTGGGGTTCAATTCAGAGTTAGGTATACAAGTTTATTATGCAAGTACCCTTGTTGATGAGGTGTGCCCCTCCCCTGGCAGTTTCCCACTACTGCCAATCCTTTTCTTATTTTATTATGATAATTGTTCAAGTTCTGCTATGAGTGAGAACTTGTGGTACTCAGTTATTTCCTTCTGTGATAGCGCACTCGATATTATAGACTCTAAGTCCTTCCAAGTTGCTGTGAAGTTCATAATTTTGTCCTTCTTTATGGCTGTGCAATATTCCATCATGTATATGTACCACATTTTAAAAATCCAGTCCTCTTTTGATGGGCAGCATGGTTGGTTCCATGTTTTCGCTGTTGTGAATAACGCTCCAATAAACATGCATGTGCAGGTATCTTTGTCATAGAGTGATTTGAGTTCCTCTGGGTATATTCCCAGAAGGGGATTGTGGGGTCATATTGAAGGTTGATTTTTAGATCTTTTAGGAATTGCCAAACTGTTTTCCATGAGGTTGTACTAGTTTACGCTCCCACCAACAGTGTAGAAGTGTTCCCCTTTCCCCACATCCTCTCCAGCATCTGTTGTTTTTTAAGTTATTGATGATGGCAATCCTGACTGGAATCAGGTGGCATCTCAGTGTGGTTTTAATTTGCATTTCTTTGATGACTAGTGAGGCTGAGTATTTTTTAATGTATCTGTTAGCTGCTCATATGTCTTCTGAGAAGTGTCTATTCATATCTTTTGCCCACTTTGTAATGGGGCTGTTTTTTTTTCTTCTCTTTGGTACGTTTGAGATCCTAGATGTTAGGCGACATTATCCATTCTCTAAGTACATGTAAACACATGGAGCTTTGGGCCTTCACTCTTTTCTCTCCTCTTTTTCCTAACTATACCAGAAAACAAAAGCAGCTTGACACCAACTATATAGTGACCTTCATCAGAAGGGAAGAGGCAGTATCAGTGATGGGACAGAGGATGCTAGGACACTTCCTGGAGGAGGGAGAGCTCTCCATGTTCTGGAGTAGTTCAGGGGAACAAAAGGGGCCAGAACAGCAGAGTCCTGCTCCAGCTTCCTGCAGAAGCCCTGGCTGACCCTCCCGGGGTCCAGAGCTGTGTTGACAGGGCTGCCGAGGAAGCCAGAATTCCCTGCCTGTGACCACCAGGCCAATGGCCCTTAAGTTGGCCCAAGTGCTGTGCCATGCCACGACTGACACCTTGCTCATGCCTGTGGCACAGTCTGCCTGGGGTTGAGTAAGAGAGATGGCACGGCACGGTATGGTGATGGTGCTCAGGCAGAAGCCCAGGCAACGCAGGGCCTGTGGCTCATACTCTGGCAGCACCATGAAGTCTCTCTGCTGGGCAACCGTTTCTGCCCTAGGAGCTCCTTACTCTGTAGTTCTGTGCTGGGTCAGAGTGTGCAGATCCACCTTCCAGTCAGCTCTGCTCCTGGGATGCCTCATACCTTTCTGGGCCTCAGCTTCCTCACCATACCGGAGAGGAGGTTGGATGGAAACGCCTCGGTGCTTTCACGTTGTCCTTTGTGTCTCAAGTGACATTAGAGGGAGATTGCTATCACCCCGCCTTGTAGCCCCTCCACTAAGTGTCATTTGGGGGAAGCTGTGTGAGTCTTAAGCATGGCGAAGGCTTATGCAGCCTACCTGGTTAACACACCCTTATGTGATTAGGATGATTTCAAGGCAAATTTGGTAGGATATAAACAAATAGGCACGAAGTCAGGACCATTGTCCCTAATTTAATTCCACCAGCGTTTCAGGAGGGGACCTATTGTGTAGACCACAGAATATAATTTGCAAAGTAGGAGGGAAATGGTTTGGTTAAGGAGAGAGCTGGGATTTATTAGGTGCTGCACTGAGGCATGACCAAAAGGATGGCATCCATATATTTTTCAGAGCCCTCCTTGAAGCGTGGGCTGAGATGGATGAACACGGAGACGCAGCCTGAGGCTGCCTGGCGGGTGACTGCGGATGTGTGATTCCACACTGCCATCCAGTGGGAGGTGGGCAGAGCTGAGGATGCTTGCTGGAATTCTCTTGGATGGTGTGTGTGTGTGCATGTGTGCTTGTGTGTGTGTGTGCGTGCATGGGCGGGAGGGGGATTAGTACAGACAAAGAGAGTGAGAGGTTCAGAAAGAACAAAGAGCAAGGGGAGGGGACAGAGGCTCGAGGTGTCCTGCTCTTCAGAAGACATCCCAACCTTGCTCCCTGTGCTTTCTCATATTCAAGTGTCAGTCTGAATGTGTCCCTGTGGTGGCAGTAGCCACGCAGACCTGACAAACAAAAGGCTGGCAGGAAAATGATTGGTCATCCGGCTGTGCATGATAAAGAGAGAGCTCCGGGTGGGGGCCGCCGCAGCACCGACATAGAGCCCCCTCAGCCTCAAAGGCGAGGAAAATGAGTCACGAGCATTTCTTCTCCTCAGCCTCGGCTCCTGATAGACGCCATGTGGCTCTCGATCGTTCTTATTCATAGGTAGCAATTCATCTGGACGTTTCTGCCTCCCTCGGGCTTGGAACATGGCTCTCCTTGTCTACCAGGGCATCCAATGGTGACTTATGATTACTGGTTTGGGGAGGGTGCCCCCATTCCTCCTCATGTGTGCCCATGGGGCCTGTGGCAGGGGAGGGCTGAGGGACCGGAGGTGAGGGCTGGGTCAGGCACAACCTAGCTCAATCCAGCAGTTCTGAACCGAGGATGGGGACATTTCTTAGCTACAAGCAGGAAAATCAAAATCTGGCTAATTTAAGCAAGAAAGGGAATATGTTGAAAGCTTTTTGGTCGTCCACAGGAATTTGGGGAAGATGGAGGACTATCTCGGTGCCACATGGAAGGGAACAAAGCCCGTGAATCATGCTGCAGACGAGACTGCGAGGGTCCCTCTGCTGCTGGCAGCGCAGATGCTGTTGCTAGGCGGCCGTGCTGTTGCCGTGGAAGCTGGTCGTGGCTGTTTTATCTGTACTCCACCAGCTTCTCATTTAGAGCCTGGGGGCGAGCCTGTTTGGGTACCTGTGCTCAGGGCCATTTTATGTGTCTGCACAAGTTGTGCACTGCACAAATCCAGAGCCACCATGATAGAAATACAACCCGCACCACCATACATGGGAGGTTTGTAGGCAACCCAAGGTACAAAGGAGGCTGAAAAGCATGTATTGTTCTTTCTTTCTTTCTTTCTTTTTTTCAGTTGGAGTCTCACTCTCACCCAGGCTGGAGTGCAGTGGCATGCACGCTCATGGCCACCCCAGCGTCAACCTGATGGGCTCCGGCAATCCTTCCACCTCAGCCTTCCGGGTAGCAGGAACTACAGACGTGTGCTACCATGCCTGGTTAATTTTTTACTTATTGTAGAGACATGGTTTTGCCACGTTGCCTGGGCTGGTCTTGAACCCGTGGGCTCAGGCAATCCACTCGTCTCAGCCTCCCAAAGTGCTGGGAATACAGGCTTAGCCACCGAGCCCGGCCAGCATGTATTTTTCAGTTTCTATGGTGGGAAGAAAATGTTGCTTCCTAAGGATGGGGACATCTCAAACATTGTGCATCTGTTAACTGTGTAAAAAATCACCCCAAAACTTAGTGATTTTAAACACCAACCATTTATTTGGCCCTTAATCATAATTCTGTGGGTCAGCAATTTGGACAGAAATAAGCTGGGTGGTACTTCTGGTCTCGACTGGGTTTACTCTTAGGTCTCTAGTCAGCTGTTGGGATGGCTAGTCTAGGACGCCTCTGCTGGGAGGCTTGTTTGCTGCCTGTGATTTCTCAGCCTCAAGTAACAAGCCTGGGCAAATTCACAAAGTGGCAGTAGGTTCCAAAAAAGTGAGAATAGGTGCACATACGGCCTCCTGAAGTCTGAATGCACCTGAACATCTATCACATTCTGCAGTCAAAGTAAGTTAGAAGATGAGCCTAGATTCAAGGGGTGGGGAAATAGTCTCCCGTGGCGCTTCAGTGAAAGCACAGGTTCTGTGCTCAGGGGAACACTCATGACTTTTCTTCTGCTTCCACCTGCAAGAGGTCAGTGGTTTCTTGAATTCTGTTCCTTTAATTAGGTAAATGCTTACAACGTGTCATTACTTTGATAACCTTATAAACCGTTCATGTTTTATGTGTTGCCCACCCTCATGCAGCACTACTGAAACACATGTACCAAACATGGGGTAAGCAAACCCCAAGGGGGTCCCAAGGACTTCCCCCACCACCTGCATCTGTGCTCTTGTGCCATCCCTTCTCACTGAGTGTGGGTTGAGCCCAGTGACTCACTTCTAGCACACAGGACACATCAAGATGAGGAGGGTGTCACTTCCTGGATTAGGTTATAGAAGTGTGTGACTTATATCTTGGGAGTGCCAGTCCCCCTCTTCCTGTTTCTCTGGCTTTGTCTGCCCCGCAGCTGGCTGTCATGTTGTGAGCTGCACTATAGAAAAACCAGCAGCCAGGGAGGAACAGAATCCTGCCAATGATCTTTAGAGTAGATGAGAAAGCCAATCCTTCCCCCAGAGTCTTGAGAGGAAAGCAGCCCATGGACACCTTGACTGCAGCCTGAAAGGACATAGGGAGCCAAGCTCAGATGCTGACACAGACACTAGGAGATCTTACATGCTGATTCAAGCCTCTATCTTGAGGTAACTGGTTATGCAGCCATAGATAACTAATGGAAAGCATTTCTAATCCATGTTAACATTTGCCTGAAAACAGTTATATGATCCTTCTTCTGCACCTTCCAGGTAGTGTTCTAAAAACACGGTCTCTAACATGACCCCAGAAAAAGGGGTGTGAAGTCCGGAACTGACTGAGAATGTTTCTTCCACTCAGCTAAAAGGAGAACACCTAGATGATCACATTTCCTGTGTACCTTAAGGATTCACTGAGAGTCACATGCACTGACTGTGTTGTCCCCATGTCTGACAGCATCTGGCTCATGACAAGAGTTCAGGGAATGTGTCTTGAGCTCTTTGGCTTCCATCAGACAATAACCGGAATGCATGAATTTTCACCCACAAAAAGCTCAGCCCTGAGGAACAAACTTGGTCAACCTGGAAGCCAGCTTCCAAGATGGCCCCAACGATTCTCAGCCCCTGGTAATCACACCCATGGGTAAAGCTCTCCACGCTGAGCAGGTTTGAACACGTGGCCAATGGGGCAATACAGAAATGACAGAGTATGATTCCAAGGCTAGGTAATAAAAGGCCTTGCAGCCGATGCTTTCCTCCTCCAATGTAGTGGGTAGCAATAACAGCTACAGTCCCCACCTCTCCTGGCATCCACACCTCCTTGCAATGTGACTTTGCAGCTTCTCCCATCAAGTGCTCTTGATCTTCCTTCTGCAAAGGAAACCAGGTGCCTTGTCATAAGGACATTCAGCAGCCCTTTAGCGATATGAACTATGACCAGGAACCAAGGCCTTGTGCCAGCAACTAGCACTAACTTGCAGCATGTGAATGAGCCATCTTGGAAGCTGACCTCTGACCCCAGTTAAGACTTCAGATGAGACCGTAGCCCCAGCAGAAGTCCTGACTGTAATCTCATCAGGATCCTGGAGCCAAACCACACAACTAAGCTGCTCTTAATTCCGGAGGCACAGAAAATATGCAAAATAGCATATATTAATTGTGAGACGATTTGTTACACACCAATAGATGACTACTCCAGGCAGAGAAGCTCTGATGGGGAATGAGGGATAAGAAAGGTTTAGAATAAGATTGACAGAGGCCAGACATGGTGGCTGACACCCATAATCCCAGCACTTTGGGAGACCCAAGTGGGAGGATTGTCCAGAAGTTTGAGACCAGCCTAGGCATCATAGCAAGATCTCATCTCTACAACATAATTTTTAAAATTAGCTGAGCATGGTGTCACACGCCTGTAGTCCCAGGTACTCAGGAAGTTAAGGTGAGAGAATTACTTGAGCCCAGGAAGTTGAGGCTATGGTAGGCTGTGCTCATGCCACTGCACTCCAGCCTGGGCAACAGAGTGAGAGACTCTGACTTTAAAGAAAAGGAAAAAAAAGGCCAGACTCAGTGGCTAAGCCTGTAATCCCAGCACTTTGGGAGGCCGAAGCAAGTGGATTGCCTGAGCCTGCGGGCTCAAGATCCACCTGGGCAACTTGGTGAGATCTCGTCTCTACAATACATCAAAAATTAGCCGGGTGTGGTAGCACATGCCTATAGTTCTGGCTTCTTGGAAGGTTGAAGCAGAAGGATCGCCAGAGCCCAGCAGGTTGAGACTGTGGTGGCCAGGAGCGTGCCACTGCACTTCAGTCTGGGTGACAGAGTGAGACTCCAACTCAAAACAAACAAACAAACAAACAAACAAACAAATAAATAAAATAAAGAAAAGAAAAAGAGGTTGGGCTCAGTGGCTCAGCCTATAATCCCAGCACTTTGGGAGGATTGCCTGAGCGTGCAGGCTCGAGACCAGCCCGGAAAACTTGGCAAGACCTCATCTCTACAATAAATAAATAAAAAAAATTATCCAGGCACGGTAGCGCCTGCCTATACTTCTGACTACTTGGAAAGCTGAAGTGGAAGGATCTCCGGAGCCCAGCATGTCAACACCGGGATGGCCATGAGTGTGCTACTGCACTCCAGCCTGGGTAACAAAGTAAGACTCCAACTCAAAAAGAAAAGAGAAAAAAAAGATTGGCAGCTCCAGCCCAGGGTTGTAAGAGGAGGACCATCCAGTGGTGGCGGCTTGGAGGCCTGCTACCAGTGAGTTCCCACCTAGAACAAGCCTGGGACGGGCAGATGGGAGGCTGCCTATGTCTGAAGAGTCGACATTTCCCCCTCATCAGGTCCCTGCTTAGTGAGTGGGATGCCCTCTCCAGCCAGGGGCTGCACAGTGGTCAGGAAAACCCCACCCAGGAAGGCCAGCACCTCCCATCAATGCAGGCTGTTCTTCTTGCCTCCTGGGAACATGGGGAAGCTGTGGATGATGGCACTAAGCTTATTCTGTGGATGCTCCAGCCCTCTCAGTCAGAAATTCTCATGTCTTGACAGGGTTAAGACAGGCACATTGAAGCCCTTATGTAGCTCCAAGAATGGCCTCAAGTCTGGGTCAGGACACTGCTCAAAGACCAGCACTCTACCTGCGCTTATTCTTCTCAGTCTCTCACAAGCTGACCAACAGAACATCTACCATGCCACGATGGAATGTTCTGTGTCCGTGTGGCCCTGTGTGTAGCCACTGGTGCACGTGGCCACAGGGTACTCGAAACTTAGCTCGTGAGACAGAGGCTCCAAATCTTAAATTCCATTTAATTTAAATTAAATTAATTTAATTTTAAATGATTAATTTTGAATAGCTAGTGGCTACCATATTGGATGGTTCAGCTTGTAGAAGACTCTGTGCAAAATGTGGCCCACGGGCCAGCGGCATCAGCTTCGGAGCTCATAGGAATCTGGACTCTCAAGACCCCATTTCACATCCACAGACTCAGAATGCCCAGTGGTTCCAATGCACATTAGACCGTGGGAGTCAGCTCCGGACTTGAAGGGCAATGGTCAGGGTGGCTGTCTCTGGCTCCCTGCGCATTCTTCTGTGGCTTTATCTCTGCCAGGGCCTAGACCTGGTGAAGCCAAAAGGATAAAAATAGGCCCTTCTGTTCTCGGCACTTTGCGGGGTTCTGTGACTTATTGGAGGCAGTGAGGAGACAGCACTTTAGCTGTTAGTGTTAGGGAAAGGCCATGGGGTGACAGGAGCTATCAGGGATAAAACCACACTCATTAATTTATTAAAATATAGTCCGCTACATAAAGAATTTCATCTGGAAGGGGAGACAGATGTGTAAACATGGACTTGAAGGCCAGCCGTGGGAGCCAAGCTCAGAGGAAGGATGTTGGCCCCAGCTCACAGTGTGGGCAGTGGGGCGAGGGGAGGGGGGCAGAGAGGAGTGGGGCAAGCCCCTGGAGCTGGCACTGAGGCAGCTTTTTTTTTTTTTTTTTGAGTTGGAATCTCACTTGGTCACCCAGACTGGAGTGCAGTGGCTGCTCCTGGCCACCGCAGCCTCGCCTGCTGGGCTCCGGCAATCCTTCCACCTCAACCTTCTGTGTAGCCGAAATTACAGGCGTGCGCTACCACACCCGGCTAATTTTTTGATTTATTGTAGAGATGAGGTCTCACTGCCCAGGCGGGTCTCGAACCCGCGGGCTCAGGCAATCCACTCACCTCAGTCTCCCAAAGGTGCGGGATTACAGGCTGAGCCACTGAGCCCAGCTTGAGGCAGCTTTTCCGTGGTTTTTCTTGCGTTAGGGAAAACTGGGATTCAGGAGGGGAGGAGGCCTGGTTACGCCCTGGGAAAAGAAAGCCCAGGAAGGAAAAAAGGAACTTGTGGGTGATGATATCTTCACAGGATGGACTTTTTCCGGAGCCTCAAAGGCTTGCAGTCGACTGTTCTGTCGTGGGTTCTAGCTCCACCCAGTTCAGCCCTTCCCTCTGTAGGCGACCTTGGATGACTCTTCCTTTCTGAGCCTCAGTTTTTCATCTGTAGAGTGGGATCACATTTGCTCTGCAGGCTGGCTGTGAGGAAGCAATGCAATCACGTCTGCTACCACATGTCTCAAAGTAGGTGCTCAGTTATTTCTTTCTTCAACAAAAATTCTTCTTTAGGCAATGGGATCTTTGAAAGCAAGGATGCCTTTGCCTGTGTTTTGTACCACAAGGCCTAGCATCCACTCCACCAGGTGTTCTTTCTCAAGAGTCCATGAACTTCTTTGAATTGCATGAACATTTTGTATGCATTTGCTTTTTTTTTTTGAGTTGGAGTCTCTGTCGCCCAGACTGGAGTGCAGTGGCTGCTCCCGGCCACCACAGCCTCGACCTCCTGGGCTCTGGCGATCCTTCCGCCTCAGCTTTCCGAGTAGCCAGAATTACAGGCGTGCGCTACTACACCTGGCTAATTTTTTTATTTATTGTAGAGATGAGGTCTCGCCTGCCCAGGCGGCAATCCGCTCACCTCAGCCTCCCAAAGGCGCTGGATTACAGGCTGAGCCACCGAGCCCGGCTGCATTTGCTTTTTTAGGGGTAGAGGCCCTCTCAGTCTTTATCAAATTCCCCAAAAGTTCCCTGTCTTCACTAGTAGGTTAGTGCTCAGTGTTTGCTGCAGGAATTAATCAGGGTACTAGATGGCCCAGGAAGATAGGGATTTCAGGCTCAGGCCAGCAGCAGGTGATAGCTTTGTTAGAGTTGGTAGATGGCCCTGGGGCCAGCAGGGCCAGCATTTGCATGAGGGACCAGGTCTGGCTCCAGGGTTTGTGCAAGGGTCTTGCAGAGACCTGCTTGATTTCTTCAGGGAGGGATTGCTCCACCTTTGAGTTCTATCTCCCTGCCACCCTTATGACATCATACAGTATGACCAATCGTCAGAAAGTTCTGTTTCTATGTCAGGGCCCCATATATTCTCTCCTAGCTGGTATTCAAGTGCCATGGGACCTTGGCTGGCTTGTGGGGAGCAAGAAATCCAATTTTAAATACTGGACTTTGGACTCCTGGGTGAGGTTGAAGTGATATTTATTGATACCTTGCTATTTTTAAAGTTGCCAAAAGAATCTGACAGCAGAGACAGATTTCAATAGTTCAATGAGCATTTGACACTTGCAAGGTAGGGCAAATCGTGACAGACAGTACTTCACAAAGTTGAACTGTTTTGGTATTGGTAGTGGCCCAAACAGGGCGGGGAGTGGGGTTAGGGGAGAGGTTAGACTTCTGGGCTCTCATCCCAGCTCTGCTTGGTTTTAAGCCACTTGACTATGAGCTTTTAAAACAAAATCTAAAAATATAAGCCCATGGTGAAGTGAACCTACATTTGGAAGAAGAGCCACACATTAGAACAAAACTTAATCACACACTAACAGTCACCGGTAGCCAGGGATCCCCCGTATCCACACTGGGCTCCTCCATAACTGGCTTAAGTTCACACCAGATTAATCCCAAATTTGAGTAAGTTGCTTATTTTATCCCACCCTAAGTCTCATACTTTTGGCCAAAGCCTGCTTGAGGACTTATGGACAATGATGACCAAGCCCTTGAAGGTTTTCTTCCGCAACAGGAAACGATTTCTGGGTCAGCACAGCCTTCTCTGCATGTCAGAGGAAGACCTCTCTTGCCTCTGCTTCCTAGACTTGCCACTCGCACCTTTTCATATTTTAAGGCTAACCACAAAGGAAAAAAAAAAAACACCAAAAAATAGGGTACACATTGCTTGACTTTATGACATTTCAAGATTATGCTTTTTCCATTGGTAGAAAGTCATTGCCTCAACTCGTTGGAATCTCATTGTAATGCTCCTCCTTTCTTAATCAATCATTAAGGTAAAATTTGCATGCAAAGCTTTAGCATGTTCATCCAGTATCAGAGGCTGACATTCAGTCTGGTCTCAACCATAGCATTGAATGTACTTAAAAGCTAATTTATAGGTTTGTTTACTTTTTTTTTTGAGTTGGAGGCTCACTCTGTTGCCCAGGCTGGAGTACAATGGCATGCTCACGGTCACCTCAGCCTCACCTTGCTGGGTTCAGGTGATCCTTCCGCCTCAGCCTTCAAAGTAGCTGGAACTACAGGCATATACCACCACACCCAGCTAATTTTTTGATTCATTGTAGCGATAAGGTCTCGCCAAGTTGTCCAGGCTGGCCTCGAACCTATGGGCTCAGGCAATCCTCTCACTTCAGCTCCCAAAGTGCTGGGATTACAGGCATGAGCCACTGTGCTGGCCTTAAAAGCTAATGTAAGTAGACTGTAGGAGGGTTTGTAGTGATAGATCCAGAAGTAGCTGCCATAGGTGGCTTGAGCTTTGGGCAAATTTTGGACTGAGCCAAAGGCCTCAGCTAAGGTCCAGCAGCGCCTCCTTTTTCTCTCCCAGACCTTGGCTATTTTATCAATAGAAACGGTAGGGGACCATCAGCAGAGAACTTGGCAAGCTCCTATGACAAAAGTCACAAACTGTGGCCATCACCCACAGGGGCAGAGAACCTGCTTCTTCATACCTTCCGGCTCCCAGTGGCCCTGGACTAGTCTCAGGGACCTTCATGGGGCTCTGCACATGACAGGTGACCAGTGAATACTTCTGATGTGGTTGAGGAGAGAAACCCAGCAGAGGCAAACAATCCAGCCTTCTCCACAGCAGACGCCGGCAAGCCCCAGCTCTTGAGCAGAGTGGGATCGGGACCATGCTGCGTCCTGGGTGGTTGGTGGTTGTCTCTTATATTTCTCACATTTTTTTCTCGGGCGGAGAGACTTTTCACCCCACAGCTTTTGAAACGGTTAGCTGATACAGTTTGAATGTGTGTCCCCCCCAAGCCCCATGTTGAAATGTGATCCCCAGTATTGGAGGTGGAGCCTAGTGAGAAGTGTTGGGGTCTTGGGGGTGGACTCTGCATAAGGAGCTTGCTGCCATCCCTGTGGTAATGGGTGAGTTCTTGCTCTGTTAGTGCCCATGGATGCTGGTTATTAAAAAAACCTGGCACCTCTCGTGCTCTCTCTCTCCGCCCCTCCACCTTCCTCCTTCTTTCTCCATCTCTCTCTTTCTCCCTGTTTCTTTCTCTCTCTCCTCTCTCTCCCTCCCTCCGCTCTCTCCTTTCTCTCCCTCCCATCCTTCCTCCGCCCCTTTCTCTGTGATCTCTATACACGCTGGTTCCCCTTCTCTTTTGCCTTGAGTGGAAGCAACCCGATGCCCTCACCAGGTGCAGATGCTGGCACCATGCTTCTTGTACAGTCGGCAGAACTGTAAGCCAAGTAAATCCCTTTTCTTTATCAATTGCCCAGCTTCAGGTAACTCCTGGGAAAGTGGGGAAGTGAGGCTTTTACTTTTTCTCCATAATAAAGTGAGGAGGGGCCATGATTTTACACAGAATACACGTGGAGTCAGGCCAGGGGTGGGGAAAAGGCCGCAGTCTGGGTTTGATCAGCTAGCTGTAAGACAAGAGGAACTTGATGCCTTATTGTCAAGGAAGTATTTAGCATCAAGGGTCATCTGAGTGCTCCTAGAGAAACAGACTAGCCCTGTGGCTCCATCCCTGGAATTAAAGCCAAGTGACCAGGGCATACTGGCTCCAGCACTTATGAAATGGATAGAAGCTGGGCTCGGTGGCTCAGCCTATAAACCCGCGCCTTTGGGAGGCTGAGGTGAGTGGATTGCCTGAGCCCGCGGGTTCGAGACCCACCTGGGCAGCGAGACCTCATCTCTACAATAAATAAAAAAATCAACCGGGCGTGGTAGCGCATGCCTGTAATTCCGGCTACTCGGAAGGCTGAGACGGAAGGATCCCCGGAGCCCAGCAGGTCAAGGCTGCGGTGGTCGGAAGCGGCCACTGCACTCCAGTCTGGGTGACTGAGTGAGACTTTCTCAAAAAAAAAAAAAAAAAAAGAAATGGGTACAAAAACTTAAGTCCTTGAAAAGCCGACAAGAGCCATGGTATCTCTCATCCTGAAGCGCTTTTCATCCATCTCTGTTGATGCTCTTCACTTTGGTGATGGTAAATCTTGGTTGCTAAGAAGTTTGAATGGAAAACTATGGGCATGGGTTAGTTTCTGTTGCTGTTGTCATAAGTCCTTAGTGTCTTGAATAGATTTATGATCTCACCGTCTGTAGGTCAGAAGTCCAGGCTGGCTCTGGTTATTTTGCTCTGGGTTTTATGGGGCTGAAATCAAAATATGGGTGGGCTGGGTTCTTATTGGAGGCTCTGGGAACATCCTTGTCGGGGTCAAGGTTGTTGGTAGACTCTGGCTCCATGAGGTTGTAGGATGAGGGCCTGTGTCCTTGATGGCATCAGCAGGAGCCACCTGGACTTCTGCAGGGATGGTGGCTCTTCTCTAAACAGCTTCCACTAAGATGCAATTCTTCCTCTGAGTCGCAGGAAACTGGTTACAACTAAGCAGCTGGAACTGGGTGATGAGCCTGCCCCACACAACTGCAACACAGAGACCCAGGAGGCTGCTTTCCCAAATATTTAGGATGTAAGTCGATAGAGCCCCTGGTCTTCCAGCTCTGGGGACTCACAGGTGAGATAAATTATGGGGAGGAGCCGGGCTTGGTGGCTCAGCCTGTAATCCCGCGCCTTTGAGAGGCTGAGGTGAGTGGATTGCCTGAGCCTGCGGGTTCGAGATCCGCCTGAGCAGCGAGACCTCATCTCTACAATAAATCAAAAATCAGCTGGCGTGGTAACGCATGCCTGTAGTTCCAGCTACTGGAAGGCTGAGGCGAAAGGATCGCCGGAGCCCAGCAGGTCGAGGCTGCAGTGGCCGGAGCGGCCACTGCACTCCAGTCTGGGCGACAGAGTGAGACTCCAACTCAAAAAAAAAAAAAAAAGAAAGTGTTTGTTTATGGGTCTGACTCATTTAAATCAGACCCATCTGATAAGGAAATATGTACCTGGGACAAAGTCTGACTGGACACGAAGGTAAACAGTGATATGCGTGTCTCCCTGCCATCCCTGATCCCAGCCCTAAATCTTGCATCTCCAGGCATGCTGCATCATCATTGTCTGTTTCTGGTGAATCTGAATGTAGTTCATTTCTGCACTCCTTTGATGCCACCCAAGGGCCACTCAACACACACAGGACCTTCTTGCTCCTTCCCATGTTTGAAATCCTCCCCCCACTTTCTCTGTCCTTGGCCCCAGCATGCATTCTCTGAAGGCAAGATGGCTTTGTTTTTATATCCCCCTCTGCGCCCAGCACAGGACCCCATGCAGAGCTGGCCATCAGTAGATGCTTTAGGAATTAATGACCGATGAGCTAGAGAGACTAATTACAAGGCACCATCTGCAGAAGTACCTACGGTACGGCCTGAGGAACTATTGATGTTCTTTGTAAAAATATATTTTCTTATTTGTGCAAATGTATGGGGCACATGTGAAAGTTTGTTACATGATGTTTCGTGATCAAGCCAGGGCATTTCAGGTATTTCTCACCAGAGTGTAACACATTTTTGGTAACTATGTCACCCTGCTCTGTTGTCAAACACTGAATTTACTGCTTCTGACTGTAGGTACTTTTCTTTTTTTTCTTTTTTGAGTCGGAGTCTCACTCTGTCGCCCAGACTGGAGTGCAGTGGCCGCTCCCGGCCACCGCAGCCTCGACCTGCTGGGCTCCGGTGATCCTTCCGCTTCAGCCTTCCAAATAGCCGGAATTACAGGCATGCGCTACCACGCCCGGCTGATTTTTTGATTTATTGTAGAGATGAGGTCTCGCTGCCCGGTGGGTCTCGAACCCGCGGGCTCAGGCAATCCACTCACCTCAGTCTCCCAAAGGCCAAAGGCGCGGGATTACAGGCTGAGCCACCGAGCCCGGCTTGTAGGTACTTTTCAACGCAGTCCTTTTTGTCCTCCCACTCCCTGCTCACCTGCCAGTCCCTATAATCTGTCTTTCCACTCTATCTCGCTGAGAGTCTCAGTGGAAGGAAAATGCTGTCTGCGGTTGTGTTTGGGGGTGGGCTCCTGAGTAGGTAGTGTATTTTATTCTCTAGTTTTGTGTAAATTCATTACTGTTAAAAAGAAAAACATATACAGGCACGGTTAAAAGAACACAATCTCTAGAGTTAAGGAGGTGATGCCCCAGAAAAGAGTCAGACCTGCCGTGCCTTCTCTCTTCCAGAGCCCTGGGGACAGCGCGGCCTTCCATCTGCTGAAAGGCTGGAGTCTGCCTGTTCCCTTGTTCCCTGTCAGTGAGCCAGTGTCAGGAGAATCTCACACCTGGTTCTGCCATCTAAGGAGAGTGTGCACCCACCACCTCAACTTTTGGGGCCTTAGTTTTCTCATCTGTAAAATGACAGAGTAGGGCAAAGTTAGAGACTCTCATCCCTGGCAGTCCATCCGTTGACCCCAGCCTATAGATTCTGATTCATTTGTCTGGGGCAGGGCCCAGGACCAGAGGTTTTGAAAGCCCAGTGGCGATGTGGAGGAACAAACCAAGTGGAGAGTGATGACACTGGATGACACAAAGTCCCCTTTGTTTGATGGCCAGCACAGGCCCTCTGGGGGGCCATGGGCTGTAGTGAAAACATGAGGAAGCCTGGCTTACGTGTTCCTGGCTCCGGGAAGGTTGGATGGTCTCTAAAGTGAGATCTGTGGAAGGTGGCAAGAAAATAACCGAGCTGTGCAGTTTCATTTTAACCGAATCAATAAGACACCAATCACACAAGTAATTAATAGGCAAACATTTCTATATTGGCGTGCAGATTGTTTCACTGGGAATCAAGGAGGACTGGAGCCTGGACTGCAGCTCGTGTTCCTTCCATCTTCCGGGCGGCCCAGGCACCCCCGTGTGGTTGCCTGGTTTGTCCCCTTCTTCCCAAACAGCCCCTCTCAGGGGGCGCCACGCTGTTGAGTGTCTGAGCCACAAAGAGGTCCTCTGGCATCAGTGCATGCACCTGTGCTTCTCCAGCCTCTTTTCCGTGGGGAAGTGTCCAGGGCCACCGAATGGGATTCTCGACTGTCCCAGGCCCAGGTCGTGGTGTCAGCCCAGCGGTCACCACGATGCCACATCCTGAAGCTTGGACAAGGGCGCACTCACACCCCTGTCCACAGCGCCAGGGCTCGGCTTCCCAGTTCCTAGGCCAGAAAGTGAGAGTCCTGCTTCAGGAGAGGAGGTGGCCCGTTCCCAGGATGCAGGCGGCGGAGTCCCGCTCCAGGACGGGAGATGGGCGGGTCCCAGGGAGCAGGCGGCAGAGTCCCGCCCCGGGGTGGAGGTGGTGGGGACACCGCGAGGACTAGGACGGCGCCCGGGGAAGTGCAGTGTGGTTTGCAGTGCGGCCGCAGGCTGTGGATTCGAGGCGGCGGGGCCAGCGCGGGGTGACTGAGCAGACCACGGAGAGAGGGGAGAGACGGCACACCCCGGCGCCCCCGGGAAAGGCTTTGGAGGAAAGCAGGGAGGGCACCGGGCTGGCCAGGCGCGCCCCCCACTGGCTGCAGCCGCCCCTGCCGGGCGCCCCCCTTCCCTGCCGGCGCTGGGCCCCTGGGCGCGGGACGGTCCCCACGCCCCGGCACTGTCCCCACTGCGCACGTCTTTCTTCGCCACGGGGAAGGTGGCCTCCTCTCTCAGCATCTTCCACTAAGATGCACCTCCTCCTACAACCAAGCAACCGGGACTGGGCGATGATCCGGGCCCGCCCAGCCGTGGCGGGGGGGGGGGGTGGGGGGTGGGGTGGGGGAAAGGGGCGAGCGGCGGGGGAGGGGCGCAGGAGGGGAAGGGCGGGGGGCGCTCCAATGGCCAATCCTTAACAACCCGTTTCCAGACAGGCCTTCGGAGCCCACGGTGCTGATCGCGTCCTCCCTGACACCGCTTGGGCTGTGACCCGCCTCCCAAGCCTCCTCGCCTGACCTCCTCCCAGTGCAGGACGCCGGCTCGGGCCTCTCTGGACCACCTCACCCACCCCCGGCTTCGGTTGCTCCCTCAGTGTAGGGTTATGACTCCCAACTTGACTTTCCCCTCAAACGCCAGACTGCAGGTTCCAACTGCTTGCCAGGCATCTCGGGCTGACACGTTCAACCCATGGTCACTCCCCAACCCGCCTCTCCTCCTTCCCATAATCCGTTTCACCCGTGAGTCCCCTGAGCGGGAAGTCTGACGGCTCTTCCCTGCTTCCTCTGGGCTCACTTGCTAAATATTTTGGAGTGTGCCCCTCCTCGCCAGACACTCATCATTTCTTGCCTGGATTCCTACAGCATCCTCCAAAATGTTCTGCTCCTGAGTCTGTTTCTGCCTAATTCATCACCCACTCTGTGGCTCAGTGAACTGTCTAAAATGAAAAACATCAGATTTCCTCCATTCCTCCATTCTCTCCACCCCTTTTCCCGCCTAAAATGCATCCCATAAGGTTTTGACTGCAGACAGGTGGACAAGATGGCTCCTGCCTGGTGTCTGCCTCTCTACCGTCACCGCTACCTCTTGCCAGTTTCTGCTTGGACACTGTTAATTCTGGCTTGCAGGCTCCTTCCCTGCTCATGCCTGGAATGTCCCTGCTGACTCCTCTGCAGCCTCCAAGGCCCCACTTGCCTTCTCCGGGACCTTCTATGATCTCTGGCAGGGTCTCCCCTGGGTGCTCCTGTGGCATCTGTGTTCCCATTCAGCCTCTGCCTTGTCCCCTGTGCCATGCCCGTTGTTGTGCGTCTTCCTCTTGCTAGGTTACATCTACCTTTGGTCCTTGGCACCTGGCAGAGTTCTCAGTAAATGAAAGGTGGGCAATGCATATGTATTGAAAGGTGGCAGGAAGCTGGCACTGACTGACCTCTTACCGATGATGTTTAAAGTTTTGTATGGTGCAGAGTGGCAGTTGGCAAACTATAGCCTGAGGGTTGGTCCAGCTTGTCACTTGTTTTTGTACAGTCCATAAACTAATAATGGTTTTTGCACGTTTATTTATTTATATATTTTTTTGAGTTGGAGTCTCACTGTCTTGCCCAGGTTGGAGTGCACTGGCACCCTTACGGCCACCCCAGCGTCAACCTGCTGGGCTCCAGTGATCCTTTTGCCTCTGCCTTCCAAGTAGCCGGAACTACAGACACGTGCTGCCATGCCTGACTATTTATTTATTTATTTTTTGTAGAGATGAGGTCTTACCAAGTTGCCCGGGCTGGTCTCAAACCCATGAATTCAGCAATCCACTTGCTTCGGCCTCCCAGAGTGGAGAGACACAGAGCCCGGCTGGTTTTTGCATTCTTAAATGGTTGAAAAAAAAATCAAAAGAGGAATATTTCATGAGACATAAAGCTGGTATGAAATCTAGATTTCAGTGTCCATAAATGAAGTTTCATTGGGCTATGGCCACACTCGCTCACTTAGGTACTATCTACAGTGCTACAGGGATGCTGCTTTGTGCTACAGGGATGAGAGGCTGTAGTCCCATGAGGTACTTACACCGGGTTTTTACAGAGAATTTGATGACCTCCAGCATGGAAGAAGAGCACTAACTTTGAAGTCAGACAGAGGAAGATTTAAACTCACTTTTCATGGGGAAACACGAGGACAATAATGCACATGTTGTAAGACAATTCTGAGAATTTTCTAAGCACATGCCTGGCGCACAACAGGTCTTCCACGGTAGGTAGCGCAAGAGGTGGCTTTGCAGTGTTGTTGAGGGCTTCCTTCACTGTTTAGAGGTTATCGAAGACTTCTAAGACCGTTACTAAAAGTTAATATTACTTCTGAAGTCATTGATAAAAAGGGATATTAAAATACTGGGTGCTCTCCTTTACCATGCATAAAATGCTTTGTAAACCACACAGCCATGCTGTCCAACAGAAGTTTCTGCCATGATGGAAAATCTCTTCTGTGCTGTTCAAGATAGTAGCTATCATAGCTTCTGAGCACAAAAATGTGGCTAATATGACTAAAAGACTGATTTTTGAATGTCAGTAGATTTAAATTTAAAGACCACATGTGGCCAATGGTTCCCATCTCAGTGCAACCATGGATCACTCCAGCACCCACAGCCAGCATCAAATCTTTTAATGCTCATGTTCTGCACCTAGTAGGGCAGCATCTCTTTTCAAAGGCCTGCTTTCTTCACCCAAAGACAAAGTAGCAGAAAAGGGTGTGAGTGGCCTCAGAGAAACCAGGGGCTGAGTTACATCTCCACTCCCACACTTCCACCATGGCTGCTTCCATTAAACCCTGGTAGGGGCACACACCTTTGAAACTTTTCTCTATGATGGCTCCCCCATAGCACTTTTACAGTGGTCTGTTTTTCTTTGATCTCAACACATGTTAAACACTTTCAGCAACAGGGACTCAACTGCAAATGGAGTTTTGCTGAGAGAATAAGGAAGAGTTTAAATATTTCTTAGAAGTTGCCAGAAAGCTCTCTTTATTAGTCCTCAGCTCTCATGAAGCTTGCAGGCTAGGGGTGAGTGAGCAGACATGGACGTGAGGGAAGTAGGTAAGGAGAAAGTCTAAGGAGAATTTCTCACCCCAAATTAAATGCATGTACGCCAATGAAAGCAGATGTTTCCAAGTGCTGCCTTTTGTTTAAAAAAATAAACATTAGCTTTGAAAATTTATGCTATGGCTTTTGAGGAGATGTGTAATAGAAATATAAACATTTAAATATATATCTGAAATACTTTTAATGAGCTTGAGAAAAATGCATTCACCCAGTTTGAGTAGTAGGTTATATAAATCAACCTGTGTTGACCCTGGATGGTGTCTGTCACACAGAGACAGATACTGGAAAGGGTCTGTCTGCTTCATGGCATCAGCTATAGAGGGCTTTGCTGCCCTAATGTTTTCTGGAGGAAAGTTTTAAATTTATTCATTTCCCAAAGGAAACACTCATTTCCAGAAGGGAGCATTATTATTATTATTATTTTTTGATACTGAACTGTTTTATTGTCTAACTTGAGTGTGAACTCTAGGGGTGTAGGAATATACAAAATGAAGCATTGACTCTGATACCTTGAAAACAACTGTGAAATGCTTTTCTCTCTCTTTAGATCTCTTTCTCTATTGAACTTGCAACCTCTGGTATATGTGTGTAATACAGAATGCTCAGTGAAGGTTATCTGAGGCACATCAAAGAGAAAGATGAAAGATTGCAAAGATAAAAGGCCATCCTATGCCTTCCAGCGCCCTCTGGTTTGCAGGGAAGCTGATCGATGCAGACCGGTGTGGGTCATGCCCCATGTTATAGGGACACCTTACTTCTCCCATGAATTGCGGGCCCCTGAGCAAGGAATGTGGAATTATTGACTTAGGCCAAATGCTCCAGTACTCTGTACTGGAACATATTGACTTTGCTGCAACTGATGGGAAAAAAAATAGTTAAGCCATTTCTAAAGATCAATTGGGTAAATCAAGTGTTTTGTAATTATTGAATCAAATTAAATAGTCAACGAGCCTCTCTTGTGTGCCCATGACTGGGCCAGCACTGTGTGGTTTTGCATGGAGTAGAGGACGATTACTAGGTGTTGGGGACAGGGAAGTCTGAGGATGTGGAGTGACCCACAGGCTAAAGTCAGATGCTTGGCCAGCCCCAGTCTGTACACCCCTCCACTCCCCACAGTCTCAGTGAACGGGTCAACTGAGAGGTGAGGTGCGTCAGTGCCAGTACTACAGGAATAATGAAAGATTGCAGTCACGTAAGAAGTAGAAGGAAGTAAAGCTTACTATTCACCTTTTACATTTTGGAAAGGGGGCTGACACTCAGAGGCAGGTGTGGCATCGAAGGGCCAAGAACTGGGTATATTTAAGGACCTTTGGGGTAAGGGGGATTTGGGCCTGGAGAGAATTGGGCCAAAAGGAATGTCCAGGGCTGTGGATCTTTGATGTTGATTGTAGTCACATGAATCTTAGATCTTGACTTTCTTCGCCAGACATTAGCACATGCCCTCAGGTGGTGGGCTAGATGGGAGGAGACAAGGGGAGGGATTTTTTCCTGGAAGAGACCTGCCAGACATTTGCAACCCACAAAGGCTTTAACAAAAAGGCAGTCTTATTATCATTTCTGTGACTTCAATCAGCTAAGGGTCCTGAAAGTTTCTTAGAGATTATTATGCTAAACCATGAATTGCAAGGTTGGGCTGTCCTTGTCCTGCACCTAATGGAGATTTGCCGTGGTGGGGTAGGCTGCCAGCTTGGCCTGCAGTGAAATGTCTGAATGCTTTCTAAAACCTGCCTATTGGAAATTTATCTATGTCTAACCTGTGCTAGATTCAAAGCGCGTCAGTCTAAGCAAAAATGGTTATGCTGAGGCAAAATGTGAACTAAGTTTATTCCAAGTCTCTTGTTATAAGTTCCTTTCATTTCCCACCTCTTGTTATTTTTATTTATTTATTTTTTTGAGTTGGAGTCTCACTCTGTTGCCCAGACTGGAGTGCAGTGGCCGCTTCCGGCCACCACAGCCTTGCCTGCTAGGCTCCAGTGATCCTTCCGCCTCAGCCTTCCGAGTAGCCGGAATTACAGGCATGTGCTACCACGCCCGGCTGATTTTTGATTTATTGTAGAGATGAGGTCTTGCTGCCCAGGCGGGTCTTGAACCCGCGGGCTCAGGCAATCCGCTCACCTCAGCCTCCCAAAGGCGCGGGATTACAGGCTGAGCCACCGAGCCCGGCCCACCTTTTGTTATTTCAGAAATATTCTTATTTGTACCTGGGAACAGGGACGAAGGTCAGGCTTCTGTAGCTACTACCTGTTGAATGTGGGGCGTAAAACTGTCCCTACCTGTTAAGAGCACGAGGTGGGGATGAGAGGACAAGAGCCCTGGAGTAGTTAAGTATTTTTTAGGGTCTGCATACAAAGTACTGCGTACAAGCCTATGTTATTAGAATTAATACTACTATAATAAAGGTCATTATAGCTGCTGTTATGGCATAGTGATGCTTTGATGTCTGGTAAATTATATTTACAGCTACCCCAGTGGGCTCAACACCCACTACAGGAGTCCAGGCAGTTTTTACTATTGCACCAGTGAATTCCTGAGCCCATATGTGGATGTCCCCCCAGCTTGTTTTCAAGTTTCTTCACAATGATTGATATGCTAGAGGGTGAAGCCCAGGGAACCTTTACTCCAGAGAGATGGGCGATTGACATTTCTCCGCTTTTGATGAGAGGAGTGGGATGGTATTGGTCTTCTGACAGGGAAACATTACCTTAAAGTTTAACACAAATAATTAGTGATGCTTTAAACAGAAAATCATTTTGTTATCCATCCAGTGTTGGATTAGGAACCTTTGTGCCTGGAAGGAGATTTAGTCGTTGGCAATTTGACACTGAAAAGCACTATAGCTGACCACAAACTACTGAGAGAGAAATCAGCTTGCCTGGTCTGCAGGCAGGTCAGGAGGAGGAGGGTGTGGGGTGGACGTGGCTCCTGAAGCTTTTGTTTCTTACCCCACCCTAGAGACTGAATTGAGAACTTGAGAGATTAAGTATTAAAGGTTTTTTTTTTCTTTTTGAGTTGGAGTCTCACTCTGTCGCCTAGACTGGAGTGCAGTGGCCACTCCCGGCCACCACAGCCTCGACCTGCTGGGCTCCGGCGATCCTTCCGCCTCAGCCTTCCAAGTAGCTGGAACTACAGGCGCGCGCTACCACGCCCGGCTAATTTTTTTTTGATTTAACATAGAGATGAGATCTCGCCAAGTTGGCCAGGCGGGTCTCAAACCCGTGGGCTCAGGCAATTCACTCACTTCAGCCTCCCAAAGGTGCAGGATTAAAGGCTGAGCCACCAAGCCCGGCATATTAAAGGTTTTAAAAGTATAATATTATAACACAGGGTTACAGGTCATTGTAAGTTATTTATTTCCAAGTGATAGTTCAAAGATTTTGAAAAGTTAAAAAAAAAAAACCTTCACTTTTTAAAAATAGAAAAGAAATTCGCTTTTTATAACAAAGATGGTGAGGGAGCTAACTGAATTTGTCTTTTCCTCCCCTTCTCTATTGTTTATAGGAGAAAATTCTTTTGGAGATTGTTAATTAAGAAGCTTGTGTTTTGGACTCTGAGTAGCATTTTGGCTTAGCATTAGTGTAATTGATATTAATGGTAAGTTCATAAAAACTTTTTGTAGCCTTGAGTGTTTACAGAATTTCTTTTACATATTTCTTTTCGCAAACCTTCCACATACTATCTTTGACCTATGCATGCCATTTTTCGACAGGCTTGAACCTTCTATTTTTGTCCTATACTTTCTTTTCTTTAGATAACCAGCCATTCTATTATTATAGAACAAAAATGTACCATACAAGATCCTTTTCTACGTAAGATTGTTCTCTTTCCTCTATCCTTCCTTACCAAAAACATACCTTTATACCAACAACTTTCTTTGCATATTTCCTTTGCTTTCTGGTTTCTTTCTTTACCTTTTTAGATAACTTTTTTACAATTATCTTTAGTAACTTTTGATTAAGGTAAGGCTCTATGATTCCAACATGGATGGCCAGGACCAAATGCTGACACTTGTGTTAATTAAGAAATTAATTTGGGTTCCAGGGTTGTGGGAAAACAGAGAGACTCTGACACCGAGGCTATTTTAGGAAGTAGTGGTTTATTAGCGCCGGCACGACTCAGTGGGCTAATGCTCCAAGGCTGAGCAACCCAGAGAAAGAGGAGAGGGTTTTTTCTGTTAGTTTAGGTAAGGGAGGGGGTCGGGTTGTATGACTATACATTTTTTTTTGGAACTTGCAAGGTGGTATTTAGCAAAATCAGATTTTTAAAGAACACGTTGTCTCCAGGGTATACATGACAAGCTGTGGTTATAAACCGATAACTTCACAAAGAGAGGATGGTGGGGGTAAGGTTGTGAATGGATTGCTATCTTGCATTTCCAGGAAAGTGACGTTTGGCTATTTGGTTTTCTCAAGCTCCATGTCTAGCAGGTTTTGGAGCTTGCAGGTTGATCTTTAAAAGAAATAATTTTATGGATTGCCTGAGCCCGCGGGTTTGAGACCCGCCTGGGCAACTTGGCGAGACCTCATCTCTACAATAAATCAAAAATTAGCTGGGTGTGGCAGCACGCGCCTGTAGTTCCAGCTACTTGGAAGGCTGAGGCAGAAGGATCGCTGGAGCCCAGCAGGTCGAGGCTACGGTGGCTGGGACTGTGTCACTGCACTCCAGTCTGGGCAACAGAGTGAGACTCCAACTCAAAAAAAAAAAAGAAAAAATTTTAAATGTTTTTAGTCCCTCTCTGACACATTTCCCCCTTTGATGCTCAACCCTTCATGGGTCAAGAGCATCATTTTAAATTTGATGCATTAACATTATGTGGGCTGCAGATTTTTGTTAAATAACTGTTTTCACAAACTTAGAGATAGAGTTTATAATTACTGGGGCTATGTAAGGGAGGATAAAACAGGATTTCAACAATAGGATTATAGATTTAATAATGTATTTAAATTTTTTTTAAACCCGAGAACATGTTTTTAAACCAATTGTTAATTTTTTATGTCATGTTATTTTTATATTGGGACATGGACAATTTTTTGTAATAAAGAACAGAAATGTTAGTGAGACTTTTTTTTTTTTTTTTTTAGTTGGAGTCTCACTCTGTCGCCCAGACTTGGGAGTGCAGTGGCCACTCCTGGCCACTGCAGCCTCGACCTGCTGGACTCCGGCGATCCTTCCACCTCAGCCTTCCAAGTAGCTGGAACTACAGGAGTGCGCCACCACACCCGGCTAATTTTTTGATTTATTGTAGAGATGAGGTCTCACCAAGTTGCCCAGGTGGGTCTCAAACCCATGGGTTCAGGCAATCCACTCACCTCAGCCTCCCAAAGCGTGGGATGACAGGCTGAGACCTTTGTTTAAACATGTCCAATTTGTAGGGGTCAATTTTGTTAATTTTATAGCAAATAAGGTCAGTCCTATAGCAAATAAAATGACAAACAGTATAGCAATTGGCAAATACAAAGACTTGATGAAGTGAAACAATGGCTTATTAGTAAGGTCCATTGAGTTTTTAAACTTTTGCCTTGTGTAGATTAGCCAGCCCTGGGGTGGCTAGAGCAGGACTTGGGGAATTTGTTTTGGGTTTTTTGTCAGTCTCGGTGACTTTGGGGGGGCGGGGGAGGGTTAGCTTAAGGGGAGCCGATAGATTTGTGGTGCACTTCCAGTCTTGGGAAGCAGGCTTAATTTTGTTGTAACTATTTTGGCTACTTTGACTGCAGTTGGGGTAGATAAAAGGACAGTAAATAGACCCCTTCAGAGGGGTTTTAGAGTCTATACATTTTGACAATTTTAGGTGGTGGCTGATCACCTTTTTGTACAAAAGCTACAAGGCCTGAGATTACCAGCATAACTTAAATGATACAATGTCTATGGCTTTATTGTAAGTACCAGGGTTTGGAGTTTTTAATGTATTTCTGGACTATATTGGCAGCCTGATAGATTGTTCAAGACTACAATTTGAACAAGATACTTGAGTGAATTTTATATAAAATTTGAAGAGGAATCTGAAAATGTTTGGAAACTTTTGCCCAGAAAAGACTTTATTATGTCTGGATTGTTTATAGAATTTTTTTCATACTTTTAAAAATAAACCTTTCGCATATCATCTTTAACATATTTATACCATTTTTTGACATGTTTGAATCTTTTATTTTTGTGCTATACTTTTTTACTTTTAGATAACTATTTACTCTATTATAGGACAGAAATTTATCATATAAGATCATTTTTTAGATAAAATATTTTTACTTTACCAAAACCCCATTTGTATACCAACAACCTTTATATATATAAAGATTGCTTTTGGCTTTTTTTAAAAAACTTTTTATAGACAACCTTTTGCAGTTATAATTTGAATTAACCTTTTAGTAGTTTTTGATTAGAGGTTAGGTGAATTATTTAACTTTTGGAACAGCTTTAACTCCCATTAGAGAGCAGGTGTCAGGAGAAAGAGGTTCAGTATGAGCACAAGGGCTTAAAATTTAGCCTCAGTATTAATTAAGAAATTAATTTGGACCCTAGTCACATTTATACAGACTCAAGGATTCTCTAGGGTGATGGCAAACAGAGTGCTGGGCTGGGCCATGGCCCCTGGGCCCCTTCAGTCAGTGGCCACCATCACCAAGCTTGGTGATCTCTCCCCCTCGGGAGAGGCCGCACTGGCTCTTCCAGTGGCCTTTTAGTCCGCATGTTGGACAAGGTCCTGGGGGCTTAGGCCATCAAGAACAATCAGGTTTTAAGTGCCCAGACTGACCACATTAATAGCAACTGATATCATCCCCCTTAGCAGGTTTATTGTTACCGGGTCTCTTTTGGGTGGCTGGAGCTTTGCCATTAGTGGCAACTGCCAATAGGTTTGTCTATTTTTCATCTCACTGGTGCTCACTCTGGAGTTCTTTTCTTTTTTCCTTAATGTCTCAGTTGTTAAGAACTTCAGAAGTTTTTTGTAATTGGGAGTTTTGGTATTCATAATCTTGACTCAAGTCTCTGGAGTTGGGTATTCAATATCCCATAGGATATAATCTTGTTTGCAGAGTAGTGAAATAAGTTTTAAAAATATCTTCATATATGGAATTTTTGACCATTTTCCTGTATGTCTATGAAGTGAATTTAATTGCCAAATGGCATTAAAGCAAAGTTTGTTTTTTTTTGAAACTCATTATCTGTTAAGTTGAAGTGAGTCCAAATTTGGTTTTAATAATGCACTAATTTTTTTTTTTGAGTTGGAGTCTCACTCGGTCGCCCAGACTGGAGTGCAGTGGCCGCTCCCGGCCACCGCAGCCTCGACCTGCTGGGCTCCGGGCGATCCTTCCGCCTCAGCCTTCCGAGTAGCCGGAATTACAGGCATGCGCTACCACGCCCGGCTGATTTTTTTGATTTATTGTAGAGATGAGGTCTCACTGCCCAGGTGGGTCTCGAACCCGCGGACTCAGGCAATCCACTCACCTCAGCCTCCCAAAGGCGCGGGATTACAGACTGAGCCACCGAGCCCGGCTTACTAATATTTTTTAACTGCAAAATTCTAGTTTGCTCTGATTATTTAAAATCTGTTTCATTGGGGTATCTGAGGGCACAGATTATCACACATTTTTAAATGTACGTTTCTTGGAAACCCAGAATTTGCCTTTGAACGCTTGCAATTTATTCCTCAAAGAAGAATTCTAAAATAAATTAATAAAGCCATAAACAGCAATGCAGGTATCCTTGAGACCCTGATGGCTTCTTCCAAGCTGAGTGTCCCCAGCCCTCCCTGAAGCTTTATTTTGCTTCAGGACTTTCCAGTGATTTCTACAAAATGGCCTGGTACAAAACCCTTTTAGAGCGAACAGACCACGTAGATGTGAAATGATCTGTTTCTAATTGTTTTAAATTATGAACAGGCAAATTTGTTAAAATTTTTTTTATACATTACTAAATTATGTCTTAATCGTGAAGCATGGACAATTAGGTGAGAGTGATCAGGTCTTACTCTATGTGCCACAGAGTGTGCCTAGTATTTCACCTGTCCTGCAGGAGAAGTACAGAGCTCAGCAAGGTGACTTAATCAGGTGGGAATGGCCAGTTCCCATGCCTTATTGTCCTGCAAAGTATTCAGCATTTAAAGCTTTGCCAGTCTTGTAAAAGGTGTGCTAGTCAGGCATAGCCAAAACCAACAACAACAATAGCAACAACAACAACAACAAAAACAAGCAGTAGTGTTATCTAGCACTACATTTTAAATTAGGGACTTAGCATACCTTGCACATCTTTAAGAGACTTCCCAACAGTTTTATAGGGACAAGCAGTTGATTACAATCTTAGACAAGGTCTAAACCTTTAGAAACAGACTCACTTTTAACTAACCTGACTTTTAGCATTTGAAAACAATAGCAGTCTATTTAGTCCCTTAGTTGCCAGAAAAAGATTACAAAATTATTTCCTCCAACTTTAGCGTCAACTTGTGCTTCTGAGTTAACAAAAGGCTGAGTAGCATTTGAGAGGGATTTCTATGCTTTTTTAACAGGTGGATTAGAATGAACTCCTTCAGAATCCATGAAGGAGAATGTAGGCTAAGGAAGGGAGAAAGTGTGGTCCTGGGAAAGAATTCAACTGGTAGCACTTCGCATACACGACAGGCAACTTCTGCCCATTCTTGACAACAAAAAACAGGAATTTTAACAGTGTTGATGGGTTGAGAGAAACACTACACAAATAAAGGGAGATAGCAACTCTTAGGAAAATGTAAAATGACATAAAGAAACACTCACTAATCAAGTTTTAAAATATGACATGTCCCATTAAACAAAGCATAATAACCCAGCCAGCTTTTTTAGCAAATTCAAAGATGGCAGGCACCCACAAATAAGGGAACAAGGGGTATGGGAAACATCTGTTTCGTCCTCCTCTAGCCATACTCCTCACGGAGATATGTCAGACACCTCTTAGCAGTTGGCAGGTTGGTACAAACTCCAGCCAGGACCAGCCCTATGCGGAACCCTTCCACTGTCTGTCTCACTCATATGTGATCACACAGCACATTCTTCAGCCTTCCACCCTAATCCTAGGAGTCAACGCGTTCATCTCCAGACTGTGTTTCCTTCCATTGCCTTTCAGCCCTTTCCTTCAAGCTGGAGACTACTAGCAGACTCGTGGAGGTGATCAAGCTCCCCTTCTGCCATCTATTGGCAGGTTTATGCAAAGGCCCTTGTTCCTACCCTTTCTGTTGGGTGGTCCTCCTCACGCTAGTTCCTCGCCTCTTTTTGGGTTCCTGTGCTTTCAGGATCTGAGCCTCAGTGTGCTGGAAGGGTCCTCCCTCCTACGGATCAAAAGGTCCATTGCAAACCAGCGAGATTGCCTCTCCTGTCACACCGGAGGTCATACCCTGATGACAAAGAAGGTGGAACACACCATCTTAGAACTCTCCCTTTTCAGCCAATGCACCAAGAAATGTTGTGGGAAAACAGAAAGACCATGACACCGAGGCTATCTTAGGAAGTAGCAGTTTATTAGCACCAGTGCAACTCAGTGGGCTAATGCTCCAACGCTGAGCAACCTGGAGAAAGAGGAGAAGGGTTTTATCTGTTAGTTCAGGTAAGGAAGGGGGTCAGTTTGTATGGCTATACATTTTTCTTTGTAATTTGCAGGGTGGTATTTAGCAAAATCAGATTTTCAAAGAATAAGTTGTCTCCAGGGTACACATGACAAGCAGGTGTTGTAAACCAATAACTTCACAAAGAGTGGATATGGGGGTAAGGTTGTGAATGGACTACTATCTTGCATTTCCAGAAAAGTGACTTTTGGCTATTTGGTTTTCTCAAACTCCATGTCTAGCAGGTTTTGGAGCTTGCAGGTTGATCTTTAATAGAAATAATTTTCGGTGGCTCAGCCTGTAATCCCGTGCCTTTGGGAGGCTGAGGTGAGTGGATTGCTTGAGCCCGCGGGTTCGAGACCCACCTGGGCAGTGAGACCTCATCTCTACAATAAATCAAAAAATCAGCCAGGCGTGGTAGCGCATGCCTGTAATTCCGGCTACTTGGAAGGCTGAGGTGGAAGGATCACTGGAGCCCAGCATGTCAAGGCTGCAGTGGCCGGGAGCGGCCACTGTACTCCAGTCTGGGTGACAGAGTGAGACTCCAACTCAAAAAAAAGAGAAATAATTTTAACTGTTTTTAGCCCCTCTCTGCCACACCAGTACCCTAACAGTCACCTCCAGATTGTTGGGATGATGGTGAGCCAGTGCCAGGTACTTTAGCAGATTTTCAGGCCTCCTTAAATGGCCACCTTTTCTGAACCAGGTGTTCTCTCTTCTTTTCAGAAGAGAGTGCACCTGCTCCCCAGTGACTCTCTGGTCTGTACAGTGGACAAAGTCCAGGAGTTTAGACCTTTTTGGGGCAACTATGCTTCTAGTGCCCCTATAGACTGTACCCATAAGCAACGAACACCATTCCCTTAGCAGGTCCATTCTTACCAGGTCTCTCATGGGCAGTTGGAGTTTTGTTGCTAATTGCCATTGCCAGTTGGTTTTGCAGCCCTCAATGTTGGCACCCTGTTGCCTCTCTAACATCTCGGTTGGAAAAAAACCCTCAAAAGTTCTTTTTTAATTGACTCTACATATGAAAATCTTGACTATATCTCTGTAACTCTCTGATATAAAACGCTTTAGAGTGAACAGACCACATGGATGTAAAATAATCTGTCTCTGCTTATTTCTAATTATGAACAGGCAAGTTTGTTTAAAATTCTTTATAAATTGCTATATTGCACCTTTATATATTTATTTATCTATTCTTTTAGCTGAAATATACCTGGAAATTTTTTTCTCTTTAAAAATTTTTTTATTTTAAAGATGTGAGGTACAATTCAGGGTTATGTATACAAATGTTCATTATACAGGTATCCTTGTTGATGAGGTGTGCTCCTCCCTCCCCGGCAGTTTCCCTCAATTGCCAATCCCACCCCACCCCTCCCCTGGCAGTTTCCCACTCCCGCAAATCCTTTTCTTATAATATTGCAATAGTTGTTCAAAGTCTGCTTATGAGTGAGAACATGTGACACTCAGTTCTTTGTTTCTGTGATAAATCACTCAGTATTAGAGTCCATCCAAGTTGGTGTGAAGATCATATAAATTACACTTTTAGTTGTAAGAAGTGGACAATTAGGTGGAAATGATCAGTTCCCATTCTCATCGTGCGTACACAGAATGCCCAGTATTTCATCTGTCCAGCAGGAGAAGTAAAAATGACTTAACTTTTTCTTTATAAAAACTACTTTAGTGAGCCTGATATAACAAATGCTGGTGTTATTTAGCACTAATGTGTCAGCACATGGTAAAGTTGGAAGTGAGATTTTACAAAAGCATTTGCAAGTTTGATTGGAAAAGCAGATCGTGGTTTGACTGGCTGCAGCTAGTAGGGCTGCCAGCAGGGGGTTATCAGGCAGTGGGCGAGGGAGCAAGAAGGCTGGACATGGCCTTTGGCGCCGGGCCTTCCTCCACAGGTAAAGGTGGAGGGTGAGAAGGAAGAGCAGGAAGGGAAACTGAGGAAGAGTGGAGTGGCAGAAGGAGATTGCGAGAGACAGGAGAAGTTAAACCAGCTGGGTCAGCATCTGAGTTGTTAGAGGGGAACAGGAAGGAGTTAAAGTAATCAGAGAAGGAGTGTGGGAGTGGCACAGGAAGAACAAGGGGTCCGGGTGGTGCACCATTTTGAAAACCTTGGGCCCTCTGCCCTCGGCAGCAATAGTGGTCAAGTTCAAGGAGGGTGCCAGAGGCAAGGGACTTGCCTTGGGCCCATCTCCTGGTCACCCAGCTGGTATTGAGGAGATGCTTGGGGCAGATGCTCCTCTTAATGCGAGGGTTCTGAGACGTTTTAGAATGAAAAGGTATGCCAATGGTGAGTCTTTTTTCATGACTGATTAAGCGTTCCCCTTTGTAGACTCTGGAAGGGAGAGAGAGAGAGAGAGAGAGAGAGAGAGAGAGAGAGAGAGAGAGAGAGAGAGAGAGAGATTGAGAGAGAGAGAGAGAGAGAGAGAGAGAGAGAGAGAGAGAGAGAGAGAGACCTAAGAATCACATCTGAGAGGTCCAAGGGAGAGAAGACCATCCAACGACTATGCCAGCATAGGGTGGAATTAACCACCCACCACCTAAGTCCAGCATTGCAGACAAAGGACGGGGGAATTAACATGCAAAGACCATCTACCACCTAGGTCTGGCATCCCAAACAAAGGAAGGTGGAATTAGACCATCCAGTGCCTATGCCCAGCATAGGGTGGAATTAGACCATCTGGCACCTATACTCAGCATAGGGTGGAATTAGACCATCCAGAGCCTACGCCCAGCATGGGTAGAATTAGAATGTGGAAGCCCCGGGGCCCCCAGAAACTGTTCACACTCTCAGCTGGTGTACTGGGCATAGGGTCAGTGGAACTGGCTGGTGTGTGTGTGTGAGAACAAGTGAGAGAGAGAGAGTGTCCTCTTTCTCCTTGACCCAAGAATATTGGGGCAAATCTCCGTATGGGCCACCAGATGAAGGGGTAAACTGAGAAGAGGTGCGCCGGTGCCAATACTGCAGTAATAATACAAGGTTGCAACCAAATAAGAAGAAGGAAGTAAAGCTTATTATTTACCTTTCACAGATTGGAAAGGGGGCCAACTCTCAGGGGCAGGTGTGGCATTGCAGGGCCAAGAACAGGGTATATTTATGGGCCTTTAGGGTAGGGGGGTTTGGGCCTGGAGAGGACTGGGCCAACAGGAATGCCCAGGGCTGCAGATCTTTGATGTTGACTGTAGTCACATGAATCTTAGATCTGGACTTTGCCAGATGTTAGCATCTCATGCCCTCAGGTGGTGGGCTAGATGGGAGGAGACAAGGAGAAGGGTTTTTCCTGCAAGAGACCTGTCTGACATTTGCAATCCACAAATGCTTTTAAGCAAAAAGTTAGTCGTATTATCATTTCTGTAGCTTCGGTCAGCTAAGGGGCCTGAAAGTTTATTGGAGGTTATTATGCTAAACCATGAATTGAATGGTTGGACTGTCCTTGCCTTGTATCACGTGGAGATTTGCCAAGGTGGTGGGGTAGGCTGCCAGCAGCAAAATGTCTGAATGCTTCCTAAGACCTGCCTTTTGTAAACTTATCTATGTCTAACCTGTGCTAGATTCAAATCACGTCAGTCTAAGCAAAAATGGCTATGCTGAGGCAAAATGTGAGCTAAGTTTATTTTAAGTTTCTTGGGGTCCCTCCTTTCATTCAATCCCTACCCCCCATGCGTGCTCAGCTGAGCCTTGCTGACACAGCAAACAGGGCATCACACAGTTGGAATCATCCAGCCTTGATGAGCTGACTCAGATCCTGTTGGGAGAGAACTATGTGAAAAAGTGACTTTAATTCCAGTCTGTCTGTAGATTATTTGTCTGTAGATTAAACAGCGGTTTAACACTGTTTTAAACTTTGCACTGCATGGCTGGGTTGCCTCTGGTGGTGGGCTCTGCACTGTCATCTTTTCGAAGCGTTTCCAGCATGGTCCAATAAAACTCTTTGTGGTGACAGGGGTTTCCTACATCGGTGCTGTCCAATATGATGGCCACCAGTAGCTATTGTGCACTTGATATGTGGCCAGTACAAGGGAGAAACTGGGTTTTAAGTTTTGTTTAATTTCAATTAATTGAAGTTTAGATTTATTAAATTTCCGTATGTGGCTAGTGGCTTCCAGATTGGACAGTGTAGGTCTGGACAAAATCACTTTCCTGTCCTTGGGTCACCTGTTCCTTGGGTCACCTGCTTACATGCCTGAACCTGCTGTCTCCCCTGCCTGGGTGTTTGCTCCTTCTTCTGTAACCCCCAGCTTGATGTCCACTTATAAACAGAGTTCTCTGAGTCCCCAGTGCTCACTGAATGTATGTCCTCAGTGCCCTGCTGCACCTCAAGGGTGTTTCTGTGACTGTTTTTCTTGGGACGGATCATCATCCCTGTTTTTGTGTCCTCCATGACACCATGAACCACTTAAAGGCAAGTGTGCACCCAGCACCTGGCATAGCATCTGAACATCCAGGAGCTCTACATATGGTTGTTGATTGAATAAATACAGATCCCAGTGAAGTCTGTTTAACAAACACTTTTGTAACACCCTGTGCCAGCACTATTTTAAGAACTTTCAAATATCAGTCATGTTTGGACACATCTGGGTTGGTGATATGGTTCACTTCCCCTCTGTAGGTTTAGACAATTTACCTGGCTTCTCAAAAATGCATATTCTTCACTTATAAGATGTGAATAATACCAACATCACAAGCTGTTCTCATTTTAATAATGAGATAAAATATATGACTAATGCATGACATTCCAGTGAGCTCCCAGTAAATGCTGGGAGGAGGGGATATTTAGTAGGGAACAGAGCAAAGCTTACTGTTCTCGCGGAGTGCACATTTCATTGGAAAGACAGAAGATAAATATTATGAGTAAGGGGTGTCAGGATGTGGAGGGAGTAGGGTTGACATTGCAAATAGGCGGTGAGAGCCTAAGTGGCTGAAGTCAAACAAAGACTTGGAGGGAGGCGAGAGAGTGAGCTATGCAGATAAGCTGGAACAGCATTCCCTGAAGAAGGAATGGCCCTTGCAAAGACATGGAGGCAGAACATGTCTACAGTGTTGGATGAGGAGCAAGGGGAAGAGTATGGCTGGAGAGGGGGCAGGGAGTGGGAGAGAAAACAACTGGAGGAGAAACAGGCACCAGGTAAGGAAGGGACTCATGGCCAAGGTGAGGAGCTCAACTTTCAAAGGGGAGCCATTGCAATGCTTTTACCAATCTGAGTTTTGTTTTTGAAAGCTTGCTCTGGGAACAGACAGTAGAGAGGCAAGGGCGGACATAGAGAGAAGAGTTGGGGAATATCTTAATATCCAGGAGAAAGATGATGATGGCATCTTTCCTCTTCCTCCCTCCGTGTGTGTGTGTGTGTGTGTGTGTGTGTGTGTGTGTGTGTGTGTGTGTGTGTGTGTGTGTAATGAGCATAATATGAATGACTTTGTGAAAGATTTTAAACAGATCCTAAAAATATTATATGGCTCCTCCATGTAACCATCCTCCAGCTATAACAATTATCATCAGCTCATGGTCAATATTGTTCTACCTTTATCCTTATTCACTTCTCTTCTCATACAACTTTGAAGACAATTCCAGATATTATGTCATTCCAGATTCTGGGTCCAATTGGAAGGTAGACATAACTTTGGGACAGACTGGGTGTGAATGTAAGGGAGAGAGGGTGAATGAAAGATACCTCCCAGATGCTTGAGTGACTAGGAGGATGGAGTTGCCTTTCACTGTGTTGGGGACGCCAAGGGCGTGGGAGACTTGGGGAGAGCAGGAGCTGAGGTTTGAGCATGCCAGCTTAGAGATTCGATTAGACATCCAAGGGGCAGTTGGCAGATGGAAATCCAAGTCAGGAAGGCAGTATACATTTGGGGATCATCAGGATGTGGATGGTCTTAGGAGCCATTAGCCCAGAGGAGACCACCAGAAGGTGAGTATAGAGAAAGAGGAAACTCAGGTGAGCCCAGCATGAACAGTTCATGAACTGTTCAGCATGAACAGTTAGGGAAGAACCAGCAAAGGAGAATGACAGGAAACCTCATTTCATTTTGTAGTTGTGACCAAATCACTCTTTGGAGAGATTGTTTCCCCTTCACATTCTTAATAGATTATGGGGGAAAAAACTATGTGCTTTATAGGGGAAATTATATTTTATAATTATATTCCTATAATTCCAAAGAAGAGTTGACTTCCCTTGTCCACTGACAATTTGTATTTGTTCTTTTGTGAATAAGCACAATTCTTAATGAGATGCTAATGTTCATTCAGTTTTCTCTCTTTTTTTTTTTTGAGTTGGAGTCTCACTCTGTCGCCCAGACGGGAGTGCAGTGGCCGCTCCCGGCCACCGCAGCCTCGACCTGCTGGGCTCGGCGATCCTGCCGCCTCAGCCTTCCGAGTAGCCGGAATTACAGGCGCCCGTTACCACGCCCGGCTAATTTTTTGATTTTATTGTAGAGATGAGGTCTCGCTGCCCAGGCGGGCCTCGACCCCGCGGGTTCAGGCAATTCACTCACCTCAGCCCCCAAAGGCGCGGGAGTATAGGCTGAGCCACTGCGCCCGGCTTCAGTTTTCTCTTTTCACCATGTGGGGTTTGAGAAAGGGAAGGAGCAAAAGACTTAGGGGAGGGGCGGCCTTGGGCCCAGTCCAGAGTCTTCCAGCCTCCCTTGGGGCCTGTCTTCACTTTTTCAAGTCTCTACTTGCTCAGCTTCAAGATAAAGATGCCAGGGAGGTGGAGTAAGTTCCATGTTAGCTTCCCATGATAAGGCAGCATGGCTGTGAATCCTCCTGGCTGGAGACATCCTCATGGCTCAGTCTCTGGTAGCTCCATACCAAATCTGGCATTTGATCTGTGGGCTCTGTGCAAGTCTGCTTCCCACCATGGCAGAGCTCCTGTGGGTGGGCAGGCATTCCCCCACTGTACCCATTTCTAGCCAGGGCCTGCCACTTAGTTGCTCAATATGTGTTTTTTGAATGGATTTAAAGACTATTAAAAGCAAGTTATTCTTTTCTAAATTAAAATGATGTCCCTCTTTTAAATAATAAAACAAAACTTTGCATTTTGTGGTGGCAGAATTTTATTATTTAATTTATTTATTTAAGAATTTTATTCTTAAATACTTCAGCAGGAAGCCATGCTGTAATTCCTTCCCTGCTTCCACATGTTTATGCAAAGTCACCCTTAAATTCGACCCCACTGAGCACTTGTAATGTCCAGTTGACACTATGTGCAGTTCTGTCATTGCCTGACCTTTGAATGGTCTCAGACCTTGGCGTTGGGAGACCAGACAAGGCCTCACTCCCTCCTGTGGTCCCTGCCAAGCTCCAGCCTCCGGAGGTTGACCATCTGCCTTTCTTACTTCTAGGAAGCCATGACTGATGCCCCAAAGGAGGGAAAACTGACCAGGTTTCTGGACTTCACCCAGTTGATCGACATGGCATCTGAATCTGTAGGAGGAAAGGTAAGCGGGTCTCTCATGGCACAACCCCAAGTGTTTAATGTATCCAGGCCAAGGGCCCAACTCACCAGCACAGAGATCCCAATCAAAAGAGCAAGAATCGGGCAGAAGGAATAGCCTGCCTGAGGGAGCCCATTGTCGAAAAAGACTTCCAAAGAATTGACTTTAGACTGGTGACAATTCTGTCTTAAGTTTTTATAAAAGACACGTTTGCATTATGCAAAGGAGTCACTGTCCCTCTGTGGGTCTTATTCTAGTAGATGAGTGGTTCTCAAGCTTCAGTGTGGTATGAGAATCACCTGGAGTGTAGTGGGAAGACAGAGAGGTCGTGACACCGAGACTATTATAGGAAGTGGCAATTTTATTTATGCGGTGGACTCGGTGGGCTAATGTTCCCAGGTTGAGCACCCCAGAAAGGGAGGAGAGGGGTCTTTTTTTATCTTGAGTCAGAGACTCTGTCACCCAGACTGGAGTGCAGTGGCCGCTCCCGGCCACCGCAGCCTCGATCTGCTGGGCTCTAGCGATCCTTCTGCCTCAGCCTTCCGAGTAGCTGGAACTACAGGCAAGTGCTACCATGCCCGGCTAATTTTTTTGTTTATTGTAGAGATGAGGCCTCGCCAAGTTGCCCAGGCGGGTCTTGAACCCGTGAGCTCAGGCAATCCACTCATCTCAGCCTCCCAAAGGACTGGGATTACAGACTGAGCCGCTGAGCCAGGCTGGAGAGGGGGTCTTATACCTTTGTTTAGGTAAGGGAGAGGGGTCCTGTTGAGCGATTACACATTTTCTTTGGAATTCACAAGGTTGTACTCAACAAAATCAGATTTTCAAAGAACAAATGGTTTCCAGGAAATGCAGGGCGAGTAGGGGCTGTACACTGATAAAGAGGGGATATGGGTAAGTTTGTGAATTAGTCACTCTTTTGCATTTCCATGAAAGCTGTCATTCTTGGCTATTTGTTTTTTCTCAAACAAAACTGGTCTGGCGGGTTTTCATAGCTTGCCAATGGATTTTTCAAAAGGAATACTTTTAACTACTACCAGCCCCCTCTCTGCCACATTCCCCTCTTTGATGCTCGACCCTTCAAGGGTTAAGAACTTCATCCTTAGTTTTTCGTTCAACAACTGTATCCACAAACTTAGAAATGGCGTTCATAATCATTGGGGCTATGCAAGGGAGGAAAGACAGGATTCCACCAATAGGACGACAGATCCAATAATGTACTTAAATCCTCCTAGACCTGAGAACATGTTTTCAAACCAATTGCTGATTTTTATGCCTTGTCATTTTTGCACCGGAACACGGGCAAGCTTTCTAACATTGGTGGCTATATCAGTTATAACTTTACTATTTTTATCTATTTGCAAACAACAGTTAGAGCTATTAAACTTACCACATACTTCCTCTTTTTCTGCTAGTAAGTAGTTCAAAGCTAAGTGGTTTTGATAAATAGCTGTGCACATTTGGGCTTGTTGCTGAGCAACAAGCTCAAAAGCCATGGCTGTTTGATTAGTTATAACTTCCAAGACAGTTTGTAACCTGATAATGCAATTTAGCATATATGTAGGCGTGCGGTATCTCCAACTCCCATCTTGTGCCCATGTGGCTGGGCCATAAGTATTTATAATTTTCTGGGGTGGCCATTTGTTATTTTTTCAAACCTGGGTCCCTCCTATATTAGGAACTTGGTCGAGGGATCGGGCATTTCGTGTTTTGAGGCTTTCGTAAAGGGGAATACCTAGTTCATCCCCCCCTTGGGTTAGGCAGAAGGAAAAATCCTGGTTGGATTATTCCTATGGTACATGTGCCTTTCCATAATGCTGGGAGCCAGGCATATGCAACCTTTTTATATGTCCAAAATAGCCCTTTAGTTCATTGAGAAGATTTAGTTGCATAAGCAGATGTCCATTACCAAACAGGCCTTGTTGGCCACCAGAACAAACTTCTGGCTGGGATGAATAATGATGGAAAACTTATGTCTGGCCAGATAGTTTCTATACACGTACATGCTGGGTGTGTGAGGGAAGCAATAAACATCCAAATTAGGCAGAAATATATAAAAGCACAAGAATGTTTCCTATCATAAGAAAGAATGGAAATGCTAGTGAGACCCTTTTCTAACACGTTCAATGGGGACAACTCTGTTAATTCTATAGCAAATAAAGTCAGTTTTACAGCAATTAAAATGACAAACAGTTTAGCATAGATAAAGGTTGACAAAGCAAAATAATGGCTTATCAGTAATGTCTGCTGAGTTCTTAAACTGAATCCTCAGTCTTCTGCCGTGTGTCAATTAGCCAGCCTCTGGTGTGTGGCTGAAGCAGGGCTGAAGTATCCTCAGGCTTCTAGAGCAGGGCTTGAGAAATTTGTTCCAGGTTCTCTATTGGGCTCGGTGACTTTCCGGAGGGTCAGCTTAAGATGTGTTGCCAAATCTGCGGTGCACTCCCAGTCCTGGAAGGCCAGCTTAATTCTGCTATAATGGATCCAAGGAATTATTTTGGCTACTTTGACTGCGGTTGGGGTAGATAAAAGGACAATAAATGGCCCCCTCCAGAGGGGCTTTAGAGGTTGTACATTCTATTCTTTTACCCATACCATATTACCTGACTTAAAAGAATGGGCATTGGTAGTTAAACTAACTGGCAATCGTTCTCTGACTTGACAATGGATGGCATTTAGCACTGAACCTAAGGCTTGCATTTGTTGTTTTAGGTTAAGACTTCATAATTTCTTTAAGTCTCCCTGTATGCCCTTAATGAGAGGGGGTGGCTACCCATAAAGAATTTTAAAAGGTGAGAAGTCCGTTTAATTCATTCAAAGACCTGTTTCTGGGCCTTTTCCCATAGCAGGGGCTCCTGTTCACCTCTCTTTGAGGCTTCATAGGGGGGTTTCATCACGATACAGAAGTTAGGTATTTAAATTCTATAGACTAGTATAGGAACAGGACCACCCTTAGGGTTCTTTTCTCTTTTCTTGCAGTTGTTGGTTGGGTCCTTCCTTTCTTCAATTTTTAGCAGCATTTACTCCCCTGGGATGTTTGAGTTTTTCATGGTCCAAGAAGTTTCTAGGGAAGTAAGCTTATAAACTGTGATTAAAATTTGTCCCAAATGGACAACACATTTTCTTATGAGCATTTATGTTTGTGACCCCCTTTCCTTCAGAGGTGTAGGATAAAGGCCCACCATTAAACAATTTCAAAAGTTTAACAAATTCCATCTCAGGGACTGACTTGGATCCTGAGCGATGGAATACCAAATACCGATGTTCAGTTTACTCATGTCTCCAAAGGATTTCTAGTGATTATTATGCTAAACCACAAATTGAAAGAGTGTACTGTTCTGGTTCTACATCTGATGGAGTTTTCTTTGGATTTTCCGAAGGGTGGGGTAGGCTATCACTTGGCCTGCAGTAGAATATAATTTTTAAAATGTTTGAACGCCTTCTAAAACCTACCTGTAGGAAATTTATCTGTGTCTAGACTGTGCTAGCTACCCTGCCTCAATTATTTATTCTTTAGAGATTTTTCAATCCCATAATCATACGGGATGCTGAGGGGTGAAGGTCTGTTTTCTGTAATTTCTTCAGAGTTAACAATGGGTGAAGTCTTGCCTAGCCAGAGATTGAAAATTAGTCCCTGTCTGACTTGAGATGTCCAGATCTGTTTCAGCAGTGACATTGTTTGCAGGCACTGATTGGAATTCTTGCATGACCATTATGTGGGCATGAAATTATTGAATTCTGGCTCAATAAAAGGAATAAAGTCAGGCATACATTTTGACAATTATAGGTAGTAGCTGATTACCTTTTGTACAAAAGCTACAAGACCAGAAGTTATTAGCATAACTTAAATGATAAACTTTAATTTCTACAGCTTTATTAAAAATACCAGCCTTTGGAGTTTTTAATGTATTTCTGGACTATTGTGGTAACCTGGCAGATTGTTTTAGGCTATAATTTGAACTAGGCACTCAAGTAAATTTTATATAAAATTTGAAGAGAAATCTGAAAATGTTTGGAGACTTGCATCCAGAAAAGACTTTATTATGCCTAGATTGTTTATAGAATTTTTTGGTATATATATTTTTTTCATAAGCTTTTCTTATACGATTTTTGGCACACATACTATTTTATTTTTGTTCTTTACCTCCCCTTTTAAAAAAACTTCTCAGATAACTATTTATTATAGGACAGAAATTTACCATATAAAATCTCTTTTTAGATAAAAATATCTTTTCTTTTATATTCCTTTTTTGGTTTTCTTACTAAAACCTTATTTGTACACCAACAACCTTTTAATATTTTTCCTTTGCTTTTTGCTTTTCTTTTTATCTTTTTATAGATAATCTTTTACAGTCATATTCTGAATTCACCTTTTAGTAACTGTTAGGTGAAACATTTAACTTTTGGAACACCTTTAACTCTCATTAGAGAGCAGGTATCTGGAGAAAGAGGTTCAGTATGAGCACAAGGGCTAAAAACTTAGCCTCAGTATTAAGAAATTAATTTGGACTCCAGCAACATTCATACAGACCCAAGGATTCTCTGGGGTGGTGGCAAACAGAGCACTAGGCTGGGCCGTGCCCCTTCCCCTTCAATCAATGGCCACTATCACCACGCCAGGTGCTCTCCCCCTCTTCTGGAGAGGCTGCACCATCTCTTTCAGTGGCTTTTTAATCCAGATATTGGACAAGGTCCTGGGGGCTTAGGCCGTCAAGAACAATTGTGCTTTAATTGCCCAGATTGACCATATTCATAGCAACTGATACCATCCCTCTTAGCAGGTTTATCCTTATCAGGCCTCTTTTGGGTGGCTGGAGCTTTGCCATTAGTGGCAACTGCCAGTAGGTTTGTTTACCTTTCCTCTGGCTGGTGCTCATTCTGGAGTCCTTCTCTTTTTTCTTTTCTTAATGTTTCAGTTTCTAAGAACTTCAGAAGCTTTCTATAATTGGGAGTTTGGTATTCATAGTCCTGAACCAAGCCTCTGGAGTTGAGTATTTAATATTCCATAGGATATAATCTTGTTTGCAAAGTAGTGAAATAAATTTTTAAAATGCTTCTGCATACAGAACTTTTGACCATTTTTCTTTAGATCTACAAAGTGAATTTAATTGCCAGATAGTTTTGCTCCTTTTCAAATCTTATTATCTGCTAACTTGTAGTGAGTTCAAATTTGATTTTAATAATGCACTTACTATTATATATTTTTAAACATATAATATTAATTTGCTTTAATTATCTAAAATCTGCCCCATTGGGGTGTCTGAGGGTACAGATTATTACACATTTCCTTGGTTACTTTTCTTGAAAACCCAGAATTTGTTTTGAACATTTGCAATTTATTCCTCAAAGGAGAATTTTAAAACAAACAAATAACTAAATAAAGCCATAAACAGCAACGCCAGGAATTCTTGGAAAACGGATGGCTTCTTCCAAGCTGAGTGTTCTCAGCCCTCCTTGAAGCCCCGCTTTTTTTTGCTCCACAACTTTCCAATGATGCCTACAGAATGGCCTGGTACAAAACCTTTTAGAGTGAACAGACCACGTGGATGTAAAATGATCTGTTCCTACTCATTTCTAATTATGAACAGGCAAAACTGTCAAAAATCCTCATGAATTACTAAACATAGCCTTGGTTGCAAGACGTGGACAATTAAATGAGAGTGATTAGGTCTCACTCTATGCTCCAGAGTGTGCCTAGTACTTGACCTGTCCTTTAGGTGAAGTACCGAGCTTAGAAGGTGACTTAATCAGGTGGAATGGCCAGTTCCCATGCCTTATTAAGTCCTGCAAAGTATTCAGCATTTAAAGCTTTACCATTCTTGTAAGGGTGTGCTAGTCAGGCATAGCCAAAAAAGCAAGCAGTAGTGTTATCTAGCATTACAATTTAAAGTAGGGACTCAGCACACATTACTCGACTCTAAGAGACTTCCCAGCAGTTTTACAGGGACAAGCAGTTGATTACGATCTTAGGGAAGGCCTAAACCTTTAGAAACAGACTTAGTTTTAACTAACCTGGCTTTTGGCATTTGAAAACAAGAACAGTCTATTCAGTCCCTTAGTTGCCAGAGAAAGATTACAAAATTATTTTCTCCAAGGCTAGCATTAACTTGCACTGAGTTAGCAAAAGGCTAAGTAGCATATAAGAGACATTTCTATGTTTCTTTACAGGTGGATTAGAATGAACTCCTTCAGAATTCATGAAGGAGAACACAGGCTAAGGAAGGGAGAGGGTGTGGTCCTGGGAAATAATTCAAGATAACTGATAGCACTTCATATACCCATCAGGCAGCTTTCCTACATTCTTAAGCACAAAGGCAGGAATTTTAACAGTGCCAACAGGTTGGGAGAAACACCACACAAATAAAGGGAGGGAAACATAAAATGACATAAAGAAACATGCGCTAATCGAGTTTTTAAAAGATGACATGTCCCATCAAACCAAGCATAATAACTCAACCAGCTTTTTAGCAGGTTCAAAACGACAGACACAAACAAATAAGAGAATGAGCAGTATGAGAAACATCCGCTTTGTCCCCCCTCCAGTCATACTCCTCATGAAGATACTCAGACACCTATCAGCAATTGGCAGCTTGGTACACCCCCAATGCAGACTAACTTTATGTGGAGCCTTCCCGCCGTCCATCTCATTCACACGCAATGACACAGCACATTCTTCAACCCTCCACCCAATTCCTGGAAGTCGATGGTTTTGCCTCGAAGCAGCGTTTCCTTCACTGCCTTTCCTTCAGGCTGGAGAATACTCGCAGACTCCAGAAGTGATCAAGCTCCCCTTCTGCCACCTACTGGCAGGTGTATGCAAAGGCCCTTGTTCCTACCCTTTCCGTTCGGTGGTCTTTCTGTCCTTTTCATCAGGTGGTCATCCTCACGCCAGTTACTTGCCTCTTGGGTCCCTGTTGTGCTTTCGTGGTCTGAGCCTCAGTGCGCTGGGAGGGGCCTCCTTCTTACGGATCAAAAGATCCATTGCGTGCCAGGCGAGATTGCCCTTCCCGTCGCCCTGGAGGCTGTACCCTGATGACAAAGGAGGTGGAACATACCATCTCTGAACTCTCCTTTCCCAGCCAGTGCACGAGATAATGTAGTGGGGAGACAGAGAAGTAGTGACACCGAGACTATTATAGGAAGTGGCGATTTTACTTATGCCGGTGGACTCCGCAGGCTAATGCTCCCAGGCCAAGCACTCCAGAAAGGGAGGAGAGTGGTCTTATACCTTTGTTTAGGTAAGGGAGGGGGGTCATGTTGAGCGATTACACATTTTCTTTGGAATTCACAAGGTTGTACTCAACAAAATCAGGTTTTCAAAGAACAAATGGTTTCCAGGAAATGGAGAGTGAGTAGGGGCTGTAAACTGATAAAGAGGGGATTTGGGTAAGTTTGTGAATTAGTCACTCTTTTGCATTTCTATGAAAGCCATCAGTCCTTGGCTATTTGGTTTTTCTCAAACAAAACTGGTCTGGTGGGTTTTCAGAGCTTGCCGATTGATTTTCAAAAGGAATACTTTTAACTGCTACCAGCCCCCTCTCTGCTACAGGAGAACTTGTTACACACAGTGTCCACAGGCACTAAGGTACAAGCCACATGCAGAGGGGCTCTGTCTGAAACAGAAAGAAAAGGCTCCTTGCTGCCCCCAGGAACCTTACACTCTACCAGGGAGACAGATGTAAGTCCAGACCAGCACTGTGACCAAGACAAAGCCAGGGTGCTGGGGAGCACACGGACTCTAGCCATGGGCAGCCTGGGGTGGGGACGGTTTAGGCAGAGGGTGCCAGTGAGGCAAGCAGACAAGACTGACATGCTCCTGGCTTAGTGTTTCTGGAACTCACCAGGTGTCTGTGGGGAGAGTGAGGAGAATGAGTCTGGAGAGACCCCATGTGCCCTGCAAGAGTTTCTGCTAAGGAGCCATGAAGTGATCTGGAGCAGGGAGAACCCTGATATGTCTGCTCGCCTGCCCTTTGAAACCTGACCCGTTCTCAAAGGGCAGGTCAACCCCCAAACACAGAGACTCCCCTACACTCTGTCATCCAAACAGGCGGCAGCTCCAAAACAGCTGGATCTTCTCCTGCCTTGTGGGTTCCTGGACTGGAATCAGAGGCCAGGGCAGTGTCCTCTCCATGCTGCAGAGGTCACTGCAAAGCCTGCTTTGCTAGGGAAAATCCGGTTTACAACTATTTCCTTGGTGTATAATTAGCACCTTCTCTCATTCCCCAAAATATCCTGCTTTGGTCCATAAATTACCAGGACAGCCTACCCGCAAGGTGACCTTTGAGTGGCCCTTTGAAGAAAGAAAACCAAGCCACCAAACTACAGGTGCAATCCAGGGTGGCGGTTTTTGGTCAGCACTTTGTAAAAGTACCACAAAACCTTTGGTTCTTGAAAAGAAGAAAGTCGGTTTATTTGCTTCCCGAGTATAAGAAGTTAGCTCTTTCATATCCAGATGGCAAAGGGGATTAAGAAAAGAAGATTAAGGAGGAGGCAGGCAATGAAATCTAAACATTTAAAAAGCATTGTGGCTTAATTGCATATTGTGTCTCTTCCCCTAGGCAACTTCACATTTTCTTTTTACTGCCTCTCATAATGTTTCACTAGGGAATGAAATAAAATGGTTTTAAATTTATGGTTATTTTATCTTTACTTCTTTCTTTCTTTGTCTAGATTTTATTTGCAACAGACGACTTTTTTGCTCCTGCAGAAAACCTCATAAAGGTATCGTAAGTTGGCATTCTGCAATGTCAAGTGTTGGTGTAGAGAAATCTATGCAGCCATGTGAACTGAAACCTACCTGTATATTTGGGATGGGAACCATGCGATGTATGCCAGCGAATTAGCATGTTGGAATATTAAAAATGTGTAAATCAGCATCAACTCATGCTGAAACATAGCAGAGACAGACAGGGCTCTGACAGGGGAATTTGGGACCACATTGCTTTATGGGGAAAACACTGAGATCCTGCAGCACTGCTCTTCTGACTACAATGGATTTCATAATCTGTGTTGGAAAGAAAACTGTTCCATGTATTGACGTTTTTGGAAAATGTTTTACCTGCCTAGTTATAAAAACGTAGGACAGCTTATTTATTTTATTTTATTTTAAAGATGTGGGGTTCAACTTAGGGTTAGGTATACAAACATTGATTATGCAGGTACTCTTGTTGGTGAGGTGTGCCCCTTCTTCCCTTGGCAGTTTTCCTCAACTGCCAGTCCCACCCTCACTCCCCTGACAGTTTCCCACTACTGCCAGCTTATTTTTTAAAATAAGAAATTACTGACAAATATAGGAAATGGCGGCTCAGCTGGAACCCTATGCTCTTGTTCCCAGCAAGATGAGGATTCTTTTGAGTGGAGAGACAAACACAGGTGCACAGTGAGTCAGCACCCACATACTGAGAGTGCGGCTGTGGTCTGGGGCCTCCTGGCCTCCACCGAGGGCAGTGGGCATCTGATTGCCCTGGTGAAATGGCAGCTCTCTGGGTAGGACCTGGCAGGACCCAGGGGAAGTTGAAGTATGGCCATGTTACATATGTTAACTTACTTATTCCTCAGGAGAAAATAAAAACAATACAAACAGTGTTATTAATGAACTTGTTCTAGGTCATACAGATAGTAAATGCCAAAGCTCTTATGACTTTATGTTCTATCTTTGTAAATGTGTACACACTCTGACCTAGCCTATTCCTCAGATTTACACCATTTGCACAGGTAGACAAAGATGTGCAGAAAACATTCCTTCTGGTCTTTTTTGGGAGGGTAGAGATAACCAACCTAAATTTTCTTCCATAGGAAACTAGTTAAAAAAGGTATGACTCTTCCAGACAAGGAAGACCAAGTGGCTGCTAGAAAGAATGAGTGCATTCTCCACATTCCGGCAACAAAAGAGGTCCTTGCATATCATGTGTGCATGGAATAGGCTTGAAGGTGTAAGAATCAAAATGTGAAGTGTGGTTGTCTGTGAAGAGGTGGGCCTGGGAATGAGATGGGAGAAAGAATAGGGTCTATTCTATTTTACACTTGAGCATGTGTATGTAAATACACAGTCACATGGATACATACCTATACACACATCTATGTATGTATATTCATGCTTGAAAATAGCATAATATGTATATATTTTTTTCTCTGTTTTGGGAAAAGGGAAGTTGGCATTGAAGTTGGATGTGAAAGAGGCTGGGTTCGGTGACCCCAGCACTTTGGGAGGCCGAAGTGAGTGGATTGCCTGAGCCCATGGGTTGGAGACTAGTCCAGGCAACGTAGCGACACCACAGCTTAAATACAATACATACAATAAATACAAAATTAGCTGGGCATGGTAGCATGCCTGTAGTTTCAGATGCTTGGAAGGTTGAGACGGAAGGATCGCCAGAGCCCGACAGGTCGACACTGGGATGGCCATGAGCATGCCACTGCACTCCAGCCTGGGCGACAACGGAGTGAGGCTCCAACTCACACACACGCGCACACACACACACACACACACACACACACAACACACACACCAAGCAACTTTATAGATAAAGATAAAGCCTCTTTCACATCCAACTTCAATGCCAATGTCTACTTCCCTTTACAGAATTAACACTGTTGTAAGATGGGAGCCTGTTCTGGTCAGCGAGGGCAGCCGTATCAAAATACCTGGAATGGGTGGCCTCAATACACATTTACTTCTCACCTAGAATGTGTGTCAGAAGCTGAAAGTCTGAGGTCAATGTGCCAGCCGAACTGGTGTCTGGTGAGGGCCCCTTTCAGACGCTGGCTTCTTGCATCCTCGTGTCGGGGGAGAGCAGACAGAGAGGAAGCAAGCTCTCTCATGCTACCTCCACCCTCATGACCTCATCCCCTCCCAAAGACCCACCTCCTAATACTGTCACCTGGGGAGTTAGGCCTTAACATGAATCTTGGGGTGACACAAACATTCAGGCCATGCTAAAGCATTCTTCTGATGTATTTTATGCAGTTCAATACATAAACGAATGTTATTTTATCATATACCTAATAATAAAATAAAAATCATGAATATTATTTTATATATTTAAATTGAGATACATATTATCATAAGACACTTAACATTCTACAAACTTGCATTTTTCCCTGAGTATCTGTGAATGCCATCATGTTGGTACATACAGACCCAGGTCATCCTCTTACCTGCTGGATAATAACAGCCAATATCACTGTGGCCCATTTTATGACCCCTTTTCCCTATGGATGCACATTTAGGTTGATGACATTTTTCAAGTATTTCGAGTGTCTTTGAGCAGATGTCTGCACATGTGTGGGCATAACCCTGGGGTTGGTCTTTGTGCTTTCTCTCTCTTTTTTTTTTGAGTTGGAGTCTTACTCCATCGCCCAGGCTGGAGTGCCGTGGCACACTCATGGTCACCCCAAGGTCAGCCTGCTGGACTCCAGTGATCCTTCTGCCTCTGCCTTCCAAGTAGCCAGAACTACAGGTGTGTGCTACTGCGTCCAGCTAATTTTTGATTTATTGTAGAGATGAGGTCTCGCCAAGTTCCCCGGGCTGGTCTCAAACCTGTGGGCTCAGGCAATACTCTCACCTCGGCCTCCCAAAGTGCTGGAATCACAGGCTTGAGCCACCGCACTTGACCAGTTTTTCTCTTTTTTAAAGAACACATGTGTCATCACAAGTCATGTGTCATTTCGTCATACACTGTTTTTTCCTGCAACTCGCTAAGCAGCCTGTTTCTCCAGCTTCCCTGTCGCCTTTTGGTCTCAATCAAATCACAACAACAGCAGTAGCAACAATGCACCTAACAGGTCCACTAAAGCTAAACTAAATATCAAAGAGTTTGGGGCCTTGCCGGTCTGGGTTTCAAGTGGGTGGTATACCTCCTTTTCTCCCACTGGATTCAGAACAGAGCTTCACAATTCCTGCTGAGCAGCGGAAAGCTGGAGTGTGCATTATTCTTAAGTTGTGATTTGAGTATAAGACATTTCAAAATACTGCCAGATTTTATATAATAATGTTAAATATTGAGCACTTACTATGTGCCAGGCACATTTAAGGCTGGCAACGGCCACAGGAGGAAGAGAGCAAGACGACAGTCTGCCTTTCACAGATGCACGCTGAGGCACGGGAGGGCGAGAACTTTGCTTTGGGCCCTCGGGAAGGCTGGGCTGGATGGTGCATCTGAGAATCTGGCCGCATGACTTGTGGGCTGGATCCTGCTTGTCCTGGATCCTTGCTTAGTGTCAGGGCCCTGCCCGGGTCCTGCTACTACTTGCTTGGTGCCTTTGTCCTTTCCTCTCTATCTGCGGGGGGAGCTTTTCCTAAGCAATAAGGTAAGATCCTCTTTGTACTGACTTGATGGGAAAAGGGCAGATATTTCCTTTGTTTGGCCACTCACCAAGCACAAAACAATTTCTGAGAGTCTATACTATTCAACAATCTTTCAAATGTATCATTTCAACCCTGTGACACTCCTGTGAGGATGTACTTATCATCCTTGTGTTTAAAGATGAGGAAACTTGCTTAGCTCTTCATCTAAGCGGTCTTGGTAGGAAGCTTCACGGGACTTTGGAGCCTGGGCGTTTTCTCAGGTGGGTGCAGAGCTGCCCAGAGCATGGGATTTAGGTGTTTAGCTGTGCCCCGAGCACCCAGGTTACTCTTCATATGACATTGGCTAAATTAGTTGTTAAACAGTCTCTCCTGGCTTGCTTTCAGCATCTAACTAGCTTCTCTTCCTGTGTTTAGCACCCATGTAGGTTGCTATTGGGAGTTGCCCATGGCATTACCTGTGATGTGGCTTTATCTATTGCTATTAGTGGTCAATTTTGTGTGCTGAGGACCACAAAGAAGTAAAATTCCTTTCTCCACAGATGATTCAAAAATAGGGAGGCATCCCTTGATTTGGAATAGGCCAGCTGAGCATAAAGGTGGGGGGTAGAGACTCTTCCAGACCCCCATTTGCAATGTTTCTCTGGCCCTGTGGGACAGAAGTTGGCATGTTGGGAGCCCAGGCTATCACATTAATATGAATGATCACCTTGTTGTATGTCTTTGCTCTAGAGTGACAATCCGATTTTTAAAGAACATGAGTATACTGAGTTTGGGAAATGGATGGATGGATGGGAGACCAGAAGGAAAAGGATTCCAGGTAATAAGATGATGACTTGCTCATTGCAGTGCATTCAACACTGTAGAGTTAAAAAACAGGAAGAAAGCTGGGGTCTATTTTGAATATAAGGTCCTTGGAATGCTCTGTAATCTTGGGGGTCCCTGTTTGGACATCAGACTCTGAGAGCCCTTGTCATTGATGCACCACCAAGCAAAAATGAGGGTGGAAACATGTTTTTAGGAAAATGAAAATACTGGTGAGGGCTGTGGATGAAAGGGAAGATCACGCCACATGGCAGGCATTATTTGCGAAGTGCATTTACATTGGAGCCTCACAACAACCTCCTAAAGAAGATGTTTCAGCTGGGCTCAGTGGCTCAGCCTGTAATCCCAGCACTTTGGGAGGCCAAGGCGAGTGGATTGCCTGAGCCCACGGGTTCGAGACCAGCCTGGGCTACTTGGCGAGAGCTCATCTCTACAATAAAATAAAAAAAATATTAGTTGGGCATGGTAGCACGCACCTGTGATTCCAGCTACTTGGAAGGCTGAGGCAGAAGGATGGCTGGAGCCCTGTGAATTGACGCTGGGGTGGTAGTGAGTGTGACACTGCGCTCCAGCCTGGGTGACAGAATGAGACTCAACTCAAAAAAAAAAGTTTCATCCTCATTTAATCACCAAAACAGATTTGTTGACTCAGCCCAAGTCACACAGCTGGCAAGATAAGCTGGGAATCGAACCAAGGTCTGTCCTATGCCTCTGAACACACTATCTTTTATGTCACCTTAGGATGTGATTTTTATTCATTGCTACTCGTCTGTCTCAACCAAAACATACCTTTTGAAGTTGAAAAAAAAGTGAACAAATCCAGGCATTAGGTTGATAACTGGGGTTTCTTTTTTTTTGCTACTGTCTTCAGTATTGCAGAAATATTAGATATTCCTAACTTTCTAAGTTTCTATAGTACTTGAGGCAGTATCATATTGTAATAAATATGGACATTTTAAGATGGTTTTGTATCTGGCAGCAAATAACCAAGAACTACACAGTGATATTCAAGACTTTGGCAGACACAAAGCAGGGCATTCTCAACATGGGGTGTACGGGAGAACCAGTTCTACTACCTGCCAGTTCTACACCTAGTTCTACTACCAGTTCTACTACCAGTTCTACACCTGGGCCAGGTGTCTTTCTTTCTTTCTTCCTTCCTTCCTTTTTTCCTTCCTTCCTTCCTTCCTTCCCTCCTTCCTTGCTTTTTCAGTTGAGGCCTCATTTTGCTGCCCAGGCCGGAGTGCAGAGGCACGCTCACAGTCACCCTAGCGCTGACCTGCTGGGCTCTGGCGATCCTTCCGCCTCATCCTTCCAAATAGCTGGAACTACAGTTGTGCGCTACCATGCCCAGCTAATTTTTAAAATTTTATTGTAGAGATGAGGTGTCACCAAGTTGCCCAGGCTGGTCTTGCACCCGTGGGCTCAGACAATACACTCTCCTTGTCCTCCCAAAGAGTTGGGACTACAGGCTGAGTCATGGAACCCGGTCGGGCCAGGTGTTTTCTGTACCATGGTAGTCATATTCAAGCTTTATGGAAGCTAATATCATTCCTGATTTATAGTTGAAGAAATGAGGTTCGGAGAGGCCAAATAATTTGCTAAGGACAGTCACAGGAAATGATCAATTTGAAATCAGAACAGGGTCTTTCTGAATCCGAAGGCTATGCATTTTCTGGTCCGACTAGAATTTAGGGCTCATGTTGAGAAATGGTGGTCATGTGTGGCCGATTAGGAGCGATCTTAAAGTCATATTAGCTAAGAATGAACCCACACACGTGTTTCTGTGATGGGAGGAATGCATTCCTGTTACAGGTTATGTCCACTTTCATCCCGCTGAGTCACGTGCTCCATCCACCACATTCACTCTAACAAGGCTGCTCTGGTTTCCGTGGCACAGGTCATGACTGGTGCATCATCAGGCTGGGAATACATGGAGTTATCCGGGGCTTCGACGTGGACGTTTCTTACTTCACAGGAAGTCATGCTCCTCGAATGTCAATTCAAGCAGCAAACTTGGAAGAAGGTGCCTTAGGAACCACTGTCCCCAGAATGAGAATTGTGGGGTCGCACAGCTCCTCTGGTCCAGCCCCCTGACAGCTCACTTTGGACATGGCCCAGCCAGGTTCATCTATCTGACTACAACCACTTTACTATGACAGAGTTTTAGGACTAGGACTGCCAATAGAGTGCTCTGTGATTTTTGATCTTTAGCCTATGTTCTTTGGTCCAGTTTAAATCAAATCATTCCTACGGTCTTTAGGCCTCAGGCAGAGGCATGTCATCTGTCCCTGGGGCATTTGGTGAGAAGGTTTCTGGGGAAGTTGGGAGGAAGTGGGCTGTGTCGAGGATGACCGAATGATCTGGAGCCAGGCTTGGGGCAGCTTTGGGACCAGCAGCATCACCTCTGCTTTCTACTGTTTCTGTGAGCGTGGTGAGACAGCTATTAAGGTTCTTTGAAAAGGGTTCCTATCTGCATCTTGGAATGCTGGACCTTATAAATTATGTAGCTCTATAATTAGAACTGTTCTGTGAAAGGATTGTCCATGCAAAGTGGTCCCAAATGTCAAAAGAGCTGAGAAACCAAAGAACGAGGCAGACACGGTTAGCTTTTCGGTAAAGGGTATTTTATCGGGGGATTTAGCAGAAGTGTGGTCTTGGGCTGCCACAAGAGGTCGATGTCTGCACTGCTGCTCTCTGGGCTCAGGAGCATGTGCTCCAGCAAGAAGATGCTTCAGAACAGGCAGGAAAACTGTGTGCATCCCAGTCTGCAATTCGTGGGACAACTTCAGGGTTGATGAATCCTTACACGAGGGATAGCAAGTAAAGTAGGAATCAGCAGGCATTCACGGGACTGGGGCTGATCAGAAGTCATCATAGCAGATTAGCTTTTCAGATGGAGTCACTTTTGTCTCCAACAGACTTGTGTTTTTTTTTTTTTTTAATGTGGCGTACAGTTCAGGGTTAGGCACACAAATGTTCACTGTGCAGGTACCCTTGTTGACGAGATGTGCCCCTCCCTCCCCTGGCAGCAGTTTCCCACTGCTGCCAATCGCACCACCTCCCCTCCCCCGGTCTTTTCTTATAGTATTATGATAGTTGTTTAAGGTCCACTTAGAGAGAGAACATGGGATACTCGGTTCTTTGTTTCTGTGATGGATCACTCAGTGTTGTAGGCTCTAAGTCCATTCCAGACTTGTATTTTTATCCCCTTGGTCGGTATCACTTGATTTGACTTTAGAATTATTTTCTTTAGAAACTTGTACAGTTATATATGTGTATATACATGTATTTAAGGACGATAAATTGTATCAGTTGGAAAATTCATACTGAAAGCACAATGTGCACAGTACTTACTGCAGGAGGGTCTGTGAAAATGAACAGGCCCTGCTCCCTAAAGGTAGATGGGGCACCTGAACAGTAGATGATGATGTCAGAGACGTTACTCTACAAGCAGGAAGTGACTAATGACAAATAAGGGAAGAATGAACAAGATTATTTCGGCAAGCCTATTAATTGTCCATGAGGGCTTCTATTTCTTAATCACCCAAGTATCAATTTTAAGAATGCCGTTGGGGGAGGTAGTGTTTCTGGAATTGACTTTATTGATCCAACTTTGAAAACTCTAGCAATGTGATACATTTGTTTGTCTGACTTAACTTGGAAATGATATTTATTATTTTGACAAGCAAATGTAATATTAAATATATTGCACTATTTTTTGAAATTACCATGTTAATATATTAAATATTGACAAACTTCAACGAGCGTGTCTATTACTTTGATCATCTGACACTTTGACTTACAAAATGCCTTTAGTGTTATTTGACAAAATGAAAATTACCATATAGTTCACTAAGAGAGTATATTCTGTTTGATTTTTAACCCTGACCTTAATCCTGAATGATCATCTGACTTCAGACAAACTACCAGAAATCCCGGAGAGGGGGATCAGGACAGGAGCTGCAGCCACATCTGAGGAGTTCGAAGCTATTGATAAGGTACATCTCCAAACAGTGAAGTGGGTCTTGCCCCCAATTAATAGGACAGTAAGGAAACTGCACTGCATGCCTGGCTGCGCAAGGCTACTCTTGGGGACACTCAGCTCTGGCATACCTCACCTCATTTACTTACCCACTGCAACCTTACGATTGTGTCATTAGTGGTTCATTTAAGCCCTGAACAAGGGAACATCTTGGTCTGCAAGAGACCTCGTATAGTGCTTCTCAAAGGGTTCAGCTGTTACCCACCTGCATTCTATTATTGGCTTCTGATGAGGTACATTAACAGAAATTGACAGTAAGCATTTAAACACTTTTTATAGCAATTTGATGAAGTGACTTTCATGTCTGAGGAGTTTAATAAACAATTGGGAAAAAATAAACAATTGGGTCTTGTGTTTGGGTACATTATTGTTTTTTTTTGAGTTGGAGTCTCACTCTGTCGCCCAGACTGGAGTGCAGTGGCCGCTCCCGGCCACCGCAGCCTCGACCTGCTGGGCTCCGGTGATTCTTCCACCTCAGCCTTCCAAGTAGCCAGAACTACCGGCGTGTGCTACCACGCCTGGCTAGTTTTTGGATTTATTGTAGAGATGAGGTCTTGCCAAATTACCCAGGCATGTCTCGAATCTGTGGGCTCAGGCAATCCACTCGCCTTGGCCTCCCAAAGTGCTGAGATTACAGGCTGAGCCACCGAGCCCGGCCATTCTTGTTTTTTTTTAGGTTATTTGTCTAGTAATTAATTTGTATTGTGTGTTTTTTTTAATGGTTTTTTGTTATTGTTTTTGTTGAATTTTCACTCTGCTGCCCAGGCTGGAGTGCAGTAGTACGATCAGGGTTCACTGCAGCTTCGACCTCCTGGATTCAGGTGATCCTCCACCTCAGCCTCTTGAGTAGCTGGGACCACAGACATACCACCATGCCCAGCTTATTATTATTATTTTATTTTTGCAGAGATGAGGTCTTGCTATGTTTCCCAGGCTGTTCTTAAATTTCTGGGCTCAAGCAATACTCTTGCCTCGGCCTCCCAAAGTACTGGGATTATAGGCATGAGCCACTGCGCCTGGCCTGTATTATGAAAGTGTTGATCCATAACAGGGAAATAAATAACAGCAACAACTGTAAGTAAGTCCTTCAATTTGAGCAGCACCAACCTAGAGAGAATTGTTGCAAGGTTTAAGCCAACCAGTTTCTCGAGATCTCATGGTCCATGGGAATAGCCTCGATTTTTATTTGAATGTTCATGTTACTTTCTGGTTTCTCCTAAGAATCCTCAAGATGAAGCCATTTCGAGAGGTCTGAGATCTTGTCCTTCACTCAGAAGCCCCTGCCACCATACCCACTGGCTAGTATGACCAGTGAAATGAAAAAAAAAAACCCAAAACCTCTTTATTCTGTTTATTATTAGATCTGGGACTTAAGCTTCACTATTCTTAATAAAGTGTTCTATTAGGCATCCATCATTAATTTTTATTCCAAAGTATTTCTACTCCTTAAGCCCCATGGAGGCACTAGGATGAGAGACTTTATTGTTCCCAATAGCTATTACTATGCTAATATTTTTGTATTTATTGCTAGCTAAAATCCAACGACTGGGATTGCTTGGTTCCCATGACAGAGCTTAAGCCGCAAAACCCTGCTTCCAGCCACAACTATTTTCTTGTCAATTCCCAGAAGATATGGACTCACATCAGACTCAACATTTTCCCAGGTAGATGAGAAAGGGCTCCATCTCCAGTTTGGTGGCTTCTTCCCTTTATGTTGGCATTCTTATAAGCTACAAAACGAATCACTCTTTCCTTCTTGGTAATTGAGCTCTCTAGCATTTTAGGATTATAATTTGTCATTTTGTACTCCAGGAAATTCTTGTTTTACTTTGCCCATCAATAAGTAGCTATGGAAGAATTATCAGGTAAATTGGAATGTGGTGGAACTAAATTGTTAATTAAGTTAGACAGGTTCTAAACATTTCTATTTTAGAGATGTATGAGTAGTTGAAGTTTTATGTACAAATGACTCATTTTATCTTATTTTTAGTACCAGCTTTATTGTGATATAATTCACATAACATGTAATTCACCTATTTGAAGGATGCAATAAATGGTTTATAGTATATGCACAGATATGTGCAACTACTACCACTACAATTTTGCCTTCCAAGTAGCTGGAACTACAGACACGTACCACCATGCCTGGCTAATTTTTTATTTATTGTAGAGATGAGGTTTTGCCAAGTTGCCCAGGTTGGTCTCAAACCCATGAGCTCAGGCAATCCTCTCACCTTGGCCTCCCAAAGTGCTGGGATTATAGGCGTGAGCCACCGTGCCCGACCCTTAGAACATTTTTATCACCCCATAAAGAACCCCATGTCGCCGGGCTCGGTGGCTCAGCCTGTAATCCCGCGCCTTTGGGAGGCTGAGGTGAGTGGATTGCCTGAGCCCGCGGGTTCGAGAACCACCTGGGCAGTGAGACCTCATCTCTACAATTAATCAAAAAATCAGCCGGGCGTGGTAATTCAAAAATCAGAAAGCCAAAGTACTCAAAAATTAAAAACTTTTTGAGTGCTGGAGTGATGCTCCAAGGAATTGCTTACCAACACATTTTGGATTTCAAATTTGGGATACTCTACGCGTAAATACAATGCAAATAGGGAGCACCCCAGAACAAACCAGAATTATTTTTTGGAGGGTGAACCCCTTGTAGTCCTGGCTTCCCCTGCTAGGTAAGTGTTCTAGGAACCCATTGGCACCAGTGTACCAGCTAGAGGTTGCATTCTGTTTCACTGAATTTTTTTTTTTGTGGAGATTCTTTCAACGCATTTGCCCATTTTATGATGGGTGATTTACGAGTACACCTGCCCACACAATGCTAAGTGTTTAGCAGTTTTTGACAAAAATGACATGACCTCCATGCCCCGCCCTCACTATTCATCTGATCTCTCCTTGAGTGACTGCTTTTTCCTTCCAAGATGAAAAGAGTTCTCAGAGGGAACACTTTTGCTGATGTGGAATAGGTGAAACAAAAAGTGGCTAAGTACTAAAAGACGTCAAAATTGACAAGTCCAAAAACTGTTTTGAGCAGTGGAAAAAGTGTCTTGATAGGTGTACTTGATGAGTCCTTGAAAGGTGACCTGAAGTTTAAACATGTAAGAATAAACATACAATTTCAAAATAAATAAATTCTGGTGTTTTTAGGTCCCCCTTTGTATATCCAAATCTAGAAAGTATCCAAGATCTGAAACACTTTTTGATTCCAAGCATTTTGGATAATGGATGCTTCAACCTGTACCACATTTTGTTTATTCATTCATCAGATGACAGACATTTGTTTCTGCCTCTTGGCTATTGTGAACAATGCTGTTGTAAACATTTGTGTACGAATTTTTGGGTAGATATATTTTTGTCATAAGTCTTGAGTATAACAAAGATTGGAATTGCTGGATCATATATATATATATATTTTTTGAGTTGGAGTCTCACTCTGTCGCCCAGACTGGAGTGCAGTGGCCGCTCCTGGCCACTGCACCCTCGACCTGCTGGGCTCCGGCGATCCTTCCGTCTCAGCCTTCCGAGTAGCCGGAACTACAGGTGCACGCTACCACACCCGGCTAATTTTGATTTATTGTAGAGATGAGGTCTCGCCAAGTTGCCCAGGCGGGTCTCAAACCCACGGGCTCAAGCAATTCACTCACCTCAGCCTCTCAAGGCATGGGATTACAGGCTGAGCCACCGAGCCCGGCTGCTGGATCATATATTAACTCAATGTTTAACTGTTTGAGGAACTGCTAGACTTTTCCAGAATGGTTGCTTCATATAACATTCTCACTAGCCACGTGTGAAGTGCTGACTTCTCCACACCCTTCCTAACACTCTTTATCTGACTTTTTGTTTATAGTCACCTAGTGACTCTGATGTAGTAACTCACTGTACTTTTGAGCATTTTCCTGATGACTAATGATGACGAGCGTTTTTTCATGTGCTTATTGGCTATTTTCATATTTTTTGGAAAAGTGTTTCTTTGGATCTTGATTCATTTGTCCTTTATTATTGAGTTATATGAATCCTTTATATATTCTAGACACAAGTCTCTTATCAGATGGAAGATTTTGCAACTATTTTCTCCCATTCTGTGGAATGCCTTTTCACTTTCTTGAAGTGCCTTTAAAAAAAAAGAGACAGGGTCTTGTTTTGTTGCCCAGGCTGGAGTGCCAGTGGTACGATCACAGCTCTCTACAGCCTCAAGCTCCTGGGCTCAAGTGGTTCTTCCTCCTCAATCTCCCTAGTAGCTAGCAATACAGGTATGTGCTCCACCACTCCTGGTTAACTTTTTATATATATTTTGTTATTTTTTTTGAAGAGACAGGGTCTTGCTATATTGCCCAGTCAGGTCTCAAACTACTGGCCTCAAGCAATCCTCCTGCCTTGGTCTCTCAAAGCACTGGAATTACACATGCGAATCACCATTCTAGCTTGATAGTGACTTTTAAAGCACTTTTGATGAAGTTCAATAAATTTGTTTTCTTTTGTTGCTTGTGCTTTTGTGTCATTCCTAGGAAGTCACACATAGAAGTCATTTCTGAGGCCATGTTTTTCTAAGTGTTTAATAGGTATGCATCTTTGATTAAAGACGTAAGATAATTTACTATCTTAACTGAATCTTTTAAATCAATTTCGAGTTAATTTTTGCAGATGATGTGAGGTAAAGATTCAACTTTGTTCTTTTTTACGTAGATGAGAACCACTGGTTGACAATATACTTCTTTCCCAATTGAATGACTCTGGAACACTCGTTGGAAGTTAGTTGACCATATTTCCAGATTCTCAATTCTATCCTATTAAGTCTGTTTTAGTAGTTTGTGTCTTCTAAGAATTTGTCCAATTCATCTAAGTCATCCAATTTATTGGCATATAATACATGACAATTGTTCACATTGTTCTCTTATATTCTTTTTTTCTCATTATTTCTGAAAGGTTAGTAGTAATGTCAACTTTTTCACTTCTGAGTTTAGAGTCATCTCTTTCACTCAGGTCAATTTAGCTAAAGGTTTGCCAACTTTGTTGATATTCTCAAATAATCAACTTTAGTTTTCACTTTTTGTTTTCTGTTTCATTTATCTATACTTAAATATTATTTTCTCTTATACGCTTGCTATAGCTTTAGTTTCCTTTCCCCCCTCAGTGTCATAAAATGGAAAGTTTTAAATTATTTATTTAGTGGTTTATTTATTTCACTCATTATTTTTTTTGAATTGGGGTCTCACTCTGCTGCCCAGGCTGAAGTGCCGTGACACACTCATGGCCACCCCAGCATTGACCTGCTGGGTTCCAGTGATCCTTCCACCTCAGCCTTCCAAGTAGCTGGAACTACAGGTGTGTGCTACCACGCCTGGTTAATTTTTTAAAAAAATTTATTGTAGAGATGAGGTTTCACCAAGTTACCTGGGCTGCTCTTTAACCTGTGGGCTCAGGCAATCCACTTGCCTCAGCCTCCCAAAGTGCTGGGATTACAGGCTGAGCCACTGAGGCCAGCCCACCAATTTTTAATAATCTATTAAATGTCTCATTTGTGCCAAACATGTGCTAAGACCTAGAGAAGCAATAGTGGCAAAAGATAAACTTTAAACATTAAAAAAATTTTATTTTAAAATTGTGGGGTACATGTGAGAATTTGTTACTTAAGTACATTGTGTGAAAGCAAAGTTTGGGTTTCTAACTAACCCTTTCCTCTCCTAGTAGTGGACATGGTAGCCAATGGGTGGTTTTGTATCCTTTATCTCTTCCCTCCCTCTCTCTCTTCTTGTGTCCATGTGCCCAATGTTTAGTGCCCACTTATGAGTGAGAACACATGGTCTTGTTTTTTTGTTTCTGTGATAACTCACTTAGAATGACGGCTTCCACTTGCATCCATGTCGCTGCAAATAACATGACCTTGTTCTTCTTTATGGCTGCATAGTATTCCATTATGTATATATACCACATTTTTTTAATCCAGTCCACTTTCAATAGGCATCTGGGTTGATTCCATGTTTTTGCCTTTGTGAATAGTGCTACAGTAAACATATGTGTGCAGGTGTCTTTTTGATAGAGCGATTTATGTTCCCCTGGGTATATTCCCAGGAGTGGAATTGCTGGGTCCAGTGGTAGCTCCTCAGTTCTTTGAGAAATCTCCAAACTGCTTTCCATAATAGTGGAACTAGCTGACATTCCCACCAACAGTATACAAGCATTCCCTTTTCCCTACAGCCTCACAAACACCTTTTTTTTTTTTTTGACTTTTTAATGATGGTCATCCTGATTGGTGTGAGATGTTATCTCATTGCAGTTTTGATTTACATTTCTCTGATGATTAGTGATGGCGAAACATTTTTGCATGTTTGTTGGCTGTTTGGATGTCTTCCTTTGAGAAGTGTCTGTTCATGTCTTTTGCCCAGTTTAAATGGAGTTATTTGTTTTTTCCTGTCAATTTGTCTGAGTGTCTTTGTTGGCCTTTGTTGGAGGCACAGCTTGCAAATATTTTTTTCCCATTCTGTGGGCTGTCTCTTTATTCTTTTGATGGTTTCTTTTGTCATGCAAAAACTTTTTAGGTGGAAAAGGTCCTACCTGTCAATTTTAGTTTGTGCTGCATCTACTTTTGAGGACTTGGCCATGAATTCAAGGGGCTGGGCTGTCCGGGAGGGTATTACTAAGTTTTCTTCTAAGATTCCTATAGTTTGAGATTTCACATTGATGTCCTTGATCCATTTTGAGTTAATTTTGGTATGTGATGATAGATAGGGGTCTAGTTTCATTTTTCTGCAGGTGGTTAACAAGTTTTTCCAGTACCATTTGCTAACTACGGCTTTATTTCAGCAATGTTTGTTTTGTTGACTTTGTTGAAGATGCGTTGTTTGAAGGTCTATAGTTTTATCTCTGGGTTCTCTATCCTGTTCCATTGGTCTATGTGTTTATTTTTGTTTCTGTATCATGCTGTTTTGGTCACTGTAGCCTTATTGTAAAGGTTGAAGCTAGAAGTGTGATGGCTTCAGCTTTGTTCTTTTTGCGAAGAATTGCTTTAGCTATTTGGGCTCTTTTTTTTTTGTGGCTTCCATATGAATGTCAGTATTGTCTTTTCTAGGTTTGTGAATAATATTGCTGGTAGCTTGATAGGGATTGTGTTGAATCTGTAGATTGCTTTGGGCAGTTGGAGTTTTGTCACTAATGGGACTGCCAATTGGGGTGCTTCTTTGACCCTCTGGTTCTGCAGCCCTCCATGTTGGCACCCTGTTGCTTTTCTAGTGTCTCAGCTAGAAAAACACTCAAAGGTTCTTTTTTAATAGGCTATACATTAGACATTTTGATTATTTCTGCTTGTAACAGTTTGATGTAAAACCCTTTGGAATGAACAGACCACATGGATATGAAATGATCTGTACCTGCTTATTTTAATTATGAACAGGCAAAGTTGTTAAAAACCCTTATGAATTACTAAATTGTAGTCTTAGTTGTAAGATGTGGGCAATTAGGCGAGAGTGATCAGTTCCCATCCTTATTGAGCTCACACAGAGTACCCAGTATTTTAACCAGGAGAAATACTAGGCTTAGTAAAAGTGACTTAACCAGGTGGGAATGACCAGTTCCCAAACCTTATTATGTCATGCAGGGTATTTAGCATTTAAAGCTTTACCTTTAGCTGGGCTCGGTGGCTCAGCCTGTAATCCCGCGCCTTGGGAGGCTGAGGTGAGTGGATTGCCTGAACCCGCGGGTTTGTGACTCGCCTAGGCAACTTGGCGAGACCTCATCTCTACAATAAATCAAAAAATTAGCTGGGTGTGGTAGCGCATGCCTGTAGTTACAGCTACTTGGAAGGCTGAGGTGGAAGGATCGCCGGAGCCAGCAGGTGAGGTTGCGGTGGCCGGGAGCAACCGCTGCACTGCAGTCTGGGCGACAGAGTGAGACACCAACTCAAAAAAAAAGAGGGTGCTAGTTAGACACAACAGGTGATTTAAACTCTTGTTTATAAAATACAACTTTAGTGAGCCTGATATAACAAACAGTGGTGTTATTTAGCACTAATGTGTTAACACATCGTAAAGTTGGAAGTAAAATTTTACTAGAGCACTTGCAAGTTTGGTTGGAAAAACAGATTAAAATTGCAATTGATCTTTTTTGTAGTTAGTTAACAGGATTTACATGATCCTTTTACTTTGGGAAGAAGGTCGATATAGTTCCAGTTTAAATTTAACTTGAGAGAGATTTATCATAAGAAAACAACAAACAAGTACTTTAGTATCCTTTTGTCCCAGCCACCCCCTCCCCCAGAAGAAACCTGTTAAGCCATATGGAAACCTGAATGCGTTTCCCAAGTACGTGTGGGGGTGATGACTTGTTGTAGCTAGTAGGGCTGCCACCAGGGGGTTATCAAGCAGTGGGGGAAGGGGGATGAGAAAGTTGGAGACTGGGGTTAGGTGCCATGGCCTTTGGCGCCAGTGCCTTCTCTGAAGGTAAAAGAGAAGAGAGACTGGGAGCCAGGGCGAGGCGTCATGGCCGTAGATGCCTGCCCCTCCTCCGCAGGTAAAGGTGGAAGGCAAGAAGGAAGGGAAACTGAGGGAAAGTGGAAGCAGATTACAAGAGAGATGAGAGTAGCATTTGAGTTGTTAGAGGGAAAGCAGGAATCAGAGTTGTAAAAGGAATAGGAGAGTATGAAGGAGGTGAAAAAATCTTTTGAGGGAGGGTCGGCTCAGTCAGCAAGATTAGTATCCTCTGATGAGCCTATGGGAAACAGGGTCTGGGGAGCCAATGCAGAAATATGGCAAGAGGAACAGACGTCTGGGTGGCGAGCTAACTCATAAAAGGCTTGAATATATGGGAGTTCAGGGTACTTGTCATTTCTTGTGAAGTATAAATCAAGCTGCAGGAGTGCATTAGGAGTTAAGGAGCCACCTTCTGGTCAGGTTTCACCATCCGCTAGCTTATATTGTGAAATTTCCCCACACTTGTCACCAGATGAAAGGGTCAGCTGGGGCAAGGTGTGTCAAAGCTGGTGCCGGGGCTGCAAAGCAGTATTGCACAGTTGGGATGGGCTCTTGGTTTCATGGATTTGTTTCTGGGCCTTAACCCATCCAGATCCCCTGCTGGGCATCCCCAACAGGTTCAAAGGAATCAGTGCAAAGGATGTGAGTCAGCAGGGAGAGAGCATCCTCCCCTCCTTGTGCCCCACTGGAGCTCATGGGACGCTATGCTCCACCATGTCTTGGAAGGCTTGGTACCAGAACTTCTGGCAATTGGGTCCCAGACCCTTGCTAGGAATCTCCCAAGATGAAACTGGGAAAAGTCTGAGAGACCCAGAAAGTCGTATGAACCAGGGGGGTCTCAGAGTGCACAATCAAATATGTGAGTGTGTGGATGATAAATGAGGCATGATTCACCAAAGATGCAGAAAGGCCTAGTGCACCTGTTGGAGTTTCAAGGTCCTTCGTAGAGTTACCTCACCAGTCAGAGAAGAAAAGAGCAAAGAAAATCAAGCACTTTGTGTCCCACCTGTGTGAGTACTGGTGGTCCGAACTTTCCTTCGGGGACCTTCTTGTCTCCCTAGGGAATAGCCCTAGGCAGAGACCATCAGTTGTCCTCCAAGATCCAGCCGGGTCCACGGGGAAACTCAGAAATCTTGGCTAGAAGGAAGTAAAGATTTAACCTTAGTCCCTCACCTTGTCAGGCCACAGCAATCCGATGTCTTTCCCTGGGACGTTCCAGCATGCTAAAGTGTAGCCTTAGCCAGAGCTTTCAGTTGCCACCAGGTTCCAACACGGTCCACAGTGGGTCATCAGTTAAGAGATAAGAGAGAGAGAGAGAGAGAGATCTCAGATATCTCGATGAGACCTCCCAAAATGTTAGGGCATGGATAGGGTGAGGGTGGAGGGACGGATGGAGAGGAGAGGCAAAGGGAGGCGCAGCAACTCCGGAGCAAGCAAACTGGAGGTGCGTGCTGGTAACCCAGAGATCCAAGCAATGCAAAGAATTGCAACACCCAAAAAGGCTAAAAAAAAGAAAAGTTTATTTACAAGTAAATTAAAGAGAGAAAGAGAAGATTCGCCTCCCCAAGGTGGGGGAAGGGGCCAAAGCCGGGAAGCATGGCGACAGCCATAGTTCAAAGAGCACATGGTCACACCAGAGTCTAGCAAGGCAATGACCCAGGATTTTTTCTTTCATGCTCAGCTTGTCAAGTCAGATTATTATGTGCCTCAGGGATGGTCTTTTTATGTAATACGGCACAGGAGTTCTCTGAATCTCTTATATCTGCAAGGCCGCCTCTCTGGTGAGTTAGGAGAAGTTTTCCTGAATGACATCTTGGAAGGCTTGTTCCAGGGTAGTCTTGGTTTCCTCTTCACTCATGCTTCACTGATGCTGATCAGCCACAGATTTTTGACTTTTTACATAATCCAAGAACTGTCATAGACTTTGCTTATTTTTTCTAATTATTTTATCCTTAATGTTGTCACATTGAGCAAATTCAGTAATTCAGTCCTCAAACTCTGAGATTCTTTCTTCTGCCTGGTCGGTTCTGCTGTTAAGGCTTGCTATTGTGTTTTGAAATTCCAGGAGAGAATTCTTCATTTCCAGATGTTCCGTTTGGTTCTTTCTTAGAAAGACCAGATTAACTTTTACTTCTTGCATGGTTTTTGTGGCCTGGTTTATTTGTGTCCGCTTTCTCATGAATCTCACTGCGTCTCTTTGACACCCATAGTCTAAATGCTATGTCTGTCATCAGAGACAGGTCGTTCTGGATGGGTTTCATTGTTTGGGATTTGGGAAGCCCTTTTGTGGGTGTTAAGTTGTTAAGGCTTTGGGGATTGCTGGTGTTTTTGCACTGGTTTTTCCAAATCCGTGAGGGCAGTCTCTTCTCTTTTTATTTTTTTATTAGGTAAAGTTACTACGATTGGGCTGGCAGTTTGATTTCTTACCTAACCTCCCTTCTCTGATTCATCTGTGGAAGGAGAAGGGATGGAGTGAGGGTGGTGAACTGGTGGGAATCCATCTGGCATTGCTTTACCAGTGTAGTCTGGTGGGAATGGGGCAAGTCCTTTCCTCCACATCAGGGACTTTCCCCTCACTCTGGCACAAGCACCAGAGGCCCTTGGCTGACTAGGAGCTCCAGCCATCCCCTTTTCCACCTCATGCACCTCACTAGCAAGACTGTTAGGCAGCCATGAGGGGCTCCAGGCTCCACTCTGGCCCTAGTGCTCTGGGGGTCATGGAGTGGCCGCCTCCTCTTGTCTACACGAGTCTGCTCCTGTCACACAGGAGTAGAAGGGAAACTGCTGCCTTTCTGGTAGAGAATTGGTGTTTCTCTTAGCTACAGGTTGGTGGGGTAGCCACTGCCGTGCAATGCAGTGGTGCACTGGCTCCTAGTTCCTCTTCTGCTGTGTGGGAGGAGCTATTACCACGATGGTGACCCCTTGGGGTCAAGTTGCATTTTCAGCCCTAATCTGGGGCTGGGCTGGGCACTGGTGCTGCTGAAGAAATGTCCCCAAAATGGGTGTATTGCTCCTCCTGGAGGCTGGAGAGGAAGGGAGGGAAGTGCCTATGTGGTGCAACCACCCTCACAAGGCATCTCTGTGTTGGTGGTGGTGGTGGTGGTGGGGCATTGGTGGCCACCCGTGCTGGCGCTCCCTGGGAACTGGGATCCCCTGGGCCCCATGTGAATCCCTCCTGTGCCTCTGTCTCAATTCCAGGCAGCTCTCTGCACCTCGCTGGTGCAAGAGGGGGTGTGCGGGAAGGGCCTGGGCTATCTCTCTTTTGGCTAGAACTGCAGTAGCTAGCATGAGGTATGTAAGCAAAAAATCTCACCCATTCACTCACCCCTTCCTTCTCCAAGAGTGCCCTCCCAATCTCATGATAGGGGTCACTTCTGGGGTTTGCTGGGGCTTGGAACTGTCCGTTCTATGCACCCCAAGGTGTCCTTCTGATAAATCTCAGCTTGGGTTTTCAGGGCAACCCTCAAAACACCAGGCTCTTCCTTTTAGATTTCTTTGCTGAGAGTGGCAAACGTCTCCGTCCAGCCATCTTGACCTTCCCCTCAAGTTTTTATTTATAATATGGATATTTATAACCATAAATTCCCTTTAAGCACTGTTTACTGCTTTCTATAATATTTGGTATGTTGTATATTGAATTTTTTAAATCTCAAAGTATTTTCTATCTTACCATTTGCATCTCCTTTGACTCAATAGTTATTTATCAGTATGTTGTTTAATTTTTACATGTTTGTGAGCTCCCCAGATTTATTTCTCTTGACTTTTAATTTTGTTTCTTGTGATTGAAGGATATGCATTGCATTATTTCAATCCATTTGCTTTATGGTCTCATATATGATCTATCCTGGAGCATGTTTCATGTGCACTTGAGAAGAATGTATATTCTGCTACTGAGAAAGTATTTAATAAGTCAATGATATATTTGGTTTATGGTATTATTTGAGCCTTCTGTTTTCTGTTGATATTTTGTCTAGTTGTTCTATCCATTCTTGAAAGTGGGATATTGAAGTCTTCAAGTATTATTGTGGAATTATCTATTTCTCTTTTTATTTCTGTCAGTATTTTCTTTATGTATTTTGGTGCTCTGTTATTAAGTGAAAATATGTTTATAAGTACTGTATCTTCCTGAAAGACCCCTTTACTATTATAAATTGTTCCTCATAATCTCTAGAAACATTTTTTAAATTAAAAACATTTATTATAGAGATGAGGTCTCACCAAGTTGCCTAGGCTGGTCTCAAACCTGTGGGCTCAGGTAATCCTCTCGCCTCCATTACCCAAAATGCTGGGATTATAGGTATGAACCACCGCACCCAGTCAAATGTTATGTTTGATACATAATTTATGTACATATTTTTGAGGCACATATGATAATTTCATACATTCACACAATTTTCAAAGACTAAATCAGTGTAATTGAGATTATCCTTCACTTTAAATATTTGTCTCTTTTATGCTAGAAACATTCTAATTGTTCTTTTCTAGCTATTTTCAAATTATAATAGATTATTGTAAATTATAGTCACACTACTGACTTATCAAACACTAGGTCTTATTTCTTCTATAAAACTGTATGTTTATACCCATTAATTAACTTTTCTTCATCTTCTCCTTCCCCTTACACTTTCCAGTCTCTGGTAACCACCAATCTACTGTCCATTTCATGAGATCCACTTTTTTTTTTTGAATTGGAATCTCACTCCTTATCACAGGCTGGAGTGCAGTGCCCGCTCACAGCCACCCCAGTGTCGACCTGCTGGGCTCCTGTGATTCTTCTGCCTCTGCCTTCAGAGTCGCTGGAACTACAGACACACGCTACCACACCCAGGTATTTTTGTTTTAATTTTATTGTAGCGACGAGGTCTTACCAAGTTGCCCAGGCTGGTCTAGAACTCGTGGGCTCAGGCAATCCACTCGCCTCGGCCTCCCAAAGTGCTGGAATTACAGGCTGAGCCACTGAGCCCGGCAGAGATCCACTTTTTAACCAACCATTTATGAATGAGAACATAACAATATTTGTCTTTATGTACTTGGCTTATTTTGCTTGACATAAGGACCTCCCTTTCAATGCCTGTTGTAGCAAATGACAGGATTTCATTCTTTTTTATGGTTGAATAATACTCCACTGTGTGTGTGTATCACATTTTTTTTTAGCCATTTGTCCACTGGGCACTTTGGTTGATTCCATATTTTGGCTATTGTAAAAAGAGCTGCAATAAACATGTGAGTGCAGATATTTGCTTTCTTTTGTATATTTATCAAAATGATGGGATTGCTGAATCATATGGTAGTTCTATTTTTAGTTTTTTGAGGAAACGTCATACAGTTTTCCATAGTGGCTATACTAATTTACATTTCCACCCACACAGTACATGGGTTCCTCTTTTTCCACATTCTCTTTAGCATCCACTATTCCTTGTCTCTTTGATAAAAGCCATCTTAACTGGGGTAAGACAATATCTCACTGTGGTTTCTCTTTTAAAAAATTTATTTTATTTTAAAGACATGGGGTAAAATTCAGGATTAGGTATACAAGTTGTCATCATACAGGTAAAGTTTGGGCCCCCTTTGGTCCCCACTTTGCCTGGTTTGTGATCAGTACCCTTATTAATGTTATGTGCCACTCCCCACCGGCAGTTTCTGGCTACTGCCAATCCCTTTCTTATAGTATTATGGTAAATTTTCAGGGTCTGCTTATGAACGAGATCATATGGTACTCAGTTCTTTGTTTCTGTGATAAATCACTGAGTATTATAGACTCTAAATCCATCCAAGTTACTTTGATGTCCATACTTTTGTCCTTCTTTATGGCTGCGTAATATTCTATCATGTATATGTACCACATTTTAAAAATCCAGTTCAGTTTTTAGGGGCAGCATGGTTAGTTTCATGCCTTTTGCTGCTGTAAATAGTGCTGCAATAAATATATATGTGCAGATATCTTTTTTGTAGAGTGATTTAAGTTCCTTCGGGTATATTCCCAGAAGGAAGATTCCTGTATCATATGGGTGGTCAATTTTCTAGTTCTTTTAGGAATTGCCACACTGTTTTCTATAGAGGTTGAACTAGTTTGCATTCCCACCAACAGTGTAGAAGCATTCCCTTTTCTCCGCATCCTCGCCAGCATCTGTTGTTTTTTTGTTTTATTAATGATGGTCATTCTTACTGGAGTTAAGTGGTATCTCAATGTGGTTTTGATTTGCATTTCTCTGATGATTAGTGAGGCTGAACATTTTTTTCATGTGTCTGTTGGCTACTCTTATGTCTTCTTTTGTGAAGTGTCTATTCATATCTTTTGCCCACCCCCCCTTTTTAAGTGAGAAAGCAGGATTTATTGACGGAACAGAAAAACTCTCATAGTGGGGGGAGGGGGCGGGGGCACCCAAAGGGGTTGCTCTCTTTTGCTCACTTTTTGATGGGGCTGTTTTTTCTTTTTTTTCCTTTCAGCACATTTGAGTTCCTTGTAGATCCTGGATGTTGGGCCGTCAGATATGCAGTTGGAAAATATTTTTTCCCATTCTGTAGGCTGTATCCTGCTCTCTAGATGGTTTCTTTGGCTTTGCAGAATCTTTTCAGTTTGATGAGGTCCCACTTGTCTGTCTTATCTCTTATGGCATGGGCTTTTGGGGTTTTGATTAGGAATTGGTTGCCTATTCTGATTTCCATAATGGTATCTCCTGAGCTGGCTCAAGCCTGTAATCCCAGTACTTTGGGAGGTCGAGGTGATGGGATTGCCTGAGCCCATGGGTTTGAGAACAGCCTGCGCAACTTGGCAAGACCTCTCCTCTACAATAAATAAAAAAATTAGCCAGGCATGTTAGTGCACACCTGTAGTTCTGGCTACGTGGAAGACTGAGGTAGAAGGATTGCCTGAGTCCAGAAGGTCGATGCTAGGGTAGCTGTGAGCATACCACCTCACTTCAGCCTGGGTGACGGAGTGAGACTCCAACTAAAAAAAAAAGGTGTCTCCTGCATTTTCTAAGATTCTTAAAGTTTGGACTTTGCATTTAGGTCTTTGATCTATTTGGAGGTGATTTTTGTGTATGAGAGAGGTGTATGTGAGAGATAGGAGTCTTGTTTCATTCCTCTGCATGTGGCCAGCCAGTTTTCCTGACAACATTTACTGAATAGGTTCTCCTCTAACCAGTGGTTGTTGGTGGAGTCTTTGTCAAACTTGATTTGGTTGAGCAACTGAGGTTTTGTTTCTGGAATCTCTATCCTGTTCCATTGGTCTATATGCCTATTCTTATACCAATACCAGATTGTTTTGATTATTGTAGGTTTATAATAAAGTTTAAAGTCTGGAAGTGTGATACTTCCTGCTTTGTTTCTTTTGCTAAGGATTGTTTTGGCTGTTCGTGTTCATTTATGTTTCCACATGAATTTCTATATTGTTGTTTCCAGGTCTGAGAAGAATGATGTTGGCAATTTAATGGGTGTAGTGTTGAATCTGTAGATTGCTTTTGGTAGGATGGACATCTTAACAATTTTGATTCTTCCAATCCCTGAGCATGGAATATTTTTCAATTTGTTTGTGTTGTCTTTGACTTCTTTGAGTTCACTGTGGTTTCAATTTGCAAATACCTTTTGGCCATTTGTCTATTCTGAGAAATGTCTATTCAGATTTTTTTGCCCATTTTAATATAAAATTATTTGGTATTTTTACAATTAAGTTGTTTGAGCTCCTTATGTGTTCTGGTTATTAATCTCTTGTCAGATGGATAGTTTGCAAATATTTTTTTCCTATTCTGTATGTTATCTCTTTACCTTGTTAATTGCTTCCTTTGCTGTAGAACCTTTAAAGCTTGATATAATTCAACATGTCTATTTTACTATGATTACCAGTGCTTTTGAGGTCTTATGCAATAAATCTTTTCCCAGATTAATGTCCTGGATAATTTCCCCAATGTTTTCTTCTCATAGTTTCATAGTTTGAGGACTTAGATTTAAATCTTTAACCATTTTGATCTGATTTTTATAAATGGTGAGAGATAGGGATCTAGTTTTATTCTTCTGCATACAATTATTCAGTCTTCTCAGCACCATTTTTTGAAGAGAATGTTCTTTTCCCATTGTATATTCTTGACATCTATGTTGAAAATAAATTGATTGCAAATGTATGGCCTTACATGTGAATTTATATCTCTATTCTGTTTCATTGGTTTACTTGTATGTGTCTGTTTTTATGCCAGTACCATGTTGATTTTACTACCATAGCATTGTACCATATTGTGAAGTTAGATAGTATAATGCCTCCAATTTTTTTCTTTTTTCTTAGAATTATTTTGGTTATTTGGGTTCTTTTGTCATTCCATTTAAACTTTAGAATTTTTTTTTCCATTTCTGTGAATAATGTCATTGGTATTTTAATAGAGGTTACATTGAGTTTGTAAATTGCTTTGTGTAGTATTGTCATTTTAACAAGACTGATCCTTCCAATTCATGCACATAGATTGTCTTTTCATTTATCTGTATGCTTTTACATTTCTTACCTCAATGTTTTATAGTCTTATTTGTAGACATTTCACATCTTTGGCTAAACTGGCATATTATATTCTTTGCAGCTGCTGTAAATGAGATAACTTTTTTGACTTTTTTTTTTTTTTTTTTTGAGTTGGAGTCTCACTCTGTTGCCCAGACTGGAGTGCAGTGGCCTCTCCAGGCCACCGCAGCCTCAACCTGCTGGGCTCCGGTGATCCTTCCGCCTCAGCCTTCCAAGTAGCCGGAATTACAGGCATGCGCTACCACACCCGGTTGATTTTTTGATTTATTGTAGAGATGAGGTCTCGCTGCCCAGGCGGGTCTCGAACCTGCGGGCTCAGGCAATCCACTCACCTCAGCCTCCCAAAGGCGGGGGATTACCGACTGAGCCACCGAGCCCAGCTTGACTTCTTTTTCACGTTGTTCACTGTGATGTGTATAAATGCTACTATTTTTTGTATGTTGATTTTGTATTTTATCAGTTTTAACATTTTTTTTTGGTGTGGTGTCTTAAGTTTTTCTAAGTATAGGATCATGCTATCTGTGAATAAGATTAATTCCACTTCTTCCTTTTAAATATTCAAATGTCCTTTATTTCTTTCTCTTTCCTAGTTGCTCTGTCTAGAACTTCCATATTATGCTGAATAAAAGTAGGTAAAGTGAATATTTTTGTCTTGTTCCAGATCTTAGAGGGAAGGCTTTCAATTTTTCTCCATTCTGTATGGTACTCTGGGTTTGTGATATATGATCTTTATCATTTTGAGGTATGTTTCTTATATATCTAGTTTGTTGAAGGCTTTTTAAAAAAATCATAAAGAGATGTTGAATTTGATGCTTTTCCTGCATCAATCGAAATGATCATATGATTTTTGTTCTTGATTCTGTTAATGTGATGTAAGTTTATTAATTTGCGTATTAATATGTTGCATCATCTTTGCATCCCTGGGACGAATCCCACTTGATCATGGTGAATGACATTTTCAATGTGTTGTTGAATTTGGTATGCTAGCATTTTGTTGAGAATGTTTGCTTTTATGTTCACCAGTGATGCTGGCCTGTAGTTTGCTTTTTTGCTGTGTTCTTGTTTGGTTTTGGCAACAGGATAATGATGGCCTTGTTGGATATGTTTGGAAGCATCATTCTCCTTCAATTTTTTTTTGAAGATTTTGAGAATTGGTATAGTTTTTTATATATTTGGGCAAATTCAGCAGTGAAGTCATCAGGTCCTGAGCTTCTTTTTAATGAGAGATTTTTTATTATGGCTTCACTTTCATTGCTCATTATTGGTTTGGTGAGATTTCCTATTTCTTCATGGTTCAATCTTGGTATGCTGTATGTGTCTAGGAATTTATCAATTACCTCTAGGTTTTCTAATTTTTAATAATCTCTAACAATTCTTTGTATTTCTGTGGTTTCAGTATGTCTCCTTTTTCATTTATGATTTTATTTGGGTATTTTCTTTTTTTCTTACTGGTAAAGGTTTGTCAGTTTTGTTTACCTTTTCAAAAACCAACTTTTGTTTTCAATGATCTTTATTTTTTGTCCCTATTTTATTTATTTCTGCTCTGATCATATTTTTCTTCTTCTACTTATTTTGGGTTTGGTTTATTCTTGCTTTTCCAGTTCCTTGAGATACATTGTTAGGTTGTTAATTTGAAGTCTTTCTACTTTTTGATAAAGGTGATTATTGCTATAGACCTTTCTGTTAGTACTGTTTTTGCAATATCCCATAGATTTTGGTATGTTGTGTTTCCATTTTCACTTTTTTCAAGCAATTTTGAGATTTCCCTTTTAATTTCTTTATTGATCCATTGGTCATTCAGGAACATGTTTAATTTTCTTTTCTTTTTTCTTTTTTTTTTGAGTTGGAGTCTCACTCTGTTGCCCAGGCTGGAGTGCAGTGGCACACTCATGGCCACCACAGTCTCAACCTGTTGGGCTTAGGCGATCCTTCCACCTCAGCCTTCCAAGTAACTGGAACTACAGATGCAAGCCATAATGCCTGGCTAATTTTTTGTCATTTATTGTAGAGATGAGGTCTCACCAAGTTGCCCAGGCTGGTCTTGAATCCCCGGGCTCAGACAATCCTCTCATCTCGGTCTCCCAAAGTGCTGGGATTACAGGCTGAGCTACCACGCCCAGCTGTGTTTACTTTCCATGTGTTTGTGACCTTTTGAGTTACATCTTGTTATCAGTTTCTAGTTTTATTTCATTGTGGCCAGAAATGATGCTTGATAATATTTCTACTTTTTTGAATTTGTTGAGATTTGTTTTGTGACCCAAGACATGATCTGTCCTGCAGAATGTTCCATGTACTGAGAAGATTGTGTGTTCTGTAGCTGTTGGTTGAAATGTTCTGTAAATGTCAGTCAGGTCTATTTTGTCTAGTGTGTAGCTTAGCTTTGATGTTCCTTTGTTGACTTTCTGTTTGCATAATATGCCCATTACTGAGAGTGAGGTGTTGAAGTCCCATACTATTATGGCATTGCAGTCTATCCCTTTAGATCTATTAGTGTTTACTGTGTATACTTGGACGCTCTGGTGTTGGGTGCATAGAAATTGATAATTTTACACCCGCTTACTGAATTGACCCCCTTTATCTTTATATAGTTATCATGTCTACTTCTTTTTTACAGTCTTTGATTTTTTTTTTATTAATCAGTATTTTTTATTATGATTTTGTGGGGTATAGTTAAGGGTTAGGTGTACAATTACGTTTCATTCAGGCACCCTGTTGATAAGAGGTGTTTTCCCATCCCCAGACAGATATTTCCGACTGTTAATCCCATCCCCCCCCATAGTTTCCCAGTACCGTCAGTCATTACATTGGATGTTCAAGGTCCATTATATGAGTGAGAACATGTGATATTCGGATCTTTGTTTCTGTGAGAGGTCGCTCAGTATTACAGACTCTAGTTCCTTCCAGGTTGCTGCGAAGTTCATGATTTTGTTCTTTTTTATGGCTGCATAGTATTCCATCGTGTATATGTACCACATTTTTTAAATCCAGTCCTCTTTTGATGGGCAGCATGGTTGTTTCTAGGTTCTTGCTATTGTGAACAACGCTGCGATAAACATACATGTGCATGTATCTTTTTTATAGAGTGATTTGTGTTCTTCAGGGTATATTCCCAGTAGGGGAATTGCAGGGTCATATGGAAGGTCAATTTTTAGAGCTTTTAGGAATCGCCACACTGCTTTCCACAGAGGTTGCACTAGTTTACACTCCCACCAACAGTGTAGAAGTGTTCCCTTTTCGCCACACCCTCTCCAGCAGCTGTTATTTTTTGAGTTGTTGATAATTGCCATTCTGACTGGAGTTAGGTGGTATCTCAGTGTGGTTTTGATTTCCATCTCCCTCATGATTAGTGAGGTTGAGCATTTCTTCATGTGTTTGTAGGCTGCTTGGATGTCTTCTTTTGTGAAGTGTCTGTTCATATCTTTTGCCCACTTTATAAGGGGGTTGTTTGTTTTCTTCTTTTCAGTACGTTTCAGTTCCTTGTAGATCCAGGATGTTAAGCCTTTGTCAGACCTGGTGTTGGCAAATACTTTTTCCCAGTCTGTAAGTTGTCTCCCTGCTCTCTTGATGGTTTCTTTGGCTTTGCAGAAGCTTGTCAGTTTAATGAGGTCCCATTTGTCTATCTTCTCTCTTATGTACTGTGGGTTATGGGTTTTGTACAGGAATTGGATGCCAGTTCCGATTTTAATGAGAGTATTTCCTTCCTTTTCTAAGGTTCTTATGGTTTGAGGTTTTACATTTAGGTCTCTGATCCATTTGGAGTTAACCTTTGTGCATGGGGATAGATAGGGGTCCTGTTTCAATCTTCTGCATGTGGTCAGCCAGTTTTCCCAGCACCATTTACTGAATAGGTTCTCCTCTCCCCATTGGTAGGTGGTGGGGGCTTTGTCAAAGATGAGTTGGTTGAGAAACTGAGGTTTTGCTTCTGGAATCTCAATTCTATTCCATTGAACTATATGCCTGTTCCTGTACCAATACCAAGCTGTTTTGATGACTGTAGCTTTATAGTAAAGTTTGAAGTCTGGTATTGTGATACCACCTGCTTTGTTTTTTTTGCTGAGGATTGTTCTAGCTATTCTTGGACGGTTGTGTTTCCATATGAATTCCTGTGTTGTTTTTTCTAGGTCTGAGAAGAATGTTGTTGGTAATTTAATGGGTATTGCATTGAATTTGTAGATTTCCTTAGGTAAGATGGACATCTTCACAATGTTGATTCTTCCGATCCATGAGCATGGAATATTTTTCCACTTGTTCGTGTCAGCTTTGATTTCTTTGAGCAGTGTTTTGTAATTTTCATTGTAAAGGTCTTTCACGTCTCCGGTTAGGAAGATGCCAAGGTATTTCTTTTTTTTTGTGGCTATTGTGAATGGAATTGTGTTTTTTATTTGGGTTTCTGTTTGTTTATTATTGGTGTAGAGAAATGCGATTGTCTTTGTATGTTTATTTTGTATCCTGAGACTTTGCCAAAGGCCTTTATCAATGTAAGGAGGCCTTTGACAGATTCTCTTGGGTTTTCAAGGTACACAATCATATCATCTGCAAAGAGAGATAACTTGACTTCCTCTTTTCCTATTTGAATACCTCTGATTGCCTCCTCTTCTCTGATTGATCTAGCCAGGACTTCCAATACTATGTTGAACAGGAGGGTTGAGAGTGGGCATCCTTGTCTAGTTCCAGTTTTCAGGGGGAAATTTGGGTTTCCCAAATTTTTTTCCATTTAGGAGTATGCTGGTTGTGGGTTTCTCGTAGATGGCTTTTACTCTTTTGAGGTATGTTCCCCGTATGCCTAGATGTTCAAGGGTTTTTATCAAGAAGGGGTGCTGGATTTTATCAAAAGCTTTTTCTGCATCTAATGATATGATCATGTGGTTTTTGTTTTGACAACTGTTGATGTATTTAATTACATTTATGGTTTTATGAATGTTGAACCAGCCTTGCATCCCAGGAATGAAGCCTACTTGGTCATGGTGGATGATTTTTGAGATGTATTGCTCAATCCGGTTTGCTAGGATCTTGTTGAGAATTTTAGCATCTATGTTCATCAAAGATATTGGCCCGTAGTTCTCTTTCTTTGTTGGATCTTTACCTGGCTTGGGTATCAATGTGATGTTGGCTTCGTAAAATGATTTGGGGAGAGTTCCATCTTTTTCAATCGCCTGGAATACCTTCAGTAGGATTGGTATCAGCTCCTCCTTGAATGTCTTGTAGAATTCTGCTGGAAAGCCATCTGGACCAGGGCTTTTTTTGTAGGAAGTTTTCTTATTACATAGTCGATTTCCTTGATTGTTATTGGTGTATTTAGGGTCTCAATTTCTTCTTGTTCCAACCTAGGTAGGTTGTGTGATGTCAGAAAATCCTCCATTTCCTTATAGTTTTCAAGTTTGTTTCCATACAAGTGCACGTAGTAGTTTCTAATGATCTTTTGTATTTCTTCAGGGTCAGATGTGACTTCATCTTTTGTGTTTCTGATTGTGCTTATTTGATTTTTTCCTCATTTTTTCTTGGTCAATCTAGCTAGGGGACCATCGATCTTGTTTACCCTTTTGAAGAACCAGCTTTTTATTTCATTGATTTTTTTGTATTATCTTTTTGTCTTCTATGACCTGGATTTGGGCTTTTATTTTGGTGATCTGGATTCTTCTGCTGAAATTAGGGTTTTTGTGGTCTCGCTTTTCCAGCTTCTTTAGGTGGCTTGTTAGGTTGTGAATTTCTGTTCCTTCCATTTTCTTCATGTGTGTTTGTAGGGATATAAATTCCCCTCTTACTACGGCTTTCAGGACATCCCAGAGATTTTGGTAAGATGTTTCTTCATTTTCATTTGTTTCCAGGTATCTTTTGATCTCTGTTTTGATTTTGTTGTTGACCCAGGAGTTGTTTAGCATCATGCTGTTTAGTGTCCATGTCTTTGTGGGTTTTGGGGGGACTTTGCTGGTGTCAATGTTTATTTTTATTCCACTGTGGTCCGAGAAGGTGTTTGGTAGAATTTCGGTCCTTTTAAATTTGCTTATGCTTGATTTATGGCCGAGTATGTGGTCGATCTTAGAATATGTTTCATGTGGTGATGAGTAGAATGTGTATTCTGTGGTCTTTGGATGGAGTGTTCTGTAGGTATCAATTAAGTCCATTTGGTCCAAAGTCATATTGAGGTTCTGGATCTCCTTGCTGATTCTTTGTCCTGATGATCTGTCTAGGGTTGTGAGTGGGGTATTAAAGCCCCCAGTTATGATAGTGTTAGAGTCAATATCTTTCTTTAGTTTTCCAAGAAGTTGCTTTATGAAAGTTGGCGCACCTATGTTGGGTGCATATATGTTTAGGATAGATATTTCTTGTTGATGGATTGAGCCTTTTATCATTATGTAGTGGCCTTCTGTATCTTTTTTGATTTTTAATAGCTTGAAGGGTATTTTGTCTGAAATTAAGATCGCTACTCCTCCTTTCTTTTGTATTCCATTCACCTGAAAGTTTGTTTCCCATCCTCTTACTTTGAGTCTGTAGGTGTCCTTTCTAGTGAGGTGAGTCTCTTGAAGGCAATAGATTGTTGCCTGATGATATTTTATCCATTTTGCCATTCTATGTCTTTTCAGTGGTGCAATTAGTCCGTTCACATTTAGGCTAATAATTGAAATGCAAGAGTTGATCCCTGTCATAAGGTTCTTACAGAGTTGTTCCTGTTTGTTTGTTGTCTTTCTTTGGGTTTTGGAGTTGGTTCATGTGTGTTTTTAACCTTTTGCCTGTACTCTTGTGAAGAATGCTGTTGTTCTTTTTTCTTTTTCTTCTGTGTGCAGTACTTTCTTAAGTGTTTCTTGTAGAGGTGGTCTGGTGGCAGCATAGGTTCTTAGGGATTGGATATCTGGAAAAGATTTCAATTCTCCCTCACTAACGAAGCTTAGTTTGACTGGGTAGGTTATTCTTGGTTGAAATTGTTTATCTTTTAGAACTTTGAAGATAGGGCTCCAGGCTTTCCTAGCCTGAAGGGTTTCTGTGGATAAATCTGCTGCTATTCTAATTGGTTTTCCCTGGTAGGTAGTCTGGCCTTTTTCTCTTGCTGCCTTTAGGATTTTTCCTTTTATAGCTACTTTGTTTAGGCAAATTATTATGTGTCTGGGAGTTGGTCTTCTCATTTGTTGTCTTGCAGGGGTTCTCTGAATCTCTTGTGTTTGAATTTTTTCATCCTTAATGAGATGAGGGAAGTTTTCTTGAATGATTTCATGAAATATTTTTTCCAGTGTGGCTTCTTTTTCTCTCTCTGCCTCAGGAAGCCCAATTACTCTTAGATGGTCTCTTGAAGTGATCATTCATCTTTTGCAGGTTTTGTTCTGTCTTTTTGAGCTTCTTTTCTATGCTTTTGACAGTTTGGGTTACTTCTGTGTTTTGGTCTTCGAGCTCTGAGATTCTTTCTTTTGCTTGGCTAATTCTGCTTTCCATGCTTATTAGTCTGTTGTTCATTTCCATCACAGTATTCTTTACTGCTGTCATTTCTGACATCAGATCCTTCCTATTTTCCTCTTGTCTCTCCTCAATTTTTAAAATTCTCTCCATTAATGTCTTGATGTCTGGGTTTGTTGCATGTAACCAGTCATTCTGGGGGCTCTTCATTGTTTGTGTTCCAGAATCTGTTTTCTCAGTGTCTGATTTCCCTGGAGTCTGTGTGAGACCTATATTCTTCTTTTGGTTTTTCTTCATTTGTGTGGTTTTTTCCCCTCCCTAGTTTTTTCTTCCCTTCATGTCACCGTCTTCTTTAATTCTGTTATTCAGGGGTAAAGGGATTGGTTTTACTTCTGTTTGTTCAATCTCCTATTCTTTATGTATGTCCTCTTACTTTGTTCAATTCTGGAGTTGCACTGTAGGTTGGAGGTGTCATTTTTGCAGTTTTGAGATGTACTTAAGGGGAGAGCTGTGATTCAAAATCTGTCTGCAGGTCCTGGTATTTGCTGACAGGTGTGTTGATAATGTGGAACCCACTTCCCACTGCCCTGGAAACTGTCCATGCAGTGGGGCTGTAGGTTTACTCCCTGAAATAAAATGTGGTTAGCAGAGGGGAGAGAATGGAGCAGATAGTGGGTTGAAGAGGGAGTGGAGAGATAGAGGAGTAAGGGGGGAAACAAACGAGTGTGCCAACAAATGGAGAGAGAGGCCTATACTGAAACAGATAAAAACAATAGACCACAGCTACAGATGAACCATCATACAAAAAATAAAAAATAAAAATAAAACATATAGTGATGCTAACATACAAGCTAACCAACCACCTTATTGGTGTGCTGTTCCTCTATACAAAGATATGGTCTACAGAGAGAAGAAAAGAGAAGAAAAGGAAAAGGAAAAAAGAAAAAAGGGAACAATACAGTAGGAATAGAATTAAGTCATTAAACTAATAGAATCAATGAAGCACACTCTGAGACATTTCGTTTAAGTCCAATGTCCTTTGAGGTCTGATTTCTAGTTTTCTTTTTAAGCTGGTAAATTAGATTGCAGTTAGGGTCAGTTGCCCCTGGTCTGCTGTCAAGGACAGTTCAGATTACCCTCCTTTCAGCACTCTGGTCTATGTCTTTATCAAGCTTGTATCTCCCGTTTCGGTGTTGTTACCTTGAATCGCCAGCAGGTGGTGCTATCTCAGCTGCTCGCCCCAGAGGGGGTGGGGCCGGACAGGAACAAGATGGCTGCCTGCCTCAGGGCAGACAACAGGAACCCCACGCCGGCTGGGCAGGACAGTCTCGGATGCAGAAGAGGTGGCAGCGATCCCCGCAGATCTTCCCTGAAGGGTTTGGTGTGGGTCTCTTCGGGCCCGGGTGTTGTGATGTGCTACCCGTCACAGAGGCTGCGGTGGCAGCGGTGGCGATGGCAGCAGCAGTGGGGGGAGGGACTGTGGCGGCGGCAGCAGCGGCGGTGGTAACTGTCCAGTCGTTGTGATGTCCCAGCAGTGGCAACGACCGAGCTCTGTCTATTGCAGCGGCCGTGAGCTCCAAGAAGGCGCCGAGCCGGGGTGGGCGGGGGTTCACACTAGTCAGGGCGGCGGGCTCTAGCTGGCGTGTCCTGGCGGCTCAGCCAACCACATGGCGCTCCTCAGTCTTTGATTTTTTTTACTCTATTTTATTTGATATAAGTATAGATACTCCTGCTTTTTTTTGGTTTCTAATTATATGAAATATCTTTCAACCTCTTCACTTCCAGCCTGTGTGTCTTTATATGAAGTCTGATGATTAAGTTTGTGAACTTGCCATCAAGTGCTTATGTTGGCAACACTGTACAAAAAACTTGGTAAGGTTTCATAACCTTGGTGTATCAGTGTCTCATAGCTGTGTTCATGTCAACATGTGGTGGTGTCTTACTGACAATTAAGCTCACGAACTTGCCACTGTGTACTTATGTTGGCAGTACCATACAAACGACTTGGTAGGTTTCATAATCTTGGTGTATCAGGTCTCACAGCTGTGTTCATATTGATGTGTGGTGGTGTCTTGCTGAGTGTGGCATTCATTTTTGTTGTGCTGTCGTGAGATTGTTGGAGCTTGAATTAGAGCAATGAACAAACATTACATTTCTTGTTAAACTTGGCAAGAGTGGAAGTGAAATTGGGGACTTGTTAATTCATGCTTATGGGGAAATGCCATGAAGAAAACAGCAGTATACAAATGGATTAAACATTTTTCTGAGGGAAGAGAAAGTGTCACTGGTGGAGAGGTCAGGATGGTCAGTAACAAACAGTACTGACGAAACATTGCAAAGATTCATTGAATTGTGAGTCAAAATCATCAGCTGACTGTGAGAAGTGCAGCAGATCAGGTAAACAGTGATAAAGAAACAGGAAAATCTTAACTGAAAATCTTGGCATGAGAAAGGTGTGTGCAAAAATGGTCCTGAAGGAGCTCTTACATCACTGCAATGCACCGGTGAACACAGTACTGTCTATGAGGGAGTTTTTAACCAGTAAATGAATAACATCCTCTGTACTCACCTGACCTGGCCCCCAGTGACTTTTTTCTTTTTTTCTTTTTCATTTTTTTTTTGAGTTGGAGTCTCACTCTGTCACCCAGACTAGAATGCAGTGGCCGCTCCTGGCCATTGCAGCCTCGACCTGCTGAGCTCTGGTGAGCCTTCCACCTCAGCCTTCCCAGTAGCTGGAACTACAGGCACATGCTAACACGCCGGGCTAATTTTTGATTTATTGTAGAGATGAGGTCTTGCCAAGTTGCCCAGATGGGTCTCGAACCCATGGGCTCAGGCAATCCACTCACTTCGGCCTCCCAAAGCACTGGGATTACAGGCTGAGCCACCGAGCCTGGCCAACTTTTTTCTTTACTCCAAAATAAAGGAAATATTGAAAGGAATATATTTTAATGACTTTCAGGACATCAAGGGTAATATGATGACTGCTCTAATGGCCATTACTATCTGGGACACTTACATTCAGCCTGAAAACGTATAAAAGGCAGGTCTATTAGCAACAAATACTCTCAGTTTTTTTTTTTTTAATCTGAGAATGTCCTTTTTTTCTTTCAATTTTGGAAAATGACTGATTATTTTGTCTTTTTGGGCATTTTGTTTTTCTTTTTTTAAGCACTTCAGTTATGTTATTTTACTGCTTTCTGGCCTCCATTGTTTCTGATGATAAATCAGTGTTAATCTATTGTGGTTCTCTTATAAATGGTGTGTCATTTTTTTTTCCTTTCACTTTCCATATATATATATCTATATATATATCTATATATATAGATATATATATATATATATAGTTGGCTCTAAGAATTTTTGCTGTGATGTGTCTGTGGACATTTTTTGGCCTTTCTTTTACTTAGAGATTGTTACACTTCCTGGATATGTAGGTTGGTTGGTGTTTTACAATAAATATAGAACATTTTCAGCCATTATTTCTTCAAATATTATTTCTACTCCTTTCTCTTGTCCTTTTCTTATTCCACTATGTGCATGTTGATGTTCTTAATGTTGTCTTACATTTTCTGAGGCTTTCTTCATTTTTCCCCCTCTCTGTTCTTCAATTACATAATCTTTATCAACCGATCTTTAGGTTTGATTATTCTTTCTCCTGTCTGTTCAAATATGTTGAGCTACTCTAGTAAATTTTTATTTCAGTTCTTGTACTTTCAACTTCATAATTTCCATTTAGTTTGAGGTTTTTATAGTTTCTAACTCTACTGATATTCTATATTTTATGTAGCACTGTCATCATACCTTCTTTTACTCTTTAATCATGATTTCCTTTAGTTTTTCATCATATTTATTATGGATACTTTGAAATTTTTGACTTTTAAATATGACTTCTGGACTTGAGAGTTTTTGTTGCCTTTTTAAAAAAAATTCTTGTACGAGTCAGATTTTTCTATTTCTTTGAATGCCTCATACTTTTTGTTGAGAACTGGACATTCAGATAATATATTGCAGCAACTCTGGATATTGATTCCCTTTTCTGAGGCTTGTTTTTTGTTTAGCTACTAGCGAGTTATATACATATACATACATATTTTTTTTTTGAGTTGGAGTCTCACTCCATCGTCCAAGATTGGAGTGCAGTGACACACTCACTGCCACCCCAGTGTCCACCTGCTGGGCTCAGGTGATCCTTCCGCCTCAGCTTTCCAAGTAGCCAGAACTGCAGGCACGTGCTACCATGCCCGGCTAAATTTTGATTTATTGTAGAGACAAGGTCTCACCAAGTTGCCGGGACTGGTCTCGAACATGCAGGCTCAGGCAATCCACTCAGCAATATTATTTCAGTGAAATCTATTTAATTTCCACAGTATAAAGCCTGTGAAATTGCTCCTCAGAAGAGGTATAATTTTGCGTATGACCACAGTCTCCCTGGAATGACAGGACTTTGTCAGTTTCCCTAATTACATTCAACTGTTAAGCTCCACTAATTGCCATCTGCTTTATTTATATTTTTTCAACTATGTTCTGGGCATAAACCGTTCCACATACCAATCCAATTAAATTTATGTTCCTTTGAAAGGATATTTTTTGAGGTAGTGTTTGTGATTTGTTCTAATCCTAGAAAGGCTTTTTTGAGCTGTCTCTTTCTTCACCCCCTTCCCCAGCAAACTAACTAACCTACAGTTATACAGCAATTATACACACTATTTATATCTCTAATGAATCTGCTAGTCTCTTTTTAATTGCTTTTCAACACAACCTTCATCATTTTTAGAGCACCTTTAGGCTTGAACTTTCCCATACTTTATTGCAAATGAAGTCAGTTCCTTTGGGAAGGCATTTAGAACTGCTTTGTGACTCATTTCTTCCCCTTGGCAAAAATTTTAATCCTTGGCTCTGGAGTTTAGGGTTGGGACAATCATGCACTTCTGAGTGACATTCCTGATTTAGGAACTGAGTGTTCAGTGTGAGTGGGACAGTAGCTCCAGATATTCTTGACTTTCTTTTCCCAGCAAGGAACCTCTATTTTATGAACCATAAGATCGGTGATTGTGGCCCTGTTATCTCAGTGGGGCCTGGGTGGAAGAAAGGATCCTCCACCTCTGAACCACACATACTGAGGACCTAACCTCCGCAACAGACAGATGGGGGCAGAATGGGAAATGCTGATGTTCTGCCCCTCTCAGGAAGACAGCTCTCCAACTATGGAACAGGGGAGAGGGAGCCCTATATTGTTGGCTGCATCTGTTTGGAGTGCAGTCTCATTTACGGATCTGGGGGTGCAAGTGATGGTGTGGTCTTGGTTTAAATACCACAGGCTCTCATTGTTCTTGTTGAGATTTAGCAGACATTCTTGAATAAATGTTGCTTCTTAGGACAATTTACAGAGCCTGGAAGACTTTTTTTCCCCCTAATTTTCAACAACTTCAGTTGGGAACAGGTCAGCAGAGCTCCTTATACTGTCATGTAAGAAGTGGACCTCTGGATGTAATGCTTCTCTGGCTATCATTCTTTGAAATAAGACACCAACATGGAAAGATCTGAGCAGATGTTTACTGATATTGAATACTCACTGACATTACCTGTTCTAAAAACAGTGGAAGTGAGTGAATGGGCAAAGCTTACAAGAAATTTAGACATTTTGCTCACTTGGTCATTCAACAAACATGTATGGTGTAACCACCTGGTGCTAGAGACTGGCATTTCCCTGATGATGTGTAGGGTCGAATTAACAGAGTGTGAGCTTCATGAAGACAAGTCCATGTGTCTGGGTTTCATCTTTGTGAAAGCAGAATCTGTGAGTTGATCTTGATAGCTTTTACTCTGCAGACCTAATTTCAAGCAGCTATGGTTTTCGCCAACTATTTGATTTGTGAATAATATCATTTCTCAACGCAATATATGTTGTAAAAATAAAAATATAAAGTTCTTGTGTAAGTCTGCATGGAAGTTAGCAATGCTCATTTCTGGCACCAAACATTTTATCTACAGTGAATTTCCCGAACTTTTTGACCTTCTCAGACTTGTTCATTCAATTAAAAAAAAATTGAGTACCTACTATGTACCAGGATCTCTTCTAGGTAGAGACAATACAGAAGTGAACAAGATAGGAACAGTTCTGGCCTCCAGAATGGGTATGGGATACTGATTTTAGCAAGGAATTTACAAGTAGAAAGAAAAGAGATAATTTCAGAGTGTGATTAGAGGTCTGGAGTAAATAGACAAGGTCTGGATATGATAAAATTAACCTTGGGGGAGGGAGGAGATAACTTAAAAGGGTAGGAGGGGGAAGGCTTTTCTTAAGCTATGACACTTAAGTTGAGCATTAAGAACAACCAGTAATCTTTTAGAGAGCTAGGAAAGTAGTTCTGATAAAAGGCAAAGTCAAGGGCAAAGGCCCTGGGGCCACTAGCTTGTTGTATTTGAGAAACATTAGGCAGGCATGCATGAAGCCTACACAAGATGAGATTGAAGAAGATTGGAGGGTCCTGAAGTTTATGATACACAAAAAACTACTTTTACAAATAACCGAAGCACCTTTCTTTTCAGATGGTGGAATTGCACGGCTTAGAGTATATGGTGCTGGACAAAAAGACTGGACTGCAACAGATCTCAAAGAACCTGTTGACCTCGTGGCCATCGCTTTTGGGGGTGTCTGTGTAGGATTTAGTAATGCCCATTTTGGGCACCCAAACAATATGATAGGTAAGATGATGTTCTAGGATTTAGCTTTTTCCGGTATTCTGGGTACCCGCATTAAATACCCAATATGGTCAGAATGCTTGAAGAGGAAATGTACATCTCAAAGCATAGGAGTATGAGATTAATTTTCCATGTGGATGATTTGATGCCTTTGTAACATGAAATAAGTCAACAGCAAATTTTCTTTCTAATTTTGGCCTAAGTAGTTGCTATAAAATGAAAAATAAAATTTACTAAGTCTATGATTATTTATAAATTTACTTAAACATTAATCTCAATGAAAACAATTTATGTGGCAATGCTCTGGTACATGAGATCTGTAACTTAATTACACCAATGCATTAATTCTTACATTTCAAATAATGTGATTTAACATTAAATAATGTCATTTTCTGTAGGAGTCGGCAGGGTAAAGTCTATGGCAGATGGTTGGGAAACTGCAAGAAGGCTGGACAGGCCACCAATATTAGAAGTAAGAGGTTAAAAATAGCTATGGCTTAAAGTTTTCCTAAAAAGCATGTTTTAGAAGTTTTTAAAATAAATTTTACATCAAAAACACTTTTGCTTATTTTGGAAACCTCACAGGCCTTGCTCTAAATGTTTGTTACCATTCTCCACATTTCCTACTGTTTTCAGCATATTATTAGGGCAGAGACACAGAAGGTCAAACATGCTGGTCACTGTCAGGTACTTTAATGCAATTTTAGAATATTCATCTGTTTCTTCAATTGAGGAACAAAAAAGGCAGCAAGCTAATGATACAAAAACTATGAATAAATATGTTGGTAGATCTGGAGACAAAAATCCACTAGTTTAATAATTTTTTATATCTATTTATCCCAGAATGAGACCACTTATGTGAACTTGTGACCAATGGGGGGGGGTTGTGGGGAGTTGGGGGGGTGGGGAGGGGAAGGGAATCTAGAGACAATACAGCTGTTTACTTTGGCCAAGAAGTAATTTGAGATAAAGAAACCAAGACAAAGCAAACACATCTTTGAATTTGCAAATCCTACTGAAAACTTAGTCAGAAATGCCCTCTCTCTTTTTTGGGTTGAATTTCACGTTATCTGATGCTTTCAGGTATCAATGAACAAAGACTCTCCTTTCTAGTAAATAAGGTTGAGAAGCAGATCAGTATCAATTTGATTAAGAAAATATCTACTTTGAAAGGTCAAAACAAGATGACTAGAGGAGCTCTAGGTTGGGTTAATGTTCCTTGAAAGTATAACGCTCTGCAGGAATCTGTAATTGACACAGAAAATCATATCAGAATATGTAAAAATTTACAAAGTACCTAGTTATGAAGAGACATTGAAAGAATAATAGCTGAGAGGCAATGAATACAGAGGTACCATTTACACATCAGGCCACAGGAAATGATAAATGCTCTTTTATAGTAAGAAATAAAACAGCATAGGTACAACACGTCAACCTTTTTTATCCATTGGTTTTTTCAGGATTGGTTTCTTGAATGACTCCAAGTTTGTTTACCCTTTTTTGTTCTTTTTTGTATTGCAGAATGATGAAAATGGCATTCTCTTGTTTCCAGGCTGTGAATGGGCAGTTTTCCGGTTGGCACATCCTGGAGTAATAACTCAAATTGAAATTGATACAAAATATTTTCAAGGTAAATGCCAAGTCGCAGGGAAGCACCTTATAATTGATGTGTTTAGTTTAAAGATAGCGTGGTGCTATGGGGGTGGAACTGAGGATAGCTGGGCTCTAGGCAGGACTTTCCCACTTGAGATGTGTACTTTTGAGCAAGTTACTTTCACTCTTTGAAATTCAGTACCCCTTCTATAAAATTCAGCATTTTTATAGACTTTTGGATGACCCCAAAAGTCATACAAGATTCCGTGATGCTGTAAAGTTCTCTTTACTGTAGGGGCTCTGAAAGCCATTTGGAAAAAGCCCATGAGACAGATAGGAGACATCTTTTTGCAGAGAAGGGCCCTAAGTTGATTGCTGGTAGAGGGAAGGTGAGCACGTTTTCCCCAGGCTTAACTCTAAAAATTGTGTACTTATATTAGAAAAGACATTGGATAAGCAATTCCAATATTCTATATTTACTTCTTATGAAATATATATGTGTCATTTGAAGAAAATTCAAAAGAGGTTAAAGCATTTTTTTTTCTTTTTGAGTTGGAGTCTTACTCCGTCGCCGAGGCTGGAGTGCAGTGGCACACTCATGGCCACCCCAGTGTCGACTTGCTAGACTCCGGTGATCCTTCCACTTCAGCCTTCCAGGTAGCTGGATTTACAGGCACGCGCTACCATGCCCGGCTAGTTTTTAAAATTTATTTATTGTAGAGATGAGGTCTCACCAAGTTTCCCAGGCTGGTCTCGAACCTGTGGGTTCAGGCAATCCACTTGCCTCAGCCTCCCAAAGTGCTGGGATTACAGGCTGAGCCACCGAGCTCTGCCAGCTACTGCATTTGTACAATTGTTAGATGACATTTTATTAGTACTGGATTGGTATATTGTGATTGTTTAGCTGTCTTTGAATAAATGGTGTATATTTATATTCGTATTTTAGATGAGTGATTTTTGAAAGTTTTGTGATTGTGACTTTACTTAATTATTAACTATTATATCAATGCACAATATATGATTAAGGCCAGGTTCATCATCAATAGTAGTGGATCTAAGTTAATTATTTCAGGAAGTCTTGGTAATTTTAGCTTATTTTTGGAAGCCTGAATTCTAGATCTGGTTAACTGGTCATGGTTTTTACTTTTCAACATGACTGACTGACAATCTGGTGAAATGACAGCTTTGTTATTTTCTTGTTCATGCATGCTTGCATTTTTAGTGATATCTTTCATTCACAGTTCTCTGCATGAATAGTTTAAAATCACTTGTTTGTTTTTGTGAGGGATAGTTTAAAACCAGATAGCAACCAGCAAATCCTTCTCATCAGGTACCCCAAGCTGCAATAGGTAATCAAGACACTGCTGTTAACCCCTCAGAATACCTCCAGAACGATATGATGACAGTCACAAAAATGAGGGAGCATGCTGGTATCCACTTATACAACTAATAGAGTACTATATTTATATTATATCAAATATGCAAGTCTTAATATACACACATATGTATATAAATGCATATATATATGTATATATATATATATATATATATATATCAGATATATCAGATAAATAGAAATGGTAGATCTAATGTTCTCTTTCTGTATCTTTTGTGTTTCCATATGTACCCCAGGGCTATGTTCAACCACCCTGATGTAACTGAAAAGCCAGGGATTCAGTTGAGGTCCTTTTGCTTGCTGTATAAGAACCAATCTCTGAGACAAAGAGTATTGCCAGGGAAGAAGCCTTTTTAATTGTGTTATATCAATCAAGGAGAACAGGAGACCAGTCTCAAATCTTTCCCCAACCAATTGAAATTGGGTAGTTACATAGTGGGGTAAGGAGTGTGAAACAGCAATTAGGGAGGGGTAAGGAAGCAATCATGTGGAATTGCAGTGTCCAGATACCGTGATCTGGTGAGTTTCAGGCCCTTGCCTTAGGGTTGGTTTCCCTAGAAAGTAACTCAGATAAGTCAAACATAAGTTTTAAGTTTCAAGACTGGGAGGGTTAATTCTATGTTTATTTAAAAAAAAGAGTTGGTGCAGTGGCTCAAGCCTGTAATTCCAGCACTTTGGGAGGCTGTGGTGAGGGGATTGCCTGAGCCCACAGGTTCGAGAACAGCCTAGACACCTTGGTGAGATCTCGTCTCTAGAGTAAATCCAAAAATTAGCTGGGCATGGTAGCAAGCGCCCGTAGTTCTGGCTTCTTGGAAGTCTGAGGTGGAAGGATTTCCAGAGCCCAGCAGGTCGATGCTGGGGTGGCTGTGAGCGTGCCACTGCATTCCAGCCTGGGCAACGGAGTGAGACTCCAACTAAAAAACAAAAAACAAAAAACAAAAAACAAACAAACCAAAACTATAAATGTGTTCCATGAGGATACTGAGATAGTATCCTGGAGATTGTTATTTTAACACATGAGTCATAAAGGGGGCAACGAGTATCCCCTTTTGTCAAGTTCTTGATTAGCAACTCCTTCTCTGTAGTTCTTGAAGTACTGAGGAACCCCTATGGAAATTCTCCTCACAAAGATCGTGGCACTTGTCTCCTAAGGTGCTCCAACTCTGCTTCTCTTCCAAAGAGAGAGGAAAAACCCAGGACCATATACTCTCACCTAGAGATGACTCAGAAATCTCTGAATGCAGTGCAGCGTGTGTGACTGGTGCTCAGTGTTAGCTAACTCAGCTCAGTATCTCTTCTTTTTTATTGTCACATTACAAAATGAGATGCCATAAGGAAAATACTTCCCAGCTTCATAATAATTTCAAAGGAGCCACATAGAGGTATGCAAGTAATTAAATATACAATTTAGGGAGCTTATCAAGTCCATTCAACTTTCAAAGTGAGAATGCTATACATTCGAACTCCAACGTGCCAGTCCGTGAACATACCACAGTCTGTTTCTGATTCCTCTGAAAAACAAACACTCATCTATTTCACAAGGTAATCTCCCCCATCACAAACAGATTTGTTTCTTCTCCCACATACTTGATACCTTTGCTTTTGTTTAGAAACAGTAATGACGTGCTGTTTGTTGGGTTCAGATTCTATTAAGAAAGCAGGATGGGCTGGGTGCGGTGACTGAAGCCTGTAATCCCAGCACTATGGGAGGCTGAGGCTAGGGGATTGCCTGAGCGCATGGGTTCGAGAACAGCCTGGGCAACTTGGTGACACCTCATCTGTACAATAAATCAAAAAATTAGCCAGGCATGGTAGTGTGCACCTGTAGTTCTGGCTATCGGAAGGCTGAGGTGGAAGGATTGCCGGATCCCATCGGGTTGATGCTGGGGTGGCCATGAATGTGCCACTGCGCTCCAGGCTGGGCGATGGAGTGAGACTCCAACTCACAAAAAGAAAAAAAAGAAAGCAAGCAAGCATGATGTTCTATAAGCCAAACTGTGCTATATTTAAATGTAACACGGAAAGTTAATCTGTGTTTCGTTCCAACAGGCAACTCTCCTGACAGCTGCACAGTGGATGGGTGTATCCTGACAACGCAGGAAGAAGAAGACATGATCAAGCAAAAGTGGAATCTTCCGATCCCTAAGTGGAAACCACTGCTTCCAGCCACCAAGGTTCGAGTCGTGAAGTGTAGAAGCCAGCACTCCAGTTGGGCTATTTCACTCAGATTCACTGTTGTAGGATTAGCATACAACTCTGAGCCTTTGGCTCAGTTTTAACAGCAAAGTGAATGAGCTTTTGAAAACCATATCTGCACACTTAAATAAGAATACACACTCTATTTCCCCCACTTTTGTATTTCCAAATTTGGTTGAAACAAAAAATCATCATGTGCTAAGGATATGCAAATGGACAATTGTTTCTGAATTCCATTTAACTTTGTAGAAGGGGTGACTAGCATTTTTGAAGCTATAGTGGTGTGTCCACCTGGGGATGGACGCTCTGAGTTATTCTAGAAGTTTCGTCTTTTATTTAAAAGGAAGGAAGTGGCCATGGGAGGTCAGGGTGGAGGTGATAGCTGTTCCCACGTAACTATGGGGAACAGTCCCCGGGAGAGACCAATTTGACCTCTTCTTTCATTTCTTATCAGTTTGTCTACTCCATTATCTATGAAAAACAGACATCCCAGGGACCTGAATATTCATGTCAGTATTTTATTTGGGCATCCTGTCCCTACTAGCAAATTTTTATGTTAAGCCAAGTTATTATTATTCAATAACTTTTATTTATTTTTTATTTTTTATTTTTTGAGTTGGAGTCTCACTCTGTCACCCAGACTGGAGTGCAGTGGCCGCTCCCGGCCACCGCAGCCTCGACCTGCTTGGCTCTGGTGAGCCTTCCACCTCAGCCTTCCGAGTAGCCAGAATTACAGGCATGCGCTATCACACCCGGCTGATTTTTTTGATTTATTGTAGAGATGAGGTCTCGCTGCCCGGGCGGGTCTCGAACCCGCAGGCTCAGGCAATCCACTCACCTCAGCCTCCCAAAGGCGCGGGATTACAGGCTGAGCCCCCGAGCCCGGCTGTCACTTTTATTTTTCAAGCCCTTCACTTAAGTCCAAGCTGAAGCGCTCACCTGGTCATGCACGCCTTGTGATGACAAGGATCTCCATCTGACTGTTTTTCAGCTATCCCCCAACCAAAGTCACTTGTTCGACAGCCTGACCCTGGAGCTTCAAGACGTCATCACTCACGCAAGGCTCACCATTGTCCCTGACGGGGGAGTGGGCCGCCTCCGGCTTAAGGGCTATCCCAGCTCCATCTGCCTCCTGCGGTCCCGGGAGAAGCCTATGATGAGGTTCGCAGTGAAGGTGGGCTTCAAAGTGAACCCCTAGCACACATACAACCCTTGTGTTGGCTACCCAGAAGTAATCACTCTGTCATCGTCTTCAAGTGTCTTGAACACCTGAGCCTCCTGGTGATTTAATAAAGTGGTCATCTCACAAATTGATCTCTGTATTTAATGATGTTGTGAATCGTTTGGCAGCTTAAAAACTGGCTGTAGCTGTGAATGGCAAGCAGTCTGTAAGGAATTCCTTTGTTTTGAACGCCACAAAATACTGATATTTACAATATCCATATTCTGCACCTTCTGTGTGTAGATCCAGCAGGTAATATGTAGCCTGTTGTCTTTGAAAGTTTAAGCTCATTGGAACCATTGGGAGAAAGGACCCGCCTGTCTTTACCCAGACAGGGAACGGCTTTCCTGGAGACCCCCTCTCCCCGTGAGCCTTTCTCCCCGCAAGAGAGGGTGCAGTTGGAATGTTCTGCCTTTGAGACATCACACGTGGCTGCCCCAGCAACTCAGTTCCTCACCCGCTGAGAATGGTTCTGGACAATCCTCGGATGGAGAAGCCCCTCACCCACTCTCAGTCAGGAGTCCCAGAAGATTTTTGGGCTGAAGGGGCAGACGTTCCCCAGTGACCGGTAAAAGAAACAGAGGCTCCAAGAGTGAAGCAGCTTCCAGCGCCCCCCCAGTTCTGGATGTCGGGGTGGTCCTGCCGCCCTTCCTGACACTCCTCGCACGCTCCTCTGCAGAGGAGGGCGGCCAGTGTGGCAGGCAGGGCTGCGGGGGCTCCCGGAACACTCAGCACCCCCTCGGCCGGCCACCTCTGCAGGAACGGCCTCTTCTTTTCCTGGCTCTCCAGTCCCCCCCGCAGTCCCGGCTCTCCGTCGTCCCTTCCTCGTCCCGGCTCTCCGGCGTCCCCTTCCCCGGTGGTCGCTCTCGGCCGCCCCCGCCCTCGTCCCGGCTCTCCGTCGCCCCCGCCCCGCGTCTCGGTCGTCCCCTTCCCGCCGTGCTGGCTCTCCGCGTCCCCTAGCCCGCCCCGGCTCTCGGGCCTCCCCGTCCCGGCCCGGCTCTCCGCCGCCCCTCCCCTGCCCGGGCCCCCCGCCCCTTCTCCGGGACGGGCAGGCGGCGGTCACAATCGCCCGGGGCGCGTCAGCACGGGCCGCGCCCGACGGAGCCCGCGGCGGGAGCAGCGCGCCCTGTCGGCGGTGCCGGGGCGGCGGGGCCGCTGGGTGTCGCCAGCCTCTGCCGCCTCCCGGCTCGGATGAGCGAGCAGCGAGGAGCGGGCGCGGCCGGGGGCCCCCGCCGACCCTACGCGCTGGCGGACACCACGCCCGCCAAGACCATCGTGGTGTTCCGCAACGGGGACCAGTTCTACGTGGGCAGGAGGTTCGTGCTGGAGCGGCGCCGCGTGGCCACCTTCGAGGCGCTGCTGGAGCGGCTGACCGAGCAGGTGGACGTGCCCTTCGGGGTGCGGCGCCTCTACACGCCCACGTGTGGCCACCCGGTGCGCGAGCTGGACGCGCTGCAGGCGGGCGGCAAGTACGTGGCGGCCGGCCGCGAGCGCTTCGCGAAGCTGGAGTAAGTGCGGCCGCCCCGCCCCGTCCACGCCCCCCACGCCTGCCGCCCCCGCCCCTCCCGCCCCTTCGGCGCTGGCTGCCCTCTGGTCCTGAGCGCCGTCGGTGCCCCCCCCCGGCTGTGACACCCCTTATGCTTTATAGATTCACTGCGGTGTTTGGGGCCTCTCCTTCGTGCCCCCGCCCTCCTGAGCGCTCTTAAGGGGCACACAGGCCGCCTGCAATCAACAAATCATGACCATTCAGAGACAGTTAGAAAGGGGATGCGGTGGGGTGGGCAGGCACTTGCAATTTGAAATAGGCCACGCCGGGTGGACCTCTCCGAATGCATCTTATTAGTTTCTTGATCCTGTGTGCATTTTTAGGCTTGCCTTGAATGAAAATATTGCCCTTCCATGGTTTGTATCTATGTTACTCTAACGCCAGAGGTTGGTGGGGTCCTGTTGCTTGCTGCACAGAAAACCAGTCACTGAGATGATGAATATTGCTAAGAAAGAAGGCTTTCTATTTGGGTGAAAGCAGCCTCTGCCTCACCTCCTGAGGACAGGAGATTCTGCTTCACATCTGTCCCCCCATCCCAATGAAGTCAGGGGTTTTATACAGTGAGGCAGGAATGTAGAAAACAGGAATTAGGGCAGGATCTGGCATCTCATTGCCTGGATGTGGTGATCTGGTGAGTTTCAGTTCCATAATGCTATAGGCCAGAGGGTTGGTTCTCTGCAAAAGGAACCAACTTTCAAACTTTAACAACAGTATGGTCAATTTCTATGTTTATTAAAAAACAAAAAAATGTAACCATTAGTTCTATGGGGGAAATTGAACCAGTTTCAGGTATAATACCAGTATTAAAACCCGTGTGTGCTATATTTGTTATTTCAGCTGGTTTACACATTATTTTTTGACTGTGAACTACTCCTTTTCCAGAGTTTTATGTGGGGGAAATTGTTTAAGGGCTGAGATAAAAATGAGATTCTCTAGAGAGTATTTTCATTTTCTTTTTTCAAAAGCCACAAATGCTCTCAATTCAGGGATACTATGAATTAAATGAGCAGTTTGAGGTTTTTTGGGGATGGGGGTTGGGAGAGGAATAGTATGATTTAGTGAGAGGGCTAGTACGTGGTTCCAAATTCTTTTTTTTTTCTTTTCTTAAGACAGAGTCTTATTTTGTCATCCAGGCTGGAGTGTAGTGGCATGATCATGACTCATTGCAGTCTCAATCTCTTGGGTTCAGGCAATCCCTCCACTTCAGCCTCCTGAGGAGCTGGGACTACTGGCACATACCGCCACAACCAACTAATTTTTAAAATTTTTTGTAGAAACTAGTTCTTGCTACATCGTCTAAGCTGACTCAAACATCAGGGCTCAAGCAATTCTCCTGTCTCGACCTTTCAAAATGCTGGGATTACAGGTGTGAGCCACTGCACTCAGCCCCAAATTCTTAGTGGCATTTGGAAAGTGAAAATTTAACATCTCATTGGTTTTGAGGAAAAGAATCATAAGTTGCAGGCATCACAGTTGCTAAGATGTAGAGTCTGGATTAATGTCACGACATTTTAGGTTGATATTTATTACTATGATAATCCTGTTAAGTAGGCAAATTCATGAACAAGAATATATTTCTTTGTACATATGTGTTTTTGTGATTGTTCTTCAGGATTAATCAGTTGATATGAATATCTAGAACGATTTCCTACCAGAATCCAGTTTTCAGTGTTGTTCTGCAAAAACGAAAGAATATATTTTTACAAGAACTGGCTTTTTAAAAAGTCCTTTTCAATACACATATAGTGAAAATTATTTAATTTTTATCCCAGAACATTTTCTTGTAAAATTGACCTACGTTTTATATGTTAGCAAATGAGGAAAGAAACTTGTAAAGCACCTGCCATGAAGCCTGGAGCTTACCTGGTAGATGTTACTTTTCCCCTTTCCCGTGAGTCTAGACATTTCCTAAGAAGCACTGTTATACCTTTACTTGTGTGGAGTTTCATGGTTTATTTAAGATGTTTTGGAGATGTTGCAAAAATGTTAAGAAAAAAGTTTAGGTGTTTCCCTTGCCAGCGCTCTGAATGTTTATTTTCTAGGAGGAAGACAATATCCTGAATGGGCGGGGGTGGGGAGATTCTGTGTGGTTGATGACCTTGGCTGTTTTGCAGTATACATTATTCATTGCTGTAAAATAGACGGGCAGTATTTGTATGTGGGTTTCAACATGGAGAGGCACTTGGGTTTTATTTTTATTTGCTACTTTTTAGGTCAGTGAAGTATAAAATCGGAGTCTCTGAAAAATGTTGTGGCTGGATTTTCACTGACATCAGTAAACCAGCACTTGATGGAAATTTATGTTCTGTAATTACTAAGCCATTAAGGAGTTAAACTTAATGTTTACTGGAAAATGGTATTCTACTTGTATCTCAAGCAAAGGAACTTTGAAGTGAAGCTTGTTGATATATGAGCCTGGAGCTCCCTTCATAATAAGGGCTGAGAGATTACATGGAAAAGACAAACACCATAAAAATCTATCCAATATCCAGTCATTATTCAAATGTTTCCTGCATTTTCTGGAATAAATTATTTTGAGATGAACATAATTTTTTCTCTAAAACAAAATGGTATAGGCCAATAATTACTTGTCAGAAAAATGTCTTATAGAGCCTAGAATTAATATTTCTTTAGTGGAGAAAGCCATATTTTCAACAAAATCGAAATCAAGGTATTGCGCATTTGCACATGCATGTGTGTGTGTTTGAGAGAGGGACCCCAAAAGAACTATAATAAAAATACTGTCCTACTTAAGAGCTTATTGTTGAGACACAAACGTGAAAGGCGCTATTTAAATCAAAGCGCCCCAACGTTTCCCTCTGATCTCCCTTGCTACCTACCCTTTCGTACCCTGGGAACTAGTAGATAACAAGAAAAAAAAAGGAAAGTGGGTGGAGAGGAAGCTATGGCAGAAGAGAGGAAAACTGTCCTGAAACTGAGCCTTGGTGGGATTGAATCCTGGCTTTTTCCACCTAAGTAGCCTGCAGCAAATTAAGTACCTTTCTGAGACTCAGTGTCCCCATCAGTATAGTGGGATTGTTTGACGTCTACTCCATAGTATTATGGAGAGCATTAAATGGATGCAGTACCATAAAACTCCCTAGCACTGACTCTCCTGGTTGGTTCCACCTTTATTCCCTGCAAGTACACAGGAGGGAAGTTACACACAGCTGCCCAGTTTTTGCTTCCCGCTCCCTCCCAAGGCAACCTAAACCCACCCAGGAAACTTTTCCAAGTGCCTGGCTTAAAGACCCCAGGCCATTGGACCTCTGAGGAATTATTTGGTCCCTCGTTCTGTTCTTTTTATTGGTTCTTGGGGTGCAACGTTGGAAACAATAGTATTTTGTGCTTTTGTAGAATCTTTTGATGCCTTAGTTTTTCTGCTTTAATTTTTATCTTTTGTTTCCAGTTAGTGATAATTGGTTGTTTCATTTGGAAGATTAATGTTCATGAGCAAATACGAAATTTAGGAATTTAGAACTAAGTTAAAATATCTGTTTGGAAAAATATGAAGATTAGAAGTTAGTAAAGAGTGTGTATAGGGCCTTTAAGAGAGGTGGTGAGTTGGTGATTCACAGGCTAAACTCGGTCAGCAACCATGTCTTGGTTAGTTCACACAACTTTTAAAGATTTGAATTAACTGCAACATTTTTTTAATCAATATTTTTTATTATGATATTGTGGTGTACAATTAAGGGTTAGGTATACAAATACGTTTCGTTCAGGCACCCTTGTTGATAAGAGGTGTCTCCCCGTCCCCAGACAGATATTTACTACCATTAATCCCATCTCCCTTCCCCTCCCACCCCATAGTTTCCCACCACTGTCAGTCATTTTCTTATAGTATTACATTGGATGTTCAAGGTCCATTATATGAGTGAGAACATGTGATACTCAGATCTTTGTTTCTGTGAGAGGTCACTCAGTATTATAGACTCTAGTTCCATCCAGGTTGCTGCAAAATTCATGATTTTGTTCTTTTTTATGGCTGCGTAGTATTCCATTGTGTATACGTACCACAATTTTTAAATCCAGTCCTCTTTTGATGGACAGCATGGTTGCTTCCAGGTTCTTGCTATTGTGAACAGTGCTGCGATAAACATACGTGTCCAGGTATCTTTTTTATAGAGTGATATGAGTTCTTCAGGGTATATTCCCAGTAGGGGGATTGTGGGGGTCATATGGGAGATCAATATTTAGAGCTTTTAAGAATTGCCATATTATTTTCCACAGAGGTTGTACTAGTTTGCACTCCCACCAACAGTGTAGAAGTGTTCCCTTTTCGCCACACCCTCTCCAGCAACTGTTATTTTTTGAGTTATTGATAATTGCCATTCTGACTGGAGTTAGGTGGTATCTCAGTGTGGTTTTGATTTGCATCTCCCTGATGATTAGTGAGGTTGAACATTTTTTCATGTTGACTGCTCGGATATCTTCCTTTGAGAAGTGTCTGTTCATATCTTTTGCCCACTTTATAATGGGGTTGTTTGTTTTTTTTTTCCAGCACATTTGAGTTCCTTGTAGATCCAAGATGTTAAGCCTTTGTCAGACCTGGAGTTGGCAAGTACTTTTTCCCAGTCTATAGGCTGTCTCCCTGCTCTCTTGATGGTTTCTTTGGCTTTGCAGAAGCTTGTCAGTTTAATGAGGTCACACTTGTCTATCTTATCTCTTATGGCCTGTGGGCTTCAGGTTTTGTTCAGGAACTGGATGCCAGTTCCAATTTCCATGAGGGTATGTCCTTCATTTTCTAAGGTTCTCATGGTTTGAGGTTTTACATTTAGGTCTCTGATCCATTTAGAGTTAACTTTTGTGTATGGGGATAGATAGGGGTCCTGTTTCAATCTTCTGCATGTGGTCAGCCAGTTTTCCCAGCACCATTTACTGAATAGGCTCTCCTCTCCCCAGTGGTAGGTGGTGGAGGCTTTGTCGAAGATGAGTTGGTTGAGAAACTGAGGTTTTGCTTCTGGAATCTCAATTCTATTCCATTGATCTATATGCCTGTTCCTGTACCAATACCAAGCTGTTTTGATGATTGTAGCTTTATAATAAAGTTTGAAGTCTGGTAATGTGATACCACTTGCTTTGTTTTTTTTTTTTTTTTTGCTGAGGAATGTTCTGGCTATTCTTGGCTGTTTGTGTTTCCATATGAATTCCTGTGTTGTTTTTTCTAGGTCTGAGAAGAATGTTGCTGGTAATTTGATGGGTATTGCATTAAATCTGTAGATTGCCTTAGGCAAGATGACATCTTCACAATGTTGATTCTTCCAATCCATGAGCATGGGATATTTTTCCACTTGTTTGTGTCATCTTTGATTTCTTTGAGGAGTCTTTTGTAGTTTTCATTGTAAAGTTCTTTCACGTTTCTGGTTAGGAAGATGCCAAGGTATTTCATTTTTTTTGTGGCTATTGTGAATGGAATTGTGGTTTTTATTTGGGTTTCTGTTTGTTTATTATTGGCGTAAAGAAATGAGATTGTCTTTTGCACATTCTTTTTTTATCCTGAGACTTTGCCAAAGGCCTTTGTCAGTGTAAGGAAGTTTTTGACAGATTCTCTTGTGTTTTCAAGGTACACGATCATGTCATCTGCAAAGAGAGATAGTTTGACTTCCTCTTTTTCTATTTGAATACCCCTGATTGCCTTCTCTTCTCTGATTGCTCGAGCCAGGACTTCTAATACTATATTGAACAGGAGGGGTGAGAGTGGGCATCCTTGTCTTGTTCCAGTTTTCAGGGGAAATGGTTCCAGTTTTTGTCCATTTAGGAGTATGCTGGCTGTGGGTTTCTTGTAGATAGCTTTTACTCTTTTGAGGTATGTTCCCCGTATGCCTAGATGCTCGAGGGTTTTTATCAAGAAGGGGTGCTGGATTTTATCAAAAGCTTTTTCTGCATCTAATGATATAATCATGTGATTTTCATTTTGACATCTGTTGATGTATTTAATTACATTTATGAATGTTGAACCAGCCCTGCATCCCAGGGATGAAGCCTACTTGGTCATGATGGATGATTTTTGAGACGTGTTGTTGAATCCGGTTCACTAGGATCCTGTTGAGAATTTTAGCATCTATGTTCATCAAAGATATTGGCCTGTAGTTCTCTTTCTTTGTTGGGTCTTTACCTGACTTGGGTATCAATGTGATGTTGGCTTTGTAAAATGATTTGGGGAGAGTTCCATCTTTCTCAATTGCCTGGAATACCTTCAGTAGGATTGGTATAAGCTCCTCCTTGAATGTCTTGTAGAATTCTGCTAGAAAGCCATCTGGACCAGGGCTTTTTTTTGTAGGAAGTTTTCTTATTATGTAGTCAATTTCCTTGATTGTTATTGGTCTATTTAGGGTCTCAATTTCTTCTTGTTTCAACCTAGGCAGGTTGTGTGATGACAGAAAGTCCTCCATTTCCTAAGGTTTTCAAGTTTGTTTCCATACAAGTGTACATAGTTGTCTCTAATGATCTTTTGCATTTCTTCAGAATCAGATGTGATTTCATCTTTTGTGTTTCTGATTGTGTTTATTTGGACTTCTCTCTTTTTTCTTGGTCAGTCTAACTAGGGGACCATCGATCTTGTTTATCCTTTCGAAGAACCAGCTTTTTGTTTCATTGATTTTTTGTATTATCTTTTTGTCTTCTGTGTCCTGGATTTGGGCTTTTATTTTGGTGATCTGGATTCTTCTGCTGAAATTAGGGTTTTTGTGGTCTTGTTTTTCCAGCTTTTTTAGGTGGCTTCTTAGGCTGTTAATTTGTGATCCTTCCGTTTTCTTCATGTGTGTTTGTAGGGATGTAAATTCCTCTCTTACTACAGCTTTTATGGCATCCCAGAGATTTTGGTAAGATGTTTCTTCATTTTCATTTGTTTCCATGTATTTATTAAGCTCTGTTTTTATTTCATCATTGACCCAGGAGTTGTTTAGCATCATGCTGTTTAGTGTCCATGTCTTTGTGGGTTTCTGGGGGACCTTGTTGGTGTTAATGTTTATTTTTATTCCACTGTGGTCCAAAAAGGTGCATGGTAAAATTTCAGTCCTTTTAAATTTGCTTATGCTTGATTTATGGCCAAGTATGTGGTTGATCTTAGAGTACATTCCATGTGGTGATGAGTAGAATGTGTATTCTGTGGTCTTTCGATGGAAGATTCTGTAGGTATCAATTAAGTCCATTTGATCAAGAGTCACATTGAGGTTTTGGATCTTGTTGCTGATTTTTTGTCCTGATGATCTGTCTAGGGTTGTGAGTGGGGTATTGAAGTTCCCAGCTATGATGGTATTGGAGTCAATATCTGGTTTTAGTTTACCTAGGAGCTGCTTTATGAAAGTTGGTGCTCCTATGTTTGGTGCATATATGTTTAGGATGGATATTTCTTGTTGATGGATTGAACCTTTTATCATTATATAGTGGCCTTCTGTATCTTTTTTAATTTTTGATAGCTTAAAGGGTATTTTGTCTGAGGTTAAGATCATGACTCCGTCTTTCTTTTGTGTTCCATTCACCTGAAAATTTGTTTCCCATCCTTTTACTTTGAGTATGTGAGTGTCCTTTCTAGTGAGGTGAGTCTCTTGAAGGCAAAAGATTGTTGTCTGGTGATATTTTATCCATTTTGCCATTCTATGTCTTTTCAGTGGTGCATTTAGTCCGTTCACATTCAAACTAATTATTGAAATGTGAGAGTTGATCTCTATCATAATGTTCTTACAGTTGTTTTTCTTCCTGTTTGTGTGTTGTCTTTCTTTTGTTTTTAGAGTTGGATCATGTGTGTTTTTAATCTTTTGCCTGTACTCTTGTGAAGAACGTTGTTGTTCTCTTTTCCTTTTCTTCTGTGTTCAATACTTTCTTAAGTGTTTCTTGTAGAGGTGGTTTTGTTGCAGTGTATGTTCTTAGGGATTGGATATTTGGGAAAGATTTCAATTCTCCCTCACTGATGAAGCTTAGCTTGGCTGGGTAGGTTATTCTCAGTTGAAATTATTTATCTTTTAGAAATTTGAAGATAGGGCTCCAAGCTCTTCTAGCCTGGAGGGTTTCTGTAGATAAATCTGCTGCTATTCTAATTGGTCTTCCCTGGTACGTAGTCTGTCCTTTTTCTCTTGCAGCCTTTAGGATGTTTTCTTTTATACCTACTTTGTTTAGATGAATTATTATATGTCTGGGAGTTGGTCTTCTCATTTGTTGTCTTGCAGGGGTTCTCAGTGCTGGAGACCAGCTCCAGCCGGGTTCAGGGTACCCCAAAGGTGGAGACAGCATTGGCGATTGGAAGAAGAGATAAAGAGAGAGAGAGAGAAAGAAAGAAACTGGACTCCGGTCTAGTGCAGAAGCGATGTGTGCTATTGGGAATTACAACGGGTCTTTTATACACAAAGTCAGATGTGGGAGGGGTGTCCCCCACCCACCAGAAACCTTAATCCATGAAAACTTAATCAATGATTGCCTTTAAACGCTTTTCATATGATAATCTTAAAATCCCACAACAAAGGATAACCTAATCTGTGACTGACATATTCTATAAACCTTTTTCATCCTAAGCTGATTGATTTATGCCAAGTTAAACAATTCTATAGAAGCTTAAGTATTTACTTTACAAATGAAAGTGGCCCATCCCAGAATGTTTGGAATGTGGCCCAGTCCAAAGTTCACAGTGGGCTACCTGCAAGTAACCCAGTCACATTCTTTCAACAAAATGGCTGTCTTCTAAAACTGTATTCTACAATTTACACCTTCAATAAATCCTAAGATCATGACCCAGAAGCCTGTGACCAATACTAAGGCTCTTAGATGTGACACGAGTTTGAATTATAAGTTGTGTGAAAGCCAAAACCGCAGTTTGTGGAAGAATGGGAGCAATGAGCTTCTAAAGTTAGCTTGTGTTCATCCCGATCTCAGAGTTTCTATGTTTTGAGCTCACAGGAGCTTAATCTGGTTTGTGCTGAGTAGAAAGGGGGAGGAATTGGGGTCAATAGCTCCCGAACGCATCCTAGTGGTCTCGGGGTCAATGGCCCTTTCTGATCCCTAATGCTCAGTGGGCCTCCGTGGCTGGCTCCCAACATCTCTGAATCTCTTGTGTTTGAAATTTTTCATCATTGATGAGATGAGGGAAGTTTTCTTGAATGATTTCATGAAATGTTTGTTCCAGTGTGGCCTCTGTTTCTCTCTCTGCTTCAGGAAGGCCAATTTCTCTTAGATTCGATCTCTTGAAGTAATAATTAATCTCTTGAAGGTTTTGTTCTGTCTTTTTGAGCTTCTTTTCTATGCTTTTGACAGTTTGGGTTACTTCTGTGTTTTGGTCTTCGAGCTCTGAGATTCTTTCTTCTGCTTGGCTGATTCTGCTTTCCATGCTTATTAGTTTGTTATTTATTTCCATCACAGTATTCTTTACTGCTGTTATTTGTGACATCAGCCCCTTCCTATTTTCCTCTTGTCTCTCCTCAATTTTTTTTAACTCTCATTAATGTCTTGATGTCTGGGTTTGTTGCATGTGACCAGTCATTTTGGGGACTCTTCATTGTTTGTGTTCCAGAATCTGTTTTCTCAGTGTCTGATCTCCCAGGGGTCTGTGTAAGACCCATATTCTTCTTTTGGTTTTTCTTCATCTGTGCGGTTTTTTCCCCCTCCCTACTTTTTCCTTCCCTCCACGTCACCATCTTCTTTAATTCTGTTATTCAGGGGTAAAGGGATTGGTTTTACTTCTGTTTGTTCAATCTCCTATTCTTTATGTATGTTCTCTTACTTTGTTCAATTCTGGATTTGCACTGTAGGTTGGGGGTGGTCCTTTTTGCAGTTTTGAGTTTTACTTAAGGGGGGAGTTGTGATTCAAAATCTATCTGAAGGTCTTGGTATTCGGCAAGAGGTGTATGGATAATCTGAAACCCACTTCCCACTGCCTTGGAATCTGTCCATGCAGTGGGGCTGTAGGTTTACTCCCTGAAATAAAATGTGCTTAGCAGAGGGAAGAAATGGAGCAGACAGTGGGGGGAAGAGAGGGATGGAGAGATAGAGGAGTAAGGGGGGAAACAAACGAGTGTGCCAACAAATAGAGAGAGAGGCCTATACTGAAACAGATAAAAACAATAGACCACAGCTACAGACTAACCATCTCCCATACAAAAAAAAAAAATATATATATACAATGATGCTAACATGCAAGCTAACCAACCACCTTATTGGTGTGCTGTTCCTCTATACAAAGATATGGTTTACAGAGAGGAGAAAAGAGAAGAAAAGGAAGAAGAAAAAAAGAAAGAAAAAAGGAACAATACAGTAGGAATAGAATTAAGTCATTAAACTAACAGAACCAATCAAGCACACTCTGAGACTTTTCGTTTAAGTCCAATGTCCTTTCAGCTCTGATTTCTAGCTGTCTTTTCAAGCTGGTAAATTAGTTCGCAGTTAGGGTCAGTTGCCCCTGGCCTGCTGTGAAGGACAGTTCAGATCACTCTCCCTTCACCACTCTGTCCTATGTCCTTTTCAAGCTTGTTTCTCCCATTTTGGTGTTGTTACCTTGAATTGCCAGCAGGTGGGCTATCTCAGCTGCTCGCCCCAGAGGGGGTGGGGCTGGACTGGAACCGGCAGAGCCGGGAGATGGAAGCCTGCCTCAGGGCACACGGGAGGTGACCCACGGCAGGCAGGACATCACAGTCGCAGGAGAGGTGGCAGGGATCCTAGCAGATCTTGCCTGCAGGGGCTTCAAGGACTGAAGTTGTGGATTGCCTCAGGCACAGGTGGCGCATGTGCTATGGCTGCCATGGAGTCTGCGGCAGCACTGGAGGCTGCTGTGTCTGCGCTGCAGTGGCTGTCCAGACTGCTGTGATGCCCCACTGGTGGCAACGGCCGGGCTCCGTGTGAAGAGCAGGCTGTGATGTTGGGGTCCGCAGCCCCCCTGGAGAGAGCAAGAGACCCTCTGCGTTATCCTTTGCAGAGGGTTTCATAGACCAGGTTGTCCTGTTACCATCTTGCTGGAAGTCCTAACTGCAACATTTTATAATTGGAAGGATTTATGCAATAATATGAACTTTTTGTTTCTATTGGAAAAAATAGAGATTTTGATTGTTCAAAAGAACTCAATTGCATTTCCACTGTCCTGGACCTGTGAAGCACTGTCCATCTCAGATGGGGAAGGACTCTTCCACTAGCCACAGTCCCCACAATTCCCTTGGCAAGTGTCATCACTTGCATGGCTTCTGTAGGGATCTGAGTTTGCGTTCTTGACTTTTTCTTTATTGAATAATTATTTCTTTCTTCTTCCATCTACAACTCTGTCAGTCTTTCTCTGAACATTGTTAAAGTCATCACAAATAATAATCTTAAAAGATAATGATTTATTTATTCATTTATTTATTTTTATTTTTATTTTTTTTCAGTTTTTATGGTTTTATTTAAACACAAAACGAGCACGAGCTGGCTATTCATTTTCTTCGCTGTGCAGCCTGGCATTAGGATTGGTGACTCTGATGGCCAGCTGGGCTGCTCTTTCTACAGTGACTTTGCGGTTCTTGGAGGAAACGTGGTGAGCAGTCTCAGCACAATAAGATGTGTTGCACATCAGCAGCACTTCCAGCTCCTTGACATTGTGGACCAGGAACTTCCGGACCACTAGGCAGCATGTGCTTTGCTATCTTGTTGCTCCCGTAACCAGTGTTGGGCATCAAGATCTGGCCCTTGAATCTTCTACGCACCCTGTTGTTGATACCTCTGGACTTCCGCCAGTTACGCTTAATCTTGACATATTGGTCTGACTGGTGCCGGATGAAATTCTTGGTCCTCTTTTTGACAATCTTGGGTTTCACCAGGGGTCTGAGGGCAGCCATGATGCCGGGTAGGAGATGGCTGCCACCTCGGTAGGCAGCGCTGAAGAAGAGAGGGGACGGTGGCGTGCAAGGGTGATAATGATTTTTTTAAACCAGAAAGAAACCTCAACATCAGATATAAATATTAATGTATTACTTATTATCATTTAAAATATTTTGTTTTATTTTTGAGGAACATGGAGAATCCCCTGAAAGTCCCCAACAGCCAGAAATTGTATTAGTGGGACTCCTACAGATTTCATTTCCGTTTTCCAGGGTCTCTTTTCCAGTTTTCAGGTGTGGCAAAATGGGCACAGTGACGAGCCTCTGTGAGGCAGGAGGGAGCAGTGGAAGTGCAGAGAAGGTCCAAGAGGAGTCTGGGTTTTTGTTCTGGCCTTGGCCTGTTGTGGGGAAATAGATGAGATTGCAATTCTGGGCCTTCAGTGACCTGGCTAAAACAGACTGTTGAGTCAGATGATTTCTAAGGTTGTTCTTTAATAAACTATATGAGGGAAAGCAAAGTCATTTAAGAGACAGCTTCTACTGGGCAATGCCAATGGTACCCAGTATGAAAACTGCCCTACAGTGGCATTACTATTTTATATTAATGTGGATTCTAGAACTGAGAAAGTTTTTGATTCTAGTTCCTAACTGCTTTGGGGTTGTATATGTTAACACTGAAAAGTACTCATCTCTAAAGAGACTCAAGCCCTCTATCTAAATATTTATCTTCTAATTGTGTTTTCTTCTTTTTTTTGCAGTTATGTTCATATAGTTCCCAGAAAACCTACAAAGGCTAGAAAGTTAAAGGAAGTAAGTAATTGCTTCTTATTACTAATGATGGAATAAATCGGGCAATTTGATAAAAATTTAAATGTCAGTATTGGATAATTGAAGTTTTATACAAACAGCATTCAGTGGGGAATGCCTATAAAGACATGCTGCTTTTGAACTCAGAATCCACTGGGTGAGCTAGTAATATCTGACAAAGTACTTAAGTGACACAGTGTTAGAAGTTAGTGAAAATATTCTGAGACTGTGCATAAGAAGATAGTTATCTTTGAGGTAACCATGCAGTTATTTATTAAAACTTTTCACTTTCCTTTTTGTTTTTGAGGATTTGGAAAGATAGATACCAGGAAAAGTTATTTTAAGTTGTGCAATTTGTCGAAGGTAATTATAATGCTAAATTTAAAGATTTACCTTAAGTTCTCAACATTTTTTTACTATTTGGTAGACGTTTACAAGGTCTTCAGGATAGAACATTCCATTATTTTGTTTACATCACTTGTTCTTGGTAAAAGTAACAATTTAATTTGTTAAAAAAGACAAACCTTTTTTTGTAAGCAACAAAAATCACAGGATTTTAAGCAAGATAGCCTGTTGATATTTATAATTTGACATAATTTTTACTTTTGTTTTTAAATAAAGAGGTCTTATTTCGTGGAATATTACACAGGTGAGTATTGTTTTTTTTGAGGATCTCTACTTCTCTATGTTCTAATCTTGCTAATCTTAAATTTCCTTATCTGCAAAATGGAGATGACAATCTTTACCTCAGAGTATTGGAGTAAGGATTACATGATAAATTCATGTAGTGTACCAGACCTAGGTAAATGTTTATCCTCCTTCACTTCTTTTTTTTTTTTTTTTAGTTGGAGTCTCACTCTGTTGCCCAGACTGGAGCGTTGTGGCCGCTCCCGGCCACCACAGCCTCGACCTGCTGGGCTCCAGCGATCCTTACGCCTCAGCCTTCCAAGTAGCTGGAACTACAGGCATGCGTTACCATGCCCGGCTAATTTTTTTTGATTTATTGTAGAGATGAGATCTCGCCAAGTTGCCCAGGTGGGTTTCGAACCTGCGGACTCAGGCAATTCACTCACCTCAGCCTCCCAAAGGTGCGGGATTACAGGCTGAGCCACCAAGCCCGGCTCCTCCTTCACTTCTTAAAGAAGCTGGGCTTCTTTGTGTTCTTGGATCACCGTTCAGTGTTCCAATGAAGGACCATTTAGCAGCTCCAGCATTGCTCACAAGCACCAGCCTACAGAAGCACTTAGCTGCTTCCTTAGAGTCTGCACTTCAGGGAAGTAAAAAGTCAAATTTATTACTTTACCCACCTTGGATTGTATTTCCTAGGGCAGGAGGACAAGTTTCCACCTAGAAAGCAATTCTGACAATAATTGAATTTCAGGGCCATCTTAGTAAGGTGATAGGAAATAGTATATGATTATCCCGGACACCTCAGAACCTGCCTACCCTTCTCTATGTGGGTCTGGGAGTGGGATTAAGCAACGATGCTTGATGGGAAATTCCGATTCTTTTCTAATTCTGGAAATTACCCTCGAGGGCATCTGTTAGAATCTGAGTGTGTGCTCCTTTTGCACATTTCAGTGATTAAATAAGATATGATTGAGAGGTAACATTTTAGGACATGGAGGAAGCTTTCGGATTGCCTTGTTGAAACTTTTTGTTGACTAATTGAGGAAGCCTTGGTTCAGCGAGATTAAGTGGTATGTTCAATGTTAAGTAAGCGCAGGAGGATTTACAAACCCACGTGAGCCTTGTCCTCTTCGGGTAGACACTAGATTGCTGGGCACTCACACTGTGAAGGTAGAGTTGCCCAAAGGAGTTTTTAAAAAATTATGTTTTGAAATTTCCACTTTGTTCACTTCAAAAGTTTGATTATAAAAGTAGTTCTCATTGAGAGAGATGTCACTGAGCTTTTGCTCAGTGAAAAAAATGAAAAGAATCTTATCTCCCAAAGATGACCACCCTGCATTTTGTTGTGTTCATTTCTGGCTGGTTACAAATGCACATATATGCACATACATATAGACGTAAGATTTCAAGAAATGGAATCCATTAACACCATACTCTTTTCTAGTCTGTACCTAATTTTTATTCACTATATGTCATGACCATTTTCTCATATAGTAAGTGATTTTCTGCAAAATGTTTTTAAACAATTTTTTTAACTTTAAAGAGGTGGGGTACAATTCAAGGTTAGGTATACAAATGTTCATTATGCAGGTACCCTTGTTAATGAGGTATGCTCCCCCACCTGGCCATTTTCCCCCTACTGCCAATCCCTTTCTTATAGTATTATGATAATTGTTCAAGGTTCGCTTATAAGTGAGAACATGGGTACTGAGTTCTTTGCTTCTGTGATAGGTCACTCAGTAGTATAGACTCTGTCCATCCAAGTTGCTGCGAAGTTCATAACTTTTTCCTTCTTTATGGCTGCATAGTATTCTATCATGTATATGTTCCACAGTTTTTTATCCAGTCCTCTTTCAAAGGGCAGCACGGTTGGTTCCATGCAACATGATTCTTTAGTGCCTAAAAAGTATCCAGTCATGTGAATCTATTGTAATTATTTAGCTCATCTTCTATCAGCAGTTAATTCATTGCGCTTTCTCACTGTTTATTAAATAGTGATGTAATGGACCTCTTATAGAGACATATTTGCTCATATTATAGAGAAGTAGAATTAACATGCATAATCTAAATCTCTTTAATATTTTACTGCTGAATGGGATCCAAACATTTTCTAAAAACTTCTGTTGTTTCCAACAGTGTTTGAGATACCCATCACTACCCTTTGGTGTTGTGGGGATTAAGCAGTATAGTGTGAATGTGTATGACCCAGAAGTGCTTGATGTCCACGATCTCTGCCCCTCCTTCCTTTTGTGGAAGTAGTCACTCCTATAAAGGGCTTGCGGTTATTATTGTTTGATGTCTAAACTCTTGTCTTGTGAGAGTAGAGTGTCTTCATGGACACATGTCAGTGGTGGAGTCAACACTGAATGAGTTGGGACCATCACCAAGAGCTGTGACTAATATACATGACTTACTTCCAGAACTTTGCTGTGCCTGGAGAGGACCTCAAGAGTACCCCGCATCTTTATAATGAAAATTAAAGAAGAAGAAAAAAAAGAATAGCCTGTAATTAAGAGCATTGTCCTGCAGCCCACATGAACACAGAGCAACCCAGTCACAAGGCCGAAGGCTGTCAGCCTCTCTCACTGATACTTCTCTCTCGTAGCTACTTACTAAACCACATTTCACCTGCGTTGTGGGTTATAGGAATGTACCCATGATCACAGATAGAATATAATACTTAACGAGCTAAAAGACTTGTCTTTGATTGCTTTCATTGTTTACAATGTTGTAGGAATAGAAAAGCTTTGGTGAATGACAGATCCTAAGTGCCAGAACTTTATGGATTTCTTTGTGAGCCATCTATGCTACTGGTTTCATGTATGATGATATTCACCTTGCCAGGGTTGAGATGTCCCCACATCACATTATACATTGGAGAGTCATTTCAGGCCTTATGTTTGATGTTATCTTTTCTGTGTTTTAACATGGAATGCTAATAGCTTATGTTCTCTAATTTCCTATCTACAGTCTCAACTGGGAAAATGAAAAAATAGCAGCTGTGTGAGGTGGAGCAGGCCTTGATACCTGCCACTTAAAAGATGAATCAAGGGTTCAAGAAAGTTTAAGTGATGTCTGAAGTTGAGTAGCTAGTTTGTAATAGAGTTTGGACAAAAACCAAGTTTTCTAGAGATGATTCCCAGATTTCCTTTACTCTTTTCCCAGGGAAAGACCCATTAGTGCATTTGTATAGCATTTTAGCATGAAATGAGCTTCTTGTATCCAATTCATAGAATTAAGTAGTTACAGGAGTTATTCTGATGATGAACATTCAAGCAATTAACTTCCAGAAGCAATGGGAGGAGAGACACACTCCCGGTGTTGCATGTGTTGACACAAAGCAACTCTCCCAGGGAAACCAAGAACAGAGGGCCAGGGGGATAGGGCACAAGGTTCTCTAAGATATCTGTGTGAGGGGTCAGAGTTGGCTGCACCAGCAGGGAGATCACCTCTCCCTGATGCTCCACCTTTTTCTAGTGTGAGTTGAGAACGGCTTTGGAAGTAGGAGAAAACCATCTGAATTCCAGGTGTCCAGAGTCAGGGATGCTGCACCCCTCGGTACTAAAAATCCTGTAGTCTTTATTGGAAGTCAAGGCCATGTGCAGCCCTTCCTGCACCTGCTCCAACAGGCCTTGGTCTATTTGCTTGCTGGGATTTAAGGATGATTATAGCAGCATTTCCCCCCCTAATTGCAAAAACCTGGGAACCACTTGAATGTCCACCAATAGAGAAATGACTGAATGAGTCATGGTGTGTCATGGTGATTAGATCTACAGGCATTGATCTAAAATGATATCTCTCAGATTGTTGTCAGAATTAACTGAGATGAACTTTGTAAAACATGTAGTGTTGTGCCTGGCATATAGCAAGAACTCAATAGGTAGTTGGGACTATTATTATTCATAAAGCCATTAAACTGTGGTAGCTCATTCTATTGAAATTTGAGATCCATAAATGCCTACTAATTTGAAATCAGTGTATACGCTGTTTCAAAAATTAAATGTAGTATAAAATAAGTTTCTGCTAAGTCCCAAAATACAACAGTTGAATGTTTTACTAAGTTATTTAGCTTTATTTGGGATACAGTAGTACAGAGTTAGAATTACCCAGTTTTTATAAATTATTCTTTCACAGAATATCTGTTTTGGTCAAAACGTATTAGTGGGAAAATTGATGAAACTTCTCAAAAGACCTTGATTTAGTGTAGAAATTTACTTAAAATTAATCAGAACACTATACTATACACTTAATATGGCAATAAAATGATTTAGAAACTATTTCCATATAGTGAGTTTGAAATTGCACTTCATTAAATGGACGGGCAAGGAAAATTAGATTTAAAGCAATTGCTCTTGGGATCTTGGCTTTCAATGATTATGTCATGTTAATTTTAATGTGAAAAATGTCCTTGTTCTCACTTCAATTGAAGGAACAAATATTTAGAGTTCTGGTTTGCCATTTCAAACTATATAGATCTAGGCAGAATCTAGAAGACCTTCCTACTCTTTTCTCTATACTTCTAGGAACAGAGGAGCTTTAGTTCAACATTTATTTTTTTCCATGAAGGCTGTGTTCTGATTCTGATCTTTCAGTGGGCCTATCATATACTAAAAACAATAGTACTTTTTTTTTTTCGAGTTGGAGTCTCACTCTGTCACCCAGACTGCAGTGCAGCGGCTGCTCCCGGCCACCGCAACCTCGACCTGCTGGCTCTGGCGATCCTTCCGCCTCAGCCTTCCAAGTAGCTGGAACTACAGGTGCGCGCTACCACACCCGGCTAATTTTTTGATTTATTGTAGAGATGAGGTCTTGTCAAGTTGCCCAGGCGGGTCTCGAACCCACGGGCTCAGGCAATCCACTCACCTCAGCCTCCCAAAGTGTGGGATTGCAGGCTGAGCCACCGAGCCCAGATGTACTGTTAATTCATACTATATAGCCCTCAAGTTTTCATGAAAGACAAGGATGTGATTCATTGAGATTTTTCAGACTACTGCAACTACTAATGAGTCTAACATAAAAAAGTTTTAAAATCTATTTTTTAATATAAATTTTTGTAAAGTATTTTACATGATTCTCTGCCTTATTGAAAAGCCTGAGGAATGAAATTTAACTTTGTTTAGGTGACTTAAGGTTAGGCTGCAGTTTGGGATGACTCAATTCCACCATATTTGTTAGTAACCTTACCATTGGCGCTCACTGTTTGTTGACCTGTCCTGAGCACATTTTTTGGGAAGCTTCTGTGTTCTTTTTTAAGTACTGTATAATTCATGCTGATTGTAGAAAACTGGGAAAATATATATAATTTAAAAGGAAACACACATAATCCTATCATTCAGAGAGTAAGCACTGTATTTTTCTGTATACTTCTAATGTGTATACATATACATAAATACAAGAGTTTACTTACAGCTTTATAAATATATTTAAGTAAAATAGTAGCATATTCTACATTTTTTTTTTACAAAATCCCTTTTTACTTAACAGAGTATCATGAAATCTCCACATCAATAAAATATGCTCTTATAATACTTTTTAATGGACTTAGAGTATTCTATTAAGTGGTTTATACCATATGTTTTTTAAACCAGTCATCTCTTTCTTGACATTTAGGAAGACTTTTTATACATCCTACCAAACTGCTCTCCTGAGAGATTATACCAAATTAAATCAATATCCACCATGTGAGAGCGACTATTTCCCATACCTCTTGAACACTGCTTATTTTATATCTTAATTTTCCCAATAGATTGCCATGTTTGTGCCATAGCTTTGTGGAAATGTTATGGGCTCTGTCATTTGGACAAGTTAGCTTCTCTGATGTTCAGTTTTCTTATCGGTAGAACGAGTATGGTTGTGTCTATAAAATAGTGATTAAATGTAATTGTGCAGGCATTATGGTCATCACAAAGTTGCAAACTTTCAATCCATCTATTCATCAATCTCATTCCTAACACTTGCATTTGATCGCTAATTGTACCAGAGAAGCAACATAAATCCAAATGATAGGCATATTCTACTAAGCCCAACTATTCATTCACTAAATATTTGTTGAGCACACAGTGCAGAGGCCCTGGGGTTGGAGCTGGCTTGCTGTTGAGGGAGTGACATGAACTTTGAGCAGGAGCATGTCTGTCATCACTGCAAGGGGTGAGGGCAGAAGCCAGGGAGATGAGTTAGGGAGAGTGGGGACTTGCCAAGGTGGTGGCATCGGGGATTATTAATTCATAGTGGTAGTTAGTATGGGCAGAATAGAGAGTAGTTCCAAGGATGAGGTCCTAGAGTACTCCAATACTTAGAAGGCAGGGGGACAAGAGGGAACAGAAGAGGTCAGGAAGAAGACCACGTGAGCACAGCATCCTGAATGCCAAGTGATGAGAGGTGAGGTGGACCATCTGAATGAAACACCGCAGGCTGGACATGGAAGATTAAGACTGAGAAACGATCACTGGATTTTGTAATGTGGAGGTCACAGGCCAAAAAAGAATAGAAGAAAACTGGGATATGGATATAGCCAGCTGTTTCCAAGAGTTTTGCTTTAAAGTAAGGAGAGAAATACAGAGAGAACTGGAGGGGCATACAAAGTCAAGAGATTTTTTTCTAAGTAGTGAAATCATGTTTGTGATAATGGGAATAGCTATTGGAGAGGGAAAATGGATGATGTGGGTGAGAATAGGGAGAATTACTAGAGAAATGGCCTTGAGTGGGTGAGAAAGACAAAGTAATCATAGCTGTCTCCATTGATTGGCCTGTTCTTGACAGTTCATATAAACAGATTTACACAACATGTGGCTTTTTGCATGGCTTCTTTCATTTAGCATACTGTTTTCAAGGTGCATCCATGTTGTGGCATATATCAGTGCTTCTTTCCTTTTTATGGTCGAATACTATTCTATTGAACGGATACACCAAATTTGTTCACCCATTCCTCAATTGATGGGCATTTGGGCCTTAAAAAAATATATTATTTTAAGGCTGTGTGGTACAAGTCAAGATTAGGTACATAATGCATGTGCAGGTAAAGTTTAGGCCTCCAACTGGTCCTCACTTCCCCTGGTTTAGGATCAGGCACCTTTTATGTTGTTACATGCCTCCCCCCTTCCACCCTCCCCTGGCAATGTCCCATGGCTGCCGATCCTTGCCTTGTGCTATTGTGAGTAATGTTTAGGTCCCACTTAGGAGTGAGAACAAGTGGTGTTTGGTTCTCTGTTTCTGTGGTAGATCACTAAGAATGATTGTCTCTAATTCCATCCAATTTGGTGAGAAGTCCATGATTTTGTTTTTCTTTATGGCTGCATAGTATTCCATCATGTATATCTACCACATATTCTTTATCCAATCTACTTTTGATGGGCAGTAGGGTTGATTCCATGTTTTTGCCATTGTGAATAGTGTGGCAATGAACATGTTTGTGCAGGTATCTTTTTTGTAGAACAAACTGTGCTCCCCTGGGTATGTTCCTAGGAGGGGGATTGCTGGATCATATGGAAGGTCAATTTCTAGTTCCCTTAGGTATTGCCACACTGTTTTCCATAAAGGTCGGACTAGTTTTCACCCCCCACAGCAGTGTAGAGGCGGTCCCTTTTCTCCGCATCCATGCTAGCATCTACTGTTTTTTGATTGACTGATGATGGCCATCCTTAGTGTGGTAAGGTGGTATCTCAGCGTGGTTTTGATTTGCATTTCTCTGATGATTAGTGAGGCTAAGATTTTTTCATGTATCAGTTGACTATGCTCATATGTCTTCTTTTGAGAAGTATATTCATGTCCTCTGCCCATTTTTTAATAGGACTGTTTGTTCTTTTCCCTTTGCTCATTTGAACTCCTTGTAGATCCTGGATGTTAGGCCTTTGTCAGATGTACAGTTAGCAAATATTTTTTCCCATTCTGTGGGTTGTCTCCATTAGGGCCTTTTTGATTATAGCCCTGCTAATGAATGTGAAGTGGTCCTCTTTCTCATCCTTGAAATGATCTTTCCTTCTCTTCTGAAACTCTCCTCTCTTCTTGATTCCTATGAGTGTTTCTTCTTTCACTTATTAGGGGATTGTTGTCATAGTCTTTCCTTTGAATGTTGGTGTTCCTTAGGGTGCTCCTTATCTCTTCTCATTTAGAAACGCTCTCTCATTCTCTTCATGGTGTCTATTATCATCCATGTGCCAAACTTCGGACCTACATCTACAGGCCTCTGTCACTTGGATATCTCAAAGACACTTCAAACTCGGCACATCCTAGTTTGAACTCTTTGGCTTCTGCTCCCAAACTCGATTGTTATTTTGTGTTCCCTAATCCAGAGAACGTTGCTGTCTGTCCGGTTTCTAAAACTAGAGACCTGGGTATTTTTCTCCACTCTTACCTCTCCTAGCAACTCCCTAGTCACTTACCCATTCAACACTCCTACCCCCGTCATCTGAGTTCATTCACTTGTTGTCATCTCTGCTAGTCCTAGCTTTGTTGAGAGTGCCAAGATCTGTCACCTAGAAGGAGTCTTGTGCCTTCCTCAGTCTCCCTGCTTGTCCCTTTCCCGTTTGATCATGTCACTGTTCTTGCTCAAATACTTTAAGGCTTTCCTTTTTGCTCCAGGGCATGAAGTCTACGCTATTGACCACAACCTTTAAGTCCTTTCTTAATCTGGCACCTGCTTTCTTCTCCAGTCTCACCTCTCACCACTCCTCCATGTCTGGGATCCAGTCCATGGTGGATTTAGAGTTTCTCAAACACCTTGTATCCATGCATACCTCTTCAAGCCAGGGTTTTGGGTGTGCTGTCCTTCGTGCTTTGTTAACTCGATGGACTAATTCCTCCTCCTAATTCACATTTCAACCTAGAGGCTCTTTCCTTCAGAAAGCCTCCTTTCTCCTCCTGAAAGTATTAGGTGTTCCTCTCTTTTGCCTCAGCAGAGCCCTTAGCTGTGTAATTGCTTCTTGACTTATCTGTATCTCTCTTGTCTGTATCTGGGATGCGCTTGTTTGTTACTTTCCAAGAAAGTCTAAGGTCTTACTGCCAGTCCTGGCAGTAGTGTGCAGCTGTCTTTTTGCTCTGAGTGAGGCTGAGCTGTGGGGCAAGGACAGCATAGGGAAGACAAGAGTCAATCTTCTTCATCATCATCTAGTTGATGCTGGTAATAAGCAGACCCTTACTTGGTAACAAGCATTGTGATGTGAAGAGGTTCTTCGTCTAGTATCTCAAAGCCTTATAGAAATCAGGTTTGGTGTAACTATTCCAATTTTAGAAGTGTTGCTTTCTACTGCCTCACAATGCCTCTTGCTGTCCACTATTAGTGGATTTAATTCTGCTTCATCATTCTGAGTTGGAGCTTCCATCTTTCTCTTTCTTACCTTTCCCAGGAAGGGGTCATGGTGAAGATTAAGAAGGATAGATAAGCCGGGCTCGGTGGCTCAGCCTGTAATCCCGCGCCTTTGCGAGGCTGAGGTGAGTGGATTGCCTGAGCCTGCAGGTTCGAGACCCGCCTGGGCAGTGAGACCTCATCTCTACAATAAAATCACACAATCAGCCAGGCGTGGTAGCGCATGCCTGTAATTCCGGCTACTTGGAAGGCTGAGGTGGAAGGATCGCCGGAGCCCAGCGGGTCGAGGCTGTGGTGGCCGGGAGCGGCCACTGCACTCCAGTCTGGGTGACAGAGTGAGACTCCAACTCAAAAAAAAAAAAAAAAAAAGAAGGATAGATATAGCTTGGAGGTCATGAGGCTGGTGGTGGGGCAACCATTTCAAGTATTTTTCCCCCTTGCTTTTTTCCCCTCTTTTTTAATTTTAAAGATGTAGGGTACAATTCATGGTTAGGTATACAAATATACATTATGTAGGTACCCTTGTTGGTGAGGTATGCCCCTCCCCCAGGCAGATTCCCACTACCCCCTTGCTTTTTAAGGCATATAATTACAGGATGTTGAATAGGTTTTTTCTTAATATCTTGGAATTTTGGCTGACATACCCTACATTCTAAAGTATCAGACGTAAAAATGTAGGCTATACTTCAGATACCAAACTGGCCCACTCACCATCACCTTTAAAACCTTACTTAAGAAGGCCTATAAGGTATTAAGTTTATTGAATGAAGATCATTTTTAAGTGTAGAGAATAAAAAAAAAGCATAGAGAATGATTTGACATCTTTTTTCCTCCCTGTGGGGGGCTTTATATCCATTCAAATCAAATGTGGGGTTCCAGAGAACCTCTGATAAAATTGGGGTGCAGCAGAAAGGAAGAAGGGCTGTATGCTGTGGAGTCCTTTCATCCCAGCCCTGAAAAAGCCAGAATGAGGGGCAAGTTAAAGGCAGAGTGAAATAAACAAACAAAAACAACAGCAAAAAAAGATGCACTCTTCCCACTGCAGCTGGGTCAGACTTGTGCTAAGGGGAGAAATTCTCAATGGGATATAGGATTAGAATTTGATTTGGACTGAATGGGACGTTTTCTGTGTCTATGGAGATGATCATATGATTGTCCTTTTTTAGTTTGTTAACATTATGACTTACATTACTTGATTTTCGAACAGTAAGCTCACCTTGCATTCTTGGGGCAAACCCCACCTGATCATGAAGTATCATTTTTATATTTATTGAATTTTATTTGACAAAATTTTGTTGAGAAATTTTGCATTTATGCTCATGGAAGGATGTTGGTTTGCAGTATTTTTTTTTCTTGTAATTTTTTTTTTGGTTTTGGTATCATTTTTTCCTTAAATTTTAGTGGAATTTACTTACTAGTGATGCCATCTTGGCCTGGAGTTCTGTTTGTGGAAAGGTTTTTGGAAGAGCTTTTCTAAAATTGGTATTATTTCTTCTTAAATGTTTGATAGAATCTACCAGTGGTGTTATCTGGGCCTAGAGTTGCCTTATTGAGAAGATTTTGAACTGCAAATTCAACCTTTTGAATAGATATATGGCTTTTCAGGTTGTCTGTTTCTTCTTGAGTAAACTTTGGTAGTTTGTGCTTTTTAATTTGTTCATTTCATTTAAGTTATTGAATCTATTGGCATGAAGTTGTTTGTAATAGTCCTTTATTCTATTAACATTTGGGGAATCTGAAGTGATTTTACCTCTTTCATCCCTGATATTGGTCATTTGTATCTTCTATTTTTCCTAATCTGTACAGCTATAGGCTTTTCCATTTTACCAATCTTCTCAAAGAACTAGCTTTTGGTTTTATTGATTTTTCTCTTTCTTTTTCTATTTCATTGATTCTGTTCTAATTTTTTGTTCTTCCTGTTGTGTATGAAGGCTTGCATCTTTTTGGGGCTATTTCTTCCCTCCACCCTCACCCTCTTCCCTTTTTCTTTGGGATATCCTTTTTCTCCACTCTTCCCCAGATGCCTTTCCCTCCTGGGTTCAGGCCTTCCTGGATGTTCTCTGCTGCTGTGTTAACAGTAAGCTAACTTTCTTTCTCTGCATTTTTGTCAGAATCATTTTGGAGACAGCATCTTGGCCCAAAGAATGACCAGTGGTGGAGATTTCAGTTTCCGTGCCAGGCTGATGGGAAATAGATTTTCAGACAGACCGATTCGTAGTTCCTGCAATGCTTTACTTCCTCCCCTCTCACCTGGTCACAGCTCTGCTCTGTAGACCTAGCTTCTTCTTCCTAGGTTGGTCACAGAAGCTGTCATCAGTAACGCTTCCCTCTTCAAGGGTTAGCATTTATCAGCAACTTCGCTCTCCTGCTTTCAGTATACAATCTAACCACACAGGCAGAAAGGATGAATTAACTTTGGCACGATTTATACCAGTCAAGTATGAATTGCAGTTACCTGCACTCGCCATAACTCATCTATTCTTGTCTTTCCTCTATTTGCCACTCCCATTGTCTTAATCTTCATTCTTTCTTTCTAGTTATTTTATTCATGCTGGCTATTGTTAGAGCCTGTGGAGATAATGCAGGTGTTATCATCAAGGCAGTAGGAGTGGTCAGTCTCATTTGTTAGCATTTTCTTTTTACAAAAGGAGAAATTGAAGGTTGTCCTCTGTTTCTCACCTCAAGAATAATTGCTGATTGATTAACTGCTTTGGATATGTGTGTTCCCCACTGTTTGAGAAAGGGGCTTAAGGTTGCTAGGATGGTGATGGGAGGGGGAGAGAGAAACTTATCTACAGGGAGCCATCAGTAATTCTAAATACTTTGGGGAGGAGAAAGCACTTTTTCAATATAAAGAAATAAATATCTGAACCGATAGGATTTGAAATATAAAAATTTTAATTACTTTGCTATGCAGAAAGAGCGGTGAGGTGGCAAAGAGCCTTGACCAGGGGTCAGACTCATGGCTTTAGCTGTCTTGGCATTACCATGTGGACTTCAGAGAAGTCACTGCTCCCTGAGTCTCAGTTTTCTCATCAGAAACATGTTGGCCTGGATGATGCAAAGCTCCTCTAGCTCTGGCAACTTCCATTCAAGGCTCATCATAATTCAGTTCAGGCATCCTATAGGAATCCAAAGATAACTCAGACATGGACCTTTCCAGCCAGAGGCATCTCCATCCAAGGCACAGGGCTGGGTAAGCTGGGACCCCTGCTTCCTTCCCAACTTTTTAGAGGGGGAACATCCCCAGTCTTAACAATTATGATGGAACTTTACAAAACTCAGTTGTAAACTGCAGTTTTTTAAAATGTAAAAGAATGGCAAAATTTTCCTGAAGATGGAAAGTAAAAACTCATTACCACCATAACTAAGACAGAACTATTCTCCCAACCATGTGCTAGCCACACTTGCTTGGTCTCTCCCTTGGGAGTCCATGGTGCAGCGTGACACCTGGGACAGAGCTGCAAAAGGCATTGGGGTTTGCCCAGGTTTGTCATATTTCTATGGCAAGTGGATCAGGAACTGGAGAAGGATGACTTCTGATCTGTCTGAGCACGCCTCACATCCATAATGGCTAATCTAGTAAGGCTCTTTGATGTTGTTTAGAGAGTAAAGCTTGTTATTTCTTTGACTCACAGCATCACAGAATGAGAATTTAAAGGCACCTTAGAATGATCCAATGCATCCTTTTCCCATTTTACAAATGGAACAAGAGATGTAAAGACCACTGCATTTCACACAGGATTTTCACGACCTGTGGCAACTGTGTGTTTCTCTAGACATTATGCATTTAGATACCCAGGCTGAGCACCTGCTTCTGAGTTGTTCAGTAGTGTCTTCTCGGTTGATTCACCTTGCGTGGCGCTGACCACTTGAGAGCTTGATCAGAACAATTTGCTTCTTATGAAGTTCTCCCTAGATGTGATTCCATAATGAAGTCTGGAGTCTTTTTGTTTGATATTTTGCATGAAAAGAGCTATAGACGTGTTCACGGAGAGAGCGTGATGAGGTGGAAACAGCGGGGATTTTGGAGCCCAACACAGTAGAGCTTTGATAAATAGCTTTTATCAGCTGAGTTCTTAACTCATTACAGACATTTGGTGAACACTGGACAATGTGCAATCTCACTTTGTGTTACTCATGTCAGGGGCAACAACTTTATGATGTGTGTACTACTGTTATTAGCATTGCATGCCTGAGGTAGTAGAGCCTTGGGGAGGTTAAAAAACTTGGTCAAGATCACACAGCTCATTAGAAGGCAGAGCCAGTACTGAGATCCTAGGTGATTCAAAACACAAGTTCTTGAGTACTAGGATATATCGTTGTGGGTTCCAGTACTCTTTTGTTAGAAAGTGTAATGAATATTTTATGATGGCTTATTATGACTGGGATGCTTAACAACTGCGTGTTCTTGGGAAGATTATATAACGTCTCTGATTCTTTTACCTGGATATTTAGCATGTTATTTGGAGGATTAGGTATGAATGTAGACAGTTTATTGCAATGCTTGATCCATGATGGGAATTCAATAGACTGTAGCTGCTACTTGGGGGAGATTTATCTATGGTAATCTTGAGTGTCTTTAATTATTGATGTAGGTTTGGTTTAATTACCCTGGTTGAAGAGATCTAAAGCCCATGGAGTCCTTCAGCCTCTCAGGGCAGATGAGTGATGTGGGTCTTTTGCTCTTACAAGTGTGAATGAGGCTGTCAGCACCATCAAACACGGGTACTTGACACATTTTAGGAGATTATTATAGGTAGTGCAGAGAAGAAAAAAATTCAGATTTATGTATTTAATTGCTGGAGTTATTTAATTAGGCAGGTAATATCAGGGTTAATGAATCATTAACACATCAAAAGAGCAATTAGCTCATTGTTTCCATAATTTTATGCAACCAAGCAGAAAGCTGTTCCTTAGGGTGACGTATTTTAATAGAATTTTGCAGAGGATAATTTCTGTTTTGCTTTCAAACTAGGTCTGTAAATTCATGCTAGTTGTTGATATTCATGGCACAGATTTTTTCTTTTTATTTATTTATTTTATTTTAAAGTTGGATTTTTTTTCAATTACTAGTATGCAATTTCCTGTATAGTACAACAATAGGGTAAAAATGGATGCAGGACTGCATTTCTTCAATCTTCAATGGCCTCCCTTTCTGGAATCCATTTGAGAGTATCAGAGTTTTGTTTCATACCTTTTGAACTAGTGATAACTAATAGTTATTGAACTCCTACTAGGGCCACTCATTGTTCGGGCACTGGTGATACTTGGTTGAACACTATAACCAAGTCCCTACTCTCACGGGTCTTAAGTCAACAAGAAGAATGAAAGCAAATAAACAAGAAAAATATGAGACAATATTAAGCGCTATAATGAAAATAAACCAAATTACGTGATTGGTCAAGGAAGACTTCCCTGAGGAGCTGACTTTTAAGTGGTTTCTTTTTTTTTTTTCTTTATTTTAAAGATGTGGGGTACAGTTCCGGATTAGGTATACAAATGAATGGTTTTAAATATAGACTTAAAAGAGAATATCACAATTATTTGCTAACTATAACTATTATTAATTAATATATCAAATTTTAATATATTATCACATAGTTATTGTATTTTATTTGTTATTTCTACTGTCTGAAAACACTGTTTTTCAAAAATATTGAAATATTTATGCAGATACCCTTGTTGATGCGGTGTGCTCCTCCCTCCCCTGGCTGTTTCCCTCAACTGCAAATCCCAGCCTGGGCAACTTGGCAAGACCTTGTCTCTACACTAGATAAAAAATTAGCTGGGTGTGGTAGCATATGCCTGTAGTTCTGGCTACTTGGAAGACTGAGGCGGAAGGATCGCCAGAGCCCAGTGGGTTGACACTGGGGTGCCCTCCGGCCAGGGCGACAGAGTGAGACTCCAACTAAAATAAAAAAAAAAAAGATGGCTCAGTTAGTCAGCTGCTTCTCATTAATAATAAAAAAAGTGATTTCTTAATACATGAGGAAGCAAACTAGGCCAAGATTTGCGAGGACATTCCAGACTCAGGTTCCATGTGGGAGCAGCTTGGTGTTTTTTTTAAAAAAATTATTTATTTATTATAAAGATGTGGGGTACAATTCAGGGTTAGGTGTACAAACATTGATCATGCAGGTACCCTGGCTTGGTGTTTAAAGAACCGGAAGAATGTGAGCACGGCTAGAGTGTGGGGAGGCTGGGAGGGCGCAGAGGTAGCCGTTGTCGGCTTGCAGGGACTCTTGGGCTGTGAGTCAAGGAGTGTCCTGGGGCAGGGAGGGGAACAGGCTAGGAGGACAAGTTTTAAGAAAGAGATGGAGAGGCCTGGCTGGCACAGGATCGCTGGGGACAGCAAGAAGTGAGTGGCCTACTGGGTGGCCTTGAGGTAGACCTGATAGGTGCGCTGATGGTTTAGTTGTGGGGTGTAAGGTATGAGAAAGCTCAAGAATGTGTCTTGGTTTACAGTTGAGCAAATGAGTCTAGGGTGGCATCATTTTCTGAGATAGGAAAGTCTAGGGACAATCAGTTGGCGGTGGGTAAAACCAGCAATTCTATTTGGCTTATAATAAGCTCGTGATGCCTGAATGACCCCTCTCTGACTCTCCCTTCTGTCTCTGTCTCTTTGAGTGTGTGTCTCTCTCTCTGTGTTGGGAGACTCTCATATTTATTGAATTGAATATTTATTTATTACTGTGTGATAGATATTGCATTGTGCCTTTTTTTTTTTTTTTGAGTCGGAGTCTTACTCTATCGCCCAGACTGGAGTGCAGTGGCCGCTCCCGGCCACCGCAGCCTCGACCTGCTGGGTTCCGGCGATCCTTCCGCCTCAGCCTTCCGAGTAGCCGGAATTACAGGCATGCGCTACCACGCCCAGCTGATTTTTTGATTTATTGTAGAGATGAGGTCTCACTGCCCAGGCGGGTCTCGAACCCGCGGGCTCAGCCAATCCACTCACCTCAGCCTCCCAAAGGCGCGGGATTACAGGCTGAGCCACCAAGCCCGGCTGCATTGTGCCTTTTATAAAATATTATCTCATTTAATTCTCATAAACATTCTGTAAGGCACTATCATCCTTATTCTAAAGATTATTAAATTGCTGCTTAGGAAGATGCAGTGGCTTCAACAGAGTCACGCAGATAGGAAGAGGTAGAGCTGGACTTTGAGCCCACAGTGGTCTTTCCATGTGCAAGGCTACCTCTGAGCTTTGCTCTGCCTTTCCAGTCCCTCTTGGTTGGTTTTCTCTTCTGACTGAAGGCACCGCAGGATCACAGAGAGACGTTGAAGTATCTTCTCAGCGGCAGCTGCATTTGTCTTAGTTCTTCTCACTCTTCTCCCAAGACTCCCGTGAGACCACCTTCTTTAAAACAGTTCTCAGGAAAGCATGGGTTGTTGATACTTCCTCCCTCTGTTAATGATGCGTGCAACTTATTTTTCTCTCACTGTGCACCTGAGGAATGCCCAGCTGGGTGCTATTCTTGGCAAAGGAGGTTTTTTTTTTTACCTTTAATGTTTTATTTTAGATTCAAGGGGCACATGGGTAGCCTTGCGACATAGGTATATTATGTAATGGTGAAAGTTGGGCTTCTACTGAGCCTGCCCCCCAAGTGGTGAGCATGGGTGGTTTTTCATTCCCAACCCACCTCCCTCTCTCCTCCTTTTAGGGGGGTCCCCAGTGTCTGTTGTTCCTATCCTTTTGCCCACACGTATTCAGTGTTTAGCTCCCACTTATAAGTGATAGCATGCAGTATTCAGCTTTCCATTTCTGTGACAATTCACTTCGAATGATGACCTCCAGCCACATCCACGTGGCTGCAAAGGACATGGTTTTGTTCTTTTTTTATGGCTGCGTAGTGCTGTATGGTCTATATGTACCGCATTTTCCTTATCCAGTCCACCATTGATGGGCGCTTCAGGTGGTTCCGTGTTTTTGCTATTGTGGATGTAGCTGTGATGAACATACGCATGCAGGAGTACTTTTGGTAGAATAATTTATGCTCCATTGGGTATCTATCCAGTAGTGGGGTTGCTGGCCAAATGGTAATTCTATTTTTAGTTCTCTGAGAAACCTCCATACTGCTTTCCACAGAGGTTGAACTAGCTTACATACCTACCAACAGTGTATAGGGAGTCCCTTTTGTCCACCACCTCGCCAACATCTGTTGTTTTTTAGCTTTTTAATAATAGCCAGTTGGACTGATGTCAGAGGGGGTTGAAATGACATGGTACCACTGAGGTTTTGGTGTGTATTGCTCTGATGATTAATGATGCTGAGTATTTTTTCATATGTTTGTTGGCTGTTTGTGTCTTCCTTTGAGAAGCGTCTATTCATGTCCTAGCAAAGGAAGTTTTATAGATGAATTTTTATTCAACTGGGGTTGATTCAGTAACAAACCCTCCATTAGTGAGTTGAGTGGCCTGTCTTATGGTCTTGTGTGTGGGCTGGGAAGCCTGACCTAGGTCTGGGCGTGGAGGGAGACTGGGGTGCAGGGCCCTAGTAGGACTCTCTCTGCTGGGCCAGGCAGCACAAACCCTTACTGCTGTATCTGACTCAGGGAGCAGAGCTCCACAAACTGGTGTGCTGGCATTGGAGCAGGCACGTGGGCAGGTCCCAGGCCCCAGGCAGAGAGGAGGTTCAGCATGGACTCCAAGCCAGAAAGCGAGGGAGGGACTCAATTGTCAGATCTGAATTCCTTGTTGGCAATGGACTTCTACGTGCTGAGCTACCGGACTCACTTCTGTGTGCTGGGCTAGAAGGCAGAGAGAATTGCAACCTGCAGGGTTGTGGGGAGAGCAGCATTAGGTGCAGAAGAGCCTCTGTTGTTGGGTGTCCAGACCTGCCTGGCCTTCTGGGGGACAAGGTATGGGTAGGGCCCATGCCACAGTGCATCTCTGCCAGGACTTGATCGAGCAGGTGTGAGGTGTGGGGTGGAGGGACACCAGGAATGAATTCATCTTAGGGCTGGGAGGGATGATGCATTCTGATGTTAGCTTAGTCCTGGCCTTTGGAGGGGTGATGAGTGTGGGCATAGAGGTGGAGAGACTGGGAGCTCTGAGCAGAGGCGTCTGCCATGCAGCAGGGACCTTGAGAAGCATGTGGATGGATGGGGACCAGGTCGGCTGGTGGAACATGAAATGGAGGGTATGGAGTAGTGGCATTGGAATAAGGCTGAGCAGGTGGACCGAGGCAGAAGATTGTGTGGGAGGCCTCCCGTGGCAGACGAGGGATCTGAGCTTTGTTGTGTAGGGGTGGGGAAATGCCCAGGGCTGTTGTCGTAAAGACAGCGATGTCTGTGAGAGGAAACAGAGGAGTGGGACTCTGGTAGGAGCTCTGCCATCCAAGTGAGAGATAAGGAGGATGTGGACAAGGTAGTGAGACTGCAGTGGTGGTGTGAGCAGAGGCAGAGGGGATTCTGATTGAGTAGATGCCAGGAACAAGGGGTGGGAGGTGTGCAGAGACCTCAAGCTTTTCAGCTTGGTAGGCTGCGGACGTAGAGACTGTACATGGGCAGGGAAGCAACTTTTCAGAGGAAGGGTGCAACTGTCGTGCTGGGAATCTTTCTTGTGTGAGCTTTGGTGTTTTGTGTGGGGTCAGGACTCTCCAGTGCTCAGCACAGGGTAGGTTAATACCAGTTCCCAATAAAAGTTCTCTCCATTAGCTTTTCTGCACAATCTTAAACAGTAGGACTGTGAGTATGAGATTCTTTGCTCATCTGGGGCAAGTCTCGGAAGTTCTTTTCCTCATTGTGTGTCTTGTTTCCAGTGAACTTGAGGTTGAAGTTGTCACAGGGTTCACCCTCTCAGACTGCATTCACAGAAAAGAGTAGCGAAGGGCTGGAAAACAGATGGAGGGGCTCACACCTGCTAGCCAGGACATTCTGGCTCGAATCTCATGGTTTGAAATCAGAAGCTGCTTGTCCATTCTTGGGACCCCATAGTTGGGCCAGCAGAACATCAGGGGCATAGTAGACCGTCGATGTTTGCCTGTTGGGTGAGCCGCTGGCTCTATCCCTAGCCTTTCATGGGGCCTTTATCTGCTGTCACCACCCCCTCTCCTCAGCATTCTGTACCTTCTCACCACCTGGAGAACAGTGCCCTTCAACCCCAGGTCACCTTACATTTCACTTGCTGGAGCCATCTCTACCCTAGTACATAATCCATTTTTCTTGGAATCCCTCCTGGATCCTCCCCTGGGTGTTTTATTAACAAAGGGACCCCTCCCTTTACTTATGTTTTGGAGATGATGCTGTGCCCACTATTGGTATTTAATAAGTGTTTTCTAATTTGAACCAAATTCTGAAGCTATTTTTTTCTTTTTTTAGATCAAACCGGTGGTGCATTGTGATATAAATGTGCCTTCCAGGTGGCAAACATACGAATGCATATCTCGACATATAAAGTGAGTATATTACGATGAAAAATCAAAATGTGCCATAGCTCCTTAAAAACAATCCTTTCGATCTTGACATACTCTGCTTCACCTCCCTACTGGTCCTTTTCCTCTTCCTGCGCTCTCTCTCTCTCTTTCTCTCTCACAGGCCTTTCTTATTCCTCAGACTACCTTCTCTGTGATCCAGCCTTTCAAGTGCTATATGTTCTTTCTTCTCTTGAACCTTGATTTTGGAAGAGCAATTCAGTTACCATGCTGTTGCATGCAGAATGGTTTACCTGGGGAAGGAAAGATAAGAGCATCAGATATACACAATTTAGTTTGAAGCTCTTAAGTTTTTATTTTATTTTAATTTAATGTAAGTTGCAACTGTTGCAGGTTGACGAGAAATTTAAAAGTTGTTTTTCCCACCATGTGCTCTTATGAGTAAAGGCCCTTGAGGGTTACAGTACATCAAGTCAAGTGTTGACGGAGCTAGGCACAGTAGAATATGTTTGGATATGTTGAGACTGCAGTGTGGGTCAACCTGCTGTATGTTTTGGGGGCTGTAAGAAGAAAACACACGTGACACAGGCAGACCATTGGCTCAAATCCTGGCTTTTCATCTTATTGGAGTGTGACCTTTACATACTGCAACAAGTGCACCCTACCCCCATTGTTTGTCAGAGAGTAGCAGTTCTCTAAAGAGCAGTTCTTCCTCCAAATCCTCCTTTTATTGTGGTGTTTTAATATTTTAGTGATTAAAATCCCTGGCATGGATGTCAAGACAGCACCCTCCCTTTTACCATGTTCTGGCCCAAAATGGAAAGAATTTTAGTGAGTTCCCACAGAATCAGGAGTTCTTAGTGTCCAGGGATACTAGCCTTGATGTTTGGTTTTGGTCCTTGTTAGCTGAAGTCATCGCTACCACACCCTCTCTTGTCCTGAGACACAAAAGGCTTGGAAGCTCCTGAGGCTAGAAAATCCCTGATTGACCCAACAGATCCCCAGATGGAGGAAGGAGAAAGGGAAAGGAAACATTATAGTTAGTTAGCCAAACTTTCGCTTTTCCTGAAAACATTAAAGATTATTTCTTTAAAATACTTTTCTTTAAGTTTCTGTATGGGAGTGACTTAAATACATAAGGTCTTTCCATATTGTCTTTTATAAATCCAAGAATTGTTTTGAAGTAATAAAAGACACAATGTTTCTAAATATTGTTATTGACATCTTTTCTGCAGAATGTGTAGCAAATCGCAGGGAACATTGTTGGTTTGCGGGTCCTTCCTGACAAAGACATCTATCCCCAAAGCTACATTTTATAGTCATGACTGAAGCTACCAATGATCCTCATTTACTTGACAGACATTTTTTCCAAAGATAAATGACTTACTTTTGCAGTATTTGTGCGTCCTTTGTCTTGATGTGTTGGAAATTCCACTAGATGGACCCAAATATCTATCTAAATGCAAGCTGTTTCCCACCAAGAAAAATCTGATCATGTTTTCTTTGAATCTCTGGAGCTATAAAAACAAACAAGCAAGCAATGGTTATGGAGGCTTTCAGAGGCTTAGATGTTCCAGAGAGAACGGGATTTTTGACCCTTGTAAAGGGAAGAGTTGAGGCTGAGGGAGCCAGTGGCTTGTTGAGCTTGTTTTTGGGCATTGGAGAGAGAACCTGGAGTGCCTCTGACAGGGTCATCAAAGGGGTTTAGCTGGTCATGACGGTAGGGATTTGAAGTGACTGTTTTGAAGGTTGAGGCTCAGATTTAGGTCCTGGTTTTGGCACTAACTGAGTCATGTAACCTGAGGTTACTTTACTTGCCAAGTATTTTCTCTGATGTCCTCTATCAGTTATGAAGGGACACACTCATTCCATTTAGACTGGTGTGGAAAATGAGTAAGTGAGTGAGCCCTGGGAGAAGGGGAGTTTAAAAGATCATTTGCTGTTTATTTAGAAAGAAAATGGCAAATGTTGTGTAAGTCCTGGAAGTGATTTTACTTGGTGACTCCCCTTCCCTTAGAAGGAGCCTGAGACCAGAGGGCGGAAAGGGAATAGAAGACCCAGCCTCAGCCCCCTCTGCTGGCATGTTCCAATTGATCCCGTGTAGAACTATGGTCTCTTGAACCTGGAAAAGGGACCTGAGAGGCCACTGGGTCTGGTATCCCATTGTGAGTATGATGTCGAAGATAAACAATCAGGCATTAGATAAAGTGGTGAAAACAGACTTTATTCAGTAACTACTGACAGTGGGGGAAAGAGCTGAACCCCAGTCTGATTTGTGCAGAAACAGTTTGGGTACTTTGAAAGGAGAACCAGAGGACAGGCATTGTAGAATCAGGGAAGTGGAAAAGTACAACGAGTTGGTCAGTAAATGTGACTAGGTAGCTGTGTCTACAAGCTGGCAGATAAGGCAGTTAGGATTCTGATCTCCCTCAGAGACTGGGAGATAGAGGTCTCAACCTTCCTGATGCTTCCATTTCAAAGGGAGGGATGTTAGGTGCTAGAGAGAGATGCTTCTGCATTGCAAGAGATACATATTTGTAAATGCTCTAAGAAAGTGAGGCCAGGGACCTATCATAAGGTCCCTTGAGTTTTCTGAGGCGGCATTTAATGTGTGTGTGTTTGGGGGAGTGCTGGAGCCATCTTATGACGTGGCTTCCTGTTGCTAGAGTTGAGTTGTCGCTCATGCAGGAGTTTGGATAAAGTCGTTCAGTGCCACAAGTTCTGTGAAACTCAGCTCCTCTTCTTGTTCAAGAGAAAAAGCGGACTTCTTTCTTGTGGAACAACCATCGTTTGTCGTGAGAGGGGCTGGAGAAGGGTCCAGCAGTTGCTTCCAACTGCTGTGTATTCAGGGGGAGCTGAGGTTCAGGAGAGAGATCTGAGGAGGCACAACCATCCCACAATGGTGATGATGTATTAATAGACTAAAGTGACAGTGGTGGGCTTGGGGCGGGCCACCTTGGCAAGAGAGAGACAGTGTTCCCAATCTAGGCCTAACACACTGCTGCACCTGACTCCTTGGAGAGTTGGAAGTCTTTTTCCAGAGAGGTGTGATCCTCAACCTGTATTGGGACCAGGCTTTTGACTCCATCACAGGAAAAAATTCAAGGATGAGTCACAGAAAGTAAAGGAAAGAGTTTCATTTGAACCAAAAGTACACAGTGGAGAGAGGGGAGTGTTGCCCATCACCCTGATCTCCAAGAGGGAGGGAGGCCCTCCAGAGTAGGGAGTGCTGACTTTTATCTAGTTTTTCTGAGTCAGTTTCATGTTAGTCTTATTCTGTGATTTTGGGTAGAAGCCCATTGTATGAAGACATCAAGTCAGGACAGTTGTGTCAGTTTCATGTTAGTTACAAATCAGAGGAAGTTGTGCCAGTTTCATCTCTTACAAGTCATAGGAAGCTTCTTAACCTCCACTCAGTAATTTCCCATTCCTCCCTGTGCCTAAGCTAGCTAGCCTGCCTAAAAACATGACTGCTAGGACCATTATATAGAAGCGGTATCCCTTAAGGAGTTCCTTAAGCCATGCAGCAAGGGAAGAAGCTATTTAAAAGGAGAGTCAAACCAATCTTTTTCTGGAAGGGTATAAGCTGTATTAGCTATGTCTTGGGCATGAGACTTTGCTGTGACTGTCTCTTGGTAAATTTCTTCTTGACTGTCATTTATAAATAAGCAGCATTGAGGACAAATGTAGAAACACCTTCTTGGTAGCAATGTAACGCTAGTCTATTTTGTAGAGTCATTTTGCAAAGTTCTGACAGTTCCTGGGTTAATAATGCAACAGCTTGTCCTAGTTGGAGACAGAGTCTCCCAGTTCTCAGGCTAGCTTTTCTAAAACTGTAGGTAACCTTATAGTACATTTGTCATCACAGGAAAGGGTGTGATAAGAAGAGAACATCCTACCAGTTTGGCCTGAGTCAGCAGTTCTTTCCAGGACCCATTTAAGGCTGTTTCCAATCCAACAATGGTTTGTTTCTGAGTTTCAGGACCAAAAATTGTGACAACACTCGTGTTTCTGATTTTTCTTTGAGAAATTTGTTATGTATACCCATTTGTAGGACAGCATAGACCACACCCCAGGAACCAGTCCAGTGAGCTGGAAGTACCTTCGGTGCTTTAAGATTGTTTACAAAATAATATCCCTTACAAACATAATCAGGTTGTTTTTGCCTACACTGGTTATGACGGACTTATAGGGCTAGCTGGGAGTGGACTTCAAAGGAAAGAAGTAACAATTTAGCCATTATCTTCTGTCTGGGCATTTTGGTCCTATTTAACCAGTAATTTTTTTGCCTGACTTCTTTGCCCATCAAGTATATTCATCCTGCATCAAATAATTTTCCATGATATTGACATCATGAGGGTTTGAAGGCAAATAGCATTCTTAAAGGAAGTTTGGCCCTTACAAAGAGTTCCTGTTTCATGAAAATAGAATTTCTCTTGTCATGGGGACCTGGAGCATTTACTGTGCCCCACAGATGAAATGTATTTATTAGGCTGATTCATTTTCAGTGAAACATCATGTTCCTTGAGTTAAAAAGGCCATGCCATATTCCCAGTCTTGAGAGCCCTTGAGGCATGGCTTAGTATCATTTGAGAAAGGGGGCATTTTCTGGTTGTGTGTATGGAATGTTTTCTATCAGGACCATGTCTACATGAGTATGAGGGGCCGTTATGAAGAGGATACCAGTTTTAGAGCTGAGTGGGACATGAGCAGAAACCCAGCAGTCGACCTGATTAGTGTCATTAGTTGCTTAGGGAGTCACGATCCTAATGAGAAAGCATGAATAGAGTGAGGTAAGGGGAAGCAGGGAGGGTAAAGTGGAAGGCTAATATGTCTTTTAGGGCAAGGAGGAGGAGTTGATGGAAACGAGGGATACAGGGACAATAGGAGACTATTTAGTCTGCTGGTATGAAAAGGCAGGGGATGAAGAAGGAGAATCTGAGGGGATCTTGTTCTGTGATCTTGGGTAGAAGTCAACTGCATCGTGATGTCATCTACTTGTTCTGTAGTTCTTGGGACAGCTATCTGCTTCTGTTTATCATCGGCTGCTGGAGGCTCCTGGTAGAGCCTCAGTTTGAGATCTCTGGCTGGAGTGCTCTCTAGTCCAAATAGTTCTTAAATATATGTTTTAGCTGTGAGACATGGACCCAAGGTTGTAATTTGACTGCAGTGTTAGCAATGAACAAAACAGCATAAGGCCTTCCTATGTGGGTTCAAGGTTAGTTTTCCAATGAGAGTGTTTCCAAAATACCAGATCTTCTACTTGCAAATTGTGTAGAGGCTGACCGGGGAGTTTGAGAGGAAGGGTGGCCTTGACCTGTTAATTATAGGCCTGGGCATATTTAATTAATGCCTGACAATATCTGATTTTAGCCAGTAGTGGCTAAAATCAGAAGCTTCTGTTAGCCAGGATGAATAGGGCATTCTCATGGCTGTTCCTCCTCTCAAAGGAGTAATGTTTATGAGGAGGTTGGGGTAAGGATCTGAGAATCATAAGAGCGATAGGTAACACCCATGGCTATAGTAAGCCCGATTCTTCATACAGTTTAGCCAGTTTGGACTTTAGGATGCTGTTGATAATTTCTAATGTGCCTGGTGACTGAGGATGTAAAAGTGGTGGAGCCTTTGACTCATGCATATTGTCCTTTAAATTTCCTGTATGATTTTGCCAGTGAAATGTGACCTTCTTTCACTAGAAGTGATAAAGGAACTATCCCAGGTGGAATGGACTGTTTCTGAGAAACTTTGGCAACTCATGTCATAGAGGCATTTTGGCAACTGTTTAGAAAACATGCAAATCAGAGTGGGGATTGTTGGCAGCCTGGGATAATTGCTAATTGGATAAAGTCCATTTTTTAGTGAAGGAAGGGCCCGGCGGAGAAGGGGGAGCTGTTCCCCTTCCTCAGCCCACCTTTGCAGTGCTTCTGGGGCTGTTTCTGACAGATGAAGCAAAGGGCAACTGTTTGGTCCAGATAAAATGTTCAAACCATTGTTTGTCTGCATTTTGTCCTTTCTGGGATGAGTCATATCATGTAAACCATATGCAGTGACTCTGGAGACAGACTTTGGTGGAAGTCTGGGGGTTTCCAGAGTCCATAGAAGTGGATTGTGCATCCGACTTTTCCCCACCCAATTTCTTCTGAGTCTGTAACTGTTATTTGGGCCAGGTGGATCTCCTTTATTATTTCCTAGGGAGGCATCCTAAAGAAATTGTCTCCCTCAAGGGAGGGTATCTAAGTCTGCTTGTGCTGTTATAACAAAGTACTTTAGATGGGGTAGTTTATAAACAATACATTTATTGCTTATAGTTCTAGAGACTGGAAAGTCCAAGAGCATGGTGCCTGATTTGGCATCTGGTAAGGGTCTTTTCTTTTTTTTTAAAGCAGGATTTATTGAGAGCACAGAAAAGTTCCCACAGTGGGAGGGGACCTGAGGGGGTTGCCCTGTAATGGCCTTTTCTCGGCTGCATCGATGGTGCTTTTTGCTGAGTCCTCACATGGGGGAAGGGGTGAACAAGCTCCCTCAGGCCTTTTTTATAAGGACACTAATCCCTTTCATGAAGGCTTGTCCCTCATACCTATTCACCTCCTAAAGGCCTCACTTTTTGCATTGGAGATTAGGTTTCAACATGAATGTGGGGGGCACAAAATTCAGACAACAGCAAAGGGTGAAGAAGCCCACCAGGATCTGGGGCCTTGAAGGTGGGACCCAGGGGTATAGGCCAAGGCTTGGAAACTGCTTTGATGTCTCAAGTGGTTGGGGGAGAGGCTCCCACACATTTATCATGCAGTTTATTTCCCTGAGTTTCATCTGATCTCTTTATACTATTATGCCCCTCATTTTTAAACAGAACTTTAATTATTTCTGGGGAATAACCCTAACCCTAACTCTAACCCTAACCCCTAACCCCTAACCCAGAAGTTCTGCTATTTGGGCTCCATTTGACTAAGGTACCAGCTGCTGTCATAAATCCCCTAGGTTTCCATAGTACACCTAAACCGTATTCTTCCTCAAAGGCATGGCAGCTGTCAGTGTAGATGTTAACCTTCATTTCTTCTGCTCAAATTCAGGTTTGATTGAGAGTGATTAATTCAGCCACTGGAGTTTGAGACCAGCCTAGGCAACATAGTGAGACTTTGTATTTTCAAAAATAAAAAATAAAAAAATTAGTTGGGCGTAGTGGTGCACGCCTGTAGTCCCAGGTACTTGGGAGGCTAAGGTGGAAGAATTGCCTGAGTCCAGCAGGGGGAGGCCAAGAGCGATTCTTCCCAGGCTGATCTCACTCTCCAGGGCTCAAGAAATCCTTTTGCCTTGCCTCCTAAAGTGCTAGGGTTACAGGTGTGAGCCACTGTGCCTGGCCTGGTCAGTGATTATTGATCTCTTATCTCTCATTGATATAGACTGCCAAAGTGCCCTTCAGGAATACTGTGTTAATTTTTAACTACATCAACAGTGTGGCAATGTGCCTGTTTCTCAACACTTGATATAAAAATATAAATTAAATTTCTTAAAAATTTAGACAAAAATGTAACCCAACCTTTTTTATTCTTTTACTACAATTAGTCATTTGTATTCAGAAGGACTTGGTATAAGCCAATTAGGAAAAGCAATAGTTGAAAACATTGTAGTAATTCTTTATTATAGTTGTAACAGCACACTGATGAATTGTGATATTGCTTTTTATTGTTTCTTTTGGGCAGTGTCTTAAACATGGAAGAAGTTGGACTTTGAGTTGATTGGAAACCTCTTTTGCCACAAAACCTTAGCAGAGAAAATGGATTCTCTTTAGTGTGACAGACATATTAAAATGCATATTTACTCTGAAAAAAACACATTTTTCAAATTCTAAGTTATTTGAATTTAAAGAAAAAAGACAACTGAACTGCAGTGATAGTAAATAATGTAAGAAAATTAACCAGAATTGTAAAATTGAGCATATGTATTGTTAGAGGATAGCAATGATATTATTCATTATTTTTAAATTTAAAAGTAAGGTTAAACCTTGTATTTTGCTTTGTTTTAATATGAGTTACAAGAATTTGGAACTATTACCAGTGTCTTTGGGTCATATTCTCACTAACACTAGAGAACTTCATTGGTTTTTGAAAATTCATTAAGTATCCCCTTTCTCCTAACACATAGAAATAATAAAACAAGCCCCTAGGATTGTACTGAAGCTGCATTAAAACTCAGGAGTGAAATAAGTTGTTTCTGTTATATTTCAAAGGATTGCATGTTATTTTCTTTGGGAGATCATCTTGGCTCCATGGGAAGGGAAAATAGCTACACTCTTAAAGGCAAAAATTTCCCCCTTGTTTTCCAAAGGGACACAGTTTTCTTTCATTTTGCCCATCACAGTGGTTGTTCTCATAGTTTTTTAAAAAAGTAGAGATCTGTCCTGTTTGTCAGGGTATTTTAGATTTTATTAGAAGATATATTTTTAATATTATGTCACCAGGCTTTATGATATTCTGTGCAGCTTGCTAACTATCCACTCTAGGGCATGGTCTGTTTTATTGGGGGCTGCTCGGTGCATCACATCATTTTTACAGTTCTGTAATTATACATACACACATGTATATATGTATATTTTTTCTTTGAATTTTCATTGTTTTTTCCTCAAATGTAAGGTATTAATGAGTGCTTTTCTTTTTATTCTTACAGTGTTTTCACAAATGGAAAGTTATTTATTCCACCGGTAAAAATTATTATACCCAAATTCAGTCTGTCAGATTGGGACATCGTGCTGGCCACAATTGGAGAAAAAGTCTTCCCTCTAGGAGGAGTTCGGAAGTAAGGAGACTTGTGTCTGCAGGAGAACTGGGGGTTGGCAGCAAGGATGGCAGCTTGTTCTTTTGTTCTTGTACTTTTCCATGAGAATTTTCTGCCTGGACCAGGAAGGTCTAAAATGATTAATCATAAACTCAAATTTTCGTTCTTTTTTTTTCGAGTTGAAGTCTCACTCCGTTGCCCAGGCTGGAGTGCCATGGCACGCTCACGGCCACCCCAGCATCGACCTGCTGGCCTCTGGAGATCCTTTGGCCTCAGCCTTCCAAGGAGCCGGAACTAAAGGCGCACACTACCATGCCCGGCTAATTTTTGATTTATTGTAGAGACAGGTCTCTCCAAGTTGCCCTGGCTGGTCTCGAACCCTTCAGCTCAGGCAATCCACTCTCCTTGGCCTTCCAGAGTGGAATTACAGGCTGAGCCACTGAGCTCGGCCAAATTTTCATTCTTTAAAGCAGACAGTGTTTTTCTCGGTCTTGGTACCAATTTTCTACCAGTTTCATTCACGTATCCGTTCAACAAATGATTGAATGTGTACCATGTGTGAGATGTAGAGAATACAGCATTACAAGAAAGAGCTTTGCTCCCTGAAAGCCCTACCGGGTGGGCCAGTAACTAAAGTTTGAGAAGATGCTGCGGTTGGTATATAAAGGCCTCTCAGTCACTCTAAGGATCCACGACTGGGGGCAGCCAGTGTTTGGGTTGAGGTTTGGAGATATGCAGAGGAATTCCATAGGCCAGAGGTGCATGTACTTTTGAGGCACCATGCGTAATGGCTGCTATTATGGGCTTTGGGGTCAGACCTGAAGCCAAATCTTGTCTCTGCCACTTTTGTCTTTGCTATCTCAGGTATAGTCTTAACTTCTTTTTTTCCCTTTATTTCAATAGATTTAGGTGTACCAATAATTTTTAATTACATGGTCACATTGTATAGTGGCAAAGAAGTCTGGGCTTTAAGAGTGTACATTGTACTGGATAGGTGATTTTTTTTTCCCTCTATCCCTTCCGGTTCTCCCCCTTATGAGTCTCCAGTGTCCATTATGTCATCCTCTATGTCTGCAGATCTCTAATTTAGCTCCCACTTCTAAGTGAGAACATGCAATGCTTGGTTTTCTATTCCTGCCTTAGTTCACTTAGTATGATGTTCTCCCATTCCATCTAAGTTGCACAAAAGACATTATTTCATTCTTTTTGATAGCCAAATAGTATTTCATATATACAGTAGATTTTCATTGTGTACTGATCAGTTAATGGGCATTTAGGTTGATTCCACATCTGCAATTGTGTGTTGTGATGAACAAGTGCAGGTATCTTTTTTTAATATAACCTCTGTTCTTTGGGTACATAGTAGTAGGATTGCTGAATCAAAGTGTAGATCTACTTTTAATTCTTTGAGAAATTGCCATATGTTTTCCATAGAGGTTTTACTAATTTACACTCCCACCAACAGCATATAAGTGTTCCCTTTTCACTGCATCTATACCAGCATCTATTGTGTTTTGATTTTTAAAAAAACCACAACCATTCTAACTGGTATAAGGTGGTATCTCATTGTGGTTTTAATTTGTACTTCCCTGATGATGAGTGATGTTGAGCATTCTTTCATGTTTGTAGACCGTTTGTTTGAGAAATGTCTATTTATATCATTTGCCCACTTTTTAATGGGTGCATTTTATTTTTCCTTGCTGATTTGTTTATGTTCTTTGTAGATTCTAGATATTATCCTTTGTCAGATGTATAGTTTGTACAGAAGACTCTCATTCTGTAGATTCCCTGTTTGCTCTGTTGATTATTTCTTTGGCTATGTAGAACATTTTAGTTTAAGACCCATTTGTTTACTTTTGTTTTAGTTACATTTGCTCTTGGGGTTTTAGCCATAAATTCTTTGCCTAGGTTGATGTCCGCAAGAGTTTTTCCTAGGTTTTCTTCTAGAATTTTTATGGTTTCAGGTCTGACTTTTAAGTCTTTAATCCATCTTGAGTTAATTTTTGTATATGGGGAGAGATGGGGATTAAGTTTCATTTTTCTGCATGTAACTATCAGTTTTCCCAATGCCATTTGTTGAATAGAGTGTCCTTTCCCCAGTGTATGTTTTAGTCTGCTTTGTCAAAGATCAGTTGGTTGTAGATATTTGGGTTTATTTCTGGATTGTCTATTATGTTCCATTGGCCACTGGTTAATGGGTCTGTTCTTGTACCAGTACCATGCTGTTTTGGTTACTACAGTTGTGTAGTTTTTAAAGTCAGGTAATGTGATGCATCCAGCAATTTTTTTTTTTTTTTTTGTTGCTTAGGGTTGCTTTGGCTCTTCTGGTTCTTTTGTGGTTCCATGTGAATTTTTTTTTTAATTCTGTGAAAAATGACATTGACCGTTTGATAGGGATTGCATTCGATCTGTAGATTACTTTGGGTAATATGATTATTTTAACAATGTTGATTCTGCCAATCTATGAGCATTAGATGTTTCTCCACTTGTTTGTGTCTTCTACAATTTCTTTTTCAGTGTTGTTTTCTCCTTGCAGAACTCTTTCATATCCTTGGTCAAATATATTCCTAGATATTTTTGCTTTTTGGCTGCTTTTGTAAATGAAATTAAGTTCTTGATTTGATTCTCAGCTGGGTCACTGTTGGTAAATAGTGGTGCTCTTGATTTGTGTGTGTATTTTGTATTTTGAAACTTTACCACATTCATTTATCAAGCCCAAGATTCTTAAGAAGGAGTCATTAGGAGTCTCTAGGCATAGAAACATGTCATTGGCATACAGAGATAGTTTGATTTCTTCTTTTCCAATTTGAATACTTTTATTTCTTTCTCTTGCCTGATTGCTCTGGCCAGGGTTTCCAGTCTTATGTTGAATAGAAGTGTTGAAAGTGGACATCCTTGCCATGTTCCAATCCTGAGGGGGAATGTGTTCACATTTTCTCTGTTCTGGATGACACTGGCTGTGAGTTTGTCATCTATGACTTTTATTATTTTGAGTAATGTTACTTCTATACCTGTTGAGCATTTTTAAAATGCTTTCTCTGCATCTGTTGAAATGATCATATAATTTTTGTTTTTAATTCTGTTTATGTGGTTAATCACATTTATTGACTTACATATGTGAAACCACTCTTGTGTCCCTGGGATAAAACCCAAGTGATTGTGTTTTTAAGTTTTTTCTTTTTTTTTTGAGTTGGAGTCTCACTCTGTCGCCCAGACTGGAGTGCAGTGCCACACTCCCTGCCACCGCAGCCTTGACCTGCTGGGCTCCAGTGATCCTTCAACCTCAGCCTTCCAAGTAGCTGGAACTTCAGGTGTGTGCTACCATGCCCAGCTAATTTTTGATTTATTGTAGACAAAGTCTCTCAAGTTGCCTGGGTGGGTCTCGAACCTGCAAGCTCTGGCAATCTACTTGTCTTGGCCTCCCAAAGTACTGGGATTACAAACTGAGCCACCAACTCTGACCTTAAATTTTTTTTAACGTGATGTTGAATTCGGTTTGCTAATATTTTGTTGAGGATTTTTGCATTTCTTTTTACAAGGAATATTGGTTGGTAGTTTTCTTTTTTTGTTGTGTCCTTTCCTGGATTTGGTAATCTGAGTGATATTGATTGGCCTTGTAGAATGAGTTAGGGAGAATTCTCTCCTCTTCTCTTGTGGAATAGCTTCAGTAAAATTGAAATCTGTTATTCTTTGAAGGTGTGACAGAATTCAGTAGTCCATCGGGTCTGGACTCTTTTTTGTTGAGAGACTTCTTATTACTGTTTCAATATCACTACTCATTATCGGTCTGTTCAGGGTTTCTGCTGCTTCTTTGATTCAAGGTTGGGAGTTGTATGCTTCCAAGAGTTTATCCATTTCCTCTAGATTGTTAAGTTTGTTTGCATAAAAATGTTCATGGTAGTCTTGAATGACCTTTTGAATTTCTGTTGTAGCAGTTGTAATGTCTCAATTTTCATTGCTGATTGAACTAATTTAAATCTTCTCTCTTTGTTTTTTAATTAATCTAGCTAGCATTCTATTAATTTTATCTTTTTCAAAAAACTTTTTTGTTTCATTGATCCTTCATATTTCTTAAAATTTCAATTTCTTTTTAGTTCTGCTCTTATAGTCATTATTTCTTTTCTTCTGCAAGCTTTGGGTTGATTTGTTTGTGTTTTTCTATTTCATTTGGATGTGATGCTAGGTTGTCGATATGTGATCTTTCAGTCTTATTAATGAAAGGCCTTAAATGCTCTGCATTTTCTTCTGAGCACCACTTTGGCTGTGTCCCAGAGGTTTTGATAACTTGCTTCATTGTTTTCATTCATTTTGAGGAACTTTAAAATTTCCATCTTGGTTTCCATTGCTGACTCAATGATCATTCAGGAGTACATTGCTTAACTTCCATGTTTTTGTTTGGTTTTGTGAGTTCTTCTTGAAGCTAATTTGTAATTTTATTTCACTGTGGTTTGAAAAGGTGCTTGATATGATTTAGGATTTTTTGAATTTATTGAGACTTGATTTGTGGACTATTGTATGGTCTATCTTGATGAATGTTTCATGGGGTGATGAGAAAAAATGTGTATTCTGTTATTTTGGAGTGGAATGTTCTATAGATATCTGTTACATCTTTTGCTTTAGTATCCAGTTTAACTCCAGTGCCTCTTTGTTGACTTTCTGACTTGATGATCAATCTATTGCTGTCACTGGAGTGTTGAAGTCTCCCACTATTGTATTGCTGTCTATCTCTTTTTTATGTCTAGTAAAATTTGTTTTATAAAGCTGGGGGCTCTGGTGTTAGGCGCATATATATTCAAAATTATTGTGTCTTTTTGTTGGATTGGTCCCTTTATCATTATATAATAACCATCTTTGTCTTATTTTATGGTTATTTAAAGTCTATTGTATCTGATGTGAGGATGGATACTCCAGCTCAGTTTTGGTTTCTGTTTGCATGGAATATTTTCCCCCCATTCCTTTACCTTGATACTATAGGATTCTCTGTGAGTTAAGTGGATCTCTTGAAGGCCGCAAATATTTGAGTTGTGTTTTTCTAATTCATTCTGCCAGTCTGTTTCTTTTTAGTGGGGCATTTAGGCCATTTATGCTCAGAATTCATAATGATAGGTAGGTGTTCTCACTCATTAGTGGACCTCGAACAATTATCATAATACTATAAGAAAGAGAAACTGTGTGTGAGGGGAGGGGGAGCATACCTCATCAGCAAGAGTACCTGCATAATTAACATTTGTATACCTAACACTGAATTGTACCCACATCTTTAAAATAAAAAATTAAAAAAAAAATTCCATTGGAAAAAAAGCAAGATTCTACAAATTCCTCTCAATTATCAACTATTTGTTTTATAAAGAAAAAGAAGTACTGAAATTGAGGTTTTGATATACTGAAATTTACTATAGATTACATTTTAATAACATTTTACTGCAGGTAAGAAAGGATGATATAGATGATATATATAAAAGATTTAAATGTTTGCATTTAATGCTTATTGTACTGAAATTCCAATCATCAATAACCATATCAATAGGTATATTTAAGCTCAATTCTTTGATATAAAACATAAATGGCTTATAAGCTTATTTCAATAAAAGAAGACAAGTTAATTAAAAAAATGATCTGTAGCGTACTATTCTTTTCATCATACTGGTTGTTATTTGGCTGCTTTATTTATTTATTCATTTTCTATGTTTTGCTGGTATTCCATAAGGCCTGTGAGCTTTAAGATTTCCAGAATTTTCCTACTAATGTATTTTGGCTTTTTGTTTCAGTATTTAGAACTCCTTTGAATTTTTTCTTGTAGAGTCAGCCTAGTAGTGACAAATCTCCTCTGTGTTTGCTTGCCTGAGAAAAATTTCATTTCTCTTTCATTTATTAAACTTAGTTTTATGGATTAAAAATCCTTTTCTGATTGTTGTTCTATTTGAGGAGACTGAAGATGGGGCCTCAATCCCTTCTGGCTTGTAAGGTTTCTTCTAAGATGTCTGCTGTTGGTCTGATAGGTTTACCGTTGTAAGTGATTTGATGCTTTTGTCTCACTGCTCTTAAAAGTATTTTCTTTTTTTTTTTTTTTTTTATAATCAGTATTTTTTATTATCGTTTTGTAGGGTACAGTTAAGGGTTAGGTGTACAATTACGTTTCATTCAGGCACCCTATTGATAAGAGGTGTTTTCCCAGTCCCGGATAGATATTAGCTACTGTTAATCCCATCCCCCCCCCCATAATTTCCCAGTACCATCAGTCATTTTCTTATAGTATTACATTGGATGTTCAAGGTCCATTATATGAGTGAAAACATGTGATATTCTGATCTTTGTTTCTGTGAGAGGTCACTCAGTATTATAGACTCTAGTTCCATCCAGGTAGCTGCGAAATCCATGATTTTGTTCTTTTTCATGGCTGCGTAGTATTCCATCGTGTATATGTACCACATTTTTTTAATCCAGTCCTCTTTTGATGGGCAGCATGGTTGTTTCCAGGTTCTTGCTATTGTGAATAACGCTGCGATAAACATACGTGTACAGGTATCTTTTTTATAGAGTGATTTGTGACCTTCCTTATGACTCTGCAATCCCCCTACTGGGAATATACCCTGAAAAGTATTTTCTTTACATTAACTTTGCATTCCTGGATCACTTCATTCATGTCCTGAATAGTTTTTCAATTTTTTTTTAATGTTGGTTTTCAACGATCTCCTGATCTGTTGATCAATTTTATAATCAACCTTTTGAATTCTGTCTGGAATTTCAAAAATTTCATTTGGTTAGGGTTTGTTGCTGAAAAATTGGTGTGACCTTTTGAGGATTTGGAGAACTCTGTTTTTTAAAAATATATATTGTCAGAATTTTATTTCTGGTTCCTTCTCTTTGGGCAGTCTATTTCTTCTTATTTGAAGTTGTCAGGGGGCTGGGCAGGTACTGTAGAGTTCCCTTGTCTATATATAGCCTTGGTGAGGTGAGTTTTTCAATTGCCAGATGTAGCTGTCCTGTGCTGGGAACTTGCATTGGCTTGTGGAAGCCTGAGTGACCAGAGTGGCTTGGAAAGTAGTATTAACTGGCATCTGGGATCAGGCACTCCCCAGAGCTGAGGTATTAGATCCAATGTGGTGGGCTGTACTATTGACCTCTGGCCAGGATGTGGTGCTTATGGGAGATAGGCAGCTGTGGTGGTGGTTGTAGGGTTTCTTCCTGGCGAGTGTTGCTCCAAGGAAGTGCCCAGACAGCCTGGGCAGAGGGTGGAGCTCTGAGGAATTCCCTAGTTCTCTGTCTGTTTTGAGGCTTTGAGGAGAGTGCAGGGGGAAGGAGCATGTGTGTACACTCTTGGCTACCCCAGTGAGGATTAGGAGGAAGCCCAGGCCATTGAAGTAAAGCTGTTTTGCACAACAGGCACAAAAGAATTTACATGGGAAGTGCTCTCACCTTGGTCTTGGGCAATCTGTGATCTGAATGTCTAAGTGCAGATAGCCTTAAGGCCTCAGGTGTTCTCAGGCAACCAGCCCAGCCAGGAGCTGTTTGTAGCCCAGAGCTTTGTCTTCCCCCACTTCCCCCAAGGATTGAGTTCCTGGGAAATGGTGGCTGGCACTGCTCAAGGCTTTCTGTTTTCCTGCACTACTCTATGTGGGCTTCGGCAGAGCATGGCTGGGCATAAGGCAGTTTCTTGTGAGGGGCTAGGGTCCTGCAAGACCCAGGGGGTGCTGCAACTTTGTGGCAGGAGTACAGAACTCCTGAATTCCCCTTACACACCTTCCAGACTGCCCTTAGAGGCTGCCAGGACTTTGGTGCTGCAGGGGAGAGTTTGGTTGGTTCCAGTCAAGATAGATGGATTTTTCTGTTTTTTTTTTTGGGGTTATCATCACTTTGAAGAGTCATGGGGAGTGCTGCTGGTCCCATTCTTCTTTGGGTGCCAGGGAAACTCTTTCTTGGTTTACTCTGTGGGAGAAATTTACTCTAGCTGCCTCATGTCGGCTATCTTAATTAACACACTTTCAGTGTGTATCTGGGTTGGTTCCATGTTTTTGCTATTGTGAATAGTGCAGCAGTAAACATGCGTGTGCACATGTCTTTTTGGTAGAGTGGTTTATGGGTATATTCCCAAGAGAGGGATTACAGGATCATATGTGGAAGTTCAATTTTTAGTTCTTTGAGAGATCACCACATTGCTTTCCATAGCGGCTGAACTAGCTTACATTCCCACCAGCAGTGTGGAAGCATTCCCTTTTCTCTGCAGCCATGCCAGCATCTGTCGTTTTTTTTTGACTTATTAATGATATCCATCCTTACCAGTATTCAGTGGTATCTCATTGTAGTTTTGATTTGTGTTTCCCTGATGATTAGTGAGGTTGAGCATTTTTTATGTTTGCTGGCTGCTTGTACAGCATTCTTTGAGAAATATATGTTCATGTCCTTTGCCTACTTTTTGATGTGGTTGCTTTTTTTTCCTTTCAATTTGTTTGGGCTCCTTGTAGATCCTGGTTGTTAGGCCTTTGTCAGATGCCTAGCTTGCAAACATATATATTTTTTGTTACTTGTGTTGTCTCTTTACTCTGTTGATGGTTTCTTTCACTGTGCAAAAGCTTTTCAGTTTGATAAGTCCCATCTATCTGTGTTAGCTTTTGTTGCACTTGCTCTTGAGGACTTGGCTATGAATTCATTGCTTACTCCGATGTCCAGTAGAGTGTTTCCTATGTTTTCTTCTAAGGTTTATATAGTTTGAGGTTTTACATTTAAGTTCTTGATTCATTTTGAGTTAATTTTTGTATGTGGTGATAGACAGGGGTCTTCATGTGGCTAGCCAGTTTTCCCAGCACTGTTAGCTAAATATGGTTTCCTTTCCTCAGTATTTGTTTTTGGTGGCTTTGTTGAAGATGAGTTGGTTGAGGGACTATGTTTTTATTTTCAGAATCTCTGTCCTATTCCATTGTTCTGTGTGCCTATTCCTGTACCGGTAGCATGCTCTCTTGGTTACTATAGTCTTGTAATATAGTTTAAAGTCTGGAAGTGATACCTCCAGCTTTTTTCCTTTTACTGAGTGTTGCATAGCTATTTGTGCACTTTTTTGCTTCCATAGAAATTTCTGTATTGCCTTTTCTAAGTCTGTGAAAAATGATGTTGACATTTTGATGGGTATTTCATTGAATCTGTAGATTTCTCTGGGTAGACTGGACATCTTGACAATATTGATTCTTTCAATCCATGAGCATGGGATGTTTTTCCACTTGTTTGTTTCATCCTTGATTTCTTTGAGCAGCATTTTGTAGTTGTCATTTTTCTCTAGTTAGGTGGATGCCAAGATATGCAGTTTTTTTGTGGCTATTGCAAATGGGATTGCGTTTTTTATTTAGTTCCCAGCTTGCTTGTTGTTGGTGTGTAGAAATGCAACTATGTTTTGTGCATTCATTTTATAACCAGAGACTTGACTAAAGCCATTTATCAGTGCAAGGAGGTTTTTGCCAGACTTTCTAGGGTTTTCTCAGTGTAGAATCATATCTGTAAAGAGGGATAACTTAACTTTCTTTTTTCCTATTTGGATTCCTCTGATTTCCTTCTCCGTCCTGATTGCTCTGGCTAGGACTTCCAGTACTATGTTGAATAGGAGGGGTTAGAGTGGGAATCTTTGTCTTATTCTATTCTTGGGTAAAATGTTGGCTGCTTGTTTTGAGGAACGTTCCTTCTATGTCTAGGTGTTTGGGGATTTTCTTCAAGGGATACTGGATATCATCAAATGCATTTTCTGCATCTATTGAGATAATCATGTGGTTCTTGGTTTTACACTTGTCAATGTGATGAATTACATTTATGATCCTGCAAATGTGGAACCAGTTTTGCATCCCATTAGTGAAGCCCACCTGGTTATGGTGGATGATCCTTGAAATGTGTTGGATACAATTTGCTAGAACCTTGTTGAGAATTTTTATGTCTGTGTTAATCAGGGAAATTGGCCTGTAATTCTCTTTCCTTGTTGGGTCTTTGCTAGTTTTGAGTATCAGGATGCTATTAGTTTCATAAAATGAGCTAGGTAGAATTCATTCCTTCTTGATGACCTCTAACACTTTCAATAAGATTGGTATCAGCTCTTCCTTGTATATCTTGTAGAATTCAGCTGAGAAGCCATCTGGTCCAGGGCTTTTTTCCTGTGAGAGATTTCTGATAACTGACTAATTTCCTGGATTTTTATTGGTCTGTTTAGGGTTTCAATTTCTTTTTGTTTCAAGCTTTGGAGGTTGGGGGATTCCACAAAATGTCCCATTTTCTTTAGATTTTTCCAGTTTATTTACATATAGATGTTCATAGTAGTCTCTGGTTATCTTTTGACTTTCTTCAAGGTCAGTTATGATATTGTCTTCTTTATTTCTAATTGTGTTTATTTGGAGTTTCTCTGTTTGTTTTTTAAGTCAATCTGGCCAAGGATATGCCAATCTTATTTATCCTTTCATAGAACCAGTTTTTTGTGTTGTTGATCCTTTCTATGATATTTTTGTCCTCTGTATCTTGTAGTTGTGACTTTATCTTAGTAATCTAGATTTTCCTACTGATAATAGGTTTTAAGTTTTCTTGCCTTTCTAGCTCTCTTAGGTGTGACACTATACTGTTTACTCGTGATCTTTCTGTTTTCTTGATATGACATGCAGTTTTCCTCTCATCATTGATTTCATGGCATCTCAGAGGTTTTGAAACAACGTGCCTTTGTTTTCATTTGCTTCCAGGAATCTTTTTATTGACCCCAAAGTCATTCAGCAGCATGTTGTTTAGTGTCCATGTCTTTGTGTATTTTGGGGGGGATCTTGGTGTGGTGATATTTATTTTTATTCTACTGTGGTCTGAGAAGATGCTAGGTATTATTTCAACCTTTTGAAATTTGATCATGATTAATTTATGCCCAAGAATATTACCAATCTTGGAATATATTTCATTATGCTGATGAGTAGAATGTATACTTTGTAATTGTTGGGCGGAGGATTTTGTAGATGTCTATTAGATCCATCTGGTCAAGTGTCACGTTAAGGTTCTGGATCTCCTTGTTGGTTTTTTTGCCTTGGTAATCTGTCTAGGGCTTTTAACAGAGCACTGAAGTCTCCAACTGTGATTGCCTATGTCTGGTCTTAGTTTGCATAGCAATTGTTTTATAAAACCAGATGCTCCTGCGTTGGATGCCTATATATTTAAGATGAATATTTCTTGCTGGTAAACTGAGCATTTTCTTATTATGTAGTATCGTTTTTAACTGTTATTGGTTTGAAGTATACTTTGTAAGAATAGCTATCTCAGCTCTTTTTTGTTTTCCATTTGCTTGAAAGGTCATTTTTCAGCCTTTTACCTTGGGCCTGTGTATGTCCTTTGTAGTGAGATGGGTTTCTTGGAGACAGCAGAATGTTGAATCATGTCTCTTTAACCAGTTGGCTACTCTATGCCTTTTTTAGTGGCACATCCAGTCTATTCACATTCAAGTTCATTATTGATATCTGAGAGTTTATCCCTATTGTAAAACTCTTAAGGGGTTGCTTTGCTTTTTAAAAAATTTTATTATATATTGAATATATGTTATATATTTAATATGGGTATTATTTATTGTATAAAGATTTATTTTTTGTGGATGATCTGTATGCTCTGTTAATTCTGTGCTCACCTGTACTTTTATGATGTGTGTAACCATTTTTTTTGTTTCTGAGTTCAAAACTTCCTTAAGTATTTCCTGGAGGACTGGTCTGGAAATGGCATATTCTCATGGGGATTGGATGTCTTGGAAGGATTTTAATTCTTCATCACTGTCGAAGGTTAGCTTGATGGTGTAGGAAATTCTTGCTGGAATTCTTTATCTTTGAGAACATTAAAGATGGGCCTCCAGTCCCTTCTGGCTTGTAGGGTTTCTGTTGAGAAGTCTGCTGCGATTCCAATGGGTTCTCCTCTGGTAGATGATCTGACCCCTCGCTCTAGCTGCCTTTAGGATTTTTTCTTACATGCTGACCTTATGAAGGTGGATAACTGTATGTCTTGAGGATGATTTTCTCATGTAATACCTTTCAGGTGCTTTCTGAAACTTTTGTGCTTAGATCATCACCTCTCTAGCAAGATATAGAAAGTTTTCTTGGATGACCTCATGGAAGACTTATTACATGGTTATCTCAGTTTCCTGTTATGTCTTGGGTATTTTTTGTTGTTTTGTTTTTTGAATTGGAGTCTCACTCTGTCACCCAGACTGGAATGCAGTGGCCGCTCCTGGCCACCGCAGCCTCGACCTGCTGGGCTCTGGCAATCCTTCTGCCTCAGCCATCCAAGTAGCTGGAACTACAGGCGCGCGCTGCCTCGCAGGCTAATTTTTTGATTTATTGTAGAGACGAGGTCTTGCCAAGTTGCCCAGGCAGGTCACGAACCCGCAGGCTCAGGCAATCCACTCACCTCAGTCTCCCAAAGCGTGAGATTACAGGCTGAGCCACTGAGCCCAGCTTGTCCTGGGTATTTTGACTAGCATAGATTTGGCTTCTTTATGTCATCCTATACCTCTCATAGGCTTTGCTCTTTCTTTTCAAGCCTTTTCTCCTTGTTTTTGTCAGACTGGGTTAGTTCAGTATAATCCGAGAATCTTTCCTCTGCCTTATTGAGTCTGCTCCCTAGATCTGTTATTGAGCTTTAAAATTCAAGGAAGGAATTCTCCATTTCCAGGATTTCAGAATGGACCTTTCTTGTATTACCAACTCAACTTTTACTTCTTGAACAACTTGAGTGATCTTTGCTTCTAATCTTCTTCTGGTTTTCCTTAGCCATTTTAACCATCAAGTATTTGAATTCTGTGACTGTCATCAGGGACAGGTCATTCTGGGTGACTTCCATTGCTTGGGGATTTTTTTTAGGTGATGTCTCTGTAAGAGTTTGAGGATTTCCAGTGTTTTTCCACTGGCTCTTCTTCATCTGTGAAGAGCAACTCTTCTCTTTTAATTGTTAATCTTTAGTTTTGTTGTTTTGTAGATAGTTAAGGTCTTGCTGTCCTAGGGCTATTTCTGTCATTCAAAATAGTTCATTTAGGGAGAGAGAGAGGGGTATTTGCTTCTATTCTGCAACTCTTGTTATGCAGCTCTCTGCACTCAAAGTGACTTTCTGTTGCGGAGTTTTTCTCATGATCAGGCCAGACAGACTGTTTTCTGACTCCCATTGGTAACTCAATGAAGGGACCAGGTATGAGGATGGGTTCTCTGGCGGTTGTTTGCAGTCAAGCAATGTTCTCATCAGGAAACAGTGCCTCCAGGTGTCTTTTGTGTCTTCCCCTCTCCCATCCAAGTCCATGTTCAGTAATTGAAAAACAGCAGATTCCCTGTCATGGAGGGACCCACCCTTTGGGTTCATGAGGCTGACAGGAAACTTTTCTGGTATGGAGGGGCAAGTTGGCTACCAGATGTTGATGGCAGGCACTGGGTGAGTGTGACCAGGATATGAGCTTTCCCAGCCTGGGAGCTGGACACTGGGCACTGCTGGTGGGGAGTGTGCACTTGGGGGCTGACTGGTATAAGTGTTCAGAGTGCAGGTGTGTTCCCAGGTCTGCATGGTTTCTAGCCACACGCTGCTGTGCTGTAACCCATGGGCAGCTGGGAGGAGGGGAATCAATCCATGTGTCAGGAGACCTCACCTCCTCTTGCACACAGGGCAGTGCTGCAGGTCCTATGTGAGCCTGGTGCCTGACAGGGATGAGGTGCTCTGGTTCCATTTTTGGCCATCAAGACTCTCTTCTCTTTTGTCCCAGTGTGTTCAAAGAGCCCTCTGAGGAATGCAGGGTGCCTCCCTAATCCCAAACTGTTCAAGCTGCTTAAGTTTATCAGTGGCTGGGTCCATCCTCTCTGTTCCACTTGGCAGGTACAGGTTGGCTACTCCACAGTGGCCATGTTGGGTCTCCCCTATTCTTTTTTTTTTTTTTGAGTTAGAGTCTCACTCTTGTTGCCCAGGCTGGAATGCAGCGACATGCTCACAGCCACCACAGCCTCTACCTGCTGGGCTTAGGTGATCCTTCTGCCTCAACCTTCCAAGTAGCAGGAACTACAGAGTTCTCCCCTATTCTTTACTTTTTGATGCATGTTTTCCTATCTGGAAAATTGAAAATAATAATAGTACTTACTTCCAAGAGCCATAATATGTGTAAAGTGCTTGGTACATAGTAAGCATTAAATGGACATAATGATCATTATCATAAATGTTAGTGAGACTTGAACAAGCAGGGGTTTTGAGAAAATACTACAGTCATCACAGTAATTTAATAATTCAGCATTGTTGTGAGGGAGGCAGCTAGACCTGAGGTTGGAACTTAGGTTCCATGAAAACCTTATGGACCAGGCAAGGGGCTTGCTATCCTGTAGCCACTGGGTCCAATTTGTGTGGATAAAAGTGCCTAGTGGTCATCATAACAATGGCTTGGAGAATGGGAGGTGAGAGATATCTGCTGAGTCAGGTGCTGTGACAATAATCTGGATAGACCTTTAGCTTTAAAGACACACACAGGAGGAAAGTAAAGAGATGGAAATAAATAGTCTATGCAAATGGAAACCAAAAAAGAGCAAGTTTATCCATACTTACATCAGACAAATAAACTTTAAGTAAAAAACTGTAACAAGAGATTAAAAAAGGTCATTACATAATGATCAAAGGGTCAGTTCATCAAGAAGAGACAATTGTAAATATATATGCACCCAACATTACAGCACCTAAATGTATAATATGCAATTATTAATGTAACTGAATGGGAAATAGACAGCAATGCAATAATAGTAGGGGACTTCAGTATTTCACTTTCAATAATAAATAGATCATCCAGACATAAAATCAATAAAACAGTGGACTTGAATAACAGTATTAACGAAGTGAACCTAACAAGAGACACAGACCATTCCATCCAATAGTATTAACAGAATACATATTCTTCACAAAACATACTCCAGGATAAATCATATGTTAGGTCACAAAATAAGTCTTGACAAATTTAAGAAGTTTGAAACCATACTAATTATATTTTCTGATTATAATGGTAAGGAACTAGAAATCAATAACAGGAGGAAGAAATTTGTAAAATTCACAAATGTGTGGAAATTAAATAACACACTCCTGAACAACCAGTGGATCAAAGAAGAAATCAAAGGGAAATAAAATGTATCTTGAGATAAACAAAAATGAAAACTCATATTAGAACTTATGGGATTTAGGAAAGATGGTTCTAAGAGTGAAGTTTATAATGAAAAATGCCTACATTAAGGAAAAAATAAGATCTCAAGTAAAAAGCCTAACTTAACACCTCATTATCATTAACAGAACGAAGAAGAAAAATCATATGATCATCTCAACAGATGCAGAAAAAGCATTAAAAAAATTTAAGGCTGGGCTCGGTGGCTCAGACTGTAATCCCAGCACTTTGGGAGGCCTAGGTGAGTGGATTGCCTGAGCTCGTGGGATTGAGACCAGCCTAGGCAACTTGACAAAACCTTGTCTCTACAATAAATAAAAAATTAGCCAAGTGTGGTAGCGTGCATCTGTAGTTATGGCTACTTGGAAGGAAGACTGAGATGGAAGGATCACCTAAGCCCAGCAGGTTGACGCTGGGGTGGCCATGAGCATGCCACTGCATTCTAACCTGGGCGATGGAATGAGACTCTAATTCAAACAAACAAACAAACAAACAAACAAAAATTCAACATTCTTTCACAATAAAAGCTCTAAACAAATTAGGTCTATAAGGAATGTACCTCAACATAATAAAAGTCAAATATGACAGGCCCACAGTTAGCATCATACTTAATGAAAAAAAGCTGTTCCTCTAAGATTAGGAGTAAGATAAGGGTGCCCATTGTTACTACTTGGAAGAAACATCTAATAATTTAAAACAAATTATTGAACATGGTGCTGGAAATTCTAGCCAGAGTAATCACATCAGAAAAAGAAATACAAGACATCCAAGTTTGAAAGAAAGATGTAAAATTGTCTCTGTTTGCAGATGACATGATTTTTTAAATAGAAAATCCTAGACTCCACCAGAACACTGTTAGACCTAATAAATGAATTCAGTAAAGTTTCAGGATACAAAATCAACATACAAAAATAAGTTGTGTTTCCATACAATAACAACAAACTATCTGAAAAAGAAATTAAAAGAACAGTTCTGCTTACAGTAACATCAAAAAGAATAAAATGTTTAAGAATAAATTTAACCAAGGAAATGAAATATCTCTACATTGAAAACTATAAGACATCAAATACATTGAAAAAGCTATAAATAAATGAAAATATATCCCATGTTCATGGATTGGAAAAATATTCTTCCAATATTATACTAGAACAACCAAAAGGATGAGGGCTTTTTCAAGGTGGGGAACATCACAGAAGAGTAGGTTTGGGTGTTGATGAAAAATTGAAGAATCAACTATGACATGTCTGTGGAACTCCCAGGTCTGAACTGCAGACAGAAATGAAGTTTGGAGTTTAGATTGGGGATCTGAAAACTCACCAGCCAGTGAAGCTGTGTGTGTGCATGAGACCCTCTTGGGAGGTGACCTAGAACAGGTGCACTGCTCAGGTGCCTTGGAGGGTGTTCCACCAGCTACTTCACGGGAATGTGAGGCCAATATGGTCAGGTCAGATTTTTCAAGAAGGCAAAAACATCAAGTCATTGAAAACAAAGACAAGACTTTATCCTTGAATCAGTTATTTTTTATGTCCCTGTTCTACCCACAGGTAAGGTTTTAGGAGACCTATAAGAAGAGCCCTGTTTTCTTCTGAATGGGTGCCCGAGAGAATCTCTCCTGCCTTAAATTTGTGCCCTTCATGGTCCTCTTGTCATGGACCTGGTTTCCACCTCTCTGTCTGGCCTCAAGTGACTACTTGGCACTTGATCTCATCTTTGTCCCTGGATGCTGTTTTTTAAAATAATCTTTGTACCCTGTTCTGTGGCTACGGAGTCCTTGGTCCTTTGCCTGTTCCCAGTCCCAGAACCTGGAATGAGCTTAGGGCGTTTGTTGCAGGAGAAAAGGGAAGCCACTGAGGAGGGTGCAAATGAGTTGCAGACTCCAGAGCGGAGGCAGGTGGCCCAGCAGGGTCGCAGCTATGGAAGCCAGGGCCAGGATGACTTCTGGGGGATACTACGAGTGACTCAAGTGAGATGATACCTACTATCTAGGCCACACTCTCTGGACTGTACTTAGTGGGTGGCCATGGGCAGTTTGAGACAGAAGCCAGATTTCAAGGGTGAGCTCGAGTGGAGGGTGAGATGCATGTGGGGTGAGATGCACAGGAGTGTAGGATGCATGTGCCTTTAAAAGAAAAGAGGAGAGATACAGGAGATGTAGGATTGTGGCTTGAGGGAGCTCAGTACACTAACATCATTGAATGTGAGACATTTGAACACACTTCTCTCCTGAAGGTAAAGTTTCAGTGAGGGGCGGGGGATGTAGGTGAAGCAGAGAGTGAAACAAGAGGAATGAGGTGCTGAGCAATTGGAATAGGGTGTGACCTGGAGGATGGGTGGGTGCAAGATGGGGAAACAACCTTTTCTGTGAAGGAGTGGTGGATGGGGGCAGTATGGAAAAGTTTTAAGGTAGGAGGGAAGAAAGGCGAGCAAATTAATGCCAGATAATCTCTGTAAAATAGGATAAAAGGTTGTGTCTTGAGAATGGGAAGGGGCATGGAATGGGAGGATCAGGATTGAGGGCCCTGCTAGTTGGGTACTGCAGATTTATAGTGAAACTAACCTGCAGCACAGCATGCTCTCAGATACTCAGCATCTCAGGATGGAAGAGGAGAAGGCGGATGGACTGGTTAGTCTGTGGCTGGGTGCAGGGAAGGGCAGGCAGGGGAAGAGGGTTCACGGTGCTGCAGGTGGAGTCAGAGCAGGTAAAGAAGTGAAGCCAGAGCCAGTCAGTTGGCTTTTGATCAACTGTCTGGCTGTTGTAGCAGATCAGAGGGAGATGAAATGAGAAAAGGAATGGGAAGGCAGGAAGGCCAAGAGGATGCAGGGTGATGGCTAAGTGCAGTGGCTCACACTTGTAACCCCAGCACTTTGGGAAGCTGATGTGAGAGCATTGCTTGAGTCCAGGTTCTAGACCAGCCTAGTGATGGTCTAGTGATGGTCCCTTGGTGGTAGACAATGAGGTGGAAGAACAGAAATATATATATCTGAGTTGGAGTCTCACTCTGTTGTCCAGATTGGAGTAGAGTGGCCGCTTCTGGTCACCGCAGCCTGGAACTGCTGGGCTCCGGCGATCCTTCCGCCTCAGCCTTCCAAGTAGCTGGAACTGCAGGCGTGCGCTACCACACCTGGCTAATTTTTTGATTTATTGTAGAGATGAGGTTTCGCCAAGTTGCCCAGGCGGGTCTCGGACCCACGGGCTCAGGCAGTCCACTCACCTCAGCCTCCCAAAGCACAGGATTACAGGCTGAGCCACTGAGTTCAGGTAGAAATACATATATATATATATTTAACTTTAAAATTTTTTATTTTAAAATTGTGGGGTACAATTCAAGATTAGGTGTACAAATATTTATTGTGTAGGTAACCTTGTTGATGAGGTGGGCCCCCCTTCCCCAGGCAGATTCCTACTACTGCCAATCTCACCTCCCCCCCACCTCCCTGCAGTTTCCCGCTACTGTCAGTCTTTTTCTTATAGTATTATGATAGTTGTTCAAGGTCCACTTATGAGTGAGAACATGTGATACTCAGTTCTTTGTTTCTGTGAAACATCACTTAGTATTATAGACTCTAAGTCCCTCCAGGTGAGCAGAAATATTTAATCCTAGCTCATTCTTTTGTCAATTAACTCTTGGGGGAAGCTAAAAAAATAAAAGAGTGATTTACAATCAATAGTATGATACCAGTGATGAAAACTGATGTCCACTTTCAAATAGAACATAAACTTTTGGGATGTTTAGAGCAATGAAATCGTGATTGACCTTGCAAGAGTGGGTGGTGACGAGGTAGACATAAACATTCCAGAGAAGTTAGATACTTGCATACAAATCAGTACTGTAAATGCCCGAATGATTCCAGAGTGCAGCTATAAATATTAGCCTATTATTCCTTAAGAAATAGAATTGTGTGCAGTAGATAGACTTGTGTGTACTTCTGGAAGAAGTCAGAAACAATAGTGGAATTAATGTTAGGTATCCCATATAGAATGATAGTGATGAAAGTAAGAGAAAATTCTTGTATGATAGAAGTAAGCAAGGGAATATGATATTTAGAGGGAAAATAGGACATTGGATCAATAAGCTTATTTATTTTTTTCTCTTGGACTTAAAGTAGATCTTTATGGTTGAATTTTGAAGAAGTGCAGAGCTTGGCTTGGGAATAGAGGAAATTCTTGAGAGTAGAAAATACTTAGCTTAAAAAAGTGTCTTTAAAAAAAAATCGATGTCCGTGTTACTTTTGAATGGGAACTATGGCTAATGGTCAACATTTGAGAAATCATTTGTATTTATCTGTATTTATCATTTCAGCTGAAATTTGTGTTATATAGATTTCTGGTATACCCGAGATTTCTGTTATTTTGTGTTTTCTTGTGTGTGTGTGAGAAACGTAGCCAGTTATTCTTAGTGTTATTAAAAGTATTAGTTGGATAGTTTTGAACTTTTGATATAATGCACTTACATAGTCCAGAGAAATATTTAAGTAAAATTGCACACGGATCTCTGTGGAAAGGATTATTGCCGGTCTTGCTTAGGAAAAAGTGCTTTTAGTAGATATTTGTGAGTGCTGGTGATGTGATGGGCACAGCGCTAAGCACAAGCAATACAGCTATGAGCAAACAGGCTCGGCCCTTACATAACCCCGTTGGGCTTGTGGCCCAGCACAGAAGACAGCTGCCAAGTGAGTAGTTGTAGGTGGACGACACGGTGTTTTATGAGAGGGAGCATACCTCAGGGTGAGGAAAGATCTCAGCCTTCGATACCTTCTAGAAGAAATGTTTGTGCTAAAGAACTGAAGGATTCATAGGAATTGGAGCAGATGTGTACTTCCTCATATTTGCACTGTATGGGCCTTTCCTGCCTCAACTGAGTCCCAGCCCAGGTCAGAGAAAATGGGCGTGTTAAGGGAAATACACCTGAACAAGAGCCAGCAAGACCCATTTCAAGAAAAGAAAGTCATTTAGCATGGCAAGAGGAAATTGAGGATGCGAGAGGGCAAGTTGCTTGAAGTTTGACAATTCTGAATTCCTTTCATGTTACCTACAGGAAGGAAAAGTGGATGAGCTAGCCTTGAGGATTTCTTTGGGACCCTGAAGTATGATTTCCACTCTCCATTTTTCAATTTAATCAGTATTTGTTGAGCATGTACTATGTACCTAACACTATATTAAGGGCTGTGCAGCAGCCAGTCAAACAAAACATCTAGAAGAATGTACTCCATGACACTCAGGGCCTTACGGTCTCGCTGGGAGGCAGATCCCCTAAGTGAAACCGTTAAACTACAATGGTAGGCAGTGCTCAGTGCTGGGCGGGACAGGAGAGGACTGTCAGCTCTGTGAGAGTTCTCAGTAGGGGAAAGTCAGTGGGGCCAGGAGTAGAGGAGAAGGCCTTATCGAGAAGGTGGATGTGCTGTGGGTTCTGAAGAACTTGGTAGTAGAGTAAGGGAGGTGTTCTCAGGGGTGGGAACTGCACAGACAATAGCCTGGCAGTAGGAATGAGAATGTGTAGAAGAGTCCTGAGGGCAGCTGGACCTGGCTGTAGTGAAACAGGAGTTTTGGAAAATACTGGAGATAGGCTTGGATAGACAGGGTTGCAGCAGATTATAAGTGACTCTAGTGACTGAATGCAGAGTTTTAAATGACAGGATGGAACAAATATGCACACAGCACATGCACATTTGTTCCCTTTGACCACACCCTCTGAGCTAGCCCCTCGGCCCCTTGGAGGTGGGGACTTCCCACCCTCAGTTTCTCCACAGTGCTCAGCATCAGTCGTGCTGCTCTGCGTTGCATACATTGCTGCCTTATCAATCAGAATGGGTGTTTTGAACATCAACAGGCATGAGAGAGTCTCACCACAGAGAGACTGTGGTGACACACACTTCATTTTGCCAATCTTGACTAGCTTCATTACGAAAGAGAAAGGCCTCCATACCAAGGGCAGTGAAACGTCTGAGAAAGGCGAAGTGGGCCATTGCCGTGAGAGCAGTTTGGCCACCATGGCTAGTGGCATCTGCTTGCTTAAATTGATGGCACTTCTGGCTCAGAACGGTATGTCCTGATCATCTTGCCTAGTTCAAAGAGTAGCCCACTCTCAGCGTGCAAAAAGATGGGGTGCCCACACTGATCCTGTTGGGTAGTTGCCTGACTTCAAATAGAAGTGATGTCTCAAGTTTTGTAGCATATTGAATCTTTATTTATTCATTGACTGAGTCAACAAATATTTATTGAGAGCCTGGTGGGTTCCCATCTAAACAGTAGGAAAGTGGTGGTGAGCCTGGTCCTCACAGGGTGGACATCATTTGGTGGGGTAGACTGATGGCACACTGAGAAGCAGATCCATGATAAATGCCAAGTGAGGAGTGGTGCAGACAGAAATAGACTAGGGCAGGGGATGCAGAGTGACTGACTGGGCCAATCAGGCCTCTGAGGAGGTGGCATTTAAGACCAGTACGAATGACGTGAAGAAGGAACACACACAATGATCTGGGTGAAGTAAGAGGGAACCACCAGGTGGCCAGTTGGGGCCAGGGTATAGTGAGGGAGGGAAGACGTTAAGAGACTGCTGAGAAGAGCGAGTGAAGGCCTACCTTGCTAAGGAGTTTGGATACTGAGTGTGCTGTGAATCCATTGGAGGGTTCTGATTTATGGGGTAGGATGTGGGCAGGGTGGAGTTGAGGAGACTGGTCTGGAGGCTACTGTAGATAATCCACGTGAGAGACCATGGTGGCTTGGTCCAAGGCAGTTGCATTCTGTATATGTTTAAAGACTTATATGGCAGAATTTGCTGATCAACAGAAGAAATGAAAAGAAAGAAAGAAGAAAGGAAGGAAAAAAGGGGGTCAAGGAATACTCAAGGTTTTAGGGGAGTTAAGAGTTAATTTTTGGACATGTCCAGCTTGAAAGGTTTGTTGGACTTCTGAATGGAGATGTGACAAGTTGGATATGTGAATGTGAAGTCAAGGAGGAAGTTAGGCTGGAGAAACAGACTAGTGATGTATCAGTGTCGTGGATGGTTTTACAGCCGTGGGGTTGGACGTAATGGAGTCAGTGTTGGAGGAGAGGCCTGAAGACTGAGTCCTGGGCTCAACTTCATAATAACTCTCCTGTCAACCTTGGACTGTGGTTCTTTTTGGACCTGCCATCTCTCCCCTACTGTATCATAAGCTTCTTAAGCTTTGGGACTGTATCTGGTAAATCTCTACTTTTAATCTCTTAATAGTAGGGAACAGGCTGAACTAACTGCTGGTCCCCGTGAACTGTGAATCCTTCAGGGTGCCCATCAAAACCCTGTACTCAGAGATTTTGAAACCTCAACTGAAATCAGATACATCTTTTAATTGCTGCATGGACTTAAAAATAATCTTTTAAAACATAAATATCTCAAAATTTTTATAAGCCAGACCACACATTTATTTTGGGAAAACAGCCAAATTGGCTTCCTATTCATTGGTAAAGAATTTAATTTAATTTAGGGTTATTTACATTTTCTAATCTATCTTCAATCCTTAAGTTTCATTAAAAATCACTTAATAGTTGACATTTGTAGAATGCTTTCCAGTTTATAAAACAATTTTGCAATGTACTGGCTCACATTTTTATGTCTATATAAGCATAATATGAACATGATGTACTGGCTTACATTTTTATGTTTACATGGGTGTAATCTGACATGACATATGTCAGGCTCACATGCTCTTGTTGACACACGTCTTGTGAACATGGTGTACAGGTTCACATTTACATGTCTACATAAGTTTAATCTGACACAACATACAGGCTTATGTGTCCATGTTGATGCACATGTCTTGTGAACATGATACATAGGCTCACGTTTCCTATGTACACATGTGCCATCAGAACATAATGTATAGTCTCACATTTTCATGTCTGCATGGGTATAGTCTGGTATGACATTTGTCAGGCTCACAGCTCTCGTGAACATGATGTACAGGGTTACATTTTCACATTCATAAATGTATAATTTTCTTTGTCTGGAACATTCTTTCTATCTTATCCCACCTGGAATTTCTATTTACCCATCCCCACCTGTTCACTGGAGTAGACTTTGTACCTCTCTTAGAGGAGAATGAAGCCAAGAGGGGGCTAAGGAAGAGTCTGGGGAAATGTGCCTGATCAGTTTGTTCCTTTAACTTGTGGACCTACCAAGTGGCCTGTTTTGTCCCATTGGGTTTGAACCACATTTTGATGGCTGTGACTTTACTCCACTCAGTGGAGATCTCCTGTGTCCTGCTCTGAGCCATCCAAAGTCCTGTCTTGTGCATATATTGTCTCATCTCTGAATGAAAAGAACACAACTTGCTGAGAACATACGAACATATAAACAACTATCTTCCTTCTTAAATGATTTCTCTTGCTGGAAAGAAAACCTTAAGCTTTTCTGGTTCGTGTTGGGACATTCAATATGTCTTTTCAGGGTCTATTTTTCCTTGTCAGGCTACTCTACTGCTGATAGCTCATTGCTTTCATCTGCCTCCTTCCACCCCAAACCACCAGTTCCACTCCTTATCTTTCTTGTCTGTTTCTGGTGCCATCATTCTACCTGGTACCCAGAATAACCTGGGATTCCTGTTAGACACTGTACACATCTTCTCCATCATCTGCCAGTTGCCAAGTCTTGTAGATTCTGGGGGATTTCTGCATCCTTCCCCTCCCTAGACAAGAATGTTGTTATGTTCCTTGGTCTTCCCCTCAAAAACTCCTATCACATGGCTATGATCTAGAATTTGAATTTTGGGTTATTGTGACAACACAGATTGTGCTGAGGTGTTTGATCATTACTTCATGTACCTCTTATAGCAGCTCTAGATTTGCTTTTCCTTTTCTATAACCACTTCCTCTAAAAATGCTCTTGGTGTGGGTCTCTGGGTGGAGAATCTTCTGAGGCCTTATAAGACTGAGAATATTTTTGTTATGTTCTTCTCATTAAAATGAGGGTGTGGCTGCCTTCTAAGTTCTTTTATGTTTTGAAAATGCCACTTGATTGTCTTTACCTTCAGTGTTGCTGTTTATTTTTGTAATTTAGTTTTTATTTCTCTGCAATCCAACTAGTTGTAGAAGGCACTAAGGAAAATATGGAACCCAAAAAACTGCAGTGAGACCACAAAAGATGATAAGATATTGCAAGCAAAGAGGATGGAGGGGTGTTCTCCTGAGTTATGGAAGGAATAGTCTGGTAGTTGAGATAAAAACAAGTCAAATTTGTTAGAACAGTCCACAGTCAGCAATGATGATCTTGCTGGTCTTGCCATTCTTGGACCCAAAGCCCTCCATGGCTTGCACACATTCATGTCCTCTTTCAACTCGCCAAAGATGATCTGTTTGCCATCCAACCACTCAGTCTTAGTCATGCAGATAAAAACTGGGAACCATCTGTGTTGGATCCAGCATTTGCCATGGACAAGGTGCCAGGACCTGTCGGCATCAGGATGAAGTTCTCATCATCAAATTTCTCCCCATAGGTGGACTTGTCACCAATGCCATTATGGTGTGTGAAGTCACCACCCTGGCACATAAACCCTGGAATAGTTCTGTGAAAGCAGGAGCCCTTATAACTGAATGTTTAAGAATCTAACATTAGCGGGTACTATCCGCTCTTCCTCTGCAGAGCCTTCAGAATGCTCTCGTTTGTGTTCTTAGATGTCACAGCAACATTTCTAGAGGAAAGTGTTTCTGTCTCTCTTCTTTGGTATTTCTGGAGTCTTTCAGTCTGAAAGCTTTCCTCTTTCTTGAGTTTTGTGAAATGAATCTTCATTATTTTTGTGCGTCTCCTCCTTTCCGCTTTTATTTTAACTTATTTTTGGGATTCTTATTATGTGGCTGTTGGCACATCTGCTCACCCCTCATTTCTTCACTTTCTTTATTCTACTTCTTATTCTTCCCTGCTTCCCTCTAGGAAACTCCTCAATTCGATCTTCTAAGCAGCAGTTTGTGCCTTATCTGGATCCATTCTACATTCATCTCACTATCATGCTTCCTTCTCACTATTCTAGTTTCAAATCAGTATTTCTACTTGCTTCTGTTTTGTGGTTTTGTGTTCTTGTGTCATTCTGTGAATATCTGCCTTTAAAAAAAATGTCATTTTTCATGTTTGTGTGAACTCTTGGTCTGCCTATTCCCACACTTTTTTTTTCTGATGGCCTCTACCCTTCACAGCCTCTCCTTCTGACCTTCAGGAGTGGCAGCTTTGGGGGAGGCTCTTTCCTTAAGACTGGGATTATCAGTCCCTCCATGTACCCAGGGAGGTTCTGCATTTCCTTGATTTAATCCTGGGGCCAACCGGCACTGCCTGTCCAAATCCACCAGAGGGGGACAAACAGTGAATGTCCTAAGGCATTGGCAGGAAGATGATTCTATTCGTTGGTTCCCATGGAGGCCTCAGCTCCAGGTCACAGCCCATAGATTCCCTTACAGTCGGTCTCCCCAGACAGATAGCCCAGATCCCCAAACAGACAGCACATCTCCCAGACGGGCAGCGTTTCTCCCTAGAGCCACAGCAGGTCTCCCCAGACAGACAAACAGGCTCCCCAGACAGACAGCATGGTTCCCCAGACAGACAGCATAGCTCGCCAGACAGACAGCCCGTCTCCCTAGACTGACAGCCCAACTCCTCAGACAGACAGTCCGTCTCCCCAGACAGGCAACTTGTCTTCCCAGAGCAGCAGCAGGTCTCCCCAGACAGACAACCAGGCTCCCCAGACGGACAGTACTTCTCCCAGACAGACAGCGTTTCTCCCCAGACTGATGGTCCATCTCCCCAGACAGACGGTCCATCTCCCCAGACAGACAGTGGGTGTCCTCAGACAGGCAACATTTCTCCCCAGAGCTACAGCAGGTCTCCCCAGACAGACAGACAGGCTCCCCAGACAGACAGTGGGTCTCCCCAGACAGGTACCTTGTCTCCCCAGAGCCACAGCATGTCTACCCAGACAGACAGCCAGGCTCCCCAGACACACAGCACTTCTCCCCAGACAGAGAGCATGTCTCCCCAGACAGATAGCCCATCTCCCCAGACAGACAACCCATCTCCCCAGACAGACAGCCCGTCTCCCCAGACAGACAGCCCGTCTCCCCAGACAGACAGCGGGTATCCTCAGACAGCCTGACTCCCAGTGCTTCTCCCTAGACAGACTGCAGGTGTCCAGAGACAGACAGCCCTTCTCAGCAGGTAGACCGCGCAGCCTGGTTTCCCAGATAGACAGTCCAGCTCCCCAGACTGACAGCACAGCTTTCCAGACAGACATCCTGGCTCCCCAGATAGACACCCTGGCTCCTCAGACAGCCTGGTTGCCCTGAGAGTGGTGCTCCCCAGACAGACAGTGTGGCTTCCTGAGACAGAGAGTGAGGCTCTCTTGACAGTGTGAGCTCCCTGGATGTCCACAGCAAATCTCCCCAGTAACTTTTCGCAGGCGTCTTCTGTCTTGATGTCCTGTGTTTCCGTAAGGCAGTGGCTCTCAAAAATGTGACTCAGGGTCAGCAGCATCAGTATCAGTTGGGAGGTTGTTAGCAATGAAATGCTCAACCCCCATCCCAGAATTCCTGAGTCAGAAGCTGTGGGGTGGGCCCAGCACTCTGGAAGCCTGCCTCCCAGGTGAATCTGACACCCAGTTTAGGGGCAGGATAAGCTCTGTAGATGTCTACCTTCTCCTTGTGCCCTGCATCCTCCTCCTCTTCCATTCCTGTCCTTGTTGCCCTAATCTGTGCCTTCACCTGACACCCCTGCAGACGCTGAGTCTTCTCTCACAGGAGAGGTGGTTTTTCCTCAAGCACATCCTGTTCACGACTGTCAGACTGCTAGTACTCAAACACAGTTCTCACATCTTCAAACTTTGACTGAATTAATGGTAAAGTCCCCTCTCTCCCTGGATTCAGGACTCTACACACTTAAGCTGCCCTGACCTGCACGCTCACATGCTCTGTCTGCACTTCCCCCTTGGTGACCATCATCAAGGTCCTGCTGCCCACGTGGTTTCATCTCTTCACACAATGAGATCTCACACACCTTTCCAACCTTATTGCAAGTGCTTCCCCTTTTGTGAAGCCTACATTGGGGTTAGTCTTCTCTTAGGATCCTAGCTCTTTGCGCTTCTCTTGTCATATTTATCTTTGTAGGCTTTTATTCACCTCTTGACTTTGAGGAAGCAAAGACTTTCTTATTCATAATTTTGTCCAATGCAATGCCTATCGCATTGTCTTATGCATGTAGTTGCTCAGCGTTGAATTGTTTCATAAATAAATAAACTAGTGAAAGAGAATTTCCCAAAGAAAGAATACTGAATAAAAAGTAGACTAATATTAGTCTTTTGTTGCTTATAAAATGCATACTATTTGCTAACAAGTGCTGGTTTGTTTTCCAAGTATTGTCATAACAATATAAGCCAATTTGTATTAATTTTAGCTGTTATTAGTTAAAATTAATTGAACACCAACCAAGAGCGTAACATGTTCTCAAGAGCCTCTGAGGACTTGTACACAATTAAAAATACACTTTAATTAAAAAAACTAAAACCGGAAAGCAAGTATAATCCTAGAAGAGCAGCTCCCAGAGGGCTTAATTGGCCCATGTGATTACCCTTGCTTATGAGCATAGTGTTTCTCCAACTGTCCATATACCAGTCATACTGTATACAAAAATACCCTAAACCCTGTATTACTGGTCTTAAAATCTCTGTTACATTTCTTCTTTATTTTCAGATTATTCACAATGAATGGGCATCTTTTGGACAACTCAAGGGATTTGCAAGATAACCATTTTTATGTAGCTGCAGGACTGGAGACCTTCAAATATTTTCCTTACTGGAAGTCTCAAAGGGTTCCCAGTGATGTTCAACAGTGAGCATGTTTTATTCTTTTTCTTTCTGAGTTTTGAAAAAAAAATGCTTTTCTCCAAGGTCTCTCCCAAATATGTCCAGTTTAGTGATTGATTATTTTTCGATAGTGAAAATTGATATTCTTATTTTATATATGATACAATTATGAATTTTTAAAAATTAGGCATGGAGGAACTACTCTTCCCTGGTGTATTCACAAGTACAGTAAAACCCTACAGTGAGTTTCTTTTCTCTGGGGTACCAGGAGTCTTAGAGATCAAGAGTTGAAATGTACAAAATAGTTTCAGAGTTGTTTTAGCACACTGTATGCCAGTCTGTGATGCATCCAGAAAAACGTTTTGTTTTCTTAATTTGACTTGCTTTTTCATACCTAAAATATAGAGTTTGTGCCAGGTGTCAATCTCTCCTGGTGAAAAAAGCCATGATTTTTATGGTAGATCTTGGGCATGGCTAAGTGAGTGCACCACAGTGTGTGTGTTTATGAAGGGGTGACCAGAAGGAAGATGGAGACATGTGTGGGATTGTTCATCCTCAATTGTGTATCCCTGACTGGCCTGTTTGAAATATGTTTAGTGTAGGACACCGTTTGAAAGCTTGCCAGAAACTTTCCCAGAGCTATTTATTTGTCAAGTCTTTTTAACAATCGTTATCTTGAGCAAAGAAAGAGCTGTCATTTTCCATCTCATTGTAGAGCACTACCAACGGTTTTAAGTTGAGATGCTTGTTTTCAGGCTGGCCCTCCCCTCTTATCCCCTTAGGTTTTGCTGCCCAAGTGTCTTCTGCATTCAGAGAGCTTGAACGGGCCACTGAGGATGCAGCATCCCAGCTGGCCTTCTTCCTGTTCTGGCTCACACGCTGTCTAGGGTTTGTACTACATGGCCGAGAAAGGCTCTCTTTGTTTTGTCTACCAAGTATGACCCCACAGCAGTTGATAACCAGGCAGATGTGAGGGCAGAACCCCACCTGAATGCCTGGCAAGGGTGGCTATTTCTTGATTTTATTGTCTTAATTAATTGCTAGTAGTCCTCATCGCACGGGGGGAGGAATACCATAGGGGCTGTTGAGTTGACTCATTCTCTCTACCTGCTCCCTTAGCACGTGTTACTTTTTCCCATCATTAGTTTATCATTAAACCCTGAACTGAATCTATGGGTTGCTTAAATATCTTTCCCCCTTGTCAAAGAGTGGAAGCTTAGGATCAACAGGGGGTGACACGCGGGTGCTGAGACTGACGCCCATTTGGCATACATACAGTAGAACAAGGAGATGCTCTTTTGCAGAGAATTATCTTGTGGTCGAAGTATTTCCAGATTTGTATAGCAACTGTTGGAGTAAGCCTCGATAAAGAGGGATTAGAAATAGGATGCATGAACTTGTGAGGGTGGCAGGTAGACAGGTGCTCTGGTAAAGCGGATGGATTGGACTTCAGGTTGGATTTAAATCTCAGTTCTTCCATGATTAGCTATGAGACACTGGGTAAAACCTTCATCACTCTGAGCCTCATTGTCTTACCAGTACAATGAGAATGATATTTGCTTCATTCAGTTATCATGAGAGCCGCATAAAGAAACCATGTTTGTGTTAATGTTAGGGTCCTCCCTATTATCATATAAAAACCTTAGGGCATAGCATTACCTTAATAAATGAGAATCCACTTGATTTTCAGAGATCTCAAGGAGGGAAATTGAACAGATTCCCTAGGACTCTTTCCCCTCCTAGGCTAAGAAAATGTTGTTGCCATGAGCCATGTGGTCTGTCGACGTGCTGCAGATGTCTTCTGAGGACGTCCCTCCTTGTGGTCACTTTCCCGCATAAAGCCAAGTCTGAAACCTAGGTTTTTATGAAGTTGTACTAGGGCTCAGCTTTAAACATTTTATGTTGACTATCTTTTGTCTTTCAGAAGTTATGCAGATATTGAAAAATACTCACGAAGAAAGAAAAAAGTAAGTAATTTTTCAAAAGGAGAGATGACAGCTATTCTGATTTTGACATCTCTCAGCAGGTCACAGCATAGCTCATAGTGAGGGCCTTGAGTTGTAAAGCAGAGTTTGTTAGGTGCAGTGTTAGTACCAGGCTTATAAAGAGGAATTGGGGGCAACCCCCTTGGGTCTCCTCGCACTGTGGGAGTTTTTCTGTCTTCTCAATAAATCCCTGCCTTCAAAAAAAAAAGGAATCGGATGCATTCTTGTTAATGAGGTGGAGAGGAGACTAGTTTATGTTTGGAGCAGTCTAGGACTGAGAGGCATACCAAGGCATTTGTAACACAACACAGTAGTTGTGAAGCTATAATATATATATGATCTTATGTGACAGATAGGAGAGAAACCTAGTCACGCTTGACATGAGTGGGAGTGGGATGTGGCAGGGAAAAGACATTCCAGGTAGATGTGACAGCTGGAATAAGGTAGCGAGTAGAGAAGCCGCTTGCTGCCTGTGCATGTGTGTATGGATGCGTTTGTGTGTGTGGTGTGTGTGTTGATCTGTATGCAATTTGGTGTTGCAGCATAAAACACAAGAAAGAAAGGAAGGAAGTATCAGAACACAGGACTAGGAAGGAAGGCAGAAGCCAGGTCTCAGAGAAGCTTGCTAACCTTATGTTTACATGATCATCCTATATTCTGAGCATCTTATGAAAACTGTATTTTAGTAGTTCTACTGATATTAATGTTTATTATGAAAAACTGTTGAATACGTACGACTGCCAGTTCCTGTCTGCCCAGCCCACTGGCTTGAGAGCCCCCTCTGCCCTCCCCATTGTGCAATAAAGATTATTGGCAATGAATTAAATCAATAAAATTCAGAAATACCCATGCTTGCCAGGCATTCAGGTGGGACTGTAGCTCAACATCTGCCTGTTATCAACTGCTGTGGGGTCATCCCTGGGGCCTGGAGAATACCCACTGTATCGGTCTGTTCCCTCCCAATATCTAACAGCCAGCCCTTAGCTCTGCCTTTCTCCGGTTGCAGCTCAGATCATAAAACCACCGTTGTAATCACTCTCCTGCAAACAGCTTTGGTTTCCTCACCTCTGAACCACCATTGCATCCTCATGTCCAACCACCATGTGCCGACATGTCCAACTGAGCCCCACCCCGCCCCTCACTGCCTCTGAGCTTGCAATAAAGCAACGTGGTGTTGCAGGAGATGATGGTACAGTTGACCCAACTCTTCATGCTGAATTCACAACCACAATCCTTGCCCACCTCCTTTTCACTGAATAAGCTTACTTCTAAAAAAATGCTTTTTCTGAATACATTTTGCCAAATTTTATTAGGGTTTCTTGCGTATCTGTTCATAAGTGAGATTGGCCTGTAATATTTCTTTCTCGTGTTGCTCTTATGTAGCTTTTGGCATCAAAGCTTTTTTTCTGAGTTGACTTTGTTCTTATTTTTTATTATTTGTATGTTTTTGAATCGAGGTCTCGCTCTGTTGTCCAGGCTGAAGTGCAGTGGCATGATCATGGCTGACTGCAGCCTCGACCTCCTGGGCTCAGGCGATCCTTCTGCTTTTGCATCTTGAGTAGCTGGAATTATAGTTGTATGCCACCACACCCAGCTAAGTTTTTGAGTTTTTTGTAGATAATAAGGTTTTGCTATGTTGCCGAGGCTGGTCTCAAACTCCTGGGCTCAAGCAATCCTCCTGCCTCAACCTCCCAAAGTACTGGGATTACAGATAGTAGCCACCATGCCTGGCCACTCTATTATTACTTAGTGTAGCATTTTACTTTGGATTTCTTTTCTCTAAGGAATGTATGTTAATATTAAGTGTTTGTTGAATGAATTAATGAATGATGATTATTGAAAATTCAAAAATGATAAGCATGCTTCTGCCCTAAGATGCATTCAATTTAGCTGGAATAGGAAAACACATGAACTTATTTCATGATAAAAGGTTTACAGAAATGAGTCCCCTGTGTAGGAGAGGGAATGATCAACTTGTGTGGAGATTGGCAAAGTTCAGAGGATAAAGTGTGATTCAGAGTAGGGGGCAGATATTCCACGTAGAGAGACAGTCTGTGTGAAGGCACACATGTTTCAGGTAGTCTTTGTTTCATGATCCTAGACTTGTAGTGTTCTCCTTTGCTTCCTTAACCAGTGTTTTCACTTAAGGTGTGGGCTGTATCAGGCTAGGCACTGAATTAGGTTTTTTTTTTAAAGATGTAGGGTACAATTCAGGGTTAGGTATAGAAATGGTCATGGTACAGGTAAAGTCTGGGCCTCACTTTGCTCATTTGGGTCTCCACGTCACCTGGTTTGAGATCAGGCACCCTTATTGATGAAGTATGGGCACTGAATTTGAATGATGACTGTTATTCAGCATGAATGATACAAACTTGAAAATCCCATGCATTAGTAGTTATGGAAGCTTCTGAGTACACAAATAATTGAAGAGGACTGCTGTACCAGTACTCTGGTTTTATCATTCATTATTTTGTTATGTCTTCATTTGGTGATATTATTTTGACTTTGGTCCCTTATAGATGAGAATGTCATTTTCTTTTCCTTTTAATACATGTTTATTCTATTTGGTTTAAAATTTGAGACATACTTGCCCCAATATTGTCTATGTTTCTTTTTCTTCTCTCTTCTGGAAACCTATCTCTGGAAAGTTAATGGGGTTTATAATATTTATCATTTAGGAATCTTCAAGCACAGTGATTACAAAACATGGCATAAACGGCAGGGCAAAAATATGTTATTTTGGAAAAATTAAATCTATCATGAGAAATTAAAAATGTGTTGTTTTGGAAAATTAAATCTATCATTTCATACAGTAAATGTAGCAAGAACATATAGCAATATTGCTAACACATTTTGTTTTAGAAAATGAAATGCTCTTAAAAGAAAGCAGAGGCATTTATTTTTAACAAAGATTGAAGTAAAATCTCTGCATTTATTTTAAAAAAGCTCGTCAAGGGTGATTCACATTGTTTTCCCTTCTTTAAAGGTCTACACCTATAAAGATGCGATGATCTTAGAACTCAGTACTAATTTTTTTTTGCCTCAATTGAGGAGTGGATATGCTTCTGAGAATGAAAACAATTCCACATGCAGGACTTGTTTGAGCTAGGAATTTATGATGAGCCACAGCAACTTAGCAATTTATTATGATAAATATATTTGTTTCTTTACTTGCTTACTCCAGATTTCCCATTTCCAACTTATTAAACCTCTTTTATCTGTTTTCTGTATGTATTACTTCAACATCTGTTTGCGAAAGGGGGTAAAACATTTTTAAAAACTGCTGGAAAACTAGGAGTGCCATTTAATAGGGATATTGGTCCATGGAACATGAGGGTCTGTTTGGACCCTTGTAGTCTGAACATTCTAATAACATCAGGTGATCAAAGTATCAGTTCTTTCTAAGAATGATGGCCAGATATTCTTTCAACTTGGTAAGTTTTAAAAAAATGCACCTAAAGTATAAAGCAGAAAATCTTTCTTGACCTTTCAGTGAACATATTACAAATACAACCTAGAACTTCTGACTTCTAGCATATTAGACTTGAATGTAGGCATTTGTTGATTCATCTAGTGCCCATGAAATCTTTATGAGATACTTGCAGTGTGCTAAGCGCTCTGCTAGTGCTGGAGATAAAAGATGAGTTGTGTGTAAGTTTCTGCTATTGAAGAAGGCAGACCCATCAATAAGCATGACAGAGAATCCCAACAGCCCTCACCCAGCTCCCCTGCTCAGTAAATTGAATCCCCTTCACTGTTGATCCCAAGCCTAGAAGTCATCCTGATTCTACCAGCATCCACCGCCTCCCTACCTCTACAATTTTAACAGCTCATCAATACCTTTTCTATTAAACTGTTTAACTTCCAGACCTGCCTGTGTCTCCCCATCAACACTGCCCAATACAGTCAGGAGGAAAAAAAACACACACCTGATACCTGTGGTGGGAAAATAACCTAAGGCTGAACAGGTGGAGAATGGGGTGGAAAGGCAAGTGGGAGGGCTCACGGCGTGCTGGGCACGCCCAGTGAGGATATTTATATTTATATGAATCCAAATTCAAACAAGGGAATAAAAAGGACCGTGTTTACTCGATAATTGTTACCACCAGTGAAATAAAATGAGTGGACTGAAAACAAGCAAAACAGACAGGAAGGGACCAGTCCTGTTTCCAGCGAGGTGGCGAGTGGAGCATGGCTGTCAGATTTGATAGATGCTGTGTATCATTGAGCCCATGATGAGCATTTTCCCACTTTCTAACATCTGTGAAGTAGAGGTGCACCTAACGCTGATGGCGTCTTATACCACTGTTGGCAGCCGTGTTGTAGCTGTTCATGGGTGATCTTGGTTATTCAGTTGTTCATGGGTGAACTTGGCGGTAGCTGCTCACCTTACTGTCATTCCAGTTGAGCTGTGTGCAGGATTGGTTCTATACATGTTGAGTTTAACTGTTGTGTCAAATGTCCTCAAAATGATCTTGCTACAATTCAGAATTGAAATAAAAAGGTTATTATATACCCAGGAAGGCATCAAAGTAGAACATCAAGACATGAAGTTGATATCAACGGGGAGTATATTCTCCTTCAATGTCATGTATTCTTGCAGAGTGACAACCAACTCTTTTGTGGGACCTAAGAAAGGGAGGTAGGCCCACACAGTTGGACTACCAGCTTCAGTAATCTACGCAGTGTAACAAGCCACCCCCAAGACTGGGGGCCTGAGACAACATGAATTTATTATTTCTTTAAATTCTGTGGGTTGGCTGTGTGGTTTTGAGCTAGCTTCAGCTTGGGTACTTAAAAGCCTGAGTTCAGTGGAGGTTCACTGGGTTGAGATATCTAAACTGGCCTTACCAACATTTCTGGCTGCTGGAGCTGGTCACTGGGCTCTTTCGTTCTCTTCCCTGTGATCTCTTGTCTTCCAGGAGAATGTCATGAAACTATCCCAGACTCCAGGAGGTGGAGAAATAGACTTTCCCTCAATGCAGGAGCATAGCGAAGTTGTATTCACTTTGCAAGCCTGTGTGCAGCATGAGAGGGGTAGGGTTTTGTGGTCAACAAACAACTTACCATGTTAGCATGCATTTTGCTCCTGAGAATGGTGCAAAAGGATTGCTTCCCACATTCCAGGTGAGCGAGCGTCAGCACCAAAATGTGCAGATTGGACATCAGCTGCTGGGAAGGGAATTCAGAGATAATGGTGGCGCATCCTTCTCATACTGTGTAGAAAACACAGACATCTTAGACTCTGAGTCTAAAAATGGTTCAGAGAGTCAGATTCTGAATGTAAAATCTTGGTAAGACTCAGGCAATTTATTCCCATTATATTCTCAATTTTCTTTATATACAAGTGTGATATGTGATAAAAATGTGTGTAAATGGTTTTAGAAAGTCTTTATCAGTCAGTAGAAAGTAAAGCTTCTAGGAAATAAAGCATGTTAACAGGCTTTAAATAGCAGCTCTTTTCATAGTGATGTATAAAATAGCTATGTGTTGCCTGATTCATGGCATCTTGAGTCAACACAATGAGAAGGAAAATGATGGGGAACAACATGGCACATCTAGATGACTGTAGAATGTGAGGAAGTGGTCAAGGATGGCTCCAGAGTTCCAGGGGACAGCAGGAGGATAGTGTGGTGTTAGGAGCCAAGATCAGAGCTGCAGGAGGAGGAAGCAAGACTTTGGGTTGTGTTATGTTGGAGAAGTTGCTTTGCTTTAGATGAGCATATTCATCAGATGAGAGTGAAAGGAGATGCAAGAGATGATATTCATACATACAAGTATTTTTGATGTCAAACAGATTTCCTCATTACATAAAGCAGGGGACAAATCTGCTCTGTATTTGTCTGGGATTATCACTGTGGATTCCTTTTTTTTTTTTGAGAAAGCAGGATTTATTGAGAGGACAGAAAAACTCCCTCAGTGGGAGGGGACCCGAAGGGGTTGCCCCTGTTGTGGATTCTTTAATGAATGAAAGGATGGGCTTCCTCTGGATCTACCTGATGTCCTTGAAGTGAGTAAAATCTTGCTTACATCGGGTGACTTTTTTTGGTAAACTTATTGCTGCTGCCAAGGGAAAGCTGTAGTGTTTTTTTGTTTTTTTGTTTTGAGTTGGAGTCTCACTCTGTCACCAGACTGGAGTGCAGTGGCCGCTCCCGGTCACCGCAGCCTCAACCTGCTGAGCTCTGGCGATCCTTCCTCCTCAGCCTTCCGAGTAGCTGGAACTACAGGCGTGCGCTACCACGCCCGGCTCATTTTTTGATTTATTGTAGAGATGAGGTCTCGCCAAGTTTCCCAGGCAGGTCTCGAACCCGCGGGCTCAGACAATCCACTCACCTCAGCCTCCCAAAGGCGTGGGATTACAGGCTGAGCCACTGAGCCCGGCTAGCTGTAGTGTTTTAAGAGCAAGCATCTGGACCTGACTTTTGCGCTTGGGATCTTGGCTATACCTGAGAGTTGAACGGCTTGAGTGGGACTCACCTTTCTGGTCTCAGTTAGTGAAAGCAGATCCCCTCCTCTCTCATCTCCTGTTTTTTCTTTCTTGGATCTCTGTCATCAGACTCACTTCCAAGGACATGGAGCTCTAATTTAAGCTATTATAGGTGTCCTGTGCAGGTGTTTGAAAAATGTGAGAACAAAACTGTTTGCCTCTTACTTCTCAGTTTTCATTTTGAATAGAGGGAAAGGTATAATCGTAATTTACCAGAAGAATATCAAACCGCACTGTTAAAAATGCCCATTTCCCAAGAAAATGGCCAAAAATTCTAAGTGTATTTTTATTCATTTTAGCACATCTGAAATGTACTTTAAAAGCAGGCTTCATTATTCTGTTGATTCAGTTCACTTATTGCTTGATTCACATATTTGACCACTGAAAAATATATTATTATGAGTCTGTCAGGATCTATAGCACGATTAACTTGAGCTTTTAGTCCAATGAAAGTAATTGAATGAAGTTACTCTTATTTTATTATATAGAATTCAGTTTTACAATAGTTGAATTTATAGTGATTTTAATATCTATTACCTTCTAAAGAAAAGAAGCTAATTTGATAAAAGTTTAAAATTGCATTCACGTATAAAAATGACTATTTTGTGGTACAAGCCTCTGTAACAAATCAGTAAATAGTTAATAAGCATTGTATTTATATCACATCTGCAATCAGATCATTAACATTAAATACTTCTGTTTTGGGCATAGACCACAAATGTTGCTAGTGAACAATGATGAAAAGGAGATAAAGCTTACAAATTAAAGATGTGTGTGTGTGTGTGTGTGTGTGTGTGTGTGTGTGAAAACAGTTGTAGAGACATGTACAGTATGAGACTGAGACCCATACTTTAATAACCTGGTCTAAACTGTAAAGTTTAGTGTGAAATAAATGCTTGGGAATTGCTGGCTAATAATGTTAAGGCCATGGCAATATCACACAACAACTGAGGCAGCGTTCGCTATTATCGTTTAGCAGCCTGAGGATGCAGCACCCAGGTTCAGATGTTAGTAAATCTTCCACTTTAATAAATGTTCAGAGCAGGACTGGCTCACTGGTGGAAGACCTTGACCCTCTCAGGGTGGCTCTGGGACATTCACGTGGAAACCTTTGACTGTCAGCATTTGCCATTTCCTACCTGAGGATGGATTAACTCTGAAGTAGGTCGTTACTGTTCTTCATTAGACAAACTGTTTGATTCATCCTAGATTGCTCTGGGAGGCTGCCTTTCATGTGTCTGAGCTAGATATTCTGTTACAATAGCATTAAAATATAGCTTGATTAATTGAAATAGGCTCTGGAGAAAAATCATAGTCTTTTAAGCACTACAGAGAAGCAAACCCAACGTGCCTCAGGTTTATTTTCTCAAAATGTTTTTAATAGGAAGGAAAATAAATGGAATTGAGAAGAAGCCTCTGTTACTTTTGTACATAGAGCTCAGACTGATCTTGGGATTTGAGAGAAATGCAGGTGAAGGTGCGAGGCTCATGAGCATTTCCATGAGAAATGATGGAGTCTCTGTTTTCCTGCTTAGTCCATTGTTAGAGCTGCTGTAGATCCATGCTCTTTGGACAATTAAAAGACCTCCAGAGTGCCCACCCGCATGGTCCCAAGCAGTGCGTGTGTGGCCTTGCTCCTGTCATTGGGGAGCTTGCAGGCTGGAGGAAGAAACAATTGTGTAGAAAACTGCAAAGTGGCTGGGCCCTATGGCTCAGCCTGTAATCCCAGTACTTTGGGAGGCCGAGGTGAGTAGATTGCCTGAGTTTGTGGGCTTGAGACCAGCCTGGGCAACTTGGCGAGATCTCATCTTTACAATAAATCAAAAATGAGCTGGGTGTGGAAGTGTGCACATGTAGTTCTGGCTACTTGGAAGGCTGAAGTAGAAGGATCACTGGAACCCAGCAGGTCGTCGCTGGGGTGGCCGTGAGACTCCAACTCAAAAATTAGAAAAGGAAATAAAACTACAAAGTGAATGTTTGCGGAGCTGTTCATAAAGTGGTACCGAGCACAGAGGAAGGATTTCTGCTTGTCGAGAAAAGAAAGGGATGGGAATAAGATGACCTTTGACTTGGGTCATGAAGTATGTATAGGCGAGTTCACCAGGTGGTTGAGAGGAGGTGGCTACTCTGGAGAAAATAGGACTTTGGAGGAGCTAACAAGTTGGGGAACGGCAGGCGTGGTGTGAGGCTTCCCATGGGGGGAGACAAGGAGACAGCCTGTGCCAGGGTGAAGGCCTATGTGCCAGGATGTGGCAGTAGGAGTGCGGACTTTATCCTGCAGGGAAGCAGAGCATGAGTGCTTGCAGATAAACATGGCCATTGGCCACTTCTGTCCACTGTCCACTCATCTCAACACCTCTCTCCTGGACTGCCATCGATGCCCAATGGTTTTTGGTATGTCCAGAGTCCAATTTAATCCACTCTATGCACTCACAGATATTTATGCTCACATTTTATTGAGCACTGGCTAAGTGTCCAGCCTCGTTCTAAGAATTTTCCTGTCGGAGGCACAGCCCTAGGAGGCAGGTACTATTGCCAGTCCCATTATCCCTCTGAGGAACTGAGACCACACAAGTGTGAAGTAACCAACCCAAGTCACAGAGCTGGTGAGTGGGGTAGGAGTTGGGATGACACCCAACGCATGCAGCAAAGAAGTACCTACTACATGTCAGGCTCCATAGCACGCCCACAGGATCTTTCTCAAAGGGAAATTCAGTTAGAGAGCTTCTTATGTTAGGGGTCTTAATCCTCTACCCTGGCTCATGCCTAGGCTTTTGTGTCCAGGTCCAGTCCTGTATCACTAATGCAAGAGCAATGCCAAGGTGGGTCCAGTCTCACTGTGCTGGGTGGAATCTCTAGTCCACGGCCCATGACTCTTGTCCATTTTGTTCTCTCTCTCTAGAAGATCCCCACCTGCTGCTGACTATACCCACTGTGTGACAGTGATCATCACTTTCTGTGTAAAGCCGTTTTGAAGGGCTTATTCCACCTTCCCTCATAGTCCACCCTTTAGAAATGACACCTTTCCTTTGCACCCAACGCAAACTCCAATGAGGCACTGCACTTGACATTGTCTGTGTGTTTCTCTCTGCTGTGCTTTCTTTGGTAAAACCATGTTCTTCAATCATGTGTGTCCTGGCTGGACACCTACTAGACATTCAGTAAGCGATTGAGGGAATGAATGATTCACCCACTAGAGCTGCTCAATGACCACTGAAGGATGCTGCTGCTCAGGTAAGAGAAAATTGGAATAAAATTTGAATCCTGCTTTATTACAACCTTTGCAAATGTTTAGTCTGTTACCATGGCAGTTTACTGGAGCTGACTAAATTAGAATTGTAATGTTATTAGAGGAGGCATTGACTTTATTGATCATCGTCAAACATTTATCTCTGTTATATGGAACTAGGAAGATACTACCTCGGCTTTCCTGTAACTCAAGTATTGTGAACTGCTTGTAAACATCATATTTAAAAGACAGAGAGTTTAAACTTAGCAAAAATCAAGAAAAATAAGTGCAATACCAGAATTGGGTGCAAGTAATTTAATTTGCAAGGTCTTCACATTGTGTTCAGGGACTAGATTGCATTTTCTCTTCAACAGAATTAAAATGCTGTTGCTTTCTATGAGTTTTCAAAATCACATTCTAATTTGAGCAGTTTAAGAAGTTAAGACTCTTTCACGTAAACGAGACTCCTTGACAAGCTTGTTCTAAGGGTTAACTGGGACTGAACTCAAGCGTCCTTGGACCTAAATTGAGGGTCGGGAATCTGGGAGAGGGAAGTCCTATTTGTATGTTCTGAGGATGGCATTTTTGGGAAGGGTTAGGGAATACTGTTTCAGGCAGAAGCCATGAACCCCAAGTGTGTGATCCCCATCAATGAAGGGCAAATGGTTTACTGAGCTCCAAATGCCAGTGTTGTGAAAGACAGAGAGAGTCTGAGGAGCCATTACAAGCTAAAGGAGACCAGGAAGGCCCCACATCCAAATGTGACCCAGATCCTGGACTGGATCTATACTTGAGTGAAAAGTGCTATTAAGCACATTTTTGGGACAATGACAAAATTGGAATATGGATGGTAGATTAGATTAAAATATTATATCAAGGTCAGTATCCTTGTGACCTTGGTAACTGTCTGTGATTATGTAAGAGATTGTGTTTCTGTTGTTAGGAAGCACAGTCTGTAGTATTAAATAGATTGTGTGTCTTCAATATTAAGCACTAACATACTAATATATATATGTGTGTATATAATGTGTATATATATACACACACACATAATAGAGAGAGAGAGAGTGAGAGTGAGACAGTGAGCGAGAGAGAAAGATATTGAGCTTGATTGGTTCTAGGCCAGGTGTGGTGACTCATACCTGTAATCCTAGCACTTTAGGAGGCTGAAGTGGGAGGGTTGCTTGAGGCCAGGAGTTTGAGATCAGCCTGGGAAATATATCAAGACCTTGTCTCTACAGAAAAAAATTAAAAAATTAGCTGAGTGTGGTGGTATCTAATCTACCATCCACTCCTGTAGTCCTAGCTACTCAAGAGACTGAGGTAGGAGGATCCCTTGAGCCCAGGAAATCAAGGCTTCAGTGAGCTATGACTATGCCACTATGCTCCAACCTGGGTGACAAAGCCAGACTCTGTCTCTAAAATGAAAAAGGGAGAGGGGCAAAGTGGCCACTTAGAAGCAGCCAACGGGTGCCTTTCTCATGGAACAAACCAAGGAAGGGAGCCCCAACAGTTGGAGACTCCTAGCAGTTGTAGCAGGTTGAGATGAAGGAGGCACCCTACAACTCTCAAAGGAGCAGAGGGACCCATGGAAAGCAGGTAGGAGAGAGAACAGGCAGCCTGTGTTGGAGCCAGGAACCTCCCTCTGTGTACTACCGGAGTCCACGTGGAGCTGGGAACCCCTTGAGCTCTTAACTTGAGAACTTGATTCCCTCAGGTTGCACTTGGCAGCTCCCAGGTGAGGAGAAAATGGGATCCCCAGCTGCCTTTATTTGCAGATTTCACCGTTTCCTCATTTTCTGTTTGGGGCAAGTTGCAGACATCATTGCTGAATGAACTTTTGAGTTCTAAATCCAACCAACCTCCAGCAAGGGAAGGGAAGCCATGGGAACCCCTATTATCTTGGTAATCCTCTCTTCTCACACAAACTCTTCTGTGCAACAGTTAGTTCTGCCATTCCTGTGGTGCTGCCATAGTGTCCAGGGGACCTATCTCCACTCACGATTCCCACTGAGTGTACATAGTCAGAGAGCTGGAACCCAGACCAGTGGGACCCAGGCTGTGGAAAGAAACCTTCCTGTTGAATGAAACTTTAAGTTCTGAGCACAGACAGCTGGGGACGGGAGGAGGGGAACCTGTCATCCTGGCAATCCTTCTCTCCTCTTGTGAACTCTTTTGTACAACAGAGACAGCTTAGCCATCCCCAAAGTGCGGCCAGACCCATTTCCTGCTGGGGCAGCCAGTCACGTCTGCAGGTGGGGTGTTGGGTGGTAGTCCAGTCCGACCTAGCCTTCCCTGACCAACCTTCCACTCTCACCTCCTTGAAAGCTCAGGGACTGAGGAACTTGGGAGCCTCCATAACTCCACCCACCATCTAGGCCATCTGTGCACTCCCTGGGGAAACAAAGGCCATAATATTTTTAAAATATTCATTTTATATGTGTTTGTATATATATGTGATTATATTACTATATTATACATACTCCATATATATACATAAATACGTAAAATCACAGCTGGTTACCTGGAGAAGGAGATAAAAACAAAACCTATGTCACAGTACACCTCACAGACTAGTCCATAGACTGAGGCATTAGAGAGCCTCTCCAGGGGGTTCCCCAGAGACATTGGTGATGAACTCTCCTTAGAATTCAATTCTTGCATCTTTACATCATTGGATACCTCTCAGGCACCCTCCAGCACCAGCCAAATGGTGGCAGCCTCATAGAGCAGCTAGACCCAGAAGAGCAGCAGGACCCCACAGTGGCTGGGTCCTTATGGATCACCACCCTCAGAGAAAAAGGGAGAAAACCACAGTAGGGGAGTACCTTGTGGGACCAAAAAAAAAAAAAATCCACAAATGGCCTTTTCAATAGTAGCAACCTTATATAACTAAGAAATAACAAAATGAATGAAAAGAGAAGTGTCTGCCCTCACAGATGAGGAAGGACCAGCAAAAACACACCAGTAATCCCCAAAGTTGTAATGAGTTGACATCCACCAAAGGACTTCCCAGATCCCAAGCAATGGAGCCCATTCAGAATAACCTGCCCCTAATGAAAAACATTAAATTTAGACTATGGATGGCAAAATCTCTCAAGGAAAGCCATGAGAAGGTGGACATATAGGTCATCCAGGAAATGAAAACACTGCAGGAAGTGAAAGTGAAAGCTGAGCTGGCCATTTAAGAGAGGTACAATCTGAACTCCCGGAAATGAATTTTTTCCTATAATTTCAAAACACAATGACAAGCCTGGACAGCAGAATCAACCAGGCAGAGGAAAAAGTCTCAGAACTTGAGGATCAAACTGTTGAACTACCAAGTCCAACAAAAGCAGGAGAAAAAGCTTAGGAAGAGTAAGCAAAGCCTATGACAGCTTTAGGATTATGTCTAAAGACCAACGATGGTTTATTGGCATCCTTGATAGAGAAAGGGAAACTGAGAACACTTTGGAACAAGCCCTCTAAGAGGTCATCCAAGAAAATTTTCCCCATCTCACCAGAGAGGTGGCCATGATGCAAGAGATCCTGAGAACTCCTGCGAGGTACTACATGAGAAGACAATCCCCAAGACACATCATAGTCTCTCTCCACAAGGTGAGTATGAAAGAAAATCCTAAAAGCAGCTAGAGAGAAGAGACAGACCACCTACTGAGGAAGACCCATTAGAATCGTAGTAGATTGCTCAGCAAAAACTCTACAAGCCAGAAGGGACTGGGGTACCATCTTTAATAATCTTAAAGAAAAGAAGTTCCAGACAAGAATTTCCTACCCCACCAAGCTAAGCTTCATTAATGAATGAGAATTAAATTTCCTCCCAAACACCCAATCCCTAAGAGAATATGCTATCTCCAGACCACCCCTTCGGGAAATGCTCAAAAAGTTTCTAAGTAAAGAATCAAGAGAACAATTCCATTCATTGCAAAAGCTTAGGCAAGCCCAGCCTTTACAGACCATACAAGTCAACCATAAAACCTAAAAAGCAAAGCAGCCTCTTAATAGCAAAATGGCAGGAACAAACTCCCACATATCAATAATTAACAAACATGAATGGACTGAATACACCTCTCATGAGACATAAAGTGGCAAATCGGATAAGGAAACGTGTCTTCTGCCTTCAGGAAACTCATCTCACTGCAAGGGACACCCACAAACTCAAGGTAAAATGCTGAAGAAAAATCATCCAGGGAAATGGAAAACAAAAAAGAGTAAAAGTAGCTATTCTTATATCAGACAAAACCGACTTTAAAACAATGAAAGTTAGAGTTCCAGTAAGATGGCGATAGCATAGGTGGATTTGCGAGACTCTCCGAACATGAGTTCCCAAAAAGACTGTTACTTTTCTTCCCACAGCCCCCTGCCCACCGCCAGCCACACTGGTATGAGGCTCGGGGACCTTTGGTCCCACGCAGGGGCAGATATTGCGGCCCCCGGCTGCTGCTGCTCCACTATATGTGACTCCCGCATGTGCAGGAGTCCCAGGTCTTGGCTCCCTCCCTGGCTACATCATCTCGCCCAGCACCCAGCATCAAGCTGCCGGTCACCCAGGGAGGCTCTGGGCGCCCACCCCTCAGAGATACTGGCCTCATTTCTTGCTGAAGTACCCTGTGAGGGATCCAGGGCCACTGCCTGCCCTTTGGAGTTTTGGAGCTCTGAGCCTGGGCCCACCCTGGCTGAGGCACTCAGCGCGTGACCCCAAGCTTGTGTAAGGGAACAGAACACCAAGCTTGTGTAAGGTGCTGATCGGAGGCTCCCAGCATCAGAGGAGGGAACGCCTGACCCTCTCCTCCACCTCAGCCTGCTGGTGACATTCTGGATCCAGCACCCAGTTGTGCAGCTGATCCCTGGTGCCTCTCACCCAGAGAGCCAGACAAGTGGAGAGAAAAGATCCCCCAAAATGGAGATGCCACCTCTGCCATTCTCCAGGCAGATTTGCATTGCCCCTCCCACCTATCAGAACCTCTACCTTGGTTCCTAAGGTAACGTCGTTAAACAGGAGACAAAACCCCTCCCCTACACTGAACAGACAGAGACAACTAAGCAGACCTCCCAGGCAGCAGGCTAACTGCCTGCAACAAAAATAAAGGGGAGAGGCTGGAGATCAGAGCTGAAGTGACTTTAGACTCTCAGGAAAGATTCCAGAGCTAGTCTGATCTCTTATTGTGACTTTTGATTTTATCATTCAGACTGTATGTTTTGCTCACTTTTGTTTGCTTTCTGACTTACACTATCTGTTTCATGATTTTATTGGTCTGTCTCTGTGTAGCTACCAATATTCTTTAGGGAATTTTCCTTCTGTGTTTTTTTCACTTCTCTCTGGCCTTGTGTCTCTTTTTCACCTGTTAGTTGGTATGTATGTCTGTTTTCCCTCTCACTCTTCTCTCTTTCTAACTTCCTATTGACTCCCCCTTCCTCCATTATTTTCCTCTTTTGTACCTCCTTTTGATCCAGGGACCAAACTTACATACTGCTGCACAGACAGATTGTAAGGCAGTGGGAAATAGGTTCCAGCATGCTCATACACCTGTTGGTGGATGCTGGAATCAGCATATAGATTCTGAATCACAGCTTCCCCCTCAATTAAACCTCAAAACTGCAAAAAGTACAGCCTGCAGCCCACACTCCAACCTCAAAAATAAACAAAGCCAGAGGACCCTCATAAGGAAGAACAAGAGATTATACAAGTGAAACAAAAGCAACCCCACCTTCCCTGAAAAACAGAATTAAAGAAGGGAAGGGAAAGGGGGAGAGAGAGAAAAATCTACACAAATGAAAAACAAAAGCAGAATATGGGTCTCTCCCAGACCCCTGGGAGGGCAGACACTGAGAAAAGTGGCTTCGGAATGCAAACAATGAAGAGCCTCCAGAATGAATGGATTCAAACTACAAACCTCTAGATATCAAAACATTAATGGAGAGATTAAAAAGAATTGAGGAGACACAAGAAGAAACTAGGAAGGAGCTGATATCTGAGATAACAGTAATAAAGAATACTGTGAATGAAATAAATAACAAACTGATAAGCATGGAAAGCAGAATTACTCAAGCAGAAGAAAGAATCTCAGAGCTTGAGGACCAAAATATAGAACTAACCCAAACTCTTAAAAACACAGAAAACAAGCTCAAAAATACAGAACAAAACCTTCAAGAGATGAGCGATTACTTCAAGAGACCGAACCTAAGAGTAATTGGCTTTCCTGAAGCAGAAAGAGAGACAGAGACCACACTGGAACAAACTTTCCATGAGATCATTCAAGAAAACTTCCCTTATCTAATCAGTGATGCAAAAATTCAAACACAGGAGATTCAGAGAACCCCGGTAAGACAACAAATGAGAAGACCAACTCATAGACACATAATAATTTGCCTAAACAAAATAGGCATAAAAGAAAAAATCCTAAAGGCAGCAAGAGAAAAAGGTCAGATCGCCTACAATGGAAAACCAATTAGAATAGCAGCAGATTTATCTACAGAAACCCTGCAGGCTAGAAGAGCTTGGAGCCCTATCTTCAAAGTCCTAAAAGATAAGCAATTTCAACCAAGATTAACCTACCCAGCCAGGTTAAGCTTCATCAGCAAGGGAGAATTAAAATCTTTCCCAGATATCCAATCCCTAAGAACTTATGCTGCCACCAAACCACCTCTACATGAAACACTTAAGAAAGTACTAAACACAGAAGAAAAGGAAAAAAGGAAAACGTTCTTCACAAGAGTACAGGAAAAAGAATACAATACACATGAACCAACCCCAAAACCAAAAGAAAGACAAAAAACCAAGTAGAAGAACAACAACTCTATAAGAACTCTATGATAGGGATGAACTCTCACATTTCAATAATTTAGCCTGAATGTGAATGGACTAAAACGACCACTGAAAATACACAGTATGGTAAAATGGATAAAATATCACCAGGCAACAATATACTGCCTTCAAGAGACCCATCTTACTAGAAAGGACATGCACAGACTCAAAGTAAAAGGATGGGAAACAATTTTCAGGCAAATGGAACACAAAAGAAAGGAGGAGTCATGATCCTAATTTCAGACAAAATACCATTTAAGCTTTCAAAAATTAAAAAAGATACAGAGGGCCACTACATAATGATAAAAGGTTCACTCCATCAACAAGAAATATCTATTCTAAACATATATGCACCTAACATAGGTGCGCCAACTTTCATAAAGCAACTTCTAGAAAAACTAAAGAAAGATATTGGCTCTAACACCATCATAACTGGGAACTTTAATACCCCACTCACAACCCTAGACAGATCATCAGGGCAAAAAATCAGCAATGAGATCCGGAACCTCAATGTGACTCTTGACCAAATGGACTTAATTGATACCTACAGAATACTCCTTCCAAAGACCACAGAATACACATTCTACTCATCACTGCATGGAACGTATTCTAAGATCGACCACATAATTGGCCATAAATCAAGCATAAGGAAATTTAAATGAATTTATATGAAGAAAATGGAAGGATCACAAATTAACAGCCTAACAAGCCACCTAAGGAAGCTGGAAAAGCAAGACCACAAAAACCGTAATTTCAGCAGAAGAAATCACATCACCAAAATAAAAGCCCAAATCCAAGACATAGAAGACAAAAAGACAATACAAAAAAATCAATGAAACAAAAAGCTGGTTCTTCGAAAGGATAAACAAGATCGATGGTCCCCTGGCTAGACTGACCAAGAAAAAGAGAGAAAAAACCCAAATAAGCACAATCAGAAACACAAAAGATGAAGTCACATCTGACCCTCAAGAAATACAAAAGATCATTAGAGACTACTATGTACACTTGTATGGAAACAAACTTGAAACTATCAGAATTGGAGGACTTTCTGTCATCACACAACCTGCCTAGGTTGAAACAAGAAGAAATTGAGACCCTAAATAGACCAATAACAATCAAGGAAATTGACTACGTAATAAAAAAAGTACCTACAAAAAAAAAGCCCTGGACCAGATAGCTTTACAGCAGAATTCTATAAGACATTTAAGGAGGAGCTGATTTCAATCCTACTGAAGGTATTTCAGGCAATTGAGAAAGATGGAACCCTCCCCAAATAATTTTATGAAGCTAACATCACATTGATACCCAAGCCAGGTAAAGATCCAACAAGGATAGAGAACTACAGGCCAATATCTTTGATGAACATAGATGCTAAAATTCTCGACAAGATCCTGGCGAACTGGATTCAACAACACATCTCAAAAATCATCCATCATGACCAAGTAGGCTTCATCCCTGGGAAGCAAGACTGGTTCAACATTCGTAAAACCATAAATGTAATTAAATACATCAACAGATGTCAAAACAAAAACCACATGATTATATCATTAGATGCAGAAAAAGCTTTTGATAAAATCCAGCACCCCTTCTTGATAAAAACCCTTGAACACCTAGGCATACGGAGAACATACCTCAAAATAGTATAAGCCGTCTACAAGAAACCCACAGCCAGCATATTCCTAAATGGACAAAAATTGGAACCATTTCCCCTGAAAACTGGAACAAGACAAGGATGCCCACTCTCACCTCTCCTGTTCAGTATAGTGTTGGAAGTCCTGGCTAGAGCAATCAGAGAAGAGAAGGCAATCAGAGGTATCCAAATAGGAAAAGAGGAAGTCAAGTTATCTCTCTTTGCAGATGACATGATCGTGTACCTTGAAAACCCAAGAGAATCTGTCAAAAACCTCTTTACACTGATAAAGGCCTTTGGCAAAGTCTCAGGATATAAAATAAATGTGCAAAAGATAATCACATTTCTTTACACCAATATTAAACAGAAACCCAAATAAAAAGCACAATTCCATTCACAATAGCCACAAAAAAATGAAATGCCCTGGCATCTTTCTAACCAGAGACGTGAAAGACCTTTACAATTAAAACTACAAAACTCTGCTCAAAGAAATCAAAGATGACACAAACAAGTGGAAAAATATCCCATGCTCATGGATTGGAAGAATCAACATTGTGAAGATGTCCAATTTACCTAAGGCAATCTACAGATTCAATGCAACACCTATCAAATTACCAGCAACATTCTTCTCAGACCTAGAAAAAACAGCACAGGAATTCATATGGAAACACAAATGACCAAGAATAGCCAGAGCAATCCTCAGCAAAAAAAAAAAAACAAACAAAAAACAAAGCAGGTGGTATTACATTATCAGACTTCAAACTTTACTATAAAGCTACAATCATCAAAACAGCTTGGTATTGGTATAGGAACAGGCATATAGACCAATGGAATAGAATTGAGATTCCAGAAGCAAAACTTCAGTTTCTCAACCAACTCATCTTTGACAAAGCCTCCACCACCTACCACTGGGGAGAGGAGAACCTATTCAGTAAATGGTGCTGGGAAAATTGGCTGACCACGTGCAGAAGATTGAAACAGGACCCCTATCTATCCCCATACACAAAAATTAACTCCAAATGGATCAGAGACCTAAATGTTAAGCCTCAAACCATAAGAACCTTAGAAAATGAAGGCCATAACCTCATGGAAATTGGAACTGGCATCCAATTCCTGAACAAAACCTGAAACCCACAGGCCATAAGAGAGAAGATAGACAAGCGTGACCTCATTAAACTGACAAGCTTCTGCAAAGCCAAAGAAATCATCAAGAGAGCAGGGAGACAGCCTACAGACTGGGAAAAAGTATTTGCCAACTCCAGGTCTGACAAAGGCTTAACATCTTGGATCTACAAGGAACTCAAAAGTACTGAAAAGAAAAAAACAAACAACCCCATTACAAAGTGGGCAAAAGATATGAACTGACACTTCTCAAAGGAAGACATCCTAGCAGCCAACAGACACATGAAGAAATGTTCAACCTCACTAATCATCACAGAGATGCAAATCAAAACCATACTGAGATACCACGTAACTCAAGTCAGAATGGCAATTATCAATAACTCAAAAAATAATAGTTGCTGGAGAGTGTGTGGTGAAAAGGGAACACTTCTACACTGTTGGTGGTAGTGCAAACTGGTGCAATCTCTGTGGAAAACAGTGTGGCGATTCCTAAAACTCTAAATATCAACCTCCCATATGACCCTGCAATCCCCCTGCTGGGAATATACTCTGAGGAACTCAAATCACTCTACCAAAAAGATACCTGCACACGTATGTTTATCGCAGCATTGTTCACAATAGCAACAACCTGGAACCACCATACTGTCCATCAAAAGAGGACTGGATTAAAAAAATGTGGTACATATACACGATGGAATACTGTGCAGCCATAAAAAAGAACAAAATCATGAACTTTGCAGCAACCTGGAAGGAACTAGAGTCAATAATACTGAGTGACCTCTCACAGAAACAAAGATCTGAATAACACATGTTCTCACTCATATAGTGGACCTTGAACATCCATCTTAATACTATAATAAAAAAAGACCGACAGTGGTGGAAACTATGGGGGAGGAGGGGAAGGGAGGTGGGATAAATGGTAGTCAATATCTGTCTGGGGACAGGGAGACACCCCTTATTGACAAGGATGAGTAAAGCATATTTGTATACCTAACCCTAAACTGTACCCCACAATATCAAAATAAAAAATACTGACATAAAAAATAAAAAAAGAGAGAAAATTCAAATAAACACAATTAGAAAAGACAAAGATGATGTTACAACTTTCTCTGAAGAAATACAAAAGATGAGATTACTACAAACATCTGTATGTGGATAAGCTAGAAAATCTAGAGGAAATGGAGGAATGCCTACCATTGCATAACCCCCCAAGATTGACAGACAAAAAAGTTAAAACCTAAACAGACCAATGACAACTCAAGAACTCAACTCAGTAGTAAGAAACCTCCCCATCACACAAAGCTCTGGTCCAGATAGTTTTTCAGCTGAATTCTCTAAGATGTACAAAGAAGAAAGCTGATACCAATCGTGTTGAAAGTTTCTATTAATCAAGAAGAAAGATATTCTCTTATATCCCAAAATGGCAAAGATCCAACAAGAAAACTACAGAGCAATTTCTAGATGAGCATAGATGCAAAAATTCTAGCAAATTGCATCCAACAGCACATTTCAAGGATCATCCATCACAACCAGGTAGGCTTCATGCCTGGGATGCAAGACTGGTTCAATATACATAAATCAATAAAGGTAATCCAGCACATAAACAGGTATAAAACCCAGAACCACATAATTATCTCATTTGATGCAGAAAAAATATTTGATAAAACATATCTCTTTTGAACTACAAACCCTTGACACCTAGGCATCAAAGGAAAATTCCTCAAAATAATGAGAATCATGGATGACAAATCTACATCCCACATCATACTTAATGGGCAAAAGTGAAACGTATTCCCCCTAAGAACTTGAACAAGACAAGGACCTTACACTTTACTTCAAGGCTCCAGTAACCCATACAACATGATGGAGCACAAAAATAGATACATAGAGTAATGGAATAGGACAGAGAATCCAGAAATCAAAGTATGTACCTTCAACAACTTACCTTTGACAATGTTAACAAAAACAAACATTGGGGAAAAGATTCTTCGTTAGCAAAATAACTGACTAAGCACATGCAAAAAAATGAAACTGGATCCCTACCTGTCATCATATACAAAAATTAACTCAAAATGGATCAAGAACTTAAATGTGAAGAAACGTCAAATGTTAAGTGTCTTTTAAGAAAATTTATGGAACACTCTTCTGGACATCACAGTAGGCAATGAATTAATGGCCAAGGCCTTAGAAACAAATGCAGCAAAAGCTAAGATTGACAGATGGGACCTTATCAAGCTAAAAGTTTTTGCATAGCAAAAGGAACCATCAAAAGAGTAAAGTGACAGCCCGCAGAATGGGAAAAATATTTTTCAAGCTATGCATCTGACAAAGCCCTAACATTCAGGATCTACAAGAAACTCAAACAAATCAACAGGAAAAAAAAGCCCATTAAAAAGTGAGCAGAGGACATGAATAGACACTTCTTAAAGAAAGACATCCAAGTAGCCAACAATCATATGAAAAAATGCTCAGCTTACTAATCACCAAAGAAGTGCAAATAAAAACGATGAGATACCACATCACACTGGTCAGGATGGCTATCATCAAAAGTCAAAAAACAACAGGTATTGGCAAGGTTGTGGAGAAAAGGGAGTGCATCTTCACTGTTGGTATTGGTGGAAATGTAATGTAGTTCAGCCTTTGTGGAAAGCAGTGTGGCATTTTCTCAACTGAAAAGTGAACTTCCATACAACCCAGCAATTATACTTCTGGGAATATACCAAGAAAAACATAATGCTGTCTACCAAAAAGGTACCTGTACATGTAGGTTCATTATAGCACTATTCACAGTAGCAAAAACATGCAAATAACCCAGATGCTCATTGAAAGTGGGCTGGATAAAGAATGTGGCACATAAACATGATGGAATAACACACATCCATAAAGAACAAAATCATGTCCTTTGCAGCAACATGGTTGCAGTTGGAGACCATCATTCTAACTATCACAGAAACAAAAACTGAGTACCACATGTTTTTCCTTATAAGTGGTCCCTAAGCATTGGGTACGCAAGCACAAAGGTGGGAACAGGCATGCAGGACAATGCTAATGGGGAGAGAGTGGGAGAGGGTATGGGGACACATAACCACCTATTGGGTACCATGTCCACTACCAGGGGAAGAGAGGGCTCACTAGAAACCCAAAACTCAACTGTACACGATTTACTTATGTAGCAAATCCTCCCAGGTGCCCACTACTCTAAAATAAAAGAAAAAAGAAAACAAAAATTCTAGATCTGTAAAATCTGTCCCTCTCAGCTCCCTGCCTTTTCTTTTTTAAATAATGCTAGATTTTCAACTAATTTTTTCCTACTTTTTTCCATCCTCCTGCACAGTTCATTAAATCAACAGAGATTTACTGAGCAACTGTTATGCTTGCTTAATTGAGCACATGTACATATTGTGAACTTATGTTTATTGCACTAGGAATTCATGAATGGTCAGGATATGCCAAGGTGTAATAGGAACACACCACAGGGACTATTGAGGTGAGGAAGAAGGTGAGGAAGGAATTCCCAGTGGAGGGGAACTGTGGTGAGAAAGACATGGTGTAGGCATGAAGTGGGGAAGGATGGCCATGGACTAGGAAGGCTGGAGTGTCATGGAACATGACAGCTACTGTGCTAAGCTAGGGTATTTGGAAATCCTCCCAAGGCTGTGACACACCCTTAAGGATTTTAAAGATGGAGAGTGATCAGGTCTGTGCTGGCACCATTCACTTATTTATTGAACAAATATTTACTGACCATTTACTATGTGGTAGGCAGTGTTTTACGCTCTGGGAATTCATTAATGGAAAAACAAATGAACAACCGTACCCTTGTGTGGCTTCTACTGTTTTGGTAGTGAAAGATAAACACAACAAACAGCATCAGTAAATTGTCCAAGGATTATATTAACTGTTGGGGATAAAGTGCAGAAGGGTGAGGGCATTGGGAGTGACTAGGGCAGTTCTCACAAAGAAGGAATGCTTGAGCTGAGACTTGACAAGCAGCCACACCTGTGTTGCTCTGATTTTACAGAAGTAGGGTGTTTGTAAAAACTGGCGTATTCTTTGTATGCCTGAATAAAGTATGAGATAGAAAATTAATCTGTTTGATGGCAAAATGCCCACTCTACCCTGCCATCTAGCTGCCTTCAAAGTAGTTTTTGTTTGAGGTGACTTTTCACGTCAGGGCAGAGTGGGGGCTCTGCATTTGTGTCTTGTTGCAGTTCCCAGGATGGTGGTCACATTGTGGGTGGTTCTTGTTTGCTCTGTACCACAGCAGCTTTTGTGTCCTTGTAATGAGAGTGGGCTACATATCTTTGTCATTGTCCTTGGAGTATCATTTTGGAGTTAATAAGATATATGTCTATATGTGCATACACAAGGTGTGACAATTAAGTTCACGAACTCATCCTAGAAAAATTGTGCTACATACCTCATTGCTGAATATCACTATGGTTACCTTTGAAGTCCTACCCTTGGGAAGCTATGCACTGATGCCGAGACTAGTCCACTCATCCAAGTAATTTTGGAACTCTTTTTCGGGAATGGCCCTCATATTACCCTTAATGTTCTGAATGTTATCAAAATATCTTCCTTTCAATATTTCCTTTATCTTTGAATAAAGAAAAAAGTAATTGAGGACCATATCAGGTGAGTAGGGAGGGTCTTCCATTACAGTTATTTATTTACTGGCTAAAAACTCCCTCCTGACAGTGCTGTGTGAGCTGGTGCATTGCTGTGATGTAAGAGCTCTTTTAGGACCATTTTTACACCTTTCTTATGCCAAGATTTTCAGTTAAGATTTTCCCGTTTCTAAATCAATGTTTATATGGTCTACTATGCTTCTCATAGTCAACTGACAGTTCAACAAATTTTTGCGATATTTTTGTCAGTTCTGCTCATTACTGGCTGTCTTGACCTCTCTTCATCAATGAGGCTTTCTTTTCTCTCAGAAAAACATTTAATCCATTTGTATGCTGCCATTTTCTTCATGGCATTATGCCCATAATCTTGGGCTAACATGTCCCTGATTCCACTTCCACTCTTGCCAAGTTTAATGTTTGTTCATCACTCTAATTCAAACTTCAACATTCTCTTGATGACAACTCTGATGGCCATTTCAGAAAAAGAGGTCCAAGATTGCTTTGATAAGTGAAGATTAAGTGCTGGCATTGTGCACAGCTTCCCAAGGGAGTACTTCAAAGGTGACCGTAGTGATATTCAGAAATGAGATGTATGTAGCACTTTGTCTAGGATGAGTTCACGAACTTGTCAGACCTCGTGTGTGTGTGTGTGTGTGTGTGTGTGTGTGTGTGTGTGTGTGTGTGTGTATCTTAGAGGATGAAGATAGGGAAAATGTATTGCAACAACTAGAGTTCAGTGATGCTAAAAAGAATCCACTAGATGTTCAGAATCCCAACCCCCCTCACTCCTTCTAAAATATAAGCACCAAATACTATATTCTGTTTCGATAATCCATCTACCTAAGAATGTGTTTCCTATACTTAAGAACACAATTTCAACTTGCAGAAAAAGTTCCTTTTTTTTTCTCTTTTAATTTTTATTTTGAAATTATGGGGTACAATTCAGGGTTAGGCATACAAATGTTCATTGTGCAGGTACCCTTATTGATGAGGTGTGCTCCCCCTTCCCCAGGTGGATATTGACTACTGTCAATCCTAGCGCCCCACCCCCAACCCCCTCCCCGCAGCTTCCTGCTACTTTCAATCCCTTTCCTACAGTAATACGATAGTTGTTCAAGGTCCACTTATGAGTGAGAACATGTGGTACTCAGCTCTTTGTTTCTGTGAGAGATCACTCAGTATTATAAACTTGAATTCCATCCAGGTGGCTGCGAAGTTCATGATTTTGTTCTTCTTTATGTCTGTGTAATATTCCACCGTATACATGTACCACACTTTTTTTATCCAGTCCTCTTTTGATGGGCAGCACAGTTGTTTCCATGTTCTTGCTATTGTGAACAATGCTGTGATAAACAGACGTGTGCAGGTTTCTTTTTTATAGAGTGACCTGAGTTCTTCCGGGTATATTCCCAGTAGGGAGATTGCGGGGTCATATGGAAGGTGAATTTTTAGAACTTTTAGGAATCGCCACACTGATTTCCACAAAGGCTGTACTAGTTTACACTCCCAACAACAGTGCAGAAGTGTTCCCTTTTTGTCACGTCCTCTCCAGCATGTTATTTTTTGAATTATTGATGATGGCCATTCTGACTGGAGTTAGGTGGTATCTCAGTGTAGTTTTAATTTGCATCTCCTTGATGACTAGTGAGGCCGAACATTTTTTCATCCAGAAATAGTTCTTAAAATAGGTAGAAACATTTTGTGTGTTTCTTTGTATAAGGTTGGAGGGCTGTTTTCATACTTTAATTTCCAAAAGGATAGAAAACCTGGCAGTTTGCATCATATACAGTATATTAATGGTATAAGGTACATGTTTTTAGTTTAATGTTTCTTTTTTTTGAGTCAGAGTCTCAAATAAAAAAAGGACATGCCAAGGTGTTATAGGAACACACTGCAGGGACTATTGAGGTAAGACTGGAGCTGGGACTTGGAAAGGATGAGCACCCAGGCTGGAGCGCAGTGGCACACTTACGGCCACCGCAGCCTCAACCTGCTGGGCTCCGGCGATCCTTCCGCCTCAGCCTTCCGAGTAGCTGGAACTACAGGCACATGCTACCACATCTGGCTTATTCTTTTGATTTTTTGTAGAGATGAGGTCTCACCAAGTTGCTCAGGCTGGTCTCGAACTCCTGAGCTCAGGCAGTCTTCTCACTTTGGTCTTCCAAAGTGCTGGGATTACAGACTTGAGCTACTGTGCCTGACCAGTTTGATGTTTCTTAAGTGACAGAGAGAGCTTTAGATAAATATCTGTTTATATTACTTTAGCATTGATTCACTTCCAAATACTTGAGAAAAGATTTAAAAAGGGAAAAAACCTAAAAAAAGACAGTTTTTATTATAAAGATAGTTTATGGAATAGAATTGGAATGGTGCTAAGAATTACTGTCAGTTCCCAACTTATAATGGTTGGACTTGAGGATTTTTTACTTAGGAATGGTCCAAAAGCCATACACATTCTGTAGAAAGTGGCACTATACTCTCTTGTGATGCTGGGTAGGGCAGTGAGCTGCATCTCCCAGTCAGCCACGTGATTGTTAGGTAAACAGCTGAGACTCTGCAGTGTACCAGATGATTTTGCCCAATGGTGGGTGTTGGAAGTGTTCTTAGCACATTTAGGGTGGGTGAAGCTAAGCCATAGTGTTTGGCAGGTTAAACTTATGGTATTTTCAGCTTAACGATGGACTTATTGGGATGTAACCACATGGTAAGTCGAGGACCATCTATCTGTATTTCATTTCTACTTTGTGTCCCAGTTGTGCTTGTTATTGTCCACAGATTAAAGAAATATGAGCCCCCCTTTATTGTAACCCACAAGGAAACTGCCTCATAGCTAATTTTTGTTGGAGGTATTCTCATGTTACTCAGAAGTTCCGGCAGAAGCCATTTGTAATGCCTGTTGAACAGTGATTTTTATTAGGTTTTGAAGAGTGTCACTAGAGAACTAGAAGGAGCCTCCTTGACTTGCTTATTCCTCTAATGCAACCCCTTCTTTTATCAGGTATTCCAAAGGCCACCTACAGTGAATTGATCTCTCTCTGTGGGGTCCTGGGAGTGAGGGAGGGAATTAATTTTGCCACTTACAAAAGGGAAATGCAAATCACTAGAGCTGAAGAGACTGTGCTTGAAATGAGGTTTCTTAGAAGTGCCTGAATCCCGTTGTTTCCCCAAGAGCCTGTACTTTCCCTGACTGGATGTAGGTCACTGATGGACTCATGGTAGCCACTGCTCCTAATATAATTCTTATTCTTAATTTGTACCTTAGGTGGATCATAAAGGAAAAGAAATTCTTAAAAATGACAGCATGCCACCTAAAACACAGGATTCTGTTTATTATGCCAAAGAGGAAAAGAAGAAAACATTGCTGGAACCTTTAGCCCAAAGTGGTGCAGGTGATGTGAAATTTCATTCTGCTGTAGGCAATGCAAAATACTGCTAGGCAAAGAATGTGTTTTGTTTTTCATTCAAAAATATTTCTTGACTTGTAATGATCTGATTTATTAACAAAGTGATCAGCTTCTAGGGCAGTGGCAGGCAGAACAGAAAACCAAAATTGCAGTGCTCAAGGCATTGGGATTCTCTAGGAGGCCTCCAAGATGAATATAATATTTAAAATCAATTCTGTATTTTTACATCAGGACTGGGTACATTTCCCTTTAAGGACCCATGATACGGAAACAGCCAACAAATAAATCAATCTTCTGAGGGAAACATGAACATAAAAGTCATCTAGATTGTTTATCAGGGGCACTTTTTGAGTATGAGATGAATTCGCAGAGCTCATTTTAAAATGAAATAATTTAAAATGTGTTCATCTATTTTTACCACTCTGCTACTACTGCTAACTCTTATTGAGCTCTGCTAACTCTGGATGTGAAGCTCTGGATGAGGCTCATTCAGGTCCTGTCTCACTTATATATATGGTGGATCCCCCAAAAAGAGACATTAAGTATGTGGCTGGCTATGGAGAAGAAAGGAATGTGGCAGGAGGGATGTCCCACACTTCTCTGCAGCATCTGAACACATTTGGAATTCGTTTTTCTTAAAAACTTCCTTTTCCCTTGGCTTCTGTGACCTTCTGATACATCTCAGGTTTTATCCTCTTGTTCTCGATGATCTCTTAACTTCCTCTTTTACTCCCCAGCTATGAACTTGGCCATGCCCCTGAAGCTTTCCTCTTGCTCCTTTCTCCTTCCTAGTCCTCCCCGTTCTGCCAAGAATGCACCAGCCGTTCGTAGGCACGGCAGGGGTGTGCACATGTAGATGGAACTGCTCCAACACAGCCCGAGAGGGGGCAGGCTGACTCTCAGATCAAAGCCTGCCCCACCCACACTACTTGACGTATTATACTATATCAACAGTTAGAGAAAATTTAATCATTATGTGTAAAATCTCTTCCTTGACAACAAACATACCACACAAGTCGTGGTTGCCCAGCACACAAGGGCCTTCCCTCTGGGAGTAACATGGTATTGGGATGTAGATTTTGGAATTCAAATCCTAGCGATGGCCCTCCCTGAGCATGTGACTGTGGGGACATTCTTTGTCTCTTAACGGACATAATAAGTCTGTGTGAGGACTGCTGTGAGCATTAAATGTCAAATGCCTAGAAGAGTGCCTAGAATACAAGCAGTTGCTGATGAATGCTACTTCTCTGCCTTTCTCTCTCACCTTCCCACCCACCTGCCAACTCCTCCAGCTCAGGACTCTGGGGATGGTTCTTCTGGGGCTGGGGGCCAAGAAAGGAGGAGAAGGACAAGAAGGGACCAGGTGAGGGGTTAGGTGGGTCGACGACTCTTGACCGAGAAATGGAATGGGTCTATGATGGGAGTTTTTGGTTTTGTAAGACTGAGCTTGTCGGTGGCCATGTTCATATCTTTTTGGATGTTGAAGAAACTGGTAGGCTGACTTCTTTTCCTCTGCTGTCACCTATTGCTTCTGAGCAGGGTGAGGATCAACTTTTCAAGGAATTTGAAATTTTATTAGCATTTAGTACATCCAATTGCAATGCTCATTAAAATGATTATTAGCTATTGTTTGTGTTGAGTGCCTTACAGCACACAACTTTAACACCAAGTTGTTCCAACCCTGATCTTAAATATATCTTGAAGCAATGAAGCTGAATTTCCTTAAAATCTATGCTATAACTTCGCTGTCTGGTAAAGTGCTTTGTATTTATTTCTGACTGCATTAACTGAATACGGGCTTGTCATTCAGTTTATTTCGTCTTGTGGACTGACTACTGTGGTGGGTGAGCACGGCGATCCCATGACTCCCAGGGTCCAGGATCTTCATGGAGATAGATCTATGCGGGCAATGCTGAAATTGAGGCCACCAAGCCGAGCACCTCGAGAGACCTAAACACAAAGGGAGGGAGGGACAGTGGGGTGGAACAGCATGGGGTCTGGGATCCTTGTGCCGAGTGCCCTGCTGGACGACACAGGAAGCTCAGGGAAACCGAGTTGTGTCACTTTGGATTGGGTCAGAAAATGTACAGCTTCAGTTTCTCCGTTAGTTTGAAAATTTTGTCCATGTTATTTCTCCTCAGAAGGCGACGTGTATAAAGCACAGCCTCCCTACAAGGAAACCCAAGGGGCGCTGAAAGTCCAAGAGGACCAGGATGTGAAGGTGAAGGTGCCTGTGGACCAGGTGGGTCTGCCAGATCTGGTGTGTGAAGGACCATGTCCGTTCACCTTCTCAATTCCACTCCAGCAGCCTCTGCCTGCTTCGGCCTCATCCTCCCTGCCAAACTTTCTGTGGCCTCTAGAACGTCCTGTTCTTCTCCCCGGTTAGCAACTGCTCACTCTTAGATCCTGTACCAAGCATTTTCCTGTCTTCCCACCTTCCCCACAGCTACTGCTGCTAGAAGGAGGGACCTTTTGCAACACTCATCACAGTGTGTGACTGCAAATTTGGCTTCGTCATCACTTGATTTTCACCTGACCCTCACTAAGCTATTAACTCTGTAAGGAAGGGAACAGGTCTGCTTTGCTCATTATTGGACCTCTGCACCTAGCAGAGTTCTTGGCATGAGGAAGGCCCTTCATTATTTATGGATTTATTTGTGAAACGACTGAATGATGGAATACATGGTGTCATCAGACAATGTGATTGCAAAATCACGTGCCTCGGTTTCCTTATCCACAGGTGGGGACTCTACCACCTTGCAGGTCTGTGAACTGAGTGAAGTAATGCATAGCAAGAACCTGGCCAGATCTGGTGTGTGAAGGACACTCAGGCACCATACCCTCCTCCTGGCTTCACGGTCCTAAGAAGAGATTGGGTCAGGCCTGGGTTCCAGTGCTGCTGTGTACAAGGGCGAGTCCCAGCCCTTGGTAGATGGTGCCAGATAAGACGTAAAATGCATGACTTTGTTTTCACTATTTACTCGAAGGCACTACAAGCACATGTCCAATTGTTAGTTTCGAAGGAAAGAATGCATATTTTGTAAAAAGTCAATATTAGCATATGAGCCCCATTTTTACTTATCTGAGATAAATAAATCCCAACCCTGCACCTGTAATTATAAAGTACCGAGTTCTAGTAACGAGTGAACTTTTCTACTCCTCATTTAGTAATTGATTACTCTTAACTTTGGCACTTTATTTTTAACTTCCGCTAGCTTTCTTTTCTGTGACATATTTAAAAAATGTTATGGACCCTGTCTTAATGTTATAGCTTTCCACTTCCTTTTTGGCATTTTAAGTATTTTTCCTGTGTGTCTTATCATATTTTAAAAGTCACTAATAATATTATTTACTCTTTTCCTTGACATGACAAAAATGACCAAGATATTTGATCATCTCTTAAAATTCAAGCTAACAGTTTAAATATTTTTTGATTGCATACTTAAGAATATTATAGTAATAAGAATATCAGGACATTTTGGGAAGTTACTTCTATGCCAAGTTTATCCTTGTTTGCACACTATTGTGGGTTTTCTGGGAGTGTCCAACACAAGTTTTAAAACACAGGCAAAATCTTAGCACGGCAAATACTGTTGTCATAACTATTTGTGTACAGTAAACATATTTATAACCCTTTTAGTTGCTGGTGTATTTAAATGCTGTTGTATTTGAGGCTGTGGAGTGAACTTGGTTCCCAAGACTAGTGTGAGGTGAGAGGAAGGAGGAATGTCAGAAGGTTTCTGGGGTGCTCCACCATGTAGGACCATTTGGAGGAAGGAGAGACAGAAAGGGTGAGGGAGGTGGTCAGGAGAAGAGGTGGACCAGGTGTGACACACCATCAGCCAGCAGAGGAGGAGAGGGCTATCAGAAAGAGCTTTCTAATGATTGATTCTTCTCCACCTAGGACTCAGTGAATGGAGACTTTCCAATTGTCAGGTGACAATATTAACTAAAGTTTTATAGCTTTGAGGGACACAGAAACACTTCCAGCCATGTTTGTGTTTGTGGGTCTGATAACCTTACAAGGGTGAACTAGGTCAGCAGTCCTCCCTCTGCATTCTAGGCACAGGTAGTGATCAAATGGGAGAAGGCCCCGCAGGAAAGCAGAGCGGGCTGCTGTCAGCTGGGGCGAGAAGTGCTGAAGAGTTTGAGTGTTGGGAGGACCCCTCCTTCATTGCACTCTAGGGGGATCCTTGACTCATCTCATCTCTCACCTGCTGTGACCTGATGCATAGCAGGAAATGGATACAAGAAAATCAGTTGGATCAGTAGATGCAAGTTATGGTCAGGTTAAGTGAAGCATCCAGGTCATCTGGATGGACTAGAGTCACCCACACTGTGCTCTACTTCTTTGAAGAATGTTCCTGTGGTTAGTCACATCTGGGAAGTGCTGCTGTCCTATCGTTCCCTTGGGGAATCACAGGTGCACATTAGCATATTAAATATTTCAGGGAAGCCCTGGAGTTAACAATATTTAAGCTTTTGGTTAACCCTAATTATTTACCCACAAACCTTTTTTCTTGCCAGGATACCCATAAAACATAGTTTAGGCCCTGTGAGCATGCAATTATCCAAGGACTTTCTTCTTTCCTATGGAGCAGGAACATAGGATATGGTTTGTGGAGAAGACCCAGATTGCTAGACATGGCAGACACTTTACTCCTCGGGCAGTCATGACCTGGGTGGGTGGCCACATCCAAGTGGCCTTGCATCTTGGAGAGCTGTATAAGAAGGGTGGCTGGCTAGCTTGCCATGCCCTGGCCTTATGCTTGTGTACGGGGTAAGCTCCTGCCTTTGGGTCAGGATGACTGGTTTCCCCACGGAAAGAGGGAAGCTGCATATATCTAAGCCTTTGGGACTTTTTATTTCCATTAATGAAGGGTGGTTTGGCCCTAATATTATGCTATTTGATTATTTTATAGTAATCTGGAATACTTTTCTTGTGTTTTTGAGTAACTGATTTTAACTTGGTGGGTTAGCCTGAGTGTCTCACATGTCGTTGCTTATTATGCCTGCAGTATTATGCTTTTTCCAGCTTAGTGTTGCTATAAAGATAAAATATTACAAAATATAACATCACAACTAATAAACATGTGAATTTTGGGGTCAAACCTTCTAGATTGAAGAAGGGAACCCAACATCAAGAATGTGGAATCCTCCCAATCCCAGGTCATAGCTTTCTGGATTATGGTACTTATTAATAACACAGCATCAGAGCATCAGTGAAGAACAGATTTATGCTGGAGGACACTTAGATTTTCCTGTGACACCATCAGTATACATTACTAAACACCCCTCATTCAGGATTGGAAGCATGAAGAAAGTGCCCAGTCCTTTACCCCTGCTAAGGGGGCATCGCATTATCTTTACTCTTTTGCGATGATAAACAAGACTTTGACTCCTTGGCCCCTAACCTGCTATCTTTCCTTCATTCCAGTGTCTAGAGGCTTCCTTCAGCATCTTTAAGTTAGTTCAGGAATGCTTGTGGCTGTAGAGGAGGACAAGAAGGGAGGACAGCGACATGGAAATGTGGACAGGGAGGACCAGAGGCTCAGCTACAAAGCGAGGTCATTGGTTGCATTGTTAGTCTTCCTGACAGTGCAAGATAACTGTTCTTGGTATATTTTGACCTATGCTCTGATTTCTGAAATGTTTTAATTTTTCTTGTTTTTTCATCCAGTTGTTTCCTTTTTAATTTACTCACAGAGAGACACACACTTTTAATCACACAAGTCACTTTTTCTGCTCTCCCGCTTCTTTCTACTCTTCACTTGGTTTTCTATCAACAGACACGCTGATTTCTGTAGAGCCCTCCCATTTTACCTGCATGTGTTGGAAGGTTCATACTTACATCTCAGGGTCTCAGGGTTCATGGTTATTTTAAAAGCTTGTTTTTTTTTTTGAGTTGGAGTCTCACTCCGTCGCCCAGACTGGAATGCAGTGGCACACACATGGCCACCCCAGTGTCGACCTCCTGGGCTCCGGTGATCCTTCCGCCTCAGCCTTCCAAGAAGCTAGTACTACAGGCATGTGCAACCATGCCCAGCTAATTTTTTTGATTTATTGTAAAATTTCCCAGGCTGGTCTTGAACCTGCGGGCTTAGGCTATCCACTTGTTTCAGTCTCCCAAAGTGCTGGGATTACAGGCTGAGCCACCGAACCCAACCAAGAGCTCATTCTTATAGTACAAACTTGACATGAAGAGCCTCACAGAATTCTGTCGATGCCCATCTTTGGCTCATGAGAAAGACAAGATTGAGGTGCTGTGCTAGGGAAGCTGTACCTCGAGTTAGTCAAGTGATCTCAGTTGCCTCTATCATACGAGTGCTAGAGCTTCCAAGTCACCGAAACGTTTTTGTTCTGAGCTGGGTGATTTTTGAATAGGACGGAAGGGTTAACCTGTGGGAAATGCAGTGTAAGTTAAAGGGAGAGGATGTCAGGGGTGGATGCTCTGGCATGTGACATGCTGTTAGAAAGTGTTTTACTTGTGGTCGTCTATCATGATGTGGATTGCCAACCATCTTCAGTGATGCCTTTTTTCCCCCTCCTGGGTTACATTGCCTTCTTTTTGAGTTTTTTATGTTTAAGAAATTGTAACTTAGTTTCAAATTGTTGTTTCTCTTTGATTTTAATAACAGGTAATGTATTCCCTTGGCATCCAGCCTTCCCCCTAATATCTCTGTCAGACGAGTTTACTTGTAGATTAAAGGAGGTGTGTTAACAGTCCATTTTATAAGCTTTAATTCTCAGAGAGGGGTTAATTTTTGCTGTAGTTCTTATTTTAAAGTCCTGAGTCATTTTACCCCAATGTTAAGGAAATTATTTTTAGCTCTTATAATCTGTGCAACAAAATGGCACCCAGGTGTTAAAACACTGATGTTGAAATTTGATCTGATTTTAGGATTACAATTTTTAAAAAAGCAATGTTTTCTGCCAGAGATAAGATTGTATTTTTTGTAAATACTCTAAAAAGGTAGATAAATGCCTATAATTGTGAAGGCCTTCTTTAGCCCGGGACACTTATCTTTTATTTCTTTTTCTGGGAAATAATCTACAACTTACTCTGCATATAACCGATTCTGTTTGAGTAGAGTAGGGCTATTCTGTCATTCCCCAGGTGATAAGTGGGCTGTGTAAATCCCAGGTCTCTGGGTGTTGCAGGCAAAGCGTGGTTTGACTGAAATCACAAAGGACTTGATCCATTTCTACTCTACTGAAAGTTATTTTCAGAGTTCTAAAGAGTCAATACCATAGCAGAAGAATGTTTCTACTTACATTCTTGAGTGTCAATTAGAGCAGTGCAACCTGAACTGCACCTTCCAAGTGCGTAATGCCTCTCACTCCAGGGAAGGGGCTAAGGAAAAGTCATTCACTAAACCAAAATAGTTTGGACTCACTAGGAGAAGTCCAGCCTGAATTCATATAATCTATGAATTGTTTAATTAGAAAAAAACAAAAGAAAGCTTTAAAGCTTTGGAACTTTTAGGTGTGTAGGATAACTCAGACTGAGGTGACATAGGTCCTTGGGGTATTTACTTAAATGGGCTAAGTTAAAAGTATAATTAACCACAATATAGGCAAGCAGGTCTTAGCTGTAAAGAACAGGAAACTTAAAGGGAAGTGACTTAATAAGGAACAGTAATCATGCTATGTAATAGAGTATCTGGAGGCCTTCTGTGTGGAGGAGCTCCAGAAATGGTTGCTTAGAGGTTTGGGAAGTAAATGAATACCCCTGTTCTTCTCATTGCCTTCCTTAGCACCTTGTCCTTTGGTTTGTCCCCTTATGATCTCAAGGCAGTTGCCTCAGTGTTAGGTGGCACACTGAGACACTTGAACATTGACATAAATAGAGCGTTTCCTGACCTAGGCATTATTTAAACAGTTAGAAAAGTCTGTCTGAAATCTAACTCATGTCTATGCCTAATCCTTATCCCTGGCCAAGGAGAAGCAATTGCCCTTTGATGGCTTAGAGTGATCAATGTTTACTTCTGATATCTGGAAAGGGTCCAGGCTCCCCTGAATTTTCTGAGATAGGTAGCTATCAGTGTCTATGCACAAATATTTAATGTGCACTCATCTTCTCTTTCTTCATGATAGACAATATTCATCCTCTCCTATCTACATCTCCTCTTCCTCACAAATTTTGGAACTTTCTGTCCCCTCAGGAAGCTTCTCAGGAACTTTGTGTCATCAATTAATATTTTTCTGTCTCTCCTTCTTTGATATATTCAGCTTCTTCCCATACTTGAATACTCCTAGCTGGTTTTAAAGCATGCTGAAAGCACTCTTGTTATGAACAAAAATGAACCCTCCCTTTGTCTCGACCCTCTTTGAGCAAAATTTCTCTTTCCCCTCATGTGGAGAGCCAGTCTTCAGGAAGTGGCTTTTCCTCACCTCCTCCTCCTTCTCCCTTCTTCTTCCTCGTTTCTGACTTCTCCCATAATGGCACGAAAAAGCTCTTAAACGTTCACCAAATCCAATATATTGCTCAGTTATTATCATATTTGACCTTCATTGTCAATTGACAGTTTGGCTACTCTCTTTTCCTTGAAATACTCTCTTCCAAGGATCTCAAATGTGCCAAAAGGAAACAAAACAAAACAAAACAAGACCAAATAGCCTTATTAAAAAGTGGGCAAAGGACATGAACAGACAATTCTCAAAAGAAGAGATATGAGCAGGTACATGAAAAAATGCTCAGTTCCACTAATCATCAAAGAATTGTGAATTAAAACCACTCTGAGATACTACCTAATGCCACTCAGGATGGCCATCATCAATAGCTCAAAAAACAACAGATGCTGGAGCAGATGAGGGGAACAGGGAACACGTCTACCTCTGTGGAAAACAGTGTGGTGATTCCTAACAGATCTAAAAATTGACCTTCTGTACGACCTAGCAGTCCCCTTCTGGGAATATACCTCAAGGATCTCAAATCATTCTACAAAAAAGATACCTGCCCACACATGTTTATTGCAGCACTATTCACAATAGCAAAAACATGGAACCAACCATACTGTCCATTGAAAGGATAAAAAATGTACATATATATGATGGAATATTATGCAGCCATAAAGGAGGACAAAACTGTGGGCTTCATAGCAACTTAGATAGAGTAGAGTCTATCATACTCGGTGATTGTCACAGAAACCAAGAACTGAGTGCCACACGTTCTCACTCATAAGTGGGTCCTGAACATTTATCATAATCCTGCAAGAAAGAGATTGGCAGTAGTTTGACACTGCCAGGGGAGAGAGGGGAAGGCACAAAACATCAATAAGTTTACCTGATCCCAAACCAGGCAAAGCGAGGATTAATGGGAGGCCCAAACTTCACCTGTACAATGACCCTTATGTACCTAATCCTGAGTTGTACCCCACATCTTCAAAATACAATTAAAAAAGAAAGAAATACTCTCTTCCTTTGGCAAGGGAGTCTTGTCAAATCAGGCTCCTGATTTTCCTTCCTATCTCCCTGACCTCTAATTGTCCTTCTTCACTTTAGGTTTCTGATCATCTCTCTGGTCATTAAATGTTGAAGTTTAGCAGCGATCGGGGCTGTGGCATCTTTTCTTCTCACTCTAGATTTTCTGCCTACGTGACATAAAATTCTGTATCATCATGGCTTCAATGTTTGTGCAGATCTCCTTCTAAGCTCTAGGCACATACCTATATCTGCTGAGTTTACAGCTTTCATAAGATGGTCTAAGACATTGAAGCGCAGCAGAGTGAGAATGCAATCCATAATCTCCTTCCCCACTGTCCCCAAATCTTGTTCTCTTCCTGTCTCAGGAATGCTACCTCCATCCATACAAGTAGGCAAAAAAGAAACTTAAGGAGAGAGTCCTGAGACTGACCTTTTTCAACTCTGTCATGTCCAGATCATCTCAAGCTCTATCACTTTTACCTCCCAAGTGTGTCTAGAATCTCTCTACCCCTCTCTGTTTGCATTGCTACCACTCTAGTCCCACCCAGCATCCTCTCTTGGTTAGAATTTTGCTGTTAGCCTTGTTATCCATACTCTGACCATGCCCAGCAACTCTAAATCTCAGCAGTTTCCCCTGCACCAGGCTATACACATGCTGTTCCATGTGTCTGGAATGCTCTTTCTTTCCCTTTTTATATATTATTGTCTTTATATCCTTCAGATTTTAAATTAAGCCTAGAGGAAGGCTCTTCTGGTCTTCCTTATAAGCTAAATACTATGATATTCTCTTTCTTCTTCAAGTACCTCTTCTTATTGCATCTGTCGCAGTTTTGGCTTTATGCTTAATTGAGTGACTATTTAGTTAATATTTGTCTTCCCCATAAGACACTAAATCCTTTGAGGGCCATGTTTGTACTCACAATCTTTTGTGTCCTCTAGTATTGTGCTATTCAACGTGGTAGGTATCCTCTAGATACTTGTTGAATAAATGAATTAATCAGTGATTGACATCACATGAATTATGTTTTGAAATAATATGTTGCTTTTGAATAACTCATTTTTAAAAACATGATTTGAGCACTCCACAGACTTGTATTCATTATGACGACTTTTCTATAAAAACAAAGGGAAGATAGTGTTTATACACATACCTTATGTAGAAGATTTGTCACATAATCTTGTGGAGTACCACAGACACCCACTACTTGCATGGAGGGAGTATCAAAGATGCGACTCCTTTTTATAAGAAAGGTATTTGTTGTGGTTTTTCTTGATAATTTCTCCAGCAGTTTTATTAAGCATGTTGGCATTTTGTTGGTGGAGTCAAAGGTAAAAATACAAAGCAGGTATGATCCTGTATTTGGAAAAACTGCAGTGACTTTTCCAGCTTTGTCCATAGGAGTAGTCTAGATGGTCACACTGTTTCACATGCTCTTTGGTTTTGTAAAGGAATTTGGGATAGGTTGACTATGGCTAAATTTGAAACATGGCATATTATCTCCCTAGATACCAACTGAGAGAGTTAAAGAAGATGAAGAAAAACATGATGACACCCCTTATTTTGAAGGCAACAAGGTGAGTTAGTTTTATTTTAGTTTTTAATGGCTTGGGTGTAAGGCACCTAACACGAAGGGTGCTCACATTTGATGGTGACAGGATTCAAGCTCACAAGTTGGTTCCGGAACACAAAGCAGCGTGGAATTAGATGCATAGTACGTGTTTCCCAGGCAGGCTATGGCTGAGATCAGCTTTCTTGTGTGTCAGAAAACTACACGAGTGATTTTAATGGCTTCTGTACCTGTCCTAATTACTTTCCACTGTACTTCCAGTCACAAACCTAAAACCTTTTTTCCCAACGAGTTTCAAGATGCATTTTTAGTGAGGAGAGTAAGGGAAGCGAACGGAGGCAGCAGATGTGGAGATGGTTCTGTTAAACAGACACCTGAGACTTCTGCAGTGTGGCTAGCCAGGGTTACGTAAGTAGCGAGTCTCACTGGAGCGTGGATGCAGAGGCACAGCGCCCGTCTGCAGGTGGCAGCATAAGCCAGTGCAGGACACTCAGCTGTGTGGTCCCTGCTTGCTCTTCTTCCTATCTGGACATTTTGATGCTTCCTCCATGCAGGGATTCCGCATCTGTGGGCCTCCGTGAGAGTATGGGACTCATCTTCTATATAAAATAGGTGTACGGGGAAAACAGCATCTGCTTTAAATATTCCATTTGGGTAGCTAAGAGATGGACTTTGGGAGTTTTTTTTTTAAATTCCGTGTCTAGATTTTATGTCTTTTCAAGGTGGTTTCTTTTTTTGAAGTTTTTGGCCTCAGGAAGCGGGGGGTAGGTTATAAGTCTGGGTTACCCAGGTTGAGTCTGCTTTGATGGCGAGTTCTCCAAGCGAAAAACAAACCCCGGGGTACACGCAGCCCTGCCAGGAATCGTGCTCTCTTGAGCTTGCCCTGCAGCTTCCTGGTTCTCACTTTTAAGAAAGGGGAGAAATGACTCCCAGGGAGCTTGTGAGAGGGCGCTGGAGCTGCTCAGGTGGCTCGGAGCTTCACCCAGCTTGAAAAGAGGCCTTGTGGTCAGAGATAAGGGTCTTTGGGAAGTTCATGCTTTTAAAAAACACCAAAGGAACTAATTATCTAAAAGAGTCACCGGGAATACCCCTTTACAACAGCTCATTCTTCCTTCTGATATTCTTAAATAGTTTTGGTTTCCAGACACTTTTTGTGAAAGGTATATTGTTTGTATCTAGCTTTGTATGGAAGACTCTCAAATGAAGAGCAAACATTGTATTTTATTCTTTGGTGACAGAGTGTAAGTCTGTGTTCTGAGAATGGGAATAATAAGGAAGACTTTTGTCCCAGAGCATTAGGCAAAGTGTTGAGGAAAGGGCTCTATTATGTTTTGGCTCAAGTGTGAATGGCATATTTGAATAGAAATCTGAGCCAGGTATTTCGACTACAGTGAGATTATATTCTCCCCTGAATTCCTTGTGCAGACTGGCCGCTGAAACTGTCATCTTTGCCTTACTGACTTGACATGGAAATCTACTCAGGCCTCTGGAGAGCATTCATGCATATTAGTGACTTGATATCAGCCAGCAGCAGTTTTAATTTCTTGGAGTGAATCAAAATGTCTTTCTTCATGCGAGCAGCATTACCCATCCTAACCTGTCGATGTCGCATGGTTAGGAAGTGTTAGGGCTTAGATTAGAACCCAGTTTTGAGCCATTCCAAAGGCTGTGTTTCTTCTCCCCCGTCTACCATGCTGGTTACATATAATTCCCCAGAAAAGATAGTCCCTATATCAGGGTTCACAGTTTGTCTCTCATTGACACCATGGCTTTGTTAGTGCTAGGTATTGTTTTAGCCTGTGCAAAATGTCTAAAGGTGTTTTTGTTCTATGAGGTCCATACAGCTTCGTCTTTGCTTCTAGCATGACCAGAACAAAATTTTGCTGGGGTTGGGCGTGGTAGCTCATGCCTGTAATTCTAACTCCAAGGCCAAGGTAGGCAGACTGCTTGAACCAAGGAGTTCAAGATCAGTCTGGGCAACATTGCAAAATCTCATCTCTACAAAAAAAAAAAAAAATAGTTGGGCATGATGGCATGCACTCGTAGTTCTAGATTAGGAAGCTAAGGTGGAAGATCATCTGAGCCCAGGAGGTTGAGGCTGCTATGAGCCGCCATTGTCATGATTGTGCCACTGCACTCCAGCCTAGGCAACAGAGTGAGACCCTGACTCAGGAAAATACCCCAAAAACAAAAAACAAAAGCAAAACAAAAAACTTTGTTTTCGCGAAATAAACCATGGAGTTGAAGGCAATTTGCCATAAAATCTTGCCTTTATTTTTGAGGGTCCAGAAAGAGCAAGCATTGTGTATGTGTTATAATAGCCAATAATAATAATTAAAAAGAATACTTAATTAGCCCTTTCTAGTCTATAGGGCACAGTGATCCATACATGCTTTTAATGAATGATAGTTCTACTTGGCATTTCCCTTGTACATTTATTTATTTCACATTAGCTATTTAAAAATATTTAGGCATATTATTGCTAGCTTGACCTCCCCTAAAATAGACTGAAAAGTTGAGAGGCTTACATTGTGCCTTATTATCTTGTGTGTCATTCACACTGCCTTACATATAGTAAGTGTTTAATGAATAACTGTGAATTTTCTTTGCATTACCTATAATGAGGTTGCTTAAACTTAAATGTATAATGCTGGAGTAAAATGCTAAGTATCTTGCAAAGTTGTAAGAGAACATATTATAAACATTATTTTGAAATGGCTCAGCCTGTAATCCTAGCACTTTGTGAGGCTGAGGCGAGTGGATTGCCTGAGCCCACGGGTTCGAGGACAGCCTGGGCAACTTGGCGAGACCTCGTCTCTACAATAAAATAAAAAATAGCCGGGCATGGTAGTGCATGTCTTGGAAGGGGCTGGGTGTCTGTGAGCCTGGGCGACGGAGTGAGACTCCAGCTAAAAAAAAAAAAAAAAAAAAATATATATATATATATATATATGTATATATATATATATTTCTGATATTTGGTTGCAAGGCTTTTTGTTGTTACTTTTTTGAAATATTTCTGGTAAAATACAAATGATATCTGCCAATTCAGCCATTTTCAGTGTAGAATTCAGTGGCATTAATTACATTTGCTATGTTGTGGGCGCCCTTCGCCACTGTCTAGTTCCAAGTGCTTTCATCACCCCAAACAGAAACTCTGTGCCCAGTCAGCCCTGACTTGCCATTCCTTGCTTTTCCCAGCTCTGACTCTCTTGCCATTTTCAACACTTAAAATAATCCCAACCTAAAGGAGCTATTTTAAATGTAGGTATGATATCAGATCCTCTTTGCCCCTAGCCCAGGGAGTTAGGGACAAGTGCATTTATTTTGTCATTGCGCATGTTAATGGTACTGAAATGAGAAAAAAAATCAAATCAAAAACTGAACTGTGCTTTCGTATGACACTTCTTCATCCTCAGAATACTTTAAATATGTTAATTATACAGTCATCACAACTCTGAACTATTTGGCACCTTAATAATATTTTTCATCTTTAAAAATGAAGTACTATTAACATTAATTAACTAATTTTAAAAGCTCTTCTGTGAGGCAATAAAAATGAAATGTGTACATTTTCTTTTTCCTTATCTCAAACTGTGTCCATTGCACACAATTTTAATTACATTGGATGTTTGAGAACTGTCTGAATCAGGGTAGACTAGGGTTTTCTCCAGTTTTTAGTACTTTATTTGTTTGGATCTGTTAATTCTTAAATATCTTATGTCAAGTAGCACTTTTAAATTTATGCTTCCTACAAAGTTTGTAAAGATTCAATCGCTTTCCAAAGCAATATGGAAGGTATGGATGGTAATGCTGAAGAGTGTATCCACAGACTATGTGCTTAGGGCTCTGTAAAGATGCCATGGATTTCCTGTCCCTGGAAATATGTCAGTGTGTCCACAGGCCAATTCTGCATGGATGTTTTATAGAAGGTTTATGAATAGCAATGATTGGTCGGGTTCGGTGTGACTCTGAGGATTTTTCTCACTCTCAGTTATCAACCTTTTAATAGCTTTCAAGTTTTTCCTGTCACTGAAGACTAAAAATGTCATGTAATTTTGTGTATTCATTAAAGAAAGCGAGGAAGAGGAAGAGGGAGAGAAAGAGAGAAAGGGAAATTGACTTTGGGGTGATGAGTTTTTCTTCCTTCAAGAGCATGCTGTGCACTTTCCTGCCTCTTTTGTGCTGTCTGTGCAAGTGTGCCCTCTACCTTCACAACTTTCGCCCATCTCCAAGACTCCTTGCAAACGCTGACTTCTTCCTTAAGGCTTTCTTGATTCTTCTTTAAGAGGCAGTATCTGTTCCTCCATTGATTCCCAGCAGAGTCTATTTTTTAAAATTTTTGTTCTCTCTATGCCAGCCAGATCACACTTTGGCTTTTATTACAGCTATCTGTGTACCTTTACTGTCTCTTCTGATAGATTTAAGTGTTTTGAAGGAAGAGTCTGGGCTTTATTTTGGTGTCTTTAGCACCACTCACATTACCTAGGAACTGATCTTGAATTTGATCGAGAAGCTTGAAGATATTAGGTAGCTATTGTATGACTATGGAGGCAAAATGGAGCCATTTGAACATTTGAAGACCTGTGATCAGAGTGCTAGGATGTGACAAAGCCAGAGCTGAAAGTGATTCCCAGCAGAGGTGACTAAAAATGAACATGGATATTCAGAGTCTCAAAAGGCTTCATTGGAAGGAGTCAGTATTCTTGAAGCCATTACATTTTTCTATATGAAAAGTAAACTTTTCCTCTTTAGAAAATACCATGAAGTCAAAAGCTAAACTACATAAGGAAGAAAATATTTGTAACACAAATACATTGTTTTTTAATTTACAGAAATCTTATAAATCATCAGTGCAAAGATAAATAAAAAGAAAGGCAAATAAAACAAATAGGATTCACAGAGAAGAATACAAATCTCCAAAAGACATCAGGAAATATATCCATATCATTCCTAATTTTAAAAATGCAAATAATAAACAATGAGTTTTTCCCCTTTAAATCAGATTGATAATGTCTAAACTTAATTAGTTCAGATTATGGGTTTATTTTATAGTATCATTCCTGCAGATTACTGTATTTTAAGATTACTGTATTTAATGTAAATATAGAAGCATAAAAGCAGTAATGCTTTTTAATAGGGTCAGTGTACAAGTTGGTGCAGCTTTTTGGAAAGGGGTTTTTGCTCTTTCTACTAAAATTAAATCTGCATACATGAAAAAATTTTTATTTCAAAGATGTGAAGTACAATTCAGAATTAGGTAGATAAGTGGTCATTGTACAGATAACGTTTGGGCCTCCCTTTGGTTCCCACTTTGCCTGGTTTGAGATCAGCTACCTTTATTAATGTAATGTGCCCCCCACCCCCAGAAGTTTCCAGCTACTACCAATCCCTTTCTTATAGTATTATGGTAAATGTTCAGCGTCCGCTTATGAGTGAGAACATATGGTACTCGTTTTTTTGTTTCTGTGATAGATTACGGAGTATTATAGATTCTATATCTATCCAAGTTGTTGTGGAGTTCATAATTTTGTCCTTCTTTGTGGCTGCATAATACTCCATCAGGTATGTGGACCACATTTAAAAAAATCCAGTCTACTTTCGATGGGCAGCATGGTTGGGTCCATGTTTCTGCTATTGTGAATAATACTGTGATAAACATGCGCATGCAGGTGTCTTTTTTTAACCATCATTTTGACAGCTAGGGATCTCTGATAAATATATATATACATAAATATGTATGTATATATATATATTTGTCATATATATATATTTTTTTTTCTGGACCTTGGTCAGAAAGACTTGGGCCCCCACAAGCAGCGCCAGGAAGTGGGTCTTCTGTACGCCACAGGTCCCATGCCCCACCATGGGGGACAAATATATTAATGAGTAAAAAATAGTAGAAACAAATGCAATGTTCATCCATAGAGGTTAGTTGATTAAGTTGTGCTTCAGCCATAGAATGGAAAATGACACAGCTGTGAAAATGATAAGGCAGAGCTGAATGCACTGAAGGGTAGGAGTTTCGAGGTATTATGTTAAGTGAAAAAACAGTCAGGGTAAGAGAGAGAATAAGGTAGAATGTGATGCTTTTTGTACAAAAATAATAAGATTTTAGAATGGGAAACAAAATGGAAGGGAAATAGGAGAACAGGACAGTGAATTAGTAGCAAGGATGAGGCTCAAGCTTTAAACTGAACCCCAAATGATGTTTTTAACAGACCGCATGAGAAGGTGAGCAGAGATGGGAGGTTACAGGCTTATTTTACAAGATCCTTCTTGCAGATAGTTGATTACCATATTTATTTTTTCAACAATAGGAAGAAGAAGATGAAAGGCCTTATGAAGATATTGAAAGAAAGGTTTGTATGAACACACACTGTAGTTTTGTGCTTTCTATTTTGAAGACATACCTAACAAGACAATCTGTGGATCCCCAAATCTTGTCACGTGCTTTTTAGGAATATCATTTCTGCACCCCGTCATATACCATAGCTCTGTTCCCCAGATTTGGAAAAACAAACTCGGAGGAAAAGAAAAATTATTAAGGCATCTTGAATAGGTGGATGGATTCACTGTTAAGGCAAATAAAAACCAGGAGAGTGAAAACTGCTTTAGGAGTATATTGGGGGCCTTCCTCTATAAATTATCTTCTATCTAGCACCTGGAGTCACTCACTTAGGTTTTCCAGGCAGTCATAAAAGCTGCACCTTCAGACTCAGTCATTACGCTAAGGATGAATGTGCTGGTGTGGTGAGGGTGCAGGAGGCGGTTGAACTCTTCGGCAGCCGTGGGCTCATGGACCCCTGGGTAAAGCCCACGCTCTAGCCGGGCTGCTGACCCTACCTGGCAGCTAAGCACTGCTCTCCCTGCTGCTCAGCTAAGCAGGATCAGGTTCTCATCCTTATTTGTTAAATGACTGAGTGATGATAGTGATTTTTGTCTGCATCTATGAAATTTTATTTACTTAGTCCTTAGTTCACTTAGACTCACTTCACTTCATAATAAATGTGAGTCATAAATGATATTTGGGAAGGCTGCCTAATCAAAGCCAGCATGTGGGAGCCACTGGGGATTTGATGTTGGCTTGACCTAGAGTTGAATGCTCCATCCCTTTACCAGTTGTAAGGCTTTGGGGCCATGTCTTAAAATCTCAGAGCGGCCACTTCCTCCTCTAAAGTTTGTTTGTTCGGTTGTTTATTTATAAACAAATCAACCCCTAGGGTTAGGGAGACTATGTATAGAGTATGCTCAGTGTTGCAGCTTTTATTTTTATTCTTAGAAGTAACTGACTTGCAGAAGAATCCTGATAATATCATAGGAGAGAGGCGCATGGGGAGCTGCCTTTCTGTCTGTGTGTGAGTTCTTTCCTACAGCTGTGCAAGGGCCACAGGGAAGAGCACTGAATTCCTGTTTTAGCTCTTCCATTAACTTGCCAGGAATCCTTTGTTAATTCAACCAACAATTATTTTTATGTGTTTTTAAATGGAATTTTCTTCTATGATATCTCATGTTAGTTTTAAAATTAAGAATATTTTGTCAAATTGTAAACAATTTATGTTTATTGTAGACTTATTAGAAAATACAAGTACAAAAAAAGAGAAAGGAAAAGCACTGAATTTCTCTGCTCAGAATCTGTTTTTACTTTTGTGTATGTTCTTCAAGACTGTTTTTCATTTTTAACTTATTTTTCATGTAGTGTATAAAAGGGTCTGAACCTATAATAGAAAACTCTATGTGAAGAAATATGAATCAATATTGAGGATATTTTCAACATTTTAAGCTTTTTTCTTAGTATACTTCAGAATGTTGATTTTATTTATTTGAAATAGTTGTAAACATTTTAGAGCAGAGCTGCCATTCCCTTTCAAAACAGGAACAATGAAATAGCACATGAATCATGTACTTATGAAGATTTCTTCCAGAGCCACAAAGGTTGCTTCTTGGGTATCTGTCCTGACCATTTAATCTCAAATTGGAATTTTAAAAGGATGTTTTATTTATTTTTTTTACTTGAACAAATATTACATTTGATTTTTTATTGGGTATATTTTTGTGATTATAGTGAAAAACTAAGAGAGACTTATGAAGAAGAAAAGTAAACAGGTGGAATACTAGACCCACTAAGAGAGTAAAAATGCAAACCACAATTGTGATCATGAATCTAGATGCTGAATTTTTCTACTTCCCTCCTCTATTGGACTGAGAGCAACTCCCTGGAACGTAACACTCACAAAGTACATTGGCAATACACTGGCAGTTTGGGTTTTCTTGTTTTTAGTTTTTGCATTACAGGATATAATATGAACATATTGTTCACTTCTGATACACAGGCATAGACACAGGTTGCCATAGTGACAAGCTCCGGGTGCAAAGTGTGTAAGAAGATGAAAAGATAATTGTGACATTTTTCCCCAAAGGCTTCAATAATTAAGTAATTTTGATCAATAATAAGTGTGGTATTAGTAAAAAAAAAAGTACCTAGCATAAGGTTTTTAGTATTTATAGTCATCAATTTATGGAATGGTCTATTACCATTTAGTATCAGAAAGGTGCATTTTGTTAAGTTTTATGCAATGCTCTGTATGATTGTATGAAGGAAACTTCTCTTCAAATGCATCTTGGAGGCAACATTCAAAACTTATTGAACATCATGTGTTAAATGTTTTTAGTGTGATGGAAAAATAGCAAATTTTATTTGTCTTTGAAGCGTTTATATTTTATCCCATTGGAGAAACAAGAGTGAACAATTACCAAGCAATACACAAAACTCTATGTGAAATGCCAGAAGTCCTAATTTCTAGAATTCCCTTTGAACTGGAGGATTGGCTCTATGCTTCTCTTGAAGAAATGACTTACAGAATAGTGCCAATTCTCATATTTACTCAGCTTGTATTTATGCGATGCTTATTCATATTTATATTTCTGACATGATATCTAACTCTTTTTCCTGTGCTGTATTTCTAGTTGTTTCTCCCAAGAAATAATTACCCATTCTGGTCATTTCTTCATGCTCTGTTCTTTTAGCAATTATGCATTCTATTGTAATCATGTTGTTTTCAAACACTCTGCCTTTTTCCAATAATCCTCAAGTTATTTTGTGTGTGCGTTCAAGTTTTTAATAACTCCCTATTGAATAGTTAATTTTTCCTAATAAATGGTCAGTTCTTTATGTATGGAGCACATCTCCTCCTTCCCTGTCAAGGAGCATTACTTGTTCAAGCAATTCTTAACTAACTAAACCTAGGCATGCTAGGATTAAGATTTGGCACGAGAAAGAGATCTGGTCTTCTCATAGCTCTTAGTCTTCAATGTTTCATGTTGTTGAAAACTGGGAAATTTCAAAACACAATTTTGCTTTGGGTAGAGTCATAATGACAAGAAAATGAAAAAGGAAATAGAATAATGTGGGTCATTTTGGTACAGTAGTTATCAAACAGGAGTTATGTATCATTGAATAGTGTTATATGCTCTTGCTTGCTTACTTTCTTAAAAAATGAGTCATGTAATTTTGCTTTTTAATTTTCTTGTCTTTACGACTCTACCTAAAATCATAGTGTACTTAGAAATTCAATGATAATTGTAATCTAATCAAACTGATGAAGGGTGTTTAAAGGGAGGGACACTTCCCACTGGTGCATCTCATGCTTTGAGTGGTCTGTGGAAGCTGGGAGACAGTGTACCCTCTGCCTGTGTTTACCCAGAGAGCCCCAGACAAGACCAGGTGGAAAAAAAAGTGAGTAGTTGATATGCTACAGCTATAAGATGAATGATAAAACAGTACAATCTTTTTAAATGATCAAAGTAGTGGTTTACATCAATTAACATAAATAATATTTAAATGATTTAACATGCTTAATAAATGCTAAGCTTAGAACATTAGCCGTTTTCCATCGCCTGCAGCTACTGATGAAAACACCATTTAAGCATCTTACAGAAGTAAAATACACACACAAATCCATAACAGCAATTTGCTCTTGTTGCATGCTTTATCAGTTAATCAGCAGAGGGTTTTCATTTAATTAACATTGCCAGAAATGCCAATAAAACCAGGATTAAAAAAAAATCTAGCCTTGTCTCTGACTCAGGATTTTTGTGACAAAATAAAAATGGCATTGATTCTTTAATTGATTTTTTAAAATTCATGGCCTGCCTAGTAACTTTACTATTTTTTTCCTCTCTATTATCTTGATACCACTCAGTCACTACAGCTAAGTATTTTATTGCTTCCCTAAGAGACAAGGTTGATATTGATCGACACTGGAGTCTCAAAAGCTAAGTGTAAGGTCATCAATAATGCTAAGTGGGATCATAGTGAACTAAATATTAAATAATGAAACTTTTAGAAAGTTATATGATTCTATAAATATAAAGCTTGGCTTCCTCTATACATAGGAGATTCATTTGAAGTCAAGTAAAAAGAGAAAGATTTTCACTTAAAAATGGAAAAGATACTTTATCGCTGATGCAGTTACAGATATATATTCTGAGCAATGCTCTTCATTAATGAAACACAAGTTATTGAACTGATGTTATATAATAGAACAGATGTGGATGAACCCATCTGTCTTTTCATAGAGTGGGCTCCATGGAAGCAGTTTTGTTATATTCTTGACAATTTTAGAAATCATGGCTAGGGACCTGAAAAAGGAGATGAAACGGGGAAGTAGGAAGTGAAAAAAGACCTGCAATGCAGGCCAGTCTCATCACCTTGCCTTCCATCTTGGATGCCTCCGTACTTTGCTTCAGGTTTCTAGGCCAAAGACTCAAATTCTCATCCCCTTTTCCATTCTCCAGTGGACTTGGATTTCCTTCCCAGCAACCAGGGGGCCTGATGGTCTTCACATCTGTCTAGCTCTGTGCTTGTTCGCAGCAGCCAGGGCTCCATTCCAAGGCCAGGCCAGTGGCACTTCCTCCTTTTTCCTTCAGCAGAACACGTTACTTTCCAAGCTGTTGCCTCCGGGCAAAGTGCAGAATCAAGGCAGCGCTCTTATGACAGGCTGCCACAAGGCTCTCTCTGCCCCTCAGATATATTCTCATTTGTTTGTTGACCTTGACAGTAAAAGGGAAAGGAGGTAAGAGTAAGCCAGGTACTCAGGTAGGCACCCTACTCCTCAGTAGCCTTTAGCTGGCCATTCATTTATTAGTTCATTTTCTCATTCACCAGTTATTCACAATATTATCGGTTACAAAAAATTCATTTTAACCAGATGCACAAAATTTTTACTTCAGGCCATCTGCTAGGACAAAGACAAAAAATAGCAGTGGGATTTTGCTGTGAACAAACTCTTAATTAAAAGTGTCAGCATAGGTCCTCCCCATGGGGTGAGAGTAGATTAAACTATTTTGTAGAACGTGATGCCCAACTTGGAATGCCGAAGCAGCAAGAATGGGGCCCATAGAAAAGAGAAACGATCCTTCTTAGTTCAGCTGGATGGTTGTGTCTGAGCTGTGAATCTAGCCCTTGGTATATGGGGTGTCATAATCCATTTCTGTTCTTGATGAGTGGTCATCTGTTGGTCTCAGGTTGACAGGTTTTTATTAAAGTATGACGATATAATGCACAAACCATTGTAGTCACAAAAAGAAGGCATGTTATTTGTGTTTACTTGGTTTTCCACATGCTTTACTGAGATACTATCTGTAACTTTTAAAACATACAGATTATTTTAAATTGTAAGAATATATGTGGTCAATTTGCAATGTAAGGCACCAAACAACCTGAAGTTGAGATTTGTGTAACATAGGTATGGTCATAAATAACATTTTTGGACACAGAAAGTAACATTTAAAATTTTCATTGCTGGGAAGGATTGATGAGGAATCTTTATTGGCTGCCTGCACCACACTCTATGAAGGTACTTTTAGGTGAATTTATTACTTGGTTGCTCTAAATTGACAGCCATATTTGGGAGGAAAAAATATCTTCTCCCACGAGTAGTTTAGAAGAAAGAAAATCAGAAATGTGAAGAGGAAAGGGGCTTGAAAGTCCACGGGCACTTTGAATTGACAAATGAGATTGCTCGCGAGCTGTTTTTTTGTTTGTTCCACATATCTTCTGTGAACCTGGCAGCTTTTCCCCAAGAGAAAGCCAAGATGAGAAATAGCAAGGGAGTTGGAACTCAGAACTGAGGTTTGCTGTTCAGACTGCATGGAGATTTCATCCATGAAGCCATATAATATCCATTCAAGGCAAGACATTTGTTTCTTGTTTGCTCATCTTCAGGGTTAGTCTATGTTGACATTTGAAGAAGAGGGTTCCATGGCAGTGCAAAAGAGAGTTCTATAAATAAAATTCACATTCTCTGCTTGTAGATAGAATAAAGAGAAACAGACAAGCTTTTTAAAAAGTTGTAATATACCAAAAAGCAAATTTATACCTTGATTTACACTCAGGAATACATTTCACAGATGGGTAAATTTTGGAGGTACAGAATGCATATGACTTGAGCAAGCCTGTGTATACTTGGGGTTTGGTGAAAATACCTCGAAGTGTCCTTCAGTTCATTTTCTCCATCTGAAACCGGTGCAGCATTCTTTCAACTTGACTTTGTCACTGCTATCCAAACATGTGTCACATCCTCTGTGCACCTGCAGCTGACAAATGAGCCTGGGAAAGATGGGTTGGCTCCCTGGGTTTCTGCAGTTTATCAACAGAATGCCCTGGGTCTATGGGATCTTAAAATTCTGAGCCAAAAGCACTGCTAGAAATTATTCTTCTCCATTATTCTGTTGTATGACTGGGGAGGAGATGGTAGCATCTATTTGCTAATCTCAGTTGTGTAATTTAAAAGTTTTGGGTCGGCCAGGCATGGTGGCTCAGTCTGTAATCCCAGCACTTTGGGAGGCCGAGGCGAGAGGATTGCCTGAGTCCGGGGGTTTGAGACCAGCCTGGGCAACTTGGTGAGACCTCGTCTCATCTCTACAATAAATCACAAAAACTGGCCGGGCATGGTGGCGTGCATCTGTAGTTCCACTTACTTGGAAGGCTGAAGCAGAAGGATTGCCGCAGCCCAGCAGGTCGAGACTACAGTGGCTGTGAGCATGCCACTGCGCTCCAGCCTGGGTGACAAGAGTGAGACTCCAACTCAAAAAAAAGAAAAATAAATAAAGATTTGGGGTAATTTCCATATTACAACAGAAATATTTTAAACCAATTCCAAATATACAGTGAGGGTGTCTTCTGTGTTCAATGCCTATTCAGGTGTGCTAACTCTGTGCCAGCTTCAGACACAGTGACTTGCAGCAAGAAATAGACCCAGTCAGCCAATCTGCTGCTCTTGGTGTTCTTAGAGTCAAGTGGCTGTGCGGAAAGGTTGTGGGTATGGGGAGTGGAGGCTGGGAAATGGGAAAGGGACTTAGAGGATATTTTTAATGCATGCTTCTATTTGTGTCTGTGATATATAATAATATGCAATTAACGATCAAAAATAGATTTTAGAAATGAAAACAAAAATGCCTGAAACTGGTGATTTCTTTTTCTAATGAAAAGAATCAAATCCTAGTTCAGAAATTCTTCCTGTAAATGGTGAACTTGGAATTTGTGGCTACATTTATTTTAAGTCTTGGAGGTTTGATATAAATAGAATATATAATAGGCTCATGATACAATTGTTTAATCTAATACACAAGCATCATCTTTTTTATAATCTACTAGATGAATTTAATGGCACTCTATTAAATTTGATAAACAGTTTAGAGTAGTGATTCTCAGACATTATTTTTAAGACTCCTTTGAACTTGAAAATATTATTGAGGGACCTAAAGAGCTATCATTAATGTGGGTTATAAGTAATTACTACATTAAGAATTAAAGTTGGGAAATTTAAAAACATTTACTTATTGATTCATTTAAAACTAACTATAATAAATCATTACATGTTATAAATAAGTTGTTATAAAAATGATTCTATTTTCTAAAACAAAAAAATCAGTGAGTAGAGAAGCATTGTTTTACCTTTTGGCAAATCTATTCGTTTGGTTAAATAGAAGATAGATGGGTTCTCATAGCTTCTTCACATTAGTTTGTTGCTATATGCTATTTTGGTTGAAGTAGGTGAAGAAAATACAGTCTCACATAAACATGTATTTGATAAAGAGAAAATGTTTTAATAGCCTTTTCAAAGAACTATGGGTATTCTTTGGTACTGCACCAAAACTTGGTAAGTGATAGTTTCTTAAAGGTTAGTTGCAATATGGAGTCAGAAACCATATCAGTGAACTTATTATTCTCCATTATGTTAAATTTCATTGTTATATTATGCACTCTGAATTTTTACCCATGCATGATTTTGCAACATGATGCACTGGGCATTCGGAAAATATTGGTTCAATGGGTTATGCAAATATTGACACATTTAATTATATGACATTTAAAAAAAATCACATGCACAAATATTTCCATCAATATCTTAGAAAAGACTTTTAGTATTGGGAAGCTGTCAAACACATATGCATGCTTTGCAAATTCTAATTTTTTTAATGTTCAAATTTTATTATTGGACCCAAACACTGCCAGTTGTTTTCATTGAAGTTATAGCCTCATTTTGCTCAAGAAAATGTCTGCCAACTCCCCAAGGATGAGTAACTATAGTATGTCTGTTATTTATTCTTTCAAGTAAACTAGTGTTCTATGAAACAAGCAGCTAGTTCAGCTTACAGCTTGCACAATCACATAAGTACTTTTTCTTGAGACAATCGTGGTCTTTTGAATACTTCTTGTTTCCTAACCCAGGATGTTAAAAGTCATGTACTCAAGGTCACTGTTTAATAACACTAATAATTTTCATTCCTTCATCGAGTACATTTTAAGTGGCACTGGCATTTTCTTAAAAATTGCGAGTGTATTGTAGTGAGGGATCTGAGGGTGATGAGTGCAGCTGGGTGTCACGGCTTTTGATCTGTCCTCAGGCACCAGCAACTTTACTCACCATTGTTTTTGCACCATTAGTGCAAATGCCACACAGGAACACGGCAAGCAAGTCTTAGCACTATTATGAAAGTAGGTTTTACCTCACTGGGAGTCTATGGACTCCCAGTGGTACACAGACCACTTTTTGGGAAGTCATGTATTAGACAAGGATGGTGATGATGCTATGTACACTTCCAGTATCAAACAGTCCAATTTCAACAAAAGAGCCTGCCTCATACCACAGCTCATGTAAGTTGAAGGGTGCAGGAAGCGACCAGAGGGGGTCTCCCGAAATGGCGCTGACACACCAGACAACAAAGGCCCTAGGTCCCGGTTTCTGTGATCACAATTCCCTGTACGCCCGAATTTCAAACCTTCCCGCCCGCGAATTTCAAACCTGCAAGCCTCCAATCCAGAGCCAGCTTTGTTATGCGTCCAATAGGACTATAACACGGCGTTGGCCCCACCCTGCTCCCATGCAGCTCCACCAATAGGAACATAGCATGGCCCCTTCCGGCCCCTGTCAGGCTAATAAATACAGCCCTCTCCCCACAACTCTCTCTCCCTCTCTGCAGCTCTCTCCCCGCCTCTCTCCCACTTCCTCTCTCTGTCTTACTCTCTCTCTCTCTCTCTTCCTTTTTTCCCCGTTACAGATCCCCTCTGTAACAGCTGCTTTAATAAATCTCTTGGTCCTGGCCGGTGCAGAGTCATTACTGGCGCCGAACTTCTTTCATAAGTAGGGATTTCTCAAGCCTCTGTTGATGTACTGGAGTATCAGGTCAAGAACAGAGCAGAGGTGGAGAGGTCTGTGCTGCTCCCTGACTGAGTAAACTACGTCCGTCCCCTCTCAAAAGCTGTGACTTTCTCATTTCTACCATGTGGGTGACAGAATCCTGGGGGGCTGTTGTAAGGGGCAGATAAGATGATTCATGAAGCATTCTGGGTACATAAGAACTCAGTAATCACTAGCTATTGTTATTATTTCCACAAATAAATAAAAAAATATTAGAAGTTAGAACATATTAATGTTTATGAATCAGAAATTAACAAAATCATCTCTAAAATCATAACATATCAGTAGAAAAATGAAAGTTGTATTTATATGCTTAGGACAAAAAGGATCAAATTCCCTGTGGAGAGCTGTATTCACTGAGCATTGGAGTCTTGGCCTGGTTACTCAAGCCCTGGAGCCCAGGCACCGAGCTGGGGCTTGCAGGCTCCCTGTTGGCTGGTTATTTGGCGTCTGTGCAGGGAGCTCACAGGCTTCTCCTGATACTGAACTGAAACCTCTCCCTGCAACATGTATGTGCTGACCCAGCTCTGCTTGGTGCATCTCCTTTTCTGATAATCTTTCTCTAGATGCCATCTGTCTCCTTCAGAATTCCCGTGTTCTCAGCCCTTGGGGCTGTCAGGACCTCCTTACAGGATCAACTGTCCTTGGAGACCCTCCCTGGAAGGTGCAGCATGAACTACTAGACTTCAGTAGAATTTTTCTTATCTCAGTATCCCCTGAAGTATTTCTAATTTCTTTTTTTATTTTTAATTTTAAATATGTGGGGCACAATTCAGTGTTAGGTATACGAATGTTCATTTTGCAGGTACCCTTGTTGATGAGGTGTGTCTCCCCTCCGTTGGCAGTTTCCCCACTACTGCCAGTCTTTTTTTATAGTATTACAATAGCTGTTCGAGGTTCACTTATGAGTGAGAACATGTGATACTCGGTTCTTTGTTTCTGTGATAGATCATTCAATATTATAGCCTCTAAGTCCATTCAAGTTGCTGCAGAGTTCATAATTTTGTTCTTCTTTATGGCTGTGTAATATTCCATTGTGTGTATGTATCACATTTAAAAAAAATCCAGGCCTCTACATTGGGCAGCATGGTTGGTTCCATGTTTTGGCTATTGTAAATAATGCTGTAATAAACATGAATGTGCAGGTATCGTTTTAATAGAGTGATTTGACTTCCTCTGGGTATATTCTCAGTAGGGAGATTGCAAGGTCATATGGGATGTTGATTTTTAGATCTTTTAGGAATTGCCACACTGTTTTCCACAGAGACTGTACTAGTTTACGCTCCCACCAATGGTGTAGAAGTGTTCCCTTTTTGCCACATCCTCCCCAGCATCTGTTGTTTTTTGAGTTATTGATGATGGCCATCTGACTTGATGGATATGCTGTCTGAGATCAGCTCAAAAGAAATCCTGTGGGAAAGATGCTATTTGCTTCTCCCTCCCTGACCAGATCTATGGAGATAAAATGAGTGTGGTTTCCACTTCATAAAGTCATGCTTAGTTTTCCTCAAGCATTTGATATTACTCAAAGTGTTTCAGTCACATCCCTTGGGTGCCATGACTTAACCTAGATTTAATCTGTGCATTCTAGGTCTCACCTTTCCTACTCCTTTCCAAATGGACTGCTATCATGTCATCCCATTAATCTATCTTTAGCCAACCCTAGTGTTTCTAGAAATGAATGAAGCTTGTCCTACAGTGACTTCTGGGATGAAAATCAGATAGTCTTTAAATGCAAACTATAGCTGTGGCAGTTTCAGCCTTGGAAGGAATTCTAGAATGAGCACTTGTTCAACATTCCAGGTGCTGTTAACTTTTGTCAGACAGCTTTTTTAGACCCCCCAAAAAAGGGAATTTTCCTTTTGTCTTGATTCGTGCAGTCTGTTATAGCAGAATACCATATACTGGTAGGCTCATACACAACAGAAATTTGTCCCTCATAGTTCTGGAGGCTGGGAAGTGCAAAATCAGGTTGCTGCTGGTAGGTTCAATGTCTGGTGAGGTCTTGTCTCCTCACTGATAGACTGTGCCTTCTTAATGTGAGGGAAAGGGAAAAATGAGCTCTCTGGGATCCCTTTTAATAAGAGCATTAATACCATTCATGAGGATGTTCCTCATTATTTCATCACCTCCCAAAGGCCCGGCCTCCTAATATTATCATGTTAAGGGTTAGAACTTTGACACATGAGTTTTGGGGAGTCACAGACATTTAGGTCACAGCATCATTATTTTCTAAATTTCTTCATTTCTCAGCTCTTAAGGGCCCCTGTGTCTGTATCTACTCTTTGCCTTGTCAGTGTCAGAAATCTTCCCCTTTTTCTTGGAACTTGCAAGCTTCTCTCCAGTAAAAAGCATCCTCTGCTTCGAAAAACTGTTTCTGGTCCTTCCAGCCTATATGTCTGCTACCTCATTATCTCACCTATATTCACTTCTTAACCTAAAATATTTATTGTCGTCTGTCTTTTGACTACTTCCAGGTAAAGACTGCCACAGTTGTTTTTCATGTCAGGTTTTCCATGCCCATAATCGATATACAATGATTCCCCTTTCTCCCTGCCTGTTCTCTTATTAGACCCTTAAGGTATGACACTAGCCCTGACATTCTCACGTTGCTTTTCTTTCTCATAATCTGTCACCTTGCAAGATTAAATTCAGTGGTTACTTCTTCACTGACTCTATCCTTGAAAGCTGTGGGTTTTTTCCCCCCACTGCCTATCCGTCTCTCAGTCATAAATGCCTTTATTTTATCATGTGACACTCTTGATTCTCCTGTCAGCCTGTTGGCATCTTTGTCTTAGCCACACTCCTGAGCAGAGGTCTCATGTCTTTGTGTCCTTCTTGGTTTTCTTCTCCTTTGTTTCACTTCCTAGGTGAGTTTACCCATAAGACTCTGAAAACAATTTCGGTTGTCTTGACTGCTCACTCTTTTCCCATTTCTGTTTCCAGATGTCATTTCAGTCCCTCTTTAATTAAACCTCTGCTGCCTTTGACTCTTGCAGAACTTCTGTAGTGTGCAGAGTTTATGAACCCCTGCGTTTCCATTTTCAAGATGCTCTTCATCTCAAATAAAATGTCTGCAGCGCCACCAGTTATGTTCATCCTCACCTCTGCCTTCAGTGGCACCTTTGTTTTTCCTGGTGCCAAGGCCCTAGTGAGGCATGAGTCTTATCTTTAAGGCCTCTCTTTGCTGCACACCTGTTTCCAGTCAGCCATTCCATAAGTTCTTTTTTTCAGTGCCTCTGCTCAAAGTCCTCCCTCTGTCTTCTCAGTACCTCAACGCTGACTGATGTGATTCAGCGCCTGGTCACACTGTCCTGTCTCCTCTCACTCCAGTTGGGAGGGGTGGGATTGGCAGTTGAGGGAAACTGCCAGGGGAGGGAGGGGCACACCTCATCAACAAGGATACCTGCATAATGAACATTTGTGTACCTAACCCTGAATTGTACCCCACATCATTAAAAGTAAAAAAACCCCTACAAATTAAAGAAAAAGTGTCACTCTGGACTGTAAAGATTATAAAAAAAGAAAAGAACAGAACTGTATTTTCCTTTGTTCTTCCTTTGTGTCTAATATATTGAGGAACTATTTTTTATTCTATTTTATGCCTTGCTCATTATTTTATTTTCTGCTTTTGCTTTCCTGGTTTCTGATTCTTAAAAACTTCACTTTAAGGAAAACAGTCAATTCATGAAGGAAGGGCTTAGTAGAAATAGTTTTTGAAATATTTTCTTGTCATTCTCACACTTGCTTTTTCCAGGAGGTCATAATTATTATATTATTATCAATATTTACTGAATCTCATTATTTTCCAAGAATTTTGATTTAAAAGATCTCATTTCCTTTATCCTGTAGAAAAGGAGAAGCGTTTGCTTTTGAGTCATACATGATACATAAGTAAAAGCGATTCATTGTTATAATAGACTTTTAATTAATTGTTTTAGCACAATTTCAGATTGCTTCTACCTGGGCTGTACTTATAACTGAAGAAGTCTTTACAGCGACAGTTTTTTTTTTTTTTTTGAGTTGGAGTCTCACTTTGTCGCCCAGACTAGAGTGCAGTGGCCGCTCCTGGCCACTGCAGCCTCGACCTGCTGGGATCCGGCCATTCTTCTGCCTCCGCCATCCTTCCGCCCCAGGCTTCCGAGTAGCTGGAATTGCAGGCACGCGCTACCATGCCTGGTTGATTTTTAAAATTTTTTTGTAGAGATGAGGTCTCGCAAAGTTGCCCAGGCGGGTCTCGAACCCACAAGCTCAGGTAATCCACTCACCTCAGCCTCCCAAAGCGCAGGATTACAGGCTGAGCCACCGAGCCCGGCTTACAGTGAAAATTTTAACGCTGCCTTCTTTTATCCTCATTCTGGCCCATTAAAGAATTTTAATGTAGACTGAGGAATAGTCTCCCCTCTATTGAATTATTAGTGGCATTTCCTTTCTGGGTCTATTTTGACAAGACTAGATTGTTATTTATAGCTTAAATATTAAAGCAGGAGGTGAATGTGAACACTGATGTGTGTATGTAGAGTGTGGTGTTAACTTCTGTTTTTCCCTTATCGGTAACCTGGGTAACTGAAGATCAAGGAAGTCCCGTAATAGCCTCACCTAAGTGAAGTGTTGCCTATACCTAACCACAAGAAATCATGTTCAGAGTTGTTAACAAGTAACACGTATTCTCCCTGTTCACTCTCCAGACGGCATTTTGGTCAAGAGAAAGTGGGAGTTTGGGGCGGTTAACCAGGCATGGCATGCATAGGGTCCAAGTGGTCTATGATGACTTGGAGACAACCTGGCAAACTCTCCCAGGTTTTTCTAGGTATTGGCCAGGTTAAGTCAGACCCCTTGTGGTGGAGAAAAGATCAGAGCATGATTTATAATGAGGAAACATCCAGTAACTTTGTTTTAGCATCTCCATGCACAGTCATGTGGCTGAGATGGGTGCTTTTGAAGTCTTTCTTCAGTAGTAAATGAAGCAAAGTCAAAAGAGGTGCTTTATTAGTGTTGCCTTGTATCAGCTGCCAGTGACCCCTGAAAAGATGACAGTGAATAAATGGGTCAGCTCGTGCCTGTATTTCCAGTTCAGTGCTTCCGTGAAGTGTTTCAGAAAGTATTTTATGACATTTTAAAAGAAGTAATTAGGTTTGTGCAAATAAGCTTTCAGTGTTTAATTTTAGAGGTGGTGATTAGGACTTACAAATTGTTTACTACACATTTTGATGATGCTGTGTGCCAAACTGAATGGATGTAGTGAGAACAAATTGATAAAATGCAAATAACACCCATGTCTTACTCATCTGTCATTTTGAAGCAGTGATGTCTTGCAAACCTGAATTTTTCTTAAATGTGCTTAAGCCACATTTGCTTCATTTAAAAAAATCTGCTCCCTGATGAATCAGTTATGCACTTCAAATCGTGCTGCGTTGTTTTGATGTTTTCAGAGGTAACTGAGGTCTGAGGCTTTTGTTCCATTGCAAAATGGCTCTAGGCTGCTGTGCTTTTTGCACTCTCCTGTTTACCTTTACAGTTTTTTGGTCTTCTCTCCCTGTGGTTCTCCAGAGTCCCCACTGTTGCGCTTAGTGAATTTCTAGTGGTTTCCATCACATCGTTCTGAATGAGGCTTTTGCACTGCAGCAAGGAGGGAAACAGAGCACAGCTTGCTCGTTGCGTGAGTAGGCTCTAAGTGCAGGCTGAGGCTTCCCTATCGACAAAGTGCATGAACTTCAAAACACAGGTTGTGACGATCTCTTAGTTGCTTTCTTGCTGCTTGCTGTTTTCCAGATAAGTGATGTTTCCAGGCATTATGGTTTTTCAGGCGGGTGAGGTATTGGTTCAGAGCCCCCGGTGAATTCTCAGGCTGCGGATGATTGAAGTTGGGATACCTTGCACAGACTTTATTCTTCTCTGTAGGAAGAGTCACCTGACCCACCACTTCTTGGGCCATTTTATCTCCTTAAAAAAAAATTGAGCTGTAATGTGCATACAACAAGACTCATCCTTGTCAGTGTGTGGCTCTAGGAGTTTGGGGAATGCACAATCAGACAACTACCAGCATAGTCTAGGCATGGAACATCCACTGCCCTCCAAATTCCCTCGTGTCCTTCTGCAGTCACCTCTCTGTTCCCACCACAATGCTCTGGCAGCCACTGTTCTGTTTCTGTCTCTTGACTTTATTCTTTCTAGAATGCTATATGACTGGAAGTATGTAGTACCTGCCCTTCTGAGCCTGCCTGTCTCACTTACTATGGTACACTTGAAATTCACCCATCTCTGTGTTCCAGTGTTCATTTATCTTCATTGCTGAGTAGTGTTCCATTATGTGTTAATTCTTTAAATGCTTGGTAGAATTCACCAAGCATTTATTTTTTGTGGGATTTTTTTTTACTACTAATTCATTCTCTTTACTTGTTTAGTTTTGTTTATGTTTTCTATTTCTTCTTGAGTGAGTTTCTGTAGTTTGTGCCTTTCTTGTTTTTGTTTTTTGTTTTTTTTTTTGAGTCGGAGTCTCACTCTGTCGCCCAGACTGGAGTGCAGTGGCCACTCCTGGCCACCGCAGCCTCGACCTGGCGGGCTCCGGTGATCCTTCCGCCTCAGCCTTCCAAGTAGCTGGAACTACAGGCATGCGCTACCACGCCCAGCTGATTTTTTTTATTTATTGTGGAGATGAGGTCTTGCTGCCCAGGCGGGTCTCGAACCCGCAGGCTCAGTCAATCCACTCACCTCAGCCCCCCAAAGGCGCGGGATTACAGCTGAGCCACCGAGCCCGGCTCAGTTTGTGCCTTTCTAAGAATTTTTAAATTTTACAGAGGTTATCTGATTTGTTGGCAAATAATCGTTCATAATAGTCTTTATAATCCAGTTTATTTCTGTACAGTCCATAGTGTTATCCATTGTCCATCCCTGGTTTTATCAATTTGAGTGTTCTCTTTTTTTCTCTCTGGTCTGTCTAGCTAAAAGTGTGTCAATTTTATTGATCTTTAAAAAATGAACTATCGTTTCATTGATTTTTTTTCTACTTTTAAATTTCCAAATTTCATTTTTTCACTCTGATCATTAGTATTTTTTCCTTCTGCTTGTCTTGAATTTAGTTTGCTCTTTTTTTGTAGCTTCTTTTCTCTCTTTTTAAAAATTTTTTATTTTAAAGATGTGGGGTACAATGAAGTTACCCTTGTTGATGAGGTGTGCCCCTCCTCCTCCCCTAGCTGTTTCCCACTACTGCCAATCCTTTTCTTATAGTATCATGATAATTGTTCAAGATCCTCTTATGAGTGAGAACATGTGATACACAGTTCTTTGTTTCCGTGATAGATCTAAGGTAGACGGTTCAGTTACTGATTTGAGATCCCTCCTCCTTTTTAATGTGGCACTTATACATTTCCAACCACTATTTTAATTGAATCCTATACATTTTGCTATGTTTTAGTATTAATTCATCTAAAAGCATTTTCTACTTTTTCTGTGGTTTCTTTTCTGATCTATTTTTATTTAGGAGTGTGTTTTTAGCATTTGATATATTTGCAGATTTTCCACGTTCCTTCTATTATTGGTTTCTAGCATCATTCCATTCTGTTCAGAGAACATATGTCAGATTATTTCAGTTCTTTTAAAATTATTGAGACTTTTCTATGACCTAATATTTGGTCTATGCTGAATCATGTTCTATGTGTATTTGAGAAGGCTATGTATTCTGCTACTGTTGTGTGATGTGTCTTATAGATTTCTTTTATATCTGTTTGGTTTACATTGTTGTTCAAGTCTTCTATTTCTTTGTTGATCTTCTACCTAGTTGTAATATCCATTATTAAAAGTAGGGTATTGAAGTCTTACCTGTTATTGTTGAATTGTCTATTTCTTTCCTCAATTCTGTCAGTGTTTGCTTCATGTATTTTGGGACTCTGTTGCTAGGTTTTTGCATTTATGAGAGATTTTTCACAGGACATACAATTCTGTGTCGATATCTTTTTTCTTTCAGATAGTTAAAGATGTCGTTCTATTGTCTTCTGATTGTCATTTTGTCAAGTGAGAACATTGCTGTAATTCTTGTCTTTGTTTCTTTGTATATTATGTGTTCTTTTCCCACTAGCTTTCTTGAAGCTTTTCTGTTTGGTTTCCAGCAATTTGAATATTTTGTGTCTAAGTGTTTTAAAATTTCTTCTTTATTTCCATCCTTTTCTCTGCTTCCTTCTATTTTTCTGTTTATTCTGCTTGGTGTCCTCAGAGCTTTTTAGTTCTGTGATTTGATGTCTTTCATTGTTTCTCAAAAATTTTCCCAGTCATTATCTCTTCAAATACTTCTGCTTCCTTAGTCTCTATTTGCTGACTGAGACTCAATTGCATGTATGTTAGACATTTAAGATGGATTCACAGCTCTTGGATACTCTCTTCCCTCCCTTATCTCAGTTTTTTCTTTTTCTCTGTCTTTTCATTTGGGTAAATTCTGTTGACCTGTCTTTAAGTTCGTGGATTTATTTTTCTTGATGTTGCTTATTTTACTGATAAGCCTATCTAATATCTGCTACCATTAAAAAAAAAAAGCTTTTACATTTCCATTTGATTTTTTCTTGTAGTTTACTCTTTCTGGTCAAATATGTCATCTGCCAAAGCATGATATTCACCTTTTCCACTAGAGTAGGACTTGGCAAACCTTTCCATACAGAGAGATAGTAAATATTTTTGGCTGTGGACCCTCTGGTCTCTGTTGTAACCCTTCAGCTGTGCTTCTAGAGTGAGAAAGCAGTCAGAGAGAATAAGTAAACACATGGGTGTAGCATGTTCCAGCAAAATATTTGCAAAATCAGGCAGAAGGCCAGATTTGGCCCATGGAATGTATTTTGCTTGCCTCTACTCTAAAGTCACTGATGTATCTATTAGATTTAGAATTCCCTGTTTAACAGTTCCAATATATGGGTTATATCTGTATCTAGTCCCATTGATTGCTTTGTGATTCAGTGGTGGGTTTTTTGTTGTTGTCATTTTTTTTTTTTTCTCTTTTCCTTGTGTTTGAAAATTTTTGGTTAAGACCTTAGCCTCATATATAGAAGTTCCTGGCAAACTTTTTCTGTGAAGTTCCAGAGAGTCAGTATTTTAGATTTTTGTGGGCCATATCAACTACTTGACCCTATTGCACTGCAAATGCTGACGTAGACAATACTTGAATGGAAGGGCTTGGCTGGGTTCCAAGAAACTTTTAGGCACAAAAGCAGATAGCAGACTGGATTTGACACATAGGCAGTAGAGACAAGTGAATAGTCTTCATCCCTTGTGCGTACTTCCTTTTCTGGTGGGTCTTTTTGGAGGTGCTTGAATCAGTCTAGACAGGAGTTTTGCTTAGTGTTGTTGCTATGGTTACCCTCAATGTACCTCCAGTTTCAAGTTCATTACCCTCTGCTTAGTACAATTTCCTGAGACAGGTTTTCTCAATGTTTCTGTTCCACCTTCAACTCTAGGCTTCTCTTGCCCCTTGGAGTCTCCCTCTATGCTCTTGTCCTTCCCCCAGCTGTAGACTTCTGATACTTGCTACCTGTAGACTTCTGATACCTGATGTTTGGGGTCTGCTGGTAGGAGGTTGAGGGTGGATTGTATTTTTTCTGTTTCATCTTCCTGTTCAGGCAGGCTTTGTGTCCCTGGGTCTTGGGGCTGGGGATTACTCAGTGGTCGCCTCTTCTCTGGTAGTAGGGGAACTTTTGTGGTCTGAACCCAGAACTGTTTCTCACCCTTCCCCCAAAGGTGGAGGGTTTTATTCTGTTACCTTCTCCATCCATAGTGGGTCTTCATCAGTGCCATGGGGGTGACTGGGCTTGCTATTTTTCTTTCAGCAGCTCAAAGCTTTGTCCCCTAGGCAAGAGGGTCTAGGTGGGGCCCTGAAGTTTTCTACAGCATAGTTGGTTCTCTCTCCTGGCCTGGTATCCTGGGGGACATTTTCCCTGGCCTTCTGCCCTGGCCTCTAGTCTTTCTTGTGAGCATCCAGTGAGATTTGCAGGAAAAACTCTGGGAGTGGGTGCCGGCTTCCCTGTGTCTTGCCTACATGCACCAAAACCCTTAAAGGAAATCTTCTTATCCCCTGCCTTGGCAGTCTTGTCTTCCTACCAGCCCTGCCTCTGGGAAGCCAGACTCAAGTCCTGTATGTTCTTGGAAGAATTTGTCTTTCCTTAAAGTTCAGGCTAGTTTGTTGCCCTGTGATCTCAACTCTTTAATGGGTTCAGGGCTATACTTTTGTAGATCAGCTGGCTTTTTCTTATTGTAGGGATGGGAGAGATTCTCTTTCCAGTTTTTTAGTTTCCAAGTTGAGTTGAGTCTGTTTTTGATTTGGAAAATGTCGTGGAGGATAGGATGGTGGCAAAAAACTTGAAGTGACCGTGGGATTCAGTATGACGGGGTCCATAGGAGCCAGGCCCCAGCTTGGTCATGGAACTGCCCTGATTGAGTCCTACATACTGGGGCTAGACCCTGGTAGAAGACTAGTAGAGATTATCTAGACAGTGGTTATCCTGTAGGCTTCGTATATTTTGGTCTGGGCTCCTAGTTCAGGCCAGAATAAGGCTGGCCTTTGCTGTAGCAAGGAGAGGTAGGTGACCTTCCGGCACTGGCTCATGTTTTGACAAATCATCATTGTGTGTTCATTTCTTTAGTGAACTAAAGCCTGTAGCAGATTTTATGACTCAGGATCCATTTGTAACTGAATATTCTACCCTGAGGACCCTTGTTTATCATTCAGAGAAAAAAGTATCAGCTGCTAACACTGATGGTTTCTGTTTCAGGAAGACAATTCACGAGTATCTTTTAAGAAAAGGTTTCCCTTAAGACACAACACAAAGAGAAAAGGTATGTCATGTAGATGCTGAAGAAATAGAAATGTATATATTCAGTAATAATTCAGCCATGGACGAAAATACTTGCAAGAGCCTGTTAACAGCTAGGACTGGCCGTGGCGACTCATGCCTGTAATTCCAGCAATTTGGAAGGCTGAAGCAGGAGGGTCATTTGAGCCCAGGAGTTTGAGCCTAGGCAACACGTGAAACCTTGTCTCAAAAAAAAAGTGGGCTGGGTGTGGTGGCATGTACATGTAGTAGTGCTAGCTCCTCGGAGGAATGAGGCTGCAGTGAGTGTGATTATGCCACTAAACTGCAGCCTGGGTGATAGAGATCCTGACTGAAATAAAAATAAACAGCTGGTGTGCTATAGGTTAAATTTATTTGTTGAAATATAGTTCAAATATGCAGGTTAATAAGTGACCTTAATTTCTGTCTACCATCGTCTCCGTGTACCAAATTATAAATTTATTTTCTAATTTTTTTTGTAGCTGTTTACTTATTTTCATAATTCTTTACATTTGTAGTTTTAAAAGCAATTTGCAAAGGTTTTTTTATGTGTATGACTTTCTATTATGACATACTATTCACAAAGAGAAGGGAAATGACACCTTGCAGTACTAATTGACAGGGTGTTTGGGGACCTGCTTTGCAAATTGTAAAAATCTTTTGAAGATATTAACGACTTGTCTTTTTATTATGTAAGTCAGTTATTTCACAGATGATGAAACTGAGGCATAGGAAGAGGGGTATCCTGCCCATGTGATTATTTCCCATGTTGCTGACCTTGAAACCTTATAACTGGCACTCACTCCCAGGTTGAGTTTTTTGAGGCTTGAAGGTACCATATTCACGGGTTTTCAGGTCCTAGAAATGGAAAGTCTAACAATTGACCTTATGCCTTTGCATTGTGACTAATATTTTCACAATTACTTTTGTGTTCTTTGGACGTAATCTAGTTTTCTAAATAAAAAGCCTGCAGTTGCCGCTCTTCTTCTTCTTTTTTTAAGTGTGGTGATTAAGAGCCTAAGAGATAATAGTGTGCTATTAGATTGCCAAGTAATAAAGATTACCTGAACCCATTTGTGTTGCATGTCTGTGGCCTCCTTCCCTCCCTCCCCTTCCTTCCCCCTCCCTTCCTCCCTCCTTCCCTCCCTCCCTCCTTCCTTGTTTATTAGGCAGCCCCCATGTGTGAGGACCTGAATGCTGTCGACACCTCTTGAAGGAAGATATAGTGGGAGCCTTTTACCAAAGGAGAGGCTGAAGGGCTCTCTGTTAGCTCATAGGATGGTGGATGAGCCACATTTGCCAGTCTGGGAGCAACCTATCACCCGTCACAGTAGCTGACTTCTCTTAGAAATCTACAGGGTCAAAATTAGATTAAGTTAGCCCCGAGGGGAGCCTTGAAGGGAAAGGAGATTATAAAAGAGTAGCCTGGAGGTTATATATGAAAGTGGAGGGCATCTGGGTCTTGTTGGGCATCAAGAGCTGAAGCCACTGAGTAGTGAGGGGTAGGAAGGTTGGGAGCTGGGGCTGAGTCTGATCTGTGTGTTGGAAACAGCAGCCTGGGAATCAGCATGACTGGGACAAAGGAGGGTCATTGGTTTTCAGGTCCTAAGATGATAGCGAGAATTTTTTTTTGTGGGAGGTGATCTTTTATTCTATTTCTTTTTTGTGGACTGGGAGAAAAAGACCAGTCAAGGAACACAGGCTCACTTGGGACCCATTATACATTATGCTATTTGATGTTTGAAATTCAAAATTTTATGAAAATTGTTGCTATTCTTTCAGTCAGCATCTTTAAACAACAATTTTCATTGAATGTTGGGAAATTATAATTTCTATTGAATGCTAGGGAATGTTAACCTTGTGATTTACTATTCTTCCTGGTGACATAAGAGGAAAACCTTCATTCAGTATGATAAATGCCAACAAGATGATCTTTTTCTGTTTTCAGGAAAAGAGGTTTATAATGTGTTTCCCCCAGATATTAAAATATGAAGGTGATATTTTCACCACATTGCAGAAGTACATTTGGGCCCCAGATCGCCCCCAGTGACCAGAAAATAATCCAATTTGGTCTCACAAGTAAATCTTTGATGGACGTGTCAATTCAATTTCAGGATGTGGGTCTGACCTATTGCCTCTCTTTCCTTTTTGTTATTTGATTTTTAATGGAAGTATGGTCTTCAGGTGACAATTCACCCCAGAGAAAGACATCAGTGGACAAAATCTAACCCATTCCCCTTTCAGCCCTTCTTCTGCCCTTTAAGTCAAGGTTCTGAGTACTTTAAGAATCCTATATGATTCTGCAGACTTTCATTGAGCCTTAAGTTTATAAAACATATATTGAACCATCTGCTGTAATAATAATTTTAAAATATGTGTAGATATAATGCCTTTGTAGACATTTCTTTTTATTTTCATGATAACTTTGCCAGATGGTTATTCTCATTTCACAGAGGAGAAAATAGAGTGACTACCTGTCTTGTCCTTGGTGACAAAGATGATAGAAGAAACAGCAGAAGTTCAAGCAGACCTTCTCTTCTCACCTATACTTCACTGCCCATGAAGCACTGCCCCAGGTGCAGGGCGGTACCCTCACCCAGGGGCCTGCCCACTCAGGGTGGGCTTGCCTGTGGGTTTCTCCATGTCAGCACTGAGCAGCCTGGCAAGGTGGCTGTGAGTTATTTTTTGAGCCCTCCAGTTTGTTTCCAAATACCTGGTTACCCTTTGGGCTCTACCCAGTGACTCTGTAGTTCCATTACAACCTTCAAGTCCTCCGAGCAGTTTTTCACTAGGGTACGTTACATAAGGGCTGTTGAAGTTAATCAGCCAATCAGAGGCCATCAGAAATTGTGGTCTAGTCTGAAGATTTATTTGGGAGAAGGGAATGAGTCCATTTCACACCTCACTTAAAGAATGTTACCTTCCTCCTGAATGCTTTTGGTTGTTAGTGACCATCAATCCTACAAATTCTATAGCATCAGGTGCTTAAAAATCCTGGAATTCTTGCCACTTGCAACACTTATTTCCAAAACATTGCCGTGCCTTTTTCTATTTTGTGAGAGTTTGCAAGTTTCATTTTTCTGGGAGAATGAGGCAATTTTGGGTCCCTGAAGTTTAATTTAAAGGCAGTAATAAGTTTACTTTAGCTTACTGGGAATAATTTTTGACTGTCTTTATTGCTGTTATTTTTTGTTTGTTTTTGAGAATTAGGAAGCAGAGGGGTGTTCAAAGAGAAGAAACAAACAAAAAAAAATCCACAACTTTTTTCCACCGTGACTTTCAATCTGCTTTACTTTGCTTCAGTGTGTCCACAGTTTCAATGGCAAAGTCACAGAACACTCTATAACACTGCACAATACCTGTGATGCCTGTTTTATACACTGTCTTCTGCAAATGCATCTTCTTGCCCTTTGGTTTCTTTGTGTGTGTAAGCATGAGAATCATGAAGCATAGCGTATTCAGACTAGATTTTCATTCTGTAAAGGCTTTATTGGATATCTTTTTTTTCTTTGCTATGAATTTAGTCAATCTGGCAACTAAGGAATTGTTTTCTAAAAAAAGAATTTTTAACATTAAAAAATTCTTTTTCTTTTAAAGATGTGGAGTATGATTCAGGGTTAGGTATACAAATGGTCACTCTACCGGTAAAGCTTGGGCCTCTCTTTGGTCCCCATTTTCACCTGGTTTGAGATCAGATACCCTTACTGATGAAATGTGCCCTTTCCCCCCAGCAGTTTCCCACTACTGCCAATCCCCTTCTTATAGCACTATGATAATTGTTCAGGGTCTGCTTATGAGTGAGAACACGTGGCAGTCAGTTCTTTGTTTTTGTGTTAGATCACTCAGTATTACAGACTCTAAGTTCATCCAGTTTGCTGGGAAGTTCATAATTTTTTTCCTTCTTTATGGCTGTGTAATATTCTATGGTGTTTATGTACCACAAATTTTTTAGCTGGTCCTCTTTCGATGGGCAGCATGGCTGGTTCCATGTTTTTGCTATTGCAAATAATGCTGCAATAAACATGCGTGTGCAGGTATCCTTTTCATAGAGTGATTTGAGTTTCTCCATGTACATTCCCAAAATGGGGATTGTTGGGTCATACGGAAGGCTGATTTTTAGGTCTTTTAGGAATTGCCAAACTACTTTTCACAGAGGTTGTACTAGTTTACAATCCCACCAACAGTAGAAGTGTTTCCTTTTCACCTCACCCTCTCCAGCATCTGTTGTTTTTTGAGTTATTGATGATGACCATCCTGACTGGAGTTAGGTGGTACCTCAGTGTGGTTTTAATTTGCATTTCTTTGATGATTAGTGAGACTGAGAATTTTTTCATGTATCTGTTGACTGCTTGTATGTCCTCTTTTGAGAAGTGTCTACTCATAGCTTTTGCCCGCTTTTTAATAGAGCTGCTTTTTTTTTCTTTTTGGCAGGTTGACTTCCTTGTAGATCCTAGATGTTAGGTCTTTGTCAGATACATAGTTGGAAAAATTTTTTTCCCATTCTGTGGGTTGTCTCTCCAATTTTTACCATTTCTTTAGCATCATAAATTATCTGACTCTGTGATGACTGTTTTTTTTAATTTTTAATTTTAAAGATGTGGGGTACAATTCAGGGTTAGATATACAAATGTTCATAAGGAGGTACCCTTGCTGATGAGGGGTTCCCCCCCAGTGGCATATTTCCACTACTGCCAATGTGATGATCCGTTATTTATTGTCAGTCAAGAAGCCACTAGCAGTTGGGGACAATTAGGATCCTGCAGGTGGGACAGGCCCTTGTGGAGAGTGGAGAACATTTGTCCAGTGACTGACTTGCCTTTTTGATCAGCGTGCTTTTAGTTCAAAAGCACATCATGGCTTTGCTGCGCATTTCTTACATGCTGTCTATTTTGACAGCCTCTTTTGACTTGTGATAACAGCCTGCTCCAAGCAAAATGAATTATAATGGTTTATTTTTTAATTCTCTTTTATATCTTTGGTTAGAGCTACAGAGATTGTCATCTGTGAACCAAGTTTCTGCTCATTCTCCTTGTTTTTTTTTTAAATTATGTTCATTAAAACAACTTAAGCCAGAAGGGCACGTCTCTGGGTTTCAGGACCTTTCTTCAGCTTTCATGGGACCCTTTCTCATCTCCTCTGCCCCCTGGAGAATCTTTTCACCACTTTTTTCTCTTCCCAGGTGGCCAGTAGATAAGACCCACTGCTCTTGGATGCTGTTATCAGTTATTTATACCATTGTGTGAAATTAAGTCGGTGCCTCAACCTCTGAAACATTGTAATTGTAAGGCTTAGCTTCAGTTGTAGAACAGAAGCCACCTTTTTTTCTGTAAAGAAACTGATCGTTAGAGCATTTGACCATTAGGAAGTATAGGTGTGAGGGCAACCCCAGGCTATAGGTAAGAAAGTTAACCATGCAGAAAATTATTTTGTTGAGTACACATCTTACTTTACTCAAGTGTAAGGAGAATTGAAAGAAAGCCAAATGGCCACAGCTTGCATTGTGGCAAGGGCCTGGTGTTTGTGCTGAGAATACCATGTGTCTGTTAGCATATCTAAATGCTTCTGTGTGGTTTCACAGATATTTGGTAGGTGATAATGTAGCCAGTTGGTATTTCTTTTGATTCTATAAATTATGAGCACTCTTATTTGGGGGTTTATAGTTTTGTTTTGTGTTGCTGCAGATCTGTTTAGCAATGTTCTATGATCTTTTACTTAAGTATAAAACAATACTTACAACTGTGACATGGGTGTAAAGAAGAGTGAGCACTGGGCCTGTGTCCAAAAGACCTGACAGTAAGTACCCTGGACCTGCTGTTGAGGGGCTGTGTCAGATCAGGCCAGTTGTAGGTACCCCATGTCCTCACTGGTAAGAATTGGCTGAGGAATTAGATGCTCCTTTTTGGTTCCAAGTCTTGTGGAATTTGTGAACTCCTCATGGGTCCAGCTCTTCCCATTGTCACCTCTAGCCTGACAGATATAAGCAGAGAACTGTCTTATCCTTCTGTGGCTGGGCTGGATGGAGGGTAGCCTTGGTGGGCCCAAGGTTTTGGTGGTCCCTTTCAACTGGGTGGTGAGGTTGATGTTGACTCACTCGGGGTGGTTGTTTGAGTTTTGAATCCAGAGTCTTTGCCTTTAGACAGAACAAGATCCAAACAATTCTAGAGGAGTGTTCACTACAACTTTGTCTTCTTGAGATACTTTTCTTACTCCTGAACTTAAATCTTTGGTAATAAACTCAAATTTCTGTTTCTTTCTTTGGTAGCGGAGCTAGCTAATTTCCAGTATGGCATTTGATACATATAAAGCCTTTCTTCAGTCTCCTGGGGTAAATACTCAGTGTGATAAAATGTCACTTTGAGTTTTGTAAAAATTGTTTCTGAGCAGTTGTAACATAAGTTGGGTTGACATGGCAGCTTTCCTTGTTAGTGATCAAAGACTTTATGCTTTATTCATATAGGTGCATGAAGAAGGGCTATTTCCTTTGCCTTCCTGATAGGTGTACAAACTGAGTGCAGGCTTTCTCCTGTTTGTAGAAAGCCCACCTCCAAATGGTTCTGGAGAAGCTGTCTTTGGATAAATTTAAATTGCTAGGAGAATGTTAACATGTAATACAGTCATGTGTTACTTAAATGTGTCGTTAGGAAATTCCATCCTTGTACAAACCTCGGAGAGTGTATTTACACAAACCCAGTTGATTTAACTACTACCCTCTTAGACAATGTGGTAGAGTCTACAAGCCTTTACTGCATGCTATGGTACCAACTACTTTAGGCAATTGTAACACAATGTCAAATATTTGTGTATATAAACACATCTAATCACAGAAAAGCAACAGTAAAAAAACTGTATAATCGTAAGGAACTGCCATACATGCACTCTGTTGTTGATGGAGGCATCATGCACCACATATAATTGTGTTTTAAAATGTTTGAAAGTTGAAAGAGGAGCAAAATACTTATCAGGGGAACTCAGCATTAAAACAAATCTTACTGGTGCAATTCAGCCACGTGTGTAGTAGTCAGAATATAGTAGTCAGAGAGTAGCAGTCAGAGTTCTGGGTCAAGTACTAGCCTTTCTCTGTTGATATCTGTGTTATCTAAAGCAAATCACTCCACCTTTTGCATATTACTTACCTTATCTGCAAAAGTAACTTCACAGGGCGCTGTTGTGATATTAAATGTCAAAGTCATCTAAATATGTGTAAAAAATGAAGATCACACACAAAAGTGAGGTAACTATGTACGCTTCACTTGTTTCTTTTGGACCTTCCCTGAGTTCTTCATTTTTGTTTTATTGTGTTGCATATAGGAACTTGTGTCTTTTGGCTTGGCAAGCGGTCCTTTCCACTTGTGGTGCATCTTCATCAGTGTCCTCATGTAATTTCCAGTGATCTTTGCATACCTGATTTTGACTGTTGCTCTCTTTGACATTGGGTGGTTACTGTGTGGCAAACAAATATTGAAGCTAAAACATTTGCCAGCCTCAAATGACTCAAGAATACATTCTTATCTGCTCTTGCCATATACTCTTATTGGGTTTCCCAACCAATTTAATAGAAGAAATACCTGTTGATAAGTTTTCATTCCTTTCTAATGCAGACTCCAACATGCTTTTGCCAGTATGAATAAAGAACTTACAAATGGCTTATAACATGATCAAAATTTAGACTTAGAATCATATGGCCAAACTACCCATCTCCTTTGCAGTTTCTCTTCTGCTGTGTGGTCCAGTTTCTTGTTGAATCTTCCACGAGGTGGCCATTCTGTTGTTAGAGAGCTTTGCATACTCTAAGATTCTTTGTAACATTGAACTAAAACCCCTTGAAGTCATATACAGTGAAGCTAACTCCTTTGCCACGTATTTCATATCAAACGCTTCATTTCCATTCAGATCACATTTATCTTGTATTTGAAGAGAGCTTTTTTCCATCTGCGTTTACTTAAACCAAATCAAATACCCTAGCCCTTCCATTATTAAATGTGTGACCTGATGTATAGTTACTTTCCTGAACTCTGTTTGGATACTTCTGATGGAGCGGCTCCAGTGCCGAATGCAGTGCTCAGGGTGAAGGTGAGCAGTGCAGGCTTCTCTCCTCCAGTGTCTATTGCATATTTCAAAAATACACTGCACTTCCCTAGAGCAAGTTGAAGATGGCAGTCATGTTTTTAATAGTTTCCTATGGCTACTGTACCAAATCACCACGAATTTAGTGGCTTAATACAGCACAAGTTTATTATTTACAGTTCTGTAGACCAGAAATTTGACACAGATCTCACTAGGCCAGAATCAAGTTGTCGATTAGGCTACATTACTTTTTGGAGGCCCTTGGGGAGAGTCTGTTGTCTTGCCTTGTTCAGTTTTTAGAGGCCGCCTGCATTTCTTGGCCTGTGGCCCCTTCCTCCATCTTCAAAGCATTCCATTGCTCTGACATTTCTTCTGTGGTCACATCTCCCTCTGACTCTCCTCATCTGCTTCTCTATCCTATATTTAAGGATCCCTATGATCACATTAGGTCCACTTGGATATCCGGATCCTTTCTCTACTGATTAGCAATCTGAATTCCATGTGCAACCTAACTCCTCTTTGCCTAGTGTGATCAAAGTTTTAGGAATTAGGATGTGGACATCTATGGAGGGCACCACTATCTTGCCTACCATGCCCACTACATCTTCTATGTCTATGCTAAACATAGATTCTTTATCTTGTAATCACATAATTTGATGTTTTGGATATAATGGAGAGTCTTTCATTTATTTCTGACACATTGCATCTTATGAATTTCATGTGCTCTATTCCATATTATCATTTCCACTGTGATTGTCAGTCTTTCAGGGCCTGGAACCTGTCATGCAATATATTGGCTCACCTTTTAAGCCATTTTATGAATAAGTCTACTATAACTTTCTTTGGACTCTTTCCCCAAATGGAGAATAGATTGCTGATTAATTATCAGCTCAATTCTGTAATGTCACTGCAGCTAAAAGATGAGCATAAAACTTGTCTGGCCATATGAGAAGTCTAGCTTATTTAAAATCTTCTTTTTGTTTAGGACTAATGAAAGTAAATAAAATGTTTATTTGAAGTCTTTAATACAAAGAAACAGAAATCTGAGGTTAGGTGTTCAGAAGAGCTTTCCTGCTACAAGGCATCATTGCTTAGCTGCAGTCAGTTAGCTTTAAACAGTAGAGATAAGTTGCAATCTTCTCTGCCTTTTTAAGGCATGTATCTTCATGATAGCACTGATTTTGGCATGAAAGAGCCTGATCTCTCTTTAATTTTAAGAGTAGTTTTAGGTTTATAGCAAAATTGACTAAAAAGTCAGATTTCCTACCTCTACTCCCTGCCCTGGCCTCTCACACTAACGGCATCTCTCCCCAGAGTAGTGCATTTGTTTCAGTTGATGAACTAGCGTTGACGCATCATGAACACCCAAGTCAGTAGATTACCTTAGGATTTCCTCTTGGTGTTGGATATTTTGTGAGTTTGAACAAATGTATAATGACATATATCCACTGTTGTAGTATCATATAGAGCAGTTTCCCTGCCCTAAAAATCCTCTATGCTCCACCTATTCATCCCTCTCTCTCCCTCAAACCCCTAGTAATCACTGATCTTTTTATTGTCTCCATAGTTTTGCCTTTTCCAGAATGTCATATAGCTACATTCTATAGTCTATGGAATCCTACAGTCTATAGCCTTTTCAATCACTTAGAGGTCACCTGGGAGGTCTCTGTGCTCAGCCTTGTTGCATTGCACATGAAGGAACTGAGGTCAGCAGAACTGTAAGCTCCCTGGGCTTTTCATCAAGATCTGTAACTAAACCTAGTGTTTAAGATTCTCATTCCGGTGTTCTATCAACATGTCAAAGGGTAATTAAACAGGTGACTAGATGACTGGAAGAAGGAAGGTAGAGATCTATAAATTGGTAAATAATTTGGACAGAATGGAAAGAGTCTGGCTCTGCGGATCATAAAATCCATATCTAGAGCGGCTTGAGTGAGGAAAGTACAAGGAAGGGAACTAACATGGATTGAGCACATCTTATGTGGTAGGTACTGTGCTATGTATTTTATTTATATATATTTTTTATCCTCATGTGAGGATTCCTGCTGTAATGGTAGATCAGTTGTCTAAATTTGAGTTAAGTGAGACACAGAGAAGTAAGTTACTTTCCCATGGCCACATAACTAGAGAGTAGGTTTTAAATCTAGATCCATCTTGCCCCAAAGTTTCTTTATTCCCATAAGTACACCAGTTTGCCTTCCCAGAGGCAATGGAAGTGCTTCTCCACATACGATGTAATAAATCTATGACACTAGTCACTCTAAGGCTTATACAGACATTATTTGGGTGAATTTATAAAAAATTTTCTAGGAAATGCTGAGCTTTTCTTTTCTTTCAAGAATGTGTGATCAAGACAACCAGGTTGACTCACAGTGTATTCTTGGCAGGCTCTTTCTCTTTTTGAATTATTAAAAATACTTTATATATTGACAAAAGCATTTGAGCTGATTTACAATAAAAATAAAATTAAAATATTAAAAACTTTTAAAATAAGAATAAAAATGTGAAAAAAAGCAATGAATCAGAAAGTCACATAGAAGGAAGATTAGGGCATTTGTGCCAAATGAATGACATCAAGGAACATCTTTGAGGAAGCCTTCTTAGACCGTAGTATCTATCTCACCTTCTGTAGAAATCTCCAATTCTCTGCTTTTAAAACAGTGAGATGGTATAGGTCACTGATTTGAAGCCTTATCTGAGTCTCATTTTTTTCGTGTTAAAATAAAAGGTAAGGACAAGATCAGTGGTTTTTGATTTTTGAAAGAAAAACATCAGAAAATTTTATAGTGGAGAATTATGACTGGCACCACCTACCCAAGTAATCAAAGTTAATCTCTCCAGTGATAAATTAATGTAGATATAATATACTTCTTGACATCATGTAGTAAGAAGGGTATTTTATATCTATGGTATTGTTCCTTAACCAGCATTCATAATTCCAGTCTGTTTATGAGAAGATATTAGCTACACTCAAATTGAGGGACATTCTACAAAATACTCTTTGAAAGTATCAAGGATTTGAAAAATAAGGAAGGACTGAGAAGCTGTCACAGTTTAGAGGTGACTAAGAGAAAAGATGACCAAACACAAGGGGCTGTCCCTGGGTTGGATCCTGGAACAACAAATAGACACTAGTGAAAAAAACTAGTGAAATTCAAGTAAAATCTGTAGTTAAATAGTATTGTATGAATGTTAATTTTAGTTTTGATAAGTGTGCCATGGTTATGTAAGATGCTAACATCAAGGGAAGCTGGGTAAAGGGTATACTAGAACTCTTTATGCTGTCTTTGCAACTTTCCCACAAATCTAAAATTATTTCAAAGTAAAAAGTTAAAAGAAGCACCAGAACTCCTTTCCCCACCCTAAGTGTAATATTGTTAAGAAACTGCAATCTACAAAGCAGAGAAAAAGAGAAATTCAGCCTGCCTTTTCTTCTCTTTGGTGTCTCCTGCCAGTCCCCTGAGACATCTCCATGGAGCACAGTGGGAACATAAGCATAGTGGTCAATTTCTTTAAGGCCTTTTCAACTGAAAAAAAGTACTCTGAGTTTCTCCAAATCTACCAAGGGGTGACATTAGAGCAATAATGGAACTCAATCAGTGGAGTTAATTTTTGCTGATAAGAGCAAACAAGAAGAAAACTGATGATTAGTTTTGACAACATGGAAATCACTCATAGTCTAAAAGTTAGAAAAATGAGTATGAAGCCTTACAGGAGCTGGTCCAAAAGATTAAAGGAGTGGCAATAGTGACATCCAGCACAGGCAACACTTGGTGGGAATTTGGCTGTAAAGGGCAGCACACACTGGGGCAGTGACCAGGGATGGGCTTATGGTCAAGACTGAGTTCTTTTCCTAAAAGTTAGTCGGTATTACAACATGTTTGTTCTTATCTAAAGGGAAACAAACTAATGATGCAGGAGCAAAAGTCAATAATTTCCAGGTGGACGTGTTTCAGTAGGCGATAGGTATGAAACCAGTGCACAGTGGAAGGGAGGGTCCTGTTAAGGAAGGTATATTCAAGCCAGAATAATAAGAGAGATGGCAGAGGATGTGGACACAGAGCCTGGAAGGCGAGGCATTATGGGGTGGGAGCATGTGGGAGCTATTTTTGATGGCTCTTGTTTCACTTATTTTCTTATGTAGAAGCATGGGCCATCAGTTGTGAGTGGGGTGGGGGGGGAGTTTCGAAGAGAAAGAAAGTTTGAAACCATTGCTTAGAATAATGAGCTACTAAAAGAAGTAAAGAAATGATCTGGGGTTATGTCATAGCATTAAGAATCCCTTGAAGCTATTGATCATGAATCAAAGTGCAGTGGCAGACCATGGTATCTGAGTTGGACAAAGGAGGACATTTGCAAGTTAGGTGAGAGGTGAGATGATGGAGTGGAGGTACCAATGAAGGAGGAGAATTAGACTTGGGGCATTAGAGAGAGAGAGAGTGATGGGAAAATTGGAGGGTGAAATTGAGATGGGTTAGATTTCCTAATCACAAGGTCTAGGATGTGATCATGGGAGCAGGGTAAAGAAGATCATCATCAGATACTATGAGGTCAAGAAGCTGAGAAGCCACACAATTGGAAAGTTTGTCTTAAGCAGCTATTGTGGTACTTGAGAATTATGACAGAGAGAGAGAGAGAGAGAGAGAGAGAGAGAGAGAGAGAGAGAGAGAGAGAGAGAGAGAGACACCAAGGGCTAACATTGTCAAGGAGTTGAGAGGGCATGGCCTGAAGATCTGTAGATGACTATTCAAACGAGAGGGGGAAGTGGATGGTGGAGTCTGATGACAGGAATTGTAAAGGATTTTAGGAAGGGATAAAATGTCTGGAAAAAGTGGTGAGGAACAAGAAGGGCCTCCGTCTGCTTCCATGCCCAGTGGTTCAAGCTTGCAGAAGAGAAAGTAGCCATTATATGAGAGGGTTTCTGGGGAAACTGTGTCCTCAGGAGAGTATAACTTGGTTGATCTTTCCTGTAGGGCACTCTGAAGTGTGTCTTAAAAATCTGAGAATCATGTATACCTTTCAAACTAGAATTGCTCCTAGTAGTTTGTCCCAAGGCTATAAAATCAGAGATAAGTTTTTATTTCCTATTGCTAGACTTAATTTAGGACACAATTTTTTACAGCAAATGGAGGGTTTATGATTTATATTTATTTCCAGTTTTTTGATTTTGCTCTGTTTTCCATATTTTCCATGATGAGCATGTCTGAATACAGAAAATAAAAATATTTTAAGAGTAAAAGGCAGGTACAGTGGTTGCAGGAGAACTCATTATGTTAACCTGCTACACTTGGGCCATGGCTAGACAGAAGGCCTTCCAGCCATTGTCGGAGATTTTATGAATTCAGACTACTTTTTTATTTAACTTGTGATTCCCCTGTGAGGACTTGGTAAATGTCTTTGCTGATTTATTTAAAAACGTTCTAGCCCACAGAGAAATTAGTTGCCTAGGTAATAGTTACCAAATAGGAAAATTAAATGCTATCTAACTTTGGGTTTCTAACTTTTCACAAACAAATTACGCTTTAAACCAAAACACTGGATTTGTTTTCACAAATTTGAGCCTGCCATCTTAATTCATAACTAGCAGCTGCCGGGTGTTCTGGCAACCACAGAAATAAGTGAAAATAAAAACCATGTTTTAAATCAAGTGCTGAACACAGTACTTACACAATGTCCAAAGCACATAATACTTTAAAATCTACAATGGATGGAACTCTTTGTGGACAAAGGCAGTGGGTTTTCCGACCTCATCCAGCTGCTGTGGCAAGTCTGATTCTTGGTGGCCTCTGACCTCACACAATTGTAATAAAAACCAGCCTTCCCTTGAAATTCTGAGTTCTTGTTCTTTTTTCCCTCTGCTCCAATCTTCAGATTCTCCCAGCTGCTGCTCTTGGCAGTTTAATCTCTCCAACCAGCTCTTCTGACGGCTTCTCAAATTCCTCCTTCCCTGGCTGTCAACTCCCGCATCTGCTCTTACACATCTTTTTCATCTCACTCGCCAAAATGTCAGGGCTTCGGAAAATGGCCTCAATCTAGTTGTTTGGCTCCTGAAGTGCTTATTAGCAAAAATATTTCTGTGCTAATTATGCCGATGGAAACTTTGACACACAGATACACTTAGGAGCGTGCATCTAGACTAGAACAAACATTTTCCTGCTAGGTTGCTGAATTGGCAGAGACGCCTACCCACCCTTCACAATACTTGAAATCAGCAGAATTGTCGTGTAAGATGTTAAGCGGGGCAGATCTGCAGAAAAATTGTATTGCGCTTATTTATAGTATACTGCGTATTAGTGTGTTTTATCTCGCAAGTGTTGATGTAAGCTGTACATTTCTAGTTTTAGAGTGAATACTCTACATTTATTGCTTTTTACTATTAAGGTTTTAAAGCAGCTGCTGTGTAAGAGGAGCTGGGTTACATTTTCTGGTTGTTTGTAGAGAACACCCAGCACCTGCATTTTACAGTTTACTGGTCCACCTGGAAGGACTCTGTCACCCACTAAATCTAGTGTAGAGCCAAGGAAATGCCACCACATGCTGCCAGCTGCCTGCTGTGAAACCCAATGAGGAAGAAGAAAAAAAATAGAAACCCAATTCAAGTAAAATATGCTTAGTATTTTTAATAAAAATAAGAAGATCAAAATTCTGCCAGTGTCCTGTAATCTCAGAAAGTACAATTTGCATAATGTTGACATAGCTTTCTGCATAATAAAAGCATGATTATAATAAAAACATGATTACATTTTTACTGAAAGTGGCCCTAAATGATGTCTAAACCAGTTGACATGGTTACATTCCAGTAATTCTTTTAGCCATGATCTTATATTAAAATAGCATGGTATGTAAACCCTTTGGTCAGCTTATTAATGTCTGGATTCTCTCTCTCTCTTTTTTTATAGCATCTCTCAAGAACTTCAGCAAGAATAAAAAAGTGGTTCCGTTTTCTGGTAAGAGAGCTGTTATCAATGCTCATTTATGGGACACTCACGCATGACACAGGACACAGTGCAGGTGACTGCTCTGTGATCTGCGCTGTCCAATTGGGAGTTACCCCAGTGAAAGTGTCCAAAGAGTGAGGCCAAGATACTCACTGCCTCACTGAGTGTTCATCCACTTTTCCATGATAGGCAGCTTTCCACATGCATTATTTGGCTTTTGAATCAACTATACTCTCATAAGTATGCGTGGAGCCCAATGTTTAGGATAATTGACAATGAAGACTTTGACTTACTGTATGGTGGCATTATCTGTCACTCAACAGTGCATAGGCAGACTTTCCATTACTCAATCATGCAATTATTTCAATCTTTTATTGCATTTACTCACATAATATTTTGCAAAAAGGAGTAAAGAAGAGAAAAGTAAACCTTCTGAAACTTGTAATAAAAAAACCTAAGTTTCAGACAGGAGACTTCAGACAAATAAGGTTACCCTTAGGTGCACTGCAAGAGGCACATTTTTAGCCACACTTAGATGTCTATTGGATTGTAGGTTGAGATCTGAGAGAAAACAATAATAGAACACAGGCGCGGTGCCAGAAATATCTCACTGATAATTGCATTTAAAAGACAAGGAAAACTTTAGCAAAAATATTTTATATAAGTTTATATCACATATATTAATACATTATTCATGTAATGCATTTTAATTCTTAAATCTATTTTAATTGTACACATTCTACATGTTTTTAGGAATGCTTTATGTGTGGGACTAGGGAATTGCCGGCTCATTTATTATTTACTTCTTTATTCTTTTATTTATCAGACATTTTCTGAGTTTCTTCCATGTGCCAGGTTGAGTTGGGCACTTGAGAAACAAAGATGAGTAAGAAACAAACCTTGCCCTTGGGTGGGGAGTTGGGGGGTCTAGACTTTACACATAGACTCACGCCCACATACATGAGGGACTGTGCAGGAGGCCACCAAGTTAGCACCTGAGTCATGATAAACCAGGTAGCTCTTTCTGAAGAGTTTGTGAAGGGCAATTTTCACCCTTTAGCGCATTTAGGCCTCTGCCTTTCATTGACATTTAATCATATATCACCGTGTGATGGTCTTCGGCTTTTCTTCTATTAGCCCCCTTTTGTTTCTTATTATTTAAGTTTTTATGTGATAATGAATATCATATCATGTATGTATCCATTTTTACTATTCACAGCGTGCTTTTGTCTACTTATCATCATAATACAACATTCTGGTAGAGGATCCAGGACTCACATGCTGTTAATTGTTTTTTAAAGACAAAAAAACAGTGTGGAGTTGCCAACTCCAGACAAGGTGCTGTGATGAATGTGGGGGGAATCCATATGAACGAGACTAGTTTTGCTTTACTCAAGAAGCTCATGTATTTTTGGGTTGGGACACAGATGTGCAAACAAGAAAATATGACAGCTAAGTGTTAAAATAGAGGTTTGTATAGTATGCCCTGGAGAAATACACTTCAGAAAGAACAATAGGGTCTCTGAGCCTAGGAGCCAGGCTGCAGGGATTTATAGAATGTGTTATAAAGGAGAGGATTGCTAAAATGAATTGTGAAGAGTTTGCAGGAATTTACCATGCTGATAGCATAGAGAAGGGGTTGGTGGGCAGAGGGGTCAGCTTGGCCAAGTGCATGGAAGAGTGATGAGGCATTTGGTGAGGTGCGACTAGTTTGGTGTAGTTGGAACAAAAAATGTGCATGAGGAGAAGGGATAAAATGTAAGGAAGATGGAACTAGAGACAACGTTCAGTACTTAAGGCCCACAGTGAGGGGAGGCAAGGCTAAGTTGTAGTAAAAAATATCATCCCCAAATCTTAGTGGCTTTACACAATAAATGTTGAATTCTGATCACAAAATGCCTACTGTGGGTTGGAAGCTTTCCTGGGTGGCTGTCTTCCACATGATGACTCAGGGATCCTTGATTTTGTGATGCTGTCATCTTCAACACAGTCTTTGAGTTTGCTGCAGGAGGAGGAAAAAAAGATGGGAGGAAGTCCCATCACACACTTAGCTGTCACATCTCAACTCTTGTGATCTGAACTGGCCATTTGGCCCCACTTAGATGTCGGTTGTCTGGAAATGCAGTCTCAGGCACCTCTACACTGTGGAAGGGAAGCACGTATCTTCGGTGGCCACCTGGCCATTGCTGCCATGCCCCAGTTTGTCATTCTAAGGATTTGGATCTTTATCCTGTAGGTAATGCTAAAGCAGGGAGATGATGTGACCAAATTTATGTCTTTTTTAAGATCACTCTGATAGCAGGGGGAAAATGGAAAGGTAAGAGAGCATTATGTGCACTCCTAATTGTATCAGATGGTGAAGGCATGGACACAGGCAGTAGGGCTAGATAGGAAGGATAGGAAGTGAAAGATCCCTGGAAGTAGACAAAAGTCAACCAGATGTGGCCACAAAATGTATATGGGGCAAGGATGGAATTAGAGTTGAGGTTTCGGGTTTGGGGTTTGGGTGTTACTTCTGAAAACAAGGAGAAGGACAGGTTTTGGGGGAGGGCAGTATGTGAATATGTGGAGTTTTCTACATGCCGATCGAGTTACCCGGCCTCTCAGGTTTTGTGAGGTTTCTTGTGGAAGTCGTCTTTGGATATATTATTTTAAGGGGTGTTTTCAGTTTTCAGGAGCTTCCTTTGAGTTATTCTGCCAAATGGAGTTTATCCCCACGGTCTAGGTAGTGTTAACATTGGTAAATGCAGTTTGCCAGTGAAAGTTTAGTAAGTATGAGATATTCTTTCTGAGCTCTGAAGGTGGTTTTTTTTTGTCCCATGTCCATTCTGAAAAGCACTAGTTCCGGATTCTCCTGCAATTTGATTTCTTTCTTTTTCAGTTTACTGAAAGTGCCTGTTTTGTTTCAGTGACTCAGAAAAAGCCAGAGTCTTTCCTGCGATTTTTCAACTTTTATTTTTATTTATTTATTTATCTATTTGAATTTGAATCTCACTCCATTGTCCAGGCTGGACTGCAGTGGCATGCTCACAGCCACCCCAACGTTGACCTGCTGGGCTCAGGTGGTCCTTCCGCCTCAGCCTTCCAAGTAGCCAGAACTACAGGTGTGGGCTACCATGCCTGGCTATTTTTCTGATTTATTGTAGAGATGAGTTCTCCCCAAGTTGCCGAAGCTGATTTCAAACCCTTGGGCTCAGGCAATCCCCTCACCTCGGCCTCCCAAAGTGATGGGGTTACAGGCTTGAGCAATTGCATCCAGCTGATTTTTCAACTTTTAAATGACTAATGGGTTAGGTCTGTTTAATTACTATTTGGTAACACATCTTTTGCTCTTGCTTCTCTGATGCTATCCTATCCTATCGATTTTGTGCTTGTTGGGATAATGCTTGCAAAAGCATATTATAAATATATCCCATGTGAAAATTATTTTTGGGGGGATCACCATTGTCACTACGAAGTCAATGATATAGCAGCAACATTTGTCTTTCTATGATTTATTTCAGTTGTTTTAGATGGCTACTGTGTTTATTGGTGATTTTGTTTTATCTTTTTACTGAAAACAAGAAAGAGAAACATATGACACTCTAGAGGAAAAAAATATACCTGCACTACTAGAAACCCCGGTAGAAAGAGAAGCCCACAAGGAGCCACCAATAAGACAACGATCACAAGAAGAATCAATACCAAGACAAGAAGAACAAACACTAGAAAAACAAGAGCTCCTTAAACAGTCCTCCTTGGGAAACCCATCCCAAGAACAGGCACCTGAAAAACAAGAGCCTCCTGAACAGTCCTCTTCGGAACAATCATCCCTCGAACAGACGTTGGAGAAACAGGAGCCCCCTGAAGAGTCTTCCTTAAGACAACCATCCCAAGAGCAAATGTCCGAGCACCAGGAATCCCCTGAACAGTCCTCCTTGGGGCAGCCATCCCAAGAACAGACACCTGAGAAGTCCCTGAACCGTCGTCCTTGAGACAACCAACCCAAGAACTGACACCTGAAAAAGCAGAGCCCCCTGAACAGTCCTTCTTGGGACAACCATCCCAAGAATAGATGACTCAGAGATAACCAATCAAACAACAAATACCATGAGAACAAAATATCAACTATGTTGTGAAGAATAACAGAGGCTAGAAAGGATCACAAGACAAATGAAAATATATTAGATATTTCACATTATGCTCAAGAGGTATGCCAGTAGAATATTAAAATTGTGAAGTTCATATTTTGATGATCAGACTTAAAGTTTAAGAAAAAACTCTTAAGGCCGAATTCCTCTGGAATTCTTTCCTCTGTTCTCTGAATGTGAAGCTGGGACGGAAGGAGGTGGTTAGTGAGATTTCAATGAGTCATGCCAGGTAGCTCAGATCTTCCTTCTTAGATAGTCCATACCTGTTATTCCAAAGTAACTTAGCCGTCCTGCAAATGGCACATAGTTACATAGTTATCTGTAATCTTCCCTTCCTATTTAAAAGTGAAAAAAGGCATCATTATTATACATGCATGCTTATATCCATACACAAATGAACGTATATGCTATATATACATATATTCGTCTCTATATATTTATATATCTTATAAGCCAGAAATGGGCAGTGGAATCCTATGGAATAGTACATTTTGTTGACTAAGAAAATGGACTCTGAAATCAGACTACACAAGTTTGACTTCTTTACTCAGAAAGCATGCAAACTAGGTCTATGCCTCAGTTTACTTACCTATAAATTGGAGCTAATAAGAATAACTAAGTAATAGACTGTTGGGAGAATTACTTATCATAAACACTTAGAATATAACTGGACACATGGAAGGCATTAAAAATGTTAGCTATTCCAGTAATGCCATTTTGGTAGTTGTCTTTGTTATTAAATGAGAAAAGACGAACAGAGTCTCTGCTACGTTGATGATTGCATTTGACTCTAAGTTAATTGAGCTTCTTGACTACCAGAACAAAAACAGCAGCATAGATTTTAGGATTGTCAAAGTTTACTTAAAGATCAAATCGGTTTTTTACCATCTGCTAATTAGTTATATATACAGTGTTGCATATGGAAAGAGAAAGAAAAGCTATTATTTCACCATATTTATGTTTTTTTGATTTATTGTGAGGCTTTCCTATAGCATTTGTTATACTTTAAGGAAGAAATCTGTAATCAAATTGAAACCATTTCCATCTCCTGTGAGATGCTTCTGTGAGTCATCACGTCTACTTTGATTTGGCTCCATTCTAAGTACATATTTGGTGCTTGAAAAAGAACTTTGGAATTGCATTTCTCATTGCTTTTGTCTGTGACTTCTGTTTGGCTGCCCTAGTGCCTGTAGGTGAGACTAGCACACTGTTGTGGAAAGGGAGTGGATTAGGGGTTAGAGAACCAGGCTCTAGCCTGTTCTCCACCATTTGTTGACCAAATGATCTCGAACAATGTTCTTATCCTGTCTGAGCATTAGTTACCTTCTGTAAAATGAGAATGACAGTGGGATCATAGACTGTTAGAGCTGGAAGCAAATTGGAGATCACGGAACTCACAGTGAACCTTACACCATGAGGCCACTCATGGTAGGGGATAGGGGCTTGTGTGAAGTCACGTGGGACCTTTAGCATGTAGATAGCAGGGGTGAGACTTGATCTCATGTCTGTTTTCTTTTTTTTTTTTTGAGTTGGAGTCTCACTCTGTCGCCCAGACTGGAGTGCAATGGCCACTCCGCAGCCTCGACCTGCTGGGCTCCGGCGATGCTTCTGCCTCAGCCTTCCGAGTAGCTGGAACTACAGGTGCGCGCTACTACGTCCAGCTAATTTTTGATTTATTGTGGAGATGAGGTCTCGCCAAGTTGCCCAGGCGGGTCTCGAACCCACGGGCTCAGGCAATCCACTCACCTCAGCCTCCCAAGGCGTGGGATTACAGGCTGAGCCACCGAGCCTGGCTGATCTCAAGTTTTCTTTTCCTTTCCTCCTCTTCTTCTTTTTTAAAATTTGATTTCAGATCTATTTATAGTACTCGATCTGCCTTAGTGTAGAACTGTTGTTTGCATCAAATGAAATTAAACGCCCTGAATATTTTGCTAGGGGTAAAAAAAAAAAAAACCAACACACATTTTAATTTAATGGATACATACATATTTTTAAAAAAATTAAGAAAATTGCGTCCATGTTTGGGGCTTAGTTTTCGAGTGGCCTGGGTACTAGGGAAATGGCTTAAAGAGAGTTATTCGGTATCACAATTGAACAAAAAGGGCAAATTCAAACATGGCTATAGTGTCTTACCACATTGAAAGTTGGTAGCTGGAATGAGCACCTGGGGGCCTGGTGGGAGGAGAAGGGAGAGGAGATGAAGGAAGAGACAGAGGGACGGCAAGGGGCATTTTTTATAAACCGAAATGGGATGGCCACTAGCACCGAGTACAAGCTATTTTCAAATAAATTTATGAGCTTGCTTGTGTGTTGTCCCTGCATGGCAGCATGTTGCTGTCTGGTGACCTGTCAGTACTGCAGGTCCCAGATCTCCCTCTGCTTCCTCCCAAGAACAATCCCTCAAGTTCAGACTCTAATTGAAATGCCAGCTCTTGTGAGAAGTGGAAGTAACATGCGGCCAAATCACAGCTTTTAGACTTTTTCTGTGAATCTGCTTTTCCTTGTCTTTCAGAGGGCCCGGGAATGGAAACCAATAAATTAACAAAATCACCTCTGTATCTGCCTGAAGTCGATTTTTCTTCAGTCATGGGTCTTCCATTTTGCATGTGGACATTTTAACAGTAAGAAAATCATATCTGAGGTGAAACCAAAGCCCCATGCAGTGGTATCTTCTCAAAAGCTAAAGATGAGGGTTTTACAATATGGGTATTGTTCTGATTTCCTTTCTTGGTGATATATCTCATTAGTAAACATCTATGAATGAAATGTGGTTGTTTATCATGAAGCCCCACAAAGACCATTCAGAAAATCAGAGGAATTTGGAAAAACCCTGTGTACATTACCCCTCATTATTTTGTTTTTCTTGGAATGTGTATGGGATACTGTTTCATTTTCATGTAACTTGGAAGTTCTCACAAAAAAAGGTACCTAGGACCTCTGCTACGTGAAGTTTAAAGTATAAAAATATTTTGCCTTCTAAATGATTAATTCAAAGTGAAAAGGAAAAAGAATTCCCAGGTTAGCTGGAAAAGTCTTTTAATAATTTATTTACTTATTTTTATTAAGGCCAAAACAAAGGTTAAGCATACAGATTTAACAGTTTTTCTTTAGCAAAAATTTTAATTTCAACAAATTATGTATGCCTTCAAATTGCTCTGTTCATACCTGGAGTTTGAAGATTGTTTTGCTGAAACACATAGCTTTTATTTCTCTATTTTGTTCACATTATGGTCATACTCAAGAAGCTGTAGTCTGTTTACCTTTACACTTTGGTTAAAACAATTATGTGCAATCATCAGTGTTAAATTTTCACAACAGAAACTTAAATATCTTCATCTCCAAGGTACAAAGTATTTACTATTATATTTATTTTTTCAAAAATTTTAACTACTGGCAGCAGGTTCGATTTCAACTTATGCTTTTGCTGATGTTTAAAAGTGTTTTAGTAGTTGGTCTGCTTTAAAATTTATTTTTATTTAATTCCAAATGTCAACTGTCTAGATTTTTTGAAACCTTTATTGCTTTTTGAAAATAGTCAGATTTTATGTGTTGTATGGATCCATTTCCAGAATTTTTAAAGAATTTTAACAGCTTACAAGCCTGTGTTTGTACATTCTAAATTAAATGAGTCTGTTATAAAAAGTTGAATGTGAATTTTTTTTTCTCCTGCAAAGTAATTTTCTTTGTTGTAATTGTTCAGGATTGCTGTGTTAATTCCCCAAACCTCAATCAGTAATGCTGTATTTCACACACAAGTTGAAATTTCTTCCTTAAGTGCACCCAAGTGGCTTAAGGTCTCAAGCACTTGAAAACATTTGAAGGCTTTTAGAAATGTTTCTGTAACTTTAAAATGTATCAAGACCCTTTTGTTTCTCGTTTAATGGGATAATTAAAATTGTTTGTGGGAGACTATTAAAAGAGGAAAGTTTTTTTTTTCTTAAAGCAAGAAAGAGCAAGCTGTTGTGTGTATTCCTTTTTTAGTCGGTCTACCATATGCCCTCTAACAAAAACTTGCAGAGAACTAGCTTTTTTTGAGTTGCAAAAGTACCCTGAGAAACACGAACACAATACTTCCCCCAAAGCAGCTTACTTGTTGTTTTCTTCAATTAAATCAATGTGTACACGTACTGTGTATATCTGAAAGTAGCCCTACAGTCATTTCACTGATTGATCGCATCGAAATTGTACAGATTCCACACACCTAGGAGTTGGTGAGTAATAAACTAACTTGCATCTTTGGGTTTATATCGTAGCATGCATTAGAAATACTTAGCACTTTTGTTTTCTTTTAGTAATTTTCTCTTTTATCAGTCTTTTCTTTTTTACTGAAAGGCAGTTGAAAATATGGGAATCTTGGGGCCAGATGTGGTGTAATCTGTAATCCCAGTACTCTGGGAGGTCGAGGTGAGAGGACTGCTTGAGCCCAGGAGTTAGAGATCTGGTTAGGTAACATAGTGAGACCTCGTCTCTAGATAAAATTAAAAAAAATCAGCTGGGTAAGCTGGGCGTGGTCGCGCAGGTCTGTCGTCACAGCTACTTGGGAGGCTGAGGTGAGAGGATTATTTGAGTCTAGGAATTCGAGGTTGCGATGAGCTGTGATTGTGCCACTGTGCTCCAGCCTGGAGGACAGAATGAGATCTCAACTAAAAAATAAATACATAAAATAAAACAAAATATGAGAAATCTTAATACCACACTGAGCCTCCTACCACATGACCATCAGAAAGATTTCCTACAGGGAAGGAACCTAGACTGCCTCGTTTTCCAAGATGATTATGTCTGGAATATGTGACACTCCTTTAAGTTGCCTGATACGTTTGCTAAGTACATTTGATTGGATTTATCTGTTAAATGAAGGAGTAGAAATAGCATAATATGTAAAACTATGTTGGCAATAATTATTTTATACATTATTTCAGTATGTTAGTGGTCACCAGCAGCTGTCTATATAAAATGTAATTGTATTTTCAGGATTTAGTTTGATACCAAATGAATTAGAAGAGGGTGGTGAAAGTCATATACAGACTTTTTTTCTTGTAATTTTATGTTCAGAACAATGAATAGTTCATTTTTACTGTATGTTCACTTTTTGAAACTGCAATTTGAATCAGTTTGTTCTAATTGATGTGTGCCCCTGTAGTGATTGATAGAGTTTTTTTTGTTTGTCTCTCAAAAGAAAGTGGCAAGCAAAACTTACAAGAGTCTTGCATTCGCAGACTTCATGTTCTATTAGGAGAGACAGAAAAGACAACTAAGTCTTAGGAACACTGCAGCCCAGCCCCTATTTGACTTCTTAGTTCTTGATTGGATTAAAATGATCAGTCCCCCTCCAGTTTAGCAGGAAATGAAAAATTCTCACTGGAGGAAGATAACATTGTCTTAAATATACAATGCCCTGCATTTAATAAGGATTATTAGGTATGATGAGACACAGGAACACATAACTGAAAAGTCAAGAGACTAAACAGATAAGAAAAACACAAGTGATACAGCTATCACATAGTTATGGAAGTGTTAGTAGAAAATAACTTAAAGATAACAGTAATCAATATGTCCAGGAGGATAGAAGGAATAGAGACTGTCGCTGAAAACAAAGAATCTACAAAAAATGTTCAAAAGGAAATTTTAGAACAGAAACATGTGATATCTGAAAATAACTTTATACATGGAGGTGACAACATATCAAACACAAAAGAAAACGGGATTAGTAAACTAGTAAACAGATACATAGAAAAATCTAGGCCAGGCACGGTGGCTCACACCTGTAATTCCAGCATTTTGGGAACCTGAGGCAGGAGGATTGTTTGAGCCCAGGAATTTAAACCAGGCTAGGCAACATAGTGAGACCTTATCATTACAAAAAATATAAACAAACAAACAAACAAATAAATAAATAAGAAAGCCAACCAGCATTGTGGTGTGCACCTATATTCTCAGCTACTTGGGAGGCTGAGGTGCAAAGATCGTTTGAGCCCAGGAGTTTAAGACTTTAGTAAACTATGATCATGCCACTGTATACTCCAGCCTGAGCAACAGAGTGAGACTCTGACTCAAAAGAAAAAAGAAGAAAACAGAAAATACCTACATTAATCTAAGAGATATGTGTGGACATCTGAGGGAGGGTATTTAATTACCCTGCTTCTCTTCCTCTTTATCCTTTTTCTTATTCTCTGTCATTATTGAGGATTGATACTAGAATATGCATCATTAAAATGATATTATTAGGATATCATTACTATAAGAATAGCAGTTATTAGAATAATAGTGCATAGAAAGAGTGAAATCTTCTGTTCTTAAGAAAGCCACGGATACAGAATACAAGAAAATGTGAAGGGAGGGTTATTTGGACACTTGACATGGCTTCTGTTTAAACAAAATGGACTGAGATATTGATACTGATATGGGCACGGTCATAGGTTTGATGATGGGAATCTCTCTGGTTGCTTTCATATTTTAAAATTAATCATACAGTCGTGTCAGCAATTGAGAGTGAAGAAGGGATATGAAAAATTTTGAGAGAGCAAAAATGTATGCAATAAAATTTAAATGGACTAACAAGAAAAATGGACAATGATGAGTACCAGTTAAAAGACTGGATCTTGAGATTTTAAAAGGAAAAATGTAAGGAAAGATAAAGATGGTAAGTTCATCAAGTTGGAGGAGAGATTTCTTTGGGACAAAGTTTGCAATCTTAGAGGTTAGCTTAGGGAGGCATGAAAAGAGAATACATAATTTCGGATCTTAAGAAATAATAATGGAGGCTAGATAGTTATTACATTGTTTTTAAAAGATGAGACTGGGGAAAAAATTATGAATTGCTTTTTTATCAGAAAGAATGGCCAGGGCCTGAAGAAATACAACACAGGAAGAGAGATAAAATTTAAGGAGATTAAATGGAATTCTCTAAAGGGAGCCTGGAGTGGAGAGCCACTGGAAAGGGCACCCCTTCAAGCTACTGATAGAAAGTCAGTAAAAAGTAATATTGAACATCACCTCTTAAAGACTTAGGAGTATATAAGGATAAATTTGAGAAGTCTGAGAAGGTAAAAATAGAGTACTTCAAAACCTATCAGATGAATTGAAGATGTTACAATGTTTTAGGCAGGAAGTCAGATTTAACATTTGCCCTTGGAAAATATGCATGAGTAGTTTATAGATTCAGGTTTCTAAAGTTACAGACAGCATAAGAGTTACTAAAAAAAGAAGCAGGCAGGATAACAATAGGTTAGGGCAAACCTGCATTAAATGGAGGATTGATGAGCAAATATTTCCTGGATTGAATTACACAATATAGAGGGTGAAGACACAGACATTGTTTGAATAATAAATGCTTTGGCAGCTTCAAAACTTACTTATTTTATACCTCTTATTATGGAATATCCCATAAGGCAAAAATGATATAAGAATGTCAAAAAAGAAAATATCTGGATCAGAAAAAAAAAAAAATAAAAAGGGAACCAAAGAAGGCAGGCACACTGATCTGACAGTGTCAGAACCTGATTGAGGTTCACAAGAGAAAGTAAGCAAAGAACAGTGCTTGAAATGTGTGCTGAGCTCTCCAAACTGAATAACAGAAACCAGAAGGAAAAGGAATAATGACATCTTTCTCTATGGTAAAAGAAACTATTTTTTTGCTACCACTGAAGTAATAGAAGTTACTCACGGCTAAGAAAACCAAAAGTTTTCCAAAGTTCTGGGAGAAGCACATGTCAAAGGATCACTGTTTGGGAGTTTTTCTCTGTCAGGTATTTGTTTTTATTGTGCTAGTGATGACTGGTCTTGTGATTGCTGTCTAAATGGTGATTCTTTCTGAGCTTCTATTTTTACTATAGTTTTTGGTAGTATGGATATGAATCTTAGTGAGATCCCTTGTTTGTGAGGAATTTCTTCCTCCTCACTGTTTTTGAGATTCTCACTTGGTCTTTGTCCTTTTGTAGTCTGATTTTCATGTGCCTAAGTGCAAATCTCTTTGAGTTTATTCTACTTGGATTTGGCTGAGTTTAATGTTATGCTAATGATTGGACAGAGATTTCCTCAAATGCTTTGACCCAATGTCTCCAGTCTTTTCTGAGGAGTTCTGTATATGTATTAGGGCACGCTGTGACTATTCCAGCAGTGAGTTTACAACTCTACCCTAGCCTTCACTTCCTACTTGCATAGAGACTCAAGATCAGGCAGAGGTGAGCGTTTAAGGCCTTCCCAGGTCTTTTCTGGGCATGCATACAGTTATGCACATGTGCATGGCCATATATGTTCTCAGGGATATGTCAGAACTTTGCAAAGCTCCTGGTAGAAATTATGCTTCCTAGTTTCTCCTTAATACTAAAACATATTTTTGGTCAGCCTCTTATTAGCCCCAGTTGACATCCTTATGTCAGGTAGATATGATGTTAAACAATTGCCACTAGTTATTTTTGACAAATTTCCCAGGAATAGGATTGTTCATACAGAGAGAGCTTTGAGCCAGGTCAAATAAAAACAGGTCTGAGAGTGGAGCATTTACGTCACTGCCCAGCAGGTCAAATAGTGATACTTTTCTGGGTAAGTGCTTTTGAGAAGATCCAAACTCATTCTTCTTTCTCCAGGGGGTGCTGAGCTGCAGTCTTCACAGCTACTGTATTTATGAGGCTACTAGTTTTCAAGGCTACTGTTGAGCTGGGGAAAGAGAGATGGAACTATGGGAAGTTAAAATACCACAGAGCATTGGGTTCTTACTGGCATTAACTTATTTTTTCTCAAATAAATGCTCCTTGGACAACTGTAACCTTTTGATTAATTTCTAGAGCTCTGAGAAAAGGTGATTTGGATACTTTGTGTATTTTTGTTTTGCTTTTTAATTTTTAATTTTAAAGATGTGGGATACAATTCAGGGTTAGGTATACAAATGTTCATTATACAGGTACCCTTGTTAATAATGTGTACCCCCCCTTCAGTTTCCTACTACTGCCAATCCCATTCTTATAGTATTATGATTATTGTTCAAGATCAGTTCTTTGTTTCTGTGATAGACCACTTGGACACGTCGCTAGTGTTCTCATTACTTTTATGAAGAAGTGGGCTTTGGTGTCCTTGTGCTGCCATTTCGGAAGTGCTTCTGCATGGAATTCTTGGCATGGCAGATGGTGGGGATGCAGCTTTTCTCAGTGCTGTACTTGCCACATGTTTTTAATCCCGTTCGCCGTTAATTTGGAGAAGTACAAGAAGCAGCTCAGCATGTTGGCTACCCAGGAAGCCATCCCCTACTGGATGGCACATCAGACCCTCTCTCCTGCAAGCCCTCAGTCTTTGTAACTGATGTCCATTCCAGTCTCCTTCCCTCAACTTTGGGTGGGTATTCCCCTCCCCCCCACTATGGAAAGGAGGGAAGGGAAAGGTGGAGCAATCTCCACTGAGTCGATAATTGGGATAAACATATAACTTATTATCTGAACCAGGATACTTTTAATAGTGAGAAGCAGGAACAAAAATAATTTAATCTATCTATATGTGTGAAAAGAAAAAGAGAGAGAAAGAAAGGGAAGGAAGGGGAGGAGAGAGAAAGAGATTTGATGAGCACCAAATAGATTTTATAACATTGGTACATCTGAAGATAGTTCTATTTGAAACACTTTTTTTCAAAACAAGTCTTTATATAAAATAAATACAAAATATCTATGTATATTAAAGCAAAACAAAGAGAAGTTTAAAAATATTGGTTATCTGTACTTAGAAAAAACAAAATAACTATTCTTGGTACATATTCGTGTGTGTCAATTGCATTCTTAAAATTATTTAATACTGTGTCCCTGGTATTTTTTTTAATATGCTTTAATATAGTCTAATTATTTTTAATTTTTTGTACATTTTCCTACCATCTTGTTTCAAGTAGTATTTTGTGGTTAATAAATTTGAAATGTTTGACATCTCCAGTTGACTCTTCTCTATCTGTATTCTATTACATTTCAATTTAATTTAATTTAACTTAATTTAATTTAATTTAAGTTTTTTGAGTCAGACTCTTACTCCATCTCCCAGGCTGGAATGCAATGGCACAATCACAGCCACCCTAGCATCAACCTGTTGGGCTCTGGTCATCCTTCCACCTCATCCTTCCACCAAGGATCTGGAGCTACAGGTGTGTGCTACCATGCCCTACTAATTTTTGGTTGATTGTAGAGACGAGGTCTCACCAAGTTGCCCGGGCTGGTATCTAACCTGTGGGCTCAGGCAATCCACTCACCCTGGCCTCCCAAAGTGCTGGGATAACAGGCTGAGCCACAGAACCCGGCCTATTATATTTTTAATTGTGAAAATACTCCTGCTAGAGGTACCGAGGGGCCTGGTAAGCTCAGAGCAAATTTTGCTCAATGCATACAGTTCTCAATACTATTTAAAAAATATTGAAATAGTAAATATTTTAGTAAATACTGTCTTAGTGCCTCCACTCAGGATGTCTTTCATTGACAAATATTTTTACAAGACAAAACTCTTCAAAGAAGTTGCTCCATCTTGGCCTGAAACAGATGTGGGTTGTCTTTTGTTGGTTTTAAAGGGCTTGGTTTTCCGACAAATCTTTTCTGTCCAAAGTTAGAACAGTCTCTTGTCGTTTTGCCCTTTTGGTAAAAGGATTTGGAAGAGAACAGATAAGTTGGGTAAGAAATACTTGGTAAGTTGGTGGAGAGATTTTGCCATCAAAGATAAACAATGATGGACTATGCAATTATTTATTTATTTATTTCTGGAATGACTTGAGTAATATTTTTCCTTGAAAAACTGGGATTGAGGTGTCTAAGGGGAGAAACTGGAAGAGCCACATATATCTCTCTACTTAAACCGTCATTGCTGGAATCTGTCCAGCCCCTTTGCAGGGGCACAGTGTGAGTGGGCATACACCCAGGCTAACCCAGGACAGGGTTTGCTTTTAATTACTTGGCAACAGATGCCTTACAGAAACCTGGGTAGAGATTTACCTTTTCACTGTGTTCTGGCCGGACCAGAGTGCACCACACCTGCACACACACCTGTACACAATATAAATCTTTGGAGTATAAATCTTGATAAAAAGGCATCATACATATTCCCTCAACATAATTGTCTTGACTCAAGATGAACATTAAAAAGACAAATTATTGTTTTATGGTGTACGGAATGAAAAGCCCATTTTAGGTCCTCGGGCTGGTGTTTTTTCTTGGCCTTCTTTATCTGGCTCTGCCCTGTCAGCTAACTCTTCTTACGATCTATAAGGTACTTGTCTAGACAGTTCCTCCTGCTGGCTGTAATTCACTACTTCTAATTCAATATGGAATTGCAATAAAGTAACAAAACTTGTCATATGGACATACAAATTAACAGTGCTGAAAACCCTGGCAAATGCTGGGGCAGGAGCGAAGGAGGAAGGGAAGCTCTCATTTGTCCAAAACACATGCTTTGTGTAGGCTATTTCAGCTGCTGTGGCACCTACCTGATAAGTCTTGGGTGGGTCTGGGTAGAGCAAGATGTGATGTGTCTTCTGTGCTTCCAAAATAGGTAGCTGTCTTTATTTGGCTTCTGGTCATTTCCTGCAGTCCATCTGGGGTTGCCCATAGGTGCACCTCAACTTTTCATGAAATATCAGTAATGTCCGAATAGATTCAGAAACAAGTGGGCACAAATTGTATGTGGAGATGTCAGATGGGCTGTCAGAGGGACATTCATCACTGAAATTATGGTTTCTTTTAGGTGGTATCTGTGTTTATTGTTCAAGAGGTGTATCTAGAATAATTCGCTGCTGGTGACTCAGTTAAACGGTTGACAAGAAAGTATGGAGAAAGCCCAGCTTTAAGTGCACATCATGGACTCAAATGATGCTTTGTCCCTTAATGAGTGTTTTTCATTTTAAATGCTTGAATAAACACTTAAAAAGGACTATGAGACCGGAACATGCTTAGAATGGTCTGCCTAGAGAATTTTTAAAAGCAGTTTTAGATATGGGATGACTTTTGTTTACCGGTAATATCCGTATTTGGCTCAGTAAAATTTCCTCATATTTTTTGGTGAAAAAACAAGTTTATGTGCCAACTAAGCTGACTTGTGCTCTGAATTTTTTTTTTAAAGTACAGATAAGATATTCAAAATTTTTTTAAAAATTGAGAGTTGATGTGTTTTAGTTTTTGTTTTCATATTTATTCCTCATGGGTGACATTCTGTATCGTTGGCAGATTCCACACTGCTGTGGTACAAAGGTCAGGAGATTCCTCTCTGGCTTAGATCTGCAAGAGCTCCCAGCAAGGAGCAGTTTCCAGATGTGATGACCTCCTCCTCCTCTTCCTTGTCCTCTTTTTCTTCTATCAGACCAATAAAACAGAATTTTTCACTAAATACTGATTTTTTGGCATGCTTTCATTTTTTCAAATTCTTCCCCATGATAATTCCTTTCATATTTGACTTGCTTTTTAAGTGAATTTTGAAGTTATTTTCAAAATAGATGTATTATTTCTTCTCTCTTTTCCATATATGTGCCCACCAAGAATATTCTGGCAAAAAAAAAAAAAAAAAAAAAGGTGAATGCTTAACAACTGGCTATCAGGGGTAAGAAGCCCTTCTGTAACATTTGTCAATGTCTGTGGTATAAATATAACCACCCACTTTAAGTTTTCAGCTACCAATGGTGATGACTGACCACACTGTTGGGAAGAGATGGGTACAATTGCCTCTGTGACCCCATGAGAAGGTTCTGGCCCACCACTGTGTGGATGAATGGGCTTAATGAAAAACACATCTTCCTGTGTCAATCTCCTCAAAGGCCGATGCAGTTCTAAAAAACATTTTCTTAAAGCCTTAATATATGGGGCAAACTAAATATTTTGATTAAAGGTTAGATATCTTGAAATAGTTTATCTCAAACTATTATTTTACTGTAAGAGTACAGTTCTCATGTTTCTATGGTAAAGACATCTTATACAAAATTATAGAGTCAAAGTGTGAACAGTTGAGACTTTTGAGTTCTTATTACTGTTTTGCCACAATTAGCTTATCAATGACAATTAGCAACTAGATGTCTAGTTTGTTTTTTTCTATTATATTGAAGCTTAAAAAAACACCATAACATCTATATATCATAGTTAATCTTTAAGTATACATTCTAGGATTCTAAAGAGTTTATAAGAGAAGTGTTAATCTAATTTGAGGGAAATAAATTTTCAAAGACTTGATATATTTTTAATGCAGAACAAAATAATTACTTTGTATGCATCCTAGTAAGTGGGAAAGGCTATATAGGAGTTTGTTTTTCTGTATTTAACACACGTATATAAGCTGTACTTTATACATGATTACCTAGAAACTTAGATATTATTTTTTTCTCCTTTGACGTCTAAATCAACAATACTGTATTTTTCTTTTTTCTTTTTTTTGTGAGTTGGAGTTTCACTCCGTCGCCCAGGCTGGAGTGCAGTGGCATGCTCATGGCCACTCCAGCGTCGACTTGCTAGGCTTCCTTCTGCCTCAGCCTTCCAAGTAGCTGGAACTGCAGGTGTGCGCTACCATGCCCAACTAATTTTTGATTTATTGTAGAGACGAGGTCTCGCCGAGTTACCCAGGCTGGTCTCTAACCTGTAGTTTCAGGCAATCCACTCACCTCGGCCTCCCAAAGTGCTAGTATTACAGGATGAGTTACCGAACCCGGCCTTTTTTTTTTTTTCAAATCAAAAACCTTTTAGTATCAGTCACATATTTTATAGAAAAATAAATGTAGCAAAAGGGTCAGGGTTGAATGAGAAACAATCTGGGTTTGCACTCACTGCTCTGTTTACACCTGGGAGCAGGACCTTCCCCAAATCAGTTGCAGCAGCTGCACTTGTCCAATGCCCCTTTGCAGACAGCCCTGGACACACTTGGCACAGCTCACGGGGCACCAGGAGCAGCAGCTCTTCTCGCAGGACACGCATCTGTACTCTTTGCACTTGCAGAAGCCAGTGCAGGTGCAGGAGACACCAGGGCACAGGAGCCCTTGGGGTCCATGTCAAGCCCAGGCAGGAATGGAGTTCCAGGAGAGGGGATAGAGGCAGTGGGACACGTGGGAAACTGCCTGTATTTTTATTGAGTGGTTACTCTGCTCTCAGCATCTGATGATTTTGCTATGGGGTATGTTGGTTTGTGTAGGATACCAACATGATCTGATGGATTTTGGGCAACATCAGAGAGTGGAAAGAATTTTGGTTCTTGTAGCATCGTGGTGAATGTTAGTTGTTGTATTAGTCAGGGTTCTCCAGAGAAACAGAACCAATAGGTTCTGTTACACACATTATATATATGACTATGAAAGGGGGATTTATTAGGGGAATTGGCTCATGTGATTATGAAGGCTGAGCAGTCCCTTAATATGCCATTTACAAGCTGGCGAATTAGAAAAGCTGGTAGTGTGGCTCAGCCCAAGTCTGAAGGCCTGAGGACCAGGGAAGCCAATGGTGTAACTCTCAGTCCAAGGCCGAAAGTCAGAGTACCCAAGAGACTGGTTAAGCCCTCAAATCCAAAGGCCAAAGAACCTGGAGTTCTGATATCTAAGGGTAGAAGAATAAGGATGTCTCAACTCAGAAGAAGGAGAGTGGATTCTCTTTCCTCTGCCTTTTTGTTCTATCCGGCGCTCAGCTGATTGGGTGGTGACTTCCCACTTAGTCCACTGATTCGAATGCCAGTTTCCTCCAGAAACACCCTCACAGATATACTCAGAAATAATGCTTTACCAGCTGTATGGATATCCCTTAATCCAGTCAAGTGGACACCTAAAGTGAGTTGTCATCCAGTTTATTTTGCTTTTGTAGTAAGTATAACAAGCTAATAGTACTTAGCATGTGGTAGTGCCTCAAACAATGTCAAATATTTACTAAGATTATAATCTGCTTGGACAAGTAAGACATAAAGACATAATTCATTGGTAGCATAACTGCAGAGCAACCTACTCCCTGGGGTATAGAGACTATGTGCCATAGAATTGAAAGAAGACTCACATATGCATGGGCAGTCAGAGAAGGCTGCACCAAGGAGGCATCCTTGAACTGAGAGCCGAACTAGGTGGAGCTGGCTGGAATAGCCACTCCAGATGGGCATGGTTGTGCAAGGTCTGGATCGGCAACCCCAGGAGAGGCCAGTCCACTGGAGAAGAAAATCTGGGCAGAGTGTTGGGAATTAAGGAAGGAGAAGTAGGTTCTGAAGAAAGTGGGTGCCATTGCATGTCAGTCTGAGGAACTTAAACTAGAGACAGTAGGGATGTATAGAAACTTTCTGAGTTTGGAATTTCTATGATTAAAAACATCTTTACGGAGGACCATTCTGAGGAGAGTGTGCAGATTTCCTCCATGCTCATCCAGAAAACAGCCTCTCTTGCCATTTTCCATAGGCCTTCCACCAACACTGCAGTGCCTGGGGTAGGAAGACAGATGGAGACCCACATGCTATAGTTTTTTTTTTTAACATTTAAAAGTTATAAACCAAGCTACAAATGGTTACACCAAAAATCTTTACTATTTGTTCATAACCAGTATTCATTCATAAAGACAAAATAAAAAATATATATAAAATTATATTTTTTATTGGTGAAGTTGGAAACGTGTTCAACATGTTCAATATGTGAATTTGACTGGATTAATTTTCTAGATCATAATTACTGCTTTGACCAGTCGTTAAATTTTCACAAATTTTGTGTTGGTCGTGCTTGATAAAAATCTGTTCATTTTCATTGTTTAAAGTTTTAAAACATTTAAACAGGTTGCCTCTTTGAATGTTTTGCTACTTTTTTCCCTGCTTTTTTCTTTAAGCTCCATTTTCATATTCTTTATGTCTAGAAAAATACCAACTTTCATTCATTCTCCGTGACGTGAAGCAGGCCCTTTATAGGGAAAGTTTGCCATTCAGTTCCTAATCAAAAGGATTAGAAAAAATATTTTAGTTGCACTCAAAATATGAGATTTGAACATTTTATAAATAAAATGTAAATTTAGACTAATTAGGTTTAAAAATTAAAGTTATTTTTTATGATTCTTTCAAAATACTATTTTTCTTTTAAAATATCCAAAATTATTAAAATTAAAAGGCAAAATACACAAAGTGAATATTGAAAAACCAGAATTACTTCAATAAAATGAAATTAAAATTTAATTTTTGCAAATTTTAGTTAAATATTTTCATAAAATAAAAGTATTCCATAATGCTAGTGTTTAACATGTATCTGGCTTTAGTTATCATCATCATACTTTGTGAATGCTATATCTAGAATTCATATTATAATCCACTCTTGGTGAATTTAAGGCTGCATATACACAAATTTTAAGGGTGATGTGAATTGTTTATATTGCAAAATATTCCTCAGCCCCCTTGCAGAAATGTTGCTAAGGTCATACTATTTAATAAGAATCACAGACACTGAAGGAAGCAGGAAGATGGGCCTTTGGCACCATTCCCTAGCAGGAACTGTTGCTTCATGTTTTCTGAGAGGAAGGATGTGACAGATTGATGACCTCAGTGTTTGTGCGGCTCAGATCCCCTGCTTTGGAGCAGCATCCATCTCTAACATCAGCAGGTGCACAGCACAAACCTTCACAGCACTCAGGTGTGCCGCCTTTGTTTGGAAGATGCAGGGCAGAGATGTGAGCCGAGCTTCCCTGGGCTCAGAGGAGAGCAGTTACCAGTGCTGGGCCGACCTGAAGAACCAAGGCTCGATGAACACAGATGTATTTATTTTCCAGTATTTGTTCTCTTCAGGAGCCCCTAGCCCCATTCCTACTCCCTTGCATGAATGTGAGTTAACTCTCATTTAAAATGACTTTTTCCTCTTTGTCTGTTTTAGCACCACAGATTGCTAATTCTGATTTTTAATCTGCCGTTTGACCACCTGTGATATGGACTGTCAATAAAAGCAATACATTGGAGGGAACGGGAGGAGCTGGCCTGTGGATGCCTGGCTAACATCTCTTGAGAAATTTCTCAGAAACTGCTTGCTGTATAGATCTTCACTAAGATTGAGTAACAGGATATAGTAAATCCCTCTGTTTCAATTTAGCCTTTTCTACCTTAGTGCTGTAATTGCAGAGACCTCTAGAGAGTCAGGGCAAGAATATCTGGTTTCTAGAGAAAATAACAGAACAGCTCCCAGTGATTTCCTAAATGGAATTTGGAATCATGACTCTTCCTGATTTATTAAAGTATTGATAGTTCTGATATTAGCTGTGGTAGCAAGCTTCACATACTGTTTCTACAAATGCTACAGTATACTGCAGCAAGCAAAAAGTCAGAAAGATATCCTTTGAGTGGTGAACCAGCCTTTTACTGCTGTTGCTTATATTCTAGAAGACCACCAAAAATTAAAAATGGTTAATTATTCTGGACATTTAGAAATGTCAGATCAGAAAGACGTCTAAATGAATATAAGTTCAGGCTGTGAACTGCTCTGTGTGTATGTCCGGTTGTATGAAGTTTTTGAAACAATCCACACTCTGATAAAATGCCAATGGTGGTATGATCTGTGTCATTGCATTTGCCTCTTCCTCTCCCCTCTCTTTTTTTCCTTTGCTTGTTTTCTGCATTTCTAATATTCTGTTCATTGAGGATTAGATTGAGCTGTTCATGTCTTATGAAATGAACTGAGTTTTTACATTACAGAGGTTGCATTAGCTAGAGACAAATCTAGTAATGTGAAGATTTTGCACGTGTTTATGATTTACTTGAGGACAGAGTGCCACAGGCAGAGGCCATGTTCACCTATGTCTAACCGATGACCTAAGAACATCAACTGTTGTCAATGAACATCCACCAGGAGCTTGTCCCCCATTCGTGTAGGGACACACTCTGTGTTGGTCTTTCTAAAGTCCTTGAGTGTCATTGTTTATCACTGCACGTGCAGGGAGAACATGAGCCTGGGGATTCCCTGGGGGGAAAGCTATAGAAACCCTACTCCTAACATAGCAGTAGTGCAGCTATGGGGTAGGAGGTAATGACCTGGAGTCAGAAAATTTGGCTTTAAGTCTGTGCCGGTACCTAGCTGCATGACCTTCATCATCAACACTGATGTGTTTGAGCCTCGGTGTGCTCATCTGAAAAACGAGGATGTCTTTTCTCTAAGATGCTCTAGCAGATTAGTAAGTTTACCCTAGCAGAAGACTGTCCTAAACAACCCTTGATTCATGTGCCAAACAAAGGGGGAATCTGAGGAGCCTTGGCATGTTTATAGGAAAGACTTCACGTGGAGGACCAATACATCCTCAGTGCAAGCCTCTTTCAATCACAGAGGTTCATTGGCTTTATCTGCTCTCTAGACAGGTTGGCTGAATAAAAGAACAAGAAGTGCTGGGTGTCCAGGATTCATCCTGGGACAGGTTTGATCTCGATCCCGTTGAGGTGCCAACAGCCAAAACAGTCCTGGCCCAGCTGTCTTTGTTCCTGTGGTGTTGCTATAGGAGTAGGAAGTCTTTCCTGCTGGGCTGGCAAGGCAGCCAACAGTGTGATTCCAGAAATCCTGTAACAGCTGAATAAATCAAGAGGGATTCCTGCATTGTGATTTTTAAGAATCCCTTTGAATTCAGTGTAGTTACACATGGAAATGAAAGTCATAGTTCTGGACACACAACAGCCTCACATCCTCCTTCTGTCTGTGTTGATGGCCTTGAAATTCCCGGTGCCAGAATTCACCGGTCCTGCTTCACGTCTTGGTTTCACTTCGCCCTCTCCTGTGTGCACCCTCACTCCCCACCATCCCCAAACATTCAGGATTACTGGGACCTTTGGCTTCTGAAAAATGGATCTTATCTAGAAGAAGACAATTCTGGGCTGAGTGCTTTCCACTCAGTGGCTCAGCCCTTCCCCGCTGCCTCTGTCTTCCAGGTCACCTTCCTCCACATGTCCCCTCCCTTGGCCTGTTCTAACCAGTCTTGGGTTGCCAAGAGCCCAGTCTAGGGTCAGGGCAGTCCTGGTCCTGAATCAGTGGTTTCTGGTCGTATGTGTTTCCTGTGAGAGTCACTCCTGCCATATTTGTTGTAGATAAAGTTAATAAAAGGAAAAGTGGTTGAAGGAGAGGTTGCAATAGAAACATTTTTTCTATACAGTATTTCACGAGAGGCATACTAACATTTGAAAAGTGGCTCAATTTATACATTTTAATATGTAAAACAGCAGTTATCTCAGCTGAATACACTTATTTAAAAGTGTAAATACTTTCTAAACATTTTACATATCAAGATAACAAATATAAACTTTTAAAGTTTGAATTTCTTACAGTTAGTAATTTTACATTACAATCAATGCTGAATTTTCTCTATGTTCAGTATTATGGCTACTGAGTAGTGTGACTGAAAATATTAGTAGCCTGTTAGTTCAAACTTCTGAGTTAAAGAATGCCGGAATATCAGACAAAAGGACAACTATCTTGCAGATTTGAATAAGTAGATGCTACTTCAGGCTCCAAAGTGGTTATAAAGAATGGAAAAGTGAGTTCTGTCCTTGGAGGAGATGGGCATGGAAAGTGTTTGTGGGACTGACATCTGAATATGTGCATAATAATACAAAGATCACTTGTATTTGGGTTGGCTTTCAAGATATGAATTAGCACCTAATTCATCTTTTGCCATAACTTCAAGTGGGGTTGTCAGGATTGCGTGTCTCTTCTAAGCTCTGGGGATAGTGGCCTTGTCATGCATGTGGCCCTCCATAAAAGTCCCTCCTTTGTACATCCCTTCAACCCCAAGTGCCTGAACTCCTGTGCCACTTTGACTTGTCTGTTTCCATCTTTCTGGATTCTGGCCTCATGTTTGCTTCCACTTGGTTCTTCACACATAATCACATCAAGCATATACCTCATCTTTTTTTGGCTCTAATCATTGATAACACCTCTTCAGTTTTACATTGTTCCTGTTTTACCTCAATTTAAACTTTTAATTGAGATATATTGTTGGCTCTTGAACAACACTGGTTTCAACTACTGGGGTCTACTACTTATGCAAAAATTTTTTTCAACAAGTGTGAAGAAAGTTTTTTGGAGATTTGTGACAATTTGAAAAAAAACTCACAAACTGCATAGCCTAGAAATATTGAAAAATTATGAAAAAGTTAAGTATGTCATGAATGCATAAAATATACATACTTAGTCTATTTTTATCATTTACTGCCATAAAATATACACAAATCTATTCTAAGAAGTCAATGTTTATCAACACTTATATATACACATATACATGATGCCAGTCACAGTTGAGAAAAAAAAGTGTACAGACATGGAGATATAGTTGTAAATCTTAACTGCATACAAGTAACTATAGTACATACTGTATTACCGTAATAACTTTGTAGCCACCTCCTGTTACTATTGTGGTGAACTTAGCAAATATCTGCTTAAAACGCATGTGATACTCATCATCTCCACACAAACATTCATCTCTCCAGTAAATTTCACCTCTTGATAGAAGGGATCTCTTGTGATTCTCTCATATTTTTCATCATGCTTACTGTAAAACCGTAAATCTTAAATAACACCAAATAACACCATAGGACCCATAGGAAGTACCACTAGTGATGTTGGAAGTGCTCTGAAGAAGAAAAGTCAAGATATTACAAGAAATAGTTGAATTGCTTGATATATACCATCCATTGAGGTCTGCGATGCAGTTGCTGATCAGAGAGATAATTGATCTTGTAAACAGAAGATGTGGTAAACTGATGGTGAAATGGCTGTCAGTGACTTAAGTTAGTGACCTAACCAAGGTAACTCAATTTTGTAGTAGTTCTTCCATTTTGTCTTTCAGTTCCTCCTCTCATCCCTCCTCTGTGTGACCACCCGAAACTTTCCAGCAGGCCATAAATCACTTCCCGCAATTTATGTCTTTTCTCTTCCCTTTCCTGGAGGGCTATAACATTCCTGAAATGGTTCTGTCGTGCTATGTAATTTACACTTTCCCCCTGTGGATAATTTACACTTTCCCCACTGTGGTTAATTTACACTCCCCCCCCTATGGTTTAACGACCTGTTCTTTGAAAAATGTCCTTTGTTCCCTATCCAGAACTGAAACTCTACAACCTTGTGGTTTTTGCTATATAAACCCCTTGCTTGCTTCATTCGGGGTCGAGAGTCCCAACCGCTGGCATTAAAGGACTCAATATTTGACTCTCAATGTGTTGGTGACTTCTTACTTGCGGTACAGCTATAACATTTGGAGGCCCCAGCAAGATCTCCAAGCCCAGGAAGTGGCCTCACTTCGGCTCTCCCCAGTGTGGTGGAGAAATTATAGGGAAGGTGCCTCCTGAGAAGTTCCTGGGCCCCATAACCTCTCATCTGGCCTGGAGGGAGTTGGAATGACTGCTTCGCATTGCCTCAAAAATACTTGAGTTCTCTTAGGAGGTAAGAATATGTTCTGTATGTGGCCATTCTATTAAGGAAGTCATGGCCTGACGAGGTTGTCCCTTAGACTCTATTCATTAGGCCAACACATTGACTGAATAGAGTCTTAGTTCAGTTTCTGATTCCAGTTTTGGTTCCCTCACTGGTTTTGACAATATGGGGTCACAGGTTTCTTGATCCTCCAGTCCCCTCGACTGCATGATAAAGAATTTCTCTGTTGGATTTGCTGAGGACTATGGTGCCCGCCTTTTGAAAGGCAGGCTCTGGACCCTCTGTGAAATGGACTGGCCTTTGTTTAGTGTTGGATGGCCCTCCACTGGGTCTCTGGATGTTTGCATCACAGTCTGTCTGGAAGGTGATCACGGGGACTCCTGGTCACCCTGACCAATTCCCTTATATCAACCAATGGTTAAATTTAGTCCAAAATCCCCCTCTGTGGTTAAAGGTATGTTCTCTCAAAACTCAGGACCCTTCTCACATACTTGCCTCCAAGTCTCTTTGTCCTCTCCTGTCATGTTCATCTGCCCCACAGTCTTCCTCTGTTTTGCCCCCTTCTGAGCCTATCCCTAAGCTCTACCCCATATTGTCTCCCCCTACTGAGGATCCTCTGGAAGACCCAGTCATCGCTCATTCTTATCCTGACTTAGGCCCTCACCTTCCTCCACCTTATAACCTGTAAACCTTTTCACCTACCATCACTTCTGTCACCTCCCCTTTGCCCTGTCTGCCTCTGGCTTCTTGCCTCCAATCCCAAATGGATCCAGCCCCTCTCCTGCCCCTCCTGGAAGTTGCTCCTCTGCAGGGGGCAGATCAGACTGAGCAACCTTTTTTGGTGTATATTCCTTTTTCTACCTCTGATTTATACAATTGGAAAGCTCAAAACCTGTCATTTTCGTAGAGATCTCAGGTTCTGACCTCTCTGGTAGAATCAATCATGTGTATTCATCGCTCCACCTAGGATGACTGCCAGCAGCTCCTTCTAACCCTCTTTAATGCCAAGGAGCAAGAGTGCATCAGAGCTGAGGCTAAAAAGTCTGTTTTAGCCTCAACTATTGGTACAGAGGAGGAAAGCCAGGAAGTTTTAAGTGAAACATTTTCCTTTTCTTGTCCAGATTGGTACCCTAACACTTCGGCAGGGTCCAGGGCATTAGATAACCTATCACTGGGATCTATTAACTGGTTTGAGGGGAGCAGTCTGGAAACCTATCAATCCTTCCAAAACTACTGAAATTCTTCAGGGTCCCTAGGAGTCACTGGGGACATTCCTTGAATGTCTTCAAGAGGCATTCTGTACCTACATTCCATTTAATCCCTTGGCACCCGGAAATGCTTGGGGTATTAATCTGGCCTTCGTGGCCCAGGTGGTCCCTGATGGTCACAAAAAATTTTACAAAGGCTTGAGAACTTCGCAGTAATGAATATCTCCCAGCTGCTCAAAGTAGCCCAAAAGTTTTTTAATAACCGTGATGCTGAAAAACAAAAACAGGTGGCACAGGAGGCAGATAAAATGGCCAAACGTCAGGCAAAAATATTGGTAACTGCCCTCCAAGCCCCCGGGCCTGACTAAAGACTGCCATGCCAGAAAAAAGGGGAGACTAGAAAAGGACAAAAAGGGACTGGACATTCCCTGCTGCCTAAGGATCAATGTACATATTGCAAAGAATTTGGTCACTGGAAAAAAGATGATCCCCCGTCGCCCAAAAATGACAACCCTGAGCCAGTCCTGGTTTTGCCCGCTGCTGGGGAGACTGAAAATGACTCTGACTGAAGAGGCCAGGGATCTTTTTCCTTAGGTTTCCAAGAGCCTATGGTAACTGCAGCTATCGGGGACCACCCAGTCCAACTCTTAGTGGACACTGTGGCAGAGCTTTCAGTCCTAAAGTCACCATTAGGACCCATGTCCAACAAGCAAATTTCTGTTCAAGGGGCAACGGGTGCAATTACAAACTGCAAGTTCACCTCTGATTGGACTGTTGACTTTAGGTCAAAAATGGGTTACCACTCATTCCTAATAACCCCTGACTGCCCATAACCCCTTAAGGGCCAGGACTTGCTTCAAAAGTTAAGAGCAACTATTGTGTTTTCACCTGACAAAACTGAAATGTTTGTTTTCACTGTCTATCAAATGCTTTTAACTGTTCCACCTACTGAAGAGTGCCTTTTATCTTCTTCTAACTCCTCCACTGAGAATACCTCATCACATTTGCTTCAGCAGCTACAACAAGAATATCCTTCAGTCTGGGCAGAGACAAATCCACCAGGATTGGCACAGTCACCCGGGTCAGTGTATGTCAGTACCCTATGAGTTTGCAGGCTGGAAGGGGAATTACTCCTCATATCAAAAGACTTTTAAAGGCTAATATACTAACACCATGTCAGTTGGCATGGAACACTCCTTTCTTGCCAGTTCAAAAACCGGGCATCTCTGACTACTGACCAGTCCAGGACTTGAGGGAGGTCAATAAGCAGGTCGAAACTATCCATCCTACTGTTCCCAACCCTTACACGTTACTCAGCTTACTTCCCCCTCAGCACCAGGTTTACACTGTTTTGGATCTGAAGGATGCATTTTTCTCCATTCCTTTGTCCCCCGTTAGTCAACCCATTTTTGCCTTTGAATGGACGGATCCCAATTCAGGAGATACCAGTCAGCTGACTTGGACCCAGTTGCCTGAGGGATTCAAAAGCTCCCTGACTCTCTTTGGGGAAGACTTGCAATAGGACCTAATGGGGTACCGTACCTTGCACCTTCAATGTACTTTGCTCCAGTATGTAGATGACCTCTTACTTGTGGTGAAAGATTTAGGCACTTGTTTAAAAGGCATCAAGGCTTTGTTGCAGCTTCTCCAGGACCTGGGCTACCGTGTATTGGCTAAGAAGGTGCAACTCTGTTTAGCCGAGGTCTCCTATTTAGGATATCAGCTAAAAAAAGGGTAAGTGAACCCTAACCACAGCCCAGAAGGAGGCGACCCTTCAAATCCCCACCCCAACCTCAAAAAAAAAAAAAAAAAAAAAACAGATAAGGGAATTCCTGGGGGTGACAGGATACTGTCAGCTATGGATCCCGGGATTTGCTGAAATTGCTAAGCTCCTATATTCAACCACAGCAGGGGATCAGCTTCTAATAAGGACTACCACTGAGGAACAAGCATTTCAACAATTAAAAACAGCTCTTATCCAAGCCCAGCCTTTAGCCCTCCCAGATGTTACCAAGCCTTTTCACCTGTTTATTCATGAATAGCGGGGAATTGCAAAGGGGGTTCTTGCCCAGACCTTAGGACCATGGCGGCGACCTGTGACTTATTTGTTCAAAAGACTGGATCCAGTGGCCTCTGGCTGGCCATCGTGTCTTCAAAACATCGCAGCTACAGCTATACTAGTTAAGGAGGTGGACAAACTGACTTTTGGTCAGAACCTAACGTTGACCATTCCCCATGCTGTAGAGGCCCTACTTTGGGGGGGGGACTGGATGTCAAATGCCCACATCACCCAATATCAAAGCCTCCTACCTGACCAGCCTAGACTAACTTTCTCTCCTATTCTGAGCCTCTATCCAGCGACTCTACTGTCCAATGATGATCTGGAAATGCCGGTTCATAATTGTGAGGACATATTGGCTGTCTCTCAAGCCAGCTACCCTGATCTTTAGGACACTCCCCTAGACCAGGCTGATGCTAACCTGTTCAAGGGTGACAGCGGTCTGGTAATAAAGGGAGTCTGCAAGGCTGGTGCAGTGGTAACCATGGTTCATAATGCAATCTGGTCACAGTCTTTGCCCAACAGCACATCTGCCCAAAAGACTGAGCTAATTGCTTTGACCCAGGCCCTGCAGTTGGGAACAGGAAAACCGGTAAATATTTTTAGTGACAGCAGGTATGCTTTTGCTACTCTTCATATCCGTGCCATGTTCTATAAGAAATGAGGACTTCTTACCTCAGTGGGTAAGACTATTAAAAAAAAGAGAAATTTAAGCCCTTCTAGAGGCTATATGCTCCCCAAAGAGGTAGATGTCATTCATTGCAGGGGACACCAAAAATTAGACACTCCTGAGGCAACAGAAAATCACCTGGCAGCTCGTGAGGCAGTGGGGCTCCCAGTCGAGCCCCTCACTATCCTGCTAACTGAAACCTTTCCAGTTCCCTCACTTCCAAAATAGCCCACCTATACCCAAGAAGAAGAGCAAGCTGACCTAGCAGGAGCACAAAAAGAAACCTCAGGATGGTGGATAGCTAAGGACTCCAAAATCATTCTCCTGACCACCGTTGGACGTACTCTGGTAAATCAACTTCATTCTACTAACCACCCGGGAGTGACAAGATTAGCAGAAATGCGAAACCGATACTACTACATTCAAGACTTAAGAAGCCTTCCTGCCACAACTGCTGAAACATGTCCATCTTGTGCGCAAAATGCAAAACAAGGACCAAAACCACCAAATGGTATCAGGGTCTGAGGACTGAGCCCTGGAGAAGCTTGGGAAGTGAACTTTACTACAGTAAAACCCCCTCATGCGGGTTATACAAATCTACTGCTTTTTGTGGACAATTTTTGAAATGGGCAGAGGATTTTGCCACAAAAAATGAGACTGTACTTACTGTCACAAAGTTTTTATTAAATGAAATTATTCCTAGGCTTGGGCTTCCTCTCTCCATTGGCTCTGAAAACAGTCCTGCCTTTACCTCATCCATAGCTCAAATGGTTAACAAAGCACCAAATATAAACTGGAAGTTACAGCATGCCCACTGACCACAAAGCTCTGTATAGGTAGAATGCATGAACTGAACCTAAAAACTACTTTAACCAAATTAAATAATAGAGACTGGTGAAAAATGAAAAACCTTTTACCCTTGACCCTCCTCTGAGTTTGCACCCCTTACAAGACTGGGTTCACCCCATATGAAGTCATGTTTGGAAGGCCCCCTCCCTTACTACCCCGGTTAAGAGACCCTATCCTTGAAAAAATTACCAATCAGTCTTTGTTAAGCTATCTCCAGTCTCTCCAGTAGGGTCCGGGCTGTTGTCCACTCCGTCTGTGCTGTTTTACCAACTCCCTCCTATGTGCCCTGTCATCACTTCCAGCCTGGGCATCTGCTCTACATCAAAAAGTTCCAGAAAGAGCAATTGACTCCTGCATGGAAAGAAGCTTCATCATCATCCTCACCACTCCTACAGCACTTAGGGTCGACAGGATATTGGCTTAGATTCACCACTCCCAAATCAAAAAGGCCAAGGACAGCGATCAACAATGATGGCCACGCCTGGATCTGATCTTCTCAAGCTAAGACTTTCTTGCTCTGGTGTTGTTTCATAGTCAGTCTTCTCCCTAATGAACAGGCTAGAAATCCCAACTATTATTTTTCTCTAACTTCTTTTGCATCAGAAAAGGCTCAAGAAAATTTGAACAGAAGAAAAATAAAATAAAATAACAAATCCTGGTTTCAAACCTTATTTAATTAAAACCCATGACTAGCCATTTTAATTACAGGTCTGGCTGGCCCCCTGCTTCTCCTCCTTCTTGGTCTGCTCATTGGGCCAGCATATTAAATTGGATAGTCCAGTTCATTAAACAACGAATCACATCTGTAAAACTCATGCATATGAGGGCCCATTACAGCCCTCTGCCCCTGATAAATGAGTCAATGCTTTGACTCATGAAAAACTAAAAGGAGAGAATGAAATGGCTGTCAGTGACCTAAGTTAGTGACATAACCAAGGTAACTCCATTTTGTAGTAGTGGTTCTTCCATTTTGTCTTCCAGTTCCCCCTCTCACCCCTCCTCTGTGTGACCACCCTAAGCTTTCCAGTAGGCCATAAATCACATCCCGCGATTTATGGGTTTTCCATTCCCTCCCCTGGAGGGCTATAATAATCCTGAAACAGTTCTGTCACATTATGTAATTTACACTTTCCCCCTGTGATTAACTTACACTTTCCCCCCTGCAGTTCATTTACACTTCCCCCCTATGGCTTAATGACTTGTACTTTGAAAAATGTCCTTTGTTCCCTACCCAGAACTGAAACTCTGTAACCTTATGGTTTTTGCTTTATAAACCCCTTGCTTGCTTCATTCAGAATCAAGAGTCTCTTTCTGGCGTGAGCCTTCTCTTGACTGCCGACATTAAAGGACTCAATATTTGACTCTCAGTGTGTTGGTGACTTCTTACTTGTGGTATGGTTATAACAATGGTATTGATAAATACAGTACTGTAAGTGCATTTTTTCAGTTATGATTTTCTTAATAGCCTGTTCTTTTCTCTAGCTTACTTTGTTGTAAGACTACAACACATAATACATATGCACAATTTGTGATACTGGTGATGGGAAGATGGCCAACATGAGGCAGCTAGAGTGTGTTTCTCCTATGGGGTAAAACAAGACAGAACTGCTTCAGCATCCAGAGAGAAACTAGGCCAGCAGCATACCCCATAACTTTTCAAAAAAAAAGTGATAATAAACACATAGTGCAAAGAAGAAAAAAATCCATCCACCTGGACTGGAGCTGGCTAGACTCTTACCTGGACCACTGCAGACCACTGGCAGCCTCCAGATGCAGTGGGGAAGGTGAATGAGGGAATTTCAGGAATTCTGTGTTCCTGCGCAGACTTGGTGGGCCTCCTGAGCCTGTGGGACACCAGTCCTTCATGGGATGCTCCCTTACCCACTGACATGCTCTACTGAAACCCACATGGGGTGTTACTGCCTTACCCACAGACATACTCTACTGAAACCCACATGGAGTGTTTCAGTCTCAGCTGAGGTAGCTCAGAAACTCAACCCTTGTGTGACTGCTTTCTAGCCAATCTGGAGGCGATGGGCCCTAAGGGCAAACCCTGTGGAAGTTCTGTGCTCCTGCCACGCATTAAGAGGATTCTCTGAGCCTTGTGTGATTACTTACAGTCATGCTTTGCTGGAGCCCATGTGAATGGTGCAGTTTCGGCCACCATAGCCCAGGAACTCAACCCTGGCACGGCTGCTATCTAACTGGCCTGGAAGGAGACAGGCTCTTAGGGCAGACTTCACAGGTGTTCTGTGCTTCTGCTGCAGAAAATGGTACCCTGAGCCTTGTGGGACTCCTGTCTCTCATGAGAAATTGCCTTTTCCACAGCTGTTCTCCACCAAAACCCATGTGGAGTGGTGCAGCCCAGCTGCTGTAGACCAAGAATTCAATCTTTGTTCACCTGCTTATTAGCCAGGCTGGAAGGGGATGGGACCTCAAGGGCAAACACCACAGGTAGTCACTTCCTGGCTAAGGGAGAAGGATAGGTAAGAACACCTGAGGCTGCACTTTGGCACTCAGATTGTAAACCACCTGAGGCTAAAGGTGGGTCTGGGTGGAACTTGTTACCATAGTAACCTTTCACTCCCCAGGTAAACTCTTCTGTGCTGGCCAGGTGCAGCAGCATTGCCCCAGTAGCCTGGGACTCCCTTCTAATCCCTACTGGGGCCACCAGGAGTGTGTACTTGTGGGATTCTTGGGACCTTTTCCACTCATACTCCCCTTGAAGGCTCAAACAGACAGTTAGGATAATCCCCAGAATCCCAGCCTCTGCCTAGGTTAACTGTGCACTTTCTTGGAATGACAAACACCAAAAAGAAACCCCACAGCTACCATTGCAGTTGACTTTCTCCCACAAGTGCCACCTCCTGGCCAGAGATCAACAGCACAGCACACCACATCAGATACAGCATTGCAGCTTTGAGGAAGGCCTGATTCCAGACCCCAGCCAACACCACTTTTCAAACCACTCCAGTCATCCAGGATGCCATGAGCCAGTGCAGGTAACCAGTACAAAATTGCCACAGCCGGCAATTGAGAAACTCATCATACCAAAAAATATAAGCCAAGAAAACCCTACAGTGCCTAAGTCAGTTCCTTGTGAACCTCAAATAAAAAATGATTTGCATACCCAAATAAGAAGGAACCAGAAAAATAATTCTGACAATATGAAAAGATAGAGTTCTCCAAAACCCCCAAAAGACCACACCATCTCTTCAGCAATGAACTGTCACCAAAATGAAATCTTTGAAATAGAATTCAAAAGGTTGATTATAAAGTTGAACAATGAGCTTCAGGGGAGAATTGAAAGCCAGTATAAAGATATTTAAAAAATTAATCAAGACACATGAAAAATTCTCCAAGAGATAGACACTTAAAAAAAATCAAGCTGAGATTCTAGAAATGAAAGGAATTTTTCAGGGTTTTCAAAATACAATGGAAAGTTTTAACAGCAGACTAGAGCAAGCAGAAGAAAAGATCTCGGAATTTAAAGACAATGCTTTTGAATCAACCCAAGCAGACAACAATAAAGAAGAATCAAGAAAATGAAATAAATTCTCCAAGAAATGTGGGATTATGTAAAATGTTCATACCTAGGAATCATATGTGTTCCTTCCTGAGGAAGAAGAGATGGTAACTTTAGAAAACATATTTGAGAGAATAATGGGGGAAAACTTTCCTGGCCTTGCCAGAGATTTTAACATCCAGATACAAGAGGCACAAAGAACCCCCAGAATATTCAGAGCAAAAAGGTTATTCCCAAGGCATATAACCATCTGGTTATGCAAAGTTAATGTGAAGGAAAGAATTTTATTTTATTTATTTATTTTATTTTATTTTTTTGAGTTGGAGTCTCACTCTGTCGCCCAGACTGGAGTGCAGTGGCCGCTCCTGGCCACCGCAGCCTCGACCTGCTGGGCTCCGGTGATCCTTCCGCCTCAGCCTTCCGAGTAGCCGGAATTACAGGCATGCGCTCCCACGCCCAGCTGATTTTTTGATTTATTGTAGAGATGAGGTCTCACTGCCCAGGCGGGTCTCGAACCTACAGGCTCAGGTAATCCACTCACGTCAACCTCCCAAAGGTGCGGGATTACAGGCTGAGCCACCGAGCCTGGCTAGAAGGAAAGAATTTTAAAAGCAGTCAGACAAAAGCATCAAATCACGTACAAAAGTAAACCTATCAGACTAATAGCAGACTTCTCAAAAGAAATCTTACAAACCAGAAGGGATTGAGGCCCCATCTTCAAGGTCCTAAGATTTATAGTCTGGCAATGATTTCGTAAGTGAGGGAGAAATGAAATTTTTCTCAGACAAGCAAATGCTAGGGAAATTTGTCACCATTAGGCCAGTTCTACAAGAAATACTCAAAGGAGTTCTAAATACTGAAACAAAAGGTCAAAACATACCAACAGAAAAAACACTAGAAATCATAAAGCTTGCAGGCCTTGTGAAATAGCACTACAATAAAGAAAGCAAATAAATAAAACAACCAGATAACAACTACTATGATGGATAGAATAGTACCTTATATATCATCACTAATTCTGAATGTATATGGTCTCAATGCCCCACTAAAAAGATATGAACTGGCAAATTAGATTAAAAAGCAAAAGAAAATAAATATCTTCTGCCTCAAAGAGATTCACTTAGCACACAAAGACTCTTATAGACTCAAGGTAAAGGGGTGGGAAAAAAATATTCCAGACAAATGGAAATCAAAACTAAGCAGGAGTAGCCATTCTCATATTAGATAAAACAGACTTTAGATTAACAACAGTTAAAAAAAAGAAAAGATGGTTATGTAATAATAAAGGGATCAATCCAATGAGAAGCCATTTAATTTTAATGTCCCCAGCTTTATAAAACAAATTCTACTAGTCCTAAAAAAAGATATAGCAATATCATAATAGTGTAAGACTTCAACTTCCCACTGACAGCAGTAGACATGTCATCAAGTCAGAAGGTCAACAAAGGATCGTTGGAGTTAAATCAGACCCTACAGCAAATGAAACCAACACTCCAAAGTACAGAATATATATTTTTCTCATCAGCACACGGAACACTGTCTAAGATTCACCATATGAGAGACTACAAATCAAGTCTCAATACATTCAAAAAAGTCACAGTTGTGTCAAGCAACATCTCAGACCACAGTGGAATAAAACTAGAAATTAATTCCAAGAAGAACTCATAAATCCAAACAAAAACATGGAAGTTAATCTGCTTGTGAATGATCCTTGGGTCAACAATAAAATCAAGATGAGAATTAAAATATTTCTTGAAATGAATGAAAGTAATGAAACATACTATCAAAACCTCAGGGACACAGTCAAAGCTATGCTCAGAGGAAAATTTATAGTGCTTAAGGCCTACATTCATAAGCTTGAAAGATTGCATATCAACATCTAACAGCATACCTCAAGGACTAGAAAGGCATGAACAAACTAAGTCTAAAGTTAGCAGAAGAACATAAATAATGAAGATCAGAGCAGAACTAAATGAAATGGAAATAAAAAAATACAAAAGATCAATGAAAAAAAGTTGGTTCTTTGAAAAGACAAATGAAATTGACAGATCACTAGCTAGGTCAAGAAATGAATAGAGAAGATTCATATCATCTCAATCAGAAATGAAAATGGAGACATTACAACCGATACAACGAAAATTCAAAAGATCACCTGAAACTATTATGAAAACCTCTACACAAACAAACTGAAAAATCTGGAAGAAATAGTTTCTTGAATCGGGAAGAAATAGAGACTCTGAACAGATCAATTATGTGTAGCAAGATGAAACAGTAATTAGAAGTCTCCCAACCAAAAAAAAAAAGTCCAGGACCTGATGGACTCACAGCCAAATCCTACCAAACTTTCATAGAAGAACTGGTACCAATTTTACTGAAGCTAGTCCATAAGACCGAAGAAGCAAGAATCCTCCCTGGCTCATTTTACAAATCTAGTATCACTCTGATACCAAAGCCAGAAAAAGACATAACAAAGAAAGAAAACTGGAGACCAATATCTCTTATAAATATAGGTGCAAAAATCTCCTACAAAGTATTGACAAACAGAATACAACAGCATGTAAAAAATATAATACACCACGACCAAGTGGGTTTTATCCTAAGGAGGCAAGGGTGGTTAAACAAGCCAATAAATGTGGTCCATTACATAAACAGAATTAAAAATAAAAACCATGTGATCATTTCAATAAATGCAGAAAAGGCATCTGATAAAATTCAGCATCCCTTCATGATAAAAACTCTCAGCAAAATAGGCATAGAGGGAACATTCCTCAAAATAATAAAAGTCACATGTGACAAACCCACAACCAATGTCATCCTAAACAGAGGAAACAACATATTTTATCTCAGAACTGGAACAAGGCAACGATGCCTACTTTCACCATTCCTGTTCAACATAGTTCTGGAAGTCCTAGCCAGAGCAATTAGGCAAGAAAAAGAAAGTGTATCAAAACTGGCAAAGTGTGCTGATGATAGGATCTCCGTGTGCTGATGATAGGATATTATACCTAGCAAACTTTAAAGACTCCCCCAAAAGACTCCTGAACTTGATAAATGAATTTGGTAAAACTTCAGGATATGAAATCAACACACACAAATCAGTAGCACTGCTATACACCAATAGCAACCAAGCTGAGAATCAAATAAAGAGCTCCATAATTCCATTTATAATAGCAACCAAAAAGCTAAAATACTTAGGAATATATTTAACCTAGTGAAAGATCTCTACAAGGAGAATTACAAAATTCTGGTGAAAGAAATTGTAAAGGATCCAAACAAGTGGAGAAACACACCATACTCATGGATTGGGAGAATCAACATTGTTAAAAATGACCATATTACCCAAAGCAATCTACAGAGTCAATGCAATTATTATCAAACTACCAATGTCATTTTTCACAGACTTAGAAAACATAATCCTAAAATTCATATGGAACCAAAAGAGCCATAATACAGCCCAAACAAGCCTAAATAAAAAGAACAAAAGGTGAGGCACTACATTGCTTGACTTCAAATTATCTACAAGGCTGTAGTAACCAAAACTACGTGGTACTGGTGCAGGAGCAGACACAAGCACCAGTGAAAAAAATAGAGAATCCAGAGATAAACTCAAATACCTATAACCAACTAATCTTTGACAAAGCAGACATAAACGTACACTGGGGAAAAGATAACCTATTCAACAAATGGTGCTGGGAAAATTAGATAGCTATATGCAGAAAAATGAAACTTGATCCCTATCTTTCTTCATATATAAAACTTGACATAGGTTAAAGACTTAAGTATCAGACCTGAAACCATAAAAATTCTAGAAGAAAACCTAGGAAAAACTCTTATTGACAACAGCCTAGGCAAATAATTTATAGCTAAAACCCCAAAAGCAAATGCAACTGAAACAAAAACAAAGTAAGTGGGAGTTAATTAAACTAAAAATCTTTTGCATAGCAAAAGCAATAACCAACAGAGCAAATAGGCAACCTACAGAATAGAGGAAAATATTTGCAAACTATATTATCTGACAAAGGATTTGTATCCAGAGTCTTCCAAAAAAGCTCAAACAAATTGGCAGGAATAAAGCAAGCAGCCCCATTAAAAAAGTGGACAAATGACAAAATAAGATATATTTCAAAAGAAGATATACAACAAACATTTAAAAATGCTCAATATCACTCATAACCAGGAAAATGCAAATCAAAACTATAATGAGATACCACCTTATACCAGTCAGAATGGCCATTGTTAAAAAAATCAAAAAAGCAAAAGATATTGGCATGGGTGTGGAGAAAAGGGAGTGCTTACACACTGTTGGTGGGAATGTAAATTAGGACAACCTCAATAGAAATAAGAATGAAGATTTCCTAAATAACTAAAAGTAGATCTACCATTTGATCCAGCTATCCAACTCACTACTAGGTATCTACCCCAAAGGAAGGAGGTGAAAAAGACACCTGCACCCGCATGCTCATCACAACATAATTTACAATTGCAGAGATCTGGAATCAATCTAAATTCCCATAAGCTGATCAGTAGATAATGAAAATGTGGTATAAATACACTATGGAATACTATTCAGATATCAAAAAAAAAAATGAAATAATGTCTTTTGCAGCAAGTTGGATAGAACTGGGATCATCATCCTAAGTGAACTCACGCAGGACCAGAAAACCAAATGCCGCATGTTCTCACTTTTAAGTGGATGCTAAAGAAAGGACCCACAGATTCAGAGAATGGTGTAATGGACAATGGAGACTCAGAAGGGGGAAATGGGGAAGGGGATGAAAAATCACCCATCAGGCACAATGTGCACGGGTGTGGAGGGTACACGTAAAGCCCGGGTCAAAAACCATTTGTACCCCCTATAGCTACTGAAATTAAAAAAAAATCAAAAAAACAAATTGTGATAATTGACTGCTTATGTTATCCATAAGGCTTCCGGTCAACAGTATGCTATTAGTACTTAAGCCTGGTATTGGTACAAGATCAGGCATATAGGCCCATGGAACAGGATAGAGCTTCCAGAAGTAGAACCTCAATTTCTCAGTCATCTCATCTTTGTCAAAGCCTCCACCACCAACCACTGGGGAGAGGAGAACCTATTCAGTAACTGGTGCTGGGAAAACTGGCTGACCACATGCAGAAGATTAAAACAAGACCCCTACCTATCACCATGCACATAAATCAACTCTAAACGGACAAAGACCTAAACATAAAACCTCAAACTATAAGAACCTTGGAAGATGCAGGCGCCACCCTTATGAAAATTGGAACTGGCAACCAATTCCTGATCAAAACCCCAAGTGCCCATGCCATAAGAGATAAGATAGACAAGTGAGACCTCATCAAACTGACAAGCTTCTGCAAAGCCAAAGAAACCATCAAGAGAGCGGGGAGATAGCCCACAGACTGGGACAAACTATTTGCCAACTGTATATCTGACAAAGGCCTAACATCTAGGATCTACAAGAAACTCAAATGTGCCAAAAAGAAAAAAAACCAAGTAGGTGTACTAAAAAGTGGGCAAAAACTATGAATAGACACTTCTCAAAAGAAGACATACAAGCAGCCATAGAGACATGAAAAGATGCTCAGCCTCACTAGTCATCAAAGAAATGCAAATTAAAACCACTCTGAGATGCCACCTAACTTCAGTCAGGATGGCCATCATCAATAGCTTAAAAAACAACAGATGCTGGAGAGGATGGAGTTTTGAAAAGGAAACCCTTCGACACTGTTGGTGGGAGTGTAAACTAATACAACCTCTGTGGAAAGCAGTTTGGTGATTCCTAAAAAGATCTAAAAAATTGACCTTCCATACGACCCCGCAATGTCCCTACTGGAGGAGCTCAAATCATTGTATGAAAATGATACTTGCATTTGCATGTTTATTGCAGCATTATTCACAATAGCAAAAACAATGGAACCAACCATGCTGTCCATTGAAAGAGGACTGGATAAAAAACATGTGGTACATATACATGATGGAATATTACACAGCCATAAAGGACAAAATCATGAGCTTCACAACAACTTAGATAGACTTAGAGTCTAAATACTGAGTGATCTATCACAGAAACAAAGAATTAAATATTACATATTCTCACTCATAAGTGACCTCGGATAATTATCATGATACTATAAGAAAAGGATTGACAGTAGTAGGAAACAGCCAGGGGCAGGGGAGTGGGGGCGGGATTGGCAGTAGTGAGAAACTACCAGGGGATGGGGTGGCACACCTCATCAACCAGGGTACCTGCATAATGAGCCTTTGTATTCCTAACCCTGAATTGTACCCCACATCTTTAAAATTAAAAATTAAAAAATTGTGATAATTGATTGCTTATGTTATCCATAAGGCTTCTGGTCAACAGTAGCCTATTAGTAGTTATTAGGGAATCAAAGTTATATGCAGATTTTCTTTTTTTTTTTTTGAGTTGGGGTCACTCCGTCGCCCAGGCTGGAGTGCGGTGGCACGCTCACGGCCACCCCAGCATTGACATGCTGGACTCAGGTGATCTTTCCATCTCAGTTTTCCAGGTAACTGGAACTACAGACATGCGCTACCACACCCAGCTAATTTTTAAAAATTACTTATTGTAGAGACGAGGTCTCACCAAGTTGCCTGGGCTGGTCTCAGACCCACAGGCTGAGGCAATCCACTCGCCTAGGCCTCCCAAAGTGCTGGAATTACAGACTGAGCCACCAAGCCCAGCCAAAACCTACTTAATACAATTAAATGATAAATTATAGAGTGCCTAGCAGAGTTCCTAATTGTTGTTCAGTGAACAGTAGCTATTTAATTGAATTTAAACTTTTCAGGAGTGGGGTCATTGTCTCAGTGCTAGGCATTGGGAAAGTGCTCAATACAATTTTTAAAATGCAATGTACGTCTCTAATATGATCTGGACTCAGGGCTCAATCAATGTAGCTGTGTGCTCAGAGGCAGCAGCCTTCTACTGCCCACTCCTGGGAAGGGATCTGTTTATCTGTTTTGTTCCTTGCTCTATCTCCAGGACCCTGAACAATGTCCAGCACACAATGAGCACTGAGTACATATTCATTTAATGAGTATCTGCTGGCAACATCTCAATTATGTGACAAAATCTAGCTATATTCTTTTTTAGTCTGTTTGTATTTCCTGAGTACACAACGATTCAAGGTAAAGAAGAAAAACAAGAATCTTGTTGTCTTGCTGTCAGAACTCATGATAAGCAGGAAATTTGGAATTCATCTCTATTGTTGATAATTCACAAAATGGGGTAATTTAAATGTGGAAAGACCCAAGTGTGCATAATTAATAACCAACACCATGGGGGCAATTTGAAGTTTGAAATGACAGTAGTTTTAATTTGAAAACACTAAAAAAGGATTGAACCCCCATTAAATCAATGCATCCTGTTCTTCTACAAGACAAGTAAAGTAGGCTAATTGGTCTACTTGACAGACAGATCCTTCCTCTTAAATGAACCCTAACTGTGGACTACCCTGTTTTCATATTCTACTCTCAAGAATAGACTTAGTTGTCTGACTTTTCAGGTAGGTAGTTATTTTCCTATCCTAGATAGAGTAGGGACACATATATCTTCCCAATTATATTTCTTTCCAATTGGTTTATGGCAAGGTCACTGTTCACATTTATTTTTCCTCAGTATCGTGAGCAAATGATGGAAGGAAAATGCTACCTTTCATAGTTGTTAACTGTGATAAAGACTGAGCTTAGTTTTATCTCTGTCAAACACTGAAACAATGAACTCTCTGTTGCCATTTCAGTTGTAATCTTGTTTGGTTTTTATTTTAAAAGATATTAGAGGCTTCTTAAAATGACACAGTATCTGAAAATCAGGGCAGCCTCTGTGGATGCTATGACACTTGAGAGTTCTTTATAACCAAGCTATCAACGTGACAAAGAATCATTGTGCTGCTGAACTTGAGTTATTTTCTTGCCTTGAAGGGTAAAGATAAAATCATCAGATCAGCGTTGTTTGACCCAAGAATTTCCTTTTGTTTAGATGCTGAAGGAACTGCAGCTAGCTGTGAGAATGCCTTCCTGAGAATTTTTTAGGATGATAGATGCATAGCTATAGCCATACTCAGCAGTCCTGTGAAATAAATGTCAGCAGAGATGGAATTCTCGGCCAAGAGTTTCAACTCATTTGAGTAAAATCCTCCACGATTCACAGAGTAACCTCTATACGGAGGGCAAAACTCTGACATTTTTCCCCCTCTTATCCAAATTTCTAACTTGGAGAGTGATACCTGACAAAGACTCATTAGATATGGCTTTATTACCCTATCTACTGAAGTTTGTTTTCCAACCTGACTCTGGCATAACATCACACAACAGATAAAGAAGGAAGTCAAAGTATTTTATGGCCCTGAAAAGCTGTATCTTGGGAACTTTCTGACTCTTGGCACTTTGTAAAACACTTATTATTATCTCTGCCATGTATAGGACTTCATCTACATAGCAAGACACCTGAAGTTTTCCACCTCCTTATCTCAACAAGACCTCTCCTCTACTGATATCCAAAATTCATTAGGATAGAACCTACAAATTACCAGTAAAAAAAAAAACCTTTGAATCCACCTTTAACTGGTGAGATCCTACTTGGAGATGTCATGCCTTCCCAGGCTGAACGAATGAAAATCTCACATATGTTGATTTATGGCTTTTTTTTAAACTTCTGGCTTTCTAATATGTATATAACCAGACTGCAATTCAATCACCATGGACATATGCTCTCAAGACTTCTTGGAGCTGTGCCCTGGGCCTGGTCACTCACATCTGGCTCAGAATAAAACTTCATATTTGGTTGAACTTGGAATTTTTGCATCATCACTATTAATGACAGACTCTGTTTATCAGAGCCAAAGCTGGATTAAGTTGGTTTTATGTGCTTATGAAAGCAAATTTAGGATGTCTTGCCCACCTACCCCCTGGGTTCTAGAGGCTGGAGTAGTTTAAAAATTTCAATTGTATTGACTTCATGGCCGTTGAAAAAGCAATGCATTTAAAAATCCAGTATGATATCACTAACAAATGATTTTATTTAAAATAATTCCACCTTGTTTGAATTGTTAAAAATCTGACCATAATATTATAATGTTGACACATTTTAATTTAGCATTGGGCTGGTGTAACAATAGAGCCGGTACAATTTCATAAAAGCTGAAGTGCATCATCAATAATTTTGACAATTTATGGAGTAAAAATTTATTCTATCAGTTACCAAATAGTACTTCCATCCCACCTTTTCCCAGTTTCTAATTGGTTAAGCATTTAAAAATGAAATTGTGTAGTGTGGAAGAAAAAACAAAGAAAAGCATGTAAATTCTATTATTGTAGATCATTATGGTTGTCAAATGTACTCCTTTTCATTCAGATGATTTCTATTTTTTTCAAAGAATATTTTAAGGTATTTCCAAAATTCGGTGTTTGTTGGAATTCCTGGATCATGATAACGTTGTTGTTGTTGTGGAAAGGAGTCATCACTCTTTTGGGAGCAATGGTAACAACAAAAGCTTGTGGCACCAACTGATAATTCTTGCATATGTGGTCAGTTTTCAGCTGAAGAGATGCAGAAATCTTGGGGTCTTATATTAGTGGTGGATAATATCATAATTTTAAGACCAGGAGAAACTGACGTGTGTGTGTGTCACATTGAAAAACTCTCTTGGATAGCCAAAACTTCATCAAAATCTGATGTTATTTAAAATATTTTTTGCATCATTTGCTTAACCTATGATATACCAAGAAAACTTGTGATTAGTCTCTGATTTCTTGCAGTTTTTTTTTTAGGTGAAATGTTTGCGTTTCATCATTTTTTATAGTGTGACTTAAATAGATGTGATTCAGCTAGGCACAAAATTTTAAAGATGAATACATTTGATGATTTATTTGCATTGCTTATTTCTACTTGTTATTTCAAAAGTGTGAAAAATAAGTTATGAAAAAGTGTTCAGAAAGTGTAAATGAAATCTTAAGTGACCTACCAGAATGATAAAATACATTGTATGAAATATTTATAAAGTAAAAAAATTGACTATAAATATGCTAGAAATGTTACGTAGAAAACAGTTATCTGAATGCAATTTAATAAGTGTGTTCTTTGTTAACAGCAATTTTTCAATACCTTTAACTGTATCTGCAACATAAAAAATTTACCTTAAGCTGAAAATAACTTAAAACTCTGCCATGAATACTGCAACTCAAGGTTTCCTATGGTTTACTGCTCAGCGTAAAAGTCTGTTCTGGATGCTAAACATGTGGAATTTATACATCTTATCAGTGACTTTACTAATGCCATGTTAAGAAATTGATTATTCCGTTAGCTTAAAACATAGTATAATGTCAGAGCTAATTGTAATGCTATGTTTAGTTTTTTTTTATCATTTTAATTGACTTACATAATGGACTGTATTAATTTGACAGTGCAGTCTGAAGAGTTTTGAAAAATGTATACACAAATGAATCTGCCGTTACGTCAAAACACAAAACATTTCCCTCTGCCCCGAATGTTCCTTCTGTCTCTTTGTCATCCTTCCTTACTTTACCCTTGGCCCCAGGTGACCCCTGATCAGCTTTCTTTCTCTAAATTGTGTAATCCTAGATGGAACTGTACATCACGTGCTTTTTATGTTTTGTGTTAGATGTTAAGTTTTGAAATTGCTAGGGAAATATGTATTTTTAAAGAAACATTGTTATTTCATAATGAGCCTGGAAAATGAATTATTTTCCTTGTTTGGGAGAGCCCACTAGAATCTACACGGAGTTCCTTCCTTCCCCTGCTCCCAATGTATTCATTTATCAAGGCTCCTGTAATGGAGTCCCACAAATTGGGTGGCTTCAAACAGCAGGAATGTATTATCTCACGGTTCTGGAGGCCACACATCTAAAGTCAAGATGTGAGCGGGCTGTGTTCCCTCTTGTGCTACCTCTTGGATGAGGTAGAATCTTTCCTCATCTCTTCAATCTTCTGGTGCTGGCTATCCATCCTTGGCACTCCTTGACCAGTTTCTCCAATCGTTCCAACATCTGCCTCTGTTGTCTTTTGGCAACTTCTGTGTGCGTCTCCTTCTCTGTTTGGTGTTTCCTCTTCTTATAATAATATCAGTTGTTGGATTTAGGGTCTACTGTAATCAGCACAATCTCTTCTTAACTAACTACATCTGCAAAGAACCTTTTCCCAAATACCATGGGGAAAGCACAGAAATTGTCAGCAAATGTTTCAGGACAAAAGGCAAGAAAAGGTATAGTAGGATGAGTCATTACTACTGGGTAAGATTCCAGTAACAAGATGACTTGAGGCCGTGGGTTTGACTGCCCTGTACAATCCAACGCCTCTTCCTAGCTGGCTGGGTGTATCACAGTGGGTATCACTGAAAGAGAAAAATTCCAGCATGAAAGAGAGGTTGGGTACCAAAACAAAGAGAATGTGGGTGTGTAAACAGTTTAAGTTTTTTAAGTGGCTACATTAAAAGAAGTGGAACAAACCAGGAACAGTTAGCTTTAAGAATATATTTTCTTTAACCCCATTTGCCAACATATTATCATTTACACGGACAAACAATTACAACTATAAATGAGATATTTGACTTTTTCTTGGAACTAAGCCTTACAATCTAGTGTGTATTTTACATTTTACATTTTCAGCATATCTCAGTTTGTAGCCACATCTCAGGTGCTCAGTAGCGTTACGTGACCAGTGGCTGCCATATTGGGCAGCTCAGCGTTAGAGCAGCCATTGGGATCCCTGTCCTTGTGAGAAGAATGATTTATGCCCTCTTGAACATCAACAACCGAATCTCCAGTGGTCAGAACCCGTAGGCTGAGCCAGTGTCCATGGAGTGATGCACAGTTTGAAGAATATTTTATGTAAATCGTTTCCATCTTTGCAGTGCACCCGTTTGAAGGGTGTCCAGTGATAAGGAGGAAGTTGAGGGTGAGGGTAAGGAGGAGGATTTTGCAAATGGGAAAATAGACTAGGAGCATTTATATTTTCCACACAAAATCATGCATTTAGGAGGTGGTGGAGTCGGGATTCTCACCTATGCCATCTTCCCTCCTGCATCTGGGAGACAAGTGGTGGTACCAGATGACCTCTAATGCCCCTTCCAGTCCTAACACTGCATGACGCTCTGTGTTTTTACCATCTTTGGTGCAAATGGTGCACATGCAAGCATGCTATTTGGCAGCAACTCTTTCATGCTCGCAACAGCTGTGAGTTTGGGCTGTCTGCATTTCCACAGCTTCTGTGTCTGGCTGGAGGAATGATTAATGATAAAAGCAGAAAACAAATTGTATGAAATCCGGATACCTCAGCCAAGTCTCACGTGGCTAAGTTCCAGTAGTTATAAATAATCAGATAATGACATCACTCTCCTCTGTGATCCAATATGGTGTGAGAGGAAAAGAAATTGCTTATTATTCATGAGCACTAGCTATATTTTATATTGTTTTACTTCTTTTCAGCATGTTTTTCTCAGTTGCTTCAACATGATGAGCTGTATTCCTGTCAGTTTTATCTCAGCATTCAGCATTTAAAACATTCCTCAACTCACTTATAGATACATTTAATTTGCTTTTCCAATTGCTACAAAAGCTCAGAACACAGTTGGAACTTAATTGCCCTGATCTTAAAATTCTGGTGACATAGAGTATGGGTACCTTTGAAGAATTAGGTCCTATACCCTCAAGTCTTAAAAATTTTGAAATCTTTGGAAAGTAAATATGGAACTGACATGGCTTAAGCAGGGAATGCAGTCTGCTGAACTACATTCCACCATTTAATAATTAATCAGATGCATGAGTTGTTTATTTTTAAAAAGCACTCATTTCCTGTAGAGTACCAAGGGTGATATTCATTCATTAAATGCTCCCTAGATGCTAGGCTTATGCTAGATTTTGGGAATCAGACCTGAGTCAGACAGAGTCCTTGTCTTTATAAAGTACTTATTCTACAGACTGGAATACATTCAAACAAATACATGTTTTTAGACCTAGCCGCCTAAAAGTAAAAATAACAAGTAAAAGAGTAAAGCGTGACAGTGGAGTTTCCATAGCCCTGCAACGACTGGGACTCAAGTCACTGTGAGTCCAGCCACCTCTCCTTGAGCAGTGCTTCTCCCATACCCTTTCACTGACTAATCAAAACTCACTTTACAGAAAGTTGAGGCTATCTCTCTAGTTCTTGCCTGAATGCCTTCAGAGTGATCTAGATTCACACCTCTCCTTCCCTCCTTTCACCTAGTTCTAGCGGTTGCGAGACCACAGAGAAACTAAATGTTTAATTTTATTTAATTTTAACTAATTTAAGTTTAAATAGCCACATGTAGCTGGTGACTACATCTCTTTTCTCATCTCCAGTAGAGGAACAACCGACAGCTCCACAGCTATTTCTTCCACATAAAATTACAGACATATGAAGCCTGTAGTTTCTGATGCCAATACCAAATATCCAGAAAAGTACCTGAAATAATCTGAGATTGGGTCAATATACCTCTCAATCCATGTTATTTGATATATTTTTCACTTTATGCCTCTCTCCCTCTTACTAGAATGGGATAATCTTGTGGGTAGGAACATTTGTGTCTTCTTTTATTTATTTAAGCAGTATTTTGTAGCTTTCATTGTAAAGATCTTTTACTTCTTTGGTTAGGAAGATGCCAAGGTATTTCATTTTCCCTTTGGTTTGTGTGAATGGGATTGCATTTTTTATTTGGTTCTCTGTCTGTTTGCTGCTGGTGTGTTAAGAATGTGACTGTCTTTTGCACATGTATATTGTACCCTGAGACTTTGCCAAAGTCTTTTATCAGTGCAAGGAGGTTTTTGACAGAATCTCCTGGATTTTCAAGGTATAGAATCATATCATCAGCAAAGAGGGATAACTTAACTTCCTCTTTTCCTATTTGGATATCCCTGATTTCCTTCTCTTGTCTGATTGCTCTAGCTAGGACCTCCACCACAATGTTGAACAGGAGGAATGAGAGTGGGCAGCTTTATCTTGTTCCAGTTTTCAGGGGAAATGCTTCCAATTTCTGGTCATTTAGCACGATGTTGTCTGTGAGTTTATCATAGATGGCTCTTACTATTTTGAGGTATGTTCCTGCTATGCCTGGGTGTTCAAGAGTTATTTTTTTTTAACCAAAAAGGATGCTGGATTTCATTCACCACAAATAGCCAAAACAATCCTTAGCAAAAGAAACAAAGTGGGAGTTATCACACTCCCAGAATTTAAACTCTAGGGCTACAATAATCAAAACAACCTAGTAATGGTACAAGAACAGGCATATAGACCACTGGAACAGGAGAGAGATTCTGGAAGTTAAACCTCAATTTCTCAACCAAATCATCTTCAATAAAGCCTTCATTAACAACACTGGGAAGAGGAGAGCCTATTTAGTAAATGGTGTGGGAAAACTGGCTGGCCACATAAAGAAGATTGAAACAGGGCCTCTACCTATCACCATACTCCAAAAACCAACTCTAGATAGATCAAATAACTAAATGTAAAACCTCAAACTATAAGACTCTGAGAAAATGCAGAAGACACCCTTACTGATGTTAGAATAGGCAACTAATTCCTGATCAAAAGCTCAGAAACCCATGCCATAAGATATAAGAAAGACAAGTGGGACCTCATCAAACTGAAAAGCTTCTGCAAAGCAAAAGAAACCATCAAGGGAGTGGAGAGACAGCCCACAGAATGGGAAAAAAATTCTTGCCAATTGTGTATCTGATGAAGGTCTAACATCTAGGATCTATAAAGAAGTCAAACATACTGGAAAGAAAAAAAACAAACATCCCCATTAAAAAGTGGGTAAAATATATGAATAGACACTTCTCAGAAGACATAAGAGCAGTTAACAAATACATGAAAAATGCTCATCCTCACTAATCATCAAAGAAATGCAAATTAAAACCACACTGAGATTTCACCTAACTCCATTCAGAATGACCATCATCAATAACTCAAAAAACAACAGATGCTAGAGAGGATGAGGGGAAAAAAGGATGCTTCTACACTGTTGGTGGGAATGTAAACAACCTCTGTGGAAAATAGTATGGCGATTCCTTAAAGACCTAAAAACTGACCATCCATATTACAAGGCAATCCCCCTTCTGGGAATATACCCATAAGAACTGGAATTATTCTATAAAAAAGAAACATCCACATGCATGTGTATTGCAGCATTATTCATAATAGCAAAAACACGGAAGCAACCATGCTGTCTATCAAAACTGGACTGGATTAAAAAATGTTGTACATATACACGATATAATACTATGTAACTATAAAGAAGGGCAAAATTATGGACTTTGCAGCAACTTGGATGGATTTAAAATCTATAATACTCAGTGATCTGTCACAGTAACAAAGATCTGAGAACCACATGCGCTCACTCTTAAGTGGACTCTACACATTTATCATAATACTAAAAGAAAGGGACTGGCAATAGTAGGGCACTGCCAGGGGAGGGAGGGGCACACAGCATCAACAAGGGTCCCCAATCTCAAGCCAGGCAAAGTGGGGACCAAAGGAAGGTTCAAACTTTGCCTGTACAATGACCACTTGTGTACCTAACCCTGAATTATATCCACATCTTTAAGAAAAATAAAAAATAAAAAAAATATGCTAGTATGGATGCAGTGAAAAGGGAATGCTTATACACTGTTGGTGGGAGTGTAAAGTAGTGCAACTCCTATGGAAATCAGTATGGTGGTTTCTCAAAGAAGTAAGGGAAGATCTACCATTAGACCTAGCAATCTCACTACTTGGTATCTACACAAAAGAAGAGAGGTTGTTATATATAAAAGATATCTGCACAGTCATGTTTATACCAATACAATTCACAATTGCAAAGATATGGAATCAACCTAAATGTCCATTAACTGCTCACTGGATAATAAAAAACATACATACATACACATGCCATGGAATAATATTCAGCCATAAAAAAGAACAAAATAATGTCTTTTGCAGCACCTTGGGTGAAATTGGTGACCGTGAAGTGAAGTAGCACAGGAAGGGAAAACCAGATACCAGATGTTCTCACTTATAAATAGGAGCTAAGCTAGCCACTGCAAAGGCATACAGAATGGCATAAAGGGCATTGGAGACTCAGAAGAGGGAGAATGGCAAGGGAGGGAGGGATGAAAATTCCTCTACTGGGTATAATGGGCACTAATGGGGGTGAGAGAGGTATACCTAAGTCCCAGACTTCTTCACCACTATTCAATGCAGCCATGTAACCAAAAACCATGTGTACCCAAACTATTAAAGTAAAGAAAAAATAGAATCATGCATAGTATATAAATATGTGAATATGAAATATTAATTTATAATGTGAATGTAATATGGTTATAATATATAACTTATCAATATATCAATATAACTTAAAATAATATATTATGTTAGGTATTTATATATTATATATATGATATATAGTTATATGCTATATATATTTATATGTAAATATGTACATACAAATATAGTTACAAAATATATTAATTTATGTATATTTAGAATTGAGAAATACAATTTATAAACTTTAAAAAATTTAATTATTTAAAATTTACACACTCATAATTTTGCAATTTTATGTAAATGTATACAAGTTATATATTTACAAACTTATTTAATATATCTACTTTGTAAATTTGTATTTATATGTAATTATGTATATAATTTAAGAAGTAATTTATTAAACTATATAGTATATGCATATAAATATGTATTTATGTGTATATATACATACATATATACAGGAACGAGGATTTATTAGAAGGAATTGGCTCACAGGATCACAAAGGTGAAATCCCATGATAGGCCATCTGCAATCTGTCTCCCCAGCATGGCTCCTGGAGCTACTGGTGGTGTGGTCATGCCAAGTCTGAAAGCCTCAGAACCAGAGGAGATGACACTGTAGCCCCTAGTCTGAAGTCAAAGACCTGTGATCTCCCAGGAGGCCTCTGGTGCATGTTCCAGATTCTAAAAACTGAGGGTCCTGGAGTCTGATATCTGAGGGCAGGAAGGGAAAAAGTCATCCTGCCAGGGAAGGGAAGCAGAGAGGAACCCAAAGCCTTCTTCTACCTGCTTTCTCCTAGCTGTGTCCCCAGCCTGGGTGGTGCTGCCTCTTCCTCTCTCAGTCCACTGACTCATGCTCAATCCCCCTAGAACCACTCTCACAGACACCAAGAAACAGCACTTCACTAGCCATCTGGGCATCCCTTCATGCTGTCTGGTTGACACCTAATATTAATCATCACATGGGATAAAATGAGGTCTGCCTTCAGGAGGTTGCCATGGTCCAATGAGTCACATTTGCAATGCACCCAGGACAGCACCTGGCTCATTCCTAGTGTCCCCTCATTGTTGACCGTTGTTATCAGCACATTGGTTGATCCTTTCCTGCTCTCACACTTTGTCTCTGCAAGATGTTGTGGGAGGCATGTAGAGGAGGCATCTGTTTGAGCATACCTATGAACTCTAAAACAAAGAAATGCTGTCTGGGCTTGTAGGTGATGGTCACTTTTCAAGGCACTAAGAGGACTAAAGGGGTTCAAAAGAGGAAGTGATTTCTGGGCTATAAAAATAACTTACTGGCTGGGCACGGTGGCTCAAGCTTGTCATCCCAACACTTTGGGAGGCCAAGGCAAGAGGATTGTCTGAGCCCAGGTGTTCGAGACCAGCCTGGGCAACTTGAGACCTCGTCTCTACAGTAAATAAAAAAATTAGCCGGGCGTGGTAGCGCAGGCCTGTGGTTCCAGCTACTTGGAAGGCTGAGACGGAAGAAGTCCAGCAGGTTGAGCCTGCGGTGGCCGTGAGAATGCTGCTGCACCCAGCCTGGGTGACGGAGTGAAACTCCAACTCAAACAAAACAAAACAAAACAAAACAAAAAAACAAAACAAAGCAAAACTTACTGTTATTTTTCTTTAACCCCCATTTTCCTCATCTTAAAGTTGGGGCAACTAGTGTCTACTTCCCAGAGTTTCATCAGGATTCAATGAGGTAATACACATGTAGGCGAAACATAAGCCCATGACTCTTGAAAGGTGTTCAGTTAAGTGAAGTTTTTATTGGTCTTGTTAGACACCGTGCCTACCAGGGCTTTTGTTTTCTGTTTGCAGAATTGGACACACTTTGTAGACTGTGGAAAGAGCCACAAGAAATGCCTTATTTGAGGCAACTATCCTGATCATTTGTTAGTAGGGTCATTCAGTTTAATAAAAGTTTCAGAGAATCCGAGAAAAAAAATGTTTTTGAGTAGAGTTAAAGAACAATCATTCCTTAGTTTATGTAGTATTTTGAAATGAATATTCATTTTTGCCTTCTAGATTGTTGAGGAGTTTTATCAAGTGTCCTCAGGCTAGGGTGTTTTAATACAAGATTGGTTGTATTTAGGACTTATCTGCAGGATTTTAGATGTTCTCCTAAAGCAAAAGTCTGTTCCTTTTTTTGCCCCCTGCCAATTCTGGTAATTGACAAGCTAAAGAAGTTTCTGGGTGGGAAGAATTCTGAGAAACTTTCTGAGAAGCTCTTAGCACTTTGCTTATTGTTTTTGAAGGTCTTGTATGTATATGTGTACACAAGAAATCAATAAATAGTGTGAAAATTACTAACGTGTATTGTTCAAAATCTTCAGAGCTAAGCTCCTTTGCAGTTTGTTCTGATGTTAAACTGTACAGTGGTTTCCAGAAGCCAGGCCTCATTGGAAATTATTTTCATCCTTTCTCCTTTCACTCCTTCAAGAACAATATGTATTTAGATAATTTGGAGAACTGTAAGAAATCTCTTCATCTCTCAGACTCATATATATTGGATAATTGTATTTTTAATCCATGTGACTTATATCTGGTCTTTAACTTTCAAATACTTATTTCCATATTTCTATTTGACTTTTACTAACTTTTCTTATAATATTCATCTTGGATGAAATTTTGGCTGAACTGGATCATAGCCATTGTAGTTAATGAAGAATCATTTCAGTTTTCTTGATTACAGATTCCAGACTACAGCAGTCTTTCCTCATATTTTTTTTAGAGTGATTGTGTTGAGTAGATGATGACTGCAAATTAACGTGGAGGCTGAGAGATATTGCAGGCTAATGATGATGAAAGTTTTATTAAACTGTAGGCAAAAATATAGCAATGTTGGACTCATATCCATACTATGTAGACTGAGAAACAGTCTTCCTAATTGTGCAAGTAATGTCATTTTCACCTAATAAGATAAGAATAAGGAAGCTTGACGTTGAACTTCTTAGAATTAATAGGATCAAGACTGGAGCAACCCAGGTCTCTTCTCCGTATGAGAATATCTTATGTGACTCCTTTCTCAAAGATTGTGGATTAATAGCTGACTTCTTTGCCGTTTCCAGAATACGCCATGTATTTTCATATCTCTCTACCTCTGCTCATGCTGTTTTCTCTGTTAGGAAGCTCTTTCCCCCCTTTCTTTGGCTGATCAAAACCTACTTACCTCTTATGCTGACTCAGACACTATCTCCTCTGTGTCAGTTACATGTTGCCAGAGAATGCTGTTTGTATTTCAGACAGGGTTTTTCACCAGAGCCAGTCTCACTTAGGAGTGTGTGTCTCCTGTTTCAAATCTCTTTGTTTCTTATCTTTTACTTCTATGCTGCCTCGTACAGACAGGATGAGCGCTACAGTGAGGCCAAGAGCCCTGTGCAGGCAGAGACTTCTTCCTCCTTGTGCGACCCCACACGGTGCCTGGCAAAAACTGTTTTTTTAAAAAATTTATCTTTAATTTTTTAATTTTAAAGATGGGGGTATAATTCAGGATTAGGTATACAAGTGGTTATGGTACAGGCAAAGTTTGGGCCTCCCTTTGGTCCTCACTTCATCAGGTTTGAGATCAGGTTCCCTTATGGATGATATATGTGCTCCCCTCTCCCTTCCCGGGCAGTTCCAGCTACGGCCAATCGCTGTCTTATAGTATTATGGTAAATGTTCAGGGTTTGCTTATGAGTGAGAACATGTAGTTCTCAGTTCTTTGTTTCTGTGATAGGTCACTGAGTATTATAGACTCTAAATCCATCCAAGTTGCTGTGAAGTCCATAATTTTGTCCTTCTTTTTGATTGTGTAATAGTCCATCATGTATATGCACCACATTTTTTTACGATCTAGTCCAGTTTCGATGGGCAGCATGTTGGTTCCATGTTTTTACTATTGTGAATAATGCTGCAATAAACATGTGTGTGCAAGTATCTTTTTATAGGTGATTTAAGTTTCTCTGGGTATATGTGTACATAAGAAATCAATAAGTTGCCGGGCTCGGTGGCTCAGCCTGTAATCCCGCGCCTTTGGGAGGCTGAGGTGAGTGGATTGCCTGAGCCCGCGGGTTCGAGACCCGCCTGGGCAGGCGAGACCTCATCTCTACAATAAATCAAAAAATCAGCCGGGCGTGGTAGCGCATGCCTGTAATTTCGGCTACTCGGAAGGCTGAGGCGGAAGGATCACCAGAGCCCAGCAGGTCGAGGCTGCGGTGGCCGGGAGCAGCCACTGCACTCCAGTCTGGGCGACAGAGTGAGACTCCAACTCAAAAAAAAAAAAAAGAAAGAAATTAATAAGTAGTGTGGAAATTACTACCATGTATTGTTCAAAATCTTCAGAGCTAAGTTCTTTTGCAGCTTGTTCTGATGTTAAATTGTACAGTGTTTTCCAGAAGTCAGGCCTCATTGGAAATTATTTTCACCCTTTCTCCTTGAGCTCCTTCAGAACAATATGCAGTTAAATAGTGAGAAGGGGGACTGCAGGGTCGTACAGAAGGTCAGTCTCTAGGTCAGTCACCACACTGTTTTCCATAGAGGTTGAACTAGTTATCATTCCCCCCAACAGTGTAGAAGCATTTCCTTTTCTCTGCATCCTCACTAGCATCTGTTGTTTTTTGCTTTATTAATGATGGTCTTTCTTACTGGAGTTAGGTGATATCTCAGTATGATTTTGATTTGCATTTCTCTAGTGATTAGTGAGGCTGAGCATTTTTTCATGAGTCTGTTGGCTACTGATATGTGTCTATTATGTCTTTTGCTCACTTTTTAAAGGGGCGGTTTGTTTTTTTCCTTTCAGCATGTTTGAGTTCCTTGTAAGTCCTGGATGTCAGGCCTTTGTCATATATGCAGTTGGCAAATATTTTTCCCCATTCTGTGGGCCTCCCATTTTGTTTCTGTTGCAAAGGATTCTTTTGGCTATTTGTGGTCTTTTATGCTTTCATATGGATTCCTGAATTGTTCCAGGTCTGAGAAGTATGCTGCCTGTAATTTTTTTTTTTGAGTTGGAGTCTCACTCTGTCGCCCAGACTGGGGTGCAGTGGCCGCTCCCGGCCACAGCAGCCTCGACCTGCTGGGCTCTGGTGATCCTTCCGCCTCAGCCTTCCAAGTAGCCAGAATTACAGGGGCGCGCTACCATACCCGGTTGATTTTTTGATTTATTGTAGAGATGAGGTCTCGCCTGCCCAGGCGGGTCTCGAACCCGCGGGCTCAGGCAATCCACTCACCTCAGCTTCCCAAAGGCGCGGGATTACAGGCTGAGCCACTGGCATGCTGCTTGTAATTTAATGGATATTGTGTTAAATCTGTAGATTGTCTTGGGTAGGATTGATATCTTCACAATGATGATTCTTCCCATCCAAGAGCATGGAATATTTTTTCATTTTTTTGTGTCATCTTTGATTTATCTGAGCAGTGTTTTGTGGTTTTCCTCTTAAAGGTTCTTAAAGGCACTTCTCTGGTTAGGAAGATGCCAAGGTATTTTGTTTTATTGTGGCTATTGTGAATGGTATTGTGCTTTTTATTTGGTTCTCTGCCTGTTTGTTGTTGGTTTATAAGAATGCAACGGTCTTTTTTGCATTTATTTTGTTCCCTGAGATTTGACCAAAGTCCTTTATCAGTGCAAGGAAGTTTTTGACAGATTCTCTTGGATTTTCGAGTTATAGGATCACATCATATTATCAGTAAAGATGGATAACTTGACTTCCTCTTTTCCTGTTTGGATACCCTGATTTCTTTCTCTTGTCTGATTGCTCTAGATAGGACTTTCAAAACTATGTTTAACAGGAGGGGTGGGAGTGGAAAGCCTTGCCTTATTCTGGTTTTCAGGGGAAATGCTTCCAATTTCTGTCTGTTTGGCACTATGTTGTCTGTGGGTTTCTTGTAGATGGCTCTTACTATTTTGAGGTATATTCTCTCTATGCCTAGATGTTCAAGGGTTTTTATCAAGAAGGGATGCTGGAATTTATCAAACACTTTTCCCCAATTTAGTGATATAATCATGTGGTTCTTGTTTTTTACATCTGTTGATGTATTTAATTTCATTTATGGTCTTGCTAATGTTGAACCGGCCTTGCATCCTGGGGTTGAAGCCTACTTGGTCGTGGTGGATAATTTTTGAGTAAGTTTTCTGGTTGTATTTCTATCTTGTGAAATTTGTTTGTTGGAGATCTCATTTGCTAGAATCTTGTTGAGAATTTTTGCATATGGTTCATCAGGGGTATTGGCCTGTATTTCTCTTTCTTTGTTGGATTTTTACCTGATTTGGGTATCAGTGTGATGTTAACTTCATAAAATAATTTGGGGAGGGTTTTATCGTACTTTCAATAGGATTGCTCTTAACTCCTTCTTGCATGTTTTGTAGAATTCCACTGGAAACCCATCTAGTTCAGGGCTTTTTTTTTTGTAGGCAGTTTTCTTATGACAGAGTTAATTTCCTGGGTTGCTATTGGTCTATAATTTCTTCTTGTTTCAACTTTGGGAGGTTGTGTAATATCAGAGAATCCTCCATTTCATTTAGATTATTGAGTTTGTTTCCACACAGTTGTACATTGTAATCTCTGATAATCTTTTATATTTCTTTGAGGTCAGTTGCAACTTGATCGTTTGCATTTCTCATTGTGTTTATTTGGGCATTTTCTCTCGTTTTCTTGGTCATTCTGGCTAGGCGTCCATCAACCTTGTTTATCCTTTCAAAGAACCAGCTTTATTTTAAAAAAATTTTTTTCACAATATTTTTGTCTCCTATGTCCTGTATTTGGTCTTTTACTTTGGTGATCTGAATTCTTCTACTGAAGATAGGGTTTTGGGGTCTTGCCTTTTCAGGTCCCTTGGGTTATTTGTTAGGCTTTTAAGTTGTGATCTTTCCATTTTCTGGATGTGTGTTCATAGAGATATAAATTCCCCTCGTAGTACTGCTTTTATGGCATCCCAGAGATTTTTGTAAGATGTTTCTTTGGTTTATTTTGTTACTAAAAATCTTTTAATTTCTGTTTTGATTTTTGTATTGACCCAGGAGTCGATAAGTACCATGCTGTTTAGTGTCCATGTCTTTGTGGGTTTTGGGGGAATTTGGTTGGCAGAAATATTTATTTTTATTCCATTGTGGTCTGAGAAGGTACATGGTTGTATTTCTATCTTGTGAAATTTCTTTATGCTTGATTTATGACCAAGGATGTGGTCGATCTTGGAGTACGTTCCATGTGGTGATGAGTTGAATGTATATTCTGCGGTTGTTGGGTGGAGTGTTCTGTAGGTATTTATTAAGCTCCTTTGTTCAAATGTCAAGTTGAGGTTCTGGATCTCTCTGATTTTTTTACCTTGATGATCTGTCTAAGGTTGTTACTGGGGTAAGTCCCAGTTATGATAGTGCTTGAGTCAATACCATATCTTTTTTAGTTTACTTAGTAGCTGCTTTATAAAAGCTGGTGCTCCCGTGTTGGGTGCATATACATTTAGGATGAATATTTCTTGCTGATGAATTGAACCTTTTATCATTATATAGTTTCCTTGTGTAGCCTTTTAAAATTTTTGATGACTTAAAGGTTGTTTTTCTGATATTAAGATTGTACTCCTGCCCTCTTTTGTGATCTGTTCATCTGAAAGTTTGTTTTCTATCCTCTAACTCTGAGTCTGTGTACATCCTTGTGGTGAGATGAGTCTTCTGGAAGCAGCAAATTACTGGGTCATGTGTTTTTATCTAATTTGCCATTCTACATCATTTTCAGTGGTGTGTTTAGTCCATTCACTTTCAGGCTGATGATTGAAATATAAGAGTTTGTCTCTATCATACTGCTCCTATAGGCTGTTTTGTTTTCATTTATGTTTTATGTTTATGTATATGTGTGTTTTCATTTTTGTGGGTATGCTGTGTGTTCTACTTCTGTATTTGTTTCTGATCTTGTGAAGTATGTGGTTTTTCTTTTATTTCCTTTTCTTCTGTGCACAGCACCTTTTAAAGCAACTCCTGTAGAGCTGGTCTGGAAGCAGCATATTCTCTTAGGGATTGAATGTCTCTGAATAATTTTTCTTCTTTGCTGATGAAGCTTAACTTGACTGGGTAGGAAATTATTGGTTGAAATTGTTTATCTTTGAGAACTTTGATGATTGGTTCCAAGTTGATGAAGCTTACCTTGGCCAGGTAAGAAAATTCTTGGTTGAAATTGTTTATCTTTGTGAACATTAAAGATTGGAGTCCAATTCCTTCTTGCCTGTAGTGTTTCTGCAGATAAGTCTGTAGTAATTCTGATTGGTCTCACCTGGTAGGTAGCCTTACCTTTTTTACCTGCAGCTTTAGCATTTTTTCTTTTATACCTATTTTTTGTAGGAAGTTACTATGTGTCTCAGTGTCTAGGGTCGCTTTTCTCATATGATGTCTTGTAGGGCTTTTCTGTATCTCTTGTGCTTATAAAGTCATCTCTCTGGCCAGATGAGGGAAGTTTTCTTGAATGACTTCCAGGAATGTTTGATCCAGGTGCTTTCTGTTTCTCTTTCTATTTCAGGTAGCAGGCATGGGTTTGGTTTCTTAACAAAATTGCACATCTCTTGGTGAGTTTCTTCTTTCCTATTTTTTTCCGTATTTTTGATAGATTGGGTTAATTCCATATTTTGGTCTTCCTTTCTTTTGCTTGGTTAATTCTGCTTCCCATGCTTCTCAGTTTGTTATTTATTTTTTGATTGGAGTTCTTTATTTCTGCTATTTCTAAATATACTTTCTTGAGTCTGTCCAACTCTGTTGCAATTTCACTTAGTTTTAACTCTTGTATTTCTTGATTCTTATTCATTCTATCCAATGATTCTCTGATCTCCATAAGTACCTTTTAGGTACTGTCATTCTGGGAGTTAGCAATTATTTGTGACCCAATAGCTCTTCTTTCTAGCACTGACTTTTTGCTGTGATTCTGATGGTACTGGCAATTTTTCATTGGTTTTTCTTCATTTGTAATAGTTCTTTTATCTTTCTTTTTAATTCTGTTGCTCAGTGGAAAATGGAGAAGAGGAAGTCTCTTCTGATATTTTCTCTACCTTTTGACCTTCCTTGAGCTGGGACTCTGGGTTTGTTCAATTGTGAAGTAGAGCTTGGGGTGGGGCATTGTACTGTCTCTACAATTTTGAGCACTTACTAGGGTTTAGGAGAGAAGCTACAAGGATTCAGAACCTATTGGCAGGTCATAATGTTTGCTATCTGGTGAATGAGTCAGTTGGGACTTGTTCTCTGACTCTGCAAAATGTGACCTTACAGTAGGTATGCTTGCATAGCCCCTGAGTCCAAGACAAGGTATAGGAGGGGAAAGAGAGAGAAAAAGGAGAGAAAAAAGGGAAATGAGGAGAAAAAGAGAAAAAAAGAAAGAACAGAGAGAGAGAGAGAGAGAGAGAGAGAGAGAGAGAGAGAGAGAAATAGGAGGAAAGAAAAGAGAAAACCAACCAACAAACAAAGCAACCAAATGAGATAATCAAACAAACAAATCAATACCTCCCCCCAAAAATCCACTGATAAAGAGTTCTCAGCTTTAGTATGTCTCTTTGGTGGGGGAACTCCCTCTTTAGATGGGTTCTGTGACTGCAGGTTGGTGACTGCAGTTGCCCTTTTGCTGCTGGAACTTAAGATGTTAGAATCTTCACCCCCTGTGCCCTGCGGTTGGTAGCCAGCACGTGCCTGTATGAGGGAAGGGGGCTGAAATAACTTGACACAGCATCTCTTGGGATGTCATACCCTTCCTTCCTCTCCCAGTGTGGTCACAGTTCCCAGGTCATCCAGTTCATGGCTGGGGAATGGGGGCCTCCTATATCTACCCTGTCCTCCCTATCTCTTTCACTTGGATCTAGGGGTGGTGGGAAGTCAGTTAGACATTCACCAGCCTTCTTCTTAGTCAGTTCTACTGTCTGTGTCTATCACCCAGCAACTGGTTCAAGATAGAGAGAGGATCATCTGGGATTCCACATCTGCTATTACCCATCAGGGCTTGTGCATTGGGAACAATGTTCTCCGAGGTTGCAAAGAGCAGCCCTAACATAATGCAGAAGTCAGTGCCTGGTCTCAAGATGCAGTTCTGCTGTTCTACAGGGGCCACTCTGGAGCTCTTCTCTGCCTAGGCGTTAGAGAGTCTGCTCAGTTTTTCTTCTGGCTGCTGTTTCTGCCACAAATGTGGTCAAATAGCTCCTTCCCTGGCAGTTACCACAGTCTCTAGATCTCAGGACCTGGTGGCAAGGCTTTGGAGCCCAGTCCAGGCTCACTGTGGCTTCTTCCCACTGCTTTGTCAGGACTCTGCCTCAGGCTCCCTTGCTGTGCTCCCTCTGCGGCTCTCACTGTCAGTGTTCAGTCCAGTGCTGTGAAGGTGGGATCAGCAATTGCTCTAGTAGTTCTGCCTAGGAAAAAGTCTGCTGATTTTAGAAAGTGGTGCTCAGCTTCTGTTCTCTGGGAAGTGCTAGGGTCCAAGCAGAGCAACTACAGCACCAGCGGCTTCATCAGGAGGGCCCTGGCTACTTATTCTAGAGTCCCCACTCAGTCAGCCTCTCACACTCCCACTTACACACAGAAACACATGCAGAATGGGCCGTAGAATCACTCACACACACAGGTATTCATGCAGTCTGACTGGCTATTCCACTACCTTCCTGGATATCCTAGTAAGTGTGAATTAAAGTATGTTTACTTGCATGTAGACCATCTCTTTCAAGATTTTCACTTTCTGGCAAAATTGTTAAGGCAGATGGCATTGACCATCCATTGAAAACCTTGTGAATAAGCAATTGGTTGCTGATTCTGTTTTTGGAAGTCTTTCAAATTTCTTTTGTTTCTAGACTAAATGAAGAATGATTGTAGATTTAGTAAGCTAGTGGCAAGAAATACAGGGAAATTCCCTCTTTTACAGTCAAGCCAGCCAGACAGTTATGGATTAATTGTTGCCATTTGGTATAAACTCTACAATGATTTGGCCAGTCCGCTTGGGTTAAAATACACTGGGCTAAATTTTATGCATAGAGACAGACATGTCACTACCATTTGTTTTACAAAGGTTATGATCCTATATATCTCAAGACAGGACTTTGCAATGGGATCCTATTATTTTAAAGGTGTTTTGGTGTTCATTTAAAAAAATCCAACTCTAGATAATATCCTGAAGGAAAGAGCATTTCTGCATTAAATGACACTACGTGCGTAATGGTCACATGGAAGAAGGGCTATTACTTAAAAAGATTTTCTAAGGTTATTTAGGTAAAAATATGAAAAGTAAAGATACAGAAACATGAGTATAATAACAAGGTAATATTAATTAAAAAATCTGGGATCTTATTCTTGTTTTGATGCTTTCTCACTGTTTCTCTGGTATGTAGAACATACAATAGCAAATAAAAGATATCTTAGGAAGATGAATAAGGTAAAAATAGATGCCATATTCAGAAAAATGAAGCATTAACAATCTACATTTTTCTACTATTTTCTCATAGAGTCATGGCATTGAAATTATATATGCCACAGGTATATATTTACTATGATTTCATAGTAAATATTTCTCCTTTTGCTGTTTGAACTAAGTATGAAAGAGATAAGTGGGTTAGAATCTGTTTTTGAGCCCAGGAGAAAATTAGCATTGTTTAAAGATAGCTAACACAGAATTCCAGGTATTTCATAAAAAGCAGGTCGTGATGTAAATTCACACAGAAGTTGATGGAAATTGAGGATGAAATAAGAAAGAAATTGGTAATGTTTTGATAAAGTAGCAAATTTCTGTTACTACTTGGATGACTTAATGGGCAATGTTACAAATCGTGGAAGAAAAACATGCTTTCAGAAGACAGTTTTGTATTGGTGGGTGCAAAGACACCAACTGAGATAAGTCCTGCCTGAAATCACTGCACTGAAGTCCTGAGTTAGGGCAGATACCACACAGCTGATGGCTAGGTGAATCCACTCCAGAAAGTGTACTGGCCAGAAAGGAGTTACTGGCTTTCTTCATTCTGTGGTCTTAGAAGATTTCTTGAAAGGTCAGTCCCATCCACAGATTCCACATGCCCGCAGGAAAGCACTTCTAGAGATGCATTTTGCAGATCGTTCTGGGGACTTCCCCTGTGCAGACATCTCCACCTGGCCTGCCTGACCTATGGCCCAGTTTTCACAGGGCTCAACCAATGCCCATTAGAGTGGTGTCTTGCCACAGTTCTAATATTCCCCCAAAAGACTGATTGTGTTTAAAAAGAGAAGAGGAGAGGACCAGGGGCCATGGTGCAGCATTTAGCCATTGTTCATTTTTTCCTGGTTGTCTTCACCAGCAGATGCAGGTGAGAGGGTCCCAGGTATGTCCTCTGGCAACACGAATCCATTCCTGCCTGTGCTTTCCTGCTGAGCACAGCAGAAGGCAGATGTGGCATGCCGGTGATTAGAGTTCTGTGGTGTCCCTTTTAAGACCTTGCTGTGGGTATACCATGTTTGCAGCCCAGTCATTTGCTGAGGATGATGGAGCCCAGTGACAGCTCCCTCAGGATCCCATTCAAACAAGCCTAATGAGCTGGAGGCTGGAGTGATCCACTGACATGATGACCATGTAGCTCTCCATACAGGCTTGTACCTAGCCCAGTATTTCATTATTGCAGCAGACATCAGTTACAGAAACTGAGGATACTTAAATAACTTTGAATGGAAGCCTGTTTGGAGGAAAAAAAATACTCAAACTACTCTGAACCCATAGTATTTTCTCCTTTGCATACTGGCATAATTGTTTTCAACACAGTATAAGACTTCTGGGACCAAATGTGGACTTTCCCCACACAACCAGTTGTGGACACCAGCTGGGGCTCCTCAAATTCAATCCTGCCATTATCTGCCTGGTGATAGCACCAGATCCCACAGGCTGAGGGTTCAGTTGCACAGGACTGCCCCTTCCAACTCCTGATGCCAGCCGCAAGTCCAGGCCTTTAGAACTTCTGATCAATTTGTTTCAACTTGAGGTTCTCATGTCCCTCCTTGGGGTTCAATTAATTTGCTTGAGTGGTTCACAGAATGAAGGGAAACACTTATGTTTGCCAGTTAATGATAAACGACACTACAGTGACACAGATGAAATGCTGTGGGCAGGACAAGGTATGGGGGAAGGGCGTGGGGCTTCCATGTCCACCCTGGGTACGGCATCCGCCAGGAACCTCCATGTGTTCAGCTATGTTGAAGCTCCCTGAACCTAGTCCATTAGGGTTTTTATGGAGGCTTCATTCCATAGGCATGATTGACAACTGCGCAGGAATGTGATTGAACAAGAAGGGTATGAGATCACAGGAATAGACTGAGTGGGGAAACCCAGCAAGGTCTGGCAGTTCAGATTCTTCTGGTGTCTCTGAGCAGCATCCCTTTCTCCAGAGTATGGAACAGGACCGTCTCCAGAATGAGAGTCTTTTGACTAACGATCAGATTAAAGTCCTGTCTTGGGCAGATAAAAGAAGAACAGGAGTTCAGTGAGAGAGATTCTGCTTCCTGAGGCCCAAAGCACCCCAACATTATAACAAAAGAGTGCCGTGGGAGTTGTGAGCAGGAACTGTGGGTAAAATCAGTATCTATGTCATAAACCACAAAGCCTAGCTCCAGTCAAACCGTTCTTTCTATGGAATGTTTCCACATCAATATAAATAAAAAATAAATAAAGTCAAGCTTATAGAAAGCTTCACGGAATTACAAAAGACTTATTTTTTTTTTGCCTATGCTCACCTGAACATGAGTAACAGTCATGCCCTCACCAGCTTCATGCTGGACCCTACATCAGCTCTTCAACAGGGACATTCACACAACAGCCGGGTGATGGACAAAACTGGGAAATGTGTACAGTTACTTAGCACACTCATAGTTACTTCCAGAACTCACTCTGTATACATATTAAGGACCAGGAGTCCACATCATGCCTCTCATTCCATTCAACACCACGGGGCCACCCTGTGTTGGTAATTCCCTTTCTGGCAGGGAGAAAGCTGACTCTTCTTTCTTCTTCTAGTCATTGTTCCTTATTTCCAGTTTCACTTGGAAGTAAGAGAGACGACCTTTCCTTCCCAAAATCATGTTCCTTAATTTCTCTGTATGAAACCAATATCCCCTTGGCCAGACATGGTGGCTCATGCCTGTCATCCTAGCATCTTGGGGGGCCGAGGTGAGAAGATTGCTTGAGCCCAGGAGTTTAACACCAGCCTGGGCAACACAGCGAGACCTCATCTCTACAAAAATAAAAACAATTATCGGGCGTGGGAGCATGCTTTTGTAGTCCCAACAACTCAGAGGCTGAGGCAGAAGGATGGCCTGAAGCCCCGGAAGTTGAGGCTGTGATGAGGTGTGATTGTGCCAGTGCACTCTAGCCTGGGTGATAGAGTGAGGCCTTGACACACACACACACACACACACACACACACACACACACACACACACACACACACAATTAATTAGCTAAACCAGTACACTCAGCCCCCTGAGCCACTGCTGACCCACTTAGAATAGGCATTCTTTATCAACTCTTTTCTTTTTGGAACTTTAATTTTTCCTCCAAGGAAAATGCTCACTGTATAGCCCAGTGTTGCTATGTTTCTCTCTTCTGTTTTCAACCACCCCCTCAGACACTGCTTCTAGCAGAGGCTCTAAGGGGCTGACTCCCTGAGGTGTTGCAGGGACTGTTGCTGAGACAGTAGAAGCCACTGGAGCTGTATCTTCCTTCCACACAAGGTACCCTTCATGCGGAATAAGTTTCTGCTAGTGCTTTGGGCGTGGCTTTCTCATCTTGAACATTTGCATTTATTTATTTAGTAAAGATTTATTGAAGATCTATTATGGACCCAACACATAGACCAGGAAATATGGAAAGATGTCTTTTCACCAGGGCCTGTGCATTGTTTGACACTGTAGTCCCAGCATCCATCAGGAATAAAACAGAAACTATGATCTACTCAGTGCCTTCTGGAATCTTATAATCTATTGAAACACGCAGAAAAACAACTTACATGTTATGGGACAGTCACTGCCGATCCCCCTCCCCATCCAGTTTAAGTTGTGGATCGAGTGGTTATTCTGAATATTTGGTAAACTATGTGATGGATTGATTAAGTCTTCAAATATCCAGATCTCTGTGGAAAGTGCCACACAGTTCTGGATAAGACATGGGAGCCACATCTACCATCACACTTCTAGACCTGTAGCCACAAACAGAGTGGCGGGCACTGCCCACAACACTTCAGTGCCGCGTAGATGTTACCATGAGAAGAAGGTATAGTCTTTCATACCGGAAAGCCAGTACGTTGGTTTCCCATGGCTACTGCAACAAATGACTACAAACTGGGTGGCCTAAAATTAAAGAAATTTATTTTCTCACAGTTCAATAGCCTAAAGTCGGTCTCACTGCACAGAAGTCAAGGTCTCAGCAATGCTGCACTCACTCTGGGGACTCTTGAGGAGGATTCTCTGTGCCTTCTCCAGCTTCTAGTGGCTTCTTGGCTTCTGGCCGTATCACTGACATCACTTCCTCTGTGGTCACATCACCCCCTCCCCTTCAGTGTGTGTCCAATCTCCCTCTGCCTCTCCCTCATCAGGAACTTTTAATTAATTCAGGGACCCCAGGCAATTCAGCATAATCTTCTCATGTCGCATCTGCAGATACCTTTTTACTTTGTAAAGTAACATTTGCGGATTCCAGGGATCAAAACTTGCTATCTTGGGGGCCAGCGTTCAGCCCACTGTAGCAGGTGAGGGCAGAGGTGAGAAAGGTAAACTCTGGGTAAAATCAGCCTTTGCTTGAGTCCTGGCACTGGGACTAACTCTGTGGTTTTAATGAATTATTAACATCTCTGCACATCAGTTTCCTCATCTGCTAAATGTGAATAATGATGGTATTTATCTCATTGGCTTTCATGAAGAGTAACTTTCTTCATACATGTAAGAGTTTAGAACAGTGTCTGACACATAGTCACTATTTCACAGATGTGAGCTGTTGTAATATTCATTGTCCTTAGCTAGGATCTGGTAAGAGGCTTGTTCAGTCTGCTGTAACAAAGCACCACCGGATTGGGTTGCATATAAATAACAGAAATTTACTTCTCACATTTAGGGAGGCTGGAAAATCCAAGATCAAGGCATCCGCAGATTGTGTCAGGTGAGGGTCCACTCTCTGGCACAAAAGGTACCTCATCGTGTCCTCATGTGATAGAAGGACAAGCAGGCTTGCTGGATCTTCTTTTAAAAAGGCACTAATCCCAATCCCAAAGGCTCCACTTGCATGAACTAATTTCCTCCCAAAGCCCCACCTCAAAATACCATTACCTCGAGGGTTAGAATTTCAACATATGAATTTGAAAGGGACACAAACATTCAGTTCATAACATATTTTTATCAACAGGATAGACTAGAAAGGCATCATAACAGAATTTGTTTTGGGAATTTCTGACTTCCTGGGGACAAAACATCCTCAGTTTGCTGGTTGATCTGTGAATATTTCTGCACTGGAGGTAACATTGTTCTTGAAACACAATACAGTTTTGATGGCCATACTGACCTGACACCTTTAAGTGAGTTATCTAACAAATTCACATGGAGGGTCTGAGAAAAATGGTTGTAGGTGATGATCCTTCATCTCTCCTCTGTCTCTTTTTACACACCACATTCTAGGCTTTTCTAGTTTTGTGATCATTCTTCAGTTTAGTTTTGTACTTCATGCCTACTGACTGGGTCCTGGCTTCAGGTCACTTTCCTGGCGTTGACAATGACACCCTTTCTGGATGTGATTTTTGGAGTTGCCTCCAGAGTTAAGCACATTAGCAAAAAAGCAACAAATAGACCAACAGAAGGGAGAGATGAGTCACTTTGCTTTTGTGTCTTGCCACCAAGTCACTCCCAGTGCCCTTGCCCATAGAACATGCAAGAGTTAAAAGACTGTATGTCCAAGAAAGTTAGTTATTTAAACAAGCACAAATTAAGATAATTTAGGGCTCCAAGCACCAGCATACATGCCTTAACTGGATTCTTGGGGGTGCCTGGCATTCAAACTCCTTTTAGTTAAAGTCCCTACCCAAAAATCTGGAGCAGAATATCATGTAGCTTGGGGTCCTGGATTGCAAACAAACTATCCACAATACACCAGGAGGATATTTTATTGGAATAAAAAGGGAAATTAATCAAACATTAGAGGTTCAATTTATAAGTCAAAGTACTCAAGTTCTATAATGACCTATGATTTTTTGGCATTCATAAAGAGTATTCTCTTGGATGAAGAAGATTTTCTTGCTGGGAGGGCACACTGTGAGGCCAGCCTCCCCTCCTGTTAATCTGTTCCCTGCTTTCTGCTAGTGTGCCTGTTTCTGTTGCTTCTCTAGGCATGCATAGAACTAATTTTGTTCTCTGTGCTAAAATCGTCACTCTGTTATTTAAGTTGTGCACAGCTTTGGGAAAGGTTATTCCTATTTTCTACTGCCTAGGACTGGAAGAACAACAGTATGGCAGGAGGCAGCAAATCACTCTGTAGAAAGAGCCAGACACAGGCCAGTGAGGGATGAGTCCTGGGAGGGAGAGCAGATCTGCAGCATGAAGACTCATCAGTGTCTCTTCTTGTCACATACATTTTAAGAAGTAGTTTGTTAGGTGACTTACTGTAAGTTATTCTTCAAAGCATCAGTTCAAAAATGGCCTGCTTAGTTTTTAGAGTCATATCGAAATACTTACTGGGAGATTGCAAATTCACATTGTTTATCATAAAGAGGGTATCTGTGTGTGCAGCTATAGTTCACAACACCCAGATGGCACCGTCACTATCAGAAAAGATGTTTGAGTTGACTAACAGTTTTAAACAAACAATCAAGCAAGCAAGCAAACAAACCTGGAAATAATGGTCCCAGAGTAGACAGGCTTCAAAGTTAATGTTTTGTTGCCAAAAAGTCAACTTTCCTTAACATGCTCTAAAAATCAAATATCGGCAACAAACCCATATAGTATCTGACTTAAAAGAACCTGGAAGACTAATGGTAAGACGTAGTTTCCCCAGGCCTACTTTCTTCTTTTTTCCATTTGACATACATAATAATACAGTGAGAATAAAATTCTAAAGAAAATCAAGAGTGAATTAAAGCAAAAGATTTTTTTCCTGCAGTAATCTAGACACTTCTAAAGCATATTCGGTGTCTGGCAGTGGGCTCATTCCAAAGGAAATTCATTCTAGATGATGTGCATGAAAACTTGGCCTGGAGTTCACAAAGGTTTGTTGAATGAATATCACATGCAAAGAGACAGTACATTACTGAATTGTACATCTGGTTCTTCTGAAAAATGTTTAAAAATTATTCTGAAAGAGCTACCATATAAAACCATGGGAGTTATATTATCGTAACGGAAGAAGTAAAGATAACAAGTCATGTCTATATAAACACAGTGTGGCTCATGTAAGAGTTTATGACATTCATAGACTTTGACTTCTGGCTTCTCAAGGTTGATTTTCCTTTGGAGAGACACTGACTATGGTTAATTGTCTAAGACAACGTTTTAGACAACTTTCTGACTCACTTTGCATTACCAAGTAAGAGAAATTTGATTTGTAAACAGCATAGTGCTGTTTAATCTTGACTTAGGGGAGAAGTAAACTTGAATTGTTAGCTTATTACACAGAAGAGTTTATGTGATCAGAAATAACTTGAGTTCTTCCAAATATCATATTTTTTTAAATTCAAGACTATCCTTAACTACAACTAAAAACTACTTCTGTAGTATCCTTTTCAGAGTACAGAAATAAAGGTTACTGTTTCTCCCTCCCTCTTCCTCGGTTAGGATCATTTAATTAAAAAAGAAAACACCAAGCCCTTCTATGGATCAAGCTTACAGTCTGAAGTGAAGATGGCCAGAGTGTGCCCGATCAGAGGAACAGCTCTGCACCTCATTGCTGTGTTTTATCTCTGCTATCTGCTTTCAAAGTGAAGTATGCAAAGACCCCGTTGCTTTGTGTTGAGGTTAAGTCTTCTTTTCAGATTCCTCATGGCTACGCAGCACAGTGGCGTGCTCTACCCCTCAGAACTTATCTGTGGGCTGCCTTCACGGAGCTGAGTTACAAAAGTGGAAGTTTGGTTAATCCTAATAGAGCTTTTAAGTGTTTTTGATCACATCCAATGCAGTGCCATTATTTCAGTGAAGTTTTTGGCACAATTGCTTCAAACTGTTCATGGTAGGTAGAGATAAGGCTGTATGGAACTCACTTGTCTGTTGCTCAGGCTGGAGTGTAGTGGCAAGATCATGGCTCACTGCAGCCTCCTGAGTAACTGGGACTACATACCTGCGCCACCACATCTAGTTTATTTCTTTTATTTTTTTGTAGAGATGAAGTCTCATTATGTTGCCTAGGCTGGTCTCTAACTTCTGGGCTCAAGCAATCCTTCTACCTCGGCCTCCCAAAGTGCTGAATGACAGGCATGAACCATGGCATTTGACCCTCACTCACTCTTTTAGGGAAGAAGAAAGGTCAAATTCCCAAGGACTAGAAGTCAGTACAATTCTGTCCTTCCTACAAGGCCAGCCTGAAAAGGACAGATGCAAAGCCACTGTGAAAACCTCCAGAACCAGCCTGGGAATTGCATGGGATGGGAAGACATTCCTCAGTGGTCATTAGAGAGAGTGCAGATGCAAAATTAAATTAGTGAAGAGGAAAAGATACATAAGCCAAACCCAATTACCTGGAGATATTGTGCAAAAGCAGAGGAGGGAAATGTGAAGTGCAATCATTTTCCATTTTTATGTTTCACCTCAGTACATCATAGATTCATCTAGAGAGCAAGTCTGCTCAGGTGAAACTGCATAGAGGTCCTGCTCAATGACCTGTTCAATGCAGTAAACTTTAGCTGGGTGCAAATGTAGGCAATCTTTTGAGTGATCACCTTGTAGACATGTGATTAAGGAGAGATGGGTCTTTTCACTTTTTTAACAAGATATGTAAAACCAGCCAAAGCGAAGCCAACATTATAGATTGGGGTAAAGAAATTTTGTTCAAGAGAAAGAATCAAGCCCAGTTTAGACACATTGCATAGATTATTTAATGTCGTAATTTGACCAGAAAAAAAGAAGGTAAACTGTCTTATTCATGCTTTTTTATGTTGATTTTATGTTTAAGGGATAATATTTCTGTGCATATTGGGTTAAATATAAATTATATTATTAAAATTAATTTTATCTCTTTTTTTAACTTTATAAAATGTAGCAACTAGAAAATTTAAAATTACATGTGGCTCACATTGTATTTCTATTGGACAGCAGTGCTTGAGAGGCCCTTACTCATTTGCATCTCATACAGAGGATTTCAGTGAAGCTTTCTGGAAGGGTTTTCCTCCCTCCCTTCCTTCTCTTCTTTCTTGACCTGGTATCCTAAGATAACTCTGATTCTTCCGCACCCTATGTTTGCATTTACAATTGACTTGGAGAATTATTGGCAACGAAGCCTCTCTAAGATTAACTGGAAATTAATAATACTTTTGAAGTATTATTTTGTTTGAAGCTTAGGAGAGAGAGTTGACTCTGAGTCTGGGAGGACAAAATCCCTTCCAGTTTGACCATGAAGAGAATCTCCCCTCTCTTCTCCCTCCTTCCTCTCCCCAACTTACATGCCAGTTTTTCTACACAATCCCTTAAAGTCAGAGAATACTTCTTTCCCTTCCTGAACAGAATTTATAATAGATATGACTATTCATTCATCAAATACTATTAAGTGCTGCTTTGCTGGACACTGTGATGGGGCAGGCTGTGAAGGTGATAAGGAAGATAGACAGCTCTGTCTTAAAGGACTCACGGTCTAGAAAGGACGGTGAGTTTGTTTCTATAAGCACTGTGTAGTGAGTGTCCCAGTGGTTCTGGGTCTACCATTGTAGGAGTTATGCCTGGGATGTTGGGAAGTGCTTCTTAGGGAAAGTGACACATGAGAATGCCATGAACAATTATTGACATATTGCTTTGTCTTCCAATTACTCTTGAGTATGAATCTTTTTTATTATTTTATTTTATTTTATTTGGTTTTTTTGCTTTTAGTTGGAATCTCACTCCATCACCCCAACTGGAGTGTAGTGGCACGCTCTCGGTCACTGCAGCCTTGACCTGCTGGGCTCTGGCAATCCTTCCTCCTCAGCCTTCCAAGTAGCCAGAACTACAGGCGCACGCTATCACGCCTGGTTGATTTTTGATTTATTGTAGAGAGGAGGTCTCACCAACTGGCCCAGGTGGGTCTTGAACCGGCGGGCTCAGGTGATCTACTCACCTTGGTCTCTCAAAGCACTGGGATTACAGGCTGAGCCACTGAGCCCGGCGAGTATGAATCTTATTTCAACTCGAATATAAACTCCCAGAGGGCAGCTTTCAGAGTGTGTTCTGCCTTCTTCTTGGGGATAGCACAGAGCTGCCCTGAGTTAGTTTTGCTGGGCTGCCTGCTTGCCACAGCCTGTCTGTCCACTCCAGGCACATACACGGCTGCCTGAGCTGATTGAAAGGCAACTTTGGTTTGGGAAATGATACTTGTAGGAAAGAGGCCATGTCTCTCGGAAGCGCTTTGTAGGGGTCAGGAAACTGTCCTTCTAAACAGGGCAGGGGCTGATGCAGGCAAGGCTGTTACCCTTCCCTGAGCATCTCCTACTCCACTGCACAGCACGGTCTTTGTACAGAGGGGCCATCGGCTCACAGCACCCACCTGTGCATGTCCTCACAAGGCATGCAAGAACCCAACATGGGACAGGGTGTCCCTAGAGGGCATCGTCCCTCATCTGTTAAAACAGAGATGGAGAACAAAGAAGATCCTTTATGGAAAGGTGATGTCAGAGCTGACATTTCAGGATTTGGCCCCTCCTATTCCAGTCCTCCCCAAAGGGAAGATCAAACTTTACCAGGATGAAGCCACAAACACGACATATCTAGTGTGATAGCTCAGGTCATTGGTCAACACAGGAGAGACAGTTCACTGAGAATTTTGAACTTCATCTTTTTTTTTAATCTAGAAAATGAAAACTGAATTTAATCTAGGAAGCTGTAGCATCTGTGTGCAGTATCGCAAAAAAGTATCATAAGAGTAGTTCATCAGAATTGTGTTCACTCAAAGGATTGTGCAGTTTTGATGTAAAAAAGGAGTTAAAAGAGGAACTTTGTTTCCAGACGGTATTTTTGAACCACCTACCGTGACTTTGGGGCAGTGTTGCAGGTGGAGTGGCTCTGTGGCCCTCTGCTGATGGTGTTATTTGGGCAGATCACGGGACTTTCTGAGGAACCTTAGTGGCTTCATTTGAGAACACAGAAATAGCATCTACATCACAAGATTGTTCTGGAGATTGTGTCACCTAACGTGTCTGAAACATCTAGGAACCCAGGATGGTGTCAGGCATTTCATAAAAAGGTCCTCGGATCTTCCCTTCTCACCCTCCTCTTCCTCAGTGTTCCTCCTTTCCCTGCCCACCTTCCTTTCCTTCTGCAGTACATGATATTTATCATTTTACACCATCATGGTGCCTGTGCCTTTGCTCAGAGGTGTTCTTACTGGCTCCAGTGATACAGGTCTTACAAGCTTGCACCTGAAGTCGATTAGTACTTAACGTTAACTCAGTATTCTTTTCCTTTAATTGTCTGCATCATCTCTAAATCACCACAAAATTTCTAAATATAGGCTTTTGAATGAAAAAACATAATTACAAAAAGTGGAATCAATTATTCAATAAAAATGAGTGACTTCACACTGTTTACAGATACACAATACTTCTCCCGTGAAACAACCACAGAATATACTTGTATCTTTTATCTCAGAATAATGAGAGATGTGCTATGAAGAACGACGTATTCTCTGAAAATTTGGCAAATGTAAGACTTCACCCATCCATAGTGTGTGGGCCTTTTTCTGCTTGGTCGTGTCAAAAGGTAGCCGCACGAGCCCACATAGAGCATGCACGTTTTCTGTATAACACACCCGGAGAAGTGATGCAGGTTTTCAGAGCACAGGTAATGGTGGCTCCCTTGTGGGGTGGTGACGTGGATGCCTGAGGTCCAGGAGGCCAGGTGTGTAGGGTAGCGTGCTGTCTGGAGGCACTGAAGTAACATTGCGGATGATGGGCCCGGGAGGTGAGACAGCCTGTGCAATGGAAGATAGCAATCCAAAAAAAAAAGCAGATTTAATATCGAACAGGTAGAGAATGAAGCTGAGGATAAACTGTGGCCAGCAGAGAAGTGTGGATGCGTGCTTGGGGATGCCGCATGGGTTTCACACCGTAGAACATCTGAGATACGCCTGTGCTGACCATCCTGCCATTTTGTGGCAAATGTCAGAAATGGTAGGAGACTCGAGGGGTCTAAGTGTTAAAAGATCCCAGTTTTAAGTTAATTAAAAGCAGCAATACTTTTTGTTTTCCTGTTTGGTGTCTCTCCTTAGTATTAAACTCGTGCTTGGTGTATTTGTTGGAGTCAAGGTGGATTTTGAAGCAATGGACACAAACAAGGATGCCGGGGAGGTCCAGGAGGGCAGAGTCCTGGAGGGAAGCAGTGCCTTGGGTGGGGGTAAGGAGAGGGTGCAGATTCAGGGAAGGCTGTGAGGCAGTCTCGCCCCCCTCACAGTAGGCCAAGGACTGTGGGAAAGGGACAGTTGACTGGGGAAGGATTGCAGGGATCTGATGTTTCTGTTAACATGAAGAGAAAGAAAAATTAGATAGAAAAGCTGAGGCATGCCAATACAAGTGTATATACGTAGTTGATTCCCATCAGAATGGGAGTTCCAGGGACAGTCAAGGCATAGCTTGGCCTCAAGCATGAAGAGCAGACTGGGAGAGAGTGAGACCCTGCAGGCAATGTGAGGGGCAGGCGTGGTGTTCACCCTACAGCAAGGGACCCTGATCACCAGAATGAAGCAGAACGGGGATAGAGCGGGACAGGGTGGGGTCAGAGAGAATTAGTGACTGGGAAGAGTCAGGCTAAGTGGGCATCATTTGATCCATGTCATTTATAAATCTCAACATTTTCCAGCAGGGATGTCCTGGGAAGGTGACTCGGAGAACTGCACAGATGACAAGGTGGTGAGGGTGGGGGGCAGGAGTCAGAGGCTGCTGTCAGTCGTGCACACCTGGATCCTTCCTCACGCTTGCCTGGACCTGTTGCTTCCATGGACTGTCTTCTCTCAGTTTAAGCCTCCTAGATGCTACATGACTACATTGAAGTTTCATGCCTCATGCACATTAGAGAGGATATAGAAAAAATAAGAGTCTTAGGTATGTGTTTGAGATTCCTTAACCAAATATTAACAGTTTGGCTTGGAATTTTTGATCAAAGAAAATAAAATACTGGCTGGGTGTAGTGGTTCACTCTTATAATCCTAGCACTTTGGGAGGTTGAGGCAGGAGGATCTTTCAAGTCCAGGAGTTCAAGACCAGCCTGGGCAATATAGTGAGGCTTCATCTCTACAAAAAAATAAAAAAAATTAACTGGCATGGTGGTATATATCTTTGGTCCTAGCTACTCGGGAGGCTGAGATGGGAGGATCACTTGAGCTTAGGGGTTCAAGGCTGTGGTGAGCAATGATCATGCCACTGTGCTCTAGCCTAAGCAACAGAGAGAGACCCAGACCAAAAACAAACAACCAAAAAACAAAACCAACCAACCAAAAAAAAAAAAAAAATCAAGAGTAGCAGAAATAATTGCATCTAAATCTAAGTTGGGAAATGATTACTTTATCATCTACCGGTTGACTCTCAATATTTTGTGATCATTTTTTCTGACGTTATCAAATATTTCAGTTAGGGTTTTGATATTCTGCAATCTCCAAACCTTGGGTTAGAGTATGACTGTGACTCTGGACTTACAGAGATAATAGTAAAACTCCTTATAGGCAAAGAGAATGTCAATATTTTTCATATTAATATTTGCAGCTCTTAACAAAGTGCCTGGTATATATTAATCAGAAACAGTAGTTAAAATTTGAGTAACTTTTTACAGTAAAGCACATATACACATACTTCGGGTCTAAACTTTTCAAAAAGAAACAGGGGAGATAGTCTTAGATTATGGGGAAAGAGTTAAAATGAACATGCAGACATAAGGATGGGAACAGCAGACATTGGGACTTCTATAGGGTTCCATGCTTATCATGTGGGTGACAGGCTCAGTAGAAGCCCAAGCCTCACCATCACACAATACACCCATGTAACAACAAAAAGAGCAATATGGCTGAAGTAAATGACATTAAATATGTGCATACCTTGAACCCAGCAGTTCCAATCCTGGATATATAGTCCAGATAAATGCCAACACAGACTTTTCGAGGGAAGTATATAAGGATGTTTATTGTAGTGTTGTTTATGGTAGTAAGAAAACTGTCCCTAGAGAATGGATGAGTAAAATTGTGAGGAACATACTTTGAAATCCTGTGTAAGAAGAGATGAATTAACTCTTATAGCAATAGATACTTTTCTTTAAAACTGAGTATAGAGTTTAAGAACAAGAATAGTATCTATAGCACAATATGTTTTGCATATACTAAAAAGATGTACAATAAATATATCAAATGGCCACGCAGAATAGAAAGCTGCAGATTTTGATGTGATACTCGATGCAGTGGCCTTTGTGACTTTTCTTGCTGGGTTTACCTGAACACGATGCCTCTAGCTGTAAATAAGTTCTTGCCTCATCATATTGCAAACCACAGGCATGAAATCCCGAGTCGACATCAGTAAGCAAGATTGATCAGGAGGAAATGAACCATGAGATGAGAATGGAAAACCAGAACCTTCTCTCACATCAGACATTGGTTCCTTAATGTACAAACCTAAATCATGAAGCCAGAGTCAAGCCTTAGGAATAGGTTCACCCTCTGAGCACACCTACTTCGAATTGTGGAGGCTAATATAGAGATTTAATTTCCCCATTTCACAGTTTTCTGAGAGTGTGAAACCTTACAAGCCCTCACTCTGTTCTTGCCCCACGGCCCTGCACAAGGAATGTCAGCCCACTGTGCGGTGACCTGGCCCTCGTTAGCATTAACGATCTACCTCTTCTTGTCTTCCTGTAGCCCTTCACTTCATAGTACATAGGCCCAATTATATTTTCCAAAACATAAATGAGTTTCCATTCTTTTCGCTCAATACCATGGGTGTTTATAAATGGAGCTAATGCTTCAAAAGGTCACGACTTCCCTGGCAGACCATATGACCTTTGACTTCCCCTCTCATTCCGATGTTAAGAACACTGTGGGAATTCAGTACCCGCTAAAGCACAGTGATTTTGTAATTCTTAAAGAAAGATTGGTTTCTTTCTATTTTTTCTTCTCTTTTCTTTTTCCCTTTCCTTTGAGGCAGGATCATAGTATAGTAAGGTATGCTGTGCTGTCTAAATATCATTCTTTTTTTTCTATGTGCTGATTTTCTTCCTAATTCTTTAGATTGATGTTCCATCTGCCAAAGATATTTCTTAAAAGCATTAAGGTGCATCTGGGTAGTGTTAATTTTTTAAAATGCTTTGCCTTTTAGAATGCCCTTTCCTCTTGATCAATAGGTCAACCTTGACTAGAAGGCTTGGAATATTTATTTCTTTGGGGTCCTCGTAAAGAATGCATCACGTTACACAAGCACTTTGAAATTCAGTGTACTGATTTAATTTCAAGACATAAAGACCATTTCAAGCTTAAGGATTCATCAGGAGAGCAGATACCAGCTCATGATTTTATTTTATTTATTTTTATTTTTTATTTTTTGAAGCAGGATTTATTGAGAGAACAGAAAAGCTCCCACAGTGGGAGGGGACCCGAGGAGGTTGTCTGATTTTATTAGCATTTCCAAAATGCAGTTAAAAAAAAATTTCATCTTAAAAAAGTTTTTAACTTACTTTCTCATCAGTTACATTGAAGTTGTAATAGGGCCTGGGTGTTAATTGCCTGGTAAGTGTTGAACAACTCTTTTCTTTGGTCTGTCTGATTTTCCTGATACGTGTTATATGGGTAATTCCTAATTTGTGAACTAGGGGAACTTGCTTTTTTTTTTCCATTCTTTCTTAAAGAGGAGTTTTCCAGCCTGGTCAAGTGAGTTAATGAGGGGCTGACCTCCATCAAGACTGAATTTATGTGCACTCAAATGTAAAGACACTCGGGCACAACAACAAATCCTCACACTGAAGCCTGCCAAAAAAATCAAGGGGCTCGATTTATTATTTCTCAAAAAAAAAAAAAAGATAAATTGGGACTGTGAAAGTTAATCTCACACAAACGCAGCAAGACAGACGTTAAATGCAACCCTTGCTTTGCCTCCAAGGAGGTGCACTTAGTAGCTCCTGAAGCCAGATACCTCACAAACAGCTTTTAAGCTGATTTTGTTTAGATCTCTGCTTCCATCAAGTTAAAATGAGGCACCCTCTGTGCCAGTTTTTTCACCTCTTTTGGGATCAAATCATGCATTGTCATCAGGGTCTTAGCTGGAAGCCAAAGGGCAGGAGAGTTCTATAAAGTGTGATGCATGTGGGGGGGGTGAAATGATTTAACACTTGGAATCATTCATTCGGTAATTCAATCATTCTGGCTATTGGAAAGTTAAAATATATATATACATTTCACAGGCACATACATACATACATGTGTATGTGCCTGTGAAATGTGCCACTGCTGAACATTGAAACACTAAATTTTGAAAACACCAGTTTGAAAAATTAGTTTAAATACTTGTTATGTATGTGAATTCTCTGTGCTTGTAACTGGCTGAAAAATAAGTCCATGGGTAAAGACTGGAGAACATTTGCAGCGATGCAGATGTGACATGGGGTGCTTGGACTGGTCCCCTCAGTCTCCCCACTTTCCCTTGTATTCTGTTTATGTAATTAGAAATTGCCATTCCACATTAGTGCCCTATGGTCTTGTAAGCATAATTAGCATAGCAGTTGGTGAAATGGTAAAGAAGTGGAAATATTCTGCTGCATCAATTCTATTCTTTAATTAGCTCATGTAGGCATGATGTGTGTATGTCATTTAATGTTTCTATATTTATGAATCAGTTTTCCTCTTGCTTTTGTACTGAAATGATTCAACTGCGAAAAGAAAATAGCACTTTTCCCCCTTTACATACTTCTCATCCTCCTAGGTACTTCGGGACTTACACTTTCAATGGAAATGGCCACAAACCTCTGAATGTAAGTGTATGTTTGATTGCAAAACTGGTGGAATAAAAATCCCTTCATATCTCCAATTCTGGTAATTCTTGTCCATTTGAATCACCTAATCGTTTCTTTTTCATTTCTATCATTTTTGAAGGAAATGAAGTTATGATTGTCTCAGAACTTTACAATAATTAGCGTGGATAAGAGAAGTTCTGGCAGCTTCCTGCAGCTCATAGCAAGAATGTATCTGAAATCATCTGTAGTTTCTTTACTCTGCACACACCTGAGGGCCTTCTCTCTGTGTCAGGCACAGTGGGCAAGAGGATGACAAGGCTTGGCTATGCTCTTAGAGGATACGGCCCTGATTCCAGGACTGCTCAATGCTTCTGCCAGAGAAGATTTGTTTACTCATCTTCTCCTTCCTTTCTCCTTACCTCCGGAATGACCACTGAAAAGTCCTAGCTATGTCTGATCTATTTGAGTTCCCTAGAAGTCTCCAAATTGCTCAAGCACCTTATTCTTTGCAGTTCAGCTTATTTTCCTTTTGTATTTATGAAATTTTGAAATTTGGAAATAATTTTGAATTTAATCAAGACCTATGACAGGGGCTTGCTTGGGAGTCAAATTCAAAATGAGGACCAAGTTATAGCAAACACTTCTTGAGAGCACATGACAGCACTGTCTAAAATCCCTTCATGTGCACTTTCTCATTTCATTTTCACCACTCTCATTAGGCAGTGATCCTCTTAAAGTGGGTTCCATTGTAGCAGACCGAGTATTGGAGGTATTGCCACCTAGCACACAGAAGGACCTCTCAGTTCCCTGGTCTATAAAAGGGGGAATAAACTGGGGATGGTCGTGTCTGCCATGGCTGTTGTGAGAGCCAAATGAGATTATGGCATGTATGTAAAGTGCTAAGGACAATGTGATACATGGTCATCAAATTTGATAATGTTTGGGGGAAATATTTGATACTATGTGGTGGAATAGATTTTAATCCTCTCTCACCCTCAATAATTTTCCCCAATTTTTCTTCTGGCTTGCAACATGATAAGATATCTGGCAGAGGCCACACTCAGCAAGGCTTTTTTTTTTTTTTTGATTTGGAGTCTCACTCTGTCATCCAGGTTGGAGTGCAGTGGCATGCTCATGACCACCCCAGTGTCGACCTGCTGGGCTCACCTCAGCCTTCCAAGTAACTGGAACTACAGGCATGCGCTACCACACCCGGCTAATTTTTTGATTTACTGTAGAGATGAGGTCTCATCAAGTTGCCCAGGCTGGGCTTGAACCCGCAGGTTCCTGCAATCTACTCGCCTTGGCATTCCAAAGTTCTGGGATTACAGGCTGAACCTCTGAGCCTGGCCAGAAGGCATTTTTAATGTCCGACCCATCTGTTTGCAAGCTCCAAGGCATGTTTCATAACACACATCAAAATACTTTTTTCCTGCTAATACCACTTAACAGTGAGCCTCCGTTCACAGAACTCAGGGTTGCTGGGTGACTTGGGGTGGTTGTCGCAGGACTCCGTAAATCGTAGGTGTTGTGATTCAGTGGATCCATCAGAATCTTCTTCTAGGATCCCTCCTATCTTTACGCCTGTGTCTGCATCACTGCCCAGAGTACAGGGGTTATTCCTGCATTGGGAGTCCAAGCTCAGTGACCTGGGGCTACAGCTCTGGCCTCACTCCAGCAATTAGTCCCATGCCCGTACAAGGTCTTGGAAAGCAGGCCTATGACCCCAAATGACCCCACCACCAGGAACCATGAGATTTCAGTCAGTTTCCCTGTCTTTTGTTGACTTGATTTCCCGACTTGTAAAATGAGGAAAGAATCACGAATGGGTCTGGAAGTTCCATGGTGAGGAATAACTTTTCTGGGTTATTTATCAGTACCTAACTACAGCTTAGAGGGGTAGGTTCGTCTCTGCTTAGGTGTTTTTTAGCATCAGGTGATTAAGACAGGTGCCCACTGGGGAGCCAGCTGTGGAGCATTAAGTCGAACAGAGGGTTTTTAATCCTCATGTAAGCACTTCTTCCATATCAGCGCTATTCCGTGTGGACGTCTGCTTTTATTGTCTGACCAGGTGGGGCTTTTAGGTCCTTTGCATCCCCTCCACTTTAGCACCCTCACCTAAGCACATTCATGCTTGGCCCTGTGCTATACTTTATGTATTTTGTCTTGCTCAATCCTTAGAATGACCATGTCAGTCAGAGATGATGCAGTTCCATTTTACACATAAGGAAACTTAAATTCAGAAATGTTAAACTGCTCAAGGCCAAACAGGAAGTAAGTTTGAACCTCATGTCTTGGCGCACTGTTCTTCCTTCCATGGGTACCACCTAAGACAGGAGTCTGTCTGTAGCATTCTGAGTATGGATGGAAAAGTACCGAATGTTCTGATGCAGTTCCCAGCTGGGCTTGTAACCAGCCCAGTTTGTTGAGTTGGATCCCAATAAGAAGTGGACTCGGAACCAGTGATTTATGAATAAATTATAAATGCTACATGGGTCTAGTTTGGTTTGGGGATAAACGGGTTTTCCATTCCTAGAACGCTAACAATCTCCTGCTCAGCATTTGGTAGGTTATTAACAATCATTCCATTGGGATAGTGCTTCAGAGTTGATTTTATTATGTGATCCATTTTATGGACAGAAAAACGGAGGCTTGGAAAGTGATTTGCCTAGATTCATGTGATGCAAGAACCACTGTTGTGCCTCCACTGTACTGTCCTTACTGTGGCTTGCTCCCATAACCTGGCATCTCTCCCCAGCCATCCTCCTTGTGACTCACTCGAGACAGGCTGCAGGGTTGCAGCTGTGCCCTCGTGCTTCAGTTGTCTGTGGGCTGCTGGTCACTCAGGTGCCACCTCATCCAGATCAGCAATGCTGGAATCCCACCCACCTCCTAGCAAAAGATGCCTCTCTTTCCAAGCTCCCTTCCAAGTTCCCTGTGTGCCACTGTGAGAGCTACAGGGCATAAGTACATGCACACAGGCCTTGTCTTCCCTGCCAGAACCTAGGTCCTTTGTGGGCAAAGACCTTGCTTACTTCATCTCCACTTAGCTTGTGGTAGCTCCCACACGACCCCAAAATGCTTGCTGAATACTTGAAAAAAATAATTGCTGACTTAGGAAAAAATCACCAGGTGGTTGTTGATATTTTTGGCAGGTGCATTTCCAATGTGTTAGAAAGAATAGAGAAGCCCAGTACTTAGAACAAGTCTTGTTACATAATATTGGTTTAATAAGTGTTTGTTGAGTAAGGAGAAGTTTTGGTGATAGTCCTAGCACTCCATCTAACTAGCTGTGATAGGTCACCTTCTCTGGAGTAGAGTTCTTCTGTGCAAAATAAGATGGTTGCTTCTCTAAGATAAGTCTGTCTTTAATATTTTACAATTTAAAAAATCAGAAATTAAATCTTTAGATTTGTTTTGATCAAAATACTGAATATACTTAATATAGTCTCTTTTTATTAAAAACAAGACAATTAATTTGAAAGTACAAATCCAATTACATGGGTCGGTTGAACCAAAATATGACAATTAACTGCACAAGGGAAGAGATCTGAATTATGATTCTTTCTGAACTTTGATGTATCCCAAGTACTTGGAAGGGTGCCAGACATATCCTACATGCTCAGTGGAGACGAACAGGTGTCCAGCCAACCACTGACATGTCTGGAACTCTTGCCAGGATCTCTTAATTCTCAATTCATTTCTTCTCTGACCACTCTTAAGTTTATGATCAAACAGTAATGACTCATGGGGTTGAGAAAGGTCAAATATAGACATCGTGCTGTGACAGTGTCCTGCTGTGCCCTTCAGTTTCCTCATCCCCCCTCCCACTTACCTCTTCCTTCAATCATAGATACAAGGTGAGATCGTCAGACTCGTGCATAAATCTTATTCCTCTTCTCTTCCTCTCTCTCTCCTCCAAAATCACATATGAAGCTCCCACTCTGTGTCAGTCACCATGCTAAGCAAAAAGCAGCAACACCTCTGCCCTATGGAGTTTATATTCTAGACACAAATTCATCAAATAACTTATCAAATCCATGTAGAAATGTAAATGCTATGGCAACAGCTTTGTTTTCTTTTTTTTGAGTTGGAGTCTCACTCTGTCGCCCAGGCTGAAGTGCAGTGGCCGCTCCCGACACCGCAGCTTTGACCCGTCGGGCTCTGGCGATCCTTCCGCCTCAGCCTTCCAAGGAGCTGGAACTACAGGTGCGCACTACCATGCCCAGCTAATTTTGATTTATTATAGAGATGAGGTCTTGCCAAGTTGCCCATAAGAATGCCTTGCGGGGGATTTATCTGGGGGGACTTCTCGAGGTGCTTAGGATCATCAGGAGGTAAGTGGGGGTCAGTTAGTGAAGATCATTCCAATGGAATGGATGGCACAAAGAACCTGGGGTGCGATGGCACATGCTGGGAAGGGGAGCCGAAGGAAGCAATGTGGCTGGGGTGGAGGTGAGGCCAAGTCATCCAGAGACATGCCAGCTGGGCATTGTCAGGTGTTTTGTTGAGCTTGGTCTTTGCCTTAAGGCCAGTGGTGAAACACTCAGGGATGACAAGTCCACAGTTGTGTTTTGACTGCAGCGTGAAGTGGAGAATAACAAGAGATGGAGAAAGACCACGTAGGAAACCTTGTAAGAGCACAGGTGAGAGTTGGTGTTGCAGGTGAAAAGCAAATTCAAGAGCTGTTTAGGAAGCAGAACCCACAGAACTCAGGGACAGGCAGGACATAAGGGCCAAGGGAGAGGGCGTTTCAAAAATGCTCAGCGGAGATGCTAGTGCCTACCAACTTTGTCTTCTCTGTTCTCCAGCGTGTTGCCTTTGGGAGCAGCTGGCTTTCCACGGACTGACCTATTTCTTAGAACACGCAGTGATTGCCTGTGGCCAGATGGTGGATTCTCACCAATGGGATGTGAACACCAGTGAGGATGATGGCTTGTTAGAAGCAGGGGCCTTTCCCAGTGTGTTTTACCCAACTTATCTTTTTTTATTATTTATTTTTATTTTTTGAGTTGGAATCTCACTCTGTTGCCCAGACTGGAGTGCAGCGGCCGCTCCCGGCCACCGCAGCCTCGCCTGCTGGGCTCCGGCGATACTTCCGCCTCAGCCTTCCGAGTAGCTGGAATTACAGTCACATGCTATCACGCCCGGCTGATTTTTTGATTTACTGTAGAGATGAGGTCTCGCCTGCCCAGGCGGGTCTCGAACCCGCGGGCTCAGGCAATCCACTCACCTCAGCCTCCCAAAGGCATGGGATTACAGGCTGAGCCACCGAGCCCGGCTTACCCAATTTATCTTTAGGAGCACGGGACCTACAGGATGGCAGATTCATAAGGCAAAAGGAGACTGGATCTTCACTAATGGAGAAACACTGTCCATCAGCAAGAATGCCCACAGTAGACCCCTCAGTGAGTGAGAAGAAGCCATGTAGAGGCTCAGGGAGGTGGGACTATTGGAATGAATGTAACAGGTGAGAATGATTGGCCCACGAGGCCCAGAGGACACAGCAGTTACCACATCTGCTGGGAAGGTGCTGGTGAGAGGGTAACAGGGTTGCCAAGAATCAGTTCTGTGGTAGCTCTTTTGCAAGCCAGGGTTGACAAAGGAGACACGGTCATGGAGCTGGGCGTTAAAACGGTGGGTTAAGAAGACATAGCCCAGGTGTACGCTCCATGATCGAAGGTAGGGGCTCAGGTGTGTGCTCCGCTGCCAGCAGTTGGAGCCCAGCGATCATATCTGGCAAGGCTGAGGGAGCCACTGTCAGCTCTGCCACTGTGGCCTCTCCGGACAGCTCCTGGGTGCTTGCTGTGCTCACTGAGAACTCTTCCCTCTCAACTTCTGACCCCCTGTGAGCTCTGGACATTGTTTGGCTCACCCTTCTGGTTCCTTCCCTGATCTCAGGCTGGTCCTCAGCAGCGCCTCAAGCGCCTTTGTGCAGGTTTCTGAAGCTACTCTCGCACAGCTTTGTCCTCTCCAGGACTCAGTTCTGTGCCGTTTGAGGTTCCCTCTGCCTTTCCTCTCTCAGGGATCACTGTCTTATGTCTGCCCAATGTCCCAAGCTGTTGTTTGACACATTTTGACCAGTTTCTAGTTGTTTATGACCCGAGTATATGTCTGGAGCTTGGTACTTTCTCATGGTTGGAAGCAGACCTTTCTGCATCCTTTCTAACAGTGAGAATCTTGGTCCAGATAAGGCTGCCAGACAAAATATAGGACACCCAATTAAAAGTGAATTTCAGATAAACAGTGAATGGCCTTTTTAGTATAAGCATGTTCTGTACAGGATGTTCTGCATCTGTGTTTGCTACATCTGGCAACACTGGATGCGATTGCATGCTCTGGGCAGAGCAGCATCGCTTCCCTGTGCCTCCCTCGCCTCACCTCTCCACTGAAGTTTTCCTCAGAGCAAATCAGACCCTCATGAAAAGCTCTTTTCACATCCGGGGATTCTGTACCTTAACACTGAGAAAACTTGGAAAGACTCACAAATGGCAGTATGAGAGTTGCTAAAGCCTGGAGTCAGAAGAGACATCAGCAACTGTTGTGACCCACCCCTTGGTTTTCTAGGAAAATTGAGGGCCAAAGAGGAGTTTTAGAATTTAGTTTGCTAGCAGCACTCATTTTTGATGTCAGTGTCCGGCACTGTCTGAAATGACAGAATGTTGACTATGGCCTTACTATCCTGAGTAAGCCAACCTTGTCTAAAATGAGAGAATACTTCTGAACATTGTTAAATCAGTGAAATTTAAGAGTTAGGTTGGGCATGGTGGCTCAGTCTGTCATTCCAGCACTTTGGGAGGCCAAGGTGAGAGGATTGTCTAAGCCCAGGGGTTCGAGACCAGCCTGGGCAACTTAGCGATACCTCGTCTCTACAATAAATCACAAAAACTAGCCGGGCATAGTGGCACATGTCTGTAGTTCCAGCTACTTGGAAGGCTGAGGCGGAAGGATCACCTGAGCCCAGCAGTTCAAGACTACAGTAGCTGTGAGTGTGCCACTGCACTCCAGCCTGGGAGACAGAGTGAGACTCCAACTCAAAAAAAAAAAAAAAAAAAAAGAGTTGGTTATGAAATCATGCAAATTTTCACTTTGAATTGTTACTGTGATTACTTCTGAAATTAGGAAAATTGCTAATACCTTTTACTTAATGTGATGAGTATTGTTGTAATTCATTACAAACTTTACAAATTTAAAATGGTTTTTGATAAAAAAATTATAAAGTAGAAATATGGAACTTATTAATGATACTTTCTTGTTAGATGAAAATATTAATTGTCACTAATTGATAAGATAAAATGCATTTCAGATGTGGAAATGATAACCGATCACTTTTTTTTTGACAAATACTAATTCCAGGGGTTTAATAGAAATCCTAAACATGAACTAAAAGAAGACTTTTTTTTAAGTTAAAAAACATTTTTATTTTGGGGTACAATTCAGGGTTAGGTATACAAATGTGGTGTGCCCCTCCCCACCCAGCAGACTCCCTCAACTGCCAATCCCACCCCCCTCCGCTGGCAGTTTCCCACTTACTGCCAATCCAAAAGAGGACTTTTTTCAGCAGATGTTGTAGAAAGAACCACTTGTCCCTGTATAAAATGTCCAGAGAGTAAACTATTGTTGCAATATAGTTAGAATGGGGACACATTTATTAATCAATATATTTTAGTTTCCTTGCTTTAAGAGAATATTCAGAATTTTTTACTAAGAATTTCCATATTTTTAAATTTTATGGGTAAAACTGGCAAAATAAAGTTGACTTAAAATTTTTTTTCCTGATTTCTTCCTGCATTTCTTTTTTCCCCAGTCCTTTAAAAGTCAATATAACGAGGTTTTAATAGTTAAACCTTAAAACCACAGTGGGATGGGTCGGAGAAGAGACCAGCAGAGACAGAATAGTTGCCTAAATAAGCAGGCAGCCTCAGTTGTCCCATTTTGCCCAATAGATTGGCAGCAGCACACTATCCACATGTAGGGTACCGTGTCCATCTTGACACCTCAGAGGGTTTTTCCAGGTCTGGCCTCCCAGTACCCTGCTTTCAGCATTCTCTCCAGCCTCCTGCCAAACCTGAGTCTGGTTTTCATGTTACAGGTGTTACCTCAATATGATTCTTGCAGTGGCTGCAGCTGGTGCAATGGTCTAGATCCCAACTACCTAGAACATGGGGTCCTTGTCAGCTCCAGGGCCAGAGGATTTGGACTGTGGTCATGTGGGAATAAGCCAATAGAAGGTGGGCTCACTTCTATGGAAATAGGGAAAATGGGGAGCCCAGGGGACTCTTCTGTTCTACCCTTCTACAAAGTTTGCCATATTGTCTTCCAATTCTTTCATTCAATTTTTGAATTTTCCACTCTTGTATAATGAATTTTCAAGAGCTGTTTAAAAAAATTAGAATTACATGCATATTCATTACATGGTACATATGCGTGTTCATTACATGGGCATATTATGTGGTCCTGGGGATTGCGTCTCTGGTGGCCCATTCTCCAGATAGTGAACGTTGTGCCCTGTAGGTAGTTTCTGAACCCTAGTTCCCCTCCCCCTTATTTTTAGTGCCCCCAGTGGCTATTATTTCCATTCTTGTGACCATTTAGCTTCCACGTATGAGTGAGAACATACAGTGCTTGATTTTCTTTTTCTGAGTCAGTTCACTTAGGATGATGATCTCCAGCTCCATCCATGTTGCTGCAAAGGACATGATTTCATTCTTTTTATGGTTGTGTAGTACCCCATGGTGTATATATACTACATTTTCATTGTCTACTGATCAACTGATGAGCATTAGTTTGATTCCACATCTTTGCAACTGTGAACTGTGTTGTGATGAACATGCGGGTGTCATATAACAACTGCTATTCCTTAGGGGAGATACCTACTAGTGAGATTGCTCCATCAAATGGAAGATTTACTTTTAGTTCTTTGAGTAATTTCCATACTGCTTACATAGAGATTGTACTAATTTACACTCCCACCAAGAGTGTAAAAGTGTTCCCTTTACTCCACATCTGTGCTAGCATCTATTGTCTTTTTATTTTTAAATAATGGCCATTCTGACAGGTGTAAGGTGGCATTTCATTTTGGTTTTATTTGCATTTCCCTGATGATGAGTGATGTTGAGCATTTCTTCATATGTTTGTTGGTCATTTGTATATCTTCTTTTGAGAGATGTCTGTCCATGTCATTTGCCCACCTTTTAATGGGGTTATTTGCTTTTTTCTTGCTGATTTGTTTGAGTTCTTTGTAGATTCTGGATATTAGTCCTTTGTCAGATGTATAGTTTGTGAATATCTTCTTCCATTCTGTATGTTGTCTATGTGCTCTGTTGATTATTTCTTTTGCTATGCAGAAGTTTTTTAGTTTAATTAAGTCCCACACTTATTTTTGTTTTAGTTGCATTTGCTTTCGGTGTTTGAGCCACACATTCATTGCCTAAGCCAATGTCCAGAAGAGTTGTTCCTAGGTGTTCTTCTAGGATTTTTATAGTTTCAGGTCTGACATTTAAGTCTTTAATCTATCTCGAGTTAATTTTTGTATGTGGGGGGATATAAGGATTAAGTTTCATTTTTCTGCATGTAGCTATCCAATTTTTCAGCACCATTTGTTGAATGGGATGTCCTTTTCCCAGTGTACATTTTTGTCTGCTTTGTCAAAGATCAGTTGATTGTAGGTATTTGGGTTTATTTTTGGATTCTCTATTATGTTCCATTGGCCTACCATGCTGTTTTGGTTACTATAGCCGATGATATCATTTTATACCTAGAGAACCCTAAACACTCCTCCAAAAGACTCCTGGACTTGATAAATGAAATCAGTAAAGTTCCAGGATACAAAGTCAACACACATAAATCAGTAGCACTGCTATGCACCAACAGAGACCAAGCTGAGAATCAAATAAACAACTAAATCCTATTTTCTTTTTTTTTTTTGAGTTGGAGTCTCACTCTGTCGCCCAGACTGGAGTGCAGTGGCCGCTTCCGGCCACCGCAGCCTCGACCTGCTGGGCTCCGGCGATCCTTCCGCCTCAGCCTTCCAAGTAGCCGGAATTACAGGCATGCACTACCATGCCCGGCTGATTTTTTGATTATTGTAGAGATGAGGTCTCGCTGCCCAGGCGGGTCTCGAACCCGTGGGCTCAGGCAATCCACTCACCTCAGCCTCCCAAAGGCGCGGGATTACAGGCTGAGCCACCGAGCCCGGCTAAATCCTATTTTCAATAGCAGCCAAAAGGCTAAAAGATCTAGAAATATGTTTAACCAAGGAGGTGAAAGTTCTCTACAAGGAGAACTACAAAATTCTGATGAAAGAAATTACATAAGACACAAATAAATGGGAAAATATCCATGCTCATGGATTGGAAGAATCAACATTATTAAAATGACTGTATTACCCTAATAAATCTACAGATTCAATGTAATCCTTGTCAAACTATCAATGTCATTTTTCACAGAATTACAAAAAACAATCCTAAAATTCATATGGAAAAAAGAGCCAGAATAGTCAAAGCAACCCTAAACAAAAAGAACAAAGCTGGAGGCATCACATTACCTGACTTCAAATTATGCTACAAGACTGTAGCAACCAAGAGCTATTGTTGTTCTCAAAATATAATCTGTTTTCTACTTTTTTTTTCAAAAAAACAAAAACAAAAACAAAAACCCTCACAATCTTCTTTACAGATACACTATCTTTTCTTGTTCTCAGATATTATTAATAAAATATTGAGGAATGTTTTCAGTGTTTGCAAAATACGCTTTGCATTATTTTGGTCTGTGTCTTTATATTAAAATATTTCTCAAGTCTCAAATGACCATTCATATTTGAGAGTGTCGTGTTAAGATGACGATCGATAGCTGTGTGTTCAGGGGTGATCTTTGCTGTAGGGTGTCTCTCTGGCCAATTTGGAAGGAACTACCAATGACAGAGTTACTAAATCTTCTTTCTCAACTGGTCATAGTCTTCAGAGGAGGTTTTTTCTGCATGGAGAACATGACCCTGGTTACTAGGAGTCTGGAGGCTGCATGGGGAAGCAAATGCAACTGAGTATGCATTAAGCAAGCTTTTACTTGATCCATTTTTTGTATGATATTTCCACCCTCAACTCTGCTTGGTGCTCCCAAAGATACTCTATTCCTCTTCAGAGAATAAAATTTCTAATTTCTACTGGGAAGGCAGTGGGGGCAGGGGTATGTTGAAGGGGATTTGGGTATTGTCTAGTCACTTTTCTTCCCTAACTCCTTCTCTCCCTCTGTCCCTTTTTCCTTTCCTTTCTCCCTCTCACCTTTTCTCCCTCCCTCTCTCTACTTCTTCCCTCCCTTTCTTTCCTCCAGTCTTTCTTTCTTTTCTCCTCCTTCCCCCTTCTCTTCTCTTGTTCTTTCTTTCCTACTTTCCGGCTAAAGGGGCTGAAATTATGGAGTGGACGGTCTTGGATCTTCAAGCACACTGTAAATGCTGTGCCTCTTCCTTTGACAATTGTATACTGTGCTAATTGATTAAAATCCTTTTCCACAAATCTTTGACATTATCTTGCAATCTTTCTTCTTTTTTGCACCCCCCCCAGACTTTCATTCTGAAGTATAACCTTAAGAAAGTTACTAGTATAATAAACACCCAAATTTCTTTCACCAAGGTTTATCAGTTGTTATTATTTTATTATATTTGTATCTAATTCCCCATCTTCTTTACTGAGCTATTTGTGAGTCAGTTGCAGAGGGCATGACATTTTAGTTCAAAATACTTCCATATGTATTTCCCAAGAGAAAGAACATTCTCCTATGTAAATCACAACAAAATGATCACACTTGGGTGGATTAGTTTCCTGTTGCTGTTATAACAAGTTTCCTCATACATACACCATGGCTTAAAATACAAATTTGTTTTCTTCCAGTTCTGGATATCAGAAGTCTGAAATGGATCTCAGTGAGCTCAGATCAAAGTACTGACTGGCCTGCACTGATTCCTGGAGGTTCTTGCGGGGGGAGAATCTTGTTTCTTGCCTCGTCTAGCTTCCGGAGATCACCTGCATTTCTTGGCTTGTAGCCCTTCCTACATTCAACTCCAGCAATGGCTGGTGGAGCTCTGCTCACATTATATCACTCTGACAGTGACCCTTCTACCTCTCCTTTCCATGTTTTTAGGATGTTGATGACTATATTGGGCCCACCTGGATAATCCAGTGAACTAGCTCTATCTTAAGGAAGGTCAGCTAATTAACATCTACCATCTTAATTCTCCCTTGTCACGCAACCTAATGTGTTCACAGGTTTTGGGTATTTGAATTTCAACATCTTTGGGAAGGAGCATTATTCTATTACCCTTAAGAAATGTAACCTTGTTTTAATGCAGCTATTTAATATTATTCCCCAGTTGATCCAGTAACGTTCTTTAAGGCTGGCTTAAAACAAATCCAATGAACAAGCATGTAACACACTTAACCGTCATGTTTTTTTTTCCTGTAGAACATTTCCTTGACTTTTGTTTTTCATGGTTGACATTTTTGAGTCTGTAGGTCAGCTGTTTTGCAGAATCTCCAGCCTATTATTTTGAAATTTTTAATTTTTAAAAATAATTGATCCAATGGTCCAGACATAAAGCTGCTGGTGTTTTCTTAAGTTTCTAGAAAAAAAAGTGTCTCTTACCGTAGCACAACCAGGAAGCATCGCCCATGTGTTCACTGTCCCCAGCTGATAAACATAAGCAGAGTGCAAATTGCAGCAGTTACAGGGAACAGCTAGAAAGCCAGTCATGGTAATGGCAATTTTTCTATGCAGCTGAAATGTCCCTTTTGCCCCCTGAAATATTACGCTGTCAAACAGTACACAAACAACATTTTTCAGGTTGGTTCCCCTGCTGTGATGCGTTTTCATCAACACACTAGTAATTTCTCCAAATTCACATGAAAAGCCAAAGAACCCTTAAATTGGCAATTTACATAATAAATCATATTTTATTGTCTCCTCTTCTCCTACCTCATTTTGTTGAGAGCTTTTCCCGTTTTGGAGACGACCGGGGAGAAGAATTTCTCTCAAATCTTCATTTATTTATATGGTTAAAAATATCATCCGTAAATTATTTTATCTGATTCCTTTAACTGGCTAAGTGTGTGTGTGTGTGTGTGTGTGTGTGTGTGTGTGTGTGTGTGTGTGTGTGTGCTCTCCAGTATTACTTTACTAAAATATTTAATTTTTATTTTTTGATAAAGAAAATGGAACTTTTCATGTTTTCCTTTCAAGATTATTCATCTTAATAGACAGGTAGTGCTGAAGTGATATTTGGAGTGGGTTATTTAAAGTAAAAACTAGCCAGTAAGTTTAAACAATAGTTTATTTTTACTGCATGCCTATTCTGAGCCCTGCACTATGTTAGGAACCTGGCAGATTATTTTCAACCCTTACACTAACTTTCCAGGGAAACACTTTGAGAGGCCCCTGGAGTTTCCCACAAGGGGCTCACTTGGTGAGTAATGAAATATAGTACTACTTCTTCCTCTCAGGATGGTTGATAACTCCTAGCTTCCCTTTGCTTTCAGGGCGTGGCATCAAGAGTCCAAGGCACTTACTTTTTATTTTCTTTTTCAATTGGATTCAACTGTTTCTTGATAAAATAGCCATTTTCTTCAAGTATTACATAGGGTTTATCACACTCAAAAGCATTACATTGGATTAATTCTCATTTTAACAGAGGTGTTTTTTTGGGGGGGCGAGTTAGGGTTACTTATGTGATCTAAATACTGAAAGCAGTGTAATTATTATTATTATTATTATTTTTTACTGTGCACAACTTATTCACAATACAGACATTTGAATGCTTACTATGCTGTAGGCATGACACCAAGTTCTAAGGATACACAGACTAGTTGGCAAAAAGAATACTTGTAAAAGCAGTAGACTGTGCTATGAGAACTGATAACAAGGGTCCTAGGTTGGGGGAAAAGGAAGACTTCCAAGAGCAAGTGATATCTAAGCCAAGACCTGGAGATGAATAGGACTGGCCAGGTAAGGAGTGGAAGAGTGGTCCAAGCAGAGAAAAGAGTACTTGTGAAGATGACCCAGAGGCAAAAGTACGGTTCTGGTTGTTTCACACACAAGTCCTTAGAGATCATCAATTCAGACCAACTCTATCCTTTCTTTTGAGGCTATTATTCCTTCCAATCTATTTCAATTTTATTATTTGGTGAAAATGGGTCTCTAGCAAACGTGTCTAGTCACAGGTGAAGGTGCACAACAATCTAAGCAGAGTTGGGGACAGGGCCTGACTAACTGTTTGAAAAGGAGGCTCCTGAGATGAGGAGCAGGTGGTACTAAGTTTGCCTATGGTCCCAGTCCCTTGGTGACATCACAGTCATGGCAAAGGCCCAAGTAAAGGCCCTTTGCTAGCAGCAGATACTACTTGAGGGCCACCCATGCCAGAAGGCCCAGAGCAGAATGGGGTGAGCAGGGGATAGGAGGAAGAAAATCAAGTCTGAGTATTCCACTGGAAGGCTGGGCCTCAAAAGGACTGACGGCATAGTGACAGACTATTCTGTATAGATAGGGGTGGAGAGAGATGCCAGTTTGCCACCCATGGGATCCACCAAAAACTCTGAAGTGTTGTTGGCCCTTGATGGATTTTCATCCAAGGAGCTCTTTGGTCTTCACTGCCAGATACCTGTCCAGCTCTGCAACTGTGTCGTTGGCCACTTGGCTGATCTGTTTCTCTATGAACCTAATGGTATCCTCCGAGGCTTTATCCTTTGATTTCTTCAGTGTATTCATTGTGTTGGTACGAACCCTACGTAAGGAGTCCTTGGCCCTGTTGGTGTTCTGTTTGGCCAGTTTCACCAGCATTTCCTTGTGCTCCTTGGTTACTTTGGGAATGGGTACCCGAATTAACATCCCTTCCACTTCTGGGTTCAGATTAATTCCACTTTCTCTTATAGCCTTGATAGCTGCAGCTGTACACTCTGGGATGCTGGCCATATTCACCGAAATCAGCTGTGGTGACGTCATGGAGATCTGGCTAATCTGGTTTAAAGCAAGCTTTCCATCAGCAGTTACCACAGCAATATGATCAAGAGATCCTGGTGAAGTCCTTTTACTGAGAGTCTTATTGAAATTATCCTTGAGAGCTTCCATCACAGACTTCATTTCTTCATCCACCTCTTCCAAGTTGATTATATCCTCAACCAAGGCAGTGTTAATATTCACTCTGGATTGGGACTGTCCTTTCCCTTTAGCAGTTATCGCCCAGATTACTAGGGACTCATGTGATGGCGGCAAACGCCAGCAGTGTAATTATTAAATCAAACCCAGTTACATCAGAATTTCAAGTTAGATTCTTCCACTGCCTTTGATTTTTAATGAGACAATGACAAATTAGGAGGAAAAACAACAACAACCTCATAGTGGGAACTAATGCAACATTAATTGTGGGTAGGTTCTATCCTAATATAACTTTAACTCAGTCTTCTCAGCCCTTTTCCTTTGCCCCAGAGTCTTGGATGATCATGTTTACTGTTGAGGGAAGTTTTCTGAGGGACTGAACAGGAGTTCCCAACTAGGGTCCTGCACTGGGCTGGCTAGAATCTTGTATCACATTCCACATGCATATATGTTCATACGTGCATCTTCTAGGTAGAGGATAGTTTTTCAAGGTCAGTAAAAGGGAAGAAAGCCTTGAGAAGTTTCGTGACAACTTCACTTGAAGATGCTGACTTCTTAAAGAGTCAATTAAGGTCACAACATACTGTGTGTTAAGGCAGGACAGCGGAGTCACACATTTTTGGGATGAAACAAAAACACTTTTTGTGGTAACTCTTTAACCCAAATATGACTTTTCCCTATCTTCCATCAGTCAACAAATGTTTACTTAAAAACTGTCTTGTGTTTTTCTGAGGCCCCAGACACTGAGCAGTGAGGACATAGTGGGCGTGGTTCTAATGGACCCGTGGCCAAGAGCAGGAGGAAGACAGGATCAAATGACAGCATGCATAAATGTCTCTTGCAGTCTTTAATTAATGCAGCAGTGTGAGATAAAGATGGTGTAATCTGTCTGATAAAAAGGAAGGTCGTGGAGGAAGTGGCCTTTGGGCTGAGATATGATGGATGAGGGTGAATGCGAGTTGCCAAGTGGTCAGGGTGGGCAGAAAGAACTCGATGAGGAAGGGAGTGCTGGATTTTCAGAGGTGCTGACAATTCAAACAACTTTAGTCTTTCCCTAAAAGCAATTAGAGTCCATTAGGGAAAGAAATGACATTACAATATGAATTTTTTTAAAGACTTTTCTCTAGCTGATTTGACCTATATATATACAGGAGAGAGACCAGAGTCGACATAAATAAGTCAGGAGCTTTGGGATTGTCCAAGTGAGAGACGGCAGCAGGCTGGCCAGGAGAGGTAGAGATGGAAGGACGTTACTTAGGAGGTAAACCTGGCAGTCTTGGGAGTGACTAGATTTAAGGCACGGAGTGGAGGTAGGAGTCTGGGGGGTTGTCCAGGTTTCTTGTGTACAGTGGGTGGAGCTGCTATCTAGTGAGATCTTTGAGAAGACTGAAGAGAACTAAGGCTGATAAGGAAGAAAGTGAGTCCAGTCTGGGAGATAGTGGCCTCCAGGTGGCTGATGGTGTGTGAGTGGCTAGGAGAGCCCTATAGAGGAGAGCCAGCTGTCTGTGGAGACAGAAGTTTGTATCTTGCATGTGTGTGTGTGTGTATGTGTTTGTGGTGTGTGCAGATGCAATTGGAGCTGTGGACATGGGCTCAAGAGCAAGTATACAGTGAGAAGAGCCTCAGGCCCAGAGTCAAGGCCAGAGAAACCCAGACTTGGGTGGAGGAGGATGAGGCCCCCCGGGAAAGAAAAGCAAGGGGAGTGGCCAGAGAGCTGGCTCATGGGGCGGAAGGAAGAGACGGAGGACCGTGAGGGCACTTGAGAGGCGAGGAGAGTCCTCCTTGAATTCAGGGACTGGAGGCCATGGGAGAGCCAACTGTAGTGGGCAGGAAGTGAGTGGGAGGTAAGGAAATGGTGACATCAGACTCTTGAAAGCCATTGGCTTGTGAGAACGAGAAGGAAGGAGCCAGCTGCTAGCGGCATGTGAGTTTCAGGACAGCTTATTTTCTTCTTCTTTTTGCTGACGGGAGACACTTGTGTCTAAAATCTGATGGAGGGGATCCATCTGAAAACACACAGCTGAGTATAAAAGGAGTGGAGGGTTAATTGATAGGACAAAGTTTTTTCACCATCATTTCTTAGCAAGGTTGTTGAATATCGCTCCTCGGCGGTCATGCCAGTGATGAAATCACAAGGCTCATATACGGATCTTGCTAGCATAATATTTTATTTATAAGATCAAGAAGCATCATGGTACTTTCTTTCTGCTTGCACACATTTCTTTCAGTGGTGCTCAGTTTTAATACCTGGGCCTCAATGAACACCTGATGGAGAGACTGCACAACTGGTGTCGTGATGGCGTCCATTGTTCGGAGACAAAATGGTGCTGCATCTTAAACAGCAGCTTTTATTTAATTGGTAGTAATACAGGGAACATTTTATACCACTGACATCTTGTTGAGGTTTTTATTTAAAAAACAAGCAAAAGAAAACAAACAAAAATACTCCTAAGGAACTAAAATAGACATTTTTTCTTCTGTCCTGAGTTATCCTAGTGTGTCTATCAGCTGCATTCTTGTTAGGAAAAATAAGTTCCTTAAAAGATAATTTCATTTACTTTTTTTCAACAGATGCAGCTTCCAATCTGAGCAAAATATAAACTCCTATCTTTACTTGGTGGCCTAGTAAGATTTCTTTTTAATATGTTGATAATTCAATTCTAGGGATCTCACGCTTTAGTAGTCCTTCCTTGTAAGCTACTCAGGAAAATCATGTATATCAAAAATGCTTAGTTTTGTTGTTGATGATGTTGTTAATATTCAGGTGATTTGCTTAATAGAGTGTCTATCATTTAATTTCGTATTATTGTTTCTATGTAGCTGGTCTCCAAGGATGTCTTCTGGTGACTCTGGTATTCACACCCTTTTGCAATGTGCCCCTATATTCAATCAGAGCCTTGCTTTAACAAGTGGATGCTGCCCAAAACGATGCTGTGCAGGTTCCAGTCAGGCCTTAAGGAGTCTGGGCAGTTTGGGCAGCTTCTGCCTTTGCATTCTTGGAAGCCCCGAATCACCATTTAGGAAATCTGGCCACCCCACTGGGGCCATGTGGAAGGATCCACATGGAGAGGGCTGGATTGTGGGGTTCCATGGGGAAAGGAAGGCCTGGCTGTCCTGTCCCAGCTGGCCCTACCAGGTCTCAAGGAGTTGGTCATTTCAGAAGTTCCAGTCCATGACAGCCCCAGGTACCTGCAACCGTTGCTGACCTCATGTGGTACAAAAGAGCCTCCCAGCAAAACCCGGCCTCCCCACAGATAACAAAATGATGATTGTTTGCAGTCACTAAGTTTTAAGGGGATTTGTTACACAGAAATTGCAATATCTTACAAATGTGTATACACAAATGTATGAATGTGCCAGAAACCCATATCACCAGATATTTGAGCATACGAATGTTTTCAAAGTGGTCACAATGAAAACCACAGAAGGTATTATATTGCCATATAATTTTATACTTTCTTGGATTTTCTTCATTAAGAAAACCTAGTGATTAGTGATAGTGATCAGATAATTGAATTTTTCCCTGCCTTCCAGTTTTCTCCCTCCTTTACAAATTAGTTTTAAGAATCCCGTTAAAGTTCTTGATATTTGTATTGAATAGGAAGTATCTACACTCTTTAGCATAGATATTTAAAAATTGGCATATTCACCTTTTGGATATCGGTGATGGGATTACTCACTTTCAGGGTTATTCCAAGTCATGTAAATTATCTTTCTTCCTGAATTACTTCTGAAATTAAATAAACAAGCCTGTGCTCAAGAAATTCAGGTGTGATGGGATAATTTATCAACATATTAACTTAGGTTCACGTTTCCTAGGTTTTGTTCCTCTGTGATCTTGCTCCCACTTGGATTCTTGCCGTAGGGACCAAAGCAGACTCTGTCCACAAACACTTTACCCCTGACCTTTTGTAAAAGTCTAAACTTAATGTCCATGAGAGCATACTTGGGTCCTGAAGGGAGAGAGGTTCTTTATTCAGGGCAGAGAAAGGATAAACAGGATTTTGAGAAAGAGCAGCAGCAAAGAACACCCTCCGCCCCGACTCCTGACTCACCTGGGAGGGTGGCAGACTGAGTGGACATGTTTGCTGGTCATAATGACAAAGAAAAGATCCCTAGGATTGATATCTTTGACTTATTGAACTCCCTGCACCTCAAGCATGGTGCAGAATCACAGAGGCTGTATGTGGGGTGCCACATTGCCTGGGACACTGTACATCTCCAAGGTAACCAGGGTTGGCTGACAGTGCCCTGGCACTGCGGAGGGCCTGGGCCTATCCTTCCTTCTCTCCTTCCTTCTTTCCTTTCTTCCCTCCCTCCTTCTTTCTTTCTCTGTCCTCTCCTCCCCTCCCCATCCTCCCCTCCCCTCTTTTTCCCTCCTCTCCCCTCCTTCCCTCCCTCTCTCTTTCCTTCCCTCCCTTCCATCATTTTCCCTCCCTTCTCATCCTTCATGTGCATGGAATTTGTTTTGTATTTTTAAAAATATTTCTAAGCTTAGCTGTAGGAGTGTAAATCGGAAAGCATCCATACTGGCTCTCATGAAATGCAGAAAGTAGTCTGTGCTCACCTCACCAAGCAAAGCAGCATTCTATCTGTCTCTACCGTCAACTTGTAATCTTCTCCAATATTTAGAAATAGTCCTTGCAAAATAAATGACAGTTGACTGGTTGAATCATTTAGTGGGTGAGCGCAAAGAGTTAAAATAATTGGGCCTTTAGAACCCAGGAGCTGCATCACATGTCCTTGATTCAAAGAGTCTCCCTACTGTGCACACTGAATACATTCAAGAGAGTTTTTGAAGAAAATTCCTACAAGGTAGGGATGCGCTTTCTTGTCTCATCCTCATTACTCTCTGAGGCAGGTACAAATTTATTCCTGATTTGTGGATGACCAAACTGAGGCTCAGAGTGATTAAGCAACTCCCCCAAAACACACAGTAGAACTTAAATCTAAGTCATTCTGACACCAACACACACATTCTTACCCACTAGACTGTTCTACCCATAGCATGGCATCAGGTCTCTAAAATGTGAATGAAGATTCACATCGTAGCTGACTTTTCCTGAATGCATGCATTGTAAGCTTGGGAAACATTGAGAACTATTGTGGCAGCCAAAGACAAAAATACTCCTTTTAACAAAATAGTAAAATAAATAGCAGTGCTCTGAGTGTTACTCTAATCCCACATGCTCTGTAAATGTGACAGCTAGATCATCTAAATTTCATCAAATAAAGATAACTTTTATCTTCAGGGCTTCAGGAAGGGAGGGTAGGAATTTGATTTCACAAAACAAAGCAAAAAAGAAAACAAAAATGTTCTCCTTTATATGGGACCATAGAAATAGGAATATAGAAATATGTACACAAGTTTCTACCTCTATAAAATTTATCTCAGCAAAAGGACTGGCAAGAGTTTTTTACCTTTGCCTTAAGAAACTCTAAACTCAATGAATTAATCAAAACAACTCCCCCAAATTCCTCCCTTCTCCCCTCTTCCCTGAAGCCACTTGCACACATAGACAGCCCTCAGGTAGAGACTCTTCCACAATCAGATTCCAGAGAGGACACCTCCCTGTCCTTGCGATTTCATCCACATCTCCTCAAGGCTTCTGATGTTCCTAGGCAAACAATGCCAAAATTAACAGAGCTCAAATTCTTCCACTTAAGTGAGGTGCCCTCTTGAGGCGATATTCTGAAGAAGAAGAAGATTACATCGGCAAGTTAGGGTAATGTCACAATTACTTGGCAACATAAAGTGAAGTATTGAACCATTGCCAGTTATCGTGTCAAAGGCCTGATCTATTTATTTTTATCGCATTGTCATCATGTAGTTGTCAAGATGCCTTGTAAAGAAGCTAAGGCTAAATGTTGATTTACAGGGACTAATAGAATAGACTGAGAGTACTGTTTTGCTCCATTGGATGTGAAACATACATTTTCTTTTTTCAAAAGGTCTAGGCCTCCATCTATAAATGATAGACTGCAGTAATTTCAAAAGAGCTCTTGCAGCTAGATTATCAGGTAGCTAATATGCATTTTTTGTTTCCTAAACTTGTGCTCTTATGATGGATACTGCCTGACACATAAATAATTTCTGTTATGAAAGACTTTAAATACGCTACATAAATTTGATGTTTATATTGTGTCTTTCTGGATGCAGCCATGAGTTCATCATGATGACTTGGTATTGAAAAAATTGCCTTCCTAACACCACCTTGTCGACGCAAAGCACGAGTAATGGCAGTGTATTACATGCTAGTTTATAACACTGCCCCCCAGAACAGTGCCTGTCCTCGTTCACCCTTGCTGATTGGATCTTATTATAGACAAAGTTCTATCCAATGCCAACATTGAACTGTTCAATATGGAAATGTGTGCATTGTGAGAGTGCATGCAGAGTGCTAACCAGTAAATAAGGGAAGGTTTTGACAACTCTGTAGAGAAAATTCTGTTAGATTTTCTGGTGTTGAATTGGCAATAGGAATCATCTTCAACATCATGAGATCTATAACGTATTATACATACATTTTCCCCTTAAAGCACCCATTATGTTGGCTTCGTCACTAACCTTTTGTCATAGCAAATATATGGGGGCCCTTAGTGTACGGAAGCCATAGCTTGCTGAGATGCTGTCCACAAGACAAGGATTGAGTATTCTGTTGTAATCTCCCGCAATCCCTCATTGAGTATTCCAGCCTCCTCTCTTCATGACGATTCTGTTGTAGTAAGGTCTTGCCCACTCCGACCCTCTGGGTGATTGTGACTTGTTCCATCTTCTTAGTACTATTTTCGTCATGCCACAACTTTGCTTATAAATGTCAAATGATGAAGTTTCTATTTCTTGACCTTCAAGACTTTTCAGGATTTGAATTCAACGTAATTTTTCCAAGCTCATCTCCTATTTCTCTGCTCTCTCAGTCATGGCCACCTGAGCGCTAGGAAGAAATGCATGCACAGCATTCATGCTGGTCGATGTACTGCCTTCTTCTCTCAGCTTTTCTACATCTTCCAAGAACCTGTGACCAGATTTCTCTCTGACTGTTGTTCATTCAACAAACTTTTGTGAATACCTACAATGTCTGTGATGTACACAGCTAGAAGACACACACACACACACACACACACAACACACATCCTTTCATAGGCTTGAAGGAAAGGCAAACACAATCGTTACAATTCAAATGTGAACGATGTTCACGGCATGATGCTGTCCCCGGGGAGGAAGTGTGTTACTCTGCTTTCAAAGACAGGACAGGGCTGGGCTCAGTGGCTCAGTCTGTAATCCTAGCATTTTGGGAGGCTTAGACAAGTGGATTGCCTTAGCCTGCAGATTTGAGACCAGCCTGGGCAACTAGGCAAGACCCTGTCTCTACAATAAATAAAAAAAATTAGCCGGACGTGGTAGGGCGTACCTGAAGTTCCTACTACTTGGAATGCTAAGGCAGAAGAACTGCAGAAGCCCAGCAGGTTGATGCTGGGGTGGCCGTGAGCGTGCCACTGCACTCCAGCCTGGGTGACTGAGTGAGACTCAAACTTAAAAAAACAAAACAAAACAACAACAACAACAAAAAAACAAAAAGCAAAGACAGGAAAGATTTCAGGGAGGGGTGATGCTTACCAGGCTCTAAAGGATTAACAGAAATCAGAAGCATGGTGTTCTGTGCCAAGGGAAGAGCATATGAAGAAACACAGAAGTTCAATGAGGGGAGGAGTGGGGCAGTTGAACATTTCCCAGAAATGCAGGGGCAGAGGCCAGATCTGGAGGGCCTTGTGGGTCAGGCTGAGTAGCTTGTGTCTCTAGACAGAAGACAGTGGAGGCGTTTGGGAAGGAAAATTGGCATACTTAGAGAAGTTATTTATCTGTTTATTTATGAGTCTGGGTCTCACTCTGTCACCCAGGCTGGAGAATAGTGGCACAACCACTGCTCACCACAGCCTCGACCACCTGGGCTCAGACAATTCTTCCGCCTCTGCCTCCCAAATAATTGAAATAATCACCACCAAGTCCAGAAAATTAAATTTTTTTTGTGTGTAGAGGTGGGGTCTCCCTCTATTGCATAGGCTCATCTCAAACTCCTGAGCTCAAGCAACCCTTCTACTTCAGCCTTTCAAGTTGCTGGGACTATAGGTGCACACCACCATGCCTAGTTTATTTTTTGATATGTGTATATGTGTGTGTGTGTGTGTGTGTGTGTGTGTGTGTGTGTGTAATGCCTCACTATATTTCCCAGGCTGATCTCAAACTCCTGAACTCAAGCAATCCTCTCACTTCAGCCTCCCAAAGTGCTGGGATTTCAGATGTGAGCTATTACATCTAGTCTCTTAGAGAAGTTTTAGAAACCAATTTTCATAGTGGTATGGAAGAATCAGAAGGGGTAGGAGTTGAAAGCAGGGAGATGGCTAGGACAATTCTAAGTGAAATAAGTCTTCCCAACCCGTTCTCCATACTTGGATCTTTCCTTTCCTGAGTCTTTGAGATCTGAGAGCAGTATCATTTGTCACTTAAGTACAGCTTTCTCTTTTTTCCTTCTCCATCACCATGTCTTGCTTGCCCATTAGATCATTGTTCTTAGTAGTAGCAAACACAGCATTGTGTGTAAGTTCCTTGAGGTCAGGGCTTTGCTCATTTTGGATTTATCTGTGTGGTATCCTACACAGTTTAGAAACATTTTTGGTTGAAATGAAAATTAGGTTACCTTGGAAAGATCCCCATCAGGATGAAATATTAATAATATGAGATTGTATTCCATAGCAAAAACTCTTTAAACCTGTACTGTATTTGGAAATTTACCATTTATGGCAAAATATTAGTCACATCTAAACAGAATGCAAAATGTAAATTTGTATGTAAAATATAGAAACTATGAGGTCTCTTACAAGAAGTGGTCATATAGAAGACGTGTGTATATGGCTTTCCATTTGACATCTAAAAACAAATTTTTATAACCAAGGACTCTAAATATTTCTCATTTTATATATTAGCTTGGATTGAAAAAAAAAATGGCAGTGGTGATCCAGTGCTGTGACTTTCTATTTGCTTCATGAGCTGAGAAACTTGCAGCTGTCAGGAGGGGCCTGCCTTTCCTGGCCATTGTACTTTTTTTCCCCTCTTTCTTGTGCTCGCAGGCTACAGTTTCTCACGTGGAAAATGTGTTATGAATCAAAGAAGTATGCAAGAGAATACAATTTGGTCCTTCATGGCAAGTGATGGAGAAACATGACAGTGATATACATTTTAAAGAGGATGCTTTGAAATGAGAGCTTTGAGATTTGGTTGCAGGGTACACCTGCTCTTTTGTAGTGTGGCGTGGAGGCTGATGGGCTTTTTCTGACCTCAGCTTCATTGACACCCATGTGTGCAACACTGGTGTCTTGTGTTGTTTTTCATAAAGTGGTACCACAGTGACCTGTCCCTGCTTTGGCCCTCGGTCCCTTTCAAGACGCTTCCTCGCAGAACTTTTCCAGTTGACTTATGTGCCAAAACTTTAATTTTAGGTCAATCTTTTCTTTCTATCTTCAGAGGCTTTACCAAACTTTGTTTCCATATGCATTCCATTTTTTAAAAGAGTGTCCCTGAGGAATGCCATATACCCTGATGCATTTCTTTTTCATGAGGGGTCAACAAGCTGGGAAACCTTAACCTCTTCCCAGGTAGGACTTGTTGAAAATTGCACTGATCTACTTTTATCACATTTCAATCTACCCCGGCATGTATGACCAAATTATAGTATCCTGTTTCCTCGAGACCTATCTTTCAGTGTTCTTTCTGTAGTTGACAAGACGCCAACTGGATGGCTAAGGCCGTCAAGTCCCAAATTGTATACTTTTTCTTAAACTTGTCTGGGAAGGCTATGTTCTGTACATGCTTCATGTTGTGTTTTGCTTCCTTCTTCCAGCTGAGATAAATATTTCTCTGCTTTCTTTTTATCTTTCTGACAGAGAAAAAAGAAAATGTGTCATCAGCTATTCACGAGGGAACATGTTCCTAACAAGAATGAAGTCTAGCAACAGAATGAAAAAGAGATAGAAATATCCATATTTAATCTTTGAATCTTCATGATAAAAATAATAAAAGAACACTTGCGTTGCCACTCTCTAACTGTGCAAACATGGGCACGCCTTTCCTGGGTCTCAGTTTCCTTGTCTGTAAAATGATGATAATAATGCCTGCTCCACAGGGTTGCCATTAGAATGAAATAATCTAAAAATACTTAGTACAAGTTTCTGGCATATAGTAAGGGTTTAATACATGGTTGATAATATATTAATTTTTTTCAAGAGAGGGAAAATAGTGAGATAAGAATTCACCTTTCCTTTAACAATTTTCAGATAATTCCAAGGCAAAAGTTTTGAACATATACTTTGGTACAGTTTCCACTAATATCTAAGAAACACATGTGTCAGTACAGCAGTGGTTTATGAAATGTGGTGTGAGGACCACATTTGGAATCTTTTAGGGTACTTGTGGAAAAGAATATTCCTTGGGCTCTTCCCAGACCTATTGCATCAGAGTTGCTGTTTCACTATCACTAAATTAACAAAAACACTGATGTCTGGAAACAAGGGCAATTCAAAGCTTGATCTAAATGAACTCATATTTTTTTTTTTTTGAGTTGGAGCCTCACTCTGTCGCTCAGACTGGAGTGCAGTGGCCGCTCCCGGCCACTGCAGCCTCGCCTGCTGGATTCCGGCGATCCTTCCGCCTCAGCCTTCCGAGTAGCCGGAATTACAGGCATGCGCTACCATGCCCGGCTGATTTTTTGATTTATTGTAGAGATGAGATCTTGCTGCCCAGGCGGGTCTCGAACCCGTGGGCTCAGGCAATCCACTCACCTCAGCCTCCCAAAGGCGCGAGATTATAGGCTGAGCCACCGAGCCTGGCTTAAATGAACTCATATTAAAAAAAAAAGGTCAGGGCTGCCCTCCAAAAAATAATTGTTTTTTAGGGGGTCTCCCCTCATAATCATTAGTTATGCCGTCTTATGGTGCTCTGAACAGGATTCAGGACAGCAACTGCCATTTAAATGTTGTCTTCCTTGTTCATTTCTAAATCTGTTAATGAACTTTAGATTTTCCCTGAAAAAAAGTCCTATCTCATTAACTAGTATTCAGTGAAGACGTTTTCAGTGAGACTCTTGAATCTCTTGCTTCTGTCACTCAGCTGACATCAAGCATGGAGACCTCCCCTCCCCCCACCTCCCTGGCCAGTGTTGGAAGTGCAGTGCTGATATGCAGCCTGCTGGCTAGACAACCTCAGAGAGCACTGGGATTCTTTCCGATGGAGGATCAATGACTTTTGACATTTATAAATGGCTGAGGAAGGTATTCACTGACTATATTAAGCATGTGCTTACTTTTTTCCATGTTGATTTTGTTGGTGAGCAAGAAGCCATCGTTTTCCAGGCTTTGAATTTTAGCTTAGGCTTCATTCTGTAAATTGGAGGAAAGAGGCAGTAAATAAGATTCTTTTTTTTTCCTTTCCTTTTAAAGAAAACAGCTACTGACATACAAGTGGAACGAGATGCAAAGGCTCAAAAGATAGCGAGCCTATATAGGGTTGCTTTCCTTGTTTTGAAATTAGTATGTGGACATTACAGAAAGTTTAGAAATTGCCTAAATGTATGAAGAATATAATTTCACCATCCAAAAGATTACCACTGCTATAGTTTTCCTGTTTGGAAAATAATGTTCTGAATCCCTACGTAAATACATCGATGCATATTTTTATAATGTTGGGATTGTATTGTTCATACTCTTTGGTAATTTTTTTTTAACCTAGGAACATATCATGTGCATTTTTTGGCATTAAAAACCTCTCTTATACCATGATTTTTCTTGGCTAGTTGGCATTCTATGTGGTGATGATCTATTATTTACTTATTTATAAAGGGTGCCAATTTTTGATAGAGCTTTTTTTCTTCAGAACCTGAATAATATTTCCACCATGAAGCTGACAAAGTGCAATTTTTCTCCAGTCCAACCACTAGAATGCTCAGAACTCCCAGTGTTTAATTTATGTGGCAGTTCAAACATGACTCTTTAAGACCTGCCATGTAATAGACTTGCATCCAGCTCACATTCTTCATCTTTTGGCACCTGCTGGGAGGGACCTCACTCCCTGATCTGCTTGACTGACTTGTCTAGCCTCAACTAATGTGGGGATATAGGCTACATGTGGCCAGATCTTGTTGTCTTTCAAAAGAAGCCAGAAATTCAGATTTCTATAAAACATCTCAGTTGTCATACATGGGGCAAATATTTAAGTTTGGAAATCAAGTAAGTGGGGACAAACAAATCACATCTACAGCCCAGATTGGGGGCCCCGCCCCGTTCCTGACTGGCATGTTTCCTGCAGGCTGCTCTCTGGGCCTGCCGCTCTCTTCATACTCCCCGGGGAGGGTCAGGTCTACCTGATCCCAGAATCCTTGCGGCCCTCGTGCTCCTCGCCTGGGCTGAGGAGTCCTTTTCAGTTTTGGGGAAATTGTACTTCTTTCAGATCCCCTCTCTGTTCCTGTAGGTCCAATCACTTCCCTCAAGGCCTCCACTAATTGGGGAGACAAGTCAGAGAAACTTGGAGGCCCTTCCTTCCTCCTGCCTTGTTGCCCGCCTGCTTTGATGGGAGAAAAAAAAACAGACCACGTTTCAAAGAATTATCCTGCCAAGTGGTGCTATTGATGAGGATGGTGGGAACATTCACCACTGTTTTTGAATTCCTACTTGCCATTTACCATATTAGGTTTTGCATACATGGGGTTTAAGCTTTATCATAACTATAAGTGGAAAGTATTAATATCTCACTTCACATGAGAAAACTGACACCTCCAGGGTGAGTGCAGTGAATCCCTCAGCCTGACATAGGCAATGACTCAATCAGGGTGCCCATTATGATATTGTGATCATTATATCTCACAAGCTAAAAAATAACATTTATAATATTCTTTTAGCGACAACATCGTGTTTGTTCACAATGGTGAGAAACTGGGACTGCCAAGAAGGTGAATGAGAGCCTGGCTTTCGGAGTCACAGTTGTGAGGAAGGGGTTACCTCCACGTGGTTGTTTATCAGGCACATGGACATCACCCAATGTTCACTCCCTTTTCTGTTCTTGCAGTAATCCAGATTCTCCCCTCAGAAGCCAGGTACCCGGTAAAAAAGTATGTTCACAGGTTCCCATGGAATGAGGTGTGACCCTGGGCCCAAGTTGGGATGTCAGAGGAAGGGTTGTGTGCAATGTGTAGGCCGTACCAACAGAGAGAGTGAGCATGTCATGTTTCCTTCCTTTCCCGCGGACTGGAAAATGCTCCTTCACTGTGACCAGTCCATTTGTAAATTTACTTTACTGTGAGAAATGAATGACTGTTTTTTTCTGTCTGCGTCAACAGCAACACAATATCCTTTCTTAGGATTATTCCCCTCCAATCACTCCCCCAGCAAAACGTGAGCCCTGCCTCATGTGCAGAACTGGGAGGTCATGGGGGTCCCCTCTGGGGAATGTTCAGGTGGTCTTCCCAGCTGTGGTGAGGGGAGTGTGGCAACCCACCCACACTCCATCCTGGCACCACAAGTTACTCCAAGGTATTGAAAGCACTTCCTGGGTTGTTGGCTGTTTGGCTGGGAAAAGAGATGATTTTTCCCTTTTTCCGTATGAGGCGAATTATCTGGGCGGGTCCTGAATCCGTGACTTGACCTCATCGGCACCTGGAGGAACTGGGAACTGGGAGCTAGTGCTCTGGCCACAGATGAGTCAGTCATGTTTCATTCAGAGAGGAAGATTTTCCTGGTGCCCTTCTCCCGTGTGGGAATTAGATACAAGATATAACTGTGACAGAAGCTGCATTTGGCGCTGGTCCAGTTTGCAGCTTGGTAATCAGATGATGATTAATGTAACAGTGTGAAGGTGGGGGGCAGAGGGAACGGGCATCTGTGTGGATCTACAGTCACCCCAGCATGACTGGCACTCCTTTATTCTCCAGAGGAACTTTGCCTATTTAGGGCTGGAGGGGAACTTCTGGATTATCTGATAATTTTAGGAAACAGAAAACTGAGACAGAGCTTGGAGATGGTTGGACCATCTTAGGCCCACAGCTGAGCTGCAGCCCCCCATGACCTTCTGTCCCAGCCTGGCAGGCTTTCCTCTCTCCGAAAATCCTTGTGAGTTTTTCACAACAGATTTGCCCTGGTTGGTAGGCATGGCTTTAAAATTCCTGTCAATGGGTATACTTTATAATCCTTTTCATATTTCTGCTTGATGATTTTGTACATAAGATCTTAGAAAATGTAAATCATTATAGATCTAAATATGATATTAAAAATTATCCATCTCCTTCCTACCCCTTTTGAGCGTGGAATCAGGACCTACATGAAACTCACTGAAGTATTTTCCTTCTTGTTTAGATAGCAAAAAAGGATGCTCTTTTAATTTGAGAAAGTATAAGATATTTCTCTCATTTTCCTTATTTCCGAGCCCTCTCTTGTCTTTATTCACATGCATACACAAATGTAAAATTCCTACCAGAGGATATGCTAGTCTTCCCAAATGAGCCAATTGGATTGAAAGGACAGATTTGCTTAAGTATTTTAAATTATATTTTTAAGGTGTAGTTTTATTATATGGCATGAGTAATTATTAAGACGCACTTAAAAAACCTTATTTGGCTGTATGTGTTTTGCTCTTGGAAATTGCTGCAGTTTCTTATCCACCAATATGTAGGTTATAGGTGCTCAGGCTGTTCTAGGGACTACAAGATATATATATCCTTGATGTCCATACATATTTTATTTATATATAAGAAAACACAGACACACCCACTAGGGACTTATGCTCTAAGCAGACAGCAACTAAATTTACGGAAAACATTTGTCTTCCCTCTGAAGCTACAAAGCAGTGTTATTACTGAATATTCAGAAATGCTATTTCAGGACTTCCCCCTTTAATTTCCTAATTCTGTTTTATAAAGTTGGACCATAAATGTTTCTTAATTCCTTGAATTTATTATGAAAATGCAGAAGAACTATTTTGCTTACATCTTAATTCTTGGGATAATAATTCATGATAATTTCAAAATTTTGACCATTTTGAAAAGGACTATCAGAGAACTGCATGTCCATCAAAAATTGTGAACATCTTCAACATTGGCACAGCCAGACTTTCTGGTGAGTGGGTCAAAAGTAGATAACCTCACACCCTTCTGCATGAGAATATTTTTTTGTAGCTCCTTGCCAAAGTCCTGGAAAGGACTCACAGATATATTCAACTCAGAAACATATACGATTCAGGAAATCAGTAATAAATTGGGAGAATTAAATACAGCCCATTCATAATTAAAGAACTAAATTACTATACTAATGAATTTCCTTTCTGGAAGTGAAATCTGATGATCTCATTCATCTGTACCATTTTCCCTCATTTTGTCTCTGCTAATTTTTTTTTTAATATACTGTGTGTTATTGTTTTCTTAAATTAAGGTTACTGTAGCTTATTCTTCTAGATGTCCTTGCGTACATTTTGATAGTTCTCACGTTAAAAAAATATATTTTCATCTATTGACAAGAGAGGAATTTTGACTGCACTTCTGTGGACTTTTTGTCAATTAGATTAGAAAAGAGTAAGGATAGAGTGAAAAGAGATCCTTGTCTTGCTTTTCATATATCACAGATAATGACCCAGCACCCATTACAGGGCTGTATTCATTCACAAATGACACTGGTCATTTACTCAGCATTCAATCCTGACTTTCTCCTTGCTGTCTGATTGGCTGCAAGCAGGCATCTGAGTGCTTTTGATTAAATATGGAAAAGCTCACAGGAAACTTTGGCAGCATGAAATTTGAAAGAAGTCCTTCAAGAATTTTTCATCTCTCTAGTGCTTTAATGTCGTGAGCAGGTTGAAATTAATGAAAAACCTGAAATAAAAAAAGCAAGAGAGTGTTAGGATTCCATGGAGCCCTGACGAAAGCACAGTGAAAACTGAGTTCAACCTTTTTCTGCCATAAACAGTCACCTTCACCTTCATCTGGGAAAGCATGCCTGAGTTTGGGGGCATGCCACCGCTTTTACTCCAGGGAGCTTCTTCTGACCATGCCAGCCAGTGGGGTCTCTAGTTCTCCTGAACTGCTAAAGAACTTAGGATGTTCCAAGGTTTCCTTGTCCTTGTTCTTCCCATGTCCTGCCATATATCCGGCATCACAGGAAAACCAGCCTCCCAAGCCCTCCCGCATTTTGACTTCCATGGTAAACCATTCTCCTCATTCCCTTCTCTGTTTCCCTCATTTCTTTCTTGTCCTCCAGGCTCTGGCCCCCTCTCCAAAAAAAGAAAAAAAAAAAAAAAAAAAAAAAGAAAAAGACCTTAGTTTATTTTCTTATTGCAATAAATATAATGTATAACATGATTCCTAATGCATCTCGTCTTAGATAAAGAATTGCTCTTGATGATAGGAACCGCTTCCAGTGTGGCCATACCAAAGGTTTAACTAACAGCTGTTGGTTGAAATCCAACAATGATGGGTCTGAACTCTGATATTTTGCCACTTACCTTTTTTAAGATGGAGTTTTTAATAACTCACACCTGTTTTCATTGAGTTAACAGTGAGGACATATTACAATGAAATGTCACACATATTAAGCCTCATGTGGCCCCCTTTACCTCCCAGGCTGAATGAGCAAGATGCTCATTTGTGTCGTGAGGAAGCGGGCTTAGTACAGTGAGGGGATATACTCCATAGTGCTGCAAATGCCAGAAACTCATTCCAAAACGAATTCAGTTAAAACATTGCTTAGCTAAATCAAAGAAAAAAGAATTTTGTTTTGTTTTGTTTTGTTTTGAATCAGCTACTGGTTCGAATAAAGCAATTGAATAATCTAGTTGTGGAATATTTGTAGGTATTATAGTTTTGAGCCAGGCACTCCTAGATTTGAAGAATCTGATTTAAAAGGAAATAATAACATTTGGTGCAAGACCAAATTCATAAATGGACTCTAGGAACCGTAGCACTCTGGGATGTAATGTCTTTTCATGGATGTAATTTATATCCATACATTTGAAAGGTAGGCCTTCTAACTGAGCTGGGATTTGGAAGCAACTCTCAGCTCCTGTTCGTGGCCTGCAATAGAAATAAGGAATTTTGCAGCGGTACGGCTGGTCAAATTGGAAGAAGACTTAAAGATGATCCCAATGTCCCTTCCAAACTTCAGAGTAAACTGGGGAGCAGAGGAGTGGGGAAGAAAATATTGACTACTGAGTTATGACGGCACAAAGTTGTAGCCAATATAGGGGTCAGTGCAGAGAGGTTATTCCATGACTCCAAAAAAGAGAAAAGAAAGAGAAAAGGTTTCATTCAGTCCTCACAACAAGCTTGTGAGGTGAGTAAAGTGACTAGACCTCCTTCGATAACGAGGCCTTTTATTCTCTGTGAGGTTAGCACTTGCTAGTGAATTCCAAGGTCCCAATTCACAGCAGAAAACCAATTCTGAGCCCTCCTCCCATGGTTTCATTTATTCCCCAAATTCAGTTGTAAAGGAATTGTGAAAGTCACAGTTTACTCCTCAGCCAAGTTATGGAGAATGGTCAAAGAAAGCCAGGAACCAAGCTTCCTGTGTACTAAGATCAGTAGCTGAAGTGTGCACTTAGCTGTTATTCGAATCAACATGCACAAACCTCTACCCTGAAGGGAGTGCTGAGAGAAATATCTCCTTCAGATCCACACTCAGTCTGTCACATGGGGCCTTGATTTGGTCGTGACCCGGGGCTAAGCCCTTCATTTCCTTTGCAGTTCACTGACTCCTCTGGTTAGGTCACCTTGAGCCTTTGAAAGAGGCTCCAGATATTTTTTTTGGGGGGGGGGATTGATTTCGGTGAGAAAAATGTCTATAGTTTGAAGCATGGTGTAAGATGTCTAGCATAACATCTAGCATATTCTAGTTATTCAGCAAATATCTGTCAAATAACAAAATGCATACTATTGAACATTCTTTTCTACGTAGATATTTGAATTGGGAGAATGAACAACTGGTTATTTAATTGGCCACTTGATGTCACTGTTTACCCACTGACCGACCATCAGTGCCCCCACTTCCCCAACCCCCACAACCGGTCCGGACAAAAGCCTCTGGAAGCTGGTCCAGGTGCAGTTTTTGAGCTTGTTTCTCATTAAGTAACCTGTTTTCTCTCAGGGAGGGGAAAAGAGTAATTCTTAAGTTATTCAATTCAGAATATTTTCTCCTTTCTGTCATCTAGATCCAGAGCTGGTGCGTTTTTTTTTTTAAATCTCCCTTTTATCCCAATAAAGAAGAAGTTTTCTTTTGCTAACACAAACAAGAGCTTTTATTTTGCAATTTATGTTGAAAACAGGAACATTCATATGAATATTAATTCATACAAGACTGTGAAGCTTCATATATAACTTTAATATGGAACGATTGCAGGTGCTTGGAATAAATTCTCACATTGTCAGGCTCACTGAATCACTATTATTGTTGTAGTAGGATCCGTGGAAACTAGGAATCATTCTTGTTCTCTTGTGCAGTGAAAATCATAGATTGGAATTTAAATATCACCTCCACTGTTTGTAATCTTGTGATACTCAACATCTCTGATCCTTAGAGAGTCCTTCACCCTTGAGCTTTGACACTATTCATAGAGTTGCTGGAAAGTGCCAAGTTCAAATTCAAAATTTCTTAAATTTTCATTCTTCTTGGGGCACTCTGCTGAAGTCTGAGCTGATGGAATAGATGTCTAAGCAGTGTCACATTTCCTCTGCTCTTCTCTTTGTAATATGGGTCTAACATAATTTACCATGTCTTTATAACACAATCTGAGTTGGATCAAGTAGCTGGAATTCTTTAGTCAGAACCTCACTCCAGAAGGCATGGAATGGACTGACTTGACCATGTTTGTGGATTTCACTGTGGCAACAAGAGGACCTAGAAAATGACCATTTTCAAAATGGAAGCCTTAGAATTTATTCAATTCAGTTTTTTGAAAATGCGTTTTACCCTTTCCCCCACATTCTGTGGAGTCACAAAATCTTACGCATGGGAGGGTTTTCTAAAAAATTCCCTCTGAGGTAAGGCCAATGATGTGAGTGAGAAAGGTATGTAGAAAACAGAAAGAGTCCAGTTCTACAGTCTTTGGCCACTGCTTTCCTGGTCCTCCTTTCCCACCCACCCCTCCCAGTGAACCGTGTCCTCTACTTTAGGACACCAGGACACAGTGTGGGACAGGGGTACAATTCAGGGTTAGGTATACAAAAGTTCATTATGCAGGTGCCCTTGTTGATGAGGTGTACCCCACCCTCCCAGGCAGTTTCTTTTACTGCCAGTCGCTTTCTTAGAGTATTACTATAGTTGTTCAAGGTCCACTTATGAGTGAGAACATGTAATAGGCGGTTCTTTGAATCCATCCAAGTTGCTGCGAAGTTCATAATTTTGTCCTTCTTTATGGCTGCATAATAGTCCATTGTGTATATGCACCACATTTTAAAAATGTTGTCCTCTACTTTAAAAGGAGAAGAAAAAGATCCACACTTATGTTTCCCGAATCAAATGCACTCCAGACTGATGGATCATGATGGCTACCATTAATTGAATCTTTTCTCTGTGCAGGATCTGTGTTGAGTCTTTGTTCCCACAATTTCATTCCCCAGGAGAAATTACATGTCTTCACAAAATCATTCAGCCAGTTATATAGCAAAATCTGGCTCAAATTCCTGCTGGATTCTGACTCCTTTGCTTTTTTGTTTTTTTAGTTGATCCGTAGTATTTTATGTATTTATGGGGTACATATAATATTTTGTTACATTCATAGAGTGTGTAATGCTTAAGTCAGGGTATTTAGGGTATCCATCGCCCTGAGTATGTATCATTTCCATGTGTTGGGAACATTTCAAATCTTCTCTTCCAGCTATTTTATAATACACATTGTATTGTTACTAATATAGTCACCCTACTCTGCTATTAAACATTAGAACTTAGAATTTTCTGAATTCAGTTTTTTATGCATTTTGCCCTTTCTCCAAGATTCTGTGGAGAGTCACAAAACCTTGCAAACAAGAGGGTTTTCTTAAAATTTCCATATGATGTAAGGCCAATGATGTGAGTGAGAAAGATGACTGGATAACAGATACTTCCCTCTAATTGTATGCTTGTACCCATTGACGAGCCTCTCTTCATCTGCCTTCTTACCCACATTCTCTTCCCTGCCTATTCTATCCTGCATGGGATACATCAGGGGTGTCCAAACTTTTGGTTTCCCTGGGCCCTATTGAGTAAAGAGGAATTGTCTTGGGCAGCTCATAAGTTATATAATATAGTTAGCATATATACATAATATGACTTCTTTTATTTTTAAATATTTTTAATTCTAAAGTTCAGAAAAATGAGGACATACAAGGGAAATTTGACCTTGTTTTTGTAAAACTAATCTATTAATGTCTGGTTCGATGGATGTGGCTGCAACTCTTAGTGAGTGATCAAGGTGGTCATCAGAAATGTTTGCTCAAATTTTGCTCTTAGTGTGTTCCATAATTGAAAACAACTGTCCACAAATGTATGCATTACCAAAAAGTGATGTCATGAATAAGCCGTGATTATGAACTTCAAAAATGGAATGATGCATGGGGTCATGAAGAAAATAAATGCTAAAAAATACATGATGGTAAAAGATTCTGTGGGGCCGCATTACTAGTTATCCTGGACTTCATGCAGCCCCCATAGGTTGAGGGTTAGACATGCCAAAGATACTCTTTTTTTTTTTTTTTTTACCTTCTACATACGAGTTGGGAGCTACAGAATTTTTGTCTTTCTGGGTCTGACTTATTTCACTTAATATAATGACTTCCAGTGAGTGACTCTGTTGCTTTTAACCACTCAGCTACTCACCAGGATGTTGAATTCAATGTTATTATCTTTAGTAGGGAGGGTTTTTCAGTCAACTCCTTCTTCTAGGTCATAGTATAGGATTTTGGAGTCACACGGAATCGGCCCTGGATATCAACTGCAAGAAATGAAGGATTTCACTGTGTTTCTGTTATTACTCAATCATTTCTTTAGCACTTACTGGTTGCTGGGCACTGTGCTAGCTGATGACATTCTTATCTTTGCTTCGTTTAATTAAGTCTACAAGTCCCCCCCCCGCCACTGGAATGAGATCTATTAGAGCTACCAGTTGGAACTCAGTTAAACTTACAAAAAAATCAAAGACAAAAAACTGCTTACTTTATAATTCTTCAGCTAAAATCACCAATGAGTGGTGGGCTAGATGTATTTGTGTTAGGGAGTTTGGAAGTGGTTTTCTATGTTTATTAATACATATATATGTATATTTGTGTGTGTGTGTGTGTGTGTGTGTGTGTGTGTGTGTGTTAATTCTACATATCCATTTTGCATGTTTGACTATCTAGGTTTGTTAGAAGTTGGGAGGGAGCTGCTGTCATTTGTAGCAGAAAAGGCACTGGGGAAAGGCTCGCCTTCTGCATATTGATTGCCTGAGGGTTTCCATTAATACTGATTTAGGAAATGCCAATGGTGTTTATGTACCTGAATATTCATCATCGTTGTCATTGGAAATATGTCAGTCTATACTGAGGCGGGGCTCTGGGATTTCATGGACCTGGAGATAAGCAGGCTTGAACTGGTTCAGTATCAATTTGAACTTTCTGCTTGAGTCTTAATTGCTTCTGGAGTCCACAAACATCCAGTTAACCTTTCTTTCCAGGAATTTTGATATTTTCTTGACTCTATCTTATGAAACGGTCAGGAGGAAAGTATTTTCATAAGACTTAGGAGCTTGGCACGCAGGTTGGAAGTATTGCAATTGTATCTGGCATACAGGACACATTTCTGAATTTAGCCCCAAACACCTAACCAAACCACTTAAGTGTGATATTTGGCTAAGTCCAGAGTGGAAGGAAGAGACATAAAATCTCATATCAATAATCTGGGTAGGCTAACATTCAAGTAGACACATTGTCTCCTGGAATGAATAAGCAGCAGGAAGGTGAGCCTTTAAGGCTTGAATACTTACATTTCCACAGGACAGTTACAAGGAAACCCTAGTGACCATGTTCTATCCCTGGGGGTAAAGAGATCTAGAGTGTGGTTCTGCCCTGGAATATCAGAGTGTGAGCGTGACCCAACTAGGCTTGTCAATCTCTTGGCTTCAGTCTCTTCACGTCCACAATGGGCAGATTCCTATTCTACAGTCAGAGGGAGGATGACATGTTATAATAAATAAAAGCACAGAGGACATTTGAAAGTATTATGGAGTTATTAATGGATATAATAGAATATTTTGGAGAAAAAACTTAGGACTTAACATAGGATGGATCATTTATGACTTAAAACTGTGTGATATTGGCCAAATTACTTATTTCTATGCTCAGTAAAATTAGTCTTGTCTGTAAAATAAGAATCATGATACCTATCCTGTAACTGTGTATAGAATGCTGTGCAAAAAAAATCACTTGAAACACAGTGTGTATCCTAATAATAATAATCTCATTCTCTCCTTCTTCCTCCCCTGCCTCTTATTAATTGATCAGTTTTTTGAAACGCTATTAGAGTACCTGTTGATGTGTGGGAATGTGGTTCTTGTTTATAGATCATTAATTCAATTCAACAGTCATTGGGAAAATCACTAATACTGTTTCCCAAATCAATTGACTTTTCTTTCTTTTCTTTTTTTTTTTTTTGAGTTGGAGTCTCACTCTGTCGCCCAGACTGGAGTGCAGTGGCCGCTCCTGGCCACCGCAGCCTCAACCTGCTGGGCTCCAGCGATCCTTCCGCCTCAGCCTTCCAAGTAGCTGGAATTACAGGCATGCGCTACCACGCCCGGCTGATTTTTTTATTTTATTGTAGAGACGAGGGATCTCCAAGTTGCCCAGGCAGATCTCGAACCTGCGGGCTTAAGCAATCCACTCGCCTCAGCCTGCCAAAGGCGTGGGATTACAGGCTGAGCCACGGAACCCGGCCAATTGTTTTTTCTTTATCTTAACTTGTAATTTTATTTTTCGGATACGATTTGTTACATATGTTTATGCATTTTGACACAATAGGAAGGAAATATGGAATTTATTACATCATTTGGACATATAGTACAGCTTTCTTGCTCAGCTGTTTTAATATAGTTCAGATTTTTATTGTATTTTGATTTGTTTGTTATTTATTACCTTCATACTTTTGAAAAGAACTAGAGGATATTTTTAATGAGTACTAGTAGAGAATACACTTTAAAGAAGGAGAGGAATGTGAAACCAAGTAGAAGAGAGTTGGCAATTCCCAAACAAGAACTAGAGACTGAAGGGTACCTACCACTCTTGAGCATTATGTTTTGCTCTGAGCTTCCTAGCAGTTTGAAAAAAAAAAATTGGAGTAAAATAGTTTGAGTAAAACAATAGAAGAATTTTGTGTTTTTTATTGTCAGATAAGAAATACACGAGTATACTTTTTATTAAAGTCAACTTTTTTTGACACAAATTCTAACATAATTTTTTGGACAGTCTGATGAAAATCAAGGGTAACAGCAGCTGTTTTAAAGATTCAGGATCCTGCATCGTTTGACGTCACTTTAGCAGATATCATTCCAAGCGGAGGGGCTCAATGAGGGCTCCACGAGAGGGACTGAGCAGACAGGTTCTGGTGCCCCTTCTCTCCAAGAGACGGGGCTCAGACACCTTCCTAGGTGGGAAGGTGGTTGGTACTCCTACAGATAGACAACCTTGTTTATCTGGTTGGTGGACTATTCCAACCCACACATCTCCTAATGCCAGACTTGCTTGCATGTTGTCCAGAGGCACTTTGTCTTGTCGAAGAGGAGGGAATTTGGTCATCCATACTTAGTTTTTAATATAGAAACCTACAGACATCATGTGCCATTTAATTCCATTCAGTTTGATCCAAGTCAGTTCAACTCCCTGTGGTTCAAATTCATCAACTTGACTGACCTCAGCAAGCTCCTCCCATGTGAAGGACAACACTCTGGACAATCTGAGGTATGAAAGGTGGGAAAGGCTTGGTTCTAGTCAAGAAGACGGATGCAGGCACAACTATCTACCACGGAGGAAAGAATGAAAGAAAAAAAAGAAAAAAAAAGAAAAAGACTACACAGAGAGCAGAGGAAGTGTTGAGGGAGAAGAGGAAGCAACAACTCTGTGGAAATGCCCTTTTATTAATAGTGGCAAGCCTACCTTTCTGTGTAACGATCTCTTTTCTGTTATATATGGTTGTAAAGTTTCCGATTATGCCGTAGATTAAAAAATATTTTTCCTAAGAGTTAATGTTTACATTTGCAAATGTGTACAGCTTAACTAACAGTTTAAATGGAATTTTTAATATATTCTATGAATAGTTGCTTTATTTGCATATTTTATCCATTCACCATCATTCTGGGTTGTATATAGTGCAGTAATTAGAAATTGAATTAAAAAGGACTGTGCATTTTAAATTTTCACTTTTGAATGCAAAATGCTAGTTGTTTAACTGTTGACTTATCCGTGGCATGTTGTGTCAAGTGTGCGACTAGAGGCTGGTACATTCCTAGAGACCTACATATAGAGACTGAGTAGGGTATACAAATGGATGAGATGGTGTGGTAACTTGAATGAAGGAGAATGTGACGGTTGTGAGCCTGACTGGCAGCTGTGGCTAACTATTTACCGCTATGTTTCTGTAGTGTTCTCATTTGCATCACTGTTTCCCACATCTTGGCCTAGACTCACAACTGCAGGCTTAATAAGCCAAATAGCTATGCAGTGAGAAAGCTCTCCTCTTGAACACTGTACACAGGTAGCTAGTTCTAATTGCACCGAGTGTGCATGAAGGACCCGGGTTGTTCTGTGTACAGCAGATGAACCACTCAGAAAAATGCCTAAGGGACTGCAAATAAGAACTGATCACACTGTGGCCCTTTCCCTCTGCCTCCTCTGTCGTTATAGTCCTTGTGGCAGACAAGACTGGCTGGTACAGGTGGTACTCACTCAGACAAGGTGCATCCAGATGACATTGACCACAGAGCTTTGCCAGATAGTTTCAGAATGTCTCTTCTTATCATCATTTTAACTTCGCGACTGTCTTCCTGACAGAACTCAGGTGTTGTTGGTTTTTCTCTTCAGGCAGGCCTGGATACTAGAAAACACTTGTCATCAGTAGCTACCCTCACCAGCTAAATCTTCTGAGCCAAGAACTATGCCTGGCATTTGGAAGACACTCAGTGTATCAGTCAGGATGGTCTGGGTCTGTGTGATGCTGTAGTAATAAACAACCCCCAACTCTCAGGGGTATATTTCTTGCTTATTTATATTTTCCTTTTTGAAGGGCAGTGACTCTGGAACATCCCCTGTCAGCAGGCAAGGGGAAAAGAAAATGGTGAATTGTATATTTGTTGTTAAAAACACCTCCTTAGAAGAAACATACATTACTTCTGCTCATATTTCATTGGTCAAAGCAGGTCATGTGGCCACATCTAACTTCAGGAAGGTAGGAAGCGCAATACCATATTTCCAGAGGGGGAAAATTGAACATATTAGGGAACAGCATTGATTTCTAACACACTCCATTTGTTTATCAAACTGAACTAGAGGTGTGAAATAATGTTTGCTAATAATTATGCTGATATCTAACTGGTTCCTTCTCCAAGAGAAGGTATTGATACCTAATCAGGTGAAGGTCTCTTAGTGTAAAAGAAGTTTCTAAAGACTTAACAAACCTTGGAGAAGACTAGCACCATTTCATTTTAGCAACAAGACCAGTGAGTTGCCCAGTGCCTCTCTAGGGCTGCTGCCTCCCACACCAGAGTTCTTGCCACTTTCCGCTTGTACCTGCAGGAAAACGATCTAGGTCTTACTGCAAAGGTCATTTTTATTTATTTATTTATTTATTATTTTTTCATTTTTATTTTTTTGAGCTGGAGTCTCACTCAGTCGCCCAGACTGGAGTGCAGTGGCCGCTCCCGGCCACCGCAGCCTCGACCTGCTGGGCTCCGGCGATCCTTCCACCTCAGCCTTCCAAGTAGCTGGAATTACAGTCATGTGCTACTATGCCTGGCTGACTTTTTGATTTATTGTAGAGATGAGGTCTCGCTGCCCAGGCGGGTCTCGAACCCGCGGGCTCAGGCAATCCATTCACCTCAGGCTCCCAAAGGCGCGGGATTACAGGCTGAACCACCGAGCCTGGCTGCAAAGGTCATTTTTAAAGACTATCCAGTTTGCTAGCCTCCCTGTAGCAGCCTAGCACTCATTAGTACCCACTAGAGCACATCAGACTCTAGATTACGAGGATTACAAAAATAATTTATACACAGCGTTTTGGCTAGTACCCAGAACATGGTTAGTGTGCAATAACTGTTGGTTTGTTATTATTCCATGTAGTTGTCATTGCCACTATAACTAATTCTCTAGTGATGTCCCTCTGACCCGGCAGAGAATGGCAGAGAACTTACAGTTTTCTCCAGGTGGTGCTCCCAGCTCAGAGTTTAGCCACCTGACAAGTCATTCTTTAATTCTCGCCATGCTTGGATTCTGGCTTTCCATGTTCTCCAACAATGACACTCTTGAGTACAGAAGAAAAGAGAAGGTGCAATGAATGTGAGAGAGCCAAGTAACAGGACAGGAACTGGGTTTCTGGAGAGAATACTGGAAGTGAAGAGGAGCCAAAGAGGCACTGAAGAGAAGATTAGGAAAGGCTTGGGTACCAAAGACAGTGAGTGGCTGTAGGGCCTCCAGATCTGAAGAGCAGGCAGAGAGCCAGAAGTAGAAAAATACAGGCTGGACATAGTGGCTCAAGCCTGTAATCCCAGCACTTTGGGAGGCTGAGGCGAGAGGATTGCCTGTTGGGGTTTCAAGACCAGCTTGGGTAACATGGTGAGACCTCATCTCGACAATAAATCAAATCAAAAAAATTACTTGGGAGTGGTAGCATGTGCCTGTAGTTTTGGCTACTTGGAAGGCTGAAGTGGAAGGAACTCCAGAGCTCAACAGGTCGACGCTGGGGTGGCTGTGAGTGTGCCACTGTACTCCAGCCTGGGCAATGGAGTGACACTCCAACACACACACACACACACAAAAGAAAAATACAGAGGTAGTGAAGGCATTAAAGGCAAAGCCTCAGGCTAAGTGGCAAGCATCTCCGTTTAGAACTTGTTAAAGTCAGAGACAGAAGTTTCAGCACGTATGCAAGCCCAGTGGGCCCCCACCTTTCCCAAATTTGTTTGACTGGATAAGGATGGGCCTTACCTGGCAGGTGCTGTCTTGCTGCCTGAGGACTGGCCCAGTCAGGAACATTGACTGCCTCTCCCAATCTGTCTCTGATCTCCCTGAAAGAAGGGCTCTTGCAGAAAGAAAAATGATTTAATCTACAAAGGAAGTGCTGGCTTCTGGACTGCCAGGGAAAGGCTACGCGGGGAGTGACTGAGGGGCTCTGTAATAACAACAGGAGCAGTCAGTGTTTACAGAGCACCAGGTCCAGAAGTCAGCTCAGTGTGTTTTTCTTCTTTGCTTCATGTCTTAATTATTTCAGTTTTTAATCATCATCATCATCACCATCATTGTCACAAAGATGTCAGTGAAAACAATAGCTAACATCTAGTGTCATTACCATGTATTTTATGTCTGTTTGTTTCCACAACATTGGTATCAGATAGGGGGGTTTTCAGAAGGGAACAGACAGGCTCAAGAGTGTTAAGCTCGTGTCCATTCATGTCTTTTGTTCACTTTTTAATGGGGATGCTTGTTTTTTTTCCTTTCGGCACATTTGAGTTCTTTACAGATGGCCTGGATGTTAGGCCTTTGTCAGATATGCAGTTGGCAAATATTTTTTCCCATTCTGTGGGCTCTCTCTCTCTCCTCTCTTGATGGTTTCATTTGCTTTGCAGAAGCTTTTCAATTTGATGAGATTCCACTTGTTAATCTTATCTCTTATGGCACGGACTTTTGTGGTTTTGGTCCGTAATTGGTTGCATATTCTGATTTCTGCAAGGGTGTCTCCTGCATTTTCTAAGATTCTTAACACGTGAGGTTTTATGTTTAGGTCTTTGATTCATTTGGAGTTGATTTTTATGTATGGTGATAGGTAGAGGTCATGTTTCATTCTTCTTCATGTGGTCAGCCAATTTTCCCAGTATTATTTACTGAATAGGTTCTCCTCTCCCCAGTGGTTATTATTGGAGGCTTTAAGAAGACATACGAGCAGTCAACAGGTACATGAAAAAATTCTCAGCCTCACTAATCATCAGAGAAATGCATATCAAAACCACATTGAGATACCACCTAACTCCAGTAAGTTGGCCATAGTAATAAAACAAAAAACAATAGATGCTGGCAAGGATGTGGAGAAAAGGGAATGCAAAATCGTTCAACTTCTATGGAATACAGTGTGGTGATTCCGAAAAGAACTAGAAATCGATCCTCCATATGACCCAGCAATTTCCCTTCTGGAAATATACTCAGAGGAACTTAAATCACTCCACGAGAATGATATCTGTTTATTGCAACCCTATTCACAATAGCTCTATTGTTTATTGCAGCCCTATTCACGAAAACATAGAACTACGTTTTTTGGTGCTGCCCATTGAAACTGGACTGGATACAAAAATGTGGCATATATAACAATGGAATATTACACAACCATAAAGAAGAACAAAATTATGAACTTCACAGCAACTTAGATGAATTTAGAGTCTATCATTCTCAGTGATCTATCCCAGAAACAAAGAACTAGTACCACATGTTCTCACTCATAAGCGGACCCTGAACATTTACCATAATAAAATAAGAAAGGGATTGGCAGTAGCAGGACACTGCCAGGGGAGGGAAGGAGGGCACATAACATCAATAAGGGTAACTGATCTCAAACCAGGTGAAGTGGGGACCAAAGGGAGGCCCAAACTTTATCTGTATGATGATGACTTGTATACCTAACTCTGAATCATACACTACATCTTTAAAATAATAATAATTAAAAAAACAACAAAGAAGAAGAAGAATGTTAAGCCAGTTGCTTCAGCTTACATGTCTGGTAAAAATGATACAGACCACGATTCAAAACTGCATCTCTCTAACTTCAAAGCTGATGCCAGGTATTTAAAAACTTACATGCACATTAATAACTCAGGATTATTATTTTTTTAAAAAGGAAATTGGAACTTAGGGAGGTCCAGTGGTCTCCAGGACACCTGCTGCTCCTTGGAATGAGCATACTTGGATGTGGGCTATCTGAGCCCAGCCAACAGTTCTTTCCCTGTCTTCTGTGCTCTCCACAGCTTTGGGATAGTCCTTGTCCTCAGCACATGTGAGTGGTCCTCTGGTTGTTTGCCAGCCAGTCTTTTGGGAAGCTTTTGTGAGGCAGTTGTGGGGTGGAGCAAAGAACAAAGGCCTTGGAGTCAGAAGATCTGAGTTAGAATCTTAGGTCAATAATTTGCTACCTGGGCAAACTTGGTCAAATTCCATCCTCTGAACATGAGTCGTTTCATCTCTAAAAAGGGGGTAATATAGTAATTGTGGTTTGGGTAGTACATGAGGCAGCTAGTACAGTGGCAAATGTGATCTCTTGTTCTCTCACTATTCTTATTTTATTTTGTTTTATTTTCCCCTTTGCTGTGAAAGTCACTCATCCTGTTTACATTGTGAGTAACCCATGTCCTCCAGAATTCCATATTTGATAAAACTATTTGGGATTGTTTTTCTTGAGAAGTTTTTATTCTATCCTGTTTCAAAACTACATCTCTCTAGCTTCAAAGCTCATGCTTTCCTGGATATCTATCTAGCTGTCTAGAGACATAGATACATATTCATATGTTGTTTCTTATTTTGTAAAAGAGTCAAAGAGTCTCTTGGGATCTTGCAGAGAGGAGGGTTGCTTGAGATCTAAACTGGTTGAAATTTCCATGTGTGAGTTCCATGTTTGTAAACCAGTAAATGAGAGATAGACACATCTTCTACAGTATGTGTATTATTTCAATAATTTAATAACTACCTTGCCTGAAAAATATTCCAAATACTTAAAAAATGGTAATAGTCATGTGATTTCAAAATAACAGAGATTAGAGAGAAGTGTGGATTTTGACCCCTGAGAGTCTGTTGTTGGAAAGAATTTCCTGGAAAGTTATGTTCAGTGTAATTTGTATATATTCAGTTTTTATTTTGAAGAAAATTTAAAAAACATCTTTAAATAAAAAATAACCAATAACCTACTTTTCAATTTATTTTTCCATAGCATGCCTCTTACCTAGCTATTTCTTGTTTTGATCTCTTAAGCTTCCATGAACATTTTCCAAGTCACTCAGCCGATCTATGTTTTCTTAGTTAAAAAACAAATAAATCAAATGTACTGCAATTCAGAGATGAAACTGCTTTTTTTGTCCTTAAAATAAAACTAATGGAAAGTAGCAGATATTCCCTAGCAAAAAATATTGTTATTACTTACTTAGTCACAACAAATAGACTTCTACTGGAGCTGGTTTGAATTTCACAAGATCTGAAAGCTCTTTATATAAGTACATCATGACCAATAAGCAGCCTAATATATCTTAGAACCACTGGAAATAAACAAGAAAAAGTTACAAAATATCATGGAATAGTTTGTGCATTTCCTTTCTATCTTCATTTCTGTATTGTCAAAGTATTTACACCTACACTTCTGGGAATCCATGGTACATAGAGCATGAGGCACATTTTAAAAAATTTCATTCAATCACTGTGAAATGAGCTAGTGTCTAAATTACCTGTATTATGCTTGGAGTATCTTTAGGCCTTGCCAGGTATGGGGGGACAAAAAAGACAGACTTGTCTTTGATTAAGTCACTTAGCACCCAGAGGACCACAGCATGTGAAAAAGGACTCAAAATAAGATGCTATTCTTCAGAATATAATAAATCCATCTGCAAATTAAAGTTAGTTTTGTCAGTTGACCTAATAGCTCTTAGTTGTGAGTTAGTGTTTGTAGCTGACAGCATCCTGTGCTGTACTTGCTGTACTTTAAATGCTGGGGTGCTCAGTTTCTAGTCTGTGGCATATGCCTAGCACACTTTCAAGGCTGGCATTTGTGCAAAGTGTAAAGTATAAAGTGATTTGACCTGTCTTCCTTTCTTTCATATTTTTAAATTGCCTTTATTTTTAATTCTTTTTAAAAATTCATTGTCTCTCACTCTCTTATATTTATTCTTGGAAACCACTTTAACAGCATTTTAAAATAAAGCAAAAAGAAAATAAATAGTACTTATTCTAACTCCTGGTTCTTTTTGCAGCTACTTACAAGGTGGTGAATATTCGAGAAGGTAACTCATGAACTTCGTAACACAAGCTTCACTGTTTAGAGGCTTCTCATCTGTGTACACCTTCTTTACCTCCAAGTTCATTTCAGAGATAGTATGAAAAAATGCTTTAAGAGTGTGTAAATCCAAGGTGTTAAAAAGAGGAATTTTTAGGACTCAAAGAAAAATTGTTGTTTCATAATTTATTCTAACACACAATACTGCTTTATTGGAGTTTTAAACTTCATTTAAAACTATTTTAAGTTCAGCTCATTGATTGGCACCTGTAAGTTGGAGTGTATTTGCTTTGCTGTTTACTGAACCTTCTCTCCAAAAAAATACCTTCAAATAAAGCCTATTTTATCACAAAAAAAAAAAAAAAGAGTGTGTAAATCAGCTTATGTTAAGTATGATGCATTGCCATTTTTTGAGACATTGTATAACTTTGTGTATCAAAGAGCTCTTTTCTACTTTGCCCAGAGTAGAAAGAGAAATAGCCATCTTGCTCTCAGCTTTTGTTTTCATCCCCTCTAAGGTGTCTTATACAGGAGGCAGGAGGAGGGTAACATTTACTGGATGCACTGTATGTGCTGGGCAGGAGGCTGGGCTCTTTGTGCTCATTATCTTATTGAATCCCCCCAACCTTGCAAGGTAGGTTTTATTGCTCCTGTTTCATAGACGAAAGAACAAGGGCTTAAGTTAAATAAATTGCACAAGTTCCATTTAGTGTCAACGTGCACAGTCTGCACTCCACGATACTATCCTAAGAGATGGCATTTGCTATGGTCTCAATGTGTGTGTTCCCCACTGAAATTCGTATGTTGAAACCTGAAAATCTCTATGTTGAAATGCTGTGGTGTTAGGTGTTGGGCCTCTGGCAAGGCCCTCATGAGTGTGATTAGTGTCCTCTAAAAGAGACTCCAGAGAGATGACTTGACCTTTCCATTGTGTAAGGACACAGCAAAAAGGAATTATCTATAAACTAGAGGGTGAGCCTTTGCCACAAATTGAATCTACTGGCAGCTTGAGCTTGGACTTCCCGGTCTCCAGAGCTGTGAGAAATTTGTGTTGTTTATAAGCCACCTCATTTATGATATTTTGTTATAGCACCCTGAATGGACTAAGTCAGCCTTGCTCTACTAAAGATTGACAATGGCCAACCCAGAGGAGACAGGACTTGAGCCATATCTGCCTAGTAAGGTGGGACAGAAAGTAGAGGGCTTGAACCAAGTCTAGGATCTAGACAGATATTCAGAGCTTGAGGCACCTGAAGCTACCCCTGGTAAACTAAGCACCAGAGAAGACCTGTCTGGAGTATCGATCAGGCAGGTAGAGCGTTACTACTACTGCTAGCCACAGCAATCATTTACATTTTTAAAAAGCTTTGCTTTTATAAACATTATTTTCTTGTCACAGCAACTTTGTGAGCTATTTAGGACAAGTTTTTATTATTTCTATCATGGAATTTTCTCTCCTTTTCCTCCCTCGCTCTTTCCCTCCCTCCCTCCTTTCCTTTCATAAACAGTTCCTGGGGTCAGCCTCATTCCAGACGTTGTAGGTGGAAAAGACACGACAAGAGACTGAGGTCTGGAACAGTGAACAAGAGAGACTAGGCTTGGACACTGTTTACAAATGCAGGTTGTTATAGTCTGTTCACAATTGGAAACTGTATCGATGGGCACACCAATAAAGGCATTTGTTCTGATTTACAAGCCAAGGAACAGATATGTGATGACTTTTACAAGCATTTCCTTCTAGTTCTGTTGTGACAGTTTCACTGACTTTTCTTGGGAGCAGATGTGAGGTCTGGACCTGAGGCAACCCTTGGCTCTGACCGCAGGAGACTTTCCTTGGTTTCCACCCCTGCAGCAGTGATCAGTCCTACCTGTTACTGGGTACTTGAGGCAGGAACCATTACCCACTCTCTCTCCATGGGATATCCCATGTAGTGGCCACTGGCTGGGAATGTTACAGTGTTGCCCCTGACTCTGAGTTTTAAATCTGGGAAGGAGACACCTGCTTTATATTTGCTGTTAAGTTTAATGATTTGTATAATCAACAGCTATGTAAATCACCACCTGGAGACTTAGATTGTGCTTCCTCTCTTCTGTGTCCCTTGCCTGGTCTTGTTACTTTCCCTGGGCCATGTATTTTTTTTTCTCCCAGATGTGTTATTTCTGAAATCTGGTAAAGAGCTGCCCAGAAAAGCACTGGCAGGTATTGCTGGTGACATCTACAATGCTTTCCATATGTGCAGCTTGTGAGAGCTTACCTCGTACTTGCATACTGAGGAGGTCACTGGATTTTGATGACAGCCCTGTGGGGAAGTCGGGGCAGCTTTTTGTCTTCTTCCTCTTATTGATGAGAAACCGAGACTCAGAAAAAATCAAGTGGTATGGGTGGACCATGCTGACCTAGGAAGTGAGGCCAGGTGCTGAATCTCAGTCTGAACTGATGACTTTGTAAGGAGCATGGACTGAAGGGTCCTGGAGCTTGGAGCTTCATAGACCTCAGTTTGCATCCTATGTGGATTTGGGTTTGCATCCTACGCTGTCATTTACAGAACAGCTGCTTGTGCAAGTTCATTCACCTCTCTGAGCTTCAGTTTGTTCGTCTGTGAAGTAGAACTGGTAACACACACTCACGGGTCGACTGTGTGGTCAAGTTAGTACCAAAGACAGAGCACAGGAGAGTGACAGGTGCAAGTAAGTTCTGTGTCTCTCCTTCAAAATCTTCATTTTGGTAACCTGATTATCCAAAAGTTGAGTAAACAAGCCACCCTTAGTGTTAGAATATTGAATTCATTTTAAAATTTACCCATGGGAGTAACAGTTTTCAGAGAGAAAGTGATGGTTTTGAATTTATCCTGAAAGCCATCCAAATCTTGGAGGAACTCGGATATTCAGCCTCCAAAGCATCTTTACCCATGCCAGCACACACGTGTGCAGACCCAGCCTGTGGTTGTACTCAACGTAATCCCATTTTGGACAACACTGCAGTGCAGACCATGCTCCTGGCTGGTGGTGCTCATCCTTCCACCTCCAGCCTCTGCTTGGTCCCATGTACATCCTCAGTCAACTGCACCCGTGTTCTTGTGTCCAGTGCCTAAAGGCTGGTGGACAGCACACATGAAGGCTCACATGATGGGCTGGTATCTCGATGTTCCCCCAACACAGTTCTTCTGCCTCATCCCCCTAGTCAGTGTCTGTCAGGGCAGCAGATTCTTCCCACAGCTTCCTATGGCAAGGGGTTAAAAAAGAGAAAAATGAAAGAAAAGAATGAGGACAAGAGAGGTGGAGACTTTGAGGAAGGCATTCTGGGACTAAAATAGTTGTGTGTGTGTGTGTGTGTGTGTGTGTGTGTGTGTATGTGTGTGTGTGTGTGTGTGTGTCTGAAAAGGGAATTGAGAAATAAAGATCCTGGACAATTTTTTTTTAAAGGAAGACAATTGCTTTGAAGAACAATACTTATTTGGGATGTAAGTCCTGATAGCTGTGTGAACAAGATCTGTCACACCTTTGTAGTTTATACCAGGCATTTACTCATCCACAATGGCAGGTGAAAGGCAGGCTCATGTCCCAGGATGGATGCTGGGGTGTGACTGTGCTGCACTTGTGCCCAACCTGGGGAAACTTTTGGTTTGGATTTTAAGTTTCAAACTCCGCGTGATGTGCTTTTGAACTTAGACACTATCTTACTGCAGAACTTAGAGGCTTTATGATATTGTGAGACAATAATATAATGGTGCAAAGAATGGAAAATTAAGTGCATGAATTGGTCGTGTATATTAGGATACGAAGTCAGCTAGGGTTGCTGACATGGCTGCTTAAGAAAACAAAAGCAGCTGGGCTCAGTGGCTCAGCCTGTAATCCCACGCCTTTGGAAGGCTGAGGTGAGTGGATTGCCTGAGCCCGCGGGTTCGAGACCCGCCTGGGCAGCGAGACCTCATCTCTACAATAAATCAAAAAATCAGCCAGGCGTAGTAGCCCGCGCCTGTAATTCCGGCTACTCGGAAGGCTGAGGTGGAAGGATCGCCGGAGCCCCGCAGGTCAAGGCTGCGGTGGCCAGCAGTGGCCACTGCACTACAGTCTGGATGACAGAGTGAGACTCCAACTCAAAAAAAAAAAAAAAAGAAAACAAAAACATATCTTTCCTTTGCATATGGAAATATCAACCATCTGTGTTCCCACAGGGAAATTTTTCTAATATTAGATTATTGGAATGGATGCCCCTTCAGTTCTTGGCAACATGATAAATGGCACCGTAGATGGTGACATAGAAGATGATCAGGGTACAGATAGGTAGAGGCGCTCCTTCTCCAAAACCGCTTCTTTAATTTGGAACTCAGGAATTAAGGTAATTGGTTATATGACATTAAAAAGTGGGAACATGTGGATTTAATCATGATAAGATTAAGAGAGTGATTTTAATTTATCTGTTACTTTCACAAAACACTTACAGTACTCCTGAATGTGTGGGTATAATGTTATGAGCTGGAGATATAAAAAGAGGTCATAGATATGACAATGGGAGGATCCCTATGAAACACTTAGAAATATTGAATTGGACATTAAACTTGTAGTGAGTAGATGAGCTCTCTGGAAGTTAAAATAGCCAGGAGTCAAAACAGAAGAGGAAATTGAAACCCAGAGTAGTAACACCTCAAGTTGTACCAAGGGTCCCGGGGTAGGAGTGGAGGGTGCAGTGATTTACTGCCTGGTCCTAGGAGCCGCAGACTGGAATGATAATTCAGGGAAAAGACATGACCTCTTGGGCTGATGAAAGGTAGGGAAGTGAACTTGTTATCTCGGAATGAAGCTATGAAGCTACATGAAATGACACGCTAAAAATAAGTCCCCCTCCAGCATTAAGGGATAAAAGTTAAGATTGTTACAACCAAATGTAGTGTGTAAAGCTTGACAAAATCTGGCTGGGGAAAAAAATCTATAAAAGATGCTTTGTGGGCAGTTGAGAAAGTTGAACATGAACTGGGTAGTAGATTATACTCAGAAACTTTTGCTAATTTTCTTTAGTGTGATAATACTGTAATAAGACACAATAAATGAACAAAGCACTATGAAAGTAGTATAGTAGACATGATTTAATAATAAACTGTAGAACTTTTAGAAATATAAGCCTGTTGAAACAAAAATTAATCAGATTATTAAGTGAAATGAAGTAATACACAGTGATTTGAAATACAAACTTGAGAAGATTACACAAAATGCATTACAGAGCATAGAAGAGTTGAGAAATACCAAGAGAAGCTGGGACACTAAGTGACAATGTCAGGATCACATGCACATCGCACAGAGCTCAAAACAGAGGAGAAGAAATGGAGTATACAGTATACAAAGAGCCATGACAACCCAGATTCTATTATTTCAATGCTCCTGAAAACAGTATAATAATCCTCATAAGGTATCCAGATAGGAAAAGAGGAACTTCAGTTATCCCTCTTTGTGGATGATATGATTCTATACCTTGGAAACTCTAGAGAGCTTGTGAAAAACCTTCTTGCACCAAAAAATGACTTTGGTAAAGTTTCAGGATACAAAAATCAATGCACAAAAGACAGTTGCGTTTCTGTACATCAACAATAAACAGGTTGAGAACCAAATAAAAAACACAATTGCATTCACAATAGTCACAAAAAAGCATTATCTTGGCATCCACTAACAAAATAAGTGAAAGACCATTACAATGAGAACTACAAAACACTGCCCAAAGAAATCAAGGATGATACAAACAAAAGGAAAAACATCCCATGCTCGTGGATTGGAAGAATCGATATCCTCAAGATGTCCATCTTACCCAAGGTAATCTACACATTCAATGCAATTCCTATCAAATTGCCAACATAACTTCACAGGCCTACAAAAGGCAATACAGAAATTCATATGGAAGCAAAAAGAGCACAAATAGCTAAAGCAGTCTTCAGCAAAAGGAACAAAGCTGGAGCCATCACACTTCCAGATTTTAAACTTTATTACAAGGTCACAGTAACCAAGACAGCATGGTAGTGGTACAGGAACAGATGCATAGACCAATGGAAGAGCACAGAGAATCTGGAATGAAAAGATGGCCCCCCAACCATCTCATCTTCGACAAAGTCATCGAAAACAAACACTGGGGAAACAAAACCATATTTAGTCAATGGTGCTGGGAAAACTGGCTAGCCACATGTGGAAGAATGAAATTGGATCCTTTCTTATCCCCATCCACAAAAACGAACACAAAATGGCTCAAGGATTAAAGTGTAAAGCCTCAGACTATAAAAATCTTAGAAGAAAACTTAGGGAATACCCTCTTGGACATCGCAATAGACAATGCATTCATGGCCAAGTTCTCAAAAGCAAATGCAACACAAGCTAAGATAGACAGGTGAGACCTTATCAAACTGAAAAGTTTTTGCACAGCAAAATAAACCATCAAGGCAGTAAAGAGAAAACCCATAGAATGGAAAACAATATTTGTAAGTCATGCAACTGACAAAGGCCTAACATCCAACCTCTACGTGGAACTCAAACAAATTGAAGGGAAAAAACAAAACAAAACAAAACAAAAAAACCCAAAACATTAAAAAGTGGGCAAAGGACATGGACAGATACTTCTCAAAGAAAGACATACAAACAGGCAATAAACACATGGAAAAATACTCAATCTCACTAATCATTAGAAAGATGCAAATAAAAACTGCAACGAGATACCACCTAACACTGCTAAGGATAGCTATCATTAATAAGTCAAAAAATAACAGGTGCTGGCATGGCTGTGGAGAAAAAGGAATGCTTCTCCATGCTGGTGGGAGTGTAAGCTAGTTCAGCTTCTGTGGAAAGCAGTGTGACATTTTTTCAGAGAACTAAAAATTGAGCTTCCATAGGATCCAGCAATTCCTTGAAATATACCCATAGGAACATAAATCTCTCGATCAAAAAGACACCTGCATATCTCTGTTTATTGCAGCACTGTTCAGAATAACAAAAACATGGGTTTAACCCAGATGCCCACTGAAAGTGGACTGCCTAAAGAAAATGTGGTACATATACATGATGGAATATTACATGACCATAAAGAAGAAAAAAATCATGGCCTTCACAGCATCTTGGATGCAGTTGGAGGCCATCATATTATATGAACTATCGTAGAAACAAATAACTAAATACCCCATGTTCTCACTAATAAACAGGCCCTGAACATTGGTCACACTAGCACAAGGGTGGGGTTAGCAGATGCTGGACACTTCTAAGGGAGGAGGGGAGGAAGGCAGAAGGAGGTAGGGGGTCACGTGTCAACACACTGGGTACCTGGTCCCCTATCATAGGGAGAGAAAGCCAACTAGAAGCACAAACTTCACCTCCACATAACTTACTTATGTAGCAAATCCTCACTTATATTCCATAACTCTAAAATTATATAAATTTAAAAATCATCATGTCTGTATTTAGATGCATTATAATAAAACGTAAGAACACCAAAGACAAAGAGACAATTTTAGAAGAGAGAAAAGAACTACAGTTAGAACAACAGTGATGTCAATGAGAAATCAATAGAAAATATGAGATCTACTTAGAATTTTATGCCTAGGTAAATTATTACTCAGTAACAGTACAAAAATAAAATATTTTAGTCTACTTAAAAATTCAAAATTTACCTAACCTGAAACAAGAATGAGTAGACAATTTAAACATACTTCTAATATTGAAGCTATTGTATTAGTAGTTTGAATCTATTCCAAAAACAAATTAGGTTCCTGAACACCAGTCTTTCATATACAAGTGCCAGCAAGTTTTCAAGGAATACAGCATTTGGATTTGATAGAGCAGAATACGAGGTGTGAACAGTTAAATTATTAGAATTAATAAAAGTTTAGGAGGTTTCTGGACATAAAATCAATATATAAAAGTCAGTAGTATTTGTATAACTAACAATAAACAGTAGAAAATATAAACCTATAATTCTCTATAGTAACAACAACAAAAATACTGAAAAATAATACCTAACAAAAGATACACAAAGTCTTTATGGAGAATATCAAACATAATTGAAAAACTGGTTATGTTTTTGTGGTATCTTTATGATATCTTTATCGCTATTGAGAATGAATTTTTAAAACTCTCTCTCTCTCTCTCTATATATATATATATTATATATATATATATTTTTTTGAGTTAGAGTCTCACTTCATGTAGCTGGAACTACAAGAACATGCCATCGCACTCAGCTAATTTTTTGATTTATTGTAGAGATGAGGTTTCACCAAGTTGCCCAGGATGGTTTCGAACTTGTGGGCTCAGGCAATCCTCTCACCTCAGCTTCCCAAAGTGTTGAGATTATGCAACACTTAAGTTTAGGTATTTTATATGTTAGAATATATTGTTGACCAGGCATGAGCCATCAGGCCCAGCCAACAATATATTCTAACATACAAAATACCTAATAAATTTAGATAAGTGTTCACATTCATGAAAGGGAAACTTGACAGAGCAAGCTTGTAAATTCTCCCCATTTTTTCTCTCTTCAAAGCAGTCTCCATCAAAATTCCAATACGCTTTTGCAGAACTTGGAGAACTAATTATAAACAGTAAATGGAAAAACAAAGTCTTATAAATAGTTAAATTCTTACAAAGTTCAAGAACAACGACTATGGTTGTCAAGGGAATGAGAGAATTGCCCTATAAGATACCAACGTTTATAAACTATAGGTTTGATGCAGTGAAAAAGCATACTCCACTGAAACGGAATAGAAAGCCAAGGAACACAGCTATGAGTACATCAAAACTCAATTTATGACAGAACTGGAATTGCAAACCAAAGGGAATCAAAACAACCACTTATTATGCACATTTAAGAAAATGTAATTTGATTGCTACCTCAAATCATACACAAAATCAATTACAGTGAAATTAACAATCTTAGTGCAATGTTAAGGCATATGAAATGTAAAAGACAATACCAGTAATTTCCCTATATTCATGTAGGTTAACCATGGATAGTATCAAGCCATATTTATATTATATGTTCTTTTTCCAATCCATACATATGTATGATAACTTTTAATTTATAAATTAGTCATAAAAAGAGATTAGCAGCAATAACTATTTTTATTTTTTGTCATACAGTTGTACATACAAGGGGGGACTCCAGAAAACCAGGAATTATTTTTTGGAGAGTAGTCCCCTTGTAATGCCGGCTTCTCTCATTAGGTAAGTGTTCTAGGAATCCATCAGCATCAGCATTCCAGTTAAGTTGTAAGAGGCTGCATTTGGCTTCAGTGAATTTTTTTTGGAGACTCTTTCAATGTGTTTGCTCATTTCATTGTGGATGATTTACAAGCACAGCTGCTTACATTATGCTGAGTGTTCAGCAGTTTTTGACCAAATAAGGCATGACCTCTTTGCCCTCAACTCCCTATTCACCTGGTCTCACCCCAAGCAACTTTTTTGTGTTTCCTTGGATGAAAAATGCCCTTAAAGGGAAATGTTTTGCCAGTGTGGAAGAGGTGAAACAAAAAATGGTAGAAGTACTAAAAGGCATCAAAATTGGTGAATTCAAAAACTGTTTTGAGCAGTGGGAAAAGTGTCTCGATAGGTGTATTGCATCAAATGGAGAGTACTTTGAAGGTGTCTGAAGTTTAAACATGTAAGAATAAATTTTTAAAATAAATGTCATAAATTAATTTTTTATAGATAATTTTTTATAAATAAAAAAATTTAAATAAATTCTGTTTTTCTTTGGATCACATCTTGTAGTATTATTTTTAGGCACAGCAGCATGGATATGTTCTCACTTTGTCTTCTTACCTTTTTTTTATCTTCTAGAGGTATAACAATTTTTTTGTTTTTTTAAACAGTTAATTACTTTTTAATTGATAAATGAAAATTATAAATATTTATGGTGTGCAGCATGATGTTTTGAACAATTTTCTTAGTCTCATGAAAAGGTGTTGTGGCAGTGTGGATTTCCTTCTGTGTGCTTCTTTTCTGAATCATTCGTTTGTCTCCTCAATCTACTCTTTTCTTCTTTCTACTTTGTTTTTTTCCTACTCGTTATGCTGTTCTTGTTTTGAACTTCTCAGATAGGGTGTTTAGATGATTACAATCTTTCTTATTTTCTAATAAAACTAATAAAGAATATAAAACTTCCCCAATACAATATTTTATCAGCATACTACAGATTTATATATGTAGTACTTTTCTTAAGTTCAACTGTAAGTATTTTATAATTTTATTAGGGTTTATTCTTTAACTGTGATTTATATAAAAGTATTGTTAAAAAAATTAAAAATACAGCATATGAACATTCTTGTGGTTTGCTATTGATTTCTATTATAATTGTATTGTTCTCAGAGACTATAATCTGTAAAATACCAAACTTTGGCATATATTAAGACTTGCCCTGTGGTTTATTAGGCATTTAATTTTTAAAATTTAATTTCAATTAAATGTTCCATGCATGAACAAATTATTTATTCTATAATTCTTGAGTAAAATTCACTATATAAGTTCATTTAGTCAAGATAGTTTATGAGGTTTTCAAGTGGTCTAATGTGTGGCTAACCGTCTTTATATAAGAATTTGATTCATGTTAAGAATTGAAGACATACAAACACCTCAGACTACTTTAATGACTTCCAACTGTCAGCACAAAAGTTATCCAGATGTCTATAGGAACTTGTCAGCATTTTGTATTATTTACTTATTTAGATTTTGGCCACTCTGATAGATGTGTTGTATTAATTTGCAATTTTTGAATGTAAATAATTTGGAGAGTCCTTAATCAACTTTTAAAGTATACTTATTTTCCATTTGTGTATCTTTTTTTGGTGAGATGTCTGTTCAGATAATTGTCTACCTTCTCATTAGGTTAAATGTCTTCTTATTGTTACATTTAAAAGTTATTTATATATTTTGGATACAAATTCTTTATTAGGCATGTAGTTTGTAAATATTTTCTTCTAGTATGAGGCTTGGATTTTCAATCACTTAATAGTATCTTTTATGGAACAGAATTTTAAAATTTTAATGTAGTTCAACTTATAAATGTTTTCTTTCATAGATCTTGTTTTTGGTGTTGTATCTAAAAGTTCATCACTAAGCCCAATGAAACAAAAATTTACTTTATTTATATTATTATTTATTTTTATTATAAAGATGTGGGGTACATTTCAGGGTAAGGCATACAAATGTTGATTATGCAGGCACCCTTGTTGATGAGGTGTGCCCCTCCTTCCCAGAGCAGGTTCCCTCAACTGCCAATCCCAACCCCCCCAACAGTTTTCCACTGCTGCCAACACCTTTCTTAAAGTATTGTAAGTGTTCAAGGTCCGGTTATGAGTGAGAACATATGGTACTCTCTTCTTTGCTTCTGTGCTAGATCACTGAGTATGATCGACTCTAAATCCATCCAAGTTGCTGCAAAGTCCATATCTTTGTCCTTCTTTATGGCTGCATAATATTCCATTGTGTATATGTACTACATTTTCTTTATCCAGTCCAGCTTTGATGGGCAACATGGTTGGTTCCATGTTTTTGCTGTTGTGAATAGAGCTGCAACAAACATGCATGTGCAAGTATCTTTTTTGTAGAATGATTTGAGTTCCTCCGGGTATATTCCCAATAGGGGAATTACTGGGTCATATGGAAAGTCAATTTCTAGTTCTTTCAAAAATCACCACACTGTCTTCCAAAGAGGTTGCACTAGTTTGCATTACCACCAGAAGTGTAGAAGCGTTCCTTTTTCTCCACATCCTTGCCAGCATCTATTGTTGTTTGTTTTATTAATAATGGCCATTCTTACTGGGGTTGGGTGGTATCTCAATGTAGTTTTGATTTGCATTTCTCTGATGATGAGTGAGGCTGAGCACACTTTCATGTGTCTGTTGGCTTCTTGTATATCTTCTTCTAAAAAGTGTCTATTCATGTCTTTTGCCCACTTTTTTATTTTTTATTTTTTATATATATATATTTTTTATTGTGAAGTTGTGAGGTACAGTTAAGGGTTAGGTATACAATTGCGTTTCATTCAGGCACCCTGTTGATATAGGATGTTTCCCCATACCCAGACAGATATTTGCTACTGTTAATCCCATCTCCCTCTCCCCCCCATAGTTTCCCAGTACGGTCAGTCATTTTCATATAGTATTGCATTGGATGTTTAAGGTCCATTATATGAGTGAGAACATGTGATACTCGGATCTTTGTTTCTGTGAGAGGTCACGCAGTATTATAGACTCTAGTTCCATCCAGGTTGCTGTGAAATTCATGATTTTGTTTTTTTTTTTATGGCTGCGTAGTATTCCATCGTGTATATGTACCAGATTTTAAAAATCCAGTCCTCTTTTGATGGGCAGCATGGCTGTTTCCAGGTTCTTGCTATTGTGAACAATGCCGCGATAAACATGCGTGTGCAGTTATCTTTTTTATAGAGTGGTTTGTGTTCTTCAGGATATATTCCCAGTAGGAGGATTGCGGGGTCATATGGGAGGTCGGTATTTAGAGCTTTTAAGAATCGCCACACTGCTTTCCACAGAGGTTGCACTAGTTTACACTCCCACCAACAGTGTAGAAGTGTTCCCTTTTCACCACACCCTCTCCAGCAGCTGTTATTTTTTGAGTTGTTGATAATTGCCGTTCTGACTGGGGTTAGGTGGTATCTCAGTGTGGTTTTGATTTGCATCTCCCTGATGATTAGTGAGGTTGAACATTTCTTCATGTGTTTGTTGGCTGCTCGGATGTTTTCCTTTGTGAAGTGTCTGTTCATATCTTTTGCCCATTTTATAATGGGGTTGTTTGTTTTTTTCTTTTCAGCACACTTGAGTTCCTTGTAGATCCATGATGTTAAGCCTTTGTTGGACCTGGAGTTGGCAAATACTTTTTCCCAGTCTGTAGGCTGTCTCCCTGCTCTCTTGATGGTTTCTTTGGCTTTGTTTTGCCCACTTTTTAAAGAGGCTTTTTTAAAAATTCTTTTCAGCACATTTGAGTTCCTTGTAGAGCCTAGATATTAGGCCTTTGTCAGATATACAGTTGGCAAATATTTTGTCCCATTCTGTGGGCTGTCTCCCTACTCTCTTGATGGTTTCTTTTGCTTTGCAGAAGCTCGTTAATTTGATGAGGTCCCACTTGTCTATTTTATTTCTTAAAGTATTGGCCTTTAGGGTTCTGAATAGGAATTGGTTCCCAGTTCCAATTTTCATAAGGGTGTCTCCTACACTTTCTAAGATTTTCTAAGATTCTTATAGTTTGAGGTTTTACATTCAGGTCTTTGACCCATTTAGAGTTAATTTTTTGTATGGTGATAGATAGGGGTCCTGTTTCAATCTTCTACAATTGGTCAGCCAGTTTTCCCAGCACCATTTACTGAATAGGTTCTCCTCTCCCCAGTGGCGGTTGTTGTAGGCATTGTCAAAGATGAGTTGGTTGAGAAACTGAGGCTTTGCTTCCAGAATCTCTATCCTGTTCCATTGGTCTATATTCCTGTTCTTGTACCAGTACAGGCTATTTTGATTACTGTAGCCTTATAGTAAGATTTGAAGTCTGGAGGTGTGATACCTCCTGCTTTGTTTCTTTTGCTAAGGATTGTTTTGGCTATTCATGGTCGTTTATGTTTCCATATGAATTTCTGTATTGTCATTTCCAGGTCTGAGAAGAATGACGTCAGAAACTTAATGGGTATTGTGTTGAACTTGTGGATTGCCTTTGGTAGAATGGACATTTTAGCAAAGTTGATTCTTCCTATCATTAGCATGGAATATTTTTCTATTTGTTTGCATCTTCTTGGATTTCTTTGAGCAGTGTTTTGCAGTTCTCATTGTAAAGATCTTTCACTTCTCTGGTTAGGAAGATGCTGGGTATTTCATTTTTTTTTGTGGTCATTGTGAATGGGATTTTGCTTTTAATTTGGGTCTCTGCCTGCTTGTTGTTTGTGTATAGGAATGCAACTGTCTTTTGCACATTTATTATGTCCCCTGAGACTTTGCCAAAGTCCTTTATCAGTGCAAGGTTTTTGACAGATTCTCAAAGTATAGGATCATATCATCAGCAAAGAGGTATAACTTGATGTCCTCTTTACTTATTTGGATTCCCTGATTTCCTTCTCTTATCGAATTGCCTGATGTAGGACTTCCAACACAATGTTGAACAGGAAGGGTGAGAGTGGGCAGTCTTGTATTCCAGTTTTCAGAGGAAATGTTTCTAGTCTCTGTCCATTTAGCAACATGTTAGCTGTGGGTTTATCGTGGATGGCACTTACTATTTTGAGGTATGTTCCTTCTATACCTAGGTGTTTGAGGTTTTTATCAAGAAGGGATGCTGGATTTTATCAAAATTTTTTCTGCATCTAATGATATAATCATGTGGTTCTTGTTTTTACAACTGTTGATGTATTTAATTACATTAGTGATCTTGCTAATATTGAACCAGGCCTGCATCCTGGGGATGAAGCCTACTTGGTCATGGTGGATGATTTTTGAGATGTGTTTTACTATCTGATTTGCTAGAATCTTGTTGAGAATTTTTGCTTCTATGTTCATAAGGGATATTGGCCTGTAGTTCTCTTTTTTTGTTGGATCTTTACCTGGTGTGGATATCAGTGTGAAGTTAGTTTCATAAAATGTTTTGGGGGGAATTCCATCTTTCTCAATTACATGGATACTTTCAATAGGATGGGTATCAGTTTCTCCTTGTATGTTTTGTAGAATTCTGCTGAAATGTCATCTGGTCCAGGATTGTTTTTTGTAGGTAGTTTTTTTTTTATGACAGGGTCGATTTCCTGTCAGGGTTGTTATTGGTCTATTTAGTGTCTCAATGTCTTCTTGTTTCAACCTTGGGAGGTTGTGTGATGTCAGAAAGTCCTCCATTTTATTTAGATTATCAAGTTTGTTTCCATACAAGTGTACATAGTTATCTCTGATAATATTTTGTATTTCTTTGGGGTCAGTTGTCATTTGATCTTTTGTATTTCTGATTGTGTTTATCTGGGCTTTTTCTCTCTTTTTCTTGGTCATTCTGGCTAAGGTCCATCAATCTTGTTAATTCTTTCAAAGAACCAGTTTTTTTTTATGTTTTCTAGGATATTTTCGTCTTCTATGTCCTGTATTTGGGCTCTTATTTTGGTGATTTGGATTCTTCTGCTAAAGTTGGGGTTTTAGTGGTCTTTTCTCTACAGCTCCCTTTGGTTATTTTTTAGGCTCTCCACTTGTGATCTTTCTATTTCCTGATGTGTGCTCATAGAGATATAAATTCTCCTCTTAGAACTGCTTCCATGTCTTTGTGGACTTTGGGAAAATGTTATTGGTGTTGATATTTATTTTTATTCCACTGTGGTCTGAGAATGTGAATAACAAGTTTTGAACCTTATGGGATTTGTTTATGCTTGATTTACGGCTAAGGATGTGATTGATCTTGGCGTGTGTTCCCTATGGTGATGAGTAGGATGTATATTCTGTGATTGTTGGGTGGAATAATCTGTAGGTATCTATTAAGTTCATTTCATTGCGTGTGAAGTTTAGGTTCTGGATCTCCTTATTGATTTTTTGCCTTGATGATCTATGTAGGGCTGTTTGTGGGGTATTCAAATCCCCTGCTACAGTAGTGTTAGAGTCAATATCTTTTTTCATTTTACTTAATAGTTGGTTTATAAATGCTGGTGCTCCTGTGTTGGGTGAATCTATATTTGGGATGGATATTTCTTGTTGATGGATTGAACCTTTTATCATTATGTAGTGTCCTTTTGCATCTTTTAAAATTTTTTGATAGTTTAAAGGTTATTTTGTCTGATATTAAGACAGCAACTCCTGCCTTCTTTTGCTATCCATTTGCCTTGCAACTCGTTTTCCATCCTTTAACTTTGAGTCTGTGTGCATCTCTTATAGTGAAATTAGTCTCCTGGATGTAGCAAATAATTGGGTCATGTTTTCTTATCCAATTTGCTATTCTGTGTCTTTTCAGTGTTGCATTTAGTCCATTAGCATTCAGGCTGATTATTGAAGTGTGATTGTTTATCACTGTCATGAGATTCTCATAATGTTTTTTCCTTGTTTTCTTTTGGCTTTGAGGTTAACGTATGTGTGTGTTTTCAAGTTTCTTGTTGCTCTGTATTCTCTGTTGATTCTGTGCTTTGCTGTTCTCTTGGGAAGTTTGTGGTGATTCTTTTTTTCTTTCTTCTGGGCTTAATACTTTTTAAAGTGTCTCCTGTAGAGCTGGTCTGGAAGATGCATAATCTCTTAAGGATTGGATGTCTGGGAAGGATTTTAATTCTCCATCACTGATGAAGCTGAGGTTGACTGGATAGGAAATTCTTGGTTGAAATTGTTTATGTTTGAGGACTTTGAATATAGGGTTCTAGTCCCTTCTTGCTTTTAGTGTTTTTGCTGATAGATCTGCTGCTATTCTGACTGGTTGTCCCTGGTAGGTATTCTGACCTTTCTTGTTGCCTTTAGGATTTTTTCTTTTGTGCCTACTTTGTGCAGGCAAATTACTCTGTGTCTAGGGGTTGGTCTTCTCTTTTGAAGTCTTGTGGGGGTTCTTTGTATCTCTTGTGTTTTGCTGCTCATGCCTCTGGTGAGATGGGGAAAGTTGTCTTGGATTACCTCCTGGAATACTTGCTCCAAGTTGTTCTCCCTTTCCCTTTCTTCTTTTGGGAAACCAATCAGGCATAGATTTGGTCTCTTGATATAATCACACATCCCCTGCAGGCTTTGTTCTTTCTTTCTGAGTCTTCTTTTGATGTTTTTAAAGATCAGGTTAATTCCATGTTCTGGTCCTCAAGTTCTGGGATTCCTTCTTCAGCTAGATTAATTCTGCTTTCCATGATTGTCATCTTGTTATTTATTTCCTGGATGATAAATTTTATTGCCAAAATTTTTGTTACAAGTTCTTTCATAGTTGCTTCTTGTCTTTCTTGACTTATTCACTCTTTCCATCCATTCCCTAATCCCTGTCATATTCTGGGGCCAGTCATTGGTGACTTCCATTATTTGGGCACCAAAGTCTTATTTTTTAGGAGTTTTGTCTTTGGTACACTAGAAATTACCTGAAGTTCTCCTTTGGTTTTTCCTCATTTGTGACAGATCTCTTGTTTTTCTCTTTAGATCTGTTACTCAGTGTCATTGGAGAGGCTTTCACTTCTGATGTTTTCTCAGTCCTCTATTCTTTCCTGATCTTGGCTCTGGATTTGTTCTATTTTAAAATACGATGGTGGATGGAAAGCTTTGCTGTTTCTTGTAGTTTTTGAAATTTGTAAAGTAGAGGATGGAGTGCTAGGAATCAGAAACTACTTGTGAATTACATATTCACTTATTGTAGTGTGTGTTCCCTGAGACCCACTCCCCACCACCACTTTATATGACAATGCAAAGTAGAAAACAATGCAAAATCAATTGAACACACACACAGATATACACCCCCCCAAACAAACTGGAATAACAACAAAGTGAAACAAAACAAACAACAACTGCAAAAAACCCAGGAAAACTAAACACACACACACATATGCCTAGCACAATGTGAATAGAGAAGTAAAACAGAAAGACTGGAGGAAAAAGAAGCGGGGGATTCAGGTTGAACCCCCACACATATATTGATACACATCTTAAACTATAAAACATGAAAATAAAAAATCCCAGAAGAACAAAAGAGCAAACAACAACAGCAAAATTGAAAAATGAACACTCGATCATTCATATACACACAGAAACAAAAAATGACAAAAGAAGAAACAAAAAGAAAAGAAAAAAAGTTGGGGGGAATGCAGATCAAACACTTACATAGTCATTCATGCACAAAGGAAAAAATTTAAAACATAGATGAACTAACAAACAGTCAAAGAATTTTTAAAATTTCTTTAAAAATAAAAAAAAATGGCCTTCTTGTGGCAGGTTCTGTAACTGTTCCTCTAATCAAGTCTCTCCTGCAGAGCCCCCTCTTTCACTCTCTCTCAGTGTCTGAAGCAGGGAAAGAGTAGGGACAGTCAAGGTGGGTGGGACTGCAGTCTTCCTTCCCACTGGTTTGGTCAGGGAGACCTCCTCTGATGGGGAGGTATGGGACTGTCTCTTCCCCAGGTATGTGTTCTCATGGGGGAGTGCTCTAGCCAGGCCTATTCTGGAATGGAGTTCTATTACAACTGACATCCAGGCTCTGCCTGGGTTTTTCCCCCTCAGTCTGGCCCAGTTGTGTAGGTCTGACATTCAGAGGATTCCTGGAGAGGAGGGGTTTTGGGTCAGGCTCAGACTCACCACTGATCTCTTTGGAGTTCTTCCTTCATCCTCTTCTGCCTGCACTCTTTGTTTTGTGACTGGATCAGGGTGAGAGTGGGGCATCTGTAATTCAGCACTTGTCAGGTCCCTCTGAAGTATGTGCTCTCAGGATATTCCCTCTGAGCTACTATCAATCCCTGAGTAGTTGATCCACCAGTCACAGAGAATGGTCTGCTGCTCTGTCGTGAGAAAATTGGAGCACTTTTCTGTCCTGCCTTCAAGACGGTGGTGGGGTGCCTCTCTTGTCAACTCTTTTGTGGGACTTTGCTTCTAGGCTCCCTGTGTAGCCTCTGCTGCCAGTGCCCTGCCTGGCACTGAAGTGGTGAGGCAAAGCCAGGAACTGGTAGTCTCTCTCATGCTTCAGTGATGAAGGAGAGCCTGGGGCAATAGTCTCTCCCCATAGCATTTTCACAGGAAAACTTCTGTCCACTTAAAAAAAATGGCACTCAGCTTCTGTGATTTGGAAAGAGCCAGGCATGAAGTAGAGAAGCTGCAGCACCAGCTGTTGCACCAGTGGCCTGGCCACCCACTCACAAGCCCCCACTTAGACAGTCTCTCCCAGCATTTTCTTCCCAGAGAAGGTTTGTTGATTAAAAAAGAAAAAGAAAAAGAAAATAGTACTCAGCTTCTGTGTCCCCGAAATCGCTAGGGTCCAAGCCCAGCAGCTGTGGCACCAGCTGCTGTGCCAGGACAACCCTGGCTGCTAGTTCCCTAGCCCTCACTCAGTCATCCACTCACATGCTCACTCACTCACCAGCATGGACACAAAATTTTCCATACACTCACTCACTCATACAGGGACTCTCCAACTGGCTTGGCCACCATCTTCCTGACCGAGAGCTAAATAAACTTTTTCTTAAGTTCAAATCCAGGGAGTAGAACTGGACTTGAGGTCTTTCTAAAATGGTTCTGCTGCAAAACGAAAATTTTCTTCCAAAAGTTTTTTAGCTTTGTATTTTACATTTAGATATGAGGCATTTTCAGTTAATTTTTTTGAAAGGTGTAAAGTCTGTCTAGTTTCTTTTTTGTTATATGGACATTTAGCACTTAAAGCAACATTTGTTGAAAAATTACTCTTGGACTTCTGGCAAGATGGTGATGGGACAGCCTGGTCTACGAAACCCTCTGCAAAAGAGAATGCAGAGGGTCTCTGGCTCTCTCCCTGGGGCCTGCAGATCCCAACATTGGCAGCCTGCTCTTCACATGGAGCTCAGATATCACCACTGCTGGGGTATCGCAGTGGTCAGGACAACCACTGCAGGCGCAGATACAGCAGCCGCTGTACCACCGCGGCCTCCGTGGCAGCCATAGCACATCACACCACCCGTGCCTGAGGCGATCCACGACTTTAGTCCTTGAAGCCCCAGCAGGCAAGCTCTGCTGGGATTGCTGCCACCTCTGCTGCACTGTGATGTTCTGCTGGCCGTGGGTCTCCTCCTGTGTGCCCTGAAGCAGGCTCCCATCTCCCGCCTCTGCCTGACTCCTGTCTGGCTCCACCTCCTCTGGAGCAAACAGCTGAGATAGCACCACCTGCTGGCGATTCAAGGTAACAACACTGAAACGGGAGAAACAAGTTTGAAAAACAGACACGGGCCAGATTTGAGTGGTGAACTGAGGGTGATCTGAACTGTCCTTCACAGCAGGCCAGGGGCAACTGACCCTAACTGTAAACTAATTTACCAGCTTGAAAAGACAGCTAGAAATAAGAGCTGAAAGGACACTGGACTTAACTGAAAAGTCTCAGAGGGTACTAGATTGGTTCTGTTAGTTTAATAACAAAATTCTATTCCTACTGTTTTATTCCTTTTTAAAATTTTCCTCTTCCTTTTCTTCTCTTTTCTCTTCTCTATAAACCATATCTTTGTACAGAGGAACAGCACACCAATAAGGTGTTTGGTTAGCTTGAATGTTAGCATCATTGTATTTTTTTTTTTGTATGAGAGTTGTTAAGTCTGTAGCTATGGCCTATTGTTTTTATCTGTTTCAGTTTAGGTCTCTCTCTTCATTTGTTGGTACACTCCTCTGTTCCCCCCTTACTCCTCTCTCTCTCCATGCCCTCTTCCCCCCACTGTCTGCTCCATTCTCTTCCCTCTGCTAGCCACATTTTATTTCAGGAAGTAAACCTACAGCACCACTGCATGGACAGATTCCAAGGCAGTGGGAAGTGGGTTTCAGATTATCCAGGACCTGCAGATAGATTTTGAAACACAGCTCCCCACTTAAGTACATCTCAAAACTGCAAAAAGGACCACCCCAACCTACAGTGCAACTCCAGAATTGAACAAAGTAAGAGGGCATGCATAAAGAATAGGAGATTGAACAAACAGAGTAAAAGCAATCCTTCTACACCTGAATAACAGAATTAAAGAAGACAGTGATGTGGAGGGTAGGGAAAAAGTAGAGGGGGGAAAAACCTGTACAAATGAAGAAAAAGCAAAAGAAAAATATATATCTTACACAGATCCTTGGGAGGTCAGACACTGAAAGAACAGATTCTGGAACACAAACAATTAAGAGCCCCAGAATGACTGGTCACATGTAGCAAACCTAGACATCAAGACATTAATAGAATTAAAAAAAATTGAAGAGAGACAAGAGGAAAATAGGAAGGAGCTGATGTCAGAAATAACAGCAGTAAAGAATACTGTGATGGAAATAAATAACAAACTAATAAGCATGGAAAGCAGAATCAACCAAGCAGAAGAAAGAATCTCAGAGCTTGAAGACCAAAACACAGAGCTAACCCAAAATATCAAAAACATAGAAAAGAAACTCAAAAAAATGGAACAAAACCATCAAGAGATGAATGATCACTTCAAGAGACCTGGACTTAAGAGTAATTGGCCTTCCTGAGGCAGAGAGAGAAACAGAGGTCACACTGGAACAAACATTTCATGAAATAATTCAAGAAAACTCCCCTCATCTTATCCAGGATGAAAAAATTCAAACACAAGAGATTCAGAGAACCCCTGCAAGAAAACAAATGAGAAGACCAACTCCCAGACATATAATAATTCACCTAAACAAAGTAGGTATAAAAGAAAAAATCCTAAAGGCTGCAAGAGAAAAAGATCAGACTATGTACCAGGGAATACCAATTAGAATAGCAGCAGATTTGCCTACAGAAACCCTCCAGGCTAGGAGAGTTTGGAGCCCTATCTTCAAAGTTCTGAAAGATAAGCAATTTCAACTGAGAATAACCTACCCAGCTAAGCTAAGCTTCATCAGTGAGGGAGAATTGAAATCTTTCCCAGATATCCAATCCGTAAGAACCTACACTGGCACAAGACCACCTCTACAAGAAACACTTAAGAAAGTATTGAACAAAGAAGAAAAGGAAAAAGAACAGCAACGTTCTTCACAAGAGTACAGGCAAAAGATTAAAAACACACATGATCCAACTCTAAAACCAATAAGAAAGACAACTCACAAACAGGAAGAACAACAACTCTGTAAGAACATTATGATAGGCATCAACTCTCACATTTCAATAATTAGTTTGAATGTGAACGGACTAAATGCACCACTGAAAAGACATAGAATGCCAAAATGGATAAAATATCACCAGGCAACAATTTATTGCCTTCAAGAGACTCACCTCACTAGAAAGGACACTCACAGACTCAAAGTAAGAGGATGGGAAACAAGTTTTAGGCAAATGGAAGACAAAAGAAAGGTGGAGTCATGATCTTAATCTCAGACAAAATACCCTTTAAGCTATCAAAAATTAAAAAAGATACAGAAGGCCACTACATAATGATAAAGTGTTCAATCCATAAACAATAAATATCTATCCTAAACATATACACACCAAACATAGCTGGTGACTTTAATACCTCACTCACAACCCTAGACAGACCAACCGGACAAAAAATCAGCATTGAGATCCAAAATCTCAATGTGACTCTTGATCAAATAGACTTAATTGATACCTACAGAACCCTCTATCCAAAGACGACAGAATATACATTCTACTCATCACCGCATGGAGCGTACCCTACGATTGACAATATACTTGGCCAAAAATGAAGCATAAGCAAATTTAAAAGGACTGAAATTTTACTATGCACCTTCTCGGACCACAGTGGAATAAAAATAATCATTAACACCAACAACGTCCTCCCAAACCCACAAAGACATGGACACTAAACAGCGTGATGCTAAACAACTCCTGGGTCAATGATGAAATCAAAACAGAAATTAAAAGATACATGGAAACAAATGAAAATGAAGAAACATCTTACCAAAATCTCTGGAACACGATGAAATCTGTAGTAAGAGGGGGAATGTATATCCCTACAAATGCATATGAAGAAAATGGAAGGATCACAAATTAACAGCCTAAGAAGCCACCTAAAAAAGCTGGAAAAGCAAGATCACAAAAACCCTAATTTCAGCAGAAGAATCCAGATCACCAAAATAAAAACCCAAATCCAGGACATAGAAGACAAAAAGGTAATACAAAAAAATCAATGAAACAAAAAGTTGGTTCTTCAAAGGGATAAACAAGATTGGTGGTCCCCTAGCTAGACTGACCAAGAAAAAGAGAGAAAAAGTTCAAATAAATCAGAAACACAAAAGATGAAGTCACATCTGATCCTGAAGAAATACAAAAGATCATTAGAGACTACTATGTACACTTGTATAGAAACAAATTTGAAAACCTTTCAGAAATGGAGGACTTTCTGTCATCACACAACCTGCCTAGGTTGGAACAAGAAGAAATTGAGACCCTAAATAGACCAATAACAATCAAGGAAATTGACCAGGTAATAAGAAAACTACCTACAAAAAAAAAAAAAAAGCCCTGGACCAGATGGCTTTCCAGCAGAATTCTACAAGACATTTAAGGAGGAGCTGATACCAATCCTACTGAAGGTATTCCAGGAGATTCAGAAAGATGGAACTCTGCCCAAATCATTTTACGAGGCTAACATCACATTGATACCCAAGCCAGATAAAGACCCAACAAAGAAAGAGAACTACAGGCCAATATCTTTGATGAACATAGATGCTAAAATTCTCAACAAGATCCTAGTGAATCAGATTCAGCAACACATCTCAAAACTCATCCATCATGACCAAGTGGGGTTCATCCCTGGGATGCAAGTCTGGTTCAACATTCGTTAAACCATAAATGTGATTAAATACATCAACAGATGTCAAAACAAAAACCACATAATTATATCATTAGATGCAGAAAAAGCTTTTGATAAAACCCAGCACCCTTCTTGATAAAAACCCTCGAACAGCTAGGTATACAGGGCATATACCTCAAAATAATGAAAGCCTTCTACGAGAAACCCACAGCCAGCATACTCCTAAATGGACAAAAACTGGAACCATTTCCCCTGAAAACTGGAACAAGACAAGGATGCCCACTCTCACCCCTCCTGTTCAATATAGTATTGGAAGTCCTGGCTATAGCAATCAGAGATGAGAAGGCAATCGGCGGTATTCAAATAGGAAAAGAGGAAATCAAGTTATCTCTCTTTGCAGATGATATGATTGTGTACCTTGAAAACCCAAGAGAATCTGTCAAAAACCTCCTTACACTGATAAAGGACTTTGGCAAAGTCTCAGGATATAAAATAAATGGCAAAAGATAATTGCATTTTTTTACAGTAATAATAAACAAACAGAATCCCAAAGAAAAAGCACAATTCCATTCACAATAGCCACAAAAAACCGAAATACCTTGGCATCCTCCTAACCAGAAACATGAAAAAACTTCACAATGAAAACTACAAAACACTGCTCAAAAAATCAAAGATGACACAAACAAGTGGAAAAATATCCCATGCTCATGGATTGGAAGAATCAACATTGCAAAGATGTCCATCTTACCTAAGACAATCTACAGATTTAATGCAATACCCATCAAATTACCAGCAACATTCTTCTCAGACCTAGAAAAAACAACAGAGGAATTCATATGGAAACACAAATGACCAAGAATAGCCAGAACAATCCTCAGCAAAAACAAAAACAAAACAAAACAAAAAGCAGGTGGTATCACATTACCAGACTTCAAACTTTACTATAAAGCTACAATAATCAAAACAGCTTGGTATTGGTACAGGAAAGCAGGCATATAGACCAATGGAGTAGAATTGAGATTCCAGAAGCAAAACCTCATTTCTCAACCAGCTCATCTTCGAAAAAACCTCCACCTCCTACCACTGGGGAGAGGAGATTCAATAAATGGTGCTGGGAAAACTGGCTGACCACATGCAGAAGATGTAAACAAGACCCCTATCTATCCCCATACACAAAAATTAACTCTAAATGGATTACAGACCTAAATGTAAAACCTCAAACCATAAGAACATTAGAAAATGAAGGACATACCCTCATGGAAATTGGAATTGGCATCCAATTCCTGAACAAAACCTGAAACCCATAGGCCATAAGAGATAAGATAGACAAGTGGGACCTCATTAAACTGACAACCTTCTGCAAAGCCAAAGAAACCATTAAGAGAGCAGGGAGACAGTCTGTAGGCCGGGAAAAAGTATTTGCCAGCTCCTGGTCTGACAAAGGCTTAACATCTTGGATCTACAAGGAACTCAAATGTGCTGAAAAGAAAAAACAACCCCATTATAAAGTGGGCAAAAGATATGAACAGACACTTCTCAAAGGAAGACATCCAAGCAGCCAACAGACACATGAAGAAATGATCAACCTCACTAATCATCAGGGAGATGCAAATGAAAACCACACTGGGAGACCATCTAACTCCAGTCAGATCGGCAGTTATCAATAACTCAAAAAATAACAGTTGCTGGAGAGGGTTTGGTGAAAAGGGAACACTTCTACACTGTTGGTGGGAGTGCAAACTAGTGCAACCTTTGTGGAAAGCAGTATGGCGATTCCTAAAAGCTCTAAATATTGACCTCCCATATGAGCCCAGTCCCCCTATTGGGAATATACCATGAAGAACTCAAATCACTCTATAAAAAAGATAACTGCACATGTATGTTTATCGCAGTATTATTCACAATAGCAAGAACCTGGAAGCAATCATGCTGTCCATCAAAAGAGGACTGGATTAAAAAAACGTGGTACATATACATGATGGAATACTACACAGCCATAAAAAAGAACAAAATCATGAATTTTGCAGCAAACTGGATGGAATTATAATCTATAATACTGAGTTACCTCTCACAGAAACAAAGATCTGAGTATCACATGTTCTCACTCACATAGTGGACCTTGAACATCCAATGTAATACTATAAGAAAATGACTGACAGTTTTGGGAAACCCTGGGGGGGGAGGGGAAGGGAGATGGGATTAACAGTAGTAAATATCTGTCTGGGGATGGGGAGACACCTCTTATCAACAAGGGTGCCTGAACGAAGCATATTTGTATACCTAACACTTAACTATACCCCACAATATCTCTATAAAAAATTGATTAAAAAATAATGTTTGTGAGTTATTCAAACATAAAAAAAAGAAAATATTACTGTCTCTCCATTGAATTATTTTTGCTCCATGTTAAGTATCAGGTAACTGCATTTATGTGGGTTTATTTTTGGGCCCTCTATTCTGTTCCATTGTCCAATTCATCTTTTCTTTCACAGTATCATGCTGTATTGATTACTATAGCTTTATAGTAAGTCTTAAAATTGAGTTTTATAAATCTTTCAATTTTTTCCTACTTCATTAATTTGTTGGTTGCTCTATGTCTCTTATCTTTCTATATCAACTTTAGAATCAGTTTATTGATATCTACAAGATAACTTCTGAAATTTTTATTGGAATTATGCTACATCTATAGTCAAATTGGAATAGATATCTCAGCAATGTTGAATTTTTGGGTGTATGAACATTGAATATCTCTCTAGTAAATTAGATTTTCTTTGATTTCTTTGTAATTTTTTATATATAGCTCCTGTATGTATTTTGGTAGATATATGCCTAAGTACTTAATTTTGTGGGAGGTGGGTTAGTAGAGCAGATATATTTAAAAAGTCTTGAATCTCAGCTGTTCATTTCTGGCATATAGGAGAGCAATTGACTTTTGTATATTAGGCTTGCATCTTGCGACTTTGCTATGATCATTTATTAGTTCCAGGAATTTTTTTGGTTGTTGTTGACTTTTTTAGAATTTTCTACATAGACAATCATGTCATCTGTATCTAGATGCAGTTTTATTTCTTTAATTCATTTTATTTGTTTCTTGCAATAGGTAGTAATTCCAGTATATTGTTAAAAAGGAGTCATGAGAGGGGACATTCTTGCCTTGTTCTTACTCTTAGGGAAAAAGAGTCCAGTTTCTCACTGTTAAAAAACTGTATTTTTTGGTAGATATTTTAACAAGATGAGAAAACTTGTTAACAAATAAAGACTAGAAAATACCAAATAAAGACTGAGAGAATTTGTTTTTGGTGGAACTTTTGGTGGAGTCTTCAGGATTTTCTACATTAAAGATCATGTCAACTGCAAACAAAGACAATTTATCTTCTTCTTTTCCAATGTGGATGCTTTTTATTCTTTTTCTTGCCTAGCTTTGGCTATGGCTTTCAGCACTATGATGATGCTTCCTTCTTTCTAAAAGATCCAAGTTGCCTAGCTGAGTTATTTTACTGGTACCTGAATAAATTTTTTTAACACTTCTCACAAGAATCATTTGGTAATTACAAATTCCCTCAGTTTTTGTCTGCTATGGAATATCTTTATTTCTTTTTCACTTTTAAAGAATAATTTCACTGACTATAAAATTCTAGGTTGACTTTTCACTCTCTCAAAACTTTAAATATTCTGCTTCACTTTCTTCTTCCTTGTGCGCTATTGGACAGGGACTGCTCTGTAATTCTTATTCTTGTTCTTCTATAGATAAGGGGATCTTGCCTTAGTACTTTTCATGATTTCCTTTTTGTCTTGGAAAATCCTGTGTTTTGACTATGATATACCTACGTGTAATTATTTTGTGGGCATGTGTGTTTGTATGTGTTTATTCTGCTTAGCACCCTCTGAGCTTCTTGGATGTTTGATTTTATGCCTGTTACTAGTTTTGGATAGTTCTATAACCTGAGTTAAAATATTTCTTCTCAGCTCTTTCTTCTGGCATTTCAGTTATGTGTGTATTATAACTTTTGAGATTGTTCCATGTTCTTGGATGTTACTTTTTTCATTCTTTTTTCTCGTTGTGTAGTTTCTATTGACCTCTTTAATTTCACTGATTATTTCCTTGACCACATCTGATTTCTTAATGAGCCCATAATTGTCATTCTTCATTTATGTTACATGGCTTTTTATTTCTAACATTTTAAAAGCTTTTTTTTTCTTAGAATTTTCTCTCTCTGGTTATATTATCCTTCTGGTCATGTGTGATATCTACTCTTCCATTAGTACACTTAGCATATTAATCTTAATTATTTTATATTCCCTATCTAACAATTTCAACAGCTGTGTCATATCTGAATCTGGCTTTGGATCTTGCTTTGCCTCTTCAGACTGTGGCTTTTCTTCTATTTGGCATCCCTTATAATAGTTTTTGTTGGAGACTGGGCATGTTGTATCAGGTAATATGAACTGGGACAAATAAACCTTCAGTATGAGGATTTACATTAATCTTATTAGGATATTGGCTGTGTTTTATGTTTGTTTGTTATAACTGCAGTTGCCAGTGGCCTCAAACTCTTCTTATGTACTTGTTTTAGTTTTCTCTCTTGACTTTGGGCTTCTTTATATACTCCTTCCCAGAGAATGTTGCTGTGTCTTACTGTTCTTTCAACTGTAATCCATTATTGCTACACCTGAACCATGTTGGTTTGGTGAACTGTAGGGCTGAGAAGGAATGTATTCTATAATCTTATTATTAAATCTCTGTCTTCTTGATCTAATGTTTTTGAGGTGTGATTTTCAAAGTGTTTCTCCATTGGCATTGGTTTTTATTGTCCCTTGGATTTGACAGGAAAGATGGAGGGGTCTGAAGTGGGAGGGATACCCTTTCCCCAGGTAGGCTAAACCTCTGAGAAAGCCTTTCCCTGTGGGGAGACTGCTTCTGTCATATTACACAATGCCTTTTTACACTCTGCTCTGCAATGCTATCGAGGGGTCTTTCTGAAATCTTCACCTGGTGGAGTTCACTGAGTTAAAATCCATGAAGTATGAGGACCCCTCTGGGACGGTGACTTCAGGAGTTTCTCTCTCCTGATAGCCCACATCCAGCCTCCAGCAATTCATTTAACTTTCTAATTACCTGCTTCTGCCCAATTTTGGCTTCTGTAGCTTCTGTTCCTGGTAAACATCTTGGCTCTCACTCTGGGTTCATCATTTTCCCCCTGATTTCATAGTGGTAGTTTTTTTTAAACCTTGGTTCTCTGGTGGGTTCAAAAAAATCAATGTTTTAAGTTTTTCAGTTTTTTTCTTGTTGTAAGGTTGGGAATGCCAACTTCCAAACTCTACACGTGATAGTTTTAATAATGGTCCTCTCATCTTGCTTCTGATCAGTATTATGTTATATCTTTATCTATCATTTTACTTTCATTATATTGAGACTTTACTTGTACAGTGGGGTTCTTGAGGAAGCATATAGTTTTGTTTCTTTATCTAATCTTGCAATTGCCTTAATTTAATTGGAATGCTTAGACTATTTGTATTCAATGTGATTATTGTTAATGACTTGATTTAAATGTACCATATTGCTATTTTTTCTACTTGTACAATATTTTCCAATTTTTCTTTAACAGCCCTCTTTTGAGTAATTGAGCATTTTTTTCTTATTCTAATAGTTCTCATTTGTTGACTTATTACCTAGAACTCTTTTTATTTTTCTTTTTCTGGTTGCTTTCGGGTTTATAATATACACCTTTAACTTATCACAGTATAACTTTAAGTGATATTATTACACCTCAAATGTAGTATAAGAATTATGAAAACATGTTTTGATTTATCTCTTTGTTTTTGTGTTATTATTTTGATGCATTTTACTCCTTATGTTATTTGTATAATACATTGTTATTTTTGCCTTAATCAGTCAATTGTCTCTTAAAAGGATTTAAATTATAAATCATAACATTATATAATTAATTTTATTACAATATACAAGTTGTTAGAACTTACAGTTTTAAAAATTTCTTTGTGGACTTCCGGCAAGATGGCAATGGGCAGCTTGGCCTATGAGAACTCTGCAAAAGAGAAAACAAAAAGACTCTGACTCTCTCCCCGGGGGCTGCAGATCCCATCGTCGGCAGCCTGCTCTTCACACAGAGCTTGGCCATTGACACCGCTGAAGCATCATGGTGGCCTGGGCAGCCACTGCAGCCACCTCTGCTGCCACTGCTGCCACCACCACGGCAGCCATTGCACATCACATTGCCCATGACTGAGGTGATTCACGCCTTCAGACCTTGAATCCCCTGCAAACAAGATCTGCTGAGATCACTGCTGCCACTACTGCAACTGTGACATCTTGCCAGGCCATGGGTCTCCTTCACTGCGCCTTGAGACAGCGGCTCCCATTTCCGGCTTCTTTCCAGTTCCCTTTCCTGTGGGGTGAGCAGCTGAGCTAAAGACCATCTGGAGCAGTGAGATAGTACCACCTGCTGTCTATTCAAGGTAACAACACTGAAAGGGGAAAAACAGAAGCTTGATGAACAGACACAGGCCAGATATGAGTGGTGAACTGGACAGTGGTGAACTGAGTGGTGATCTGAACTGCCCTTCACAGCAAGCCAGGGCAACTGAACCTAACTGTGAACAAATTTACCAGCCTGAAAAGACAGCTAGAAATCAGAGCTGAAAGGACATTGGAATTAAACAAAAAGTCTCAGATTGTGCTTGATTGGTTATGTTAGGTTACTGACTTGATTCTATTCCTTTTGTTTTGTTCCTTTTTTTTCTTCTTCTTTTTCTCTCTGTAAACCATATCTTTGTATAGAGGTATAGCACACCAATAAGGAGATTGGTTAGCTTGTATGTTAGTATCATTGTATGTTTTAGTTTTTTTTGCATGGGAGTTGTTTTAGTTTGTAGCCATGGTCTATTGTTTTTATCTGTTTCAGTTTTTGTCTCTCTCTCCATTTGTTGGTACATTTGTCTGTTTTCCCCCTTACTCCTCTCTCTTCATCCCCCTCCTCCCCCCACTGTCTGCTCCATTCTCTTTCCTCTGTTGTAAACCTACAACCCCACAGCATGGACAGATTCCAAGGCAGTGGGAAGTGAGTTTCAGATTATACATACACCTGTCAGTGGATACCAGGGCCTGCAGAGAGATTTTGAATCACAGCTCCCCCCTTAAGTAAATCTCAAAACTGCAAAAAGGACAATCCTCAACCTACAGTGCAACTCCAGAATTGAACAAAGTAAGAGGATATACATAAAGAAGAATAGGAGATTGAACAAACAGAAGTAAAAGCAACCCACCCACCCCTGATTAACAGAATTAAAGAAGACGGTTATGTGGAGGGAAGGAAAATGTAGAGAGGATTAAACTGCACAAATGAAGAAAAACCAAAAGAAGAATATAGGTCTCACACAGACCCTTGGAGGTCAGACACTGAGAAAACAGACTTCAGAACACAATGAAGAGCCCCCAGAATGACTGGTCACATGCAACAAACCCAGACATCAAAACATTAATAGAGAGAATTAAAAAAAAATGGAGGAGAGACAAGAGGAAAATAGGAAGGAGCTGATGACAGAAATGACAGCAGCAAAGAATACTATGATGGAAATAAATAACAAACTAATTACAAGGGAAGCAGAATTAGCCAAGCAGAAGAAAGAACCTCAGAGCTTGAAGACCAAAACACAGAACTAACCCAAACTGTCAAGCACATAGAAAAGAAGCTTATAAAGACAGAACAAAACCTTCAAGAGTTGAATGATCACTTCAAGAGAAAAAAACGTAAGAGTATTTGGCCTTCCTGAGGCAGAGAGAGAAACAGAGTCCACACTGGAACAAACATTTCATGAAATCATTCAAGAAAACTTCCCTCATCTCATCAGTGATGCAAAAACTCAAAAACAAGAGATTCAGAGAACCCCTGCAAGACAAAAAATGAGAAGATCAACTCCCAGATGCATAATAATTCTCCTAAACAAAGTAGGTATAAAAGAAAAAATACCAAAGGCAGCAAGAGAAAAAGGTCAGATTATCTACCAAGGAAGACCAATTAGAATAGCAGCAGATTTATATACAGAAACCCTCCAGGCTAGGAGAGTTTGGAGCCCTATCTTCAAAGTTCTAAAAAATAAATAATTTCAATGGAGAATAACCTACCCAGCCAAGCTAAGCTTCATCAGTGAGGGAGAATTGAAATCTTTCCCAGATATCCAATCCCTAAGAACCTATGCTGCCACCAGGCCACCTCTACAAGAAACACTTAAGAAAGTATTGAACACAGAAGAAAAGGAAAAAAGAACAGCAATGCTCTTCACAGGAGTACAGGCAAAAGATTAAAAACACACATGAACTGACTCTAAAACCAAAAGAAAGACAACACACAAACAGAAAAAACAACAACTCTCTAAGAACATTATGACAGGGATCAACTCTCACATTTCAATATTTAGCTTGAATGTGAATGGACTAAATGCACCACCGAAAAGACATAGAATGACTAAATGGATAAAACATCACCAGACAACAATTTATTGCCTTCAAGAGACTCACCTCACTAGAAATGACACTCACAGACTCAAAGTAAGAGGATGGAAAACAAATTTTCAGGTGAACGGAACACACAAAAAAGGAGGAGTTGTGATCTTAATTTCAGACAAAATACCCTTTAAGCTATCAAAAATTTAAAAAGATACAGAAAGCCACTACATAATGATAAAGGGTTCAATCCATCAACAAGAAATATCCATCCTAAACATATATGCACTCAACATAGGAGCACCAACTTTCATAAAGCAGCTTCTAGGTAACTAAAAAAAGATATTGACTCCAACACCATCATAGCTGGAGACTTCAATACCCCACTCACAACCCTAGACAGATCATCAAGACAAAAAAATCAGCAATGAGATCCGAAACCTCAATGTGAATCTTGACCAAATGAACTTAATTGATACCTACAGCACACTCCATCCAAAGACCACAGAATGTACATTCTATTCATCACTGCATGGAATGTACTCTAAAATCGACCACCTACTTGGCCATAAATCAAGCATAAGCAAATTTAAAGGGCCTGAAATTTTACCATGCACCTTCCGGACCACAGTGGAAAAAAAAATTAACACCAACAAGTTCCCTCCAAAACCCACAAAGACATGGATACTAAACAGCACGATGCTAAAAACTACTGGGTCAATACTGAAGTCAAAACAGAGATTAAAAGATATCAGGAAACAAATGAAAATGAAGAAACTTCGTACCAAAATCTCTGGGATGCCATGAAAGCTGTAGTAAGAGGGGAATTTATATCCCTACAAATGCACATGAAGAAAATGGAAGAAGCACATATTAACAGCCTAACAAGCTACCTAAGGAAGCTGGAAAAGCAAGACCACCAAAACCCTAATTTCAGCATAAGAATCCAGATCACCAAAATAAAAGCCCAAATCTAGGACATAGAAGATAAAAAGATAATACAAAAAAAAAAAAAATCAATGAAACAAAAAGCGGTTCTTCAAGAGGATAAACAAGATTGATGGTCCCCTAGCTAGACTGACCAAGAAAAAGAGAGAAAAGCCAACTAAACACAATCAGAAACACAAAAGATGAAGTCACATCTGACCCTGAAGAAATACAAAAGATCATTGGAGACTACTACATACACTTGTATGGAAACAAACTTGAAAACCTTAAGGAAATGGAAGACTTTCTGACATCACACAACCTGCCTAGGTTGGAACAAGAAGAAATTGAGACCCTAAATAGACCAATAACAATCAAGGAAATTGACTACGTAATAAGAAAACTTCTACAAAAAAAAGCCCTGAACCAGATGGCTTTCCAGCAGAATTCTACAAGACATTTAAGGAGGAGCTGATACCAATCCTACTGAAGGAATTCCAGGTGATTGAGAAAGATGGAATGCTCCCCAAGTTATTTTATGAAGCTAACATCACATTGATACCCAAGCCAGGTAAATACTCAACAAAGAAAGAGAACTGCAGGTCAATATCTTTGATGAATATAGATGCTAAAATTCTCAACAAGATCCTAGCAAACTGGATTCAACAACACATCTCAAAATCCATCATGACCAAGTAGGCTTCAACCATGGGATGCAAGGCTGGTTCAACATTCATAAAACAATAAATGTAATTAAATACATCAACAGATGTCAAAACAAAAACAACATGATTATATCATTAGATGCAGAAAAAACTTTTGATAAAATCCAGCACCCCTTCTTGATAAAAACCCTCAAACATCTAGGCATATGGGTAACATACCTCAAAATAGTAAAAACCATCTACGAAAAACCCACAGCCAGCATACTCTTAAATGGACAAAAACTGGAACCATTCCCTTGAATACTGGAACAAGACAAGGATGCCCACTCTCAACCCCCTCTGTTCAATATAGTATTGGAAGTCCTGGTTAGAGCAATCAGAGAAGAGAAGGCAATCAGCGGTATCCAAATAGGAAAAGAGGAAGTCAAGTTATCTCTCTTTGCAGATGATATGATTGTGTACCTTGAAAACCCAAGAGAGTCTGTCAAAAATCTCCTTACACTGATAAAGGCCTTTGGCAAAGTCTCAGGATATAAAATAAATGTGCAAAAGACAATTGCATTTCTTTACATCAATAATAAACAAACAGTAACCCAAGTAAAAAGCACAGTCCCATTCACATAGCCACAAAAATGAAATACCTTGACATCTTTCTAACCAGAAACGTGAAAGCCCTTTACAATGAAAACTACAAAACACTGCTCAAATAAATCAAAGATGACACAAACAAGTGGAAAAGTATCCCATGCTCATGGATTGGAAGAATCAACATTGTAAAGATATCCATCCTACCTAAGGCAATCTACAGATTTAATGCAATACCCATCAAATTACCAGCAACATTCTTCTCAGACCTAGAAAAGACAACACAGGAATTCATATGGAAACACAAATGACCAAGAATAGCCAGAACAATCTTCAGCAAAAACAAAGCAGGTGTTAATGCATTACCAGACTTCAAACTTTACTATAAAGCTACAATAATCAAAACAGTTTGGTATTGTTACAGGAACAGGCATATAGACCAATGGAATAGAATTGAGATTCCAGAAGCAAAACCTCAATTTCTCATCCAGCTCATCTTCGAAAAAACCTCCACCACCTACCACTGGGAGAGGAGATTCAATAAATGATGCTGGGAAAACTGGCTGACCACATGCAGAAGATTGAAACAGGACCCCTATCTATCCCCATACACAAAAATTAACTCTAAATGGATTACAGACCTAAATGTAAAACCTCAAACCATAAGAACCTTAGAAAATGCAGGACATACCCTTATGGAAATTGGAACTGGCATCCAATTCCTGAACAAAACTCGAAACTCACAGGCCTTAAGAGGTAAGATAAACAAGTGGGCCCTCATTAAACTGACAAGCTTCTGCAAAGCCAAAGAAATCATCAACAGAGCAGGGAGACAGCCCACAGTCTGGGAAAAAGTATTTGCCAACTCCAGGTTCATCAAAGGCTTAATATCTTGGATCTACAAGGAACTCAAATGTGCTGAAATGAAAAAAACAAACAACCCCTTTATAAAGTGGGCAAAAGATATGAACAGACACTTCTCAAAGGAAGACATCTGAGCAGTCAACAGACACATGAAGAAATGTTCAACCTCACTAATCATCAAGGAGATGCAAATCAAAACCATACTGAGATACCACCTAACTCCAGTCAGAACGGCAATTATCAGTAACTCAAAAAATAACAGTTGCTGGAGAAGGTTTGGTGAAAAGGGAACACTTCTACACTGTTGGTGGGAGTGCAAACTAGTGCAACCTCTGTGCAAACTCTGTGGAAAACAGTGTGGCGACTCCTATAAGCTCTAAATATTGACCTCCCATATGACCCTGCAATCTCCCTACTAGGATATACCCTGAAGAACTCAAATCACTCTATGAAAAAGATACTTGCACACATATGTTTATCACAGCATTGTTCACAATAGCAAGAACCTGGAATCAACCATGCTGTCCATCAAAAAAGAGGACTGGATTAAAAAAACATGGTACATATACATGATGGATATACTATGCAGCCATAAAAAAGAACAAAATTATGAATTTTGCAGCAACCTGGATGGAACTAGAGTCTATAATACTGAGTGATCTCTCATGGAAACAAAGATCTTAGTATCACATGGTCTCACTCATATAGCGGACCTTGAACATCCATCTTAATAGTATAAGAAAATGACTGACAGTGGTGGGAAACTATGGGGGGGCAGGGAAGGGAGGTAGATTATCGGTAGTAATATATGTCTGGGGATGGGGAGACACCTCTTATCAACAAGGGTGCCTGAACGAAGCATATTTGTATACCTAACCCTTAACTGTATCCCGTAATATCAAAATAAAAAACATTGATAAAAAAAAAGATTCCTTTGTGTAGATCTACATTTCCATGTTATGTGGTTTGTCTTCTCCCTGAAGGACTTCTCTTATCTATCAGTTCTTGTAGTGCATGTTTACCTTATTCTTATTCATTTGCCTTATATCTTATTCTTCATGTTTTGTGTCTTTGAAAATATTTGTTTTGTCATCATCTGTGAACAATCTTTCCATTGATTGCAGCATTCTATGTCGACAATTTTTCTTTCAGGACTTCACAGATGTTTCTCTCCTATGTTCTGGCTGGTTTTGCTTCCATCGAGGGATTTGCTGTTGTCCTGATATTTGTTCTTTAGGTAACATATTGGCCAGTGCTGCTCTCTCAGATAACATCTCCCCAGTGAAAAAGGGCAATCCTTGGCTATAATATAAGCTGAGACCAAAAACCTCCCACGGCAACCTTTGCTCCCATCTTATATCAACACACCTGGATGGTACTAGAATGTTAGGATGGAGGGCAAAGTGCCACGGACACCAGGCTGGTGAAATCAGAGGGCAGAATATTCAAGGCAAATTTGCACAGAGGAAGAAAACTAGGATTTGATGGGAGTAAAAGGAGGAAGTGTGAGTTGCTGTTATAAGACACAATATATAGGTGCCCAAGGCCACAAATTTGGTTAAAAAGCTAAGAACTTTTGAATAGATATGACTATATACTAATGTTTTTTACATTTTTATTTTTTTATTTTTGGTTGGTTTATGTTTAAATTCCTCCCTTGCTTCATAGAAGGATTTGAGACAGCTTAGTATTAAATGATTGCATTTTTTTTGGCAGATAATCATGGTTAACAGTAAATGCAGTTAACATAGTAAGACTAGAGGGAAAGACTGATGTACCAAAATGTGTGTTTAGGATGCTTCACAGTTATTAAAATGGGACAATCCTGCACTTCCTCAGTAACTGGTGAGGAAAAGAGCATTCTTCATAGCATCAAAAAACACATTTACTTTCTAGATGGTATTCATCAGTCTGGGAACGTGATACCTCCCGCTTTGCTTTTTTGCAGAGGATTGTTTTGCCTATTCGTGGTCACTATGTTTCCATATGAATGTCTGTATTGCTGATCCAGGTCTGAGAAGAATGCAGCTGGTAATGTGGTAAAAATGTGGATTTCTTTGGATAGGATGGATATCTTAACAATGTTGATTCTTCCAGTCCATGAGCATGGAATATTTTTCCATTTGTTTGTGTGATCTATGATTTCTTTGAGCAGTGTTTTGTAGTTTTCATTTTAAAGGTCTTTCACGTCTCTGGTTAGGAAGATGCCAAGATATTTCATTTTTTTGTGGCTATTGTGAATCAGATTGTGCTTTTTATTTGGGTTTCTGTTTGTTTTTTGTTGGTGTATAGGAATATGGCTGTCTTTTGCACATTTATTTTATACCCTGAGACTTTCCCAAAGTCCTTTATCAGTGCAAGGAGGTTTTTGATAGATTCTCTTGGTTTTTCAAGGTATAGAATCATGTTGTCTGAAAAGAGGATAACTTGATTTCCTCTTTTCCTATTTGGATACACCTGATCTCCTTCTCTTGTCTGATTGCTCTAGCTGGGACTTCCAAACCTATGTTGAAAAGAAGGAGTGAGAGTGGGCATTCTTGTCTTGTTTCGGTTTTCAGGAGAAATGCTTCCAATTTCTGTCTGTTTAGCAGTATGCTGATTGTGGGTTTCTTGTATATGGCTCTTACTATTTTGAGGTATGTTCCATCTATGCCTAGATGCTCGAGAGTTTTTATCATGAATGTGTGCTGGATTTTAAAAAGCTTTTTCCACATCTAATGATATAATCATGAGGTTTTTGCTTTTACATCTGTTGATGTATTTAATTATGTTTATGGTCTTGCAAATGTTGAGCAAGCTCTGCATCCTAGGGAAGAAGCCTACCTGGTCATAGTAGATGATTTTTGAGGTGTGTTGTTGGATCCAGTTTGCTAGGATCTTGTTGAGAATTTTGGCATCTATGTTCATCAAGGATATTGGCCTGTAGTTCTCTTTCTTTGTTGAATCTTTACCTGGCTTAGGTATCAATGTGATGTTAGCTTTATAAAATGATTTGAGGAGAGTTCCATTTTTGTAATTTATTATAAAGCTACAATAATCAAAAACAGCCTGGTATTGGTACAAGAATAGGCACATAGACCAATGGAACGGGATAGAGATTCCGGAAGCAAATCCTCAATTTCTCAACTGACTCATCTTTGACAAAGCCCCCAACAGCAACCACTGGCGAGAGAAGAACCTATTCAGTAAATGTTGCTGGGAAAACTCGCTCACCACATGCAGAAGATTGAAACAGAACCCCCACCTATCACCATATATAAAAATCAACTCCAAATGGATCAAAAGCCTACAAGTAAAACCTCAGACTATAAGAATCTTAGAAGCCAGGCTCGGTGACTCAGCCTGTAATCCTGTGCTTTGGGAGGCTGAGGTGAGTGAATTGCCTGAGCCCACAGGTTCGAGACCTGCCTGGGCAACTTGGCGAGACCTCATCTCTACAATAAATAAAAAAATTACCCGAGTGTGGTAGCACGCGCTTGTAGTTCCAGCTGCTTGAAAGGCTGAGGCGGAAGGATTGCCAGCGCCCAGCAGGTCGAGGCTGCAGTGGCTGGAAGCGGCCAATGCACTCCAGTCTGGGGGACAGAGTGAGACTCCAACTCAAAAAAAAAAAAAAAGAATCTTAGAAAAAACAGAAGAGAGACATTCTTACAGAAACTGGAATTGGCAACCAATTCCTGATCAAAACCCCAAGTGTCCATTCCATAAGAGATAAGATAGACAAGTGGGACCTCAACAAGCTGATAAGCTTCTGCAAAGCCAAAAAAACCATCAAGAGAGCAGGGAGACAACCCACAGACTGGGAAAAATATTTACCAACTGTATGACTGACAAAGGCCTAACATTTAGGTTCTACAAGGAACACATAGTGCCGAAAAGAAAAATCAAACAGCCCATTACAAAGTGGGCAAAAGGTATGAGTAGACACTTCTCAAGAGAAGACATGTGAGCAGCCAACAGTTACATGAAGAAGTGCTCAGCCTCACTAATCATCAAAGAAATGCCAATGAAAACCACACTGAGATACCACCAAACACCAGTCAAGATGGCCATCATCAATAACTCAAAAACATCAGATGTTGGAGAGTAGTGAAAAGGGAATACTTCTACACTGTTGGGAGTATAAACTAGTATAGCCTTTGTGAAAAACAGTGTGGTAATCCCAAAAGATCTAAAAATTGACCTTCCATACAACCCTGCAATTCCCCTACTGGGAATATACCCAGAGGAACTCAATCACTCTATAAAGAAGATGCTTGCACATGCATACTTATTGCAAAATTATTCACATTAGCAAAAACATGGTACCAACTGTGCTGCCCATTGAAAGAAGACTAGATTAAAAAAATGTGGTACATATATATGATGAAATATTATGCAGCCATAAAGAACAAAATTATGAACTTCACAGGAATTTGGATAGATTTAGAGTCTATAATATTGAGCCTGATCTATAACAGAAACAAAGAACTGAGTATCACATGTTCTCATAATAAGACCTTGATCAATTATCATAATACTATAAGAAAAGGTTTGGCGGTAGTGGGACACTGCCAGGGAGGCAGGGGGAGGAATTGGCAATAGTAGGAATCTGCGCAGGGAGGGTGGCACACCTCATCAACAAGGATACCTGCATAATGAACATTTGCATACCTAACCTTGAATTGTAGTCCACATCTTTAAAATAAAAAATAATTAAAAAAAGCCCCAAAACATGATATTCATCAGACTGGAAGTCCCATTAAAGTTTCAAATCATAACCCATCAATAAATAGTGACTAGTGTAATTTCATATGTCCTACGTGGCACGAAGTCGTAGTTATTTGGGGTGCTCACAAATTTCTCATAGTGTTTTTTGGGTTACTTCCCAACCCATATTATGAGAATGCTGATAAACTACGTGGCAGACTCTCCATGTAGGACAATTTCCAAACTCTTAAGGAGTAATACATAGCTGAAAATGGGATAAGGTTATTTTTCAATAATAGATATTATCTTTTAAGGCTAGGATTGTTATCTCAGGACTGACAACTGTCAGGACTGACAACTTACATCAGAGTAAATCTTGAAAGCATTGCAACATCTGTATTAGTCAAAATTCTGTTGCAAGTGACAAAAATAAGATTTACATTATTATTATTAATCATTTATTAAAAGGGTGATTTTTTGGAGGGGGTTAAAAAAAAACAAAGAACAAAGTGCAGTCTGTAGGCAGAGGGTGCTTACAAGACTTGCTCAGAAATATGAACCCTTCCAATTCTTAATTCTGCTTTCCTCTGTGTTGACTTCATTCATTCATTTAATGTATGTTCATTCTGGCAGGGCACGGAATGCCTATAATCCCATGCCTATAATCCTAGCACTTTGGGAGGCCGAGGTGAGAGGATTTCCTGAGCTTATGGGTTTGAGACCAGTCTGCGCAACTTGAAGAGACCTCATCTCTACAGTAAATCAAAAAATTAGCCCGGCTTGGTGGCACATGCCTGTAGTTCCAGCTACTTGGAATCCTGAGGCAGAAGGATCACCTGAGCCCAGCACGTTGAGACTATGGTGGCCAGGAGCATGCCACTGCCCTCCAACATGGATGACAGAGTGAGGTTACAACTCAAAGAAAAAGAAAAGAAAAGAAATATATATATTCATACAGTTATTTATTGATCACCTATGATGTATAATGTATCAGACATTTGGCAGCAACATGTACTGGATACCGATGGTATCATAGTAAACAAGAGGGTTCAAAAGTACTAACTTGTAGAATTTTAATTTTTCTCAGGTAGTTTCCCCTAAGTGTTAGACACCCAAGCTTACATCCTACCAGCTTAGCCTTCCTCTCTAGGAAAAATTCTGTATTTGTTTTCTTTAGTCACCTGTCTCTCCATAACCAATCACCATGGCTGTGAATGCCTGGCTCATTGGTCAATCCATATATCCAAGCATTGGTCTCTCCACATATCACAAGGTTACTGGGCAAGTAGAAAGAAAGACTGGTCTTTCTGATAAAACTTTAAGCCTTCACTTTGAGGTGATCTATGTGTGACCCTAAGACTTTTCCCATTAAAGCTGAATAGAGTGAATAAAAACTTCATTATCTGCTATAGTGATATCATAGTCATAAGTAATAGTAAGCAATTGTTGTCAGTGACTGTACAGTCAATGTTCTCCAGAGAAACAGAACAAATAGGATCTATCTATCTATCTACCTGTCTATCTATCTATCTTCATCATCATCATCTATCAATATAAAAGGAGATTCATTACGAAGAATTTGCTCCTGTGATTATAGGGGTTGTAAAGTCCGGTGATCTGCCATTTGTAAGCTGAATACCCAAGAAAACCGGTAGGGTAATTCCAGTCCAAATCTGAAGGTCTGAGAACCTGAGAACCTTAAATTGAAGACTGGAGAAGTTGAGATATGTCACAACTCAAGCAGGCAGGCAGAAAGCAAAAGGGAAAAATTCCTCCTTACTGTCTCTTGTGGATTCTGAATGGATTAAATGATGCCCACTCACATTAGGGAGGGCAATCTGAGTTTTCCCATTCAGATACTAAACTCACCCAGAAACATCCTCTCAGACTCACCAAGAAATGATGTTTCATCTGGGCACTCTGTGGCCCATTCAAGCTGACATAAAATTAACCACTAAGCTTACCACGTGCCGAATCCTGAGCCAAATGTTGTAATAGTGTGCTTTACTAAACTGTACTCAGTCTTATGAAGTATATATAATAATATTGCCACGATTTATATAGAGCCTTAGACAGTTGCAGACTTTCCCAAGTCACCTAGCTGGAGCACAGTGTAATCAGGATTTGACCAAGTTTGTAAGACTTAAAGCTCATGAGCTCTACCACTAAGATTTCTGGGTTTTCCTCAAGTTATTAGAAGTCATTGCCCATTGTAGTCTATACAGAGAAGATGCCTAATTGGCTCTGGAGGCATTGTTTTAGGAGAAGATGTTGACTTCACAGAATAAAATAAAAAGGTATTTTTATCTGTCCTATTTTACAAATTGACTTCATTATTTTTTAGGCAAGATAATTGGTACAGCCTCCAAACACTTTCTCCACATAAACTCTTCCCTACATTCCTTGCCATGATTGTGCAGGGAGGAAACCCTGCGGTCAGAAGATTTTACCTAAACCATTACATCTGGTTGCACGAAAGGTAAAAAACAAACACACAAAAAACTTTAAAAACATTCTTTTATTGAAATCAGGAATTTGAACAATGTTTTTCAGGCTGGAAATTATAGAATCTCAGATTAATTTCTGTGATGGAATTTTGAAACTACAGTCAAACATCATCATTTAAAAATAAATCACCTTCTAATTTTAAATAAGCAAGAGTTTTCTCTTTTTTCAGATTTCAATATTATTTTTAATTTTTTGACTTTATTTTCTGTGTTTTCTTTCTAAATTTGCAAGTCACAGTTTTAATGAAGACTTGTACCTTGAATATATTATTAACTTCCCAAACTTCATAGTAAGAAAATAAACACCTAAATAAAATATATGCCTGAACAGACGATCAAAGAAGGTAAATATAATCAATATTTTTTTCTCAATCATTTGTGAGCAAGTCACAGATACAATGTCCTAGCACTCTCAAATCCATTAGTATGTTTTTCTGAGGACCAAGGATATCCTCCTATATAACTTTAACACAACCACTCAAATCAGGAAATCATCATCATCATGTGAGTAGCATCCAATCCACAGATCCTGTTAAAATTTTGGCAGCTGTCCTAACAATGCTATTTTTTTCTTTCAGGTACAGGGGTGTCTTCTCAGTCCTACAGCCACTTCCTCTTCCCCTCTTCCTTGGCCTCCTGGCTGATTCCCAGGGAAAGAAACAGAAAGAGCTTTTGATAGAGTCATTCTGTTGTCTTTTAAGAAATTCATAGTCTTTAAGAAATATTAAATGATAAGTATATTTAAAATTTCTTAAATTTTAAATTGTGGTAAAATATCCATGACATACAACTCACCATTTTAACCATTTAAAAATGTACAGCTCAGTAGTAAGTACATTTGCATTGTTGTGCAGCCTTTCATAATTTGATGGCATTGTTTCGCTAACTTCTAGCATCCAGAGTTTCTGTTTAAAACCATTAAGTTGGGCATTTGGTGAAACCTTTTAATGTGGAAACACATATGTTCTCATTTTGTTAAAGAGTAAGATGCAGCATGGAGAGAACTTGTAACAGAGATTTCGGCCCCAAAAAATTTTGTGCAGGAAATAAATAACAAGATGACAAGCATGGAAAGCAGAATTAATCCAGCGGAAGAAAGAATCTCAGAACCTAAAGAACAAAATATGAAAAAAAAAAGCAATAGTTTTCAAGAATAAAAATGATGCAATAGTTTTAAAACATCCTTTTTATTTCCATAGAAAATTTGGAAACCATAATGTCAAAATATTTAATGTTATGATGAAAAGCTTGGTAACATGTATGCTTCTACAACCATCTCAGGACTAACAGGTGACTATTATTTTTGACTCAAGTGATAAGAATATAATGGCAAAAGGAATATGTAAAGTCATTGAGATACTGTTGTTTAAATTATAGAAATTATTTCTTGAAACTATGTGGCAATTTTACTATTTTCCCCATGTATGGTACTTAAGGATTTAAGAGTTTTAATAAGCTGCGAATGTTATAAATGTTTTATTAAGAGATGCATCCTATAAACAGTAAGCAAGTATGCATACAAAAATATGTGCATTATTGTTAATTATTAGCAAAAGTGACTTTTGAAATTGCAGAGCCAAAAGCTGACCTAGAGATATTGAGCATTATTTGTTGATGTGGAGGCAGTTGCCATATAAATTGAAAGAGGTTATTAAGGAGTGCAGGAGAAGATGGAAGCCATTTTAATTAGAACAAAAGAAAGTGGCATCTGGAAGAATACTATCACACAGTGAGCGCGCTTTTGCTAGGCACATTCCCAATGGTAGCAACACAGGAAAGCAAACTTTTCAATAAATTGGTGATAAAAAAAATGAAGTGTGACTCTAAAGGTATGAAAGTAACGATTTTGAAGCAAACATAGTAGACCTTAATCACTTCTTCCTGCACTGGCTTATTACTGTCTGCTTTTCTAAGCTCAGCTCCCCACTCTCTTCCCCTCCCTGTTAACCTTCCTTCGCCCCTTCTTTGCCCTGTGTGATTCAGAAGCACCCAGTTGTTTAGAGCCTTCCAATATGCCATGCTGTTTTTGTCATTCCCCTGCCTTTGCTCATGCAATTCCATCTCCCCCGACTGTTACGTACATGCACCCCTGCCCACTTCTCCCCACTTCCTGCCTCCTATGTCTCTATAATCTACCTGACTAATACCTTTATTTGGAAGGTGCTTCAGTCCCTGTATGTCTCCCCCCGTCCCCATACAGTTTATCCCATCCTCCTTTCCTGACTCCACCTTATGTGCTCCTAGTGTTATCCACATGATAAGCAGAGACACGTAAGCAGTTCTCTCTGGAGGTGTGTCCATGGCTTTCTCATGGTAGTGCCAGGTCATATTAAATGTCCCACACGCTGGTGGAATTCAAATAATTATCTCTGTCCGATGGCTGCAACCAAAGAGAAACTGAAATGGCACCAACCCTGCTCCAAGGAATTCTAGTAAACTAGCTTCAAAATACTGTAGATGAGTGTAAAATCAATTCAGAAACATTTACCAAGCAAAGGCAGTCCGGGAACATGGGCTCTTGTTCCTCTACTCCAGCCTGACTGCAGAATTATCACATCCTTCATAGAATTTCCAGAGCTGTGCCACTTTAAAGGAGTCACACTAGTGAAGGTGTGAGATGCTTTGGGAGCCCTTCCTTTGAAGCATCTCTGAATCCACTTATGAATCTCTCCTTTCTCTCTCTCTCTCTCTCTCTCTCTTTTTTTCTCTCTCTCTCAGACACACACACACACACACACACACTCACACATACAGACACACACACATACGCACACACACACTCACACATGCAGACACACACTCATATGCACGCACACGCACACACACACACGCACACACTCTGTTACTTTTCCTTAATCCCAAACAGCATATTCTAGTTTGGGCATTGTAATTATTCAATAGAAGTGATTTCAATTTATGTTTAATCTTCTCAAAAATCACCTTCAAAGAAAGATTCTTTCCTATATTGAAAGAACATTAGAAACACAGAGTACAGAGTACTTTCTTTGTGTCAAGTACTGTTCTACTGTTCTAAGTGACACAATTAGTTCTCCTAATAACCTTATGAGGCAAGTCCTACCTTATTCAGTTTTGCACACAGGAACACTAAGCTGGGAAGGGTTTAGTCAAGAGTTCAAGTTTAGGATTTGGACCATGACACTGGCTTCACAGTTGTGGCTCTTGAGGACTGCACTAGGCTGGTTCTCTTGCTGACCTTGAAAGCAATATCAGAATGACGTTTCCACAGTTGCATTGAGCCATGATGACTTAGCGCTGACTGTATGGCAGACTACCATTTCAGAGCTTCCATACCCAACACCCATGGAGACTCTGACACAGGCTAGAGCATAAATCAGAAAGCCATGAAGATATTTTGTTTTGTACCTTCCCCAGCACACTCCAGTATTGATTTCTTTCACTGTTTCTCCATTTTCTGTTTTTCACCTGCTGGTTTGACTGGGCTGACTCAATTGATAGGTATTTAATGTTCAATTGCTTTGCTAATATGTTGTCTACTCATAGCATCTTCAGTGAAGGAGGAGAGTTTTCCTTACAGGAGCAGATTGATGGTGCCTTACAGAATATTTCTGTAATCTAGACTTCCCATCCCACATGTGTTATTAGTGATGGGAAAATGGAGTTGTCAGGAGGTATTCCCACCACCCAACATATCAGCTTCTTCTTGCTCCTAAGAGGGCTTTATTATTTTTTCAGGTTTCACACTTGTTCTTTTGGTTGATACAATGGCGTAAATAGTCACATATGCATTTTTATGTCATGGAGGAAAGGACAATGCTTTGGCAGGCTACAGCAGTCTATGAGCTCTGGTGTTGTTATAAATGTGTGCATCAGTGTGTGTGTCTGTATGCCTGTATGTGTGTGTACACTTTTGTGTGCATCTCTGTGTGTTCATGTGTGCATAAGTGCGTCTGTTTGTGTGTATCTGTGAATGCATCTGTTTGCGTGTCTCTATATGTATGTGCATCTGTGTGTAGGCACGCACCTGTGTGTGTGCCTCTACATGTGTATATGTGCTTCTGTGCATATGCACTGTATTGGTGTTCATGTGTGTGTGGGCATGTGCACCTGCGTATGTTCATGTGTCTGTGTGTGTGCATCTGTTTGTGTGTCTCGTGTGCATGTGGACATCTGTGTGTGCGTCTGCATTCATGGACACATCTGAGGTTCCTCGAGTTATTGGAAATGAGGCTTTTGTTGGCTGTCTTTCTGACATTTTCCTTCTGCCAATGCACACTCGCTGTCCTCCTTTTATGTGACTCTTTCTTATGTTTAATGAGGTTCTGGAGAATTTAAAACATTCTCTGATTCAGTTGTAAGGTATTTGAAGACTCTGCATATTTTCTGTCCTTATTAAGAGAGCTTCCTGGTGAATCGTCTTACCATAGAAGGTGAATGAAGGCACTACAAAGAGAATGTGGAGGCTCACCTGGGCTCCATTCAACCTTTACTTCTTATTCTCTGGCAGAAAGACTTCAGCCCTCTGGGGCTGAGCATTAGAAGTTTGTGAGTAGAAGTTTATGATTCTAATACCTGCTTTCTTACTGGATTACTTTGAGATTCCAGAAAAGTCATCCTTTTCCAAAGACAGCTAATCAGACTGCCATTGCCATTATATGAAAGATAAATAAAAGTACAGAGCAAAAAATTGATAGTTTAAAACTTGGAGGTGGCCATTACCTTGCTAAGCTATGGTGTGGCCATGTGCTCTTTGAGTTATGGCTGTCACCATGTTTCCTAAGTTTTGGGCCCCTTCCCTACCTTGGGGAGGTGAATCTTCTCTTTCTCTGTCTCTCTCTAATTTACTTTCTTTTCTTTTCTTTCTTTTTTTGAGTCAGAGTCTCACTCTGTTGCCCAGGCTGGAGTGCAGTGGCATGCTCAGGGTCACCGAGCCTCAGCCTCCTGGGTTCAGGCGATCCTTCCACCTCAGCCTTGCAAGTGGCTGGAACTACAGGCACACACCACCACGCCTGGCTAATTTTTTGATTTATTGTAGAGAAGAGGTCTCGCCAAGTTGCTCGGGCTGGTCTTGGACCCGTGGGCTCAGTCAATCCTCTCACTTTGGTCTCCCAAAGTGCTGGATTATAGGCTTGGGCAACCCTGCCCGGCCTTCTGATTTACTTTCTAAATAAACTATATTTTCTAATCTATAAAACAAAAACAAAAACAAAAACAAAACTTGGAGGCTCATTCATAAGCTATACTGAACATGGTAAATACCATAATACTATAAGAAAGGGATTGACAGTAGCAGGATACTGCCGGGGATGGGGGGGACACAACATCAGAAAGTGTACTTGATCTCAAACCAGGCGAAGTGGGGACCAAAGAGAGGCCCAAACTTTACCTGTATGATGACCACTTGTATACCTAATCCTGAATTGTACCCCACATCTTTAAAAAAAACTTGAACGTCTGGTTGTGTTCCCATTAAATGATGGATAAGGTTTTTGACTAGTGGTTTCATGTATTTTTGTTCATATACACTCTAATAATGATCTAGGTACATTATGTAACTTTTTGCAATTTTTAGGTTGAATTCTAAATTTTTCATAATAATTTTAAATGTTTACAAAGGAATTAATTTCCAGAGAGTGTAAATATTAACATTTTAAAATATAATTATTATATTACTTTTATCCAGTGAAATATGGGTATCATAGAGATGTGATGTCATCAGTTTATTTAAAATCACAAAATTATTTCTTCATTAATCATAAATATTACATATTTTTCTTCCTTGAGTTTATAATTCCATTCTCTTTTCTGTACAGAATTGTACCTTAAAATTATATATATTTTACTTTAGCTTGAGCAATAGAGTGAGACCTCGAATATATATATTTGAGGTCTCACTTTATTGGAGTTGGAGAGCAGGCTGGAGTGCAGTGGTGTGATCATGGCCCACTGCAGCTTTGACCTCCTGGGCTCAAGCAGTCTTCCCTCCTCAGCCTTCTGAGCAGCTGGGACTACAGGTGTGAGCCACCCCACCTAGTCTTAAAACAATGTTTTAAAGAGAAAAGATCTTTTGTTGATTATGTTGTCCTATTTCTTTAAAACAGATATATGCATACTAATTTTTAAGAATGATTTTGATTATAAGACTGAAAATATTAAAAATTCTTTTGGAATGAAACTGTCATTATAATTATTATTAGTATAAAATTGGTCCACACAACCAAAACATATTTATTTGATTTATTTGGGTCATATATTCATATGTGGTATTACTTATTGTTAGAATGAGACGAATTTTAGCATCAACTGTATTCCTCTTTATTGTTATTATAGATATAAGTAGTGATAAATGTTATTTAGAAAAATAAATGGATGAAAACAGGAGTTATTTTATAGTAATCTAGTCATCTTTCTGAACTCCTTTTTAGTTAGAAGCCAAATATTACACAATTGATGTATTATCAAAGAATTGCAAAGAACTATCAGCTAACATCTCATTCAGATCCTCCTTTGGTTTTTGCAAAGATGTGGAAAACACCTTGCAACAGGATTCCTTTGATTATTAAAATGAATCACTTTCCCCATCCTTATATTGATATTTAGAATGGCCCCTTTATCTGGCTTGCATAAGGTTTCCTAGCCCAGAGTAACGCAGCCTTGTGAAATTTGAGTGTGAGAGAGGCATGCTTTTCTTCTGTAAGTGGGAGAAGGCTATTATGATGGAACTGGTGGAAAATTACGGCCATAGGCTTCATTTCAAATAAATAAATATTAGGAAAACTACTTTTAGAGGTCAATGGGAGGCCAAGGCAGGAAGGCAACTTAGCAAGAACTCATCTCTACAAAAAAAAAAAAAAAAAAAAGAAGAAGAAGAAGAAACAATGCTGGATGTGGTGGCATATACTTGTAGTTCAGCTTCCTGAACCTGGTAAGTGAAGGTTGTTGTGAGCCCTGATTGTGCCTCTACACTCTAGCCTGAGTGACAGAGTGAAACCTGCACTCAAAAACCAAAACGAAAACAAAAACAAAAACAGGAGAGCTATTTAAAAATACCAGGACCAGGCATATAGACCAATGGAATAGAATTGAGATTCCAGAAGTAAAACCTCAATTTCTCAACCAGCTCATATTCGACAAAGCCTCCACCACCTACCACTGGGGAGAGGAGAACCTATTCAGTAAATGGTTTTGGGAAAACTGGCTGACCACATGCAGAGGATTGAAACAGGACCCCTATCTATCTCCATACACAAAAATTAACTCTAAATGGATCAGAGACCTAAATGTAAAACCTCAAACCACAAGAACCTTAGTAAATGAAGGACATACCCTCATGGAAATTGGAACTGGCATCCAATTCCTGAACAAAACCCGAAACCCACAGGCCATAAGAGATAAGATAGACAAGTGGGACCTCATTAAACTGGCAAGCTTCTGCAAAGTCAAAGAAATCATCAAGATAGCAGGGAGACAGCCTACAGACTGGGAAAAAGTATTTGCCAACTCCAGGTCTGACAAAGGCTTAACATCTTGGATCTACAAGGATCTCAAACACGCTGAAAAGAAAAAAACAAACAACCCCATTATAACACGGGCAAAAGATATGAACAGACACTTCTCAAAGGAAGACGTCCGAGCAGCCAACAGACACATGAAAAAATGTTCAACCTCACTAATCATCAGGGAGATGCAAATCAAAACCACACTGAGATAACACTTAACTCCAGTAAGAATGGCAATTATCAATAACTCAAAAAATAACAGTTGCTGGAGAGGGTGTGGCAAAAAGGGAACACTTCTACACTGTTGGTGGGAGTGTAAACTAGCGCAACCTCTGTGGAAAACAGTATGGCAATTCCTAAAAGCTCTAAATATCAACCTCCCACATGACCCTGCAATCCCCCTACTGGGAATATTCCCTGAAGAACTCAAATCACTCTATCAAAAAGATACCCGCACACATATGTTTACCACAGCATTGTTCACAATAGCATGAAGCTGGAAGCAACCATGCTGTCCACCAAAAGAGGACTGGATTAAAAAAATGTGGTACATATACACGATGGAATACTACTCAGTCATAAAAAAGAACAAAATCATGAAGTTTGCAGCAACCTGGATGGAAGTAGAGTCTATAATACTGAGTGATCTCTCACAGAAACAAAGATCTGAGTATCATAAGTTCTCACTCATATAGTGGACCTTTAACATACAACATAATAGTATAAGAAAATGACTGACAGTGGTGGGAAACTATGGTGGGGGGAGGGGAAGGGAGATGGGATTAACGGTAGTAAATATCTATCTGGGGATGGGGAAACACCTCTTATTAACAAGGGTGACTGAACGAAGCATATTTGTATACCTAACCTTTAACTGTATCACACAATATCATAATAAAAAATATTGATTAAAAAAAAAAATACCAGGACCTAGGTCCCACCCCAAAGGAAACCAATTTCCCTACATTGGGGCAGGGCCAGTATGTAATATTAAAAAAAAATACTCCTCAGGTGATTTTAATGTGCTTTCAGGGACAAGAACACCCACTGCAGACTGTAAACCATGTGGGACTAGGGGCCTGGATTCATGGTTCAGGTTTGCATCTTTGTTGATTCTCTCTGTCTCTGGTGAATAAAATAATAAGGATCAAAACGGGTGTGCACTAGGGATTCACATCTAAGGAACAAAAGTTCATGGCCAGGTAATGGACACTCAGTGGCTCAGCAGAACAGGAACTGGGGATGGCCTGGCCACGTGGGCCCTTGCTGCCCTAGGCCTTTCCCCCGACCTGCAAAGAGTAGGCTGAGCAGTTGGTCATGTCCAAGGACAAGAAAGAAAACATCTTCACTGGTGGAAGTGGTGTGCTAGGTAGGAAATCTAAGAAGACTGGTAGGTAGGAGATCATCTTTTCATCTTGTCAGTTGCAGGAAGGGACTCTTGGATGTTAGAAGTTTGTTACTGGTGATGTCAACTTTAGGTATTAGATTTTTCTGGGATTTCACATATTCTGTCTCATTGCTTCCATAGAACACTTTCAATGAACTGATTAAGTACTTGTCTCCTCTTGGCCTTCATTAGGCCACATGCTTCTCATCTTGGCTTGGACAGAGGCCTCTCCTACTTTGTCATATACGGCAGAGTTCTCTCCCATTGGAGTACTTCTCTATGCAGTAGGGGATCCAGCTATATCAGTGGCATTGGCTTAAGGGAGGCTCCACACGCATTTCCTCATCCTCTTCCATCCCAGCTCTCTCCACTCTCAGAATCCATGCCCATCATTCTCACCCCTTCCCCACAGACATTCTCCACCTCTTTCCTCCTTTGGCCTATCACTGAACAAATCACTTTTTTTTGAGTTGGAGTCTCACTCCATCACCCAGGCTGAAGTGCAGTGGCACGCTCACGGCCACCCCAACATCAACCTGCTGGGCTCTGGTGATCCTTCCACCTCAGCTTCCCAAGTAGCTGGAACTACTGGCATGTGCTACCACACCTGTCTAATTTTCTATTTATTGCAGATGAGGTCTTGCCAAGTTGCCCGAGCTGGTCTCGAACCCACGGGTTCGGGTTATCCACTAGCCTCAGCCTCCCAAAGGCTGAGCCTCTGAGCCCGGCCACAAATCACTTTTTGATATTTTATTGTGAATCCATTTTTATTTGTTTTATTTTTATTTGTCATTCATTATCAAAGGTCTTTCCAATTAAAATCTGAGTGTTGTATGGCGGGGACTTTGTTCTGTTTGTTGCTGTATTCTGAGAGTGCAGGATGTACAACAGGTGCTCTAGTATACCTGGAAGGACAAAAAGTAAGGAACAAGGGGGTGGGGGCACATTCCTTGGGCATAGGTGGGGAGAAGACTGTGAGTATCCCACTGCCATTGCTGAGTGCTGAGCCTCCTGCCTCTGGCAGTTGTGTGTACAGTTTCTACACAGAACCAGCAGAACTGCATCAGGGAAACTCGCAAGAGTTCTCTGTTTTCTGGTGGGCTCCTTGATCATCATGAACTCCTGGGGTCAGGTTCACGTGCAATGCAGGTCTTGCGGCTGAGTGGGAAATGCTGAGAGCAGGCAGAGCCCCTGCTGACCTCCTGAGTTGAGGGGAGGGCCTTTTTGTCTGAGGACTCCTTCCTTCATGCAGACACATTTTTTTTACTGATACATAATAATTGTACATATTAGGCATGTGATATTTTGATACATGTGTACCATGTGTAATGATGAAATAAGGCTATTTAGGGTATCCATCACCTCAAACATTTATCATTTATTTGGGAAGCATTCCAAATATTCTAGCTATTTTGAAATATACAATAACTTATTGTTAACTATAGTCACCCTGTGGTGCCACTGATCATTGGCCTTATTCCTCTTATTGAACGTATGGTAATGCCGATAAACCAACTTCTCTTCATTCCTTCCTCTCACCCTTCCCAGCTTCTGATAACCATGGGATTCACCTTATTAGCTCCCATATATGAGTGAGAACATGTGGTGTTGGTCTTTTTGTGCCTATTTCACTTAACATAACGTCCTCCAGGCTTATCCCTGTTGCCATTAATTTCATTAATTTTTATGGTTGAGTAGTATTTCATTGTGTATCTGTACCACATTTTCTTTATCCATTCATGTGTTGATGGACACATAAGTTGATTCCATATCTTGGCTATTGTGCCTAGTGCTGCGATGAACATGGGAGTGTGTGTGTGTGTGTGTGTGTGTGTGTGTGTGTGTGTTGTCTTGTGCTGATTTCCTGCAGATATTTAGTTGCACTGCCATTTCCTCAGTTCCCTGACTTCCACTTCCCCACACAATCTAAGCGACTTAAGTGGTCTAAACCTCAGAAGAATCAGCTATGTAAGTCATTGCAATCATTTAGATAATGTTCTATTGTATAACTATTGCTTGCCAGGGGTTTTTTATGTTTGTTACTATAATATTCTTGATTCTCACCATGAAACCTGGTCTCAGAAAAACACCTTGCAATGACTTAATAGCCAAGAAGAGGAAGATCAGGTGGCAAATATTAGCAGACTTATGATCCAACATTAGATGTTCTGATGCTTAAGGAGACACCTCCATTTTGCTTTTTACCTCCCCCAGTGATTGGCACCTGCACATAATCATTCCTACAGTTGATGAAGCAGTGCAATCTGGAACCCATAAGGTAAAGGCAGAGAGGTGACTGGTCATTGTGAATGGTTTTTTTCACGCTCAATCTCGTGCCCTCAGGTGGTTATGTCTGCAGAGTGTGCGTTCCCCATGCAAAAAGGCTGTTCTTTTAGGTTATGAAAACTTAGAAACTGTCTAGCACCCCAATGTAAGAATTGTTAGAGTTTGGCTATAGGTTATAAGAAATCAAATCACAGCATAAGCTTAGTGCTGGCATCAGACTGTAGGGAGCTCAGTCCTGGACACTGTCCCCTTGTAGGGCAGCTTTTAGTTTTGGACATTCTTCAGCTACCTGAGTGCTGTCTCGGCACTACCACATTTAATTTTCTTGCATTTTGATTTCTTTGATTTTACTAATACCATGTTTTTAGTGAACTCTGAGTATAAGTAAGGACACAATTATCTAGTACTAATAGTTGTAGAAAATATCACAACTTACTCTATGACACCCAGGTGATGTTACCTTGGTTATCTGGGAACACACTTCCGAAAAATAATTTTTTCAAATGTACAAACATATCATTAAGCTCCTTTCTAGGTAACAACTTCTCTCAGGATCACTGTGGTGCTTAGTAAACTGTAGAATGGGAGTGCCAGGTACGTTGTATTTCTGACATGGCTCGAATGAGAGTTCCATGAAGTGCCACCTGTGAAGGTATGTGCCTCTTTATGTAAGAAGGCTCACCAACTCTGAAAGCAAATGACATGGATCTGCAGATTACTAATTGCATATTGTAGGGATGTCCTCATTGTCTTTAAAACCAAAGGGTATTTTTATACCTACCCAACATCCAGAAGACTGGACGAAGGGTAAAGAGCATATACTATGCAAGTCCCTCAGAGTCAACCATCATTTTCTTTTTAAAAGCTTTAATAGGCTAAAGTGCATGTACTTTACAATTCACTCATTTTAAGTGTTTAATCAAGGTTTTTTCAGTATATTTATATTTAATTTTTAAACTTACGGTTAAATATATGTAACAAGATGTTCCATTCAAGTGTTTTTAAGTGGCATGAATTGCATTCATGATGCTGTGCAGCCATCACCAGTATCTGGTTCCAAGTGTTTTCATCATCTCAAACAAAAACTCTGCATTCATTAAAAAATAATCCCCCCTTACTCCTTCTCCCCACTTTCCTAGTAACCTCTAATTTGTTTTTTGTCTCTATGATTTTGTCTATTCTAGATATTTCACATAATTTCTCACAGTGTTTGTCGTTTTGTGACTGGATTATTTCACTCAGGTTCATCCATGTTGTAGCCTGTGTCAGAATTTCTTTCCTTTTTATGGCCAAATAGTATTCCAGTGCATGTATACACCACGTTTTGTTTATCTATTGATCTACTGGTGGACACTTGGGTTGCTTCTACTTTTTGGCTGTTGTTTGCAATACTGCAATGAACTTTGGTGTACAAGTATCTGAGTCAGTCTTAATTTTAAGGTCAATAGTAATTGGCATGAAAAGAATGATCTAGTTTGCCCAATTTCAGGAGGAAATTGGTTTGCTCCTCATCCTATTGGCTGAAAATCTTCCACATGCTACTTCTCGATCTTGGCAGTGGACCTACACAATCTCAGCACTCTCCATTGAGGGTGCTCATAGCTTCAGAATCCTTGCCAGCTGGTCAGCATCACTCTACAAGGTAGAACTTATTTGTTATATAAAGATAAGAGAACTCCTAAAAATTCAGAAAGGGTGCCCAAAGTACAGTCTCTCTGAAAGTACCTTCAGAGAAAATGATTTTCTGTCCTTCAATTCCTGATGCTAGATAGATATCAACTGCAGTTTCCAAATATCCTGGTTAGCTCTTCCTCACATATAATAACAGCTTTGAGGGATACATTAGATAGTCACAGTGTACTGCGTAGTTCTGGATATATAATACTAAGACTTCACTAAAGGAGCAATTCCAAACCATTTCATTAGTTGACCAGCTCTTAAAATGTTTTGGGGATAGAAGATAAGATTCTATGTCTTTTGGGGGTAGAAAAATAATAAAACATTCAGAAATTAGCACTTTAAAGTACCTGAGTGTACCAACAACCAATATTATACTTAACCGGGAAAAGTTGAAAATATTTCCCCTAAGAGCAGGAATAAGATAAGAATGTCCACTCTCACCATTCTTATTCAGCATTGTACTGGAAATCCTCACAAGAGCAATCCAGCAAGAGGAAGAAATAATAGGTAACCAAATTGGCCAGAGGAAGTCAAACTATCCCTGTTCACAGATGACATGATTGTATGAGAGGGGACTCCAAAAAATCTGGAATTTATTGATAAAAAATTGTATATTTCTATAATCTCAGCAATTTGGGAGGCCGAGGTGAGAGGATTGCCTGAACCCACGGGTTCAAGACCAGGCTGGGCAACTTGTTGAGACCTCATCTCTACAACAAATAAAAAAATTAGCTGGTGTGGTGGTGCGTTCCTGTAGTTTCAGCTACTTGGAGGGCTGAGGTGGAAGGATCACCTGAGCCCAGCAGGTCGAGGCTGCAGTGGCCGTGAGCATGTCACTGTACTCCAGTTTGGGTGACAGAGTGAAACTCTGACTCAAAAAAAATTGTGTATTTATTCTTACATGTTTAAACTTCAGCCACCTTCAAAGTACTGTTCGTTTGATGCAATATACCTACAGAAATGCTCTTTCCTAAGATAGACAAGTGGGACCGCATCAAACTGAAAAGCTTCTGCAAAGCCTAAGAAACCATCAAGAGAGTGGGGAGACAGTCCAGAGACTGGGAAAAAAACATTTGCCAACTGTATGCCTGACAAAGGCCTAACATCTAGAATCTACAAGGAACTCAAATGAGCTGAAAAGAAAAAAAACACCAGCCCCATTACAAAGTGGGTAAAAGATATGAATAAACACTTCTCAAAAGAAGACATATGAGCAGCCAGCAGAAACATGAAAAAATGCTCAGCCTCACTAGTCATCAAAGAAATGAAATTAAAACTACACTGAGATACGACCTAAATTCAGTCAGGATGGCTATCATCAGTAACTCAAAAAACAACAGATGCTGGAGAGAATGTGGGGAAAAGGGAACACTTCTACACTGTTGGAGGGAGTGTAAACTAGTACAGCCTCTGTGGAAAACAATGTGGGTGGCGATTCCTGAAAGAGCTAAAAGATAGACATCCATATGACCCTGCAATCCCCCTACTGGGAGTATACCCGAAAGACCCCAAATCACTCTGTAAAAAAGATACCTGCACATGTATGTTTATCGCAGCATTGTTTATAGTAGCAAGAACATGGAAACAACCATGCTGCCCATCAAAAGGGGACTGGATAAAAAAATATGTGGTACATATACATGATGGAATATAATGCAGCCATAAAGAACAAAATTATGAACTTCACAGCAATCTTGGTATATTTAGAGTCTGTAATACTGAATGAATTTTCCACAGAAACAAAGAACTGAATATCACATGTTCTCACTCATAAGTGGGTCTTGAACAATTATCATTAATACTATAAGAAAAGGATTGGCAATAGAGGAAAACTGTTGGGAGCGGAGAAGGGAAACGGGATTGGCAGTGGTGGAAATCTGTCTGGGGAAGAGGGTGCCACACCTCATTCACAAGGGTACCTGTGTAATGAACATTTGTATACCTAACCCTGAATTGTACCCCACATCTTTAAAAAGAAATGAAAAAAGAGATGCTCTTTCCATTGCCCCAAACTGTTTTTGAACTCATCAATTTTGTTTCCTTTTATTACTTCTGCCATTTTTTGCTTTATCTCTTTTACATTGGCAAAATGTTTTCCTTTGAAGGCTTTTCTCATCCAGGAAACAAACAAAAAGTTGCTTAGGACAAGATTGGGTGAACAGAAAAGGTAGGGCATGGGGTCATGCCGTTTTTGGTCAAGAACTGCTGAATATGCTCATAAATCACCCTTCATGAAATGGGCAGATGCTTTGAAAAAATCTGCAAAAAAAATTCACTGAAGCCAAATATAGCCGGTCACAACAATGCCAGCTGGTATTCTGATGCCGATGAATTCTGAGAACCTTATCTAGTGAGGGAAGCCTGTTCTACAAGGTGCCCGCCCTCCAAAAAAATAATTCCATTTTTTGGGGGAGGTTCCCCTTATGTACCTAGAAAACTCTACAAGAAGCTTCTAGACTTGATAAATGATTTTTGTACAGTCTCAGGATACAAAGTAAATGTGCAAAAATGAGTAGTGTTCCTATATACCAACAATGCTGAAGTTGAGAACCAAATTAAGAGCTCAATCCCATTCACACTAACCCCCCAAATATATAAATATGCATATATATATATATATATATATATAATATATACACACACACACATATATGTATATATGAATACCTAGGAATACACTTAACTAAGGGAGTGAAAGTTCTCTCTAAGAACTACAAAACAATAATGAAAGAATTTGTAGATGACACAAACAAATGGAAAAGCATCCCATGTTCATGGATTGAAAAAAAATCAATATTGTTAAAATGATCTTATTGCCTAAAGCAATCTACACATTCAATGCAATCCCGATCAAAATACCAATTTCGTTCTTCACAGAACTAGAAAAAACAATCCTAAGGTTTATATGAAATTATAAAAAGCTTGAATAGCCAAAACAATTCTAAGCAAAAATAACAATTGTGGTGGCATTACACTGCCTGATTCAAATGAATGCTATAAGGCTATAGTAAGTAATACAACATGGTACTGCATCAAATACTTAAATGTAAGAACTGAAATGGTAAAAAATCCTAAAAGAAAACCTAGGGAACACTCTGCTAAATATTGGCCTTGACAAATAATTTAAAACAAAGACCCCCAAAACAAAGGCAACAAAAGCCAAAATAGACAAGACTTGGCACAGTCAAAGCAATAATTAACAGAGTGAACATGAAACCTACTGAATCAGGTAAAATATTTGCAAATTACTTCTCAGATGAAGGACTAATAGCCAGAATCTGCAAGAAACTCAAACAACTCAACATGAAAAAAGCAAAATAACACATCAAAAAATTGGCAAAGGCATAGATAGACATTTTTCAAAAGAAGATATACAAGCGACCAACAAACATATGAAAAATGTTCAACATCACTAATCATTAGATAAATGCAAATTAAAACTACAATTAATGTCACTTCCCACTAGTCAGAATGGTCATTATTAGGAAGCTAAAGAACAACAGATTTTGACACTGTTGTGGAGAAAAGGGAATGTTCATTCACTGTTGGTGGGATTGTAAACTAGTTCCAACCCTGTGAAGCATTCTGGAGATTTCTCAAAGAACTAAAAATTGAATCACAGTTTGATACAGCAATCCCATTACTAGGTATCTACCCAAGGGAAAAGATATCATTATATAAAAAGATACCTATACTCGCAAGTTCATTGCAGCACTCTTCACAATAGCAAAATCACGGAACCAACTTGTGTGCCCACCTAAAATTGACTGGATAAAGATCCCCACTACACAATACATCCATGTAATAATCATGCATGTTTACTCCCTGGTTATACAGTACAATACAACGCAATACAATACAACACAATACAATACAATACAATACAATACAATACAATACAATACAATACAAAACATTTTTTAAAAGTACCTGAGTGAAGGTCAAAAGTTGTAAAGATTAAAAAGTACCAGAGTTAAGGTCAAAAGTGCCCAGAGGTTATGATGGAATAGTACTCAATATATACATATGTCATATATGTTATCTATTTACTGTCATAATTATGTTATATATTTATCATATAATTGTAAATCTGTATACATTAGCAATATATATTTGCATTGTATTGTGCTGTATAACCAAGAAGTAAACATGCATGTTCATTCCACGGACGTATTGTGTAGTGGTGGGGATTGGAACTCAGGGGGCCTATTACCCAGGCAGTGAACATTGTGCCCCATAGGTAGTTTCATAACCCTAACCTTCACCTCCCTTATTGGTGTCCCAAGTGTCTATTATTTCTTTCTTTCTTTTTTCTTTTTTTTTTTGAGTTGGAGTCTCACTGTCGCCCAGACTGGAGTGCAGTGGCCGCTCCCAGTCACCGCAGCCTTGTCCTGCTGGGCTCTGGAGATCCTTCCGCCTCAGCCTTCCGAGTAGCTGGAACTACAGGCACATGCTACCACGCCCGGCTAATGTTTTTGATTTATTGTAGAGATGAGATCTTGCCAGCTCAGGCGGGTCTCGAACTCGTGGGCTCAGGCAATCCACTCACCTCAGCCTCCCAAAGGCGGGGGATTATAGGCTGAGCCACCGAGCCTGGCTTATTATTTTTATCTTTATATTATTACATATAAATAGTACAGATATATTTTAAATTCTTAATCCACATGGCAACAGGAGTCTGATTCCAAAGAACCACTGAATTTTTACCAGCAAGAAGCCTATTGGAGAAGATTGCAGTGAGCTGAGAATTTAGAAAGGAAATTCGATTGCAATCTCCTCTCTCCCTGCTTGTTTGCTATTGGTTATAAAGCAAATGGCTCCCCAGTGCACACTCTGGATATATTTGTCCTGTCTTTTCTAGTTCAGTTTATTCAAGTAAGCACTGATAGAAAGCCTTTGGGTGCACAGGCTAGTGAGTAGTGCCATGAGGAAAACAGAGTTCAGTCTGTCACAATTTCTTCTCTCAAGTAATGTGCACACATGCCAGGTAGTAGCTGGCATCTTCTGCCAATCACCACACACCAGGGTAGTTGTCAGAAAAACAGAACAGCTGTTTGGAGATGTTCATGTCATAGTTCCTGAAGGTTGAACATGATCTCAGGGGATAATCAAGGGCAGCAGAATGTGATGCAGGAATCAGACACCTCTAAACATCTAGCTGGCTATTATGACTTTCTCTTGGGATCAAAGACTGTGTTTTGGAGCTAGACAAATAAGAACATACTTGAAAATTAGCCCTTTAAAAAGTGCTGGAGCGCGGGTCAAATGTTCTAGATTTGAATCAAATTTTTGACACAGAATAGCTATCTCAATTTATCTTCATGTGTTGATTCTGACTCTTTCCCAGACTATACTTTTATCTCTTTGAGTTTCATTTTTTCACACCTGTGAACTGGTTTAATTCTACCTGCCTCGCATCAAGTACAAAGGCATGGTCAAAACCAAAGGGATAAACTTTGTGGACGTTCTTGTATGTGTAAAACATGAAATTGCTTTTATTGCTGATTGTCATGACTGCCGTGTTTCTAAGGCAGCACAGAGGAGGGCATGTCTGTCTCTTCCTTGCTCAATTATTTTTAAGTGTGTGAACAACTGTTACAAGATACTTGTTCAGCATCCCTCAAACCAAGAGCATTTATTGTCTTTGAGTCAGTAATCTATGCCTTGAATTAGAGCATAATAACAGAACTGGGTACCAAAATCACTTGTGTTTTTCAGGTTCATCAAAGTTCCTCATCAGAGGGAGCATCTGTATTCTTTAGCACAGCTGCAGAAATAGTTTTTGGGTTTGGTACCCTATGAAGAAATTTTTACGCAGTCATTATAGGACTTCTTGTGATGTCAGTTAGACCTTTCTGGAATTCATTTGTATAAGATTTAAATGATATAATGTAATGTAATAATGTAATGATCTTATTTTTTTGTAATGATACTATTTTTTGCCTTAGATACATTGTTTTCGTTAAAATTACACAAATATTATAATACATTTGTAACAATACTGATACTGTAAGAAGAAAGTAACTATCCTACTGACTGAGAATATCATTGTTAATATTTCAGTGACAAGCCTTTTAAGAATTTCTTTAAACAAAGTTTTACATTGATGGGATCATACATTCATATATTTTTTTAAACAAAATTTGAACACTTTGAGAGGGTTTGTTTTAATTTGATGTTGCTTAGTTCAACTTAAAGGAAAAATTACTAAGTATTGGTCAATCATTATATTCTTAAAAATGCCAAAGATCATTATAATTGACAATGTTGGTCTGACCTAATTGCCTCAAGTCTACTGGGTTGTCTGTAGAGTAAACTTTCTGCTGAGCTTTAGTCCAAGCTCTTTTACTTAGTAGCTGTGTGACATTTGGAACATTATTAAGTGTTTCTGGGTTTTGTTTTCAGTCTGAACATTATAAGTCTGGGGAAAATAACCTCTGGAGTCCTTTCTAGCACTATTCTTCTAAGAATATCTAATGGATATTTGGGTGGATGGTGGGAGAATGATTGGGTGGATGGGTGGTTGGACAGTTGAGTGAATGGGTGGATGAATGGTTACTGGATGAATGGATGGGTAGATGGATGGGTGGCTAGGGAGCTGGATGAATGATGACTGAATAGAAGGGTGGGTAAAGGGGCGACTGAAGAGATGGATGTGAGTGAATGAATGAGTGGCAGAAGGCACTGGCTTACGCGAATGATGCCCATGGGCTCTTGTGCCTCCTGTCTGGGGAAACTTTTTCTTGGAGAGGGAGAAGACTGACCTTGTCTCATTGCTTGCAGTTGAGTGACACATGAGGACACAGCACCATAGACAGCAATCTCTGTGGTCATTTGGCCTCTGTGCCTTGGCAAGACTTATTTTTTCAGGGAGGTGATATGGCGGCAAATTGTAAACTGGAAATCGCCTGATCTTGGGTCTTCTTCATGCACTCCTCGTGTGACCCTGAGTAAGCTACTCTCAACTTCAGTTTCTTCAATTTAAAAATGATAATACTGGGAACCCCCTTTGGTCCCCTCCCATTCTGACAGCCTTTCTGTCCTCTCAATAAATCCTGCAATCTCGATAAATAAATAAATAAAATAAAAATAAAAATGAGAATATTTTATACTCTAGGCTTTTCATAGAAGAAAAATTAGATGGAATATAGAAAGTGCCTGATACATAGATCAAAAGACTAGGACAGAGAATTCAGAAATAAAAACACAGTCCCACAACCAACTCATTTTTGACAAAGCCATCTATAACAAACATTGGGGAAAGGAAACCATATTTAGCAAATGGTGCTGGGACAACTTGTTAGTCACATGCAGAAGAATGAAACTGGCCCCTGCCTATCACCATATACAAAAATTAACACAAAATGGATCAAGGACTAAAGCATAAAACCTCAAACTGTAAGAATCTTAGAAGAATGCATGTTTATTGCAGCACTATTCACAATAGCAAAAACATGGAACCAACAGTGCTGCCCATAGAAATTGAACTGGATAAAGAAAATGTGGTATATATGCACAATGGAATATTGCACAGCCATAAAGAATGACAAACACATGGACTTCACAGCAACTTGGATGGACTTAGAGTCTATCATATTCAGTGATCTATCACAGAAACAAAGAACAGAGTACTACGTGTTCTCACTGATAAGTAGACCCTGAACATTTACCATAATACTTGAAGAAAGGGGTTGGCAGTAACTGGATACTGCCAGGGTGGGGGTGAGGGTGGGGACACAACATCAATAAGCGTAACCTGATCTCAAACGAGGCATAGTGAGGACCAAAAGAGGCTCAAACTTTACCTGTATGATGACCACTTGTATACCTAATCCCGAATTGTACCCCACAGCTTTAAAATAAAAAAAATAAGAAAAAATAAAAAAAAGAAAACTTTAGGAACACCCTCCTGGACACCAGGCAGTTAATTCATGGCCAAGTCCTCAAAAGCCAATGCAACAAAAGCTAAGATAATACAGGTCAGACCTTATAAAACTGAAAAGTTTTTACACAGCAAGAGAAACTTCAAGAGAGTCAAGAGAAAAACCCACAGAATGGGAAAAATTATTTGCAAGCCATGCATCTGACAAAGGCCTAACATCCAGGATTTGCAGGGAACTCAGATGGTTTCAAAGGAAACAAACAAACAACCCTATTCAGAAGTGGACAAAGGACACAAGCAGACAATTCTCAAAGAATAACATACAAGCAGCCAACAAACACATGGAAAAGTGCTCAACCTCACTAATCATCAGAGAAATGCAAATCAAAACTACAGTGAGATGCCACCTGACACTGGTAAGGATGACTAGGATTGAAAAGTCAGAAAACAGCAGGTGCTGGCATGGCTGTGCAGAAGAGAGGATGTTTCCACACTGCTGGTGGGAATGTAAGCTAGTTCAACCTCTATGGAAAGTAGTGTGGCAATTTCTCAAAGAACTAAAACTTGAGCTTCCATGTGATCCAGCAATTCCTCTCCTGGGAATACTTCCAGAGGAACATAAATTGCTCTACACAAAAGACATCTACACACATGTATAATTATACTGCAGTATAATGGCAGAAAAATAGAAACAGTCCAGATGCCCATCAAAAGTGGATTGGATAAAGAAAATGTGGTTCATATTCATGAAGAAATATGCAGAGAAGAACAAAATCATGGCCTTCGCAGCAACTTGGATACAGTTGGAGACCGTCATTTTAAGTGAATTACCACAGAAATAAAGAACTGAATACTGTGTGTTCTTACTTATAAGCGGGCCCTGAGCACTAGTCACACTAGCACGAGAGTGGGATCAGCAGATGCTGGACACTGCTAGGGGAGGGAGGGTGGGAAGAGGGAGGTGGGAACATGGCAACACACTGGGTACCTGGCCCGCTATCAGCGGGAGAGAGCGCCAGCTAGAAGCTCAAACTTCACCTTCATGCAACCTACTTATGTAGTAAATCCCCACTTGTACCCCACAACTCTAAAGTAAATTAAAATAAATAAATAGATGAATAGATAACAAAAATAAAAAAAAAAAAAGGAGGGAAGTACCTGAAAAAGATTAAACAAATGTTTTTCTCATTTACCTTTTCTTCCAACAGAATGTATATTCTGGCCCTGACTCTGTTGGTCTCCCAAAGTGTATACCAGATAATTTCCTTTTCTTCAGATCAGGTAAAGCATATAATAGCAGTCATGCTTTTTCTTTACTAAAAATTATTTCAATTGGAGAACAAATATTTACTATATTTTCCTGATATAAAAATATCATTCAAATGAGATCAGATATGCTTACTCTGAACTCCATGGAATGATATCTACCAACAGGATTCCTAACCATTGACCATTATTAGTTTACTAATTTACCTGATAGTTGGATCTTTCCAGCATAGTTATGCCCTATGATTAAGATTCAGTAAGAATTCAGTATGATTATTATTTGCTTATTCTCAAACTTTTCTGCTTATAACTCTCTCCCCTGTAGTTTTCACCAGCACCAACAGGTTCCTAAAAGAAGACTCCTGTTATTATTATTCCTGGAAGGTATCTTTTATGCAGCCATTTTGAGTCAACTTCTGTGGGAAGGGAATTGGATTTGATAAATAAAGGTAGGTTGCCCCGCCTTAATTCTTGGTCTTTCAATGTCTTTCTGACTCCATTTCCAGGCTCATCTCCCACTCTATTTTTTCTTGCACCCTAGGTCTCATCCAAACAAGTCGATCTTCCATGAGTCCTTTTAAAACTCCATGCTGTCAGCCTGGAAACCCATTTTTTCCCATTTATTCCAATCAAATTCTTACCTGTCAAGGATCAGCTAAGTTACCACAACTGTGTGGTGACTTCCTTGACCACACAGGAAAAGTCACAAGTTACAAATGCAACGTTTCTTTCTGCTTATTAGTTTTCAAATTGGTGTATATTTTGACCTCCATCAAGCATTTGTGGGCTCCTTAAGACTTGGTCTTTTCCATTATCCTGATATTTCTGTCACTCTCCAGAATGAGAGCTATGTTAGGTCATCTTTAAAATATTTAAGCTGAAGTGAAAATAAACAAGGTCTTGTGATATATAGCACAATACATTTTCAAGACTGCCCATGTCTAAATCCTTGAAACCTGTAAATATGTTACCTTTCATAGTACTTTGCAGATATAATTAAAGATTTTGAGATTAGCCAAAATTATGTGGGTGAGTCCTATATAATCAAATAGCTCCTTAAAAGTGGAGAGCTTTTCTCAGCTGTGGTCAGAACGACGTGACTATGGAAGAATCACCAGGAAGATGCAGTGTGTTGTTGGCTTTGAAGACAGAGGAAGAGACCACAAGCCAAGGAATATAGGTGGCCTCTATAAGCTGGAAAAGGCAAGAAAACAGATTCTCCAGAGAAAAACAGCTCTGTAGACTCCTTGGTTTTAGCCTAGGTAAGGCTCATACTGGACTTCTGAGTTACAGAACTATCAGATAATAAATCTATGTTGTTTTAAGTCACTCCGTTCATGGTAATTTGTAATAGAGACAAGAGAAAACAAATACAGATTCAAAGCCTTGGGATGCTATAAGGAAGAGTCAAGGCCAAACCTATGTGGAACCAGCTTTATATTTCCTTGCAGCCCCTCTTCTCAGGATGCTCAGTAAATGGTGGGACTTGACCTAGGAAGAAAGCACAATTGGTGTGTTACTATCAGTGGCATTGTAATTAGTAAAGGACTTGCTTGGGTGGGCAATGTTAAAAAGAAGAATCCTGAGTACCAACAATCTTTGAGTTCTTATTAGGATCTGTCAGAGGCATCAGAGACTTCTCTAAATGGGCTTGATAGAAGTCAAGGCTCAGGCAAATTAAAAACATCAAGCGTTGCGGCAAGCTGTTTAGAGAATGCTTGCTTCCTCTTTTCCCAGCACCTCCTTCCTCTTCTCTTTTTTGGCACTTCCAGTTCGTTGGTAACTTACAGATGCCAGCTGAAGGTCAAATGGACCCCAGAAACTAAAATATGAGTAGTCTGTTGCATCTCAGTGCTTATTAACAACAACCAAAGGATGCAGTGTACTCTATTTGGGTAGTGAAAAGTCATTGAGACCAGCTGATGCTTTGGCCTGTGAAATGGTTCCTGTCTAATAAATTGTTCTTTATGGGTACAAGTTCGTGTCATTTTAAGCAAATGAAGCCTTTGGGCTGTGTCCTAGATTCCCACCATCTCAGACTTGTGCAAAGCGGTAAGGACAGAAAATGAACTCAGCATTAGTGACCACAGAGGTTTGCTGGATGATTACAACAGAGTTTAAAAATCTCTTTATTAAAATTTACATTAAATTTTCTCCCCAAAGTTGTTTTTCTTTCCCCATCCCCATAACCATTTCAAAGTTCAGTACAAGTTATATCCTTTCAGTGAAACCTTTTTTTTTTTTTGCGTTGGGCTCTCTCTCTGTTACCTGGGCTAGAGTGCAGTGGCACAATCACAATTATAGCTCACCACAGCCCCAGACTTCTGCGCTCAAGCAATCCTTCTGCCTCGTTTCCTGAATAGCTGAGACGACAGGGGGGCACCACCATGCCCAGATAATTCTTTTCATATTTGTAGAGATGAGGTTTTGCCCGGGCTGGTCTCAAACTTCTGGATTCGGGCAATCCTTCCACCTCAGCCTCCACGAGTGTTGGGATTTCAGGTATGAGCCCCTGCACCAGGCCTCAGTGAAATATTTTCTCCACATTTCAGTCATTTTGTTTTCCTTTTTTGAGTTGGACAAAAGGTGTCCGCAGTTGTCAATTGGTTTTATTCTCCTTTGAAGTTGATTTAACCTATTGTGTGCCTGAGACCAGAAGCTCATCAGAATTAGGGATTCTTATTTATTGATGCATTCTGTACATTTTTAATCCAGACCCTGAGGAGCAGGGCAAGGAAGATTCTTGCTGTTGAAGCTGCAGACAGTGATATGAGCGACGAGGGCAAAATAATGGAGGAATGTGGTTGTTAGTATCTCTGAGTAGGTAAGGAAGGTTTTTAAGTTTGGGTGGTTAAGAAAGGCTTCTCTGAGGTGATGTCAGTGATGATAGCCCCCATGATGTGAAGGAATCAGTCCATGATTGTGGGTGGCATAGGAAGAGGTAGGTAGCAGGAGCTGCAGAAACTTGCTTGGTGTGTGTGAAGAACACAGTGATGTGTGACGGGCTGAGACCAGGATGGACTTAGTGGGCTTATAAAAAAGTTACACCAGAGAGCTTCCTCCCTCTTTCCCTTTCTTTGTCCTGTGAGGTTCCAGCATGTCTCTGCATCTTGGTCTAGAGTCAATGTGAAGACACTGGAAGACTTGGCTAGGTAACTGGCATAATCCAATCTGTGCCCTCAGGGGAGTACAAGAGTAGGGCATTGTCTAGGTGAGAGAGAATGGGGTTTTCACAGAGGGGCAACTGAGGAGAAATAATTGATGGTCAGGACATATCTGGGGGTAGAACTGGGGGTAGAACTCACTTTTGCCTTAGATGTAGGAGATGCATAATATTTCTTTGTATTGCACATAGTTGGTGACCAGTTGTTTTGGTCTGTTTCTGCTGCTATAACAAAGTATCGGAGACTGAGTAATTTACAAAAACATAAATGCATTCTTTACAGTTATGGAGGCTGGGCACTTCACAATAAAGGCACTGGAGGAGGGTTCATTCTGGTGAGGGCTACTCTGCTTCCAGGATGGCCCCTTGTTGCTGCCTCCTCACGTGGCAGCAGAGGCTAACGCATTGCCCTCCCACAGTGGAAAGTGGAGAGCAGAAGCACCCAGTTAGTTCCCTCCAGCCCTTTTACAAGGTGATAATCCCATCCTGGCTTGCTGACAGCTTACAGGACAAAGAAAGGGAAAGAGGAAGGAAGCTCTCTGGTGTATCTTTTAATAAGCCCACTATACCCATCATAGGTGTCCCTCCTTTGTGACCTCATATAAACCTGATTGCCTCCCAAAGGTCCCACCTACTAACACCACCACATTGGGTGGGGGTGGGGTGGGAGGGGGTTAGGGCTTCAACATATGGTCTCTGGGGACACAATTCAGTTCATAGCGGGCCCTTTGTTACAGCAGCCCTAGGAAGTGAGTACATTTGTCAAGCATAACATCAGCTGGGAAATGGCTTTTACCTTCTTCTGCAGCTGCATCTCACTGTAGGACCAGAGCTGCATCCAGGAACCCAGCCATAAGAGAGTCTGGGAAATTTAGATTTTAGCCTTAAAACCTCTGAAATATTGGCTGGGGGTGGTGGGGCATGATTAAGGACTACAAGGGTACAACTGAATGCTGAAAGTCCAATAGACAATATCCATCTAGCAAAGCCCCTTGGGACTGTGTAGGAGTACTAAATTAGCTATGATGTGGGGAGGCTTTTGAACTATATAATGTCCCCATGTGTACTGTCTCAGTTTATTACCAGATGCAGTTGGTTTTCACACTAAACCAAGACTCGATATGTAGGCACACGTTCAGGCATGTGCACTTTTACTAATTATATTAAACATTTTAATTTGAAGTTATTTTTGAAAACAAAATGCTATGTGTGCAAAACTCAGGCTCCAAAAAAAAAAAAAGCTAAGATATTTTCTTTCTTGGTGAACATATAAAGTTATTTTTGAAAACAAAATGCTATGTGTGCAAAACTCAGGCTCCAAAAAAAAAAAAAGCTAAGATATTTTCCTTCCTGGTGAACATATAAAGAATCATCCTTAAGAGGTGAAGAGATATTAGGATTTTCTTGTTCTGTAGTGACAGATTAAAATCGTTATTATTTGGAAAAAACACAGCATAGAGCTTGGAACCCTTAAGTAAACCAACTATCTGGGCTGAAGATGAAGTTACTTTAGGCTTCTCAGATGAACTCAGGGAGGGAATTATGGCTTTTGAGAGTCAGACAGTAGGGAACATTCAGCCAAGGAAAAGACAGGTGGAAATGTCCTGTTGTTCAGGGTTTTGAGGTTCTCACACAGCTGCAGCTGCCTTTGCTGCTTCACCTGTGCAAATGCTGAGAGGTCTTGAACTGAAACTGCATGTGGTTGATAAATTTGCACAAAGATAGACAGTGCTTTGATTATAATAGCCCTGCAGAGATTGGAATCAAGTGTGATGACAGTCCAGGTCGACTTCGATGGGCTCTTTCCATTTGGAGTGCTGTTTCCCCCACTGTGATGAAGCTCATTGCAATGAGCGGCTCTTCAGACCACCTTGAAGCTGCACTCAAAAGCAATTAGCCCTTCCTTCTCTCTCAGGCAGTGGCTCAGCCCTGGAGCCTGGATGTGGCATCTCATTCTTGCCCACGGCAGGGCGTGGAGGACACAGGGAAGAAGTGATTTCTTACTGTTTAGAGATACAGAGAGAAAAGTAGCTGTTCTTCCTGCTACTACACATCTGCTCCCCAAGAGCACAGTAACTGAAGTGAAACAACATACCTCCTGAAGTTCAGAGGCTTTCAACAGAGGAAATGTCACCTTCAATATGTTTGTATTAGTAGGGGTTATCCAGACAGAAGAAAACAGTAACACACACACACACACACACACACACACACACACACACACACACACACACACACACACACACACACACACTGTGGGAATTAGCTCAGGTAATTATGGAAGCTGGTGAAGTCCCATGATCTGCCATCTGCAGTCTGGAAGCCCAGGAAAGCTAGTGGTATAGTTCAGTCCGAGTCTGAAGGTCTGAGATCTGGGGGAGCAGGCAGTGGTCATCCCAGGGTAGGAGAAGACTGGCGTCCCAGCTCAAGCAGTCAGGCAGGAAGAACAAGAATCCCTCCTTCTTCTGTATTATGCTTTCAGGGCCACAACTGATTGGATGATGTGCACTTGCATTGGGAGGGGATCTTCTTTATTGAGTCCACCAATTCAGACGTTAATCTCTTCCAGAAATACCATCTCAGAAACACCCAGAAATGATGTTTACTACAGGCTCTTATGGTTCAGTCAAGCTGACACATGAAGTTAAGCAACACACTGTTTTGGGTGTAAAGTGAAATCAGGGGCAACATTCTCTAGGGAACAAGAATAACTGTCAAGGGGTCTACACTGTGGGTTTATTTCATTCCCAGCATTAATAATCATGACGACATGTGAACCAAATTCTCCAACTCAGAACACAGCATCCTGTTCAACTGAGCTTCAAATGAAGAATTAATTTGAGTCCCATGATAACCTTCCAATTCACAGAAGAGGTGGAGGAGTTAAGTAACGTATAACATCTCACAACTAGTGAGGAACAGAGCAGAAATTTAAACCCAGGGTTTCTGACTCCAAATTCTGTTATCTTCACTATCCTCTGCTGCCTTGCCATCTAATCTATGAAATGGAAAGCAATTCCAAGCAAAGGTCGTGCCTGTGATTCTGTGAAAGTGATGCTTATAAACTGAACTGTTTTGCTGTCAGGACATGGTTGGAAAGCTGACATGGCCAGAAAGTGCAGCCCACATCCTGCTATGGGGCAAGCGAGGGGGCCAGTGGGGGCGGGGGGATGTGGCACTCTCCAGTTGCCATCCACCACTGGGTTCATTCCTCCTTCCAGTGACGCTTGCCTCCGGAGACTTGTGCTCTAATTCCCCTTGAAACCGTCGGCAAGCTGAGGTTCCTGCAGAACTCTAGAATCAGCGAGGCCACCCTCTGTTCCTGAGATCTTGCTCTGACCTGTCTAGTTCTCACCCAGCATCCTCATAGTGCCTGAGAGGGCTGAGTCTTGATCCCTTTCACGGTGGTTGGTGGCTGTGCGCCCACGTCTCAGTGTCGCTCATCAGTCATTCATCAGCCTGTGTCCCTGAGGACACTCCTTGGTTTCATGTTTATATTTCCAGCGTCATGCAGTGACCATAGCAGGCCCTCCATAAATGTTTGGCAAGTGAGTAAATGAATGAAATGACAATATAGACTCTTTCCTCAGTCATTCACTTGGAGGAACCACAACAGCTCACTTGAAACAATGAAGAAATGACATTAGATAGTAAATCTTAATGCCAATTGTTTAATTTGTTTGGGTTGCCAGAACAAAATACTGAACTGGGTGACTTATAAACCAAATAAATTTATTTATCATAGTTCTGGGAGCATGGAGATCCAAGATCAAGGCACTCACAGATTTGGCATCCTACGAGGTGCTGTTCTTCATAGACAGTGGCTTCTAGCTGTGTCCTCATCTGGTGAAAGAGTGAGGCAGCTCTCTGGGGTCTCTTTTTAAGGGCACTGACCACGTTTGTGAGGGCTCCACCCTCATGACCTCATTATCTCCTGAAGATCCTACCTCCTAATACCCTCGAATTAGGGTTAAGATTTCAAATATGATTTCAGAGGGCATATAAACATTCAGTCCACAGCACTATATGAATATGAAGAGTTCTCAGGGGGCAAAGGAAATGAGGGAGGCATCTTGGAGGGCACAGGATGTCAATTGTCCTTGAGGGGTGAGCTCTTGGTGCAAGGAGTTAAGAAAGAAGGGTGCAGGTGCCGGGCCAGTGACAGGAGTGACAGGACAGGCAGCGTTCCAACTAGACTTGTCTGTGAGGCAATGGGTAGTGTAAATGGGAGTCCCAGTGGCAAAGAATGTGCTCAGGTTGAGGAGGAAGTGGTCATGGAAGGCTGGAATGCAAGATGGCAGAGCTGAGGTTAGCAAGAGAGTAAAGAAACCTGAGGCAGGCAGGCTGGGAGGGCAAGCGGCTGGGGGGAATGGGGGCTGGGGGATGCACAGCTTCAGAGTTGGAACTCTGGGGAGAGTGAATCATGATGCTCAAGCCCAGGCATGAGGATGGGGGAGACTGAGGAACAGGAGAGAGGGAGCAATCTTACGACTTATAAATCTTAGTAAATGTGATGGGACTTTCTTTTCCTAATGTTTGCTTTGTTGGTGGTAAAAGTGTTTTACATTTTTCTTTTTTAGAATTCTTTCTGCATGTGGTCCATTAGTCAATGTTTGGTAAATCAACTAGGTTTTCCTGGGAATACAAAGATGTTCTTTAGCTGATTTATATGCCGTAGGGCCTTCTCGTGTTTGCAGGGGTTGTCTCATCGGCTGCCCAGTTGTATTTTAGAGAGTTCTCCCCTAACCAGGTTGCAGAATGAGGAAGCAAAGGGAGGCAGGTACCAACTATTTTTTTTCCTTTAGAGGCAGATCTTGGCAACCCCCTAGGGTCCTTTCCCACTGTGAGAGCTTTTCTGTCCTCTCAATAAATCCTGCTTAAAAAAAAAAAGAGACAGGTCTTAGAGTTGTTTTTCAGGTTAGGCTAGCCTTCTCTGCCCTCCTTTCCTGTAGATCATCCCTGATTCCCTTGGTTAGAGTGGTTGATTGTGCCTCTTAGCGGGCAGCAGGGTCTTGGGCAGGCCACCTCTATGTCCTGGTAGCATCCTCAGAAGGATGTGTCCACACAGCTCCTGGTGGTGCCAGGTCAGTCTCTACATACTCACTCTCTTAGCCTCAGGACTCTTCTGTGCATTTTTACTTAAAAGTGGCTGCAGAGGGCTCTTCAAAGTCTTCTCCAGCCACCAATCTGTCTCCTACTTCACACTGGCACTGGGATTGGGATCATTTCCACAGCTGTTGCTGGAATCATGCATTTCCCCTAAATACTCCTGGCTTTTAGAGGCATTGCTTCATTTAAAATTTTCAGATGCAGTAATGTGAGGAAGGTAGGAAGATTGCCTCCCATTTGTAACAGAATTGCTGAGCATTTCTACCCTAACTCTGACCTTGAAGGCAGGGTAGCGGATCAGGGAACAGAAGCCTGTGGATGAGGTCTTCCTCGCACCCCTTATGCCTCCCTCAAATCCAGAGTTGGTTTCTTTCCTTGGTGATAGTGCAGAGCTCAAATCCAGTAGCAGTTCCTAGAGCTCCCACAGCCCACCCAAAGCTAATGACTCTATTTTCTCCCAGAAATGCACCCCAAGTCTTCTCTTTCCATTTGCTTTTATTTCCCTATCTATTCAGACTGCTATGATTTTCTTTCTTGGGATGAAAAGTGGGATCCTGGGGCCTGTCCAGCTCTCTGGACGCTGCCCTCAGGCAGATGTTACATGTCCTCCGTCTCATCCTGTGATCTCCTCATTGGCATTTGGTCTTCTGAGTTTTTGCCTGCCTGCTTCCTTTGGTTTGGATGAGCTGCAGGAATCAGCTCCCACTGCACTTGCTTTGGTAGCCTAACTTCTGTATCTTTTGGCCCTGGCTCTGGTACAGAGGGCTGGCTTCCCCGTGGGCTGCAGGTCTCCTTCAGGGTGAAAGAGATTCAGATGCCTTCTGTCCCCAGTGGGTTGTAAGTCTGGGTTTGCATCCTCCCCCAGGCTCTGCAAGCCTGACCTATTCTTCGTTTCCCTGCCCTGTGCACTAGGTTATCTGGAAGCTTCTTTGAGCTGAGTAGACTTATGGATGGGGCCAAAGAAACCAGCTGGCAAAGACTGTGGACACTTTCATCATGTGCCATTGGAACAACAAGGGTGCAGGAGTATAAAGCGGGCAAAAACATACTATTTAGAGACTAAGAACTTTGCTCTGGCTTCAGCTGTCACACAGAACAACCCTGACTGTGGACAAACTACTTCACCTTTGTGAGCCTCAGCTTATCCCTCTGAAAAATGGAAGGCAAAATTTCTTAGGAGTATTGTTGTAATGATTAAAAAGATAACTGCCACACAGTAAGTATAGTCAATAAATGACATTTCTTTCTCTTCTCTGTGTTCTCGGCCTTTTGTATGTGTGAGGGAAAAAATGAGTTAACTCATGTGAAAGTATTATTTAAGCTCCGCAAAAGTGCTTTGCATATCTTCATAGCTCCTGTTCTTATCACTATAATTAGAAAACACTGTCAAATATTTAATGTAGACAATGCTATCTCTGTTAAGGAAGGAAACACTTTCTCAAATCAGAAAGCATACAAAAGATAGGAATCCAGCCATCTGTCAGGAAGGGCAAACATTGGTTCAGCATGCCGCTCGGGTACAGTCTGAAGTGCTGAATTTAGAATTTACTGAAGGAAGGAATTTCACATGTGGAGTCTCCAGACCTAGCTGTGATGGGACTTGGCACAGCCAGTGGGCCCTGCCATGGTGCCTGGAGAAGGCCCAGAGGACAGCGACAGGAACTAGGAAGCTGGCTGGGTTCTTTAGCTTCCAGGTGAGGGGAAGAGAAGGAGGTAGGACTAGAAATAGAAACTGGAGACCATTTGCAAGCACAGGGAGAGTTTGGCTGACACCTGGGTCTCATGGCTCAATGGCGCAATGGGGAGCAAGCCCTATCCTTCTTGCAAAGTGCTTGCCGGCCCTGGCTCTCAGACACTTGTTCAGTGGGGACATGCTAACCTCTACCCCCACTCACCTTCTGCAGGAGCATCTGGCTCAGCCCACATGGAAGATGGTCTGACGGGATGGTCTGGATGGATGAGAGTACAGGGTGCTGAAGCGCTCACTGCGATGGAGACACTAATGACGTTTGCTGATTTAGGTTTTAGTCAAAATCGATTTTTTGTTCTAATTTTCATTTTATGCATTTTGTCATAAAGGGGAGGGGAGACCATACTGTCAGAATGATTGAACCTTCCATAAAGTGAAAGCCATTTCCTGGATCTTGTCCACTCAGAGAACAAAGAGAAAGGAGGATACTATCCTCCTGGGAAATTTGGTAAGCCTTTGCAGTTATGGTAGTTGGAACACTTACCAATACGCACACTTTCTTGCTTTAAGACATTGTGAGAGTAATTTAAGTCCAATAGCAATTTTTCAAATTTTTTGAAATCTGATGAATTTTTGTTGCGATGTGATATTGGGAGACAGAGAATCCCTGCCTGAGATTCACATAATCAAAGCTATTCAACAAACTAGCTAAGTCTTCATTTAACTTTCTAAATGAAGGCAATTTAGAAAATTAAAAAAAATTAATATATGCATTACTTTAAGCATTACCATTTCCATTTTTTTAGACTTAAAAATACTTTTTTTCCTGAGCATTTCTGTAAAACAGGTCAAATATTCAAGTCTTTGGTTACTGTGAAATATCTGGGCATGCAATATTCACTTAGACACCCAGAATAAGAAAATTATGAATAATTTAGTTATAGAATGTGTTTATCAGCATTTAACCAATACAGAGTAGACTAAATTTTCTTTTGATGTGCATCAGTTGATAAAAATAACCACATTTACAACTGTAATTCTGGAAGCTGCCCAGTGATCATTAATATCTATTCTGGTAGTATGAAACCATTTGGACACTTTCCCCATCTTTTCCTCATGCCTGATTTCAAAACTTGTACATTTGTTTCAGCATATGTAACCCCAAAGTATTTCTTACAGTGGTTCCCTCTTACCTCTATCATCAATCCATAGTCCTCTTTATTCAGAATTCCTCCAAATCAGCCTTATATACAATCTCAAAATTATAGAATGCAAATTCTGGGGATATCCTTACATCTCACCTACACCAGTAATTTTGAAGCCACATCGTTTAAAAAAAACATCAACATCAAAGTATGTGGTAGGGAAACATGTGGATGGTGTTGGAGGAAGCCTGGGGTCTTGCTGCTGATTGCTCTCCTTGCCATGAGGCCTCTTCTGGCAGTGTTCAGGAACTAGGTCTGCATAAAACATAATTTTGAACCCATTTCCTTAGACCTGCTCCCCGAGGCACAGAAGGAAGTGAGTATTGTCTATATATTACAGAAGAGAAGTGTTTGCTGTAGTTTGGCTTAACATATTACTTGGTAGAGTTGGAAAGGATAGTTTGTAAAGCTGTTAAGTGCAGGAATAACACCTCCATATTTTTGTGGTCCCAGCCTTTTGTTAAATGTCTACCAGTAATAAACACTTGATGAGATGGAAGAGTGAGTGAATGAATGAGGTTCTAGAACAACAGACAATCTCATAAAGAACCAATGTAGGCAGACTGAGTGCAAAAATTTCAGAAGAATGAAGAGTATTGTTCTGGAGATGGGAGATAGTATATCTTTCATGGGTTGAGTGGGGCTATAATCTCCATAATTTAACTGAGCCAGTACCCACACTGAGCACTAAGGAATACAGTCTTGCTCTTGAAGTATGTGAAATTGTTTTCCTAATATAAGTTTCTCTGGAACATAAGGTAAGAAAACCTAGTGGCAAACACAGGGCCTTTTTAGACAAGTACTTTCTCTCCAGTCTAGGTTCATTCCTAATATAAGTTTCTCTGGAACATAAGGTAAGAAAACCTAGTGGCAAACACAGGGCCTTTTTAGACAAGTACTTTCCCTCCAGTCTGCTGTGACTGAGGACCCTGGGCTTTGAGATTGGCAGGGTGGAGGCTGGAAGATTTGGGATGTAGGACTCAAGGGCAGAGTCATTTGGGAAAGGGTAGGGTTTCCTCCATGCCTAGATACAGAGGATTCTTGAGAAAGAATTTGTGAGCAATGGAGCTCTTTGTCTTGCATTTTTCTCTCCTTTGCAGCCTTTTCTCTTCCAAAAAACAAACAAGCAAAGAAACAAAACCTGGTTGAGTTGGGCGAAATGTGCCATGCACCTTCTAGAAGGGATCCTTTACTCACCAGCTTATCAGAAAACTTGAGAGGCCCTTAAAACATACAGATTTCTAGGCCTTACCTCCAAAAATTCTGGCTGGGCTGGGCCCTGGGAGTCTGATTTTTTAAATTACGAATGAGGTTTGTGAGCCACTTGTGGATTAACTCACTGCACCGCATATAATTTTCCTCACCATTTCCACACTCTATCTTCTACCGTGATCTTTCAGCACACCCGGAGCTGGAGCCATGTTGGCTGCTCAAGTGCTACAATGCACTGGGGTATCTAGGGGCAGCTGATCACAGCAGAGAGAACCCATGAACACTCAATGAATACGTTCTTTAGGCAATTGCTCCAAAAACCCCCTACATTGCTTTGCCTCTTGCAGTTATCTTCTCCCCCCTTTTGAGACATCAGTTTTTCAAGGCCCTTTGCTTTGTTAGCTGTAGACTGGGACACACAGGGCTTGCTTAATATGTGGTGGAGTCCCACTCTGGCTACAACCAGCCTGGTCCCTTCATTACTGTCCATCATGGGAACCAGACCACACTCTTGACCGTTACCAAGAGCTTCACCCCACATGGCATTGAAATTCCTCCAGATTAAATCTGCCTCAGTTGTTTGCATTTCTGCTTATGGCCCATTTACTTAGTCCATTATAACCAATCCTTTGGAATTATATACATTTATACAGGGAAAGAGCTTGGACATCAAGGCATCCAACTCCTGTACCTTATAGGGAAAACAAACCCAGAGAGAGGAAATGATTTGATCAAAGAAACCTATTTGTTAGAGCAGAGCCTAGGACCAGCACTTGGACCATCCCTCTTGCTGGCTGGCCACAGACTTGGGTATAATAAGAGAACATTGTGGGTTTAATATGGTCATCTGTGAAAAAGGCCTCTTTCCTCTACACCTGCAAAATCTGGAAGTGGAGGTGATTGGAATACTTGGGGCCTTCAAAAGATGTTCTTCTCAATTCTGAAAGCAGGTGTCATGTTGTCATGTTCTATGCTGGACCCACTTACAACATCTTCAACACTTGAGATGCTATTTGGCAGGGCACTTTGATCCCATTTGCTATTTTTCTGCTCTAGATAAAGTTTTCACAAGAAATTCAGCTTGTTCCACTTGGTTTGAGGAGAAACGGTGTGCTCCTCGTTTTCCTGGACTTGAAGGACATGAACTGGCTGGTACTCAGAGCCAGAAATTGGAAGAGCAAACTGTTTGCCAATCAGACCTTCCTTTTGCTCACTGAGGGGGATTCATGTGGCTCCAGGCTTTGGGATCACCACTAGCTGGTCTCCAGTGAGAGTGAATACTAAGTCCCCGGCCTTGTGTTAGAGGCCACCTTAAATCTCACAGGTTCAGGGATAGGGGCTGAAGCACCAGGCGCACAGAGGACGTCCTTTTATTTAATCTTCACAGCAGCCTGGGTATTTCCTTCTTTAGTAGATGGGTAACTAAGACCCAGTGAATTAAGTGACAAAGCACACGGCAAAACACCTGCTTCAGAATTAGTGGGTAGAAGTTTGGATCTCACCGAGTAGCACCTTTTAAAAAAAAATTCACAGAGAAATACAAATTGCATATATTTGTTGTTTGCCTCATGTTATTTTGAAATACGCATACATCAGGGAATGGCTAAATTGAACTAACTAACATACACATGATCTTATATGCTTATTTTTTGTGATAAGAACACTTAAAACCTACTCTCTTAGCAATTTTCAGGAATACAACACATTGTTGTTAACTACAGTCACCATGTTGTAAGAGATTTTTTGCTTCTTAATTTGTGTCCAATACTTCGTTTTCTTACCTATTGCTTGAGAACTGAACGAAGCAATTCACCTAGGACAGTGTCTGGTATATAATAAGATCTCAATACATAATAGCTATTACTATCATAATAGTTATTGACTGAGAGCTCACCCCTACTAAATGACATCTGTTTGATTCCAAATCCCAAGTAAATGCATTTATGGAGCATTACTATGTATCTGGTTCTATGGTAATTATTATATGAGTGACTTTATTTAATCTTCAAACTTCTTATAAAATGGGTGCTATTTTTATTACCACTTTGCAGATGAGGAAGCTGAGCTTTAGAAGGATAAACAACTCTTCCAAGGTTACCCTGATGGTTTGTCTTGGATTCCAGGCCCTAAGTCTCACTCTTCAGGGACCCTGGGACAGCCTCCACCCCGACCCAGACCGTGACTGAAGAACTGCCCAGTGTCTCCTCAACCTCTGTTGTTCTCTAGTCACTTATATTAAAAAATGCACATTTAAAATCTATTAAAACCCATATTTTGCATTTATGCATATGCCAAAACTATCGCTCAAAATTACAGATTTATGTTTGAATAATAGCTCATTCCAAATGTCCTATTGTGCATTAAAAGGTGAAATAACGTTTCACTTTTTGACACATTTTATACTCACAAGGCATTCTTTTATCCTTATTACTTCTAACAACTGCGTGACGTTGACTTAGTGAACACACATTTGGAGGCGGAATGTAAATGGCACATGACACATGCACACATGGGAGGCTGGAGTTTGTGGCGAAAACATTCCACGGGGGAGAGCAAATTCATTCAAGTTCTAGTAGCAGTGGATCAGCCCTGTTCTCTAGGGTGTGGGAAGGAGGGCTACCTCAGTTTGCAAGAGCGCTGCTTGTTCAAAGTTCTTCCTTATGCTGCATTTAAAGGCACCTTTTGAGAAGATATGAAAAATATCAAACCTTCCTTTTTCCTGATAGGTTGGAGTTTTTTGATGATAGGTTTTCCTTTCCAGTTAAATAATCTCGTTTCATTTAGCTGTTCTTCACAGGGCACCTTGGTTTTCTTGTTTGTCATTGTTTCACTCTATGTGACTTCCAGAACTGAATACACTATTTCCCAGGGGGTCTTAGCAGCAAAGGTGAGATGATATCATCTCCTTGTCTTGTACTCTACTTCTTTTATTGCAACTCAAGATTTTTTAAAAAAAGAATATACTTAGAGAAGAAAAGATAATCATATCGCTGTACCCCTCTCAAAGTTAATAATTTTTTTGTGATATTTCCTTAATATTGTCTCTCAAAAAACCATTGTGGATATAACTGAAATCACCAATGTCCTAGTCAGTCCTGCATCAATAAGCTTTCCCTAGGTTGTTTGGCAGTAAAAAATCCCTAAGGAACTTAGAACAACATAACTTTATTTTTCATTCATGTTAAATAAAAACATTCACCAATATTTTCAGCTTATTTAAGTGTATTTCATTCTGCCATTGAGAGATTATTCACTGTATAATGTGAGATTGGGTTTAATTTTATTATTTTTCCCCTCTGTGAGTAGTGACTATGCTATCACTGTTTCCTCACTGATTTGTTATACCTCTTCTATCATATTGCAAGTTAGCACACATAAGTAAGTCTGGGACCTATTGTGCTAATGATCTGTGTGTCTGTCTTAATGCTAACACCACCCTGTCAGTTGAGATCACTTTATAATGAATCTTAATATCTGGAGGACAAACCTCTTCACCTCATTGTTCTTCTTCAGAATTTTCAGAGCTATTCTTAAACTTTTTATATTAGTTCTCACCTTTAGAATCAATTTATCAAGTTCCATGAAAAATGTTATTAGAACAATCTTGTTAATTATATTTTTTCAAATCGTATATATCTTCTTATTTTTTAGGTATGCTTTATCAATTTTGAGTAGAGATGTGTTAAATTTTCTCATGATGAGTATAGATTTGTTTATTATTCTTTGTAATTCCATTAGTTTTTGCTTTGTATATTTTGAAGGTATGTTGTTAGATGCATAACTGATCTATCTTCTTGTTAGATTGCTTTATCATGGAGTCCTTTTTTTTCTACTCTTCATCCTTTTTACCTAAAATTGTGTTTTTAAAATTTTTAATTTTACTATATCTGCTTTATTTTTGTATGTCATTTGCCTAGTTAATCTTCATCCTTTCATTACCTTAATTTTCTTTCTCTCTTTGTACACTTATTGTCATGTGTCTTTTGTAAATATCTTAGTTCTAGATTGTAAACCATAGCTGAGAATAGCTTTTTAAACATTATTAATTAAATATACTTATATTTGTAATAATTGACAGAAATGTCTTTTACTTTATTTATTATTTCTTTGACATAGAGTTTATTTCACTTTCAGAAGTTTTTATTTCAATATATATTTTTTATTTCACAAATTTCCAGTCTGTTCTTTGTTCACATATACATGCTTTTATCTCAATTTTTTCTAAATTACTTATTCTACCTTTATGACTGTTATACCTTTCTTTACTTTTTTAAAGAGAATTTTAAACACATTTATATCAATTTTATTTATACTATTACTTGCCTTTTGTTTGGAACAAATTCATCTTTTCATTGTTGATATTTGTGGCTGATATTTGATATGTTGATATTTTGTTGTTGATGTTTGATACTAAGAAATAACATTCTTTTGCTTTTGTGTTTTGCAGTTTTAGTTTTGCAGATCTTCTTTCTTTCTCCTTCTCAATCTATGCTTAGCCTTACCCTTCTGTAGAGACAGCGTAGTTCCTTCTACCCAAACCCCAGGACTCAACGTGCTGGCTCTTACTCCTATTCAAAACAATCACTGAGTCAGCGGGTGTCGGGTTAGAAATCCATTGCTCAGCTGTATCTTCTTCCTTTTAAATCTCAGGTATAAATTTTCATGTAGACTGCAGCCATGGCCAGAATTTGGGGTCTTTTCTCTTTTCCTTTCAAGAGTGGAGCAGCCCCAGTACAGCAGTCAGTGTCAGCGTTTATCTTGGTTCCTGTCCTTTACTTCATGCTGGGCAGTGCTGGTACTTGTTTGGTACTTGCCTTTTTGTGTATCTGGACCAAGAGCTCAGCAGATTAATGGCTTTAACCCTTGTTATTATTGCTCTGTATTTTCTTCCTTTCTATACAATTGTCACGTTTCTCTTATTGTAGTGTATTGATAAGTCTTTAGCATATTTTAAAAGGTATTTTGCCTTGGAGAAGGACAATCATTTGAAAGATTTAATTCAGTGCCATCTTAAAAACAACTGCAACTTTACTTTTATGTTTTTGTGGGGGAAGTAATGATATGTTAATGCTCTTGCTAAGTTTGTAGTTGAGAGAAATCTCTAGATCTTTCACAAATTAAATACTGTCAACATAGAATTTCTTTTAGTTGCCAGTTACTTTAGAACTAAATATGAAATATTTCCCTTGTCCTTGTTCCTATTTAATATTGTGTCTGATGATGCAGTGATCTACTAGCAGGCCTTCTGAGCCCTGAGAACTGTAGATTCTAGGTTTTAATATGGTTTCCTCAAACTTTGACAAGGACAGGGCCTAGGACAGAATCATATTGTAGGTCCACTAGAGATTGCTTTCCAGTTCGACATTCCTTAGCTCTTCAGCACTGTTTGAGTATGTCTCTTCATCCAACTATGAATTTACCCAACAGTGGACATTTGTTAAATGAGCATGAGTTTTGGAGGCAGACAGCATATTTGTTATAACAATATGGATTTCAAATTCGATTGTGCTGCTTACTGAGTATTGAACCTTAAACAGGTTGCATAGTCTTTGTTAGCTTCAAGTTTTCTCATCTACCAAACGTAACCTTTAAACAAAAGCTGGCACAGACCGAATGAGGTATTGGGTAAAGCATCTGGCAGGTTGCCCTGGCTAACTACACTGTTCTTCCTCTCTCTAACTCAATGTCTCCTTACCACATTCATCTTGTCTCTGCTTCTGGTCTGGGTCAAGGTCTTCGTATGAAATGTTGGCTTCCTGTATCCACAATGTGACCCTGACCTGCTGATTTCTAGTGACAGGTCAGGCTCTGCCTAGACCTCCCCCCATCCACACAAAGGGAATGACATTATCAAAGGACCAGAGCTTGGGCGAGGGGAGCAGGCAAAGCACCCTGGAGTGCCGGTAGTGGGGTCAAGAAAGGGAGCTGGTGTACAATGCTGAAGGCCTCTTAGGCCGTGCTAAGAAGTTAAGGCACTCTTTAGATCAGCGGAAGATTGAAGACATTTTTAAGAAGACAGTGATAAAGTGTTATTATATTCGTGCTAGTGTGGTTTGACTGGGGGAAAAGATTAGAAGACAGTGACACATGCCAAGTTACAGCTCAGAATAAGTACAAGAGAGTGGAATTCAGCCAAAGTCATGAAGATACACAGGAAGGTCAGGAAACAACCCAGGCCGTGCCTTCCTGAGGTACAATTAACAGAACTTGAAGACGAAGTGGATAGATTGGTGTAGAGGTAGTAACAGAGGAGTCAAGAATGAATCTGAATTTCTAGCTTGGGAAACTTGGTGATGGATAAGACATTATTTTTCCAAGTTTTGTCCCTGGAGCAGCAGTGACATGTTTCCTGGAAACCTGATAGGAATACAAATTCTCTGTTTTATTCCAGAACTATCTGATAAGAAACTCTGACTGTGAACCCAGAGATCTGTTATATTAAGCCCTCCAGGTGGTTCTGATTCATGCTAAAGTCTGAGAATCACTGAGACAGGTAATGTGGGTGTAAGAGCAGATTTTGTATGTTTTGGAGTTTGAGATGACTGTGAAGCATCCAGGTGGCCATGTCTAGCATGTGGTTATTGCTAGACTAACCGGTGATTAAAGGAAATATTACATTTTTAGATATAAATTTGCTAGATCTATATATGTAAGTTTTGAGGATTGTTTCATTTTGCCAGGAATTCTAATAATTTTATTTTGTCTGCTCAAATAATGTAGGAAGATCAGTTAGATAAACAATATTGATACATTGCAGAGTTTCTTACTTTGTGCTTCAGTTAGAAAAGATATCAAAAGAGAGAAAAATAAAGGTTTTATTCCTCAAGCATAATTAAAGCGGTTGATTCAAATAATATTTGAATTTCCATTCTGGAAAAAAATGTGAAACTGAACTTTAAAACTACCTCTTGAGCAAACAGAGGATATTTCCTCCTGACATTTCTGAAGGATATTTACACCCTGATGCCATTACACATTGTAATTATGTAATTGAACATTATAATTGCACATTCTAATTACATGATCACATATGTTATGCTAATTATATAATTAGACTTAATTATAGCAATTGTACAAATACATAGTGTCAGAATAAAAATGAATGAATCTAAAAAAACACATGAGAATTATTAATTCTGTAAGACAACCTTCAAAAATTTTAAAACAGCTAACAATGTTCATTTTAAATGACTTAACTGATGAAATATAAACTACCTCCTTTGCTTACTTGTTTTGACACACTCTAAAATTTTGCTAGAATTTGATAAACATGAATGTAAATCACACAACCTAGTGGAAGAACAATGAAAAAGGAAAAGAGAAGAAGAAAGAAAAGGAAGCAACTGTGAGAGTGAACAGGCTTTAGGCAGTGGAAACAGTTTTCCTTCCTTCCTCATCTCCTCATTGGTATTCCCGCTTCTGCTTGGACAGTCATCAGGATTTTAATCACATCGGAATTCCCAGGGCTTTGTCACTTAACTGCCAACTTAAAGATTCTGTGAATGAGACAATTCACTGTAATTACTATTCTCTTGAACTTTTTCAGCATGACAGATCTTTAGATGGTATCTCAGAATGTTGGAATGTTCACTTTCAGTAGTTTCCACTGATTTTGATCCTGGGAAAATAAGAATTTGCTACTAGTTACTCCTTTATTGTGCTGATTTGATAGCTTTTGCTTATTTTTTAAGCCAAGGGTCTTAACTGAGAAAAAAGTATATAAACTTCGTCCCTCTCTCCACCATGGGCTGTAATTCCCCTGTTAGCAAATGACTTGTGAAGGAGGGCAGATCTCCCTTTAGGGGTTTTTCCAGCAGCTCTCTACATAGCACAGAGATAGAAACGTCATTTTAAAAAATGTAATTTTAATTGCATGTTCTCCTGAAGATTCACCAAGATGGCTGGTTTAATTTCCCAAGGGAGCCTATTTCCACCCTTCATAGAATATGGAGACTGTCTCCTAGTTGACAGAGAGCATAGATTTATTCTCCTTCCTTTTGGTGTGCAGGAGTAACCTTGCACTAGCAGTTGCTGCCTGGAAAACGAACAGACCAAATGCCTCCTATGTTTTATCCTCCCCTCATTAGGTTCCCTAGAATATCTCACACCTTCTGTCTTAGCCCCTCGTTTGTCCTAAGTAGATGACACATTCCTGTAGCTCTCAGGATGGAAATGGAGCCAGCATTCTCTGCAGGTGGATCATTATGCTGTGGCAGCTCTTTGCTCTCTGCCTTGCTTTTGAGTGTCTATGAGCATGTGAGTGTCAGTCCAGCCTGTATTTCTTCCAGAGGAGGCTGAAGCCCATGCATGCAGCCTTATTTTCCCGTGCACAACATAGACAAAGTAGCCCTCGAGCCTCCCCTCCCCCTAGTGAGGTACATCACAGGGTCACATGCTGGCTTGTGATAAATGGCATGCTTACTGGAAATAGAACGTCAGGCTGCATTTCAATTTTTTTAACCCCCAAATGTGGACAATGTTGCTCTCTGTGCATTTGGGAATTTTGTGTCTGGATGCTATCATCGTTATAATGTTGATTATCAGGATATACTAATCCCAGAATTGTCACATGCCTCAGGGATCGCCTGGCTTCAAAGATTTTATACATACACGGTGTCATATTCATTTCCTTGCCGTAATTCAGAATGATTAAACCCACCTTATTAAAAAAAAAAAAGCCGAAATAGGATGTTGTGAAACATCATTGAACTGGAAGCCCACTTTAAATTCTTTGGAATTTTTGGTGCATTTGAATTATAAAATTTTAGAGGTGTAGAAACCTTAGTGAATATATTATAAATGTTATGTTTTATAGAAGAAAGGTCTGCATCTTAGTATTAAGTAAGTGATCATCCAAGGTCACACAGTTAGTAGGTAGGAAGGCCAGAAGTCAAGTCTTATGAATTCCAATTCCTACTATCCACCAGTCTGTCTCCTGTGAATCATGTTTGTTCACTTCTTTATTTATGTACAAAGTATTTATTAAATATCTATTATTTTGCTAAACCCTGGAGGAAGAAGAAAGATGAGTAAAATGTGCTCACTGTCCTCAGGAACTTGTGTATTAATAAAATATATGTAGCTACAATCAAATTTCCATACATTAAGACAGAGTCAGATAAATGCCAGGACAAGGTTTTTAAAAAAAGGTGGTGCACGCCTGTAGTTCCAGCTACTTGGAAGGCTGAGGCGGAAGGATCGCCGGAGCCCAGCAGGTCGAGGCTGCGGTGGCCGGGAGCGGCCACTGCACTCCAGTCTGGGCGACAGAGTGAGACTCCAACTCAAAACAAAACAAAACAAAACAAAACAAAACAAAACAAAACAAAACAAAACAAAAGGTGGAGTGAGCTTAGGAGAGTGGAGGACAAAATCCCAGAAAGTCTTAAGGGACAGTTATTTGAGTTTAGCTACATAGCGGGGATAGAATTGCAGTGTCTGCTGAAGGAGACATTCCAGGAAGTGGGAACAAAGTAGTAGTAGTAGAAAGCAAAGAGCACGTTCCAATATCAGTGAGTACCTCAAACTACCTGAGCCTCGAGGAGTCATTGGATACATGATTCTGCCAAATGGTGAAAATCTTGTTTTTGAGCTAACTAGTTTTAATTTGCTCTGGAGGTAAAGGGGAGTCACTGAAGATCACTGGCAGGAGACAAAAAGTATTAAGGTATGGTTCGGAAAGATCTGCCAAGCTATAGATAATGGGTTGGAATGGGTCAACATGAGTCAGGGAGTTCTGTTCACATTTCACCTGGTGAGTCCTACTCCTTCCTCATAGTTGACTATCTTACACACGGCTGCAGACAGTTTCCTTCTTTCACAAGAACCACTTCTTTCTCTCTTTCATTCTTTCCCTCTCTCCCTTCCTCTCCTTCCCCTTCCCCCTACCCTCTCTTTTACCTGTTTATTCTGCAATTATCTATGGAATCCCAACCCCAACTAAGTGCCATGCTCTGTACCAGGCACAGATGAGAAGAATAGCAGTAAATCAAACCCTTGGGCCTGGAGGAATGTGTGCTCTGCAGAGGGAGGGATAGACAGTGAAAGCAAGTGCTGAGTAGAGCCCAGGAGATGAGCCCTGATCTATCTGGGAAGGGACAGGGGAGGGTTCTTGGAAGACCCCACTATACTCCCAAGTCTTGAAGTATGAGTAGTAGATAGATGGATGAGATGTTAAGGAAGGACCCTTTACAAAGGGAATCTGATGTACAGGGAGCTATACCAGTGGGGAGGCTATACACTGGCAGTCAGGTGTGGATATCTGAGTCCCAGGACAATGCCTCTTTAATATCTGCATGTCCCTAGAATAGCCCCAGAATGTGACCTTATTCTCTGAAAGTCTTTGTACATCCCTAAAGGTCCCATCTAGACTTGCTTTTTCAAAATCATATTGCCTCACATTAAGGTTCTCTTTACTCTGCTTGTTTATTTTTCATATAATATTCCCCCTTCTAACATATTATAAATATTAACTTTATTTTAAAATGTGTCTGTCTCCCACCCCCATGCCTTATCCCATTCACTCCTCATCTCCTTTCCCTCATCAGCAGAACACAGGGATTTTTGTTTTGTTCATTGTTGATTTCCTGGCACCCAGAAGAAAATCTGATATGCAGTATTGACCGGATAAATATTTGTTGAAAGAATTAGTGGGCCTCATGCCCTCCCTTACTACTAACACATCTATTCTCTTTGCTTTTTCTCCACCTCTTCCCAGGATCGACTCTCCCCTGCTCGAGGCGGAACTCTCCCTCAAGAGTTGATCTCATCAATAAATGTTTTTCTTCTGCATCTCCATTTCCAGCTTCTCACTTTCATCAGGTCCTTCTCTTCAATGTGCCTATATTTGTTCAAGAAACAAAAACACAGAGATAGCATCCTTCCTTTGACATTGATGCCCTTTTTGCCTACTGCCATTGTTCTACCAACTCCAACCAAACTTCTTGAAAGGGAACTCTTCTCTTGCCCTGTCAACTTTCTCACATCCCTACTATCCCTAACTTGCTGTCTCTAGCTTTACCATCAAGTGCTATGTGGAAGGTCACTAAAGGCTTCCTCATACCAAAATCTGGAATACATCTAGTGTAGGCTAAATTGTGTTTCTCAGGAAATAAACATTGATGCCCTAATTCTTAGTCCCCGTAGATGTGACCTTATTTGGCAACAGGGTATGTAAACAAGTTACGATAAAGTCGTAAAGCATTAGGGTGAGCTCTAATCCAATGACTAGTGTCCTCATAAGAAGAGGGAAATTTGGACCCAGACACACAAAGGGGAAAGAACATCATGTGAAGATGGAGTCAGAAACTGAAGTGAAGGGTTTACAAGTCAAGAGACGCCAAGGACTGCCAGGCATGAACCAAGAAGAGGCAAGGAAGGATTCTACCCAGACTCCTAGAGGAAGCACAGCCCTCCCACATCTCAGCTTCAGACTTCTAGTATCCTGCACAGGGAGAGAATAAACTTCTGTTGTTTGTGGTGCCTTGTTTATGGTGCTTTGTTGCAGCAGCCCAAGGACACTAACACAGCATTTTTCCATTTTAAAATTACTTGACCTCTGAGCCATTCGGCAGAACTGATTCTTCCCTCCTCTTTGTGATGTGTCCTCTTGCTTGGTCTCCCCTCCTCTCTAACCTGCTGAGCTGGCTCTTTCCACTTGGTCTCCCTCACCACTTAAAATGCTGGTTTTTCTCATGATGAAGGAGAGAAATTGGGATGATACATTGTCAACAGCAAGTGTAAGTTTCTATTTTAAAAAGGCTTTCACTTAAAATTGACTAGAACACTTAGTCAGCCAATTTCACCCATCTTCCCAACTATTGTGAAAAGCTTTGATGATAGAAATGGACTGAAGCTTCCACAAAAAAAATTGTAAAAGGGAGGCATTCATCCAGATATTTCATGGGAACAGGGAAGGGCCAAATTATGAATAGCCTTTTCCTTCCTCCATTGAATGTGTGTCTTGTACAAATTAATCTGGTAGTGTGAGTAAGACGTAGAAGGGGAAAGCATAGCGGTTGTTATTGTTGTAACCGAAGAAAGAAATATATTTTTTCCTAAGATGTCAAACGGTAGGAAAATATATGAACCCTTGGAGGATGGTGTCTGGAGGAGGGCTGAGGCCCAGAAGAAAGAATTTTTAGGACTTTTCAAATAAGAGCAAGCGTTGGCATCTGCTTCTTGGAGCCTCTGCTGTTGTTGGCTTTAGGAGTAGGAGTCATTTCATAGCATGGGCACAGGTCATAGCTAAAAGACCAGGTGAACATGTATCAGGAAAATGGAGGGAGTGGAAGTCATCTGGATGCAGACTGTTTGGGGGTAGCCCAGGCTCTGCCACTCTATGGCTCCAGTATGGAATGTCTGACCTCTGGGGGTTCCGGCACACTTAGAAAAGAGAGAGGCTGGACCAGGTCTCCAAGACTTCTGCCAACTTTTCACTTCATAAGTAACTCCTCATGCCTCGCTCCTAAGCTCCAGATCTAGGCTTTGTTCATGATAGAGTAAGAAGCAAGGCAAACTAGACACTAGGGAAGTTGTAGGACTGTTCTACCTATGTGAACACTTAGCTTTGAGATCTCAACTCAGCAATGTAGACTCAGTTTCCTCATCTATACAATGTGAGCACTGGACCAGACAGAGGACCGTTTTGTTTCCTTTTGGTCCAAAAGGCTGATCATGCAGTTCTGTGTGTGATTTCTTCACAGCATGGCATAGGGGCCCACTGAGATGTGCTCCCAGACATGTGGCTGGCGTGCCCCCTGAGGAGATTTCCAGATGTAAGGAGGCAGTCACAGGCTCTGAACTTGTAGCCGATACACAGGATCTGGGGGATTTGAGGGAGTTTTGTGGAGTGCTTCCTACAGTCAAATGTGCACATAACCCTCTTGGGTCTTGTTCAGAGGCACACTGTCCTTTGGAAGGTCTGGGTGGAGCTCAGATTCTGCGTTTCCATCAGGTGATGCTGGTGTGCTGTCTCATGATCCCAGCGTGGAGTACCAAGGGTGTAGACACATGCTAATGAACAAAATCACATGCAGTTTTGTGGCTGGATATTATGCACCAGGTGTTCTGCCCCATGGGTCACTGAGGTGACACATGGCTGGGCTTAAAGAAGAGGACTTTGGTGGTGTAACTAAAAACAAAACAGCCTGTTTCCTGTTTACCTTATCCCTGTGTGCGAAAGCAGCTGCCGATCTCTTTTCTCCTAGGTGTCTTCTTGTGCTGTGAGTCTTCACTTGCTTTTCCGTAGCCTTTTATGCTCCAGTGAGCACCTCTTTGCGGCTCGCGTTTTCTAGAGCGAGGAGCAGTGGGCTTACAAGGCCTGGCCCGGTTGGTTAATGCTCAAAAATGGAAGCGATGATGAAAATCATTCCACATTTTTAAATTCCGCAGGCTTAAAGTGAGTAATGACACCACAAAACACCTGGGTCACTAGGCAGAAATAATTATTGGGTTTCAAATTTAATTCATTGTTCTCCTTAGGCCAGCTGGCCTTGATTATGCTTATTGATTCTTTTTTAGTGTAAGTCCTGAGTCTCCTTGTTAGTACTTCGGTCCTACAGTTGTTTCCTAAGAGCATGCGTGGAAGGCAGAGGCTTCGTATCTGTGACACGGCAGCCGCAAGAAAAAAGTTCATACTCTTTATCAATAACATGGGAAAAAATGTTCTATCTTAAATGGGGTGACTTTGACTTTTATCGTGGGGTTTTCAGTCAGGTCCCCAGGTCCAGAAAGGGTTGTGTGTGTGTGTGTGTGTGTGTGTGTGTGTGTGTGTGTGTATTGCTTATGGCATCAGTCACCTCCAGTAGTGGCTTTGTTGAACCTCATCTGCTTTGAGGTAAAGACTGAGGTGAGTGTGGGATGTTAGACAAAAATGAAGCCCATACGGAGTCTCACACCTGTTCCCGCCTCTCGCTGAATTTGGAGGGCTCCTGCAAGAACTGTGGAAATAGGAATAAGCTGTGAAGCACAATCTAAATAGGAGCCTTTGTTTCTTTATAAGAGAAAAGAGTTCATATTTAACAACGTAAGACTGAGGAGTATCTCTTTAGCAAAATATTGCTTGAAAGCTGGAATTCAAATTCAGTCATTGCATTTCTCTACCTTTCAAACAGCTTGATGATCTGCAGCATAGAATATTTTTATGCATAATGGATTTGCATGATTTCATTCAGGGTATGTGTAGGCGTATGTGAATATACATACATACGCTTACATGTAACATAGTCCTTATTAGTAGTTCCTGTGTATAATATACAAAGTATGGTCCCTAACATGTTTCCATTATAAGATTTGGGTGTTGAGATACAGTACAGAAAATGAACTTTGGACATTAAGTATATACAGATACGGAAATTTTTCTTGAGTGAAAGCTGTATATTTGGGTCAACAATTCAGTCACCTGGGACCTCGGAAAAGTTTTGCAGGGATGAATTCCAGGTTTTGCTCTTGGGTTTCTCCCTGTCTCTTTGTCAAAGAGACATCAAATAGGTTTTATGAGTGCATTTTAAACATTTGAAACCATGATATTTGCGGAGTTTGTGTTTATGATGTCATTAGAATAATAATGGATGGACATAAATGGGACAACTCTGTGGCTATGGGTGTGCACTGACCATGGGTCCATCATGTGACATGTCGCTAATGTGGCGGCAAATGCTATGTCACTGCCATCGGCATCATCATCATAATTGTCATCGTCATCGTCGTTTTTGGGTTCCTACTACGTGCTGCGTAAATTTTATGCCATCTTATTGTTGCGGGAAAACAAATCAGAGAGACCGTGAAACCGAGGTTGGTAGGCAGGAAGCTGCACTTCTGGAACGCCGGCGTTGGGCCCAGCAGACTCCGATCGCAAAGGCTGGGCCCCGATTGCCGTCGGGCCTCAGCTTTTATATGTTTTACACTGGAATTGGGGGAAGGGGCTTTCCATGGTGGAAAGTTTAGTACCTTTTGTAGTAACGGCAAAAGCTTGTGGTTTTAACTGCAGATGGGGCGGTCACACAGGAAGGGTCTTGCGGTTTTAGCCGTAGGTGTGGAGCTTGGCGTTTTGCATTAACAAACTGGAACATTTTAATTGTGATCTATATCTTGAAATGTTTTTTTAAAAGCCCCCTACCACATTATCCCATTTTAATTTTTTAACTTTATTGCTGTCTTAGGAAGTAGGTATCATTATTTGCGATTTGCAGTTTTGGGAACTGGGCTCGGGACTAAGGGCCATGTGCAAATCCCTCAGCCCCCCAAGTGGTGGAGACAAAACTCTGCATTGTCTGCCATGGCCCTCTCACACATCATGCTATATAATAATTTACTATCTTCTGCTACTGACGGCTTTGAGTCCATGTGGCTATTTTCACGCCTGTGTCTGAGGTCTGTGGATCATAGAGACCTCACCCTACATTTGTTCTTTGCCCCACAGACCACCCTGCATGGGACTATTCACTTGGCAGGTGATCAGTGAAGACCAAATGAATCAATTGGACAGACACAGAACTAAAAGACGGTGATACCTGCTTATTATGTTTTAAATGGACACTCAGTCCCGAGCCCCCAGCCTCCACTACACACAGCCATACTTCTCACCGATCACCTGGCCTCCTTGCAGTGAAAATACCACACTTAGCAATTCAGAGTATCCTTGTAGCTGTCAAACACATGGGCATCTTGACAGTATACACACTCCATTTGAAGCATCTGTGTTGATTCATTGGATTCTGAATACCTGCTATATTTAAAGCAGTCTGCGACAGTACGATATTCACAACACCTTCCCAAGCAGCCTGGTCCCTCTGGTGTGGTTCTTGGGCCTTGTCTCCAGTTCAGTTTTAACAAAAGCAACTTGCTTCTCACAGATTCTCAGGGGAGATCACTGTGCAGTTTGGCAGTTTTGCCATGGGAAAGATGGTGGTTAGTATGCTTCTCTCTATAGTCTGGCAGGACTCGGGTTGGGAAAAAGGGACAATGATATATGTGTGCCCTGAAAAATTTAAGGGATGAGAGTGTCAGAGGACAGCATGGAGGCAATGTCTTTAGATCTGACGCTGGACCATTCCTATTAGGTTAAAGAAAAGCTTGCGCCATTTGATATTAATGTGCCTGGAGGGAGAAGGCAGTTTCACTGCATCTAAGCCTAGGTCCATTGTATCATCTACATATTAAGCCAACTCTGTTAGTTGCATAGCTTTGCCGGCATTAGGGCAAATTATCTGGCAGGCAGAAATTGACATTATCTAGCACAACCAAATACCTACACTGAAGTGATAATTGACGCTCACAGCAATGACTCAGAGACCTTTAAAACCAAGAAATGCCTTTGCATCATAATGGAAAATTAAATTATATTTTGTGTAGTTTTGTATATTGTGATTACTTTTACAATCAATAAAAATTGGCAACCCACGTAAAATAATAGAAGTCTGTATTTCCTTACTCTACAAAGTACATTTCCACACCCATCAGTGAAAACAGCTCTGGTCCTAAAGCAGCAGCCTGCCTGCCCCTCTCAAGATGTGGCCTGGATAAATGTTCTGTTCACTTCCTAATTATTTTGTGGCCTCATTTCACGTTCAGCACCAACAGGCAGGAGTAATGGGATGATTTGGTCAGAAGACACAAGTTCTAGGTTTTATTCACACTGTTGTAACTGTGTAGCATTTGTCAAAGAAGAAGGCAATTCCTTTGCAGCACATCTCCTAAGATCAAATAAGATGATGCCTGTAAAAACAATTTTTAAACCATTTAACTACTAGACAAAAGACAAGGACAATTTTTGTATATATTTGTTTCTTTACTTGCTGCCCCTTATCAGGGGTGGTTTGGCACCTGCCTGAAAATGCCTCCCCAGTGGGAAGGCCCAGAGGAGGACTGACCCATCTATTTGAGATCTTGGACTATTGTCAGCAGCAAAAGCTGTGCCTGCTGGCAGATGTGTTCTGGATTGGAGGGCAAGTGCCAGAATCAAGCCCTGAGGGAATCAAGTCCTGTGGTGCCAGAAAGGATTGCTCAAGATACGTGTTCAGCAGAAGGGCCTTGAGGGGTATCAGGGAGTGAACCTAGGGGCCCACAGGTGAGCTGGATGTGGGAAGGCCAGGTGAAGGACGGCAAAAGAAAAGACAGTCTGAAGAATTCCAGAGGATAAGAGACATCATGTGCCTTTGAGTGGGTAGACTGAGCCTTCATGGGCCAGGATGGGATAACACCTACATGGTAAGGTGCAAAGAGCAGCAAGCATCGGGGGCATGTCCTGGAATGAGGAACTGGGCTTGGGGCGAGATGCCAAGCAGAGTCCTAGGAGTGTGATGGGTAGGGTGTAATGCTCAAATAACTTAGCAGACTTGTTATCTTGTTATCCTACCAAGAAGCCACACCCCAGGTCTGGAGCAGATGGAAAACTGGGACCAGAGAATGGGTGGAGCAAAGGACAGAGAGGCAGGTCTATGCAGATATAGATGGGAGATTGTTAACATGAGCTTCAATGCTGCTTTCTTTTTGTGTTCACTTTGACTAGCTTAGAAGTGATTCTGAAAGTTACTGGAATTCAGCTGGGCAATTTACCTGCTACCTAGTATTCTACTGATATCATTAGAACACAATTTTATTAAATTGTTGATTTTTTTTTCTTTTTTTTCCCCCACAGCAAATTATTTATTTATTTGTTTTTATCAGTATTTTTTATTTTGATATTGTGGGGGTACAGTTAAGGGTCAGGTATACAAATATGCTTCATTCAGGCACCCTTGTTGATAAGGGGCGTTTCCCCATCCCCAGGCAGATATTACTACCTTTAATCCCACCTCCCTTTCCCTCCCATAGTTTACCACCACTGTCAGTCCTTTTCTTATAGTATTATGATGGATATTCAAGGTCCACTATATGAGTGAGAACATGTGATACTCAGATCTTTGTTTCTGTGAGAGGTCACTCAGTATTATAGACTCTAGTCCCATCCAGGTTGCTGCAAAATTCATGATTTTGTTCTTTTTTATGGCTGCATAGTATTCCATCATATATACGTACCACATTTTTTTAATCTAGTCCTCTTTTGATGGACAGCATGGTTGATTCCAGATTCTTGCTATTGTGAACAATGCTGTGGTAAACATATGTGTGCAGGTATCTTTTTCATAGAGTGATTTGAGTTCTTCAGGGTATATTCCCAGTAGGGGGATTGTGGGGTTGTATGGGAGGTCGATATTTAGAGCTTTTAAGAATCGCCACACTGTTTTCCACAGAGGTTGCACTAGTTTGCACTCCCACCAACAGTGTAGGAGTGTTCCCTTTTCGCCACACCCTCTCCAGCAACTGTTATATTTTGAGTTATTGATAATTGCCATTCTGACTGGAGTTGAAATGCATATGGTTGATCAAGCTCCTCATATCACTTTTCAAGAAGTTCAAGTGAAACCAAAATAGAGCAAAGATGGATACTTAGAGGGATAAAGTAGAGAGTTAGGTTTAAGAAGGTGGAAAAACTGGGGCTCACTCAACATAGCCACCCTGAGGGAGGCTGCAACGGTGTCTGTTGAGGACTATCATTTCAGTTTTTCAGCACCAATCTGGTAAGGTACATGACAGTGGACTAAATGGCCTTTCAGGTCACATCCAATCCTAGAATTCTGAGACTCTGGACATTTACTTATTGAATTATTATCAACGTAATTGACATACATCAGTCTCATTTTACAGCCATTGGAATCCCAGATTGAGTTCACACATCTTCAGCTCTGATGAAGAGCAGCTTCACTGGATAGAGAGAGATATTTGAACACTAGTTCATATCTTATAAATTGGCATTCCTTACTAGCAATGCAAGTTGTGTAATTTTGTATAATTGTGACTCGTAGATATAGAAAAGCTATTCTTATGCAATTCTAATAAAAGCATAAAGTCTTTCAGTGTACTTTTTAAATGTTTTATTACAAGTTACATTTTATGACTTTATTCTTCACAAATAGCAAAATAATGAATATTTCCAATAAACTTCTTCTATTTTGTTTTTCTTATCTCTAACTACTAGTGAGTGTCTCACTCACTATGTCACCCAGGTTGGAGTACAGTGGCAAGCTCACGGCCAACCCAGTGTGGACCTGCTGGGCTCAGGCCATCCTTCCACCTCAGCCATCCAGGTAGCCAGAACTATAGGCGTGCGCTACCATGCCTGGCTAATTTTTGGATTTATTGTAGAGATGAGGTCTCGCCAAGTTGCCCAAGCTGGTCTCAAACCCGTAGGCTCAGGCAGTACTCTCATCTTGGCCTCCCAAAGTACTGGGATTACAGGCTTGAGCCACTGCACCTGTCCACCTCTAACTAATTTAAGTTGGCGTCTTGTATTTAATGTATTCCTTGATCACTAAAAATATTTATTTGGAAGAAGTCAATCAAGCAAATATGAGCCAATATTCGATTCACAGGAGGGTGTCACACAGACTAAAACTTTTGTGGCCATTTGAAATGGTCTTGCAATATTTTGACCATCAAATCGAGTCAGATCAGTAACGTCTTCCTTTAAACCTGACCGTGCAGCAGAACCACTTGGGTAGCATTGAAGTAATTCATTTATGTTATTTGTATTTATTTATTAAAGATCTGAAAACATAATGAACACAGAAACCGAAAATCAAATCAAATAGAACTGAATGACTAATAATTTTAAAAAGTAATGTTCCAAACTCTTTTCACTACTCAGACCAGCTTCCTAGAGATAACTACATTTTACTCTTCTTTCTTTTTTTACAGTTTCCTTTTCGTTTTTACATTTGATGGGTGTTTCTTGCTTAATTAAGCTTAAATATACTCAACTGATATCCTGTTACAGTAGATGAGAATTTCATTCTCTTGGTCCCCACTTCCCATCTCTAGTAAAAAATAACAGCATTTTACCTAAATCAGAGTTTGCTCATTATGATTATATAAATATTATGACTGCAGAATTGAATTGTGTACTAACATTGCATTTCCTATTCTACATGGTGTTTTGCTTTTCTTGGATTTTTTTCAATTTTTTTTCACTTGGATGATTTGCAAGCCACAGAGCATTTTTTAAAGACCCCCCATCACATCATCTGGGAATTTTCTTTCTCATAACCCTCCATTCCTCTCTAATCTGAGCTGAGTACCACCTACCTAGGTCTGCAGTACAGTTGTTTCCACAGTTTTCTTTTTACGAATGACATGGCTTATGCCTCTCATTTCCTAGATTTTATTTTTTTCCTTTTGGGTTCTGTAACCTGTTCTCCAGACTTTCCTAAGAAATAGTGCATGAAGAGCTTTGAGTTATTTAATGTCTGTTGATGTCTTTTTCAGCCATCACCTTCAACTGATATGCTGTCTAGGAAAAAATTCTAGAAAAGAGAGAACATCTCCTTAGACTTCTGTAAGTTTTCTATATTATCTTTTTTCGGTGTTGCTGCTGATATATCTAATATGTCAGCAGTATTACTCTATATATCTGGTGTATTAGATATATAGATATATATGTATGTTTATATATATGTGTACATATAGTTACTCTAATTCTAATCCTTTTGTATAGTTTTGTTTTCTCTTTGGAAGCTTTCAGAATTTTCTTTTTGTCTTTAGACTCCTAAAATTTCCACATAACTGTGCTCTGTTATTTTGTCTTTTTCTTCTATTGTGTTGGGTCTATGATAGATATAAAATGTCTTTTAGATGGAAGATATATCTTAAAGTTTTATTATGCTTTTGTGGCATTCTCTGAGATAATTTTTTCTATTTTTACTTAAACTATTTTTCTGATGCAGCAGGCACCCTTATGGAAATTGGAACTGGCAACCAATTCCTGATCAAAACCCCAAGTGCCCATGCCATAAGAGATAAGATAGAAGAGTAGGACGTCATCAAACTGACAAACTTCTGCAAAGTCAAAGAAACCATCAAGAGAGCAAGGAGACAGCCCACAGACTGGCCAAAAAAAAAAAAAAAAAAAAAATTGACAACTGTCTGTCTGACAAAGGCCTAACATCTAGAATCTACAAGGAACTAAAACGGGCTGAAAAGACAAAAACAGCTCCATTACAAGTGGGCAAAAGATATGAACAGACATTTCTCAAAAGAAGATATACAAGCAGCCAACAGATACATGAAAAAATGCTCAGCCTCACTAGTCATCAAAGAAATGCGAATTAAAACTACATGAGATACCACCTAACTCCAGTCAGGGTGGCCATCATCAATAACTCAAAAAACAACAGATGCTGGAGAGGATGTGAGGAAAAGGGGACACTTCTACCCTGTTGATGGGAGTGTCAACTAGTATAGCCTCTGTGGAAAACAGTGTGGCGATTCCTAAAAGATCTAAAAATCAACTTTCCATACGACCCTGCAATCTCCCCACTGGCAATATACCTGGAGGAACTCAAATCACTCTATGAAAAAGCTATCTGCACACGTATGTTTATCGCAGCATTGCTCACAATAGCAAGAACATGGAACCAACCATGTTGCCCGCCAAAAGAGGACTGGTTAAAAAAAATGTGGTACATACACACAATGGAATATTATGCAGTCATAAAGAAGGACAAACATATGGATTTGCAGCAACCTGGATGGAATTAGAGTCTATGATACTGAGTGATGTATCACAGAAACAAAGAACTGAGTATCTCATGTTCTCACTCATAAGTGGACCTTGAACAGTTATCATAATACTATAAGAAAAGGATTGGCAGCCGGGCTCAGTGGCTCAGCCTGTAATCCCACGCCTTTGGGAGGCTGAGGTGAGTGGATTGCCTGAGCCCGCGGGTTCGAGACCCACCTGGGCAGCGAGACCTCATCTCTACAATAAATAAAAAAAAAATCAGCCGGGCGTGGTAGCGCATGCCTGTAATTCCGGCTACTCGGAAGGCTGAGGTGGAAGGATCACCGGAGCCCAGGAGGTCGAGGCTGCGGTGGCCGGGAGCGGCCACAGCACTCCAGTCTGGGCGACAGAGTGAGACTCCAACTCAAAAAAAAAAAGAAAAGGATTGGCAATAGTGGGAAACTGCCGGGGAAGGGGAGGCACACTTCATCAACAAGGGCACCTGTATAATGAACACTTGTACACCTAACTCTGAATTGTACCCCACATCATTAAAATAAAAAAATTAAAAGAGAGAAAAAAAGCAACAACTCTTTTTCTGGTAGTTTGTTTTAGTGGGTCTCTTAGATCTCTTGTTTTTTCTTGCCTATGTTTTTTGGTATCTTTGTCTTTTAAATCTGCTTTTTGAGATATTTGCTTAACTTTACTTCTTACCCTTTTACTGATTATTTCGTGAGAATCCAATTTAAAATATTCACAAGCATTTTCTCGTAATATTGCTTATTTTTCCTGTTTTAGTTTGTTTTCATTCATACATAATAATCATTCATACTTATGAGGTGCATGTGATGTTTTGATATGTTTCAAAATAATGTAATGATGAAATCATAGTATTTAGATATCCATCACCTCTAACATGTATCATTTCATTGTGCTGGATACATTTAAACTCTTCTCCTTTAGCTATTTTGAAAGATACAATAAATTAGTCCCCCTGCTATGTGATCAAGCACTAGAACTTATTCCTCCTAACTGTATACTTCTACCCATTAACTGATGTCCTTTCATCTGCATCCTCTCCCCTCCCCAGCAAATTGATCCTCTTAAAAAGATATCTGATCCCATTTTTTGGTTTCTTTAAACTGTGTATTTGATATCTTCTTTTGCCTCTTTAAAGTGCATATTATCAACTTTGGTGGTAATCGGAGTTATTTTTGTTGTCTTTTGTGTTAGTTTTATTCTACTTCAGGCATTATCTTTGTATTAATGCTTCTATTTGTTTAATTTTATCGTTATCTATGACTGGTTGTCCTCAAATAGTAGGGGATCTTTAATAGCAGTTCATAGTTTAGACCAGAACTAGAAATGTTCTCTATAAAAAGCCAGATAGTAGATCATATATGTTTTGTGGCTTGACTATCTATGTCCCAACTATTCAACTCTGCAATTATAATAAGAAATCAAATATAAACAATAAAAAATGAACTGACATGACTGTGTTTCAATAAAACTTTGTTTTTTATTTATTTTTATTTTTAGATTAGAAAATATAGTTTATTTAGAAAGGAGATTAGAGAGAGAGAAAAGAGGAAATTCACCTCCCCAAGGCAGGAAAGGGGGCCAAAGTCAGGAAACATGGTGATAGCTACAGCTCAAAGAACACATGGTCACACCAGAATCTAGCAAGGCAAAGTCCCAGTAAAACTTTATTTACAAAATAGGCTGTGGACTGATTATAGCCTGGTGGTCATACATTTGCATGCCCTTGGTTCAGAATAGATAATGGTGTTAAAAAAACATTTTGGGACTTTCATGCTCCTAGGAAGGACGATTGACTATTAAGGGTGATGGGGTAAGATTTTAGAAGTTTTGCTTGGGAATCCCAGCTGCCAGTATCTGGAGATCTTTTCTCTAAGTGCTTCTGTTGTTTCTCAACAGAAATCTCTGAAGGGGAGTCTTCCTGGGTGTTGGAGTCTACTGTGTTCTGCATGCAGACTGGTGTGAGATATGCACGTTATTCCCCAGGGACCTTTTTACTGATTCCTTTGCCTCCTAATCGTATGTCTTTGATTCATAAACCTCTCCATAAAAACATTGGCTTGCATTACAACAAAGATTTTGGGATTCCTGCCCAGAAGCACTGCATTAAAATGTTGGAGGATAGAGTTCAGGTATCTTTACTTTTAAAAAGCTATATAAATAGTTTTTTGTTTGTATATTTTTTTATTTTATAAATGCGGGGTACAATTCAGGGTTAGGTATACAAATGTTCATTATGCAGGTTCCCTTGTTGATGAGGTGTGCCCCTCCTTCCCCTGGCAACTTCCCTCAACTGCCAATCCCACCCCCGGCAGTTTTCCACAACTGCCAATCCCTTTCATATAGTATTAAGATAATTGTTCAAGGTCTGCTTATGAGTGAGAACATATGGTACTCTGTTCTTTGTTTCTGTGATAGATCACTGAGTATGATCGACTCCAAATCCATCCAAGTTGCTGCGACGTTCATATGTTGGTCTTTCTTTATGGCTGCATAATATTCTATTGTGTATATTTACCACATTTTTTAAAATCCAGTACAGCTTCAAGGGGCAACATGGTTGGTTTCATGTTTTTGCTATTGTGAAAAGAGCTGCAACAAAAATACATGTGCAGGTATCTTTTTTGTAGAATGATTTGAGTTCCTCTGGATATATTCCCAATAGGGGAATTACTGGGTCATATGGAAGGTCAATTACTAGTACTTTCAGAAATTGCCACACTGTCTTCCAAAGAGGTAGCACTAGTTTGCATTACCACCAGCAGTGTAGAAGTGTTCCTTTCTCTCAGCATTCTAGCCAGCATCTTTTTTTTGTTTGTTTTATTAATGATGGCCATTCTTACTGAGGTTAGGTAGTATCTCCATGTGGTTTTGATTTGGATTTCTCTGATGATGAGTGAGGCAGAGCATTTTTTCATGTGTCTGTTGGCTGCCTGCGTATCTTCTTTTTAGAAGTGTCTATTCATGTCTTTTGCCTACTTTTTGATGGGACTGTTTGTTTTTTCCTTTTGGTGTGTTTGAATTCCTTGTAGATTCTAGATGTTAGGGCTTTGTCAGATATACAGTTGGCAAATATTTTTCCCATTCTGATACCCCACATGTTTAAAATAAAAAGTTTTTTAAAAAAGAAAAAGTAATTTTATCTAGGTTGGAATACCATATTATTAAAGAAGAGAGAAGAATTTGCTGCAGGACGCAGAAACTACGTCTGTAAACCACAAATGTTTATTAATAGAAAGGTATATGCTGGCACAATTGTTTTAATGATAAGAAAAAAACAGGTTAAGGAGTTGCCAGGTGATTTTTAATTTCAGAATTAAATTTATTAGAGCTGTAATCCCAAGGTCCAGAAGAACACAGAAAAAGAACACAGAAGCAACAATTGGAACAATGACCTGTTACTTACGAGATAGATACATTGCACAAAACCATGACATGCAAGACAAACTCTCTGAGTTCAAATTATTTTTACGTGGGCTCCTTGAGACCTGTATTTTCCAAGATAAGACAACAGACAAACTTTATCAGTGATGTTGCATGGGTTTATGTGTTCCACAAACTACAACAGTGTGTGGCCACCTCAGACTACACTTATTAACTTCTGCCTAACACTACCCTAAGTGTAGTCCAGCCCTGTAAACCCCTTCCCTTATTTTCCCTTTTTGAGACACTACTGAGACTCCTTATCTATAGTGGGGTATGAACTGAGCTCTGTGTAATTAGCAGTTCTCCCTAGATATTTTGTAAGCTGTAGCCGCTGTCAGAAAGCAGCAGCCATCTCCGCACTGCCACCCAAGAAGCTGATGACTGAAGAGCAAAATGTGGGGTCCAGATGCTGCCCAAACTCAGCACTCATCACTGCTTCAGAAGAAAGATGTTCTCAGTCTTTCTTTCGTGCTTTGTGTTTTAAACCTTGTCTGGGTGAATCTCACTAGCAGACACCAAACTGCTTCCAAACTTCAGCTGCTGGAAGTCCGGGCCAGCCACATAGATTTTAGCCTTTAGTCTCTATGATAGGAGGGAAAGGAGAATAAAGTGGAGAGGAAATGGAAGCAACAATAGGCAGCATCTAGCACAGGCAACACGCACGCATTCTAAAAATAAATGACACCGGAAGGTTGTGTTGTAGCTGGAAATAGCAGTGACTGAGGGATAGAGAACCTGAGCTTGGAACCTGATTACTTAAGACCTGGCAGAAATTCACTTTACTGTAAGAGACTGAAGATGACAATATTTATTTCTCAAAATTTTTATGAGAATTAAGTGGCCTCAATTCAAAATGTGTGAAATGTTCTGCACTTCTTGAAATGTATCAGAAGCTTTAAAAACAGAAATTATATACATTTAACTCAACACAATACATTCTTTATCCAAATTATCAACAACAGATATCACTGGCATTATACACATTATGGAAGCGATGATACAGATTAGGTTCAATGTTAGCCATGCTTCTCCAATGGACTATCACTTATCTCTTCCTTTTTTGTGAAGATAGGGGCAGTGTTTCCTTCTTTTTAATTACCCTGCATCATGTCATTTGATATTCTCTTACTGCTGGCATTCTTCATGCAAGTGACTTTGCTTGCTTTTAAAAATTGTCATTCTGCAGATCACATTACATACTTTAAACAATATAATAAAACTACTTTTAGGCAAATATACATATTTTTTTCCCCCAAAGCTGAGGTATATTATATGCATATTATTACCCTGTGTTTATCATCTTTGGAAGAAAGCTATGTCCAGGGAAAAAGAAAACGCACAGAGCAAGATTTTGGCCCCTCAGATGCTTTGTGTCCTTTCTTTACCATGTGTCATTGCCTGGGGAAAAAAAAATTCCGGCCATATGGTTAGGTCTTGGACCATACTTAAAAATTTAAAAGACATGGGCATAATATTTGGCTTAGAGGCTGAGTGTAATTGAAATAATAACTTTAGCTACTTGTGCACGGCCCAGAAAAGCCAATGGTTATCTAGAGAGGGTCTGAAATCTGAAATTGAGACTTAAGTCAGCAAGATTTTCTCTTTGTACCTCATATATTTTTATTTGATGACACTTCTATTTATCACTCATTAAAATTTTCTTTTTGTTTCCTATGAATGATAAGTACGTATGCTTGTGAACTCCTCCTTCTCCGAAGCAAATTGAAGCAGAATGCCAGAACTTATAACTGGATACAGCCCAATGAATCAAGAGAAGAATATCACAGCATTGCCATTTCCTTAAAGTCCAGCTGATAAGTGATCAAGACCTGGATTGTGCATGTGTGTGTTTGTCTGTGCATGCATATGTGTGATGTTTGTATGTGTGTCTTCTCTCTACAAGGTAATGCCTATGGATTTTGTTAAAAATCTCTCACATTGACATCTTAAACAGGCTTCTTTTCAGTTTAATATTTTATTAGTCGCTCTATTTTTAACTACCTTCCCACTACTCTAAGCTGAGCTTTGCTTCACCGAGACTCTATTTCTATGCTTATCTATATGTCCTTATCTGTATCTATATCATCTACATATCTAAACTGTTGTTTTCATCTGTGTAATGTAATTGAATATATATAATATATAAAATCTCTTTTCCGTCTTAAAGCATACCAACTAAGACTCTGGATCTGGATGTCATTAAAAATAATAGAATGAATGATCGTAACATGAGCAGATAGCATGTACAATAAGCATTAAAAAATTAACTAATTTTACCCATCTGGCTTAGGGAAACTTGGATCAAACCCATGTTAAATTATGAGGAAAATAGCCACAAGCCTAGCCAGAAAGAGACTAGGAAAAGAGAGGCCTGCTACTGTTATTTATATGGAGATCAAGCTGTTGACCTACTGGCTGGACAAGAAGACCTACATGTTTTGAAGATTTCTCAAAAGTGAAATGCAATAGTTTCTCACACAAGGTGTTACGTCCAAGGTTTGGGTGGGGACAAAGTTTCTCATAATACAATGATCATACCTTTTGAGTGTCCATGCATTGTGGCCACTAGAAATATCTGGAGTTTGGTGAAACTCACACACAGGTCTAGGATTATGGTGAAGATGGATACAAGGTGCTCTCATCAGGTCTCCTTGGGTAGTGATTCATTGCCTGCTATGTGTTTGTCAGAGACTGGTGGATGGATGGGACTGGCCATTTTTCCAGACCACATGAAAAGTTTGTTTGAGCAAACATGGTGCATTGTGTATTTTGTGCAGATATTAATTACACACAGAGAGTTAGTTAGTCATGTTAAAAAGACCAACTTAGGTCAATAAATCGATTATGTCCAATTTAGTTCTCTGTTTACTGAATAGTGTCTGGATAGTTTTGATTCACCTCAGACAGAACTTAAATATTGCATAGAATAATCTAGTTTCTCGGATTTGAAAATTAGCGTTGGGAGTCAGGTTAGAACCATTCTAAACCTGTGTTTATAGGTTAGTGTGTGCAGATAAGTGTTTTAACACCAGGTTCTCTACTTACTAGCTGTGCTACTTTGGCCATTTAATTAGCTAATTTTTTCATCTGTGAGATGGGCATACTGATGGCACCTACCTCACTGGGTTGTTAAGTAATTTAATCTATGCAAGTAAGCTTAAGCCATACTTGAAACACAGTAAATGCTATGTGTCAGTCATTGTTATTTGGGATTTATCGGCATCGAATAAACACTCCTCTACTGAAGAAAGCAAACACACACAAAAAGTTAAGAGACTCAGAGTCACATGCGCAAAAATGAGACTTTGGGGAGCCATGCTCTTAGGACTTCTGAAATTTTCTATGGAAAATAGACTACTCAGGAGAGTTTTAGAAGTTGAATTTTGCTGTTGTAAGTGGTCATAAGGTTTTGGGTCCAGAAACTGGGGTTCCACAGCTGGTATTCATCTCCTTTTCAGGAAGATGTTTGATATGACCAGTGTGTAGATTCAACAAGGATGACACATTTTCCATACCCTTTAAATCAGTTAAAGGATATGTGTTTTAGAATAGCACTAGCTATCATAGTTGTAAATATCTCAATTAATAAAAGGGAATATTTCACAGATGGAACTCTACTTGCTGTTGCCCTTGATTATCTGTTGGTTTTTATAAAGACTTACTGCTTCCTTTGCAGAGCTTGACCTAGCGGGGAACTCTGTTTCTGCTTGAGAGACTAATTCTCTTGTTTTCTGAAAAAGTGCAAACCACTCTCTAACTCTCTTCTGTTATCTTCTTTATTATCTTTTAAAATATATACCCAGCATGCACAAAGTAATATCCATGCTGCATTGAAGCTAGAAAATATTGCACTGTAATGAATACCTGTGATCCATCACCTCACTGGAGGGCTAGGGCATGTCTTGGTCTCTGTGCTCCATCCCATCTTTTTCTCCTGTCAGTCCCCTGGACCTAGACTCTCAATTGTGTGTTTATCATCTAGTCGATCTCTTTCAGTAGTTTTATCATGTATGTATTTGTTGTGGGTTGAATTATGTTCCTTCCAGCATTCACATGTTGGAACCCTACCCACTGTACCTCAGAATGTGAACTTATTTGAAGACAGAGTCCTTGTAGAGCTAATTTAGTTAAAATAGGGTCATTAGTGTGGTCTCAAATCCACTACGACTGGGGTCCTTATAAAAAAAGGAGAAATATGTAGACAGACACAGATGTAGGGAGAATGTCAGGGAACATGAAGGCAGCCACCTGCAGGTTAAGGAGAGTCCTGGAACAGATCTCACAACCCTCAGAAGGAACCAACGCCAAGGACACCTTGATCCTTGCACTTTTGCTTTCAGAACCATGAGACAATAAAACTTCTGTTGTTTAAGTTACCTGGTTTATGGCACGTTGTTATGGCAATCCTAATACAGAATGTATGCCTAAAAACATATTGTTTTATTTTGTTTATTTCTGAGCATTATAAAGATGATGAAGCATATTTTGATATCTTCTGGGACTTGCTGTTTTCACTCAACATTATGTTTTCAAGATTCATCTATGTTGTTGTGTGTATAATATTCTGTTTTGTGAATATACTATAATATATCTATATTCCTGTTGATAGTTGTTTGGATTGATACTCTCCTTTTAAACACTCTCTTAGTCTTTTCATCTCTAATTTACTAACGTTCAGGTGTTATTTAACCAGTGTTAATCTGAGCTGAGCTGGAGAAGTGTTTTCAGTTTTTCTTTTTTCCTTCTTAACTTCCTTCTTTACTGATTTCCTTCCACACCTGGACTCTGCTCGGTGTTCTAAAGAATGTCCATGGTTGTATTCAAGTTTGTCTACTTTCCTTCCTTTTCGGCTTACCTGCATGGAGATGGTTTGTAGAAAATGGAGATACACTGGAATGCAAGGGCTTCCAGAAAGCAAATTGAATCCTGAAACCATGAAGGCATCATGAGAGGAGGAGGCCCGGGGACCAGGTGCATCTCACTTCCAAACCACAGAGGCAGAAGTTGCTTGTTATGTTAGCTCCTGATTAGGCATGTCTGTGAACTGGCTGATTGTTTTCTCCCTGTGTGCCTTTGTGTAGCTGGAAATCATAAAATTAGGAGCATAGATATCAATACAAATGGAAAACCATAATCAATGAAAAAGGTATTGTATATCAAACATGAGTATTTTCCTTATTTGATTGAATAACCTGTCATTTTACAAAGCAGATATCATTATTTTAATAACGGAGATTTACGCTATTCATAATCTGTTTATTGAATTCATATAAAATTATTGAAAAGCAGTGTAGCATAACTCATCCTTTTCTATAAAATGTAAATATTCAGTGTTTATATCCTTCAAATGAAAGGGAATGTTCTTAGCGCTAGCAATGAATCTTGTTAACTCCCATCTCACATTATATACTGGCTGAAGAATTGAGAAACTTCTTTAATAAAGGCTGCAGCAGACTGCAGAGACTGAATTACGAGTTTTAATAACCACCACTTCAAATATTTGCATATTCAACTTGTTCAGAAGTTATTGATTTGTTTGCATTCTGCTCTTATGGAAAACTGATTTGAAAGCATGATAATAGGGTTGCACTTCTCTATTGAGATTACTTTAGACTGAGGGGAAAGGAAATCCAGCTCAGAGGACAGGCCCCTGGACATGGTGGCAGGGAATGCCCTGAGCAGGCAGGTGTGTCTCTGCACTGAGGTTCTCTGGAAGCAGTTCCAGAGTAGCTTCCCTCCCACCTCCACCAGCTTCCAGACTGTCTGAGGCAGACAGAGCTCACCCTTCGCTTCTTCATAAGAGCCATCCCATTGATCACCAACTCAGTTAACACTGGAAATGAAATCACTGTTTGCTTTGGTACTTTCTTCAGTCCACAGCTAATGCCCAGTCAATGGCGTCATGCCCCTATGCAAAATGACCTGCTAATGTGTCTTCTGGCTTTCATTCCTTTCCCATTTATCCAGCCGCCCACACAGTCTCCAGGTCACTCAAGCTAAAATGATGAGATAAAGCAGGTCACACTGCATCCCAGGTTAGAGTTGCCCAACGATACTCTCTTGCTCATCACACCAAATCTAGACACTGCAGGCCTTTCCTGATCCTTTAGCACTTGGCCTCGGTCTAGCCTTCTAGCCTCAGCTTTTGCCATAAGCCACATGGGCTAGACACAGGGTCACCCTCGGCTGCTGGCTTGTGTTGCCTCTTCTCCCTTGAACACCTCCTTCTGTTGTTCCCTTTCTGCTGATTAGTCCAAACTTCGTACATCTATGTCGTTAGTATGTAACTCATCATAGAAAGAATTAGCAGAAGATAATTTTAGGTAATTTCAGTTTTCCTGAAGTATTATACAATGAGGATTGTTCTTTTATTCAAAGTTTAATAATAATTGAAAACTGTGTGTACAGGAAGTGGAAGTAAAACCCAGGGGGAGGTTTTAATTGTATGTTTGAAGATTATCATCTGGTATACACATGGATTTTGGGGGTAATATAATTATTTAAAATGATGTAAAATTTTAAAATATTTTTCATATTGTATGATAATTTGGTTATTAACAGATGTACTTCCTTTTTATGCCAAGTGGCTGCAGATTTCTTAGCAATTTACTTTGGATAGAAACCAGCTTTCTACATTATGGTGTTCTTTTTGGTTAACTTGTGGAGAGTGAGTTATTGTCATAGGTATGCTGCATTGCTTAACACTGTTGCACCAAACTCTACAGTAGAGAATGTGTGCACATTTGGTGCTTGGAACAGTCCTGGAGAGTAAGTAGGGTTAAGGGATTGCGCGTCCAGGGCAGAAACACCACCAAAGCCAGGCACTTGAAGTAAGATTCTTACCACAATGTCATCCTGCCTTTTGCTTCAAAAAATAGAGGTAGTTAATCAAAATGTGTGTGTAACTCTTTTTACTAAATTAAATTTTATTTTCTTGTTGATTTTTGATGTCAGAGATGACTTATCTTATTGTCTAATTGATTTGTAATTGCCATTGGAGTCTTATTTCAGCTTTGCTACTCTTTTTTCTTCTCAGTCACTAAAGATCAGCAAGTAAAAAAAAATAACAAAAAGACTGCTTTTTGGAAAAGTCTTAAGAGTCGCTTTGGAAGTTTAAAAAAATCAAACTGAATCTCTTTCACAAATCTTTACTGGGGTTTCTTAAATTATATACATATTCATAATAATTAAGTAATACTAATTAGCAATTAGGATTAAGAATTGATATTAGTATTAAAACAGGGTAAAGATCCAACAAAAAAAGAGAACTACAGGCCAATATCTCTAAAGAACATAGCTGCAAAAATTCTCAATAAGATTCTAGAAAATCGGATCCAACAACATATCTCAAAAATCATCCACCATGACCAAGTAGGCTTCCTCCCCAGGATGCAGAATGGATTCAACATTTGCAAGACCATAAATGTAACTAAATACATCAACAGATGTAAAAACAAGCACCACATGATAATATCATTAGATGCAGAAAAAGCTTCTGATAAAATTCAGCATCCCTTCTTGATAAAAACCCTCAAAAATCTAAGCATAGAATGAACATACCTGAAAATATTAAGCACCATCTATGATAAATCCACAGCCAGCATATTGCTAAGTTGACAGAAACTGGAAACATTTCTCCTGAAAACTGGAGCAAGACAAGACTGCCCACTCTCACCCCTCTTGTTCAACTTTGTGTTGGAAGTCCTAGCTAGAGCAATTAGACAAGAGAAGGAAATCAGGGGTATCCAAACAGGAAAAGAAGAAGTTAAGTTATCCCTCTTCGCTTAAAATATGATCCTATACCTCAAAAATTCAAGAGGCTCTGTCAAAAACCTCCTTGCACTGATAAAGGATTTTAGCAAAATTTTGGGGTACAAAATAAATGTGCAAAAGACAGTTACATTCTTATATACCAACAGCAAACAGGCAGAGAACCAAATAAAAAGCACGATCCCATTCACAATAGACACACACACACACACACACACACACACACACACACACACACACACAGAAATACCTCAGCATCTTCCTAACCAGAGAAGTAGAAGATCTTTACAATGAAAACTACAAAACAATGTTCAAAGAAATCCAGAAGGCACAAAAAAATGGAAAACTATTATATGCTCATGGATAGGAAGAATCAACATTGTTAAGATGTCCATCCTACCCAAGGCAATCTACAAATTCAACATAATACCCATTAAATTACCAACATCATTCTTCTCAGACTTGAAAATGACAATACAGAAATTCATGTGGAAGCATAAATGACCACGAATAGCCAAAACAATTCTTAGCAAAAGAAACAAAGTGGGTGGTATCACACTTCCAGAGTTTAAACTTTACTATAAGGCTACAATAATCAAAACAGCCTGATATTGGTACAAGAACAAGCATATGGGCCAATGGAACAGGATAGAGATTACAGAAGAAAATCCTCAATTTATCAACCAACTCACTTTGGCAAAGGCTCCACCAACAACCACTGAAGAGAGGAGAACCTATTCAGTAAATGGTGCTGGGAAAACTGGCTAACCGCATGCAGAAGATTGAAACAGGACTCCTACCTATCACCATACAAAATAATCAACTCAGAATGGATCAAAGACCTAAACGCAAAACCTCAAACTATAAGAATCTTAGAAAAAACAGGAGAGAGACACTCTTACAGAAACTGGAACTGGCAACCAATTCCTGATCAAAACCCCAAGTGTCCATGCCATAAGAGATAAGATAAACAAGTGAGACCTCATTATACTGAAAAGCTTCTGCAAAGCAAAGGAAACCATCAAGAGAACAGGGAGACAACCCACAGAATGGGAAAAAATATTTGTCAATTGTGTATATGACAAAGGCCTAACGTCCAGGAACTATAAGGAACTCAAACTAGTATATGACAAGGGCCTAACATCCAGGAACTATAAGGAACTCAAACATGCTGATAAGAAGAAAACAAACAGTCTCATTAAAAAGTGAGCAAAAGACTGAATAGCCACTTCTCAAAAGAAGATATACCGGCAGCCAACAGACACATGAAAAAGTGCTCAGCCTTACTAGTCATCAGAGAAATGCAAATCGAAACCACATTGAGATACCACTTAACCCCAGTAAGAATGGCCAACATTAATGAAACAAACATCAATAGATACTGGTGAGTATGCAGAGAAAAAGAACTGCTTCTTCACTGCTGGTGGGAATGCAAACTAGTTCAACCTCTATGGAAAACAGTGTGGCTATTTCTAAAAGAACTAGAAATTGACCTTCCATATGACCCAACAATCCCCCTACTGGAAATATACCTGTAGAAACTAAAATCATTCTACAAAAAAGATACCTGCACATGTATGTTTATTGCAGCACTATTCACAATAGCAAAAACATGAACCCAACTGTGTTGCCCATTGAAACTGAACTAGATTAAAAAAATTTGGTACATATACATGATGGACTATTATGCAGCCATAAAGAAGTAGGAACACTGGACTTCACAGCAACTGGGATGGATTTAGAGTCTGTAATACTCAGTGATGTATCACAGAAACAAAGAACAGAGTACCATATATTCTCACTCATAAGCAGACTCTGAACATTATCATAATACTATAAGAAAGGGATTGGCAGTAGTGGGATACTACCAGGGTGAGGGTGGGGACACAACATCAATAAGGGTACCTGATCTCAAATCAGGCAAAGTGGGGACCAAAGGGAGGCCCAAACTTTGCCTGTATGATGTCTACTTATATGTCTAATCATGAATTGTACTCCACATTCTAAAAATAAAATATTAAGAAAAAATAATTAGCCATTAGTTATAATTTATTACAATGTAATACATGTTAATATGGTGTTATATATTAGCATATGTAATATACATTATATGTTATTATATATAGCATACAAAAGGCATATTATATATTAATAGTTCTAGTAATATAGAAAATATATTATCAATATATTAAATTATACATATAATTAGTTGTAATAATGAATTAGCAATTATAAATAGTGATTAGTAATGTTGATAATATGGTTAATACTTAATTAACATGATACTCTTTCTTTGAGAGGTCAAATGGAATTTTCCATTTTATTTCACACACTTTTCAGAATCCTTGTGAAGTTACTGGCTAAGGATGGGAATAATTACGTGGATAACTGAAGCACAAAGATTTCTTTTATATCCAGGCAGAAAGTTATTCAAGGGTAAAACTAGGGCACAGAGTAGACAAAACAGACCTGCAGACCTGAGTCTCAGTCTTTAAAGGCACAGAGTGGTGTTAAGGCAGACCCAGCAAGTGAGTTTCTAATGCCGGCAGCTCTGCTCTTTGGGCTGCAACCAATATGGCCTGTCTGGCTGTTCCCCGGGTGGGTGGTCTCTCTCAACAGCACTGGCTAGTCTCATGCCTGTTTAGAGCAGTAATGACTTCACCATTTACTTTTGAGCACCAGTTGCTAGACCTTTCCAATACTTAATGCCTTGCTTTTTATAATCCTTTTGAGTACTACATTAATTCCTTCTCCCCACCCCACTCCACACACATCCCAGGCTGAATAGCTTTTGGTTTGCTTTCCTGATGCAAATCCCCAAAGCTGGTGCTCTCCACATTTTCTTTGGACTAAGAAAGCTAATATATGAGATTTTTTTTCCCCTCCCTGGCTGGTTAAAATCTGCTGAAAAAGTGCAAATCAGATGTCAAAGATTTTTTAAATAGCATTTAATGAAAACCAAAACAAATAAATAAAATTATAGAAAACAGAAATGTGAACAGGCTTATCTTTAATGGCAAGTAGTACCTTCTACTGGAAAAACACAACAAAACACTAATTTCAAACAAAATTAGAAAGTTTTCAAAAGGGAAAGTATTTATTTTGACTTGTGGCATTAATGAATATTGGGAGGAGGAAGCTGGAGGGTGGGAGTAGAATGAAGTATGCATTTGTTGTGCAGGAGCATCTGAACGCATGTGTGTGTGTGTGTGTGTGTGTGTGTGTGTGCGCGCGCACGTGCGCACACACACATATGTATTGAGAGAGAAATGAGGTAAAGAGAGGGGAGATTGAGCTGAGGCTGTTTCATGTAAGTTCGATTCCAGATGAAGACATGAATCAAACTCATTTATTTAGAATTATTTTTGCAACTTCAGACTGATTGGGTTAGTGATTCAGAAAAGAAAAACCATATGTAGAAAAAAAGAAAAGTAGAAGACTTAAGTATCCTAAGAAGATTAAACCTAGAAACAGATTTTCAGATGAACAGACACCCTGGGTGATAATGAGATATTATCACTATCCATAAAGATTATATGGATACATTTTAATATATAGCTATGTATATTTATAAAGAGAGATCTTTTTGTAATATGTTGATACGGATTATTATAATATGCATTACAATGATGGTAAAATCAGATATATATGTGTACATATATGTGTATATATACACAAAGAGAGAGAACAGCTCTAAAATTAGCTTCTGTTTGGGGAGTTTTTTTTTTTTAAGTTCTTTAACACTGGAAACATGAGAGACATGGCTCCTTTTACTGGAGTCCCAATTGGGACCTTGTATTTATCCTCTTTCTTTAAGGGAAGGTTTAATTGTATGGAAAAGCGGCCCTTTGTGCCCAGAGGTAACAAATCTGGTTCTTGGTCAGCTGCCAGGGAAAAGCAAGGGAACCAGGGCGTGGGACCAGGGACAAGAGCTCTAGGACCACAGTCCCAATAGCCTAACTGACAGGCCCAGCAGGAGGGACCTCAGTGTAAGAGTGTCAGGCACATTAATAACAGTTCCTTGTGTTAGTGCAGTATTTCACAGTTTAAAAAGTCCAAATTCTGTGGTATCAAAGATACTTTAAACCTGTGAACTCACAGGCTCGCTCGGCTGTACAGATACTCAGGTCAGGCCACAGGGTTTCCTTGTTACTGACTAAACACTGAGGTTCCCAGAGGACGTGGGATTTGCCCAAGACATGGAGGCCAGAAGAGGACACAGCCCAGAGCAGTCAGCTGTGTGGCTGTTGGATGAAGGCACAATGGGTAGGCAGCACGTCCTGCACCCAAATCCTCTCTGTTAGTCACTGCCCTGTGGTGTTGGGCAAGTCTTATTTCCTGCCTGCAAAAGGGAAAATAGAAGGGTGCCAGACTCAGTGAGAGTGTGGGAGTCAAACGTGTTATCACATGCAATATGCTCTGAGCTGTGTCTGGCAACTGGTAAGGGCCATGAGCTATTAGCTATGCATGTGATCTTCACGTGCATAATTAGACTCATATGAGCATCAGCCCACAGGCCTCTTAGCACGTCCGGCGAAAAACACCAAAGTCACCATTTTGAAGAAGATAAAAATACTTGTTGAATTAGTTGAACTCAGGGGAATGCAATCCATAGCCTATATTTTAAGGTCATTTCTTTTTAAATGAGTCTAAAATTCTTTTAGGCCACTCCTTACAGAGGGTATTAGTTTGGTATTAGTTTTTGTTTCTTAAAAATCCTGAAAAGGTATTTGTTAATAAAAAAAACAACCAATGCTCATTTTATTGTTTTAGACTCTTATGCAATACTGTTAGTAGGTTGGAACTCTGATGAGTAGTGGTAGACAAGAGTCTCTGTCTCAGGATCATAGGGACCTGGAATCAAGACAATGGGCTCAGGCGTACCTCTTAAATGACCTTAGACAGATAACTTACGTTTCCTGAATCTCAGTTCCGCCATCTGGAAACTTGAGATCGTATTGCTTATTTTGAATAGTTCTTTTAGAATTGAAGATAGTGTGTGTGTGTAGATCCTCATAAACATGGGGAGCTCAGTATTTTATATTCTATTACTGTTATTGTAGTGATGGGCTGTGTAGCTGAAACCAAATCTTTTCGTATCTCTTTTGAAATAAAGGTGAACTTGCTCTTGTATTATTTTCCCAGAGGCATTGTACCAAAGGCCACAACCTGGGTGGCTTAAACAATGAAAAATTATTCTCTCACAGTTCTAGAGGCTGGAAGTCTGAAATCAAGGCGTCTAGGTGTCAGCTGGGTGGTTTCCTTCTGAGGGCTGTGAGGAGATACCTATCTCCTTGTATCGTGGATGGCCATCTTTATGTTTATGTGGCACTTGTGTGTGAGTGAGTGTGTGTGTGTCCACATTCCCACTTTTTATAAGGACGTCTGTCATATTGCATTAGGACTCACCCTAGTGATCCCATTTTAATATGATTACCTCCGTAAAGACCCTTATCTCCAAATAAAGTCACATTCTGTGGCTCTGGTAGGTTAGACTTTAGTATATAAATTTTGAGGGGACTCAATTTAGCCCGTTACAATTCTGTTCCATATTTCTGACCTCAGAGCTGATTAAGGATACCCTCTTAATGGTAACGATAACACTGGGAACTCCTAAAACTGGGAGGGAAGGAGGGGGGCAGGGGTTGAAAAGCTATTCACCAGGCACCATGCTCACCATCTGGGTGATGGGTTCAATAGAAGCCCAGGCCTTACTACCATGCAATAATTATGTAACGAACCTGCACATATATACCTTGAATCCAAAATTAAAAATAAAAAGAGATATCCTTTTAGTTCTTCAGAAGTCCTTATACATTTAGCCTAATACATTACTTCATTTACATGTACAAGAGTCTACTGAACATGTAGAAGGCCCAGCAAATTTCGTGGTTCTTATTTTTTAAATTATTATGCACTTGTGCAAAGTATGTGAGTACACCAGGCAGTGTTCCTACTACATACAGTTGATCTGGTCTATGGTAAGACAATGTGCCTAGATGCAAATCCACCAGCTAGTAAAAGTAAGAGGAAAAGTCTGAACCTGGCTACTTGTTAAGCAAATGAAAATTAAGTCAATGGGATTAGCATTTCTCACTTATAGTTTTGGCAAATACAAAAGTAACCATCTCCAGCATGGGGAAGTGAGCACTGCCTTCCACTTGGGGAAGGGTGTGGGTTGGTGCATTTTCCTGAAGGACAATTTGGCCATCACAGATATCAGCATCACATCAGCAAAGGTCATGACTGGGCATTATTCTAAGCGAATAATTAAAGCTTAAAGGCCAAAATTTTAATGTGAAAGTTTAATGTAAAACTTTTAACTTTTAAATTGTCAATATTTGAAATTGGGGATTTTCTAAGTAATAATATGGAATTGATTAAATAAATATGGCCCACCTATACACTGGAATACTATCTAACCACTTACAAATTTTATAGATGAATATTTATTGACAAAGAAACTTGTTCACAAAGCTGTAAGTAAAAAAAGGTAAATAGGCTATAAAATATTTATATTACAATCCCATCTTAGTAAGAACATGTACATGTGAACATAAAAATCTGTCTGGAAAGATATATGCTGAGGTTTCAATAGAGGTTGTATCTGGTATTGTATTTTTATGCCTTCTTTTCGTTTGCCTCTTTTTTTCCCTACAGTGAGAATGTGTTGTTTCTACAATATAAAAGAGAGTTAAAATGTATGATTTCTTCCCACCCTTGGCCACTTTTGTCTGGGTTTGAGGCCTCAGGTACAATGAGATTGTTGTTAACCCACTTGTAACCGAGCAACCAGAGTTTATGTTCTATTTGTTGCCTTTAGGTTAGGAGGTGCCCTAAAGTGCTGCTCTCACAACATTTCTTGATTCTATATTAATCAAAGAATTATAATATGTAGCCTATGGGCTCGAGCCTGGGTGGCCTAATGATATGAATGCTGTAGTGGTAACCCCTAGGAGGTCAGAATATGTAAGCATTTGACCAAGTTCATTTTTTTGTTCTTTCAAGAAAATGCTACTTAGGTTGACAGGCATATTTCCTCAGCAAAGAGGGAATACGAGATAAGAGAATGCTCTGGAGTGGCTTGGGAATAACATAAACTTGTAAATCTGATTTAACCGAATAGACTTTGAAAGCATTAAACAAACAGAATACTTTCTACTGGAGCTTTGCCTGAATTAAGGAGTGTAAAACGTATTGACTTTACAAAACTCAATAGAACTATTATTTGTGATTGAATGTCAGATTAAATGACTGGAGAGCAGCCAAATACCAAGTTGTAAATATAGGAAGACCGGGAGCTGTAGCGAACTCCCTCTCCATCGCCCACTGTTTCTTTCAGCTCCAGCTGAACGTCTAGGTCCTTCTTTCCCTCAATTTCTCATGTCCTTAGATGCAACCAACCAGTCTCCTCTATCTGACACCTCGAGAGGCATTATACTACACTCAGAATTATTTATTTGAAAGATTAAGTAGTTCATGGGTCTTCAAAGACTTATCTTTCAGCTTCCTATTTATCGAATTCCCCAATCTCATTATGTAGCTCTAAGGAGTATATCTGGCTCAGTGATTCTTCACTCCTCTGTTTCTCAAAAGTCTAGGCTGCCAGAGTCACAGAAAAACCAGTTGTTAACAGAAACAAATCAGGGGCTCGATGTTTGGGACATAGTAAAAAACAAACAAACAAACAAGGAAAAGCACATACTTGCTCTTGCATTCAGAAAAAGTTTTGTTGTATACAGACAATGATATTCTATATGTCTTGATTTTCCTCTGGAACCTCAAATATTTCTCTACTCCATTCTATTCAGGAGCAGTGACTATCATCATAGTTGCATAAACAAATAGTCACATTTGTAGAGGGTTTTATAGTTTATAAAATATATTTAACATATGTTCTTTATGTTAATGTTAATGACAATATTGTTTTATCACCTATCACTAAGTTTTCCCATTTCACTTGTGAAAAAATAGGAGATACGTTATTAAAGGTACGCCATAAATTAATTTTCAGCTTTTCAACTCCTGGAGCTTTATAACCCTAGTTCTTAAAAACTGCTGGCATTCACTGTATGGTCTTGGGAACTGTAGTAAAACGGTCAAACATCTCAGGGTTTAGGCTTGACCTCAAGACTTCAGAAATCTATATTCTAAATGATCTCGGTAGCAGGCACTCTACATGGGGAATGCTGGAACCCAATGAGCAAGACTATCTTGTATAGATACACAAGTTGTGTTTACAAACTGAATTAGAAACATAGCTTTCAACAATCAGTTTAGAATTGATACTCACCCCCACGCTATTTGTCTCAGCACTTAAATTTTCCCAATAAATGCATTTATTTATCCCTCAGGTTGAGATAAAAAAAGTCAGCGCAGCCCAAGTGGTAATCACCTTGGAGAACCTCTAGGAAGAAGAGACAGAATGTCTCCAATCCCATGGGAAAGTGGTAGGAAGTTAGACAGGCCCATCATACATATGTCACATCCCAGCGTTGAAAAGTCTCATCAAGAGTCTCCACATCAATACTGAACAGCCTGGGAGATAAGAGAGGCCTCTGGGGTATCCTGCATATGACATCCATTTATTGATGTGTGTAAAATGTTTTGGATGTAGAGAAGCTGTGCCCGTAAGTGTCAAGCCTTACTGTTATAAAATTCCATGAGGACTTTTGCCAGAACACGTGCCTGGGACATTCCATTTTTCTGCTATGACTAATATATTTTTAATTAAATTTTTAACTTCTTCATTAAGAAAAATATTATTATTAGTTGGCAAAAACATTGATGAACAACTACTCTTGAGTCAAATACATAAGTTCAAGAACTTGAGAGATCTATATCTTACAGAGTGAGCGCTCAGTTAGCTTTATATTCTTTTGTTTATTGAATAAAGCAAAAACTTGATTTGTGAACAAAGGTACAAACTGGGATTGAGCATACTTTTCCCTGGAAAGATCCCATTTCTTCAAGGTACAAATATCCCATTGGTTTATGCTCCAAGTATAATTATAAATATAAATATAATTAAGTTAAATATTTCTATGTGGGTTACCTCCTTATTGGTCAACATACCTGTTTACATGAAATGTCTCATATTCGCAGTTTTCTGTAAATTTCTCGTGTTGTTTATATTGATTGTGATTTACTTCAAAGGAAGTCTGCTGTAAAAGTTATCCATATATACGTTGAGTTTATCATCTTTAAATAAAATTGTGTCAATTAAAGACCACAATAAGTCTACCTTCAAAAATATTTGTACAGATTTTAGAAAATTTTGCATAGAGAGAAGTGTTAGAGAGACATACATTTATTTTCACTAGAAGTGACTGTTCACAGAGCTACAGGGTTTTGCTGTTTTATGAAACTGTATGACCATGGATTCTTAGTCTACCAAGGTATGTTGCTGATCATGGCAGGTTGTACTAGAGGGAGAGCTGGGAAGGGAATTGGTTCTGCAGTCTAAGCTTTCCAAAAGCACTCAAGCAGGAAATAGAGATATACTATTAGTGACTTTTCATGAATGAATTTTCAGTGCTCCAATTCCTGGTACTTTATAAGCCTAGTTCTTAAAAGTTCCTGGCTGTCTTGGCCGGGCTCGGTGGCTCAGCCTGTAAACCCAGCACTTTGGGAGACCAAGGCGAGAGATTTGGGAGATTGCCTGAGACTGTGGGGTTTGAGACCAGCCCAGGCAACCTGGCAAGATCTCATCCTATGATAAGTAACAACAACAACAAAAATTAACTGGGCAGTAGCATGCACCTGTAGTTACGGCTACTTCGAAGGCAGAGGCAAAAGGATCGCCTGAGCCCAGCAGGTCAACGATTGGGTGGCTTCAATGCTGGGGTGGCTGTAAGAGTGCCACTGCACTCCAGACTGGATGACAGAATGAAACTCCAACGTCCCCCCAAAAAAGTTGCTTCTCACAGGTCCCCAACCCACACACTCATGTGCTTTCTGACAAGAATTTATTTACACATATACTAAATGCTTGATGATAAACACACAAGCTGGAAGGTGCATAAATTTAATGCAAAGTTTCCAAAATCTCCCATTACTTGATACGGTGTCGCAGTGTGACACACAGACATGGATCTATAGTCCTAAGATTGATAAAAGATAAACTCCTTTTAGCAAATCACAGTCTCTATACACAAAGGACCAACGGGGCCTTTAAGACATACATATACTGTGTTTAAAGTATGGACATCGGAGGAAATCAACACTAAGAAAAAGAAGGGCAGGTAAGTGGATAAGAAGGGCAGCTCAGATGTGATGAAGTTTCCGCTCCAGGACTGTTATTTAATGTGTGTGTTTAAGGTGTTCTGTAGTCACAGAGGAGGAAAACCACAGTCACATATCTTATTAATGCCAGGTGGCAGTGTAGGATAGACAGAGAAGAGGGAGGCAGAGCAGTTAACTTGTGGTTCTACAGTTTCGTCGTTATTTTTTGAAACTGGGCATCCGTTTTTGCTTCTGATAAGCATTTTGGATGACCTTGTTCTCCCCAGGAGTCAGCTCCACTGAACTGCTTATTTTTTCCTGTCTTCCTCTTGGCTTGATTTTTAAGCAAACCTGTCTTCCCAGCTGCACCCCATATCCGATGCTAGAGCATCCATTTACTGCGCTTATTTAACACTAAAGCAACCTCATTTCCTACACAGAGCACCCCGCTTAGGCAATGCTATGTCCCAACTCCCAGGATAGGAGCTGGGCTTCACACTCTGGAAGGATGGACCCTTAATGCTTTGTCCTCTTCAGTGCACCTACCTTTCTTATCTTGTTGGCTAGAGCTTCGTTTTCATGGGAGATGGATGGTGTATATTGAGCTCATTCTCTATATCTGAAGTCTTGCAAACATGATCTCTTTAGGCTAGGTTCAAATTCCTTTTGCTACCATTGCTGGCTATGTTCCCTTAGAGAAGTTAATGAGCCTCTGGTCCTCAGTACCTGCTTTAATTAGGGTGGATGAGTAGTTGACTCAAAGATATGTCATGGCTCAAACCCAATCAAAGTTTTCTTCTTGTTCATTTACCTCTTGCCTGTTAGCCCAGGCTGATGGAAGTTCTGGCAATGTCCACATGGTTTTTCGGTTTGCTCTGGAGTCATCTTCTGTCCTCCTTTCTAAGGGGATGCTTGATTGTGATGGAGGAGGAAGTATATGGGCTGTTCTTACATGCTAGGTCTGGAAGAGGTTCACATCATTTCCACTTATATACTTTTGGCTCTAATTCAGTCACACGGCCTGCTCAGCATGTAGGGAGACCAGGATGGCATCTTTCTGTGTAGCCAACGGAGGAGACGGTGGTGCTGTTGAACAGCTTTGTGTCTCTACCACACTACTTCACCAGTTTGTTATGAAGAATACATAAGCCCCAAAATGTGATGCTTAGAAAGCTGTCTTGTAAACAGTAAGTACTCCATAAGTATTAGCTACCAGTATTTATTATTATTACAGGTAACCTGGCATATAAAGATAATTGTTCTCTCTCAGCAGATGAGGAAACAGAGGCTCTGACTAAGGTCAAGTAACAGGTAAGAGATGAATTTGGAATTGAGCTCAACCTTGCAAAATGCCATGATATTTTTTTAACTGAGTGGTTTGGGGATGATATTCCAATAGTGTTTGCTGTGAAATCCACTCCTTTCAGGGCCCAGAATACCACGAAGACAAATAAGTTAGTTATATAAATAACTGATGTTGTGAAGAGTAAATCTCCTCAAAACATATTTAGTCACTTTCCTAAAATAAGGGGGAAGATAATCACTTTTTTGAAAATTAAAGCATGCTTAAAAATCCATTATATCTTATCAAGTTCAAACTTACTTGTGATGTTTTTAATGTGCTTAGCACATAGTGCATTCTCGGTAACCATTTATGTTTCCATTCTTGTCATTTTGTAATTTATGATGTACCGACATAAAGCATATAAAAAATACATGCTAGAAAATTTTGCCCAGAGGCAGTGAACACTTTCAATGAACTTTCACATATATGCTTGCTTTCTCTGCACTGTCAGTCAGCTCCAGTGTGCTCTGCCTCCCATGTTCCTCCCTCACTTTTTCATGCATGGCCATAGTGGGCGCTCTCATCCCATTTTCAGGTGGAATGCAAATAATAAATATAATGTATAGATAGTACTGAGTGAATTCTTCTCTGTTCACCTACTTGATAGACTGCTTTGTATATTTTAGTTTTTGTCTGAGCCTTTTACAAGAATGACTGCCTTTGTTGTATTTACATGTGTTATCATGTCACGTTCTTGAGAGAGATTTTTGTTGACAAGGAAATGTGTGTTACCGTGACTGAAGTTGACAACTATGTAAAAGCACGTTTTCTTTGACTTTTAGGCATGTCATTTTAAAAAAGTTCTCTGTTTTCTAGCACTGTCTCCTTTTTGTCATGAAAAATGTAGTAAATAATGGTGTTGATTTTTAAGGCACATCAGAGTAACCAGAGGGTCTGTTGTGTTTGAGGCTCTTGGTTGCCCAGTGAGCTGAGGGGAGTCTGTTACCCCCTTGTGAGATACCAGGGTTCCACCGACAACCACTCTAGCTGGCTAGAGTCTTCATTTGTAGCATTTTACTCTGGAGTTTGAGGAGGGGCTCAATGTCCTAATGACTTTGCAGTTGAGATTATTTGGGGGTCATAGATTAAGTTCCCCATGTCTCTCCGTGACATCAGCAACTTGGTTTATTTAGGTTAATTACATTTGTACACATAATTTCTGTTAGGTGTGATAATAAATTATGGGCCGTTCTAGAAATCATTTATTTTTCTTGTGTTACTTTTAAGGAAAAATAACACATTATTGTGGACGATGAGAGTTAACTGTATGGGTTGTTATTTTGTTTTTAGTTTCTGCCAAAAGAACGGAACAGATGCAGATGAGATTTTCAGGACAGTTATGAATTCCCATAATCCATTTACTTCATTAAGTCTTTAAGAACATGAAGGGTTGTTATAGAAGGATGGTCAACCATCTTCCACTTTAGATGAAAACAAATACACAAAACAATATTCACTAAAGATCATTTTGTGTGGATGATCACACTACTTCATTGTTGGCCAAGTGCATAATTTTATTTGACTTTTACATGCATCTTCTGAGATAGATAAGGTATGTCTCCACTAGAAAATTAGAAGCTGAGAGAAGTAAAGTGAGAAGCCTGTATGCTTTAGTCTGTTGGGCTGCTGTAACTAGCTACCAGGGACTGAGTTCTGGAGGTTGGAAGCCCAGGACTAGGGTGCCGGTGTGGTTGGATTCTGGTGAGGGTTCTCTTCCAGGTTGTAGACAGCTGACCTCTTTTGTCCTCACATGGCAGAAGTGTGAACAGCCTCCCTTAAGCCTCTTTTCTAAGGGCACTAATTCCATTTGTGAGGGCTCTACCTTCATGACTTCATCACCTCCCAAAGCCCTACCTTGGGAGCTAGTGCTGTCACCTTGGGGAGTTGAAGGTTTCAACATATACATTTTGGGGACACCAACATTCCATCATCAACATTCCATGGCATGGAGACTACTCCTGGAAAGTGTGATATTGCTGTGCTTACTGTCCTCATACCCAGAAGTCTAACCCCACTAAACTTTTGTGTAAAGGAGATTTCAATATTGTCTCTCCTAAAGAACACTGTCAATGACCTAGACATCGTTGAAAGTAATGTTAAAAAGAGAAGAACTCAATGAACCTTTCAGGCATTCTCCAGTCCTATAATGAATCATTTGAAAAGGTAGTTAGCAAGTATGATTTATGATGATCTCTACGAATATAGTATATGTTCATTATTAACTTGCTATAAAATCATGATAAATACTATACAGATTTAATCAGAAAAGAAACTAGACTTATGCTTGAAGATGTTTGTTTTAAAAATAGAAGAGTCATGGTCACACACATAAAAGAATTCCTATTATAGGCCAGGCAACTGATCTACATTGTAGGGAAAATTATACTCACTTTACAGATGAAAAAATTGAGACTCAATAGAGTTGGGCAACTTGACAAAGATCACAGGGAGGTATAAAAGTTGGGGTCCAAATCCATGTTCGTCTGAACTGAAAATTGTCATCTCACCATACTACACCATTTTTTTTCTTTCTCCTGAGCCTGTGAAGATTCTCTATTGCATCTCTCTTATGTTTTCAGGCAGACTCTGCTTTAGTATCTCACTCTCTGAGGCCTTGAAGGCAAATAAAAGTCAGAGACTGGTTTAGCAGACTGTTTCATCAGTAATGTAATGATCTTTTAAGACAGAGAATAAAACACCTTAAGGCAGCTCAAAGATACAATTTTTTTTAACCAATATATCTCATAGAAAAATGCTTCTCACAGAAAGGTATTATGTAATAGTAGCTATTCAAAGTAGCATAAGGTATACTGCAAACTATATCTGCAGGCAATCTTGTAATTTCAATTTCTTTTCAACTTAGCACTAAATTTACTGGTGTGTATATATATATATGTATATATATATATAAATCGATGTACGTATTCAATCATCCTTCCATCCAGCTGTCTATCTATCTTCTGTCTATCTATCTATATCATATGTCTATTATATGTCTGTCTATCTATTTGTCTATTATCTGTCTATCGATTATCTATCTATTCGCCCATCTATCCATATCCATCTGTATTTCTGATAGGGTATATGCATAATAAGGGCATATTGGCAGCACCAAGAGAAATGGGGGTAAGCCTTTTGTCATTATCTACTGTCCCCTTTGCTCGAGGTGTTGCCTGCCTTCTTCTCTTAGATTCTTGCATTGCATGATCTGAGTTCAGCAATGATTGACTTGTGTACTCCATTTCCTGGCCTTTTCACTGGACACTGAAATGCTTGGGTATCTCTTTCATGTTCATGTGAACATCAACTAAGAGAATGGAAAATGTACTCTCAAACATTATTGAACTTGAAAACTACTTGCTAAAGGAGCCGCCACCTTAATTCTGACCTCATATGATTATGAAAGATGCCCAAATAGAGTCCCAATTCCAGTAGACACCAACATAACAAATTAAGACCAGACTTCTCTTAAGGCCTTGAATCTATGGTCTTGCCTTCCTGTCCAGCCTGATTTCTCAGCATACCTGGACATCTCATTTATTCAGTATACATGATAGCTTCAGGAGGCACATTCCTCCTTAGGAGTTTATGAACCCATGAAACTGCTCAGAGCCTTAAAGATTTAAAAGATCATCAACACACACATAACATCTTGTGTCCAAATTGAAGGGTAAGTAGCATGCTCTTAAACTTTTGGAAGAAGATAGAAAATCACAGCTATGTGTGTGACAAGCACCTCACTCGAGGATGTGAGCAATCCAAAAGATCACAGCGAATGAAACCATGGGTGCTGCCACGAGGGTCAGGCCTTATCTGGAGGATTGCTTTTGAATTGGTCTCTAAAGGGTGGAAACAAGCATGTAAGAGAGTGGGAGAGGGAGTTGCAGGTGAGGAAATAGCAGAAGTCTAGGCATGAACCTATGGATATTTTTGTACTTGCAGGATCAAGCAGTTCCTGTGGACAGAGGTGTAATGAGATGAGACCAGTGCCATTTTGTGAGGATTTTTGTCTCCTTCAGGGTTAAGAAGTTTCACCTTTGCTCTGTGTGTGATGAGAAATCTGGAAGTTTTTGGAGTATAGAGAAGCAACATGATAACGGGCTTTGAGAGACATTTTGGACATTCCTTTGAGGTGAATGGAAAGACTAAACTTTTTTTATATTATTTTAGTTTTTTAATCAATATTTTTTATTATGATATTGTGGGGTACAGTTAAAGGTTAGGTATACAAATATGCTTCGTTCAGGCACCCTTGTTGATAAGAGGTGTCTCCCCATCCCCAGACAGATATTTACTACCATTAATTCCATCTCCCTTCCCCTCCCCCACCATAGTTTCCCACCAGTGTCAGTCATTTTCTTATAGTATTACATTGGATGTTCAAGGTCCACTATATGAGTGAGAACATGTGACACTCAGATCTTTGTTTCTGTGAGAGATCACTCAGTATTATAGACTCTAGTTCCATCCAGGTTGCTGCGAAATTCATGATTTTGTTCTTTTTTATGGTTGCATAGTATTCCATCGTATATATGTACCACATTTTTTAAATCCAGTCCTCTTTTGATGGACAGCATGGTTCCTTCCAGGTACTTGCTATTGTGAACAATGCTGTGAAAAACATACGTGTGCAGGTATCTTTTTTATAGAGTGATTTGAGCTCTTAAGGGTATATTCCCAGTAGGGGGATTGCGGGATCATGTGGGAGGTCAATATTTAGAGCTTTTAGGAATCACCATACTGTTTTCCACAGAGGTTGTACTAGTTTGCATTCCCACCAACAGTGTAGAAGTGATCCCTTTTTGCCACACCCTCTCCGGCAATTGTTATTTTTTGAGTTATTGATAATTGTCATTCTGACTGGAGTTAGGTGGTATCTCAGTGTGGTTTTGATTTGCATCTCCCTGATGATTAGTGAGGTTGGACATTTTTTCATGAGTCTGTTGGCTGCTTGGATGTCTTCCTTTGAGAAGAGTCTGTTCATATCTTTTGCCCATTTTATAATGGGGTTGTTTGTTTTTTTCTTTTCAGCACATTTGAGTTCCTTGTAGATCCAAGATGTTAAGCCTTTGTCAGACCTGGAGTTGGCAAATACTTTTTCCCAGTCTGTAGGCTGTCTCCCTGCTCTCTTGATGGTTTCTTTAGCTTTGCAGAACCTTGTCAGTTTAATGAGGTCCCACTTGTCTATCTTCTCTCTTATGGCCTGTGGGTTTTGGGTTTTGTTCAGGAATTGGATGCCAGTTCCAATTTCCACGAGGGTATGTCCTTCATTTTCTAAGGTTCTTATGGTTTGAGGGTTTACATTTAGGTCTCTGATCCATTTAGAGCTAATTTTTGTGTATGGGAATAGATAGGGGTTCTGTTTCAATCTTCTGCATGTGGTCAGCCAGTTTTCCCAGCACCATTTACTGAATAGGTTTCCTCTCCCCAGTGGTAGGTGGTGGAGGCTTTGTTGAAGATGAGTAAGTTGAGATATTGAGGTTTTGCTTCTGGAATCTCAATTCTATTCCATTGATCTAATGCCTGTGCCTGTACCAACACCAAGCTGTTTTGATGATTGTAGCTTTATAGTAAAGTTTGAAGTCTGGTAATGTGATACCACCTGCTTTGTTTTTTTTTGCTGAGGATTGTTCTGGCTATTCTTGGTCGTTTGTGTTTCCATGTGAATTCCTGTGTTGTTTTTTTTAGGTCTGAGAAGAATGTTGCTGATAATTTGGTGGGTATTACATTAAATCTGTAGATTGCCTTAGGTACGATGGACATCTTCACAATGTTGATTCTTCCAATCCATGAGCATGGGATATTTTTCCACTTGTTTGTGTCATTTTTGATTTCTTTGGGCAGTGTTTTGTAGTTTTCATTGTAAAGGTCTTTCACTTTTCTGGTTAGGAAGATGCCAAGGTATTTCATTTTTTTGTGGCTATTGTGAATAGAATTGTGCTTTTTATTTGGGTTTCTGTTTGTTTATTATTGGTGTAAAGAAATGCGATTGTCTTTTGCACGTTTATTTTATATCCTGAGACTTTGCCAAAGGCCTTTATCAGTGTAAGGAGGTTTTGACAGATTCTCTTGGGGTTTCAAGGTACATGATCATGTCATCTGCAAAGAGAGATAGCTTGACTTCCTCTTTTCCTATTTGGATACTGCTGATGGCTTTCTCTTCTCTGATTGCTCTAGCCCGGACTTCCAATACTATATTGAGAGTGGGCATCCTTGTCTGGTTCCAGTTTTCACGGGAAATATTTCAAATTTTTGTCCGTTTAGGAGTATGCTGGCTGTGGGTTTCTCATAGATGACTTTTATTATTTTGAGGTATGTTCCCCATAGGCCTAGCTGTTCAAGGGTTTTTATCAAGAAGGGGTGCTGGATTTTATCAAAAGCTTTTTCTGCATCTAATGATATAATCATGTGGTTTTTGTTTTGACATCTGTTGATGTATTTAATTACATTTATGGTTTTATGAATGTTGAACCAACCTTGCTCCCAGGGATGAAGTCTACTTGGTCATCATGGATGATTTTTGAGATGTGTTATTGAATCCAGTTCGCCAGTAACTTGTTGAGAATTTTAGCATCTATGCTCATCAAAGATGTTGGCCTGTGGTTCTCTTTCTTTGTTGGGTCTTTACCTGGCTTGGGTATCAATGTGATGTTAGCTTTGTAAAATGATTTGGGGAGAGTTCCATCCTTCTCAATCGCCTGGAATACCTTCAGCAGGATTGGTATCAGCTCCTTCTTAAATGTCTTATAGAATTCTGCTGGAAAGCCATCTGTTCCAGGGGGTTTTTTTGTAGGTAATTTTCTTATTATGTAGTCAATTTCCTTGATTGTTATTGGTATTTAGGGTCTCAATTTCTTCTTGTTTCAACCTAGGCAGGTTGTGTGATGACATAAAGTCCTCCATTTCCAAAAGGTTTTCAAGTTTGTTTCCATACAAGTGTACATAGTAGTCTCTAATGATCTTTTGTATTTCTTCAGGAACAGATGTGACTTCATCTTTTGTGTTTCTGATTGTGTTTATTTGAGCTTTTTCTCTCTTTTTCTTGGTCAGTCTAGCTAGGGGACCATCAATCTTGTTTATCCTTTCGAACAACCAACTTTCTGTTTCATTGATTTTTTGTATTTTTTTTTTTTTTGTCTTCTATGTCTTGGATTTGGGCTTTTATTTTGGTGATCTGGATTCTTCTGCTGAAATTAGGGTTTTTGTGGTCTTGCTTTTCCAGCTTCCTTGGGTGGCTTGTTAGGCTATTAATTTGTGATACTTCCATCTTCTTCATGTGCATTTGTAGGGATATAAATTCCCCGCTTACTACAGCTTTCATGGTGTCCCAGAGTTTTTGGTAAGATGTTTCTTCATTTTAATTTGTTTCCATGTATCTTTTAATGTCTGTTTTTATTTCATCATTGACCCAGGAGTTGTTTAGCATCATGCTGTTTAGTGTCCATGTCTTTGTGGGTTTTGTGGGGACCTTGGTGGTGTTAATGATTATTTTTATTCCACTGTGGTCTGAGAAAGTGCATGGTAAAATTTCAGTCCTTTTAAATTTGTTTATGCTGGATTTATGGCCAATTATGTGGTCAATATTAGAGTGCGTTCCATGCAGTGATGAGTACAATGTGTATTCTGTGGCCTTTGGATGAAGGGTTCTGAAGGTATCAATTAAGTCCATTTGATCAAGAGTCACATTGAGGTTTCGGATCTCGATGCTGATTTTTTGTCCTGATGATCTGTCTAGGGTTGTGAGTGAGGTATTAAAATCCCCAGTTATGATGGTATTGGAGCTGATATCTTTTTTTAGTTTACCTAGGAGCTGCTTTATGAAAGTTGGTGCTCCTATGTTTGGTGCATATATGTTTAGGATAGATATTTCTTGTTGATGGATTGAACCTGTTATCATTATGTAGTGGCCTTCTTTGTCTTTTTAAATTTTTGGTAGCTTAGAGGGTATTTTGTCTGAGATTAAGTTGCGACTCCTCCTTTCTTTCATGTTCTGTTAGCCTGAAAATTTGTTTCCCATCCTCTTACTTTAAGTCTGTGAGTGTCCTTTCTAGTGAGGTGAGTCTCTTTAAGGCAATAGATTGTTGCCTGGTGATATTTTATCCATTTTGCCATTCTATGTCTTTTGAGTGGTGCATTTAGTCCATTCACATTCAAACTAATTATTGAAATGTGAGAGTTGATCCCTATCATAATGTTCTTACAGAGTTGTTGTTCTTTCTGTTTGTGTGTGTCTTTCTTTTGTTTTTAGAGTTGCATCATGTGTGTTTTTAATCTTTTGCCTGTACTCTTGTGAAGAACGTTGTTGTTATTTTTCCTTTTCTTCTGTGTTCAATACTTTCTTAAGTGTTTCTTGTAGAGGTGGTCTGGTGGCAGCGTAGTTTCTTAGGAATTGGATATCTGGGAAAGATTTCAATTCTCCCTCACTGATGAAGCTTAGCTTGGCTGGGTAGATTATACTCGGTTGAAATTGTTTATCTTTTAGAACTTTGAAGATAGGGCTCCAAGCTCTCCTAGCCTGGAGGGTTTCTGTAGATAAATCTGCTGCTATTCTAATCCGTCTTCCCAGGTACATAGACTGGTCTTTTTCTCTTGTAGCTTTTAGGATTTTTTCTTTTATACCTACTTTGTTTAGGCGAATTATTATATGTCTGGGAGTTGGTCTTCTCATTTCTTGTCTTGCAGGGGTTCTCTGAATCTCTTGTGTTTGAATTTTTTCATCCTTGATGAGATGAGTGAAGTTTTCTAGAATGATTTCATGAAATGTTTGTTCCAGTGTAGACTCTGTTTCTCTCTCTGCCTTAGGAAGGCCAATTACTCTTAGGTTCGGTCTCTTGAAGTGATCATTCGTCTCTTGAAGGTTTTGTTCTTTTTGAGCTTCTTTTCTATGCTTTGACAGTTTGTGTTAGTACTGTGTTTTGGTCTTTGAGTTCTGAGATTCTTTTTTCTGCTTGGCTAATTCTGCTTTCCATGCTTATTTGTTTGTTATTTATTTCCATCACAGTATTCTTTACTGCTGTTATTTCTGACATCAGCTCCTTCCTGTTTTCCTCTTGTCTCTCCTCAATTTTTTTAATTCTCTCTATTAATGTCTTGATGTCTGGGTTTGTTGCATGTGACCAGTCATTATGGGGGCTCTTCATTGTTTGTGTTCCAGAATCTGTTTTCCCAGTGTCTGATCTCCCAGGGGTCTGTGTGAGACCTATATTCTTCTTTTGGTTTTTCTTCCATTTATGCAGTTTTTCTCCTCCCTACTTTTTCCTTCCCTCCATGTCACCATCTTCTTTAATTCTGTTATTCAGGGGTAGAGGGATTGCTTTTACTTCTGTTTGTTCAATCTCCTATTCTTTATGTATGTCCTCTTACTTTGTTCAATTCTGGAGTTGCACTGTAGGTTGGGGGTAGTCCTTTTTGCAGTTGAGATTTACTTAAGAGAGGAGCTGTATTTCAGAATCTATCTGCAGGTCTTGGTATTTGCCGACAGGTATATGGATAATTCGAAACCCACTTCCCACTGTCTTGGAATCTGTCCATGCAGTAGGGCTGTAGGTTTACTCCCTGAAAGAAAATGTGGTTAGCAGAGGGAAGAGAATGGAGCAGACAGTGGGGGGAAGAGGGTGTGGAGAGGGAGAGGAGTAAGGGAGAAACAGACGAGTGTACCAACAAATGGAGACAGAGACCTAAACTGAAACAGGTAAAAACAATAGACCACAGCTACAGACTAGCCAACTCCCATACAAAAGGAAAAAATATATACAATGATGCTAACATACAGGTTAACCAACCACCTTATTGGTGTGCTGTTCCTCTATACAAGATATGGTTTACAGAGAGGAGAAAAGAGAAGAAAAGGAAGAGGAAAAGAAAAAAAAGGAACAAAACAGTAGGAATAGAATTGAGTCATTAAACTAACAGAACAAATCGAGCACACTCTGAGACTTTTCATTTAAGTTCAATGTCCTTTCAGCTCTGATGTCTAGCTGTCTTTTCTTTCCTTTTTTCTCTTTTGAGTCTCACTCTGTCACCCAGACTGGAGTGCAGTGGCCACTTCCAGCCACCATAGCCTCAACCCGCTGGGCTCTGGTGATCCTTCCACCTCAGCCTTCCAAATAGCTGGAATTACAGGCCTGTGCTACCATGCCTGGCTGATTTTTTGGTTTATTGTAGAGATGAAGTCTCACCAATTTGCCCAGGCGGATCTCGAACCTGCGGACTCAGGCAATTCACTCACTTCAGCCTCCCAAAGTGCGAGATTACAGGCTGAGCCACCAAGCCCGGCTCTAGCTGTCTTTTCAAGCTGGTAAATTAGTTTGCAGTTAGGTTCAGTTGCCCCTGGCCTGCTGTGAAGGACTGTTCAGATCACCCTCTGTTCACCACTCAAATCTGGCCTGTATCTGCTTTTCAAACTTGTTTCTCCCATTTCGGTGTTGTTACCTTGAATCGCTGGCAGGTGGTGCTATTTCAGCTTCTCGCCCCAGAGGGGGTGGAGCTGGACTCGGGCAGAGGCCGGAGATAGGAGTCTGCCTCAGGGCACATGGGCAGAGTCCCACGGTCGGCAGGACTTCATGGTGGCAGCAGAGGTGGCAGTGATCCCAGCAGATCTTGCCTGCAGGGGCTTCAGGGACTGAAGTCGTGGATCACCTCAGGCACGGGTGGCGCGATGCGCTAAGGCCGCCACGGAGGCCACGGTGGCACCGGCGGCTGCCGTGTCTATGGCTGCAGTGGCTGTCCAGACCACTGTGATGCCCCAGCGGTGGCGACAGACGAGCTCCGTGTCAAGAGCAGGCTGCCGACGTTGGGGTCCACAGCTCCCAGGGAGAGAGCCAGAGACCCTCTGCATTCTCCTTTGCAGAGAGTTTCATAGACCAGGTGGCCCCATCGCCATCTTGCCGAAAGTCCCCGAGACTAAACTTTGTAAGCAATTTCTATGGGGAGAAAAGGTGTGAGACCATGAAGTGTGATATGCTTAGAATTGGAAGAACCAGGAGAAATTTCTGAAGGTGCCATGAACAGGGTACTTGCTGGCTTGGATGGATGAGGTGACTGAGGAGAGACTGAGAGAGATGACATTTTCCAGACTGGAGGACAATAGAATGTGAAGCCACTTAGAGAGAAAGGAATTAAGAAGAGGTAGCTTGGAAATGTTTAGAGAGGTTATTTTGTTTTGCACAGGTTGAATTTGATGTATCTGTAGGACATTCACCTAAAGATGTCCTTAGAAGGTGGATGTACATGGGACAGGGCAAACTGGCAGGCAGGTTGGTGTGGAGATCATCAAGGTGAGTGTGATGGTAGATGCCCCAGGAATACAAACCTTTTTTCCCCCAAATAAGCCTTTGGATGACTATCTTGTTATCCACTCTGACAAAATGCTCACCTTCCCTGCCTCCACTGCTCTCACCTCATGGGGCCACCAACCCCACCTCACCCTCGAGGAGTTCTGTGCTTCCAGTGAGCTGCTCAGGGTCTTGGAGGTTCACTTCCAGTCTCCACTCACTCAGGAAACCTCCCTGGACTCCAGTCCATGCTGATGGCTCCCTTATTTTACTTATTGATAGTTACTAATATGTAATACTCTAGTTAGCACTAATAGCTTCTTCATTCTCTCTTCAAAAGCACGAATGTATAGAACAAGTCTATAAAGCAAAGATGATAAATCTTTTCTTCTTGCATCCTGTTTTACAATTTACTAGTTGGATAGGACTATGGGCTGGTTACTCTGCTTTTTCTATCTGCAGTTTCCTCATCTACAAGATGGGAACAGTAGTGTTTTCTCAGAGTTGTTGCAAGAACTAAGTCAAACACTGTGCCTAGTCCTGAGTGAGTAATTGACAAGCTCTCAGTATTAGCTATTATTTTTATTTCTCCTAATTTCAACTTAGGCATTATGCTCTAGGGTTTAAAAGGACATAAGTCAAAGTCTTATGGTGGCCCTTATGTCATTATCCTTTGTTCTATTTGCAAAACAAATGTTTGCTGAGTACTTTCCATGTATTTGGATCTTAACTGGGAGATCTAAGGATACGTAGGAAGTCACATCAAGCATATCCCTCTCCTTGAGAAGCATTTACTGTCATTGGGGATTTAGGATACATAGACCCCAAACTGCAAGAATATAGCAACTAACAATTAAAATACCATTACCAGATGTGAGAAGTAGGTCATATTTATTTTTCTGGGGAGGGAGGAGGGCGGTGCTATTCTGTGCAGTCATCAGTTATGATAGGCGCAGCATAGGCTTGACTGTGGTGATCTGTGTGACCCCATTCATTTACAGCTGTGGGACAGAGGAAGGGACATGAGGATTTGAAATAAAGTGCATCTAAATGATTTCATTTATGATGGTTTGATGCAGTGGGGGAGAACTATTTTTGTATTCTTAAGCCCATTCAAGTCTTAGTTGCATGTATATCGCACTTCCTGTTGTTTTCGAACCACTCTGAGTACCACAGGTATTCTCTGGGGATTCTGTCACTAGTTAGGGCCCAGCAAGACCCAGGCAGGTCAGACACTGAGAGGTGGACAGTCAGAGGAGATGACGGCAGCGCAGGGAGCCAGGGTGTCTGGAATCCATGAGCGCATTTGCTACTTGGTACTCATGGATGATTAACGCTGTAAGACTGGCTAGCACCGGTACATTTTATTTAAGGGAGTTTTCACTTTTTTCTGGCTACATTCATGTAATTATATCTTCACAAAAGAGGAGCTCACTTAAAGAAGTAGCAGCCCATGCTGTAAAGAAGCGACTTATTCTGACACTTAAGCTCTGTGTTATCTTGAACTGGACCAAAAAAAAAAAAATCAATACAATTTATGCTTAGGCGTGCTGATCTCTCCTGTTGTCAAGGCAACAGGTTAAGGTATCGATTCAACCAGAGAGAGTCCAAGCTTGGAAGGGGCCTTGGTAAAGGTAGGGTTATTTTGTTCAGCAGAAATTAAACAGACCCCAGGACCTGGCTGACTCTACAATGGAGTAATTCTCAGTGCATACACAATCCCCAGGCTAATGTTATTTGAGCTCCGCCTCAGATGTCTAGTAGAGTAGACGACCTGGGCCAAGTGCCATTTCCATCATCAGACCAAGGGGAGCCTGTGACAGCCGTGGTCATGTCAAATCGAAAGGCAGGATGAGGCTTTGGAATGGCTCTAGAAAATAATTTGTGAAAGACAAATATAGGAGCATAATCATGTTCACAGTAAGTCATGAGGGTGATAGGGCAGCCATTGTGTCTTATCCTGAAGGGGTGAAACCATCAGCACAGAACAGATTTTCTGTCAAAAGGAAAAGGTTTTCCAGAGGGTTTTATACCCATTTAAAATTTTTATTTTTATTTTCAATTTTTTTTAAAAATAGAGACAGTGTCTCACTTTGTTGCCTAGGCTGGTCTTGAACTCCTGGGCTCAAGCAGTCCTCTTGCCTTGGCTTCCCAAAGTGCTAGGATTACAGGCATGAACACTTTGCTCAGCCATTCCCTTTTATTTTTAGTTGTACCTATTTATGGGATAGAGAGTGATATTTCAACACATGTGTATAATGTGCAAGGATCAAATTAGGGTAGTTGGAACATCTGTCACCTTAAACATTTATTATTTGTTTGTGTTGGAACATTAAAAATCTTATTTTCTAACTTTTTAAAATAGACAATAAATTATTGTCAACTATATTCGTGTGGCAGTACTATAAAACAGTAGAACTCATTCTTCCTATTTAGTTGTAATTTCGTATCTTTTTTTTTTTGAGTTGAAGTTTCACTCTATTGCCCAGGCTGGAGGGCAGTGGCACCTCAACTTTGACCTGCTGGGCTCAGGTGATCCTTCTGCCTCAGCCTTCCAAGTAGCTGGAACCACAGATGGACATCACCACACTTGGCTAATTTTTGTGATTTCTTGTAGAGACAAGGTCTCACCTAGTTGCCCAGGCTTGTCTTGAAACCCCAGGTTCAGGTAATCCTCTCGCCTCGGCCTCCCAAAGCGCTGGGATTACAGGCTTAGCCACTGTACCCTGCCAATTTCTTATCTATTAACTAACCTCTTCCTATCATCCTCTCCTTCTTCCCTTCCTAACCTCTCACAACCATAATTCTATGCTGTGCTTCTGTGAGACCCATGAGCAGAACATGTGGTCTTTATCTTTCTGTGCCTTAACCTAATGCCTTTCATGTTCATCCATGCTACCAAGAATGAAAGGGTTTCATTTTTATGGCGGAATAGTATTCCATTGGGTATATATACCACATTTTCTTTATCCATTCATCTGCTGTTGGACACCTAGTTTGACTCCGCATCTTGACTATTATGAATAGTGCTGCAACAAACACAGAGATGCAGATAACTCTTCAATATGCAGTTTCTCTTTTCTTTGGGTAAATACCCAATAGTGGGGTTGCTGAATCCTATGGTAGTTCTATTTTTAGCCTTTTGAGAAAACTCCATACTGATTTTCATAATTGCTATAATAGTATACATTCCCATCAACAGTGTATAAGAGTTTATTTTTCTCCACATCCTTGCCAGAACTTGTTATTTTTTGTCTTTTTATAAAAGCCATTTTAACTAGGGTAAGATAATATTTCGTTATGATTTTAATTTGCATCTCCCTGATGATTAGTGATGCTGAGTATTTTTCCATACACTTGAAAAAGGAGCCATGAGCAAATATGTAAAGCCCAGAAGCACTGCCTGGTGCATAGTAAATTCAAGATGCACTCTACTAACTTTATCTGAGGTCTGTGCTGTGAGCATGTCTTCCTGGCTTCAGCACATTCTCCAGGTATTTTGTTCAGGCTTATTTTTGCTTTATAGTTTCATCTAACATGGAGTGCAATCTCTTCTTATTTTCCTTTTGCTACCATTAAGCAATTTACTATCAGTATTTCAATTTTTGAACTTGAAGAATGAGGCACACAAACAAAATGGGTCCAATACTTTATAGCTATAAAATAGCAGACTAGAAAACAAGTCTGATTTGCAGTCAAAATGTAGACTCCAGCTTCCGCTGGTTAATACTTGTCAGTACACTTAGGAGAAGGAATGTTAAAGATAACAAGAAAAACTACTATAATATTTAAAAATTATTTTGGAATCAGCACTTTATTTCCTTGTTTTAAGTCCTGGAAAAAGTCATAGTGTCTGCAAATCTCTTAATTGCTCATATTTTCAAAAATATGTGAATGTATTTGAATTCATAAAAAATTTAGCTTGTCTTTTTATTTGAATGTGCAACATTATGTGTGTGTGTTTCATAAAGTTTAAAAATAGAAAATACCAGAAGAAAGGAAAGCCAAAGGACTTGCTTCATATTTGTTTATCTTAGAGGTGAAAGAGTTAGCACTGACTTCATTATTGCTAAGTAGTTATCAAAAGGGTATGGTTTCAGAAATCCCTGAATGAGGCCTTTATTTTTAAGAATACTTCTCCTCAGGATTACTAACACATGTAATTCTTATCTCAAGCATTTTAGACAGCATTAAAAATAACTATTTTGATGATCTGTATTCTTCTGCTGCAGTTAGGGTTTTGGTGATCTTGCTTTTCCAGCTTCTTTAGATGATTTGCTAGCCTGTTAACTTGTGATATTTCCATTTTCTTCATGTGTGTTCGCAGAGATATAAATTTCCCTTTTAGTACTGATTTCATGGGATCCCAGAGGTTTTGGTAAGATGTTTCTTCATTTTCATGTTTCCAGGAATCTTTTAATCTCTGTTCTGATTTCCATGTTGACCCTGGAGTTGTTCGGCATCATGCTACTTAGTGTCCATGAATTTGTGGGTTTTGGGGGAACTTTTTGTTGGTGTTGATATATATTTTTATTCCATTGTGGTCTGAGAAGGTATGTGGCAGTATTTCAATCTCATGAAATTTGTTTATGTTTGATTTATGGCCAAGGATATGGTTGATCTTAGAGTACATTCCACGTGGTGATGGATAGAATGTATATTCTGTGTTTACTGAGTGGAGTATTCTGTAATAATAAATTAAATCCATTTGGTCAAGCATCACATTGAGGTTCTGGATCTCCTTGTTGATTATTGTTTTGATGATCTGTTTAGGGTTGTTAGTGGGATATTTAGGTCAAATCACTCTATGAAAAAGATACCTGCAAATGCATGTTTATTGCAGCATAATTTACAATAGCAAAAACATGGACCCAACTGTGCTGCCAATCAAAAGAGGACTGAATAAAAAAATGTGGTACATATACACAATGGAATATTATGCAGCCATAAAGAAGGACAAAATTATGAACCTCACGGCAACTTGGATGGATTTAGAGTCTATAATACTGAGTGACCTATCACAGAAACAAAGAACTGACTACCACATATTCTCACTCGTAAGTGAATCTTGAACAATTATCATAATACTATAAGAAAGGGATTGGCAGTACTGGGAAACTGCTGGGGGGGAGCATACCTAATAAATAAGGGTACCTGCATAATGAACATACCTAACCTTGAATTGTACCCCACATCTTTAAAATAAAAAATTAAAATTAAAGATAATTATTTGAGTTCATGTTTTATTAAAGGTCATAGAAAAATTATATAGTTTGTATTGATGCACACATGAGTGAGATCAATTATTTTAAAAGAAGACACTTGTGCAGCAGGAATGCTACCTCGGGGAGGCTGAGGGCCAGAGTGGGATGGTGGAGGTAATGCTGGCCTGATGCATTGGAATAAAACTCTTCATAACACATATGCACCTGGTTATAGCAATTTTATAATACCACTTTGATTTTTTTAAATTTGGTTGCAATTCTATGGATGTTTTAGACCTGAACTTGTTAAAGATAGTTGTTGTCACTAATTAACGGGGACCCAACCATAGATTACTCTGTAACTGGCAAATTCTCTGCTTGGAATACCTCCTACTTTGAATGCTTTTCCCTGGTAACTATTTTGCTCAATTGCTTATGACTCCTAGGAGTGAATTTAAGGGGAGTCACCCTGAAGCTGGAAGATATAACTTTCTCCATAGGCTTCAGGACAGTTTATGAACTAGTGTCCCGGAGAGCTTCTACTGTTGTGTAATCTTGCCTTCTCACTGACCTGAAGTGTGTTAACTTGATTCCTATTGAATCCCACTGAGGTCACATTTATTTCACAATGATTACAAAAATTCCTGCAGATATAAGGAGCCATCCAATTAACGGTGCAGTCAATACTGTCCACTTCACATCACCTGAGTAGACAAGTAAGTGCAAGTGAATAAAAGACCATTTGTATTTCTCCGTGGTCAAGGACAACCAGGAGGAATCATACATCTAGATAGATTGTCCCATGACTGAGTAGTCTGTGTTCACTGAGTGGTGTTGGCAAATGGCATTCTAGCAGTTGTGGAGCGTCACAGGAAAAGGCATTATGGGCATTACTGAGGCCACACATTCCCCGGAGGAAAATGTAGCCCTTTAGTACATACTCCCTTTAGGAGAAATCTAAATAGACTCTGGAATAGTATTTCAACTATTATGGCCAAAGAGTTGCTAGTTGATGAGCAAAATGCAGACAGCTATTTGTTGTTTTTATTCTTGAGTATACATAAAAATCACTATTTGAAACCAGGTGGCTAACACAGTCTGGTTCTTAAAAGCAGAATGTTTTTTCCCATGGCTCCAACAGTCTGCTTCCCGGGAGTAAATATTTTATATTTGGTTTCAGTTTAAAAAAAAAATGCTGCCCCGACATTTATGGGTAGCTACAAGCTTCTTTAAAATTCACATGGCGAGCAAACAAATAAAATGCCCAGATCAGAATGTTTCACTCTACGGTGCATGGCATGAACAGGGAGGATGCAAATTCTGTGACTGACAGTCGCAGAATGTGTAAGGCGAGATGCTGCAAATTATGCTGGAAGAAGCCTGGGAGAGAGGAATCTGAATAGCAGAGTGGAATGCATAAAATACATTCTCACTACCTGAAGAGGGTTCATCTCCTCTCTGTGCATTTGGTTGCTTCTATCTCTTTAGGTTCCTGTGGGGATGTTATACTTCTTCTCATCATAACAAAATACTGGAAGACTATTCATTCTCTCCAGACAAGGCAATCGTCATTATTCTTGTTTTCTTATGATAGCACTGGCTTTACAGTTTTCAATGACGTTTCCCACAAATGATCTCACTTGGATTTCACTGCTTCAGGAAGTGGCAGAATTGGTAAAATTACCACTGCTTTAGTGAAAAGGGGACTGGAGCAAAGAAAGCTGATGCTGACTTGCCCAAGACAATATGGGTTAGTAAATGATGGATCTAGAACCAGAACCCAAGAGGTCTGCTTTCCAGACCATGACCTTTGCTGCTGTGTCACACTGCTCCTAATAAGAATGAAGGTATAGTGTTTGAATACCTGTCAATAGTGTCAGTAGAATTTTATTTGTTTTGTATGCAGTATTTGTATAAAGGAGTCTATTCATTGTATTAGAGTGAGAAGCATGGGTGTTAGATAGACCAGGCTGAAATCCTACAGTTATGTGATTCTATTTTGGGTAAATTCCTTGATTTCTTTGAGATTCATTTCATAATCCATGAAATGTGACTACCTGTACTCCTTTGTAGGGCTGTGGTGGAGACTTAGCCCTGTGCTTGGGACAAAGTAAATGCTCAGTGTGTAGTCAAATGTGTTTTTGAGCCTGAACCTGGGACTTGGGCCTTCCTGGGAGTGTCTGGTCTGTTAGTGAGGCAGGTGCTGTCAGGCACTTGCATGAATGATTTGCCCACAGTGGAGAGAAGACCTGTGAGGAAGGGGCAAGGGAGGAAAGAAAGCAGAGGCTGTTGAGGTCTTGACCTGCAGTTTCATGTGAACTGTGGAGAGAGAAATTGAGCTCTTGGCTCTTTAAGGAAGTACAGAAAAAGAATGGTGTGGGTCACAGGGTCTTGGTAGTTGGTGGCAGAGGGAAAAACAGGGCAAGCTAGAGAGACCTCGATTCACTTCTGGGCAGAGCTTTTTCCTGCTTTTGTGCAATGAGGAATAAACTTTTTGGCACTGACCTTTGGCTCCTCCAGAGTCTACGTCTTTGGGAACATGGAGAAAGGACCCTCAGCATGGACACTCAGATTTCATCTATGTCTCTGGCACAGAGTCCTAAGGTTGAGGTGTGGTCATTGCAAGTGGGTTTATCAGGGGTTGGAGTGGAGAATGCTAAAAAGGCTGTCTGATAATTTTGAAGCAACAGCTCTTGGAAAAAACCCAAACCTGCTGAAAAATTTGAGGTTGGTGGAAAGGGTAAGAATAGTTCAGAGGACTTGTTTTCCAGGTGAGGGTATAAGCCACTGAAAATCGAGTGATATACAGTAATGTGTCACTGTCAGTACCTGCTGCCTGGTGGGGACTTCCCTTACCTGGATGCACATGAACGAGGACTCACAGTTTGTAATCTTGAAGAATTTGATTCATTTAAGCCCTGTAGATAGAAGATGAAGGGGAGCTTGTCCTCCAGGTGAAAATAGCAGACTCCATGGGGCATGCATCACGGGACCTGAAGTGCTTTCAGATCACAGAGGAAGGAAGGGTGATGAATCTTGGGGAGTCCAGGCAACTGCAATGTTTTGGGAGCAGCCTCGGTGACCATGGAGAGGAGCAAGGTGGGCATTTCAAGAGAACGAGACTGTGGAGGTATCGAGCAGCTGTAATGTGGGGCAATTTCTGGAGTCATGCCAGAAAGAGCAGAAGTCTGTGTTGCACTAAAATCTCTGAAATATGGGTGTCTCTATCCCCATACTGACCACTGTGCCAGCTTTGGTCCAGTGGCTGTCCCCACACAGGTGGTCACTAGAATGTTGATTCAGGAATCTCTTTCCTTTGTATATTGAGAGCTAGGTTCTCTGAAGGTCAGATTTTTGACTAATTATTGTGTCCACTTCTCAGATAGAGGATACAGAGCTCAATTCCGTGGTTTTAGAAGTTACAGTTCAACACACGTAAAGAGAACAATTGGCATGTTTTTATTTACCTCAGATAGAAATCTCTGGTGTGATTCCTTGTGGCTGACATTTCATTTCTCCATCCTAAACATTGCCCTAATTAAACCTTTCTCCAGAACTTTTATACATTTCAGCAGAATAAGAATGAATGAATAAAAATGCAGATTCTAATTAGCACATCCTGCATATTAAAGAAATTACTCTTCTTACTTAAAGAAATAACTGGGAAAAATAAATGATCTTTGAAGTATAATTTTTCTTTTCAGATCGCAGTGACAATTCATTGCAAGGGCATTGCTGCAAATGACAGCTGTGTCCACAGGCTAACGTGCACTGTAATAGTTTGAGTGATAGGCGGGTCCCTTGCAGTAGTAGCTATATTTAACTGAAAGGAAAAAAAAAAACAAAAAAACCTTTGCTAAACATTTTTTCATAGGAAGTTATGCATGGATGCATTTGTTAAATGGTTTTAAATAACTCCAGCACCTAATAAAAATAGGATTTGAAGGGCAGCTAAAGTTTCATTCATCTGCATCTGCTGAATGATTTATATCTGTGGCATTAACTAAGCATTATAGGAAAAAACACTATTTGACCTCAGGCGAGCTGGCGTGAGACGTGAGCTTGTTCCAGGTTGAAATTTCCCTGCTAAATTTTTTATGAAATTCTCCCAGCAGGGTCACTGTTGGGTTCTGAAAAGATTTTCAACATCAGAATTGCTACAGCTCAGCCATCAGAAAACCATTTATTTCATTAGCACTCCCTCCCCTTCATTTTAATGCCACATAATAATACAGAATAGGTTTAAGGCCCATCAATTGTAAAATTATCATTTTTCACCAAAGCAACATTATATTAAACACTTAATTATTCATTACTAATGCTTGTCATGGTGAAATATTGGCCTCACTAATTTTGAAAGTACCAGGCCCAGCTTTTCTTCCTTGAAGGTTAATGGCTGAGCCCCCATTTCATTAGACTTCCTGAATGTAGCTCACCTCATGTGTCATTGTGCGGCTTTCTCAACCCCCAATGCTTTTAGCAAGTGAGATCCATGCTGTGCAGAATGTGCCTGATATGAGGTTGGGGAATTGATTTTAAGGGTCATGGAGGCAGAGCAGAATTTGGGATGGGACAGTTTTGTGAAATACTATCAATCGAACAGTTTTACCAAGTATGTGTTTTTAAAGTTAATCTACCTCTTGATTTGAACAAACTATGTATTTTTATTTTTAATTTTCATAATTTGTACAAATAGGAAGGGTACAGTGTATTTTGTTACTTGGATATGTTGCATGGTGGTGACATCTTGGCCTTCAGTGTAACATCACCCAATAAAGCACATGGTACCCAAAATTATATACTTAATTTTTATAAACCTGATGATGGACTTAGAATTATGGCAGTGAAATGAATCTGTACTTGTTACAGCAGGGCTTGTCTGCCTGCATTTGGCCATAGTGTTCAAGATTTCAGTATAGCAGTCTTGCATATCTGGTAGCCTAGGACTCCAATTGTGGAACATGTGTGTCACGTAGGTTTACAGATGGCAAAAAAAGAGCCCTCCCTGGCATCTGCACTTACCGGCTATCTCCTTCTGAATATTCCATGGGATTTTAATTCTGTTAACAGAGAAAAGTCTTATTCAACATCTCCTGGGCAATCCTGGGAAATGTTATTAAAGCTGAAAGTACTGCTCTGATCCCAACATGGCACATAAACTTCACCAATGTGTGTAGAATGGTTTTTCTATGCCTGGGAGATGGTTCTTTCTGATTTGCATAGAGAATTTTTGGATTCAGTGAGGAAAGGCATTGACTTGTTATTTAAATTATGGGGAAGGTCACTATCCCAGAGACACCAACAGCCACTGTGTCATTCAGGATGACTTCTATCTTCCTATACCCACTGGCCTGGACTTTCTCATATTTGCTCAAGTAAGTCTATTGGTTTTCATATCTTCCCACAAAGCCTCCCTCCCACAGCCCTCACACCCACATCTGAAAAATTCAGAAGACTCAGGATCAAACACTGGAGACACATACACATACACACACACACAAACACACACACACACACACACACACACACACACACACACACACATGCACGCACACATACACACACACACGGGGTGCCAAAAATGTATACACATTTTAAGTATGACATTTGCTCAAAGATGACATTAATCAAATGAATGCTAGTATCACCATGTGACAGAGGACAGTCACAGAAAATGATGGAAGCACAGTTTAGTGAACATCGTACTATACATTGCTACCATAATTTAATATAACTTTGAAAAGTAGTACACAGATAGCATCTCTTAAAATGTGTGTACATTTTTTAGCATCTGTGCGTGCACGTGCGCGCACACACACACACACACACACACACACACACACACACACTTGGTCAATTTAGTTTCTCTTTGGTGTTGACGCAGCATTTAATGCCACCGTTCTGGACCTGTGTCCTCTGCATGGTGACATCTTAGATGCAATTCTCAGTGTCATCCTTCCCTCAAGTCTCATCCCATGTTGTCAGTCTCAGAGCGTTGTAGGCTGTTCTCACTTCCAGACCACCTGAGGTTTGCTTACTGATTTCTGGACTGGGGGTAAGAGCTGAACCTTCATAACTGACACTGGACCTGCTTTTTGTGAGGGGGCAGACGTTCTTTAATTTCAATGGATTAATAATTTTGGCCTCTAAACACTGAACAGCCAGCAGCTGCCTTTGGAAACTTGAAAATGTTATATAAGTGTTATATAAACTTGAAAATGTTAATAAGGTATTATTGCATTGCGTGTTGTAAATTATAACTGGAAGCAGGTGTTCCTTAAAAGACAGTCTAAGAGTATAGACGTCTCCATTCTAGTTAATCTAATACTAGTATTTTGCAGATTACACAAGATCTCCTTTATTGTTTGGAGTCTTACAAAATTGTTTGGTCTTCACAAATGAAAGCCTAGTACTGGAAAGTTTAAAGCCAAAAAAAAAAAAAGCTAATATTTCACAATTATGGTATTATGTTGCTAGGATTACATTAAGATTTTATAAATGTGTGTAAATAAAAAAGAATTGTAGTCATTTCTCAAAATAGTCACTATTTTTTATGTGGAAATAAATGTTTTATTATTTAAACTGTTATTTTTGTTCTTATATTGCTTGTTATAAATGAATTATTACTATCTTGACTCTCTTATGTTGTTTCTTCTTAATCATAGAATAGCTTTATAATGTTACCATGTGACATGATTTGGTGACAACTGTGTATGGGCAGAGACAGAGCAGCAGGTTATCCAGGAATAATGATGTCTCAGTTTAGGGTTTTCTGTGGACTTCAGTTATTAGCAGCACAGCCGTCTTTCACAATTAACCATAACTGAGGTTGGACTTAGGGTTATTGCTGTGTGAATTTACTTATTGGATATGAATTGCCTTTGAAATTTTGAAGTCACACAAATGTCAGTTTTCTCAGGTCCGTAAAATTAAGTGAGAAATGTTAACCCCACCTTAACGGAAGGGGAAATAATTATTCATTAAAGTCAATAATTTCACAAATAAATAGTATAATACAAGATCAGAAAGAGGAGAGGATCTAGTTACCACTACATGTTGTGAACTATTTAATCAGCCACACTTAGTAATAGCACATTTATGCTGCACTCTGTGTAGAACGACTTCATTGGCCTTTTTATTACTTTGTCTCAGTGAAACAGGAAGAAAAGAAAGACAAGGGCAGAGAAACCTCTTGGTAGAAGCAGTTTTGAAAGTTTATTCCATTTCTTGATTAGAAGTAGAATGTTGAACAAATAGTCGTGTGTGTGTGTGTGTGTGTGTGTGTGTGTGTGTTTCAGACAAGATAAAGGAGAAAAATAAATAAAACTTGTATTCCCTGCTCTGTGGAGTCACTTAGGACAGAGGGATGAGGTCTGTGCACAAGGAACTTTGGAGAATGCTGCAGGTGTTGAAGGATGTGGCTGGTGACTGAGACCAGGGTTGAAGGATGAGGCTGGTGACTGTGGCATGCTCCTGAGGCAGAGGAGACACAGTGGATGGAGATCTCTTCGGAGGCCATCTCTGAGTGAAACTTGACTTTGTTGTGAGTAGGAATTTGAGAGAATTGAGGTGAATCACTTGTTGTCTCAGCTATGGAGGCTGGTAGTCTGAAATCCACGAGTTGATAGGTCCTGCTGTCTCTCCCAGCTTCTGGTGTTACTGCCAATCCTTAACATTCCTTGGCTTGTAGATGACTCATTTCCATCTCTGCCTCTATCATCACATGGTTGTCTCCTTGTGTGTCTGTGAAGTCACCTGACTTCTTTCTTATTAGAACACAAGTCCTATTGATTAAAATACCAGTCATGTTGAGTTAGGGCCCACCCTACTCTGGTATGACCTTATCTTAGCTTTTCTAATTACATCTCCAACAACTCTATTTCCCAAAAGGTTCATATTCTGAGGTACTGAGGGTCAGAATTTCGGTATATGTGGTGGACACAGTCCAACCCACATCAGAGGGAAAAGTGGGAGTGCTGAATGTAAATAAAGTATTTGGGAGGACAAAATGTTACAAAGTGAGAGGAAATTGTGATGCCATATTAAGGAAAGGCCCCAGGTCCTGGGCTATGGAGTTTCGGTTAGCCCTTGAAGTGACAGGCAAAATCTCATGGGAGTTTTAAGGTGCATAAGTTCCTGGACCCGATTCGCAAATACATTAATATAGTAGTTTGGTGTGGAGTCTGTTGATATGCCTTTTTGAGGTGCCCAGAGTGACTCTGTTCAAGGGTGTGGACAAGGAATGCTGGCACACAAAAACCCAGAGAAACCACTGAAGCTGTTCCTCTTTCTTCTAATTGTGTAAAATATATTTTTTTCGGACATCATTTTCTTCTGATACAGCAACTAAGCTCCTCCTAGCAGATTCAGGACCCAGGCATCCTTCATCTTATGAATCCCAGTTTGCTGAGTTAGTAAGCTGCCAGCACAGGGCCTGGAATTGAATAGACACTATGAATGGTAGGTGTTTCAGCATCTGACTGGATCTCCTAAAATTTAGCTTTATTAATTGTGCAAAGTATGTACTTGCAATACCATGTTCATTTTCAAAGAGTACAGGAGAAATTGGGATAATCTTGTCATTGGTAATAGGTTGCATGCATGAAGGGATAAAATCTAAGAGAGTATGTCTTGCAGTATGAGGGGGTACCCCCCAAAACCCAGAATTTATTGATTTAAAAAAATGTGTATTTATTCTTACATGTTTAAACTTCAGTCACCTTCAAAGTACTCTCCGTTTGATGCAATACACCTATTGAGATGCTTTTTCCACTGCTCAAAACAGTTTTTGAACTTGGCAATTTTGATGCCTTTTAAGGATTTTGCTATTTTTTGTTTCGCCTCTTACACATTGGTAAAACATTTCCTTTTGAGGACCTTTTTCAACCAGGAAAACACAAAAAAAGTCATTTGAGACAGGATGGGGTAATTAAAGAATTTTTGGTCAAAAACTACTGAACACTCAGCATGGTGTGGGCAGGTGCACTTGTAAATCACCCATCATGGAATGTGTGAATGCATTAAAAGAATATCCCCCCCAAAAAATTCACTGAAGTCTAACACTGCCTCTGACAGCAACGTTAGCTAGTACACTGATGCCGCTGGGTTCCTAGAACACTTACCTGGTGGGAGAAGCCAGTACTATAAGAGGCCTATCTTCCAAGATGTAGTTTTGGGGTTTTGGAGTACACCCTTTGTATTTCTCATCGTAGGAGGCATTTATTTTTAGAAGGATACAGCTCTTGAATTCCCCTAGGACTTAGTTTTGGATTGTGGGATTGCTTATGCCTCCAATGGAGATTTCTCATGAGGTTGCTTGCTCAATACATACTCTTCTGTGGCTTCTTTTTAGCTATCCCATAACCTAAGGCAGACCTTCAGTCCAGGATTAAGGCCTAATTAGTTCATTTAAGAGAGGAAGTATAGGAGGCACGATGAGGAGGTAGGGAAAAGTGAGACAGGGAGGAAAGTCAACAAAGCCACATTATTGAGCATGTTATTGCTATGGGAAACAGCACTTAAATTTTCTTGGGGTTCTCTGAAAGAACATGCAGGACATCCTTGAGAGTCAGCCTACTGGGGGCCAGGGGTTGGTGCAACTCCCACCTCTGTTTAGTTGAGGGTTGCTTTGGGATGTTAACTCCCTGATGCTTCTCATCTGTCACTCAAGGGGCAGAGTCTGCTCTGAGTAAGAAACATGCAATAATTCATGGTATGGTGGGGACTGTCTTTAGGTAAGACTCAGGTATGCCTGGAAAATAAGATGGGACAACCAGTGCAGCTGCTAAACCTCACTTCCAGACAGGTCCTCCAAACACAGTCCTTTCTTGTATCTCCTTTTCCTTTCATGGCTGACTGTGTTGCATCTTTTTCATGTGACTTGACCTGGCTGACAATTGTCCTTTATCTCTGAGTGCATGGAGGGGATGCAGAGAATGAAGTGCCATTTGCTCTGAAGCTCACACCCTGGAGAGAAGACCACTCACATTCCTGCCAGAACCAGGCGCTTGGTACTTTACAGACACGGACCCATGTATTCCTCACAATGACCTTATAAAGCAGATGTATGAGCACACAGGGACTCAGAAAACTTAAGTGCCTTCCCCAAGGGTGCAAAATAAGAAAGTGGTAGAGTGGTAATTAGAACCCAGTTCTGTGTCACGCTGGGCCTGTGCTGTTTCTAGTATCCAAGGTTGCTGCTCCCTGGGGAGAGGTGGGACTAGTTTGCAGAAGAGGAAATAGCTCTCAGCTTGTTCTGACAGTATCCAACCAAATCAACTTGATTTAAAATCTGTCCCTAGCTTCCACATTTTGTGGAAAATTGGATATCAAATGTACACATTATTGAATTTCATGTTCTGAAAGTTTAATTCTCCAAGTATCATATAATTAGCCATTTGTTGCACAAATTGTTCTCATTACTTACATAAATTGTTTTCATTAGTGGCTCTAAGTGGGTGAGTTACATTAATATGTAATAAATACAAATCATGCTGCAGCAAAAAAGTCAGAAAAGAGGCAGCCAGCAACCCTAAAGCTAAGTATTGGGCTCTTCATGTAGTTCCCACTGCCTCTCCATGGTGCACACCTGCAAAATGTGCAGGAAGGCCCTGTTCCTTTTCCTGGTTGGTCAAATGGGATTTGGTGGTGATCTGAGAGAATATCTCCTATCACACGATCATCATGACTTCTGCTCCTGGTTAACCTAGTTATACTAATAGTTACCGTTCTGAACATATTCAAGGCCTGGGCACTTTATGTATAGTCTCCCATTTTCATTTAATCTGTATGATTCAACCATGAAGGAAACCAAGTCATAGAGTTACCTAGTAACCTAAGATTCTGGGTAAAAAGTGGTAGATACAAATCCAGATCTGTCAGATTCCAAAGCCAATACTCAACACATTCTATGTTTATGTGGTAAACCAAGAGAGAGGTCCATTCATTACTGAGATTTTCATTCTGAATGACTCTTGAGATTTAGTAGATGATTCATGCAAATGAAGAGCCCCACTCTGATATTTGGATGGCCTCTATGATGATTTTTGCCACTACTTCCCATGACCTAACAGTAAACATATGGAAAATGTTTGGAAATATGCCCAATATATTAAAATATTTCCATTAGAACACTGCCTGGAATATTATGCAGCCAAAAAGAACAAAATTATGGACTTTGCAGCAACTTGGATGGAATTAGAGTCTATGGCACTCAGCGATCTATCATAGAAACAAATAACTGAGCACCACATGTTCTCATTCATAAGTGGACCCTGAATATATTCCATAGCACAATAAGAAAGGGATTGGCAGTAGCAAGACACTTTCAGGAGAGGGGAGGGAGGCACATAACATCAATAAGGTACTTGATCTCAAACAAGGTGAAGTGGGGACCAAAGGGAGGCCCAAACTTTACCTATATGATGACCGCTTGTATACCTAAAGCTGAACTGTACCCCACATCTTTTGGAAAAAAAACCCCAAACACAAAATCTTTCTAAGGTGGAATGGATATTCTGTGGGCACTGAAGACCAGGGAAGAAGATGAACACTATGCACTTCACCCGCCGCCTGCCCACATGCAGTGTGGTGATCACTGACCTCCAGCCGGTTCATAATGCAGCCTGGTCAAGCATTCGGAATTTCCATAGTCCATTTGTTTTTCTTCTCTTCTACGTGATTTTTTTCCCATACCCCTTTCTTTTCAAGTTCCATTCTCAGTTGAAGATCATGCTTTATGCTTTCCCCCCTCTATTTTAGTGAGAAACTAGTAGCCAACATGAAAATGTTCTCAGCCTCTCATTGTCTTTGTCCATTTGTGTGGTATAAAGGAATACCTGAGGCTGGGTGTACAAAGAAAAGAGACTTGTTTGGCTCATTGTTTTGTGGGCTGCACAAAAAGCATGGTGCCAGGATCTGCTCAGCTTCTGGTGAGGGTCTCAGGCTGCTTTCACTCACCGTGGAAGGCAAAGAGGAACTGTCATGTGCAGCGATCACATGGTGAGAGTGGAGACAGGAGAGAGGAGGGAGGTGCCAGGCTCTTTGTCATAACTGGTTCTCCAGAAACTAATAGAATAAGAATTTATTGATGGAGAACAGCACCACCAAGCCATTCATGAGGGATTCACCCTCATTACCCAAACACCTCCTACCAGGCCCCATCTCCAATATTGGGGATCAAATATCAACATGAGATTTGGAGGGATCAGACATCGAAATTACAGTGCCTACCTCTAGCTGCTAGCATTAAGGCCCGCTCTTCATATCTTGCCCTCTCTTCTGTGACAGAAGCTGGCAATGAAGGCCAACTTCTCCACAGGCAAACACCTCAACCCTTCTTGCCCATTCAAGGACATTGCTTCAACAATCTTTCTTTCTTTCTTTCTTTCTTTCTTTCTTTCTTTCTTTCTTTCTTTCTTTCTTTCTTTCTTTCTTTCTTTCTTTCTCTTTCTTTCTTTCTTTTTTCTTTCTTTCTTTCTTCTTTCTTTCTTTCTTTCTTCTCTTTCTCTCTCTTCTTTCTTTCTTTCTTCTTTCTTTCTTTCTCTTCTCTTCTCTCTTCTCTCTCTCTCTCTTCTTTCTTTCTTTCTTTTTCTCCCTCTTTACATGATCTTTCCCCTAAGCATACAAGCATGATATTATTTATCTGAACTCAGTTTTCTCCCCTACAGTTCCTGCATTTTTTTTCTTTCTTTTGTACCAGCACTTACTGTTATTCACATGTACTTTCTCTAGATTATTACCTTGAACCCTGTCTTGAACTCAAAAGTGAGTATGTGTGGGTCAATAAAAACCTTCATGTTGTTTGTTTTCTTGGTCAGTTCTCAATATTTGTCTTCAGTGATTCTGCCTCTTTGAAACAGTTTCTTTCCTTGGTGTCAGAAAGCCACACTCTCTTGCTTCTGCATCAATCTCACTTCTGGTTTTTTTCTCAGATTTCTTGCCAGGCTCTGAATATTAAAGTAACTCAAGATATCACCCTAGGTCATGTCCTTTTTTAAAACTTCAATTTCATTTGTTTTTTTCTCTGATTTTTGGTGTTTCTTTTCTTCTGCTAGCTTTGGGTTTGGTTTGATCATGTTTTCTAGTTCTTTGAGGTATGATGTTTGGTTGTCGATATGCAATCTTTCAATATCATTAATGTAGGCTTTAAGTGCTATAAATTTTTCTCAGAGCACAGTTTTAGGTATGTCCCAGAGGTTTTGATGACTTATTTCAGTATTGTCATTCATTTGAACAGAATTTTAAATTTTCCATCTTGATTGCATTGTTGACTCAATGATCATTCAGGAGCAAATTAAATAACTTCCATGTTTTTGTTTGGTTTTGTGAATTCTTCTTTGAGTTAATTTCTAGTTTTACTCCATTATGGTCTGAGAAAGTGCTTGATATGATTTTGATTCTTTTGAATTTTTTGAGAGTTGATTTGTGGCTTTTCATATGGCCTGTCTTGAATAATGTTCCATGTGCTGATAAAAAATGATACCTGTAGTTTTGGGATGCAGTGATGTTCTGTAGATATCTGTCAGTTCCATTTGCTCTAGAGTCTGGTTTAACTCCAATGTTTCTTTGTCTACTTTCTGCCTTGATGATTTGTCTGTTGCTGTCAATAGAGTGTTGAAGTCTTCCACTAATATTGTATTGCTATCTATTTCTCTTTTTAGGTCTAGTAGAGTTTGTTTTATAAAGCTAGGGACTTTGGAATTAGGCACATATGTATTTAAAATTATTATGTGTTCTTGTTGGATTGATTCCCTTATCATTATATAATAACCATCTTTGTCTTTTTTAACTGTTGTTAATTTAAAGTCTGTTTTATTGGATATGAGACTAGCTACTCCTGTTTATTTTTGGAGAATATTTTTCTCCACCCCTTTACCTTGAGTCTATAGGAGTCTTTGTGAGTTAAATGGTTCTCTTGAAGGCAGCAGATATTTGAGGTGTGTTTTTTTAAATCCATTCTGCCATTCTACATCTTTTTAGTGGGGGCATTGAGCCATTTATGTTCAGAGTTATTAATGACATGTAAGGTACTTTTCCATTCATCATACTGGTTGATGAATGGAAAAGTATGATCAACTATGGTTGCTTGCTTGCTTTATTTATTTATTTATTTTCTCTATTGTGTTTGTGTTCCATAAGTTCTGTGAACTTTATGATTTCCAGTGTGTTTCTCCTGTGTATTTCAACCATTTGCTTCAGCATTTAGAATTTCTTTGATTATTTCTTGTATAGTCATTCTAGGGGGTGAGAAATTTCCTCGGCATTTGCTTATCAGTGAAGAACTTCATTTCTCCTTCATTTATGAAGCTTAATTTTGTGGAATACAGAATCCCTGGTTGACTGTTATTCTGTTTGAGGAGACTGAAGATGGAACCTCAGTCTCTTCTGGCTTGTAGGATTTCTTCTGAGAAGTCTACTGTTAGTCTGATAGGCTTACTGTTGAAAGTTATTTTGATACTTTGGTCTCACTGCTCTTAAAATTCTTTCCCTCACATTAACTTTGCATAACTGGATGATCATATACCTTGGAGATAACCCTTTTCCAATGAATCATCTGGGGATTTTTTGGGCTTCTTGTATCTGGATGTCTAGATCTCTATCAAGGTCAGGGAAATTTTCCTCCATTATTCCCTCAACTTGGTTTTCCAAATCTGCTGCTTTCTCTTCTTTCTCGGGAACATCTATGATTCTTAAATTTGGACATTTGACATACTCCCACATTTCTGGGACTTGTTTCATTCTCTTAATTCTTTTTAATTTGTCATCTGATTGGGTTAGTTCAAAAGCCTTGTCTTCAAGTTCTGTGATCTTTTCTTCCGCTTGTTTTAGTCTACTTTGAAAATTTGCCATTGCATGGTGCACTTCCCTAAATGATTCTTTCATGTACAGAATTTCAGTTTTTTTTAAAGGTGTCTGTCTTTTTGGAAATTTTTTACCCATGTCCTGAATAGTTTTTAAAATTTCTTTATGTTGGTTTTCAAATTTCTCCTGAAGTTCATTCATTAATTTTATAATCAATCTTTTGAATTCTATGTCTGAAATTTCAAAAATTGCATTTTGGTTAGAGTTTGTTGCTGAAGTGTTGGTAGACCATTTTTTCTTATCTGAGATTGGCAGGGGGCTGATGTAGGCACTGTAGCATTCTGTTGGTTAAATACAGCCTTGGTGTGGTGAGTTTCTCAGTTGCCAGATGTGACAGTCCTGTGCTATGTGCCTGCACTGGTTCACGGCATCCTGTGTGGCTGGAGTGACTTGGAAAGTGGTGTTAGCTAGGGCTTGGTATCAGGCCTTTCCTGGAGCTGAGGTGTTATATCTGATGTAATGGGTTGCATGTTGACCTCCGGAAAGGAGGTGGCACTTGTGGGAGAAAGCCAGTTGCAATGGTGACTTAAGGTACCTCCTTGGTGCGTGTTGCTCCAAAGAAGTGCCCAGCCACCTAGGCCAAGGGCAGGGCTCTGAGGGTTTCCCAAGTTCTCTGCTTTGATCTTCCAGAGGAATGTAGGGCAAGAGCTAAAGTCCCTGCATGTGTGCACTCTTGGCTACCCCAGTGGGGATTTGAGGGAGTCCCAGGCCACTCCATTTCTGACTTTTAATCTCTTCAATATAGCTTTCTATATCACTGTCACCGATAACTTCTGAGTGAATTTCTTCAGCCCAGACATATTCCCTGAAATCTTAAATCACATATCCAACTGCTTGTTAATCTTTTCACTTAGATATCTAAAGATATCTTAAATTGGTTCAACCTGCATCTCTGTAAATAGCTAAATTATTCCAGTTACTCATGACAAACATCTTGCAGTCATACTTTATCCCACATTTATTTTACCTCATATTCAACATGTCAGCAAACTCCAGTGAGTCTACCTTTGATAGAGACACAGATTTAACTACTCTCCCTGCTTAGTTGCTACCACAGAGAACCAGTCTGCCATCTTCTCTCTCCTGGATGGCTGTGCGGCCTTGATATGGGTTTCCCTGTGTTATCTCTCCTGGATGGCTGTGGTGACCTTGATATGGGTTTCCCTGTGTCTTTTCTTCATTTCTATTACTCTATTGTCAACCTGGCAGCCAGAGGGATCATTTTAAAACAAAGTATCATGTCATTCTTCTGCTCAGAAATCGGATCACTTCCGATGTCACTCCAAATCGAGGCTGATGTTGTTAGAGTCACCTGTAAGGCCCTGCAGGCACCCCTCTTTTTCTCTTGGCTGACCTGCTGCAGGTCCCATGGCTCACTTTCCAGGAAAAGACACCTAGGAGGAGTGAGAGAGAAAGGAAACCTACTACTCTGAAAAGAAGCCCCTTCAATAGCACTTTGCATTACCAAATATTTGATTATTTTACAGGTTAAATTATGTTTCCAGTTCTACCAAAATGAACTTAAGATCAAAGTTCTATTGAAATAAATTTTGAATAATTTCTGAAGATTTATACTGGTGGAAGAAGAGAAAAACTTAAATTTACTGAGTTAATAAGAATATGGCTTCACCTAGCCATATGGGCTTGTGGGATACGTTTCTACCCTTCCCTGAAAACCCCTGGACCATTAGGAAAATATAACTAAAAAGTTCTGATTTTCATCCATCGGCTGCCTGGGACATTGATCTAGAGGTAGCTCTTAGTGGACAGGCTAATTGTTTTCATAAATGCTACCTTCAGTACAGAGGCCTTCTCTGTTTTATTACAAAAGCTTTTCCAGGTATTACTGGCAGAGGCAAGAGCACCAGCTCAGGAATTCTTTCTTTACCCAGTCTCACTCAACTTACATAAGAGCATCACACAGTTCCAGCTAGGCCGGGATGATGTTTTTCTTTTTGTCTGCTACAAATCATTGTTGACTTGTTCTGCTAGTGCAAAATTATTAATGCGTATTCACTTCAGACAGGTAGAAGCAGGCAGTCTACTGTTTATATGGTTCTCACCAAGGCGTCAAAAATTTGGGCAAAATAAAAGTCATTTGTCTTTAAAGAATGGAACCTCGAGTATTCCCTATTTCAATTTTCCCTCTTTTATGTACTCATTCCCTAACGTCCTTGACTAAGGGATTAGGGATACAGTTGGGGCATAAAATAAAAAATCTTCCAAGCATGTACTACTAAATTTATAGATTTAGGAAATTGTGGAGTTGTCAAGTGATGGTTTTTTGTTCTTGTTTCATTTCTACATGAAGGAAACATTTAAATATGCTCTGTTAAACATTGACCGAAACTTTACTAGTAATCAGAGAAGGCTGATATGACAGTAAAATTTCTGTTCTCTGTGGTCTTTCCCAGATGTAGCCTGTCTGAATATATTTTCCTTGATGCCATAAGCATTTTGCTTGCTATGGAAATAGGAGAAACATTTAAATTCAGTTTAAAAGATTGAATCAATTCCCACTTGCATGTGGGTTAAAACGATTTTCTTATTTGACAGAGCCTGCTTGGGTAGGATTTTTATGGCTCTAACACTGTTAACACACCATGTGACTTGCTCTACACATGTAGTCACATCTGTTTTATTTTGTTAATTATTACAATTTTATTTTAGAGTTGTGGGCTACAAGTGAGGATTTACTTCACAAGTAAGTTGCATGCAGGTGACATTTAGGTTTCTACCTGGCCCCTTTCCCCCTAATAGTAGACCAGGTAGTCAGTGTGGTCCACATATCCCCCCTTCTTCTCTCTCTCTCCCTTTCCTAGTAGTGTCCAGTGTCTGCCAATCCCTCCCTTGTGCTCATGTGACCAGTGCTTAGGGCCTACTTATGAGTGAGAACATGTGGTATTCAGTTTTTTTGTTTCTGTGAGAATTCACTTAGTATGACGGCCTCCAGCTGCCTCCAGTTGCTGTAAGGCCATGATTTTTTTCTTCTTTATGGTTGCATGATATTACACCATGTATATGTACCACATTTTCTTCATCAAGTCCACTTTTGATGGTTGGTTCCATGCTTTTGCTGTTGTGAACAGTGCTGCAATAAATATGTGCATGCAGGTTTTTTTTTTTTTGGTAGAACAATTTTTGTTCTTTTGGTTATATTCCCAAAAGAGGAATTGGTGGGTCTTATGGAAGCTCAATTTTTAGTTATTTGTGAAATCTCCACATTGCTTTCCACAAAGATTGAACTAGCTTACATTCCCACCAATGGTGTAGAAGTGTCCTCTTTTCTCCAAGCCACATGAGCACTTGTTCTATTTTATGACCCATTAATGATAGTCATCCTTACTGGTGTTAGGTGATGTCTTGTAGTTTCGATTTACATTTCTCTGATGATTAGTGAGGCTGAACAATTTTTCATGTTTTTTGGCTATTTGTATGTCTTCCTTTGAGAAGTGTCTGTTAATGCTCTTTGTCCACTTTTTAGCTTCTTTTTTTTCTTTCAATTTATTTGAGTTTCTTGAAGATCCTGAATGTTAGGCATCTGTCAGATGTGTAGCGTTCAAATATTTTTTCCCATTTCATGGGTTATCTCTTTACTCTCTTGATGATTTCTTTTGCAGTGCAAAAACTTTGTAGCTTGATAAGGTCTCACTTATCAATCTTTACTTTTTTTGTAATTGCTTTGAAGAACTTGGCCGTTAATTCACTGCCTACTCCAATGTCCAGGAGGGTGCTCCTAAATTTTCTTCTAAGATTCTCTTAGTTTGACGTTTCACATTTAAGTTCTTGATCTATTTTGAGTTATATTTTTGTATTAATTTAATTTTTGTGGGTAGCTAGTTTTTCCAGTACCATTTGCTAAATATAGTTTCCTTTTTCCAATATTTGTTATTGATGGCTTTGTTGAAGATGAGTTGGTTGAGGGACCATGGTTTTATTTTCAGAGTTGCTGTCCTGTTCCATTGGTCTGTGTGTCTATTCCTGTACTAGTACCATGCTGTCTTGGCTACTTTAGCCTTGTAATACAATTTAAAGTTTAGAAGTGTGATGTCTCCAGCTTTGTTCCTCTTGCTGTGGATTGCTTTAGCTATTTGTGCTCTTTTTTTTTCCCTTTCATATGAATTTCAGTATTGTCTTTCCCAGATCTGTGAAAAACAACGCTGGTAATTTGATAGGGATTGCGTTGAATCTGTAGACTGCCTTGACTAGGATGGATATCTTGATGGTATTGATTTTTCCAATCCATGATCATGGGGTGTTTTCCCATTTTTTTGTGTCATTCTTGATTTCTTTTTTTCTTTTTTTGGGGGGGTTGGAGTCTCATTCAGTCACCCAGGCTGGAGTGCAGTGGCATGCCCATGGCCACCCCAGTGTCGACCTTCTGGGCTCAGGCGATCCTTCTGCCTTAGCCTTCCAAGTAACCAGAACTACAGGCACATGCTACTATGCCTGGATAATTTTTTGATTTATTGTAGAGATGAGGTTTCTCCAAGTTTCCCAGGATGGTCTTGAACCCCTGGACTCAGGCAATCCTCTTGCCTCAGCTTCCCAAAGTGCTGGGATTATAAGCTTGAGCCACAGTGCCTGGCCATCCTTGATTACTCTAAGCAGTGTTTTATGGTTCTCATTGCAAAGGTATTTCACTTCTCTGGTTAGGTGGATACCAAAATATTTCATTTTTTTGTCACTATTGTGAATGGAATTGTGTTTCATATTTGGTTCTCTGTCTGCTTTTTGTTGGTGTATAGAAATGCAACTGTCTTTTACACATTGGTTTTGTATCCCAAGACATTACTGAAGTTGTTTGTTAGTGCAAGAAAGTTTTTGACAGACTCTCTAGGTTTTTTTAGGTATAGAACTATATTATCTGCAATGAGGGATATCTTAACTTATTCTTTTCCTATTTGGATACCCCTGATTTCTTTCTCCTGCCTGATTGTTCTGGCTAGGGCTTCTAGTACTATGGTGAATAAGAATGGTGCAGGTGGGCAACCTTGTCTTGCTGGCTCTTAGAAAAATCCTTCCAGTTTCTGCCCATTAAGCATGATGTTGGCTGCTGGTTTGTCATAGATGGCTCTTGTTGTTTTGAAGAATATTCCTTTGATGTTCAACTGTTTGAAGTTTTTATTTAAAAAAAGGATGCTGGATTTAATGAAATCTTTTTCTTCACCTAATGAGATAATCACATGGTTCTTGGTCTTATACCTGTTAATGTGATGAATTACGCTTATAGACCTATGAGTGTTATACCAACCTTGCATTCCAGGAATGAAGCCCACCTGGTCATGATGGATAATCCTTGTTATGTGTTGCTGGATATGATTTGCTAGAATGATGTTGAGAATTTTTGCATCTATGTTCATCAAGGAAATTGGCCAGTCATCTTCTTTCCTTGTTGGGTCTTTGTCAATTTTTCTATCAGGATGATATTAGCTTCATAGAATAAACTAGCCAAAATTCCTTCCTTCATGATTTCCTGGAATACTTTTCAATAGTATTGGCCTCAGCTCTTCTTTGTATGTAAAATTCAGCCAGGAAACCATGTTGTCCAATGCTTTTTTTTTTTTGGCAGGGCAGTTTCTTCTCACTGAATTGATTTCTTGGATTGTTGTTGGTCTGTTTAGGGTTTCAATTTCTTCCTGTGTCAACCTTGAGAAGTTGTGTGATGCTAGGGATTCCTCCATTTTCTCTAGATTTTTTAGTGTATTTGCATATAGATGTTCATAGTAATCTCTGATAATCCTTTGAATTTTTTCAGGGTCAGTTGTGACATCACAACTTTTTTTCGTTTTAATTGTGTTTATTTCAACTTTCTCTCACTATATATATATATGTATATATACATATATATATATTTCTTCTTTTTCTTTTTCTTTCAAGTTTATCTGGTCAGGGATCTGTCAATATTATTTTGCTTTTAAAGAACCATAATATCTTGTTGAAACTTTCTATATTTTTCTCTTCTATTTCCTGCAGTTGTGACATAATTGTAGTAATTTGCATTTTCTACTGAATTTAGTATTTAATTGTTCTTGCCTTTCTAGCTCCTTTAGGTGTGCCATTAGTATGTTTACTTGAGATCCCTCTTTTTTTTTTTTTTTTTTTTGAGTTGGAGTCTCACTCTGTTGCCCAGACTGGAGTGCAGTGGCCACTCCCTGCCACCGCAGCCTCGACCTGCTGGGCTCTGGCGATCCTTCCTCCTCAGCCTTCTGAGTAGCCAGAATTACAGGCATGCACTACCACATCTATTTTCTTAAAATGTGCATTTAATGTTATAAACTTTCCTCATAGCACTACTTTTATGGTATCCTAGAGCTTTTTATATATTATGCCTTTGTTTTCATTTGTTCCCAGAAATCTTTTTATTTCTTATATGATTACTGTGTTTACCCAAAAGTCATTGGTAGCATGTTGTTTAATTTACATGTATTTGTGTATTTTGGAGGGTTCCTATTTGTGATGATATTGGTTTTTGCTCCACTGTGGTCTGAAAAGATGCTTGGTATCATTTCAATCTTTCAAAATTTGTTAATGCTTGATTTATGACCAAGAATGTGATCAATCTTGGAGTATGTTTCATGTGCTGATAAGTAGAATGTACACTCTGTGGTTGTTGGGTGAAGTGTTTTGTAAATATCTATTAGGTCCAATTGGTTGAGTATTGAGTTAACGTTCTGGATCTTCCTGCTGATTTTTTGCCTCAGTGATCTGTCTAAGGCTGTTAAGATAAAAAATTCTCCAACTATGTTTGGCTGTCTATGTCCTCTCTTAGTTTAAGTAGCAATAGTTTTATAAATCTGGGTGCTTCTGTGTTTGGTGGACATATTTTTTTTTTTTGAGTTGGAGTCTCACTCTGTCGCCCAGACTGGAGTGCGGTGGCTGGGAGCACTCCATTATGTTAAGGTGGATATTTCTTGCAGGTGGATTGAAGCTTTTGTCATTATGCAGTGTCCTTTTGAACTTTTATTGGTTTGAAGTCTGCTTTGTCTGATACAAGAATAGCTGCCCATATTCTTTTTTGTTTTCCATTTGCCTGGAAGATCTTTCTTCAGATCCTTACTTTGAGTCTGTGGGTGTCCTTTGCAGTGATCTGTGTTTTCTGGAGGCAGTAGAATGTTGGATCATATTTCTTTATCCAATTTGCTACTTCATGCCATTTAGTGGTACATTCAGTCCATTCACATTCAAATTCATTATTGCTATGTGAGGTGTTTTTCCTGTCATAATCCTCTTAAGGAGTTGCTTTTCTCTTCCTTCTCCTCATCCTCCTCCTTCTCCTCCTTCTTGACTTTGTGGTTGATAGGTATGCTCTGTTAACTCTGTGCTTCTCTGTACTTTTGCAATAGGTGAAACAATTCTTTTGTTTCTACACTTGCTTAAGGACTTGCTTAAGTGTCTTCTGAAGTAGTGTTCTGGAGGTGCATATTCTCTTAGTAATTGGATTACTGGGACAAATTTTAATTCTCTTTCACTGATGAAGTTAAGCTTGGCAGGGCAGGAAATTCTTGGCTGGAGTTGATTATTTTTAAGAATGTCAAAGATGGTGCCCCAGTCCTTTCTGGTTTGTAGGGTTTCTACTGAGAAGTCTGCTGCAATTCTGATTGGTATTCTCAGTAGGTGGTCTGTCCCTTTTCTCTAGCAGCCTTTAAGATTTTTTCTTTCATGTTTACCTTGTGAAGATGGATTATTATGAGTCTTGAGGATGGTCTTCTCATGTAATACCTTGCAGGCATTCTTGGATCTCTTACCTTTGGATGGTCACCTTTCTCATGAGATATGGGACATTTTCTTGAATGACCTCATGAGAGGCTTTTTCCAGAGTGTTCTCAGTTTTTCCTTCTGTCTCTGGGATGCCAATCAACCAGAGATTTGGTCTCTTTACATAATCCTACACATTTTATTGACTTTGCTCATTCTTTTTGAGCCTGTTCTCCTTTTTTTTTTTTTTTTTTTGTCAGACTGGGTTAGTTCAATAATTTGATCTCTAAGCTTGGAGATTCTTTTCTCTGCCTGGTCAATTCTGCTGCCTATGTCAGTCTTGGTGCTTTGAAATTGCAGGAAGGAACGTTTTGTTTCCAGGATTTCAGATAGGACCTTTGTTATATTGGCCATCTCAATTTTTTTATATCCTGCACTGCTTTTGTTACCTGGGTAATATTTACTTCCAACTTCTCATTGTTTTCCTTGGATGTTTTTGTCATTCATTGTCTGAATTCTGTGTCTGTCTTCAGGGACAGATCATTCTGGATGGGCTTCAATTTGGGGGTTTGGAAGCTGCCTTTGTGGATTATGCCTTTTTTAAGGCTTGTGGGATTGCCAGTGTTTTTTCACTGGTTCTTCTTCATCTGTGAGGACCAACTTTTCTCTTTTCATTATTGTTTTGTTGTTTTGTAGTTAGATATGGTCTAGCTGCCTTAGAGTCTTTTCTGTTGCTCAAAAGAGTTCACACAGGGAGAGGGGGCCACTATTTCAACTTCACCTCTCCTGCTAAGGGAGTGCTCAGAACTCAAAGTGACTTTTCACTGCAAAGTCTTTCCCACTGCTGGACTGACCAGACTGCTTTCTGAGCCCCAGTTGCAAGCTCTCTGTGGAAAGTGGGAGGTGGTATGGGTCCCATGGCTGCTGTAGCAGCACTGCCAGAGTGACAGCACTGATCGCTGCCCAGAATCACTCCAGTATCACTCAACTCCTTTTACATAAAAGGCAAGACTGTAAATCCAATGTGTGATTGGCACCTGGCCAGGATGGGGCCTTCCACTCTCTCTCTTCCTTGCTCCCAATGTGTCCAAGAGTCCTCTGCAGATATGTGGGGTGTAGCCTTCTCAGCCTGCTCAAACTACTTGGAGTCACAAGCTGCTGAGATTCTGTTCTTTGGTCTGTTCTGCAAGAGAAATGCTGGTCAGCTACCACTAGGTGGCCATCTTCTATCTCCCCTACTTCATTATTTACTTAACCTGCACATGCACAATTAGAGTCATACTCTGCGTGGTGGTTGGATCCTAAAATCAGTGCAGTAGATTAAAAACTTTATTCTAGTTGGAAGAAAGCCAAATAAAATCAAACCTTAACATATCCTTAGATTGTTAGACTCTGGATCTAGATCTCTACACCATATAAGCCACCTCTGCATATAAGCCAAGAATTAACTTTAAAAATATATTTCTATTTTGTTGTGGTAAGGACTTTACATAAAATCTACTCTCTTGACAGATTTTTAAGTGTACAATTTGGTATTGCTGTCTATAGACAGAATGTTATGCAGCTGCTCTCTAGAATTTATTATCTTACATCACTGAAACTTTATACATGAAGATTAGCAACACCTTGCTTCCTCCTCTCCCCATTTGCTGGCAAGCTTCTTTCTTCTTCTATGAGTTGATTGTTTTAGAGATTTCATATATGTGGAGTCATACACTATTTGTCTTTTTATGACTGTCTTATTTCCTTTTTTTTTTTTTTGAGTTGGAGTCTCACTCTGTTGCCCAAACTGGAGTGCAGTGGCCGCTCCCGGCTACTGCAGCCTTGACCTGCTGGGCTCCAGCGATCCGTCCACCTCAGCCTTCCAAGTACCTGGAACTACAGGCGTGCACTACCATGCCCTGCTAATTTTTTATTTATTGTAGAGATGAGGTCTTGCCAATTTGCCCAGGTGGATCTCGAACCCGCGAGCTCAGGCAATCCACTCACCTCAGCCTCCCAAAGTGCGGGATTGCAGGTTGAGCCACGGAGCCCGGCTTGTCTTATTTCACTTAGCATAATATCCTCAAGGATCATCCATGTTGTCACATATTGAAAGTTTTGTTAAAAAAACGGAATAATAGTTCATTGCATGTAAGCTATGGTTTCTTTATCCATTAATCTATCAATGATATTTTGGGTTATTTTTACATCTTGGTTATTGTGAATAATGCTGCAATAAACATGGTAGTAAGTGCTAATATTTCTTCAAGATCCTGATTTCATTTTTTTTTGGGGGGGGATACATACATAGAAATAAAATTGTGGGATCATATGGCAGTTTTACTTCTAAAATTTTGAAGAAGCTAGAGGCATACTGTTTTCTATAGCTACTGCACCATTTTGTATCATCAGGGTTCCAGTTTCTCCAATCTTCAAGAATGTTTTTGTCTTTGTTTTGATGATAACTCTCCTTACAGGTGTGAGGTGATACCTCTTGGTGGTTTCAATTGCCTTACCCTGATGATTAGTAACATTGAGCATATCTTCATATACCTGTGGCCATTTGTGTGCCTTGTTGGAGAAATGTCTATTTGAGTCCTAAGCCCACTCTTAAATCAAGTATTAGTTGTTTTGATGTTGAGTTGTAGGAATTCCTTATATATTTTCAATGTTGACTACTTACCAGATATATAGCTTGCAAGTGTTCTGTCGTTCATTAGATTGTTTTTTCTCTGCTAACGGTTTCTTTTACTATGCAGAAACTTTTTAGCTTGATGTCCCATTTGCCTGTTTTTTACTTCTTTTGCTTCTGTTTTTATGTTTTATACAAGAGAATATTGCCAAGATCAATGCCATGATGATTTTATCTTGTGTTTTCATCTAGGAGTTTTACAGTTTTGGGTCTTGCATGTAAGTCTTTGGTCCAATTTGAGTTCCTTTTTGTGTAGAGTGTAAGATAAAGATCCAATTTCATTGTTTTACATGTAGACATTCAGTTTCCCCAACATCAATTGTTGAAGGGACCATTCTTTTCCCATTGTGTATTGCTGGCAACCTTTTTTGGAGATCAATTGTTAGTGTATATGTGGATTTATTTCTTGGTTCTCTATTCTGTTCCATTGGTCTATATATCTTTATGTCAGTACCATATTGTTTTGTTAACTACAGCTTGGTAATATGCTTTTAAGTCAAGATGTATGATGCATCTAGCAATTTTTTTCACTCAAAATTACTTTGGCTATTTAGGGTTTTTGTTTCACATGAATTTTAGGATGTATATTTTTTCTATGTTTGCCAAAAAAAATGACATTGGAATTTGATAAGAATTACATTGACTCTGCATATACCTTTGGGTAGTATGGACATTTGAACAATATTAAATCTTTCTATTCATAAATATAGGATGTCTTTTTATTTGTTTTGGTTTTCTTCAATTTCTTTCATCAATAATTTGTATTTTTCAGTATACAAGTCTCTCACTTCCTTATTTTAGTTTATTCTTATTTTATTTTTTTTGATGCCATTGTGAGTGAGATTATTTTACTAATATCCTCTTCATATAGGTGTCTGTTAGAGTACGGTAACCCAATTGATTTTGTGTGTTGATTTTTTTTTTTTATCCTACAACTTTAGTGAATTTGTTTATTAGTTCTAATAGATATATATTTTTGGTGATGCCTTAAGGGTTTTCTGTATATTAGATCATGTAATCTGGAAATGGACAATTTACTTCTTTCTTTCCAGTTTGGGTGTTTTTAATCTATTATTCTTGCCTAATTTCCATGGCTAAGATTTCCAGTTTAATGTTGTACAGAAGTAATGAGAGTGGGCATCTTTGCCTTGTAGTTGATCTCAGAGAAAAAGCTATCCCTTTTCCACCATTTAGTGTAATGTTACATGTGGGCTTTTCAATATATGGAATGTGTCTTTATTATGTTGAGGTAAATTTCTCTCTATTCATTGTTGAGAATCTTTATAATGGAAATGTACTGAATTTTATCATACACATTTTCTGCATCTAATGAGGTGAGCATGTGCTTTTTATTCTTCTGTTATTGCAGTGTATTACATTAATTGAGGTTTGTATGTTAAATTATTCTTGCATCCCAGGGATAAGTCCCATGTTGTCATGGTGTATGATCCTTTTAATGTGTTTTCGAATTCAGTTTGCTAGTATTTTTTAAAATAATTTTTTGCATCAATATTCATCATGGATATTGGCCTATAATTTTCTTTTCTGAGGTGTCTTTTCCTGGCTTTGATGTCAAAATAAAGCTGGCCTCATAAAATGAGTTTTGAAGTTTGTTATCTTCAACTTTTTAAAGAGTTTGAGGAGAATTGGTGTTGATTACTCTTTGAATGCTTGATCAGATTCACCAGTGAAGTCCTCTGGTATCGGAGTTTTCTTTGTTTGAAGATGTTTGATTACTGATTCAATCTCCGTACTATAGGTTTGTTTGCAATTTCCATTTTTTCATGTTTCAGTCTTAGTAGGCTGTATCATTCTAGGAAATTTATTCATTTTAGGTTATCGAGTATGTTGGCATATAATTAGTCAGAGTAGTCTTTTATGATCTTTTTTGTTTATATGGCATCAATTATAATGTTTACTCTTTTTTTCTGATTTTATTTATTTGAATCTTCTCTCTTTTTTTCCTTGCTATAGCTAATGGTTTGTTGGTTTTCAATTTTGTTTCAAAAATACCAACTCAATTTTACTGATTTTTGCTACAGTTTTCTATTATCTATTTCATTTATTTCTGCTTTAATTTTTATTTCCTTCCATTTGCTAATCTTGGGCTTAGTTTTTGATTGTTCACACACTAGTTCAAATCACCATATTTGTTATCTGTGGCCTCCAGAGGACTAGCGTGTGTTGGGTCCCATTTATGCTCAGTGACAGGTCAGATAGAAACCAGTTTCTTGGCCAGTACCCAGAAACATTGGGACACTGAATGTGCTATCTAACTCTTTTCCTCCTGGGGAGAAGCTGGGGAAGGAGATTTCCTTTTGCTCATGAGGTGCTGTGCTGGGAGTGGAAAAATATGGTAACAGGGTGTCTCAAATTTTCTTGGTTTTGAGATGAGGCTGTTTTTGCACTAACCCATGGTTAGCAAACAGGTGGTTTCTGAATTTCTCACAAAGGGAATCATCTCATTTACTGTTTTTTTTTTTTTGAGTTGGAGTCTCACTCTGTCGCCCAGACTGGAGTGCAGTGGCCGCTCCTGGCCACCGCAGCCTCGACCTACTGAGCTCTGGCGATCCTTCTGCTTCAGCCTTCCAAGTAGCCGGAATTACAGGCATGTGCCTCCACACCCGGCTGATTTTTTGATTTATTGTAGAGATGAGGTCTCGCCAAGTTGCCCAGGCGGGTCTCGAACCCGCGGGCTCGGGCAATCCACTCACCTCAAACTCCCAAAGGTGCGGGATTACAGGCTGAGCCACCAAGTCCTGCTTCATTTACTGTTATTGAATCAGTGTGTCTGTGGGAGGAAGGAGAATTCAGGGTTTGTTATTGCACCATCTTGCTGATGTCATCCCCTGATATTTAACACTTTTTATTCCTTTGTGTTCGGGTTTTGTTTTCCCTTTCTTGGTGCCCAGGAGACCCACATGGTTGTTTAGATATTTGGATAAGGAAACAAAAAGGAATAAAGGAAGGGATTTTGAAACCTCCTTTTGTCAAGTGTGAATTGGTTTTGTGCAATTTAAATATTAGTATAATATGATCTCACAGTATTTCCTTCATGAGGCCTTCATGAACCTCAGATTATCATCCAAAGAGCCTCAAGTACTACTCAGTCCAGATGGAGTCACAAGGGGGACACACCTCACCCACAAGGGTACCTGCATAATGAACATTTGTAGACTCAACCCCACATTTTTAAAATTAAAAGAAAAAGAAACCAAGTTTTGTTTGGGGACCGAATTCCTCCACTGTTACTTTGATCTCTCTCTGGCTGATAGTGTAGCCATTTGAAATGAATCTGCAGAGTACCAAAATGCTCTTGGGCCAGATTTTAATCCCTTTGGAGCCTTCCTACTGGACACCAAGGAAACAACTATCAGTTTACCTTCATGTGTGCCAGACACTTACTTTCTCCGTTGCCAATCCCTGTACCACAGAGGCTGCGACCTCAGGGCCTTCCAGACTCAGTCTCAGGGTGAACTGAAGTGACTTCTTCCCTTTTCACTCTTGTTTATGCTTTTTATAACAGGACACACACTAAGAAAGGAGAAACAGTGTAGTGCAAGCATAAGACCCTTTTTTTCGGGCAAACTTTCTGCAGGATTAACTTTCAGAAAGGTTCATCTATTTGCTTAACATCTATTTTTTGTCTTGAATTGTTGGTCATACTTCCAAATGTGCATTATCTCTCCTCTTTTAATTTTTAAGCTTTCTGAGGAACGACCTAAGGGGAGAAGCTTTACATAGGTGGTCACATTGCATCTGAGTCAGTTCACATGGAAGAAAGAGGTGTACAAGGCTTGAATTAGGAAAAGGGGTATGACATATTTAGAGAAGGGTAAATCTGGAAAATGATATGTACAGTTTTACTCCTTGTCTTTGAAATCTTTGACACTCCTCTCTTTAAGGGACACAGTCTACTTTTCTCCCCTTTTCACATGGTGGGGTTTGTTAGTTACGTGTGGCGAGGCTTATTCTGCACAATTTCTAGGGGTGACCAGAAATGGCAATACAGTTTCTGCTTTGTTTTCTGGAATACTCACATTTGGAGCCCTGAGCCGCCATGTAAAAAGTGCAATGACTTTAAGGTTGCTATGCTGTGAGTTAAGTTCAGCTTAACTGAAAGGCTCACATGTAGAAGGTCAACAGCCTGACTGAAGTCCCCACCACCAGTCAGCATTCACTGCCAGCCATGTGAGTGAAGATGCTTCTGGTCCCCAGTTGTGAACTACCCCAGGCCTTGAGTCTTCCCATCTGAGGCCTCAGACATCAGCCCTTCCTTCTCTTGTGTCTTCCTCTAATCACTGACTGATAACATTCAAGAGTATAATACAATGCTTGCACCAATCTACCTAATTTTGTGGTAACCTGCTATGTAGCAATAGTAACTTAAACATGGTTTAGATGGGAAATAATGTAAAGTACTAGATGAGGGAAAAATTCGAGCTCACATAGGAGGGCACGTGGATGCCAAGACTGGGAATTTGGATTCATTTTGAAAACCAGGGGTTGGCAAACTTTTCCTGTAAAGGGCCATAAAGTAAATATTTTAGGCTTTGTGGGCCATATCCGGTCTCTGCTGCATTTTCTTCTTATTTTTTTATGATCCTACAAAAACATAAAGAACTATTTTTAGCTCAAAGATCCTATACATACAGGCAGTCAGCTAGATTTGGCCTTCAGGCTGTAGTTTGCCCACTCAGCTATTGACAAAGTATAGTCAAAGGAGTTTTTAAATAAATCATAAACCAATATGATTTTAAATATAACATCATCCACTGTTGAGATCTATCTTATAGCGTTCCAGTTGCTATAAGAGAAATATACCAATATATCCTATTTGTTTTTAAATTCAAGATCTGGAAGCAAATTGATATTTGCTGTGTTCAGAGTGGGTGCGCTAATGCAGACTAAGAAGCATATGAAAGGTTTGGATGAGAACAGCAATTTCTTATGTCAATAAAGCCCTGGGCCATTTGTTGCAAAGACTTTGGAATCTAATTGTCTGAATAACTGATGTGTTTATAATTATTTCTATAATGCCTTTTATCAAAAGCTTTATTTAGAATCTTAGACGTTATTCTTTTTCTGCTATAGGACATTCTTAAAATGGAGATGTGTTGTCACTCTGTTTTTTAAAAGGAAATATTTGGAATAAATAATGACCCCTGCAGTTTATATCATTCCATCTGTGCAAGATAAAACTTTGCAAGGAAATACTACCCACAAAATGCTAAAGCCTTTAGAACTTTTGTTACACATTACAATATAATTTGAATGCTGTTTCTCAAAATTAAACTATATCACACATTTTAATTTTACTTAAATAGCAAAAGATATTAATTTAAATTATTATCTAACTTTTTAAAATTTTAAAGATGTGGATACAAAGCAGGATTAGGTACATAAGTGGTCATCATACACGTAAAATTTGGGCTTCCCTTTGGTCTCCACTTTCCCTTTGGTTTGAGATCAGTTACTCTTATGTCATGTGTACACCACCCCAGGTGTTTCCTGCTACTGCCAATCTCTTTCTTATAGTATTATGATAAATGTACAGGGTCCACTTATAACTGAGAATATGTGGTACTCAGTTGTTTCTGTGATAGATCATTGAGTACTATGGACTCTAAATACATCCAAGTTTCTGCAAAATCCATAATTTTGTCCTTCTTTATGACTGCATAATATTTCATCATGTATATGTACCACTTTTTTATCCAGTCCACTTTTGATGGGCAGCATAGTCGATTCCATGTTTTTGCTATTGTGAATAATACTGCAATAAACATGCATGTGCAGATATCTTTTTCAAAGAGTGATTTGGGTTCCTATGGGTATGTTCCCAGAAGCGGGGTTGCTGGGTTGTATGGAAGTTTGATTTTCACATCTTTTAGGAATCACCACACTATTTCTACAGAGATTACACTCCCACTAGTAGTGTAAAAGTGTTCCCTTTTCCCCATAAACTCTCTCTAGCATCTTGTTGTTTGAATTAAGGATGATGACCATTCTGACTTGAGTCAGGGGTTATCTCAGTGTGGTTTTAATGTGCATTTCTTTAATGATTAGTGAGGTTGAGCATTTTTTCATGTATCTGTTGCCTGCTTGTATATCTTCTTTTGAGAAGCGCCTATTCATATTTTTTGCCCACTTTTAATAGGGCTGGGTTTTTTTTCCTTTTCATAATGTTTGAATTCTTTATCGATCCTGGATGTTAGGCCTTTGTCAGATATACAGTTGGCAAATATTTTTTCTATTCTGTGGGCTGTTTCCCTGCTCTCTTGATGATTTCTTTTTCTTTGCAGACGTTTTCAGTTTGATGAGGTCCCTCTTGTCTATCTTATATCTTATGGAATGGGCATTTGTAGTTTTGATCAGGAATTGATTGCCTATTCTAATTTCTGTAAGAGTCTCCTGTGTTTTCCAAAATTCTTTTTTTTTTTTTTTGAGTTGGAGTCTCACTCTGTCACCCAGACTGGAGTGCAGTGGCCGCTCCCGGCCACCGCAGCCTCGCTTGCTGGGCTCCGGCGATCCTTCTGAGTAGCCGGAACTGCAGGTATGTGCTACCATGCCCGGCTGATTTTTTTTTTATTGTAGAGATGAGGTCTCGCTGCCCAGGCGGGTCTCGAACCCGCGGGCTCAGGCAATCCACTCACCTCAGCCTCCCAAAGGCGCGGGATTACAGGCTGAGCCACCAAGCCTGGCAATTCTTATAGTTTTATGTTTTGCATTTAGGTCTTTGATCCATTTAGAGTTTATTTTTGTGTGTGGTGAGAGGTAGGGTTTCTGTTTCAATCTTCTGCATTTGGTCAGCCAGTTTTCTCAGCACCATTTACTGAATAGGTTCTCCTCCCGCAGTGGTTGTTGGTGGAGGTTTTGTTGAAGATGAGTGGGTTGAGAAATTGAAATTTTGCTTCCAAAATCTCTGTCCTGTTCCATTGATTTATATGACTGTTCTTGTACCAATACCAAGTTCTTGTGATTATTGTAGCTTTATAGCAAAGTTTAAAATCTGGAAGTATATTACCTTTCATTTTTTTTGTTGTTGAAGATTGTTTTGGCTATTCATGGTCATTTATGTTTCCATATGAATTTCTGTATTGTCATTTCCAGCTCTGAGAAGAATGACGTTAGTAACTTAATGGGTATTGCACTGAATCTGTAGATTGCCTTTGGTAGGATGTACATCTTAACAGTGTTGGTTCTTCCAATCCATAAGCATGGAATATTTTTCCATTTGTTTGTGTCTTTGATTTCCTTGAGCAGTTTTTCATAGTTTTTGTTGTAACAGTCCTTCACTCCTCTGGTTAGGAAGATGCTAAGGCATTTTTTTTCCTGTGGCTATTGAAAATGGGATTGTGCTTTCTTCTTTTTTTTTTTTTAGTTGGAGTCTCACTCTGTCACCCAGACTGGAGTGCAGTGACATGCTCCCAGCTACTGCAACCTCAACCTGCTGGGCTCCAATGATCCTTCCGCCTCTGCCTTCTAAGTAGCTAGTACTACAGGCACGTGCTACCATGCCCGGCTAAATTTTTTGATTAGTAGAGATGAGGTCTCACCAAGTTACCCAGGCGGGTCTTGAACCTTCAGGCTCAGGCAATTCACTCACCTCAGCCTCCCAAAGTGCAGGGGATTATAGGCTGAGCCCCCAAGCCCGGCCGGAATTGGGCTTTTTTAATGTGGTTCTCTGCCTGTTTGTTTTTGGTGTACAAGAATCTGGCAGTCTTTTGCATGTTTATTTTTTTGTCTGAGACAGCCAAAGTCTTTTATCAGTGTAAGGAGGTTTTTGACAGATTCTTTTGGGTTTTCAAGGTATAGGATCATATCATCTGCAAAGAAGTAGAGCTTGACTTCTTCTTTTCCTATTTGGATACCCCTGATTTTGTTCTCTTGTCTGATTGCTCTAGCCAGGACTTCCAACACTATGTTGAACAGGAGAGGTGAGAGTGGGCAGTCTTCTCTTATTCCAATTTTCTGGGGAAATGCTTCCAATTTCGCTTAGCAGTATGTTGGCTATGAATTTACCATAGATGGCTGTTACTATTTTGAGGTAATTCCCTCTATGCCTAGGTGTTCAAGGGTTTTTTAAATAGGGGATGCTGGATTTTATCAAAAGTGTTTTCTGAGTCTCATGATATAACCATGTGGTTCTTGTTTTTATATCTGTTGATGTATTTAATTACATTTATGGTCTTGCAGATATTGAACCAGCCCTACATCCCAGGATGAAGCCTACTTGGTCATAGTAGATGATTTTTGAGAAGTGTTGTTGGATCCGATTTGCTAGACTCTTGTTGAGAATTTTTGCATCTATGCTCACTAGGGATATTGGAGTGTAGTTATCTTTCTTTGTTGGATCTTTACCTGTGATGTTAACTTCCTAAAATGATTCAGGGAGAGTTCGATCTTTCTTGATTTCCTGGATACTTTCAATAGGACTGATATCAGCTCCTTGTATGTTTTGTGAATTCTGTTGGAAAGCCATCTGGTCCAGAGCTTTTTTTGTAGGTAGTTTTTTAATGACGTAGTCAATATCCTGGGTTGTTATTGGTCTATTTAGGATCTCAATTTCTTCTTGTTTCAACTTTGGGAGGTTTTATGATGTCAGAAAGTCCTCCATTTCATTTAGGTTATCAAATTTATTTCCATTCAGGTGTGCATAGTAATCTCTGATAATCATTTTTGTATTTATTCTGGGTCAGTCTTGACTTGATCTTTTGCATTTCTAATCGTGTTTATTTGCACTGCTTCTCTCTTTTTCTTGATCATTCTGGCTAGGATTCCATCAATCTTGTTTATCCTTTCAAAGAACCAACTTTTTTTTTTGGTGTTTTTTCTATGATATTTTTGTCTACATCCTGTGTTTGGGCTTTTGCCTTGGTGATCTGGATTCTTCTGCTGAAGTTAGGGTTTTCCATCTCCCTTAGGTGATTTGTTAGACTTTTAATTTATGATCTTTCTATTTTTTTGATGTGTGTTCATAGAGATATAAATTCCCCTCTTAGCATTGTTTTCATGGCATCCCAAAGATTTTGTTATGATGTGTCTTTGTTTTCTTTTGTTTCCAGGAATATTTTAATTTCTGTGTTGATTCAGGAGTCGTTCAGCATCATGCTGCTAAATGTCTATGTCTTTGTGAGTTTGGGGGTTTTTGTTGGTGGTGATATTTATTTTTATTCCATTGTGTTCTGAGGAGGTGCATGGCAGTATTTCAATCATATAAAATTTATTTATGTTTGATTTATGTCCAAGGGTCTGATCGACCTTGGAGTGCTCTCCATGTGATGATGACTATAATGAATATTCTGTGGTTGTTGTGTGGTATGTTCTGTAGGTATCTATTAAGTCCATTTGATCAAACTTCAAGTTGAGGTTCTGGATCTCTTTGTTGATCTTTTGCTTCGATGATCTATCTAGGGTTGTTAGTGGGGTATTTAAGTCCCCAGCTATGATAGTTTTAGAGTCAATATCTTTTTATAATTTACTTATTAGCTGGCTTTATAAAAACTGTTGCTTCTGTGTTGGTTGCATATATATTTGGTATGGATAGTTCCTGTTGATGGATTGAACATTTTATCATTATGTAGTGTCCTTTTGTATCTTTTAAAATTTTTGATATCTTAAAGGTTGTTTTGTCTTATATTAAGATTATACCTCCTGGCTTCTTTTGTGTTCTGTTCACCTGATAACTTGTTTTCCATCCTTTAACTTTGAGGCTGTGAATATCCTTCATAATGAGATGTATTTCCTGGAGACAGTATATTGTTGGGTTGTGTTTATGTTTTTCCCCCAGTTTGTCATTTTATGTCTTTTCAGTGGTGTATTTAGTCCATTCGTGTTCAGGCTGATTATTGAAATGTGAAAGTTTTTCCCTGTCATAAGGCTCATATAAGGCTGCTTTGTTTTCTTTTAGCTTTGGTGTTAATATATGTGTGTGTTTTGATTTTTGTGCATGTTCTATGTGTTCTGTTGTTTCTGTGTTTGTTTATGATCTTGTGAAATATGTGATCTTTCTTTTGTTTCTTTTTCTTCTGTGCACAGGACATTTTTAAGCGTCTTCTGTTGAGATCGTTTGAAGCAGCATATTTCTTTCTTTTTCTTTTTCTATTTAATTGGAGTCTCACTATGTCACCTAGGCTGGAGTGCAGTGGCATACTCATGGCCACCCCAGTGTCTACCTACTGGGCTCCAGTGATCCTTCTGCCTCAGTCTTCCAAGTAGCCAGAACTATAGGTGCATGCTACCATGTCCAGTTATTTTTTAATTATTGTAAAGATGAGGTCTCACCTAATTGCCTGGGCTGGTCTTGAACCCACAAGCTCAGGCAATCCACTTGCTTCAGCTTCCCAAAGTGCTGGGATTACAGGCTGAGCCACTAAGTCCATCCATATTTCTTAGGGATTGAATGTCTGGGAAGGATTTTAATTCCCCATCACTGACGAAGCTTAGCTTGGCTAGGAAGGACATTTTTGGTTAAAATTGTTTATCTTTGAGAACATTAGAGATTGGGGCCCAATCCTTTCTGGTCTGTAGTATTTCTGTGGAAAAATCTGCATTGATTCTGATTGGTCTTCCCTGGTGGAAAGTCTGACCTTCTTCCCTTGCTGCCTTTAGGATTTTTTCTTTTATATGTACTTTTGGAGGCTAATTATTATGTGCCTACATGTTGGTCTTATAAGATGTCTTGCAAGTATCTTGCAAGGATTCTTGGAATCTCTTGTGCTTTTAATGTCCTCTCTCTGGCCAGATCAGGAAAGTTTTCTTGAATGACCTAATGGAATGTTTATTCCAAGGTATTTTCTGTTTCTCTTTCTACTTTCTATGTTTCTATCAGACATAGGCTTGGCTTCTTGATAAAATAACACATTTCTTGGAGAGTTTCTTCTGTTTTCTTACTTTTTTCCCTATATTTTTAATATATTGGGTTAATTCCATATCTTGGTCTTCCAGCTCTGAGATTCTTTCTTCTGCCTCATCAATTCTACTCCCCATGCTTGTCAGTTTGCTATTTATTTCTTGGATGGAGTTCTTTATTTCTGGTATTTCTAAATATGCTTTCTTGAGTCTGTACAACTTCATTGCAGTTTCATTTAGTTTTAGCCCTTGCATTTTTTGATTTTTATTCATTCTATTCAGTGAGTCTCTGTAAGTACCTACTGTCGTTCTTGGAGATAGCCATTGTTTGTGCTCCAGTAGTTGTTCTTTTTATTTTATTTTATTTTCAGTAGCTAGTCTTTTTTTTTTTTGAGTTGGAGTCTCACTCTGTTGCCCAGACTGGAGTGCAGTGGCCACTCCTGGCCACCACAGCCTCGACCTGCTGGGCTCTGGTGATCCTTTCGCCTCAGCCTTCCAAGTAGCTGGAACTACAGGTGTGCGCTACCACGCCTGGCTAATTTTTTATTTATTGTAGAGATGAGGTCTCACCAAGTTGCCCAGGTGGGTCTCAAACGCACGGGCTCAGGCAATCCACTCACCTCAGCCTCCCAAAGGCACAGGATTACAGGCTGAGCCACCGAGCCCAGCTTAGTAGCTGTTCTTACAGGCACTGATTCTTTGTTGGAGCTCTGAAAGTTGCCAGTTATTTTTTGTTGATTTTCTTCATTTGTTGTAGTTCTTTCATTTTTGTCTTTAATTCCATTGCTTAGTGGGAAATGGAGAAGCAATGACTTCTTATATTTGCACTACTTGCTGTCCTTCCTTCAGCTGGGGCTCCAGGTTTGTTCAATTATGAAACTTGGCTGAGGGTGGGGCATTGTGATATCTCTTTATAATTTTGAGCATGTACTGAGGGATGGGGGAGGGGCCATAAGGATTCAGAGCTTACTGATGGGTCACAATGCTTGTTATCTGGTGAATGTACCACCTAAGACTTATTCTCCCTCCCCACACATATGACATTACAATGTGTGTGCTTGTGTATCTCCTGAGTCCTATAGGGTACAATAAAGAAAAGAGAGGGAGGAAGGTAAGAAAAAAGAAAAAAGAAGAAGAAGAAGAAGAAGAAGAAGAAGAAGAAGAAGAAGAAGAAGAAGAAAGAGAGAGAGAGAGAGAGAGAGAGAACAATAACAGAGGAAGAATAAAGTGAGAGAGAAAAAATAAGGAGAAAATTAAAACAAAAAACCAACCATCAACAAAGAAGCAAAGCAAAAACAATAAGACAAACAAATGTTTAAAAAAAAAGAGGGAGAAAAAAAGCCATATCAAAACTAAAACCAAAAGAAAACAAACAAAAAAAAACTCTAAAAAGCAAAAACCAAAATACTGGTAGAGTGGTAGAGATGTCTCAGCTTTGATATGTCTCTTTGAGAGGGGGAGCTCTCTTTTATGGTGGATTCTACAACTACAGGTCTGTTACTATAGGTTCCGTCTTTGCTGTTAAAGATTGAGATGTTAGAATCTTCATCCCTGCTGCCTGCAATTGATAGCTGGCATGAGCCTATGGTGGGGGAAGGCTAACTTGACTCAGCATCTCCCAGACTCTGCCCCTTTCTTCCTTTCCCACTGTGGTCATAGCTCCCAGAGCACCCAGTTCGTGGTGAGGGAATGGGGTCTTTGGCCTCTACCCTGAACTTCTAATCTCTTTTGCTCATTGCTAGGGGTTGAGGGGGAGTCAGACCTCACCAGTCTCTTTCTCAGTTAGATCTGCTATATGTATCTATCACTCTGCAGCTGGCTTAGGTCAGGGTGTAGATGGTCTGGTGCTTCACATCCGCTGTTACTCACCAGGCCTTGTGCATTGGGGAGGGAATCCTCTCTGAGTTCATGGAGAGCAGTCCCAAAGCAATGCAGAGGTCACCACCCAATCTTAAGATGCAGACCTACTGTTTTTTATATACTGCACTGGTACACTTCTCTGCCCAGGCTTTAGAGTGACTGCTCAGTTTCTCTACAAACTGCTGTTCCTGCCAAAGCACATTTGGGAGACAGAGATCCCTCCCACAGTGTCACAGTCTCTGGATGTCTGGTCTCAGTGGCAGGGCCTTGCAGCCTTGTCTAGCACTGGAGGTGGTGACAGCATGTCCAGGTTCATGGTAGCCTCTCCCTGCTGCTTCTTCAGGACTCTGCCTCTGGCTCCCTTACTGCATTCCCTTCACTGCTCTCTGCCAGTCTGGCCTGGCACCGTGGTAGTGGGAATGACAGCAGCTCTGATAGCTTCTTCCTGGGAAAAACTTTGTTGATTTTAGAAAATGGCACTCAGCTTCTGTGTTCTGGGAAGCTCTAGGGTCCAAGCAGAGCAGCTATGGCACCAACTGCTTCACCAGCAGAACCCTGGCCACTTGCTCCTGAGTCCCTGCTCAGTCAGTAACTCATACACCCACTTACACACAGACATGCGTGCAGATTAGTACATACACTCACTCACTCACACAGGGACTCATGCACTCCGACTGGCTACGCTGCCAGCTTCCCCAAACTGATCCTAGCATCTTGATAGGAGGTGCATTTCAAGACTTCCAAAATGAATCTAAAAAAGCAATCTTTTGTGTAATTATTTTATTCTCGAAAAGAGTTCTTATTTTGTAAATATTTAATTCACATAGTGTAAATATTTAAGTCACCTAGTGTTGCTGCAGATCACTGTGAAGAATATACAAGTCATTTTACTCAAATGAGACAGGAATTTCAGGTCAAATGATCACTATGTATATAAAATGAAAGATGGATTTAAAAATAGATATGAGAACTTCAACAAGTTATTCAATCTCTGCTGCTTTATCTGTAATCTGAGAATGAATAAATTAATAAACAAGTGAGTAAATGAACAGCTAATAAATACCACAGAAATAAATGTTCATGTCTTCTATTAACATTGTTCTATTTTCTGTACACAATAGTCTTGTAAAACAAAATTTTATTTACATTTTTATTGATGATTTAGTTGAATCTCATGTTTCCTTTCTAGACTATAAAACTATAAAATAAGATAAAATAGGTGAAAGCATACTGTCAGATACTGAAAAAAAATATCTTTTACATATGCATGAAGAGTATTTACTTTACAGCTTATGAGAAATACTTGTTAATTTTTTATAAATGGTAAGTTTCTTTTGGCCAAGTCAATTAAAATAATACCTTTCTTGGTGAAAACTTCTGGTTACAATTATAAGTTTCTTTAAACTCCTTCCTCTCATTTGAGCCAAAGCCAAGCAGAACTCAATTCTCATAAGACATTTTACTGGTGTACATAAAACCATATTATTTACTTAGTGATTTGGACTTATGTTGTTTTTTTCTTTACTTACTCAGCCTGTTTTGGTTTTCTGTTAGGACCATAGTCTGTTGTTTTCTGCCTGCTTTTGTTTTTTGTTTTTGTGTTTTCTCTGTTGACTTTTATAAAGTTCCCACTAAATGGCTACTGTATTAAGTCTTCTACTTTGGGAGCCATAGTAACTGTTTTGCTGATTGGGGCGTAGTCTCACAGTGTTATCTATTTCAGAACCTGGTGCAAGAACACCATGTAACATGGCCTTCAGCTAACAGGGATGTCATTATGCAAACACATTAGTTAGTTCTCTCTTCTTAGCTTCTTGCAGTTGCATCATCTTATGGAAGATGCTCAAAATGAAGCATCCTTAGACCATGGCTCTTGGATTTAAGGTTCTGGTATTTGGAAACTTGATCTATGGTATTTGGGTCATGGTGAGATTCAGAACTACCTACAAGTGGCTAAGGCCTTGGCACACTTATTTTACTTTTCTTTTTAATTAAAAAATGTTCAATTTTAAAGATGTGGGGCTCAATTCAGGGTTAGGAATACAAATGTTCATTATGTAGGTACCCTTGTTGATGAGTTGTGCCACACTTCCCCTGGCAGTTTCCCACTACTGTCAATCCTGCCTCTCCTCCCCTGGTTGTTTTCCACTACTGCTAATATTTTTCTTATAGTATTACCTAATTGTTCAAGGTCTGCTTGTGAGTGAGAACATGTGATACTCAGTTCTTTGTTTCTGTGATAGTCGCTCAGTATTATAGCCTCTAAGTTTATCTGAGTTGCTACAAAGTTCATAATTTTGTCCTTCTTTATGGCTGCGTGATATACCATCATGTATATGTACCACATTTTTTATCTAGTCCTCTTTTGATGGGCAGCACAGTTGGTTCCATGGTTTTGCTATTGTGAATAATGCTGCAGTAAACAGGCGTATGCACATATCTTTTTCACAAAGTGATTTGAGGTCCTCTGGGTATATTCCCAGTAGGGAGATTGCAGGGTTGTATGGGAGGTCGAATTTTAGATCTTTTAGGAATTGCCGTACCATTTCCCACAGAGGTTGTACTAGTTTATACTCCCACCAACAGCATAGAAGTGTTCCCTTTTCACCATATCCTCTCCAGCATCTGTTGTTTTTTGAGTTATTGATGATGGCCATCCTGACTGGAGTTAGGTGGTATCTCAGTGTGGTCTTAATTTGCATTTCCTTGATGACTAGTGGGGCTGAGCATTTTTTCATGCATCTATTGGAAGCTGGTATGTCTTCTTTTGAGAACTGCCTATTTGTGTCTTTTGTACACTTTGTTATGGGGCTGTTTGTTTTTTCTTTTTGACACATTTAAGTTCCTTGTAGATTCTAGATTTTAGGCCTCTGTCAGATATACAGTTGGCAAATATTTTTTCCCATTTTGTGGGCTGTCTTCCTGCTCTCTCAATGGTTTCTTTGGCTTTGCAGAAGCTTGTCAGTTTGATGAGGTCCCACTTGTCTATCTTATCTCTTATGACATGGGCATTTGGGGTTTTGATCAGGAATTGGTTGCCAGTTCCAGTTTCCATAAGAGGGACACTTATTTTCACTCATGACTATACCCGAAGCCAATGCAGTTCCTATTTTTAATTTTTATTCCGTTTTTTCTTCCCCTTTGGATCTTAACTTATCTCAAGTTATGTAACATTCTATTGCACCTGATAGCTCAGTGATTTTATCCTCATGCCTGAGGTTATTTAATGCTGTTGGTCCTTCTACAAGTATGTCCTCATAAAATCTAGCAATTATACAACAGATAGGATCAACAGCTCTTAAATTATTTATAATTCCTATTCATTCTCTTCCTTCTTCCCTCCATATCTCTTTCTCTAAAATGAATAATACACCAAAAAGACTCAATAAAATTGTGACTAGAATTGTAGAATCATGGGTGACCACATCAATTTTTAAACAAGCTTGTCTGGGTTCAAATCCAAGCTCTACTGATTATTAGCTTTGCAACCTTGGATAAGTTGCTTAACCTCTCTCTGCTTCAGTTTTCTTACCTTCAAAATCATGCTCATGATAACCCTTAATCTCATAGTGTTATTGCCCTGATTAAGCAAATTAAAATATCTAAAGCCCGTAGAGCACTATCTAGCAGAATGTTTGGCATTTTATTACCATTTTTACAAAAGATTCCAGTAAAGTAGCATTAAGCACATTGTGAGGCTTACTAGATAACATTTCTAGATCCATCAGAGGGGATTCAGCATGCAAAGTTTGAAAACTGCAGAAAATTCACTTGGCTATTTTTTTAATATTAGAAATATACCAACCTGTATAGACTGGAAATATGATGAGGGTTCAGATTGTTAGTCTAGACATTCATGCTTGCTTGCTAGAGAGATGCAAAAAGTAATCAATATTAGTCAGGAACATAAAGTGACCATCAAAACTATTGTATGTTCCTGGTGACAAAATTATTGACAATAAAGAGACCAACTTTTTAACAATAAGGTCCTGAACACCTATTTTATTTTGCTTATTAAAGCTGTGCCATGTTTTATTTAATAAAAATTACGCTTTTCACTTGCCAAAATATCAGGGGGTAATAATATATGATTATTTCCTCCCAAACAAAAAGACTTTTTCTAGCATAATACTAATATGGCCAGTATAGCATTGGGTGAATCAGTCCCACTTTTGAGCTGTCATAGTCACTGAGAATTGTTAATGGTAGTTCATCGTAGGTCCATGTTTGCCTCCAGATTCAGATTTGTGTCGGGGTGGGGGTGGGGGTTGGAAGGTGGGTAGAGAAATAGATGGAGTGCTGGGTAATAGTCAAGATATAGAGCAGAGAAAGGGAATTCTTTTAACTTTCAGACTCCAATTAGTTTAGCAAGAAGTGAGCAGGAAAAAAGTCCACCCCATCCATCAGTCTTTGCGAGAATTTGCCAGGCAGCTCAGAACGCAAAGGACAGAAGACTGATGGCACGAAGTGCAGGACGTGTGCGTTAGTAAAACCACAGCAGCAAACACAGTGAGAAGCAATCCCTGGGGGATGCGTGAATAGTGACAGGCATTTTGCAAGCATTACCGGAGACATGCAAACCCTTTTTAGAAATTCTTTTGGCAAAGACTTAGTACACAAAATGAGACTTTTTTCCCAGAAGAGAAATAGGGTCAGATACAGGAAACAAGTTGAAGAAAAGCCTGGAGTGGTGGTGATAGCCATGCAGAATCTGAATAATGGAAAGAGGAATTCAGAGAAGACCAGAACAAAGACTGTTATAATCATACCCCACTAATTTTTCAGAACGATTCCTTAATGGTGATGAAATTGAAAGTTAGTATTGAAATCCTGCTGAATACCATTTGTTGCATGTGATTATGTTTAAATCAGATGGGTATATTTCTTATGTTAGATTTGTAGATTTAATCATTTTTAGTCCTTTTATTATCTTCATGAAATCCCAATTACATGACATCTCAAGGTACCTGAATTATTTAGGTCGTTTTTATTAGTTATCTATTGGTGTATAATAAATTACCCCAAATTTTAACAGCTTAAAGTCACAAACATTTGCACAAGTCTGGAAGTGGCACAGCCAGGTCTTCTGCTTTATGCTCTTCCACAGGCTGTGGTGAGGTGTTGGCCAGGGTTGTGATTTCATTAAACTGTTTGCTATACATTATTATGTTTCAGAACATGACTGTACTCTATGAAAATGAAAAATTATTTGTCAATTTTTAAAAAGTTGTTCTAGTCTATCTTGCTAGTGTTTGTTTACCTTTTATAATTTTCTCTCAATTGTAAGTTTCAAGAGTTTAATTCCCTTAAGTTTTTTGTTTTGATAGATCAAGAATTTATCACACTGCTCATTACAGACCACAGGTGATAATTATTGTTAAATAAATTATTAAAAATATTAAATACCTTGTGCAAAATTTTTCACCACTTGGTGGCTTAGTTGCCTCTTTTTATAAGGCAATCATAACACCATCTCCATAGGGTTATATAAACTAGTAAATGAATAGCTGTGTGAATAAGTATGAATACATAGCAAATGCTCAGTTAATGCTGCAGTCATTACTATGCAAAGTAGAGAACTTAACTATGATAATACATTCTGCAACTTAGAAAGAAATGAATTCCAGAAGTTCCCAAGAATAATAACATTGTTTAGCACTCGAATGTTATTTTTCCTTAGATGCAATTAAAAATTAGACAGCTGTGAAAAAGTCACTAATGATACCTAATCTAGTCGATTATGATATTAAGTCTTACAGTCTTGTTGGGTAGGAGAAATGAAGAATTTAAACATATTGGGTTGTGTTAGAAAATTTCAGAGCTCTTGTGTATGGGGTGGTGGTGGTGGGGAATTGATCTTCATCCCAGACTCTTCACCTACCAGTCTAGAAGACTCCTGAAAAACTTCTAAGAATTAACAGTGTCTTGGTAGCCTTCCATGGGATAACTAGGGTTTTACTTGGAACTCACAAGTACTTGGTTGTGCAATTGCTTTTTTTCCTCATTAAGTGGTTCATATCTCAAATGTAATATTAGGTCACTGGAAAGTGTTTCTGGTGCCAGTTTGTGTTTCTGGCTTCACAGGAAGCCTTAAAAAGTCTTAGGTTTCCCCAAAATTCAAGCTGTGGGAGTTGAAGCATGCTGCTCTATAGTTACCCTTTATACTCCAAAAATCAGCTGTCTAATCCTGTGCTGACATGTTTTCCTTTGCTCACCTTGGAATCCGTGAAGTCCAACATTGTCAAATGCTGCTTTGAAAACGCAGTGTTGCTATTCTTTGCAGCAATAATGACTTCAAGAGTTTCTTCCAGGTTATCTCAGCATGGCCTCTCCTGCCCAGTCTTCTTAAACGAACTTTGCCAGGGCTTCTGCTACTGTGTCCTTTCACAGACATTTTCAAGTTCATTCGGCAGCTATTGTTAAACTTATTGGCCCAGAGACCCTTGGTTTATGGTTTTGCCCTTTTTAAAAAAAATAATGAAGTCATGTTTCCCTCTCTTCAATCCCTTGTGAATCTAATGATCTTTTCAAAATGTCATAGAGGAAGTCATGGTTTAACTTTTTTCCTTTTCTGATATTCGGATGCCTATTATTAAGACCTAAAGTTTGTCTTTTATCTACACTTATTATTTTTTAAAAAATTCTATTATCTGTATGTTGCATAATTCTTCTGTCTTTTCTTAGCTTACTTTTCTTTTATTAAAATGGATAATAGCCTTTTTGATTTTGGTGAGATACCTGTGACTCTGTGAAGAACTGTGTAGCTGGTCTTCTTGTTACTGTGTGACGTTGGTTTAATGTTTTCTGGAGGCTTCTTTTTGTTCTTGTTCTTGCTCCCACCTTAGATTTAAAATTGTGACTAGAAGTGGGAAAACAAACTCCTGTTTAATGCTATGCTGTCTATTAAATAATAAACTGACTTCATAATGAAGACTAAAACATTCTGAATGGCTGGGATTTGCAAGTCATTGTGTTTCATTGTTTAATGAAACAGTTTTCACAGTATTGATTTTGCTTAAAATAATTAAACACATACAACTTTGTATTTATTATAATATTACAAAACAGATTAATTCTGATCCCTGAACTAATTGCAAACTTAGCTCTATCAACTTCTATCTTCCTTTATTTTATTTGATGTGCTGCCCATTTTCATCTAATGTGATTATTGATATGCTTTGATTTAGGTCTATCATATTGCTACTTATTTCTTTTGTTCTGGGAGTGGCTTATCTGATTTTTGTTCCCTTAGTCATTTTTTCCCTATGATCTCTTGGATTAATTGAATATGTTTTATATTTTATTTAAATACCTTTACATTTATTTTGCCTTTCTTGTACTTTTAATTAGTATTTACTTTGCATATTAAATATATACCTTTATTTTTGTCTACATAGATTTAATATTAAACTTTTATTTAAATATAATAGTCTTTCTCACTTTTTGCTGAATTAATAACTAAAGTATTTTATTACTTTGATGTTCTGTAAATAAATTTTTAAAAATTTATTTTTCTTTTTGTTGCTAGAACGGGAAATATAATTTCATTTTGTATAGTGACCTCATATCTATGGTCTTATTGCTGTTGTTTTGAAGATGCTTTAAGTTTTTCTACATAGACAATCATAGCAGTAGTAAATCATAGCAGTAGTAAATAAAGATTGGTGAACATCTCTCTTTCCATATACTACTTACTTTGCTTGACTTATTACACTGATCTGGTAATATAGCTTTTGTGTTATTGCAATACAGTTTTTGTGTTATTGTGGTAATATATACAACATTATTACAAGCATCATGAACCTCTGATGCACTATTATAATTGTCACTTTAAATAGTCAAATGTCTCCTACATAAGTTATGACAAAAAACTATTTGCAATCTCTGTCACTCACTGAAATATTTACCAATTCTGGTGTTCTTTATTCCTTCATGTAGATCTATGTTACTTTCCATCTGTTGTCATTTTTTTTAGACTGGAACAACTTCCTCTTCCTCTTAGCATTCTTTATAGTTCAGGTCTGTTAGTGAATAATCTGTTTTCAAAATCTGATATGTCTTTTTCAATCTCATTTTCCAAGGCTATTTATTACTGACTGTTGATTTCTGGGCTGACTTTTTTGTTAGTCCATAAAAAATATAGTTTCATTGTCTTCTGGCCTACGTTATTTCTGATGAGAGACCAGTCATTGTTCCTATTTTTTCCCTGTGTATGTATTATGCTGTTTCTCTCTAGATGCATACGAAATTTTCTTTTCAACTTTAGATTCTAGCAAATTTATGACTTGGCAAGATTTATGATGGTCTTAATTGTGGTTTTCTTCTTCTTTATTTGTTTTGCTTATGTTTCATTTAGATTCTTAGATTTATTGGATGCTTTATCACTATATTAAGGAATTATCTAACCATTATTTCTTTAAATATTTTATTTTCTGATCCATTCTCTCATTTCTCATTCTTGGGCTACATGTGTTAGAGTACTTGACATTATCCTACAGTTTACTAAGACTATGCTTATTTTACATAGCTTTGTTTCTCTCTCTCCTTCAGAATGTGTTATTGCTGTCGTTCCGTCTTCAAGTTCATTTGTTCTTTTTTTTTGCTGTGACCCTCAGTCTGGTTAAGCCTACTTATTAAAGATCCCATCTCAGATGCTATGCTTTTCTCCTTTAGAGTTTCCATTTGGTTTCCCTATTCATTCATTATCTATAAGTATGTTTTCTGAAAGTCCTTAAACATATTTACGTATTTATAATACCTGCTCTAAAGTTCTTGTTTGTTCATTTTGACATCTGGAATCATTTCTATTGATTTTTTGTCTTATTTTCCTGTTTCTTTATATGCTTAGGGATTTTGGATTGTAATCTGAACATGAAGAATAATACATTGTGGGGACTTGAATTTTGTTTCTTTGAAGCATGTTAAATTTGTTCTAGGAGGTTGTGAACTTGTCTGAACTCACACTTCACTCTCTGTCCCCTCTGCAGTTGTCAGCAGCTAAGATTCACACCCAATTCTTCAGTTTTTTTCTGCTTCACATATGTGGTCCTCCTCTGGCATTCTACTATACATGTGTATCTAGAAGTCCACTGATTATTTGGACAGAATTTATGTGCAAGATTTGGTGTTCAGTAGCTCCTTCCCCTTCAGGATTTCACCCTAAGTTTTTAGGTGATCTGCCCTGAGTCATAGGTGAATTGGAGAATGCCCTCTAGTAAAAACTGCAAACTCACATGTCTCACCATTGCTTTCCTATTTCAGACATGGACTACTCTCCATGTAGGAATAATAGGCCTGCCTTTTAAACATTTTGTCTAGGTTTTGTAATTGTTTTCCAAGGAAAAGTTAGTTCAAAAACAAGTTACTCTCCACTACTACTCACAGCTGCACTCTTCCTCTGAAACTTTTGAAGATTAAGTTCATATTATACTATTCTAAAGGTACAATCATCATCATAATTATCATTTAATTAAACTCAGGGATAAATTGTGTGGTGTTTGTACATTTAATATATAAATGAACTGTAGCAATAATAATATCACTTCCATGACCCACTGTAGTAGGCTAGATAGTGTAACTGCAAAGATGACCACATCCAAATTCCCAGAGCCTGTGACTATGTTTCCTTTCAAGGTAAAACGGACTTTCCAGATGTGGTTCATTTTAGGATCTTGAGATAAGAGAGGATTCTGGACTATCTGGGTGGGACCAATTTAGTCACAAGGGTCCTTGTAAGAAGGAGCAGAAGGCCAGAGTGCAAAGAAGATCAGATGACAACAGAACCAGAGGGAAACACAGAGTCGGAATGAGAAGATGCTCTTTCTGGCCTTGGAGCTAGAAGAAGGAGCCATGAGCCCAGGAATACAGGCAACCTCCAGAAGCTGGAAAAGCCAAGGAAATAGATTCCATATGGAACCTTTAAAAGCAATGTAACCATTTTGACACCTTGATTTTAGTGTAAGGAAACCCATTTTAGACTCCTGACCGCCATAACTGTAAGACAATAAATTTGTGTTGTTTTAAGTCACTAAGTTTATAGTATTTTATTATGGAATAATAGGCTAATACAATCATTAAATTATTTCATCAGTGGCATTTCATAACTTTCTTTTTATAAAAAAGAAAAAAGGCACATAGACAATCATTTACATGTATTCTTAAAGCAACTCATCAGATACATATCTTTTATTGTTCCTGTATTTTGTATTCACATTAGTTTCTTACTAAACATTATCCCATTGCAAATTTAGGTTTAACATTTCAAGAGTAGTTTGATGAAATCAACTGTTTTGAGAAGTGATACTGGAGAACAAAGGAAACTTTATGGAAACTATTTTTGGCTATGTTGAAAAAATCCTCAGAGTATCTGCTGGTTTTGTAGTTGCTAGTAGTATTTTCAATTTCCTTATAAGGGATTATGATTCAAGTTTATTTATAATGTAGGAGGAAGCTTATACACTACTCAATATATCTATCTTAGATTTTTTTCTCTTTAAGATTTTCTTTGTACTACGAACTATTTGTAATAAAGCCAGCATTAGAATTTTATTTTATCTTGTAGTGTCTAATTGGCAGAGAGAGCTATCTGCCCTCCACTGCTCTCACAAGTTTCCTATGTCTAGGTGATCTTCTGGCTAGTGGAATGTGAAAGGATGGAGTGTGTCCCCTGCAGGCGCAGATGAAAAATCTGTGTGCCTGCCTCACATGCATGGCCTTGAAGACCACACATCCAGATGGACATGTTAACAATGGAGGGAGCCTGGATTCCTGAGTCACTCCTTGGAGCAGAGCCTATGACGAGCATCTACATTGGACTTGCTATAGGAAGAGAAAACTTTATTTGTTATTCATTTTGACATTTTGGGACTGTTATAGCAGCTGGTGTATCTTATTCACTAATACATTTACTAAGAGAAACATGAGTTAGAAAACATTAGGTCAGAAAAGCTAGTTTTTGAGAATCATGACAATAGCTTAGCTATGAAATGTGGAGTTTCCCATATGCGGGGCACCCTAACATGCATTCTTTAAATTTCCACATCATTGTGACATTTTGACAAGAGTCCATGCCTCAATAAGGATAGGGAATTTATCCAAAGCTAGCAACCAGAAATTGATGGAATTGAGATCTAGAGCCATGATCTTTTTACCAAAACAAACTACCTTTAATGGTTCAAAACTATGCATGTATGTAATAACTCAGTTCAAATTTGTATTTTTACAAAGGACCATGGAAAGTAAATAGCAACAAAGTTAGTTTCTTGATTTTTATAAAATTTTGTGCACTAGCACAGTTAATGGGGGCCATTTGGCAATGTCTGGAGACATTTTTGGTTGTCAAAACTGGGAGGTGCTACTGGCATATAGTGGGTGGAGGTCAGACATGCTGCTAAACATCCTGCAAGGGACAAGACTGCTCCCTCTAACAACGAGGCTTCATATCTAGCCCAAAATGTTAACAGTCCTGAAGTCGAGAAAATCTGTTAAAGTGGTAAGCAACCCCTAAGTGGCAGAGATAAAATTCAAATTCACAGTATTACCACTCTATAACATCTCACCAAAAAGGTTAATTATTGCTGGCCAAGAAACTTAGGTCTCCTGTTTTAACTGATCGGTTGGAAAACACAAGAGATACATATTGGAATAATTTCGATACTTTGATTTTTATGAGGCTGTGAGCTCTTGGAGCACAGGAACTAAAGTCATTTCTTACTGGCTTTTTGATGTCTAGCTCCGAGGCATCCTAGATATTGTGGTAGGTTCTTAATCAACACTTATTCAATTAATACATCAGTCATAAAGCAAATTTTCTATAACTGATACTCATAATAAACACTTTTTAAATAAATTGAGAAAAATATTTCATTAAGCATGTATCTTTTCCCTGATTATCAACATGAAAGATAACACATGAAACTCTCCTCAGTCCTCCAATGGAACTCTACATCCTTATTACTAATTTTACCATTGGTCTTTGATTAGAGTAGGCTCTATTTCTTTTTTGAGATGGCTTTCCTCTCCTGCTGTGCATTTACAACTACCTCCTAATTATTTCTTGAGTCATAATTCTTGGCAGCTGCTTTTAAAGGATATTTACCTTTCTAGTGGACATTTTTCTTAAAAGAAAAAAAAAGGTTTCTCTGTGCATGGGTCTTCTTGACTACCTTCCCTGCAGCTCCCCAGCAGGGTCTGAGTTGTTATTATGTGCTTATTTCCATTTGTAAAGAGAGTTTCTTGTGTGAGTTGTTTCCTTAATTGGCATTTTTGTTAGTGTTTGAGAAGCTGGTTTTTCCCATTACACCCCTGATTCACTATTGTCTCCACCTGAACCGTGGCTAATGAAAAGGCAGAGACTGCCCATCTAACTCCTTTCTCAAGAAAACCTGACCCTCTGGAGCTGGATTTTATCCTTAATTCAGGCCCTTGGAATTCAGGACCCTTTGAAAGATGGTTTTCACAGCTCAGAAACCCACACATATTACCTGAGATGTGCCTGAGGTATTTTCGTCCATTAGAAAAATAAATGACTTTGTGGAAAAGGAGAAGAAGGATATAGACAAGAGCCCCCTCACTTCCATAAAGATGCTTTCTGATTAGAAAAACAACAACAACAACAAAAAAACCCTAGAGTGTATAGCTACACAATGATTTTATATAGCTAGCCATGTTGTTAGTCACAAAAATTATTTCCTTGTTGGACTTGGAGCTTTTTCACCTGTTGATGTCCATTTCTGTTTTGACTCTAATGAGAACAGATGAGGCTGACTTCCTGGTTAAATGGTAAAATTTGTAAATTTTTGGGGTTTCCTTCATAATAAACACCTTTGTTTTTTAGAATATTATTTTTAAACTGCTGTTCATTCTGAAGAAATTGTCACTAGTATACCATCCTGACCCGTTTCATAGATGAACTTTATTAATAATAAAAGGCCACACTCCCCTAGATGCAATGGAAGGTTTCTTTTATTATACTTCACTTATCTGAGTCTAACCTCATGCAGATATATTTGAAATCCCTATGAATGGGGAGGGAGAGGTGGTGTTCTTGTTTTGGAATGGTGAACAGAGAAGAGTGGAATATTGGGTCTGGGTCTAAATGCAGAAAGAAGGTTTCCCCGTACCTCCGAGTTTATTGGTTTTGGTATGGGATGCTCAGCCCACACCAACTTCCTGCTTCCTCCCCCACCACTCTGTCTACCCACTGGCATACACAATTCCTGATTGGCATTTTACGCCCTTACTTTGAGGACCACTGTAGTGTGAGCAGCTTGCGTGTCTACATCCCTGTCTGCCATCTGAATTTCTCCTGTTCTGGGGTTCTGCTTTCCAGAGAATGGGTGTTTTGCAGCTGTAGTCCTTGCCTCAGCCTGACTGGGGCCGCAGTGTCAAGACCAGCCCATTTTGAAACCAATGATCTAAGATTTAATATAAAAACTAGATGAAAATATAGCTATCCATTCTGCTCCCATGATTATGTTCACTTCCCAAAAACCTGAAAGAAAAATGAAGAAAGTACACTGTAAAGAAATTTGAATAAAAGCACAGGACTATTTATCTATCTCACAAGGGCAGAGATGGTTACTGCATACGAGAATAAATTATTTGGACATTATTCACTAGGATGTGATCTACTACTGCATGTTTCTGAGTGGAGGCTCTATGCATGTTCCAGTTAGAGGTGGGTGGAATTGACAGCAGGCTACCATGATAGTGCAGGAGAACAAAACCAAAGAAGAGGATGCGTATGACAGAGACTTTAGAGATAGAAGAGTGTGCCGTGGGCATGGATGAGAAACCAGAGGGACAAGTCAAAGGTGTTGACTGGTTTTCAAATGTTGGTAACTAAGATAACTTGGAATGGTATGCAGATCTCACTGCACAGAGGAGGTACTTGGTAACATTCGCTGAGAATGAGGACTGTTTAGTTAATGCATTGTTGCTTTTGTTTCTGGTACTTCTGAAGGGTGGTTTTGACTTTATTTTTAAACAATTTAGCATAGTTCCTGCATTCCTTTTGATGTTTGCCCATCTCCCAAGTCATTTGTCAAAGAATGTAGGCAGTGTCATCTTCCCTGGGGAATGTAAAAAACTGCTCTCCACCAGACAAGCCATACATACTGGACTACAGGAGCAAATGTGCACACTGTCTCCAGCTTTAATAAACACCGTTACCTATAGTACTGCTGATGCCAAGAACAGCCTCTTGAGAGCAGCCATCTCAGGTTTAATTTTAAGGCATCGGATTTAAAGTGTTATCTTTTGTGATTACATCATAAGGCTCATGACACTTTGAATTAAAAAGTTGGAGACATTTCACATGTTGAGAAACCTCAGAGGAGGATGCTGAGTAGCAGAGACTGAAGTTAGAAACACTGATTGATTTAGCAAATTATTGTTGAGATCTAAGGCATTCCAGGCACTCTAGAAGAAGAGGTTTGAAGACACTGTAGGAGAAAATAATATATTTGGTGGAATCTTGGACATATAAAAGGAAGTTAGTGTAAGTATGGAAAATTTAAAAAATAACATAAAGACAGAGTTGAGTTGAAAATATGGGAGAATTACATGAGAAAAAGACTCAAGCTATGTTTTCATAGGGACGGGGAAACCCCATGTATAACTTAATCCAAGTGTGTCTTTAATACATCAATGGAAATATAAAAAGAACACTCCTATTTGGAAAATGTACTCTCTAGGAATTAATAATCAATCATTCATTTTTCCATTCTAGCCTCTCTTACCCTCTCTAGTTTCTTCACACAGCATATTTCATCTTCTAACGTGACATTTGACTTTCTTATACTGGCTATTGTCAGTCTTTCCCCAAGTAAGGACCTGAGAGCATTTTCTTTTCTCCTCCTGTTTTATAAATCAATGTGCTTCCCTTTCCTAAGTTAGTATCTGGCACTTAGAAGAAAATAAGAAATACTTATTGAATGAATGAGCACCTATTACGTGCCTGCCATTGAACAGGGAACTGGAAACATGGGATAGATGTATGAGTTAGAGGCTCTCTATAGTACTAGGGGTATCAAATAAGCAATACATATAAGCAATAGGGGAAATATAGTGCAAGGATTATGAACAAGGTCATTGGGATCAGACAGATGCCATTCCAAATATAAATCCTAGCTCTATCACTTGCAAGCTATATAAATGTAGTTAAATTGCTTAAACTAACACTCAGAAAATGTATCTGTAAAATGGGATAGTAATCAGATTTGTGTGAGAAACATAGATTAAACAAGATAAGATTAAGACAATGAACAAAAGCAGTGATGAGGACTGCAAGACAGTTAAAACTACCAAGGTGGGTAGTGTTATCAGCTGAGCCACGAAGCATCCAAGTGGTCGGGTCACGTGCCCATGTAATACCCACAACTGACCACACACGCTTCCTTGCTGTAACCTTAAAGGTTCTCTAAGTGGCTTATTTTAGAAGAAGCAAAATTGTATTGATTGATTATAAAATGGAAGTTGAAATGAGATCTATTTCCATCTACTATGATGTGAATGTTTGTATCCCCCTCAGATTCATATGTTGAAACCTAAGCACTAGTATTAAGAAGTGGGGCCTTGAGAAAATGATTAGGCCCATCTTTCATGACTGGAATTAATGCCCTTATACAAGAGGCCAAAGGGATCCTGTTTGTCCTTCTATCATATGAGGGCACAGTGATAAGGTGTCATCTGTAAACCAGAAAATGGGCCTTTACTATACAATTAACCTGATAGTAACCTTGATCTTGGGCTTCTCTGTCTCCATAACTGTGAGAAATAAATTTCTGTTGTTTATAAGCCACTCGGTCTAAGAAGGCTTGTTATGGCAGCCCTAATGAACAACATGTTTAAGAATGCACATTTAGTAGAGGAGCAAATTTCAAGGTATAGTACCAGGACCAGCAGCATCAGCATCACCTCAAAATTTGCTAGAAACCTAAATCCTTAGGCTCCATCCCAGCCCTATTGAACCAGAAGCTCTGGAAGTGGGGTTCTATGTTGTGACAGCCCTCTGAGTAATTGTGATGCTAGTTCAAGCACAAGATTCACAGCTGGGGACCATTTGAAGATGCTCATACACCTCACAGTGTTCCAACCATTGACCATGAGTCAGTCATTGGGGGATGCTACTGAAGAGTTTTCATATATGTATTTGATTCCTTTTGTCTCACGCATTTACTAAACCCCTGATGTGCCATTCCTGGGTCAGTAATGTTTTTAGCAAACATGTACATAGTGCCTGGAAGAATACCATGTACTCGACTGACAAAATTATGATCGCTTTAATGTCTTAAAGCCTTTTTCTTTTGCTTTATTTTCTTTTAATGATATATTGCATTTTTAGATATTGGCATGATGCTAATGCTGGTTTAAATTATCTGAAAAAGTTTGCAATTCTATTTGCCATCAGCATAGCATTTAGACTGTCAAAGCATTCTTTTTTTTTTTTTTTTGAGTGGGAGTCTCACTTTGTCACCCAGACTGGAGTGCAGTGGCACACTCATGGTCACCCCAGCGTCGAACTGCTGGGCTCTGGTAATCTTCTTGCCTCAGCCTTTCAAGTAGCCGAAACTACAGGTGCGCGCCACCTCACCTGGCTAATTTTTTGATTTATTGTAGAGACAAAGTCTTGCCAAGTTGCCTGGGCTAGTCTTGAACCTGTGGACTCAGACAATCCACTTGCCTCGGCATCCCAAAGCGCTGGGATGACAGGTTGAGCCACCGAGCCCGCCTGTCAAAGCATTCTATAAGTACTTCCTCCACTATCGCCACGTGCCTGTAAGATTAGTGCTATTTCTAAAAAAGTGAGCTGGGGTACAGGGATGTTCCATCTTTATGGTAAGTTGATAGTTCAACAAATTAAGTGACAAGAATGAGGGATGCAAGTTGTGAGTGTAGTGGGATCCTGTTGTTGATTTGGTGATTTGGCCACTAATTCTATTTAGTTTGTGGTTCTTTACCCAGAGGCTGCTGTGATGGACACATTTTTTTAAAACTTCAGAATAAAAACAAAATGTGTTATAGTTAAGACATTTTTAATTTTGGTTTTAAGATGTATATGCATTTTGGGAGAAATCTTGCCCATATATTTTTGGTTCACTTACCCTGAAATTATCCAGGCATTGTTTTGTGACTTTTATTGATAGCCTTAAAACCTGAAGTGAGTTTTCTTTCCTTAAATATACCATGTCACCTTTTCCCAAAGGCAAATGAACTACACTCTGAGAGTCGGCTGCCCATAGGGAGCTTACAGAGCCATGCCTTCTGACTAGACAACAACTTAGTCCACCTCCCCTGGGTCCTACTTGGAGAGCCGAGAAAGTGGCACAAATGGCTGTCCCCAGCAGGTACAACGCTGCACCCAGCAACTCAGCAGCAGACATTACCCAGAGCACATGGGTAACACACACGATTCCTAGACTATCAATTCATAGGGTCTGTTTCCACTATCCATCCCTCAGATTTACGTCTTTCCTTCTGGTGGAGGCAACTCCTTGTGTTCTCTTCTGTCTCTGTTCCTTTCCCTTCACTCGATTTTACATTATTTTCTTCCCCTGCCGAGAAGTGTCTTCAGGTCTGGGGGTTGCGAGGGGAAGGAGGAGTATGCTCAGTGGCGGTGACTGCATGAAGGGGTGTACATAGTTAAATTTAAAACATATCAAGTAAATCATATCTGTTGCTGGAAGGCTCATTTTGCTCAACTTCGAACTTTTAAGAATTTCCCTTTTTCATGACTACAAGATTAAAACAAACAAGCCCTGTATCAATGGGTGCTTTCACACTTTCCTAATTGGAGTGTAACTTGGTAAACAGTCATAAAGCAAGTTAATGGAATGTTTCAAGAGTAGTAATTTGGCTTCTGGGAACATATCCTGAGGGGATAATTGTAAATTCCTTCAATTTACTAGCCTGCATGACCAGGAATGCTTAACAGCCAAGCTCTGAAGCCAGCTTGCGTTCAATCGCAGCTAAAACGTGTGGAGTGTGTAACCTGCGAAAGTTCCATCCTGAACTCCTGCCTCATTTGCCTCATCTGTAAAATGGAAACAACAATAAACGTCACCCCATGGAACAAGTGAGAACATAGAAAACCTGCAGCGCAGAGCTGTTCTTATCATAGGTGCTCAATAAATGTTAGATATTCCTCCTGATCAGTTCTCTTAGCTTTAGTTTCCTTGTTTGTAGAATATAGATAATAACAGCTTTTACTAGGATTACTGTGGAGATTAAATAGGATTTTGCATGAAAATGGGGTGTGTGACATATAGTGAACATGCAGTGAGTGTTATTGGCTTTACATTTGACAAAAAGCTTTATGAACAGAGTACTTTTTGCTGTACTATCTATGATGACAAAGCTGGAAGAATTTGACTATTTTATTTAATTGATATTTTGGAAACAAAATAATATTTACAGTGCATGTTTAATGACATTGGGAAATGCTATTGTCAAAAATATTAAATGTAAAAAACCAGATGAACCTTACATATCCCATGAAAGTTCGGAAAAATACACCAGTATGCAATTACTGTTTGCCCTTTGTGGTGGAAGTGAGGGTGTATTGTTTATTCTTTTAAAAATGTATTAATAATTTATAATGAACCCATATTACTTTTATAATGAGGAGGTGAGGGGAATCCTTTTACAAAGTCTTTAAATATATTTTAGGCCTGGGTTTTATAAAAGATTTTCCTTCTATGGAGACCATTCAGGGACATGGCAATAAATTGGAAGAACTGACTGGACCTTAATAAGTAATTTTATGATGGCTGTCTAGTATCAATTCAAATAGTAAATGGAGTATAAATGAGAGTATTATGCTCCCTCATATCCATGGCACTTGTCCGTGCACATCATGATTAAAATTTAATAATTTATTAAGCAGAGAGACTGGCACATACATGCTCAATAAATATTTATTAAATAAATGAATAATTGTATAAAAATGAGGTTTATCATATAAATAAGACTTAATTCCCATAATACTATATGAAATTGTAAGAGAAAAGGTGCCTCCAAGCCAAAGAACGTTAGATCAGAACCCAGGAAGCCAGGATTCTGTGAACTATTGAAGAAACATGGTTCACTGCTTAATTTTCTCATCTGTACAGTGAGTTTTTTGCACTGAATGTTTGATTGCATCTTTTCTATATTTGTGACGTTAAACAGTATGAATAAGGAATAATGAAAATTTGCATTCACTGAATACGAGTATAAAGGTAGTTGGTACATTTGATGCGGAATCTCATTGCTTCCTTTTGCTGCCTTTCCAAGCCTGAACCAGGGATAACCAGGCCCTGCCTCTTTGTGCACCTTCCATTCCTGCCACTCACCACCCACTCTCCTCGGCCGCCGTGTGTATTCGCCTATTCAGTTCCTAGGAAGTGTTTTATGCTCCCCTGCTCGGTCACGTTAGCTCCTCTGTTCATTGTGCCTGGTCACCCTCTTCCCCTCACCTTACTCTTGGTTCCCCCATCTTCAACCAGCTCAGTCTTGTAACCCTACTCATCAGTCAGAGCCTAGTTCAAGGGTTACCTTCTCAAGCACACTGTCCCTCACTTCCTGGCCTGGGCTTTCTTCCCCTCTTAGGCCTTCTTGAAGCACTGGGTTTCCTTTATTTTGGAATGCTCCATTCAGTTTATAATCATGCTCCACTGGAGTGATTGATTAATGCCTGTGTCCACCACTGCTGGCTGTTTCTTCCACGGGAATGAATATAACTGTATGCTTGGTGCTTAGAAAATTGCAGACACACACTAAATATTTGATGAATAAATGAATGTGTGCTGGATAAATTAAGAACAAGCATGAATGTATTCATCTATAGAAGAAAAGAAGAAAATAAAGTTTGTAACTGCTGGGTGCAGTGATTCACACCTATAATCCCAGCACTTTGGAAAGCCAAAGCGAGAGGATGACTTGAGTCCAGGAGTTCGAGACCAGCCTAGGCAACATAGCAAGACCTCATCTTTACAAAAATTAAAAGATAAGCCAGATGTGGTGGTGAACAGCTATAATCCCAGCTTCTCAGGAGGCCGAGGCAGAAGGATCACCTGAGCCCAAAAGGTCAAGGCTGTAGTAAGCAGTGATCATGCTATTGCACTCCAGCCTGGGCAACAGGTGAGACTCTGACTCAAAATAATAGTAACAACAACAACAACAACAATAAAATTTGTAAATAAAGTTTGTAAGACTTTCCTTACACTGGACTCCACACACAAATTTTTGAGATAATTAAGTTAAATTAGGATAATTACATCCAAAAGTAATTATCTACATATCAAAGGTTGATGAACAAGCCAAGAAAAAGCACAGGGAAGGTGAGTAATTTCTTCAAGGTACACTTACCTGAGAGAGCCTGGACCTGGACCACTCTGCCCCTACATGGTCTCTCCTCAGAGAAGAGGGCATGGCAGTGTGGAAGCAGATATAAGTCATCCAGGCTGACCTTGTGGGGAACTTGTGTATTAAAAGGCCACATGGTTGAGGGAGGGTGTATACAATTTTTTTTCTTTTTTCACACATGGCTTAATTGTTAAGCTCTCTGGCATTCTCACTTTTGGTCTCTGACTCCTAGGAGATCTGCTAAAAATTAGGGTAAGAGGCAATCTTGAACCTGAAAGAGTGAAGACATCCCTGGGCTCCCAATCACTCCATGGAATTCAGCCCAGCTAAGAAGAATATAGTCTACACTGGGCTCACCTTTTAAAAAGATCCTACTTAATAATAAAGTTTATATTGCACTCCTTTGTCACTGTCTCTTATAGATTTTTTTTTAAAAATTGGGATCTTAGGTAAAGGGATCTTGCATTGACCTCTTAAGGTAAGATTTGGGAGTTTCTGGGTTTTGAGGAAAAATATCATTTTCATGTGGTCATAAAAGTGCTCTCCGCTTTATGGTAATTTCCAACACCAACTCTCTTCATAATAATAATCACTTCCATTTGTATAATACATTACGTGGACATTCACACATCTCATTTGTTCTTCCAAGGTCTATAAAAATAGGTACCATAGTTTATGCTTTCAGAGTTGTAAATCTAATGCCTTACAGAGTGACCGACACCTAATATGTATTTGCTGAATGAATGAATGAACATCTGACTAGTTTAGTGACCAAAAACCATTCTTTTATAGTAGGGCACAGTGGTTGGTGGTAGGACAGTGGTTGGTGGTCTGCCTGATGTACCATTGGGGAAACTGAAGCTTTAAAACATCAAATGACTTTCTTGAAGATACATTCCAGAAAGTAGAAAGACTTCCAGTTTCTCATCCAATGCTTTTTTAAAGTGTATTATAGATTAGTGCCATTGTGAGATTCACACATGATTAGTTTTTCTTGTATGGTTTTTACTAATTTTTAAGTTTTATTGATATATAATTTACATACGGCAATTTTATCGTTGTACAATTATCAATGTACAATTCTGTGATTTTTTAAAGTAAATCTCTTATAGTCAGTCCCTACTCTCAGCCCCAGACAATCTTTGATCTTTTTTTCTGAGTTTCCAGACTTGCTTTTAAAGCATTTTTACATAAATGTAATAGTACAATATGTAGTATTTTGTGTCTGCCTTCTTTTAAATAGCATTATATTTTTGAGGCCCAGCTATATTGCAACTTTACATTACTTTTAATTGCTGACTGTCATTGTTTTTTTTTTTCATCATTCACAAGTTGATAGATACTTGGTTTGATTCCGGTGTTTGTCTATATGGACAGACAAGCTGCTATAAATGTTAATATGCTTGTATCTGCTTCAGCATTTACTTTTTATTTTTATTTTTTGCTTAGGTAAATACCTAGGAAAGGAATTGTGGTGTTTTATGGTAAATTTATGTTGATTGCTAAAAGAAACTTGTAAACAGTTTTGCAAAGTTGCAGGATCATTTTGTATTCCCAGTCTTTTTTATTACAACCATTCCAGGGAGTATATAATGATTATTGTGGTTTTAATTTGTGTTCTCTAATGACCGAAAAATAATGTTGATCATCTTTTCATGTGCTATTAGCCATTCTTTTATCTTCTTTGCTGCAATGTTTATTTGAATATTTTGCCTATGTTTAGATTGGGTTGTCCTCTTATTATTGAGTTATATCCGTTCTTTATATATTCTGGATACAAATCCTTTATCAGATATGATTTGAAAATATTGTCTCCTAGTCTGTGGCTTGACTTCTAATTTTTTTTTTTTTGAGTTGGAGTCTCACGCTGTCGCCCAGACTGGAGTGCAGCGGCCGCTCCAGGCCACCGCAGCCTCGACCTGCTGGGCTCTGGCGATCCCTCCGCCTCAGCCTTCCAAGTAGCTGGAACTACAGGTGCACGTTACCACGCCCAACTAATTTTTGATTTATTGTAGAGTTGAGGTCTCGCCAAATTGCCAAGGCGGGTCTTGAACCCTCGGACTCAGGCAATCCACTCACCTCAGCCTCCCAAAGCGCGGGATTAAAGGCTGAGCCACTGAGCCCAGCTGACTTCTAATTTTTAAAAGAGCAACATTTTTAATACTGATTAAGTTTAATTTGTCAATTATTTTAATGGCTTGCACTTGAGTGTTATATCTAACAAATCTATATGTATTTACATTTGGGTATTCATTTATCACAGAACCATTAAATTTTATTGAAAAGACAATAAATATTTTAGCAATGCTTTATAGTTTTTATTGTAGAGAGTTTGTACATCATTTGTTAAATTTATTCCTAAGTATTTTATTTTTTCATACTATTATGAAAATAATTATTTCCTTAATTTTATTTCTGAATGTTTGTCATTGATATCTAGAAATTGGGTTTGTGTATTAATATTGTAGTCTATAAATTGGTAATATTTTTTATTCATTCTAGTAGTTTTAAGGATTTCTTATGTTTACCTGTTTTCTTCATGTTATGCATAAATAAGGATCGTTTTACTTCTTTCTTTCCAATTTGTGGAACTTTAATTTTTTATTGCCTTATTGCACTGTCTAGAACTCTAGTAGAGTGTTGAACAGCAGTGGTGAGAGCAGTATCATTATCTTCTTTCTGATCTTAAAGTGTTCTATCCTTCATCCTTAAGTAATATGTTAACTGTAGATTCTTCATAGATGTTCCTTATTAGGTTGAGGAAGTTCCCATCTATTCCTACTTTGCTGAGGGTTTTTGTTATAAGTGGATGTTGTTTTGTCACATGCCTTTCTGCATCAATTTAAGTGATCATGAAATTTTAGTCTTTGTTCTATTAATAATGTACATTACATTAACTATTTCTGAATGTGAACTTACCTTTGAATTCCTAAGATTAGTTCCACTTGTCATGTAATATAATTCTTTTTACAACTTTTTATTGCTAATATTTTATTGAAGATTGCTTTCAACCATGTTTATAAATAACTCTGCAGTTTTATTTTCTTGTGATATTTTTATCCTATATTGCTATTGGGGTAATAACCTCATAGAATGATTTGAGAGTTCTTTATTTTCTAAAATAGTTTGTAGTAGAGTTGGTATTAGTTCAACTTTAGTATTTTATAGCGTTTACCAATGAAGTTATCTAAACCTCAGTTTTTGTTTGTGAAAAGATTTTAAATTATTAGTTTAATTTCTTTTACAGGTCAATTCAGAGTTTCTATTTTTTTCCTAAGTCCATTTTGATATTTGTGGCTTTCTGCTTATTTGTATGTTTTATCTATCTGTCTAGTGTTTTAGACTATTAACAAAAATGGAAATGTTTTTCCACAAAATTCCCTTATAATCTTTTAAATCATATAGCATTGTTAAAAATGTCCACAATTTTTTTCTGACTTTAATAATTTATGAATCTGGTTCATATAGTTAAAGTTTTACCAATTTTTTTGTTCTTTTCTAAGCACTAACTTTTTCCCATTTTATTTGTTTTTCTTATTGCATCAATTTTAAAATTAAATATTTTTATATATTTTATTTTCTATCTTCTTGATTTTGGTTTTTTTTTTTTTATTTTGCTAGTTTCTCAAGGTTGAATCATAGATTACTTGGTTGCAAACTTATTTTTCTAAATAGGTATTTAAAGGTATAAATTTACCTTTATTACTTCTGAATCATCACATAGATTTTGATCTGCTGTGATTTTGTTTTCATCAGTTCAAAATACTTTAGAATTTCTTTTTAAATGTATTTTGCTTAATTTTCAAGTATTTGAGTTGTCCTAAATTTCTTTTTTTTTTTTTTTGAGTTGGAGTCTCACTCTGTCGCCCAGACTGGAGTGCAGTGGCCGCTCCCGGCCACCGCAGCCTCGACCTGCTGGGCTCCGGCGATCCTTCCGCCTCAGCCTTCCAAGTAGCCGGAATTACAGGCATGCGCTACCACGCCCGGCTGATTTTTTGATTTATTGTAGAGATGAGGTCTCGCTGCCCAGGCGGGTCTCGAACCCGCGGGCTCAGGCAATCCACTCACCTCAGCCTCCCAAAGGCGCGGGATTACAGGCTGAGCCACCGAGCCCGGCCTAAATTTCTTTTTATTGCAGATTTCTAATTTAACTTTGCTGTAGTCTGAGAACTCAGGTTGAATGATTTAAATTTTTTCTTAGTTTGAAAGTTTAAAGTTTGTTGAAACTTTTTATTGCATTGCCAAATAGTCTGTTCTGGAGAATAATCCATGTGCACTTGAAAAGCATGTGTATTCTACAAGGGCAGAGTGTTCTATAAAAGACACTTAGTTTGACTAAGTTGGTTGATAGTATAAGTTATATAGTATAGCCTGGATAGTTTTCTATATTTCTGTTTCATCAATTATTTAGAAGGAGGTATGGACTCTAACTAATTGTTGAATCATTTAGTTTTTCATTTAATTTGTCAATTTTGGTTTACTGTATTTTGGAGTTCTATTGTTAGGAATTCTATTGTTACATATACATTTGTAAATTGTATGTATTGCCCCTATTTTATTAAAAATCCCATCTTTTTTCAAGTAATATTTCTTGTTCAAAATTCTATTTTGTCTAAGATAAACATACATCTTGTAGTTAAGATTTACCTGGCATATGTTTTTTCAATCCTCTTACTTTCCATCTATTTGTGCCTTTTAACCTTAAATTTGTCTCTTGTAGACAGCATATAGTTGAACCTTGCTTATACAGTTTTAATTAGAACATTTAATATATACCTTTTAATTAGAACATTTAATCCTTTTACATTTTGTGTAACTATGAATACAGCTGTATTTACATCTGCTATTTCCTGTTTGTTTTCACTGTCTCATATTTGATCTTCATGTACTGTCTTATTTTCTGTTGAATACATATTTTCAATGTTTTTTGACTATATTTTTCAAGTACTTTTCTTTTCTTTTTTGCAAACAGACTAGCTCAAACAGACATTTATTTGTTAATAGATCCCGAGAGCATCACTGTTATTATGACATGGCATAAAACCTAAAATGTGTAATGATTCTCTTGATTCAGAGAGAAAAGATTAAATTATATAAGTATGTTTTACTTAAAAAGACAGAGTAACAAAACATATATTTTAGAATGATTCCCATATATAATGGGTAAATTTTTTTTCCTCTTTTAATTTTTATTTTAAAATTGTGGGGTACAATTCAGGGTTAGGTATACAAATATTCATTGTGCAGGTACCCTTGTTGATGAGGTGTGCCCCCCTTCCCAAGCAGATATAGACTACTGTCAATCCCACCTCCCCACCCTCCTTACCCCTCCCTACAGTTTCCCGCTACTGTCAATCCTTTTCTTATAGTATTATGGTAGTTGTTCAAAGTCCACTTACGAGTGAGAAAATGTTATACTCAGCTCTGTGTTTCTGTGAGAGATCAATCAGTATTATAAACTCTAATTCCATCCAGGTTGCTGAGAAGTTCATGATTTTGTTCTTCTTTATGGCTGTGTAGTATTCCATAATGTATATGTACCACATTTTTTTAATCCAGTCCTCTTATGATGGGCGTCACGGTTGGTTCTATGTTCTTGCTGTTGTGAACAGTGCTGTGATAAACATATGTGTGCAGGTATTCAAGCATTTTTCTAATGATTGTTTTATGGATTATAATATGCATTATATAGTAGAACAATTTGCTTCAGATTAATGCTACCTTAAACTTATGCTCTAATGTAGCTCCATTCTCCTCCCCTTCCCTTTGCTATTTTTGTCATGTATAGTACATCTATATATGTATGCTTATAAACTTAATAATACACTATTCTAATTAATGCTTTAGTCAATCATATTTTTGAAAGTTAAGGGAAGAAATATATTTATGAAATCTTTTATATGAAACTTCCTATTAACCATTTGTGGTTCTGTTTGCTTCTTGTGGATTCAAGTTACCATCTGATGCCATTTCTGTTCATATTAAAGTTCTTCCTTTAGTTTTTTCATAAGACATGTCTGCTATTAACATATTATCTCGGTCTCTGAGAATGTACTTCACTTTCTCTATTGGAAGAAAGTTTTACTGGATATAGAATTCTTGTTTGATCTCTTTTCTTTCAGTACTTTTTAAAAGGGAGGCCCAAACTTTACCTGTATAACACCACTTGTATAACCAATTCTGACTTCTAACACACATCTTTAAAATAAAAATAAAACAGAGTCCATTCCCAACTTTTGTTTGTTTTTATGACATATTAGCATGGATATTATAAGTAGGATAATATAGTTAGGAACAGGTCAAAATGAAAAACTTACTATATAGGAAAACATATTGATATAAGAATTCGACAATCTTTTTTATTATTTTATCTGGCATTTTCGAATTCTCTAACTTCATTCTATATCATTTTCTTTCTTTCTTTTCTTCTTTTCTTTTTTGTTTTTAACAGATGAGACACTCCTATGTTTAGATATTTCTGTCTTATGATGTCATGAATCTTAGAACCCACAGGCATGAAGGAAGGGTTGTACTCATGTGCTAATGATCTGTAGGAGTTTCTTAGCTCAATCAGCATATACCAATCCTAACTTTCCTCAGCTGTGGAGAAAAAAAATTCACCAGGGATTTATGATGAACGAGACCTTAATATACTTTCTGCTCCAATCTTGATTTGAACTTTGATCTCAAATTGAAGCTGCAAGTGCCTTTTTAAAAAAAGTTTTAATCCTAATTTACACAGCTATATTGAGAGGCTTATGAACAAATCATCTGGAAGTATTAGAAACTTTACAAGGATGAACATTCTGAAGCACAGCTTTTTTTCTCTTTCTCTTTTCCTCCTTTCTCTTTCTCCTCTCAGCCAATGATAGGTGTTGATGAACCACAGCGAGAAGTGTGTTGATTGGAACACAGACATGCACAGAAAATGAATGACACTTCGCAAATGAAGTGAGCTCATTAAATAGTGGTCTTCATGACTTTCATTTTCTATGGTAATCTAATTTTCTGATGAAAGGGGCATCATTTAAATTGGCCTGATCAGTCTTCTTTCAACTCCTTGTCAGAATCCATCCTGGGGACCCAATTTCCTGGTTCAGCAGGGAGTGTTTGTGCATGGCTAACTCCACAGCAGCCTGGACAAAGGACAACAGGACGAACTTGCCAGGTGGTTATAACTACTGCAATTAGAGCAAACAGAGGCAGCTAGGCAGTTCTGAAGCACATGTGAGCTTGGCCAAGTTCTGGCCAGTGGATTTCATTTTCTTTTAATTGACAGCAAAAATGTTAATGTCTCATGTAGGTACCCTAAAAGCAAAGGGAAGTTGGAACCAACTGCTGAGGTTTTTAAACCTCTGATCTGTGCTGGCATTTGTTCCTGGGAGAAGCTATAGGCCTGAATGCATGTTCTAATCAAATAAACTAACTTTCTCTCTCTCTCTCTTTCTTTTTATTTCTTTTCATACTTTTTTTCATTGGAATTTGCTTTTCATTATGAACAATTGAGCTTTGAAGGATCTCGGTTGCAGATTCTTTTGTAAGTTACTTATTCTTACTAATAAGTGACATTTTTATTCCCTTGTTGAGAAAAATTGAGGAAAAAGTGACTCCTTTTCACTATACAAATCTCTGTTTGTAGCATAGTATATTAAAAATAAAAAGAAAAGAGCTGCAGCAAGCAGGAAGCTGGGTATTTCATCTAATCCACAAGAACTGAAGCAAGCATCTGCCAATTATGAAATGTCAAATGTAAGTTTTAGATACACAAAATATTGAGTAATGAATTTTGTTTCTACCAAATTTTAATTCCATTCTTTATGCTTTTTTCCATATTTAAACAATCTTCTTAAAAAACTTGTAGAGAAACCATTTATTTTAGTATGGATAATAAAGAGGAAAAAGGAACAAGAATCACTCATTCTGGAAGATATAGCTAATGAAGCAGGGCAGGGAAATAACAGTTGGTGAGGCAAGAAGTTTTTAATGGATAAACTACTCATGCATTTGCATGAGCATTTTAAATAGTCAGAGATATAGGTAACGTTATATAAACGATAGGATTTGAAATGCATTTTTAGTGTGCATAGATGCAACAGGAGTTAAATTTGATTTCTGAAGCACATTTCAGAGTAGGGCTCAAAGTGCTCTATAAATTGTATCTTGTTAACCTTTGCAATTCTCCAGGGAGGTAGGTAGTTGGTAAATACCATTGTCCCTCCTTCTTGTAGTGGGAAGAACGCAAGTGTGGAGAGATTAAGAGATTTGCCCAAGGTCACCTAGCAAGTTAATTAGAGAGCTTGATATAAAACATGTGTCCCAGTTCAGTTCTCTTTCCATTAAACTTCATTGTTCCTTCTCTTCTCCTGGGTGTCTCAGATGTTAAGGGTGTCCCCCAACACTTGCTGCTAATTAGTAACTTTGGGAGGCTTTTCTTTATAGGAGGCTGAAAGACTGAGTAGACTTGGGTTTTTATTACCTCTGAAGCCACCTACCCTCTGAACAGGTGTATATAAATCTTTGGTGGGGTTGATGAAAAGAAATCAGTTTGCACTGCTTTTCAGGGTTCTTGGAAATGAATGCCTCATTCCACGCAAGAGGGAGTTATTGATTAAAAAATAGGTGTTGGTGGGTTCACGGATACAGTCTTTGTTTTTAAAGAGAGGGCAATAAACTCACTGATTATTGCGGAGTATCACTGAGTCTAACAAAGCATTTATCAATTACTCTGCATTTGGCATATTTCTAGGTTCAGTGGTAGGTGCCAGTGTCCTTCTGATTGAAGGTAAGATGCATATAAAGCTAATGATGCAGCACCTGTTAACTGTTATCTCTTTGCAAACCATCTCTTTCTTTTAGTTTCGGTGACTGGAATCTTATTTCTCTTAATCCCAGGCTTCAAACCACCGTTTTCTGGGAACCTTCCTGTCTTACCTTTCTATTAGCAGAAGACAATGTCTATACATCCTGTATCTGCGGTATTTTTCACAGATATCTTCCCATAATCCGGGCTGTTGCGGCCTCTTGCTTGCTTCTGGGTCTGTTCACTTCAAGACACCCTGTTTAGCTCACTGACAGACTGTGTTTGGAGACAGAGTCACCATTTTACCACAACTGCACTCAAAGCTGCCTCCCTCCCTTTGCTGACTGACTCTAAAGTAATGCATTCAAATGCCAATCAAGACCTTTACTTTGCCTCTTTCTGTTCCTACGTTTTGATTATGGGACAGTTAGTTCCTGAACATCGTTGTTAACAACAGCATCTTCATAACGTTTTTTTAAAAAAACTATTCATTTGTGCAAATCCCTGTTTTATGCTCTAATCTTACCCTTTACCACTGGCGCCACCTGAGAGTCCACTTTTCTGATTAAACCTGTAGCTAGTCATTTTATTTTGCCTCTTTTGAACCTTCATAGTACTTTTTGGTAGCCATAAAAAGGAGTTAAATTCTTTGTTATAATATTTTTGTGGGTTTTTTTTTTTTTTTTAGTTGGAGTCTCACTCTGTCGCCCAGACTGGAGTGCAGTGGCCGCTCCCGGCCACCGCAGCCTCGACCTGCTAGGCTCCAGCGATCCTTCTGCCTCAGCCTTCCAAGTAGCCGGAATTACAGGCATGCGCTACCGTGCCCGGCTGATTTTTTGATTTATTGTAGAGATGAGGTCTCGCTGCCCAGGCAGGTCTCGAACCCACCGGCTCAGGCAATCCACTCCCTTCAGCCTCCCAAAGGCGTGGGATTACAGGCTGAGCCACCGAGCCCGGCTTTTTTTTTGTGGGTTTTTATCTTATTCCCTTCTTCTGAGCTGTGTGGTCACCCTCCTTCACTAGAGAATACTTCACTAAAGTATTGGAAGATAATACTGATGTAGTTGTGAATGTTCAAGTTGATATAAAAAGTTGTACCTTTTAGTACTATATGTGTAGAAAATTGGGGGAATAAGAAAAAAAAAGTTGTACCTTGACTATATTTTCATTGTTTTGAGTTTTCTTCTGTTGGCAGCTTAACCAAAAGTTTTGCTGAAGCCAAAAGTGATTATATTTTTTTATTTTTATGCATTAATCCAACTATTATTACATGTAAGGAGATTAAATTAGTATGAAAGATTTTGTTATGGAGCTTGATTTCATGAATTAAGAGTTTCTTGTGTTTATTCTGAAGTATAATTTAAAATTTTAATTTTATATTCTCTAATATCTCTGCTTTCCCTTATTAAAACACAGATAAACTTTAAATTATATAGCATTTCTTTGTAATAGTGGTTAATGTCCCTGTCTTGATGTTGAAACTTGGCATGATTCTAAAACAGACCAACAAAAACAAGTTATATGCAGTAAAGTTGAGGATAAATTTTGCATTGTTCTTCTTTAATAAGCATTTAAAATGACTATTATCTGCCTAGTCCATGATAGGCTCTAGGAGTATGGCATGGCACCACCCAGAAAAATCACCTGTCCTCATAGAGCTGAGAATATACAGGAATATTACTTATATTTACTATGACCACAATATAGAGAACAAGTGAATATCGAAACCTGAGATCAACTTTTCTCACCAAAGAAGCCATTCAGATGAAATCAACCATGACTCGTGTCCATGATTTCATCAGTCAAAAGTAAGCATGTGAGCCTGGAGTTAACAAATCCTTTTCAATAATGCTCTTTACTTCTTGCCCCTGGCCTGGCTTTTAATGTCCCCTGCTCCTAAGTTATTCACTCTGCCTTCTGGAAATGCTTCTCAGTCAGCAAATTCCTTGTCATCCTCAGCTTCTTTTTCTTTTTCCACCTTCTTGCCCTAAATAAAACCAAGAACTCCCCTTTGGCTGTTCCATGAACTTCCCCTGTGCTGTTTATTCTCCTATATCCCCACACCTCAGAATTGGGAAGTGGGGGCCAAATGGTCTTTGCTCCCTGTTGTAGACTCTCTTGGCAAACCTGATTTCCATTCTTGCAACAATTGTACTGAAAGTTCTCCCATCTTCCTTCCTCTGCTTTACTTAGGTGTTCTGCGTACTTCATTTTCAACTTAACAGAGAAAATTCAAGTTATTAACTTCAGCTACCACCACTCACTACCACAGGCAACCGTATTATTCCACATATTTTCCTGTTAATATATTAAAATTAATTTACTTCTTGTCCTCCTTTCCTTCTCAAGAACATTGTACTATTATCTCTGTTCCCATGTACATAACCAACTTCCATTGTTGAGAGTGTCCTTGCATTAATATTTGAGCATGCTTATGAAACTTTAATCTCACCACTACTGGGTTCACTCTCTTCTTACTTCTCTTGCTCTCCAACCTTTTTGAGAGAGAGCCCCCTGCCCTGAATGTATGCGTTTATTCACTCTTCATTGGGTTCTCAATTATTCGAATCCAATTTTTACCCATTACCCTACCATATTAGCAAAATGCTTGTGATGCTGCTAGATCTGTTAGATGCTTTGTCAGTCTCCATGTTAGTGGCATTTGACATAATTACATCCTCATTCTTGAAACCATCGCTTTCCATGATTTTCACTCCCGCATCCCTATTCAAGTACCTTTGTCCAAGTGTAGCCACTTTATCTTGGGCTCCTTTTAATTCTACAAAACCTTTATATGTGAAAATCCTGAAGGTTTGGCTTAACTGCCATCAGATTACCTAAATCCTTCTTTGGCACATTTATTTATTCCTAATGCTTCATTTATATTCTTTGTGTTTTTGACTTCCAATTTATGTCCTTCTGAATTTCTACTTTGAGCTGCGAAGACATAGTTATGCTTTTGAACTATTTATTTTGATTTATCAAAGGCATTTCAAACTGAAAGTAAGACAACAGATGCCATTTTCTATCCATTCTTAGAAATATCTACCCATTTGTATACAGTCTTTTTTTTTTTTGAGAAACATTTCTTCAGAATCTTTCCCTATTTTTAGTTATTTGCTTTTGTGCTGTTGAGCTGAGTTCCTTATATATTTTAGATATTAGCTCCTTATCAGATATATGGTTTGCAAATATTTCCTCCTAACTCATGGGTCTATATTTTTTTAGTTTTATGTATTCATGTTTGTTTAGTTTTGCTTTTGTTGCCTGTGCTTTGGGGATCATATTTAAAAATCTTTGCCTATCCCATTGCTGTGGAATTTTTTTCCTATGTTTTATTCTAGTTATTTCACAGTTTTATGTTTCATGTTTAAGTCTTTAATCCATTTTGAGTTGTTTAGAGATTTGCTTTTCAGTGTTTTCACTATAAAGATTGAAAAGTATGAGTACGTAAGGCAATGGATATGTTAATCAGCTTGATTTAATTGTTCCATAATGAATATATATTATAACATCACATTGTATACTGAGTATATAAATTGCTATTTATAATTTAAAATAAAATGAACCAATTAATTTAAACAATGTTTGTCCATAGACTTATATTGAGAACATATTTTTGAATTTCCACTGCTTTAGCAGTTCATAGGAGTTTGTCTTGTACAGCTTCCATTGCACCCTCCAAATTCACTCTCCATTTTTTTGACTCCTCTCTGTGCCCAGAGAGTGTGACCCATATATTCGAACATCCTATTCTCTTGCGATCTGCCTTCTAGTTATGTTCAGGCAATAGGAAGATCTGAGGGCAAGAATTGAGTGAAGTAGGGTTATTCATTCACCTGGTTCCATTTTTACAGGATTATGACTATTTCTGTACTTTCATGTAGCTACTTTTCATGGGGTCCTCAGACCTTGAGGTAGTCATCACTTCTTGCTATTGTTTGTCCTGGGGCAATGCACTACTTTTCCTCAATTTTACTAACCTTTGCATTTACCTCTAAAACGACCCCTTTATTAAGCTCGTCTCAAATTATTCTATAAGAATGTATCATTTATTTTCTGCTGAGTACTTTATGAGTGGACACATCAAGTATACGTTGATAAAATGAATAGCTCCCTTTTACTATACAGTTGTATCTGAGTATGAGACACTAGGGATTGGTGTGCCCTATGATAAATCAGAGTACATTTTCTGCCTCAAGTCATTCAAATAACATTTAGAAGCACGATTTCAACAAGCCAATTGTACTTAAGAAGCAAATGCATCTCATTCTCCTCAGGCATCAGTTTATGGCCCTAGTTTTAGTCCTAGACCTATCCATTCAACCTTTTCTGGATCTGGTTTTCTTATCTGTAAATGAGGGAATGAGGTAGAGCTGGGACTTAGGTTATATTTCTAGAACTCCTTTTATCTCAAAACATGGTTTGCTTTTGAGTGTGTGTGTGTGTGTGTGTGTGTGTGTGTGTGTGTGTGTGTGTGTGTGTTTTGCGGGTAATGCATGTCAATTTTTGAAATTTTATATACATTAATCAATTTCATATAGATTGTAGCAGTTTCTAAAAATGGAGCTCTCCCTTGCCATTTATGTTCTGTTAACTGCATAGGACACAAAATGACCCTTTGTGACATCAGATCCTGTCACATTGCAGAGTTCTGCTTGGAACCATGCAATGATTTCACATCACATTCTGAATGAAACCCCAAGACCTTCCCATTGCCTATAAGACCCTGTAGGATCATGTCTTCTAGCTCCCACCTTGGTTTATTGCCCTTGCTTTTCCTCACTTACTTAATTCTACTCACACTGGTCTCCTTGTTCTTCAAACTTGCCAACCACAGTTAAGCCTAGACTTTTCCTTCTGCCTTAACACTCTTTTCTAAAACTTTGTTAGGCTTACACTACTGTTATCATATCTGGAATTTTTCAGACAAAAAGGGGAAGGTGTTAAAGGTAGATGCAAGCATCTTTAGCTTTTCTAGAAATTTCCCAGGGTCCCACTCATGACTCTTGCTTACATCTCACTGTCCTGTTTTAGTTATAAGAGAAGTGTGGAAATGTCAATGTGTTTAGCTTGGACAATTACACTCCAAGTCCAACTGGGCTCTTTTTGTAATGGAGAAGAGTAGAGCAGATGTGGACAGGCAGAAAGTTGTGTTTACCATGGTGTTAATGGATACCCATATATTGCTCGTGAAAGGTTTTCAATATGGGCATAAATGTACGATTTTTTTTCTGGTTAGCAGGTTCCTATCTCCCATGAGACTCTCAAAGTGGTCCAAGACCCCAAGCATGATACTAGTCAGTGCTCTATAGTCATCTGTACTTCTCTCTAAGGTGTTCTTGGTTCTGATTTGTTAATAGAGATCATATTGGAAGGTGAAGGGAATATAGTTATGGAGCTGTTTCCATACATTGATCCTTGTTCATATTTCCCATATAAAGAGAACTACACCAATCTCAGTTGACTCACTAGACCGTTTATCAGGGACTTGAATGTCCACACAGAGCAGTATACAGAGTGCTATAGGGAGTCAATGAGCCACATAGTGATATAGGATGGATACCCTCATGTGTGGTTTGTAGTCTCCCAAAAAGTCTTTCCTTTCATTGGGCATGCTGCTCCCAGACCATAGTGGACTTGGCTCTACTGGCAAAGATAACTCTTGGTTGACTGAATCTCCTGACAGGATATCATACAGGCTCCTGGCATCAAGCAGAAGAGCACTGAGAGGTCACTAATGGAACTGAGTTCTGAAAAACTTTTGAAAAGGCTATGGAAAATAGAGAAATATAGCATTTACAGTTGTCGGATGATTAAATGTTAAGTGTTCAGGACAATACTACCTTGGAGGTACTTAATTAATGTCAGTTTCCTTCCTGGTTTTCTTTTTGCCTATTTCTGCCTTCTTGACATCCTGCCTCTTTCTGAATTCTTCATTTTTTATCAGGAACTCAATTTTTCCATACTTCATTAGTAGATCTTGGGGTGTACTCAGACATATGGTGTTTCAACTAATTCCACATATTATAGAAAACAAAAGCCAGTGCCTTTATCAACTATATTTAAGATTATCAATGCTAAAAGGCCACTTTCCTTATTCATTATTGTCTTTCTTCTTCAATTTTTTATTTTATTTTAAAGACGCGGGGCACAATTCAGAGTAACGTATGCAAATGATCACTATGCAGGTCCCTGTGTTGATAAGGTGTGCTCCTCACTCCCCTGGCAGTATCCCTCAACTGCCAATCCCACCCTCCCTACCCTGGCAGTTTTCTGCTACTGCCAATCCCTTTCTTAAAGTATTATGATAGTTGTTCAAGGTCTGCTTATGATTGAGAACAAATGGTACTCTCTTCTTTGTTTCTGTGATAGATCAATGAGTATGATAGACTCTAAATCCATCCAAATTGCTGTGAAGTCCATATGTTTGTCCTTTATGGCTGCATAATATTCCATTGTGTATATGTACCACATTTTAAAAAATCCAGTCCAGCTTTGATGGGCATTGCTGGTTCCATGTTTTTGCTATTGTGAATAGAACTGCAACAAACATGCATGTGCAGGTATTTTTTTGTAGAATGATTTGAGTTCCTCCGGGTAATGTTCCCAATAGGGGGATTGCTGGGTCATATGGAAGGTCAATTTCCAGTTCTTTCAGAAATCACCACACTGTCTTCCAAAGAGGTTGCACTAGTCTGCATTCCTACTAGTAGTGTAGAAGCGTTCCTTTTATTCTGCATCCTTACCAGCATCTGCTGCTGCTGTTGTTGTTGTTTGAGTTGGAGTCTCACACTATCACCCAGTCTGGAGTGCAGTGGCATGCTCCTGGCCATCACAGCCTCCACCTGCCAGGCTCCGGCAATCCTTCCGTCTCAACCTTCCAAGTAGCTGGACTACAGGCGCATGCTACCACGCCTGGCTAATTTTTTGATTTATTGTAGAGACAAGGTCTTGCCAAATTGCCCGGGAGGGTCTTGAACCTGCGGGCTCAGGTAATTCACTCACCTCACCCTCCCAAAGTGCTGGAATTATAGGCTGAGCCACCCAGCCCGGCCTATTGTTTGTATTATAAATGATGGCCATTCTTACTGGGGTTAGGTAGTATCTCAATATGGTTTTGATTTGCATTTCTCTGATGGTGAGTAAGGCTGAGCACTTTTTCATCTGTCTGTTGGCTGTCCATATATCTTCTTTTGAGAAATGTCTATTCATGTCTTTTGCCCACTTTTCAATGGAGCTGTTTGTTTTTTTCCTTTCATCATGTTTGAGTTCTTTGTAGAATCTAGATGTTAAGCCTTTGTCAGATATACAGTTGGTAAATATTTTTCCCATTCTGTAGGCTGACTCCCTGCTCTCCTGATGGTTTCTCTTGCTTTGCAGAAGCTCATCAATTTGCTAAGATCCCACATGTCTATCGTATTTTTATGGTATGAGCACCTAGGGTTTTTTTATTTTTATTTTTATTTTTTTTTATTGTGAAGTTGTGGGGTACAGTTAAGGGTTAGGTATACAATTGCGTTTCATTCAGGCACCCTGTTGATATGGGATGTTTCTCCATACCCAGACAGATATTTGCTACTGTTAATCCCATCTCCCTCCCCCCACCATAGTTTCCCAGTGCGGTCAGTCATTTTCGTATAGTATTGCATTGGATGTTTAAGGTCCATTATGAGTGAGAACATGTGATACTCAGATCTTTGTTTCTGTGAGAGGTCACTCAGTATTATAGACTCTAGTTCCATCCAGGTTGCTGCGAAATTCATGATTTTGTTCTTTTTTATGGCTGTGTAGTATTCCATTGTGTATATGTACCACATTTTTTTAATCCAGTCCTCTTTTGACGGGCAGCATGGCTGTTTCCAGGTTCTTGCTATTGTGAACAATGCTGCGATAAACATGCGTGTGCAGGTATCTTTTTTATAGAGTGATTTGTGTTCTTCAGGATATATTCCCAGTAGGGGGATTGCGGGGTCATATGGGAGGTTGGTATTTAGAGCTTTTAAGAATCGCCACACTGCTTTCCACAGAGGTTGCACTAGTTTACACTCCCACCAACAGTGTAGAAGTGTTCCCTTTTCACCACACCCTCTCCAGCAGCTGTTATTTTTTGAGTTGTTGATAATTGCCATTCTGACTGGGGTTAGGTGGTATCTCAGTGTGGTTTTGATTTGCATCTTCCTGATGATTAGTGAGGTTGAACATTTCTTCATGTGTTTGTTGGCTGCTCAGATGTTTTCCTTTGTGAAGTGTCTGTTCATATCTTTTGCCCATTTTATCATGGGGTTGTTTGTTTTTTTCTTTTCTGCATGCTTGAGTTCCTTGTAGATCCAGGATGTTAAGCCTTTGTCGGACCTGGAGTTGGCAAATACTTTTTCCAAGTCTGTAGGCTGTCTCCCTGCTCTCTTGATGGTTTCTTTGGCTTTGCAGAAGCTTGTCAGTTTAATAATGTCCCACTTGTCTATTTTCTCTCTTATGAGCTGTGGGTTTTGGGTTTTGTTCAGGAATTGGATGCCAGTTCTGATTTCCATGAGGGTTTTTCCTTCATTTTCTAAGGTTCTTATGGTTTGAGGTTTTACATTTAGGTCTCTGATCCATTTGGAATTAACCTTTGTGCATGGGGATAGATAGGGGTCCTGTTTCAATCTTCTGCATGTGGTCAGCCAGTTTTCCCAGCACCATTTACTGAATAGGTTCTCCTCTCCCCGGTGGTAGGTGGTGGAGGCTTTGTCAAAGATGAGTTGGTTGAGAAATTGAGGTTTTGCTTCTGGAATCTCAACTCTATTCCATTGATCTATATGCCTCTTCCTATACCAATACCAAGCTGTTTTGATGATTGTAGCTTTATAGTAAAGTTTGAAGTCTGGTAGTGTGATACCACCTGCTTTGTTTTTTTTGCTGAGGATTGTTCTGGCTATTCTTGGACGTTTGTGTTTCCATATGAATTCCTGCATTGTTTTTTCTAGGTCTGAGAAGAATGTTGCTGGTAATTTGGTGGGTATTGCATTGAATTTGTAGATTGCCTTAGGTAAGATGGACATCTTCACAATGTTGATTCTTCCGATCCATGAGCATGGGATATTTTTCCACTTGTTTGTGTCAACTTTGATTTCTTTGAGCAGTGTTTTGTAGTTTTCCTTGTAAAGGTCTTTCACGTCTCCGGTTAGGAAGATGCCAAGGTATTTCATTTTTTTTGTGGCTATTGTGAATGGAATTGTGTTTTTTATTTGGGTTTCTGTTTGTTTATTATTGGTGTAGAGAAATGCGATTGTCTTTTGTACATTTATTTTGTATCCTGAGACTTTGCCAAAGGTCTTTATCAGTGTAAGGAGGTTTTTGACAGATTCTCTTGGGTTTTCAAGGTACACAATCATGTTGTCTGCAAAGAGAGATAACTTGACTTCCTCTTTTCCTATTTGGATACACCTGATTGCCTTCTCTTCTCTGATTGCTTGAGCCAGGGCTTTCAATACTATGTTGAACAGGAGGGATGAGAGTGGGCATTCTTGTCTTGTTCCAGTTTTCCGGGGAAATGGTTCTAATTTTTGTCCATTTAGGAGTATGCTTGCTGTGGGTTTCTCGTAGATGGCTTTTAGTATTTTGAGGTATGTTCCCCGTATGCCTAGATGTTCAAGGGTTTTTATCAAGAAGCGGTGCTGGATTTTATCAAAAGCTTTTTCTGCATCTAATGATATAATCATGTGGTTTTTGTTTTGACATTTGTTGATGTATTTAATAACATTTATGGTTTTACGAATGTTGAACCAGCCTTGCATCCCAGGAATGAAGCCTACTTGGTCATGATGGATGATTTTTGAGATGTATTGCTGAATCCGGTTTGCTAGGATCTTGTTGAGAATTTTAGCATCTATGTTCATCAAAGATATTGGCCTGTAGTTCTCTTTCTCTGCTGGATCTTTACCTGGCTTGGGTATCAATGTGATGTTGGCTTCGTAAAATGATTTGGGGAACGTTCCATCTTTTTCAGTCGCCTGGAATACCTTCAGTAGGATTGGTATCAGCTCCTCCTTAAATGTCTTGTAGAATTCTGCTGGAAAGCCATCTGGTCCAGGGCTTTTTTTGTATGAAGTTTTCTTATTACGTAGTCGATTTCCTTGATTGTTATTGGTTTATTTAGGGTCTCAATTTCTTCTTGTTCCAACTTAGGTAGGTTGTGTGATGTCAGAAAGTCCTCCATTTCCTTAAGGTTTTCAAGTTTGTTTCCATACAAGTGTACGTAGTAGTCTCTAATGATCTGTTGTATTTCCTCTGGGTCAGATGTGACTTCATCTTTTGTGTTTCTGATTGTGCTTATTTGGTTTTTTCCTCGTTTTTTCTTGGTCAGTCTAGCTAGGGGACCATCGATCTTGTTTATTCTTTCGAAGAACCAGCTTTTTGTTTCATTGATTTTTTCTATTATCTTTTTGTCTTCTATGTCCTGGATTTGGGCTTTTATTTTGGTGATCTGGATTCTTCTGCTGAAATTAGGGTTTTTGTGGTCTTGCTTTTCCAGCTTCTTTAGGTGGCTTGTTAGATTGTTAATTTCTGTTCCTTCCATTTTCCTCATGTGTGTTTGTAGGGATATAAATTCCCCTCTTATTACAGCTTTTAAGGCATCCCAGAGATTTTGGTAAGATGTTTCTTCATTTTCATTTGTCCAGGTATCTTTTGATCTCTGTTTTGATGTCATCATTGACCCAGGAGTTATTTAGCATCATGCTGTTTAGTGTCCATGTCTTTGTGGGTTTTGGGGGGACTTTGTTGGTGTCAATGTTTATTTTTATTCCACTGTGGTCCGAGAAGGTGCATGGTAGAATTTCAGTCCTTTTAAATTTGCTTATACTTGATTTGTGTCCAATTATGTGGTTAATCTTAGAATATGTTCCATGTGGTGATGAGTAGAATGTGTATTCTGTGGTCTTTGGATGGAGTGTTCTGTAGGTATCAATTAAGTCCATTTGGTCCAGAGTCTCATTGAGGTTCCGGATCTCCTTGCTGATTTTTTGTCCTGATGATCTGTCTAAGGTTGTAAGTGGTGTATTTAAGTCCCCAGTTATTATGGTGTTAGAATCAATGTCTTTCTATAGTTTTCCTAGAAGTTGCTTTATGAATGTTGGCACACATATGTTGGGTGCATATATGTTTAGGATAGATATTTCTTGTTGATGGAGTGAACCTTTTATCATTATGTAGTGGCCCTCTGTATCTTTTTTATTTTTGATAGCTTAAATGGTATTTTGTCTGAAATTAGGATCGTGACTCCTCCTTTCTTCTGTGGTCCATTCGCCTGAAAATTTGTTTCCCATCCTCTTACTTTGAGTCTGTGTATGTCCTTTCTAGTGAAATGGGTCTCTTGAAGGCAGTATATTGTTGCCTGGTGATATTTTATCCATTTTGTCATTCTATGTCTTTTCAGTGGTGCGTTTAGTCCATTCACATTCAGACTAATTATTGAAATGTGAGAGTTCGTCCCTATCATGGAGTTCTTATTGAGTTGTTCTTCTTCCACTTGGTTTTTTCTTTTTTCTTTTTTTGTCTTTCTTTTGGTTTTGGGGTTGGTTTGTGTATATTTTATTCTTTTCCCTGTACTCTTGTGAAGAATGTTGTTCTTTTTTCCTTTTCTTCTGTGTTTAGTACTTTCTTAAGTGTTTCATGTAGAGATGGTTTGGTGGCAGCATAAGTTCTTAGGGATTGGATATCTGGGAAAGATTTTAATTCTCCCTCACTGATGAAGCTTAGCTTGGCCGGGTAGGTTATTCTTGGTTGAAATTGTTTATCTTTTAGGACTTTGAAGATAGGGCTCCAAGCTCTCCTAGCCTGCAGGGTTTCTGCAGATAAATCTGCTGCTATTCTGATTGGTCTTCCATGGTAGGTGATCTGGCCTTTTTCTCTTGCTTCCTTTAGGATTTTTTCTTTTGTGCCTACTTTATTTAGGTGAATTATTATGTTGTCTAGGAGTTGGTCTTCTCATTTGTTGTCTTGTGGGGGTTCTCTGAATCTCTTGTGTTTGAATTTTTGCATCACTGATTGGATAAGGGAAGTTTTCTTGAATGATCTCATGGAAAGTTTGTTCCAATGTGGTCTCTGTTTCTCTTTCTGCCTCAGGGAGTCCGATTATTCTTAGGTTAGGCCTCTTGAGGTAGTCACTCATCTCTTGAAGGTTTTGTTCTGTCTTTTTGAGCTTGTTTTCTGTGTTTTTAAGAGTTTGGGTTATTTCTATATTTTGGTCCCCAAGCTCTGAGATTCTTTCTTCTGCTTGGGTAAATCTGCTTTCCATGCTTATCAATTTGTTATTTATTTCATTCACAGTATTCTTTATTACTGTTATCTCAGGTATCAGCTCCTTCCTAGTTTCTTCTTGTGTCTCCTCAATTCTTTTTAACCTCTCCATTATTGTTTTGATATCTACATTTGCATTTTGAGACCCTTCATTCTGGGGACTTTTCATTGTTTGCATTCCAAAGTCAGTTTTCTCAATGTCTGCTCTCCCAGGCATCTGGGAGAGACCCATACTCTTCTTTTGGTTTTTCTTCATTTCTGTAGATTTTTCTCCCTCTCCCCCTTCCCTCCCCCTCTTCAATTCTGTTTTTGAGGGAAGGTGGGGTTGCTTTTATTTCTCTTCTGCAATGACCTGTTCTTCCTTATGAGGGTCTTCTGGCTTTGTTCACTTTTCCCTCTGCTTTACAGTCTGTCTATTCAGCAGTATGCAGCCTTGATCCCTAGATTTTAAAAAGGGGCATATAAAAGAGGAAAATAATGGAGGAAGGGGGGGTCAATAGGGACTTAGAAAGAGAGAAGTGTGAGAGGGAAAACAGATATACATACCAACTATCAGGTGAGAGTGAGACACAGGGCCGGGAAGAAGTGAAGAAAGACAGGTAAGAAAGATTCCCTAAAGAATACTGATAGTTACACAGAGATCAATAAAATCAAGAAACAGTTTAAGTCAGAAGGTAAACACCAAATATAATCTAAACCAACAGTTTCAGTGATAAAGTCATAAGTCAAAATAAGCGATCAGACTAGAGTCACTTCTGTGATCTCTGATTCCAGCTTCTCCCCTTTGTTTTTCGTTGCAGCGTAGGGGTGGGGCTTTGTCTCCTGTTTCGCGCTGTTGCCTTAGGAACCGAGGTAAACTTTGTTGATAGGTGGGCGGGCAATGGAAGTCTCTGCCTGGAGAATAGCAAGGTAGTTTACCCAGATCTGTTTTTCTCCACTTGTCTGGGTCCCCCGGTTTGGGGTCTCGCACTGAGTGCCTCAGTCAGGGTGGGCCCAGAGTTCCAGAGCTCCAAAGCTCCAAAGGGCAGGCAGTGGGTGGCGAGAGTGTCTCTGGGCCCCCCACAGGGTACTTCGGCCAGGAAAGAGACTGGAGTTTCTGAGGGGCGGGGCCAGAGCCTCCCTGTGTGACCGGCGGTGCTGGGTGCTGGGTGTCGGGCTGGAGACAATGGAGCCAGGGAGAGGGCCGGAGGGAGCAGGGACCCAAAACTTCCCCGCATGCTGCAATATCTGGCCTTAGGAAATGAGGTAGTTTGTTGATAGGTGGGCGGGGCAATGGAAGGCTCTGCCTGGAGAATGGCGAGGCAGTTTAAGCAGATCTGTTTTTCTCTGCTTGTCTGGGTCCTCTGGCTTGGGGGTCTCACGCTGAGTGCCTCAGCCAGGGTGGACCCGGAGTTCCAGAGCTCCAAAGTTCCAAAGGGAAGGTGGTGAGTGGCGAGAGTGGCGCTGGGCCCCCTACAGGGTACTTCGGCCAGGAAAGGGACCGGAGTCTCTGAGGGGCGGGCGCCCAGAGCCTCCCTGTGTGACCGGCGGTGCCGGGTGCTGGGTGTCAGGCTGGAGACAATGCAGCCAGGGAGGGATCTGGAGGGGGCTGGGACCGGAGACTTCCACACACGAGTAGAACAGCAGCAGTGGTGGGGGGTGCGCAATATCTGGCCTTGCGTGGGAAGTTCCCGGGCCTGGCACCAGCACGGTTGGTGGTGGGCTGGGGGATGGGGGAAGAGAAGTAATAGCCTTTTTGGGAACTCACGTTCAGAGAATCTCACCAGTTCACCTATGCCATCGCCATCTTGCCCCGTCTCCCACCTAGGGTTTTTATCAGGAATTGTTTGCCAGTTTCAATTTCCATATGGGTGTCTCATGCATTTTCTAAGATTCTTATAGTTTGAGGTTTTATGTTTAGGTCTTGATTCATTTAGAGTTAATTTTTGTGTATAGTGATAGGTAGAGGTCCTGTTTCAATCTTCTGCATGTGGTCAGCCAGTTTCCCAGCACCATTTACTGAAGAGGCTCTCCTCTTCCCAGTGGTGGTTGTTGGAAGCTTTGTCAAATATGAGTTGGTTGAGTATTGAGGCATTGTTTCTAGAATCTCTGTCCTGTTTCATTGGTCTATATGCCTGTTCTTGTACCAATAATAGACTTTTTTGATTACTGTATCCTTATAGTAAAGTTTGAAGTCAGGAAGTGTGATACCTCCTGCTTTGTTTCTTTTGCTAAGGATTGTTTTGGCTACTCGTGGTTGTTTATATTTCCATATGAATTTCTGTATTTTCATTTCCTGGTCTGAGAAGAATGATGTTCGTAATTTAATGGGTTTTGCATCGAATCTGAAGATTGGTTTTGGTAAGATGGACATCTTAACACCGTCAATTCTTCCTATTCATGAGTATGGAATATTTTTTTATTTGTTTGTGTCTTCTTCAATTTCTTTGAGCAGTGTTTTGTAGTTCTCATTGTAAAGGTCTTTCACTTTTCTGGTTCGGAAGATGCTGAGGTATTTCATTTTTTGGTGACTATTGTGAATAGGATTATGCTTTTAATTTGTGTCTCTGCCTGCTTGTTGTTGGTGTATAGGAATCCAACTGTGTTTTGTTCATTTATTTTGTACCCCGAGACTTTGCCAAAGTTCTTTATCAGTGCAAGCAGGTTTTTGATAGACTCTTTGGATTTTCAAGATATAGGGTTATACCATCAGCAAAGAGAGATAATCTGTCTTCCTCTTTTTCTATTTGAATACTCCTGATTTCCTTGTCTTGTCTAATTGCCCTAACTAGGACTTCAAACACAATGTTGAACAAGTGTGGTGAGAATGGGCAGCCTTGTCTTGTTCCAGTTTTCAGGGGAAATGTTTCCAGTTTCTGTCCATTTAGCAATATGTTAGTTGTGGGTTTATCCTTTTTTTTTTTTTGAGTCGGAGTGTCACTCTGTTGCCCAGACTGGAGTGCAGTGGCCGCTCCCGGCCACTATAGCCTCAACCTGCTGGGCTCTGGCAATCCTTCCGCCTCAGCCTTCCAAGTAGCTGGAACTACAGGCACACGCTACCATGCCTGGCTAATTTTTTGATTTATTGTAGAGATGAGGTCTCACCAAGTTGCCCAGGTAGGTCTCAAACCTGCGGGCTCAGGCAATCCACCCACCTCAGCCTCCCAAGGTGCGGGATTACAGGCTGAGCCACGGAGCCCGGCTGGTCTATCCCTTTTTATCAAGAAGGGATGCTGGATTTTATCAAAAGCTTTTTCTGTGTCTGATGAGATAGTCATGTGGTTCTTGTTTTTACATCTGTTTATGTATTTAATTACATTTATGGTCTTGTGGATGTTCAACCAGCCCTGCATTCTGGGAATGATGCCTACTTGATCATGGTAAAAATCATGGTGGATGATTTTTGAGATGTGTTTTTGGATCTGACTTGCTGGAATCTTGTTGAGTTTTTTTGCTTTTATGTTCATAAAGGATATTGACCTGTAGTTCTTTTTTTTGTTGTTGTTGTTGGATCTTTACCTGGTCTAGGCATCAGTATGATGTTAGCTTCATAAAATGATTTGGGAAGAATTCCATCTTTCTCAATTGCCTGGAATACTTTTAATTGTTATCAGTTCATCCTTGTTTGTTTTGCAGAATTCTGTGGGAAAGCCTTCTAGTCCAGGGCTTTTTTTTTGGTAGATAGTTTTCTCATGACAGAGTCAATTTCCTGGGCTGTTATTGGTCTATTTAGTGTCTCAATGTCCTCTTGTTTCAACCTGGGGAGGTTATGTGATGTTAGAAAGTTCTCCATTTCATTTAGGTTATTAAGTTTGTTTCCATATAGATCTACATAGTAATCTCTGATAATCTTTGTATTTCTTCAGGGTTAGTTGTGATTTGATCTTTCGTATTTGGGTTTTCTCTCTCTTTTTTCATGGTTATCCTGGCTAGGGGTCTATCAGCTAATTAATTCTTTCAAAGAACCAGCTTTTTGCTTTGTTGATGTTTTCTTAGATATTTTTGGCTTCTATAATGTCCTGTATTGGGGCTCTTATTTTGGCAATTTGAATTTGTCTGCTAAAGTAAGGGCTTTGTAGTCTTTTCTTTCTAGCTTCCTTAGGTGATTTGTTAGGCTCTCAACTTGTGATCATTCCATTTTCTTGATGTGTGCTCATAGAGGTATAAATTCCCCTCTTAGAATCACTTTCATGGCATCCCAGAAATTTTGGTAGGATGTTTCTTCTTTTTTGTTTCCAGAAATCTTTTAATTTCTGCTTTGATTTCAGTGTTGACCCAGTAGTGGTTCAGCATCATGTCTTTGTGAACTTTGGGGAAATTTTGTTGCTGTTGATATCTATTTTTATTCTACTGTAGTCTGAGAAGGTACATGGCAATATTTCAACCTCATGGAATTTGTTTAAGCTTGATTTATGTCCAAGGATGTGATCAATCTTGGAGTACATTCCATGTGGTGATAAGTAGAATGTTTATTCTGTGGTTGTTGGCTAGAATAATCTATAGGTATCTATTAAGTACATTTGGTCAAGTGTCAAGTTTAGGTTTTGGATCTCCTTGTTGATTTTTTTCTTTGATGATCTATCTAGGACTGTGAGTGGGGTATTCAAGTCTCCTGCTGTAATAGTGTTAGAGTCAATATATTTTTTTTTTAGTTTACTTAGTAGTTGCTTTATAAATGATGGTGGTCCTTTGTTGGGTGCATATATATTTAGGATAGATATTGCTTGTTGAAGGATCAAACGTTTTATCATTATGTGGTATCCTTTTGTATTTTTAAAAAATTTTTGATAGCTTAAAGCTAATTTTTCTGATATTAAGATTGTGACTCCTGTCTTCTTTTGTGATCCATTTGCCTGAAAACTCATTTTCCATCCTTTAACTTTGAGTCTGTGTGTGTCCCTTGTGGTAAGATGAGTTTCCTGGGTGCAGCAAATAATTGTTTCATGGTTCATTATCCAGTTTGCCATTCTGTGTCTTTTTAGTAGTACATTTAGTCCATTCACATTTAAGCTGATTATTGAAATATGATTGTTTATCCCTGTCATGAAGTTCTTATAAAGTTTTTTGTTGTTGTTGTTTGCTTCTTCCTTTTTGGCTTTGGGGTTGATGTTTGTGTGTGTTTTGAAGTTTGCTGATGCACTACATTCTTTGTTGATTCTGTTCTCTGCTGTTCTCTTGGGAAGTGTGGTCATTCTTTTTTTCTTTCTTTTGTGCTTAATATCTTTTTAAGTGTCAATTGTAGAACTAGTCTGGAAGCTGCATAATCTCTTAGGGGTTGGATTCTGGGAAGGATTTTAATTTTCCATCACTGACGAAGCTGAATTTGACTGGGTAGGAAATTCTTGGTTGAAATTATTTATCTTTGAGGACTTTGAATATTGGACTCCAGTTCCTTTTTGCTTGTAGTGTTTCTGCTGATAGACCTACTGCTATTCTGATTGGTTTTCCTCAGTAGGGAGTCTGACCTTTCTCTCTTGCTGCTTTTAGGATTTTTTCTTTCGTGCCTACTTTGTGTAGGCAATTACTGTGTGTCGAGGGGTTGGTCTTCTCATTTGATGTCTTTTGAGGGTTCTCTGTATCTCTTGTGCTTGGTTGGTCATATCTCTGGTGAGATGGGGAAAGTTTTCTTGGATTACTTCCTGGAATACTTGCTCCAACGTATTCTCTATTTCCCTTTCTTCTGTTGGGATACCAATCAGGGGTAGATTTGGCCTCTTGATATAATTGCATATCTCTTGTAGGCTTATACCGATTGGGTTAATTCCATGTTCCTGTCTTCAAATTCTGACATTCTTTCTTTTGCTAGATTAATTTTGCTTTCTATGCTTGTCATCTTATTTATTTCCTGGATGAAATGTTTTATTGCCAAAATCTCTGTTACAAGTTCTTTCAGTGTTGCATCTTTCTTCCTTGAGTCTTATTCACTCTTTCCATCCATTCTCTAATCCTATTGTATTCTGGGGTCAGTCATTGGTGACTTTACATTGTTTGGGCTCTGAGGTCTGATTTTTCAGGAGTTTTTTCTTGTTTCACTTGAAATTACCTGTGGTCTTCCTGTGGTTTTTCCTCATTTGTGACAGCTCTCTCACTTTTCTCTTTAGTTCTGTTATTCAGTTTCAGTGGGAGAGGCTTTCCCTTCTGATGTTTGCTCAGTCCTCTATTCTTCCCTGATCCAGTCTCTGGATTTGTTCTAATTCTAAACAGGACTGTGGGTGGGAAGCTTTTCTGTCTTTTATAGTTTTGAAAGTTGAATAAGGTAGGGGATGGGGAACTAGGATTCAGAAATGACTTGCAAATTACAAAGTTCACTGATTGTGGTATCTGTTCCCTGAGACCCACTCCCCGCCACCACTTTATATGATGGTGCAATGGTTATGTGTATGGACACCCCGAGTCCAAGATACAGTGACAGCAATGAGGAGCACAGAGAAAAATAGAATGAAATAAGATGGACAAGAATAATAAAAAAGAAAACAAACACATAAAAATGAATGCAGAAACCAAAACAAAAAACAATTGAAAACACACACACACACACACACACACACACACACACACACACACACACACCTTCAAATAAACTGGAATAACAACAAAGTGAAACAAAACAAACTACAACAACAAAAAACCCAGGAAAAATAAACACACACATACACACCTAGCACAAAATGAACGGAGAAGAAAAACAGAAAGACTAGAAAACAACAACAACAACACCCAAATAATTCAGATAGTACCCTCACACATATAATGACACACACCTTAAACTAAAAAAAAAAAATTAAAAAAGAGAAGAACAAAAGAGCAAAAACAAACCAATTACAGCAAAAAAACTGAAAGATGAACACTCAATCATTCACATACACACATAAACAGAAAATAAAAAACAAAAGAAGAAAAAGAAAAACACAAGAAAAAAGGGGGATGCAGATCAAACCCTACATATACATTCATGCACAAAGGAAAAATGTTTATAAAAATGGATAAACTAACAAACAGGCAAAAAAATTAAAAATTAAAAAACAAAAACAAAAAAGCCTGCCCTCTTGTGGCAGGCTCTGTAATTGTTCCTCTCATCTGCTCTCTCCTGCAGAGCTTCCACCTCTTTCACTCTCTCCCCATTGTCTGGAGCAGGGAAGGTGGAGGGACACTGGGAGCAGGTGGGACTTCTGTCCTCCCCTCCCACTCTCACATGGTCAGAGAGATCTGTTGTTCCATGGTGAGCAAGTCAGAGCACTTTCTTGCCCCACCTTCAAGATGGTGGTAGAGATCTCTCTTGTCTTCTCCAATAGGACTCTACCTCTGGGTTTCCTCCACATTCTCTGCTGCTAGTATCTGGCCAGGCATGAAGTATTGAGGCAAAGCCTGGAGCAGCTGTCTCTTCTGCTGAAATGGTGAGGCAGAGTCTGGAGCTGGTAGTCTCTCCCCACTGCTTCTATGCAGGAAATTTTTTGTCCATTAAAAAAAAAAGGCAATCGGCTTTTGCAACTTGGGAAACACCAGAGACCAAGCAGAGAAGTTGCAGCACCAGCTGCTGCACCAGGCGGGCCCTGTCCACTTGCTCACAAGTCCCCACTTAGTCTCTCCTAGTATTTTCTTCCCAGGAAGGGTTTTGTTGATTTTAAAAAAATAGTGCTCGGGTTCTGCATTCCAGGAATTGCTAGGGTCCAAGCTGAGAGTCTGCGACAACAGTTGCTGCACCAGGAGAGCCCTGGCTCCTAGCTCCCTAGCCCTCACTCAGTAAGCCACTCACACACCCACCCACTCACCAGCATGTACACAAAATTTTCCATACGTTCACTCACTCACATCAGGACTCACATAGTACAACTGGCTCGGCCACCATCTTCCTGTCCCCTCTTTCTTCTTTAATTTTTTTATGCTGCAAGTTTACAAAGATATGTAGCAAAGATAAGCTTAAGTAGTGCTAGATAATATAGCGGTTCATTGGATGACAACAATAATGGTTCTGGTTGTTAACAGTATTCAGTGGAGAGTTTTATGTGGGCAAGATTCTTTCCTTTTCTTTTTCTTAATCATTTTTTTACACATTTTTGAGTGATAGAAATGGTTGGTTTTATAATTTTCTTCCACTGATTAGAAATAAAAGAAACAATGTTTAAGAAATGGCCTTAGGTCATATGACTGATTTGTGACAAAATGTTAGAGAAGCACATTTTATTACCATCAATATTTTTTCTTAAAAAAAAAAAGGCAATATTCTTAGCATGAAACTTGTTATGTAAGATGTGCTCAGTAATTAAATTTTTCCTCCTAATTCAACAGTTTTGATTCATTACTGGCATTAACTTTATTTTATGTCTTTATGTTAAATCTGAAAACAGTATATCTCACATTCTTTACCAATAATATTAATAAATTCAGCCCTGGCTGAATTTTAGAAACATTAGAGGCGTTTAAAAAACCATCTGGTCTGTCTGGGAATTAGTGAGTTTTTAATTTTTATTTATTTTATTTATTTATTTATTTATTTTGAGTTGGAGTCTCCCAGCCACTGCAGCCTCAACCTGCTGGGCTCCGGCGATCCTTCTGCCTCAGCCTTCCAAGTAGCTGGAACTACAGGCATGCGCTACCATACCCAGCTAGTTTTTTGATTTACTTGTAGAGATGAGGTCTCGCCAAGTTGCCCGGGTGGGTCTTGAACCCACGGGCTCAGGCAATCCACTCATCTCAGCCTCCCAAGGTACGGGATTATAGACTGAGCCACCGAGCCTGGCTAGTGAGTTTTTAAAAATGCTTTGCAGATAATTCTCATGAGCTGCTAGAGATTAGAACTACTGGATCAAAAGAACAATTCAAATGAAATGTTTAAGTAAATTTCTCCTACTCATATATTTTTAAATTAAGAATGTCTATTTAAGATCTCTGTCAGCAGATCTAGGATTGCTCAAGAGGGAGGGGTCTCTCTCTCTCTCTCTCTCTCATCTTTCTCTCATCTCTCTCTCTCTCTCTCTCCCCCTCGCTCTGTATGTGTGTGTGTTTCCAAGTTAAAGAAGTCTTTTTCAAAGGGAAAGCTGTACCATATATTGTCATTATTAAGAATTTGGTCTTTATTTGGCACTTTGAGTTTGTTTCTCCACCTTTTGTAGATAAAATATTGTAATCCCTCTATCAATTTCTGCATCTAGTGGATTATAATACCTATTGACAAAACTGATTTGAGGATTAAAAATATTTGTTATGGATTGAACTGTGTCTCTTCAAAGATATCTGAGTCCTGACTCCCTATACCTTAAAATGTGACCTTATTTACAGATAGGGTCCTTAAAGACATAATCAAGTTAAAATGAGATCATTAGGGTGGGTCCTAATCTAATCTGATTGGTGTCTTTTTAAAATGGGGAAATTGGATATAGAAACAGACAAATATATAGAGAAAATAATGTGAAGACACAGGGGAATATGACCATCTGTAGACCAAGGAGAGAGGCCTGGAACAGATCCTTTCATCACAGTTCTTAAAAGCATTCAACCCCAAGGAAATCCTGATCACGGACTTCTATCCTTCAGAACTGTGACAAAATTCTGTTGTTTAAGCCACTTCAGTCTGAGGAACTTGTTATAGCAGTCCCCCAAATCAAATACAACATTATGGGGCATGTATAACATTGTGTTAAGGACATAGTATAATGTCAAAAAAAAAAAAAAAGCTACAATAATTTTTTTTAAACACAGAAAATATTACCAATGCTATTAAAAGCATAAATAATGAATTGAAAACTAAAAAAATTATTTTAATTTTTTAATGAGAATTAATAAGAAACAATAAATTTGTTCAGCATTTTACTCTGTTTTGAATCATACAATACATAATATCATCCATTCTCCTGGTGTAGAGCCCAAGTTACCTTTTAAAAGAATATTTTTTAAAGAGTACTTTTAGGTTCTCAATAAAATAGAGAGGTAGGTGCAGAGATTGAGCATCCTTGCATTCCCCTGCCCACACAGGCCCAGCCAACCCATTGTCAACATCCCCCACCACTAGAGTGCACTTGTTACATACAGTTGGTGAACCTACTTTGACATAACATTATTCCACACAGCCCATATGTTACATTAGGTTTGTAGTTGATGTCAACATTCTATGATATTGTCATATATACATATATGTATAATGTCATTATACACCATTGTATATTGCATAGAAAATTTTCACTCCCCCTAAATATCATTTGTCTGTGCTCTATTTTTTCATCGCTCCCTCCCCCCAAACCCCTGACAGCTACCAATCTTTATACTGTCTTCATAGTTTTGTCTTTCCAGAAGGCTATATACTTGAAATCATGCAGTATATAGACTTTTCATATTGACTTCTTTCACTTATTAATATACATTTAAATTTTCCTTTATGTCTTTACATGCTTGATAGCTCATTTTCTTTAGTGTTGAATAATATTCCATTGTCTGGACATACACAATTTATTAATTTACCTAATGAAGGACATCTTGGTTGCTTCCAAGTTTTGGTAATTATGAATAAAGTTGCTCTAAACATCCAAAGGGAAGTTTTTCTGTAGACATGTTTTAAAAACTCATTTGAGTAAATACCAAGAAGTGTGATTTCTGGATCACATAGTAAGAGTATGTTTAGTTTTGTGAGAAACTGCTAAACTATCTTCCAAAGTGACTGTAACATTTTGCATTCCCATCCACAATGAATGAGAGTTTCTATTGTTCCACATCCTTGTCAGAGTGGTCTTGTCAGTGTGTCAGTGTTCTGGATTTTGCCGTTTAACTAGGTGTGCTGTGGTCTCTCATTGTTTGAATTTGCATTTCCCTGATGACATATAATATGAAGCATATTTTCATATGTTTATTTGACATTTGTATGTCTTCTTTGGTGAAATGTCTGTTAAGGCTTTTGACCCATTTTAAATAGGATTATTTTCTTAACATTGAGTTTTAAAAATTCTTTGTATATTTGGGTAATAGTCCTTTGTCAGACATGGTTTATACAAATATATATATTTTTTCCCATCTGTGACTTATCTTTTCATTCTTTTGACAGTGTCTTCTACAGGGCATAATTTTTAAAATTTTAACAAACTACAACTAATCAATTCTTTATTTTAGGGATCATTTGTATGTGTTATTGATTGCTTTTTGTGTACCACCCTACATTAAAGTAACTGCTTTGCATTTTAATTCATTTAATCCTCACACAATATTTCTGAAGTATATGCTATTATCATCCCCATTCGGTGCACTGATGTTATAGCATTACCAAACCCAAGGTCATGTAAATTGTATTTTTATTTTATTTTATTTTAAAGATGTGGGGTACAATTCAGGGTTCGGTATACAAATGGTCATTGTGTGGGTAAAGTTTGAGCCTCACTTTGGTCCCACTATACCTGGTTTGAGATCAGGTACACTTATTGATGCAGTGTGTCCCCCCTCCCTCCCCTGGCAGTTTCTCACTACTCCCAATTCCTTTCTTATAGTATTATGATAAATGTTCAGGGTTCACTTATGAGTGAGAACATGTGTACTCTTCTTTATTTCTGTGATAGATCACTCAGTATTATAGACTCTAAGTCCATCCAAGTTGCTGTGAAGTTCATACTTTTGTCCTTTATGGTTGTGTAATATTCCATCGTATATATGTACCACATTAAAAAAAAACCCAATCCTCCTTTGATGGGCTGCACAGTTAGTTTCATGTTTTTGCTCTTGTGAATAATGCTGTAATAAACATGCATGTGCAGGTATCTTTTTCATAGAGTGATTTGAGTTCCTTGAGGTATATTCCCAGAAGGGGGATTGCGGGATCATATGGAAAGTCAATTTTTAGATCTTTTAGAAATCAAAAAACTGTTTTCCACAGAGGTTGCACTAGGTTTAGACTCCCACCAACAGTGTTGAAGTGTCCCCATTTCCCCCCATCCTATCCAGCATCGGTTGTTTGTTGAGTTATCAATGATGGCCATCCTGACTGGTATCTCAGTGTGGTTTTAATTTGTTTCTTTGATGATTAGTGAGGCTGTGCATTGATTCATGTATCTGTTGGCTGCTCATATGTCTTCTTTTGAAAAGTGTCTATTCATATATTTTGTCCACTTTTTAATAGGACAGTTTGTTTTTTTCTTTTTGGCACATTTGAGTTCTTTATAGATATTGGATGTTAGGCCTTTGTCAGATATACAGTTGGCAAATATTTTTTCCCCATTCTGTGGGCTGTCTCCCCACTCTTCTGATGGTTTCTTTTGCTTTGCAGAAGCTTTTGAGTTTGATGAGGTCTCACTTGTCTATCTTATCTCCTATGGCATGAGCATTTGGAGTTTTGGTCAGGATTTGCTTTCCAGTTCCAATTTCCATAAGTGTGTTTCCTGCATTTTATAGTTTGAGGTTTTACATTTAGGTCTTTGATCCATTTAGAGTTGATTTTTGTGGATGGTATTAGGTAGGGGTCTTGTTTTAATCTTCTGCATGAGGTCAGCCAGTTTTCCCAACACCATTTACTGAATAAGTTCTCCTCTTCCCAGTGGTTGTTAGTGGAGGATTTGTTGAAGATGAGTTGGTTGAGGTTTTGCTCCTGGAATCTCTAACTTATTCCATTGGTCTATATCCCTGTTCTTATACCAATATCTGGCTGTTTAGAATATTGTAGCCTTATAATAAAGTTTCTAGTCTGGAAGTGTGATACTTCCCACTTTATTTATTTTGCTGAGAATTGTTTTGGTTATTTGTGATCACTTATGTTTACATATGAATTTCTGTTTTTTGATTACAGGTCTGAGAAGAATTTTGCTGCTAATTCAATGGGTAATTGCATTAAACCTGTAGATTTCCTTGGGCAAGATGAACATCTTAACAATGCTGATTCTTCCATTCCATGAGCATAGAATATTTTTCCATTTTTTTTATCATCTTTGATTTATTTGAGCAGTGTTTTGTAGTTATCATTGCAAAGGTCTTTCACTTCTCTGGTTAGGAAGATGTCAAGGTATTTCATTTTTTTGTGGCTATTTTACATGGAATTGTGCTTTTTATTTGGATTTCTATTTGTTTATTACTGGTGTACTAGAAATGCACTGCTTTTGTACATTTATTGTATACCCTGAGACTTGGCCAAAGTCCTTTATCAGTGCAAGGAGGTTTTGACAGATACTCTTCAATTTTCAAGGTATAGGATCATGTTGTCTGTAAAGGGGGATAACTTAACTTCCTCTTTTCATATTTGGATACCCTTGATTTCTTTCTCTAGTCTGATAGCTTTAGCTCGAACTTCCAACACTATGTTGAACAAGAGGGGTAAGAGTGGGCAGCCTTGTCTTGTTCTGTTTTTCAGGGGAAATGGTTCCAATTTTTGTCTGTTTAGCAATATGTTGGTTGTGGGTTTACTATAGGAGGCTCTTACTATTTTGAGGTATGTTTCACCTATGCATAGGTATTCAAGGGTTTTTATCAAGAAGGAATTCTGGGCTTTATCAAAAGTTTTTTTCATGTCTAATGACATAATTATGTGGTTCTTGTTTTTATATCTGTTGTTGTATTTAATCATACATATTTAGTCATATTTATGTTTATGATCTTGTGGATGTTGAGCTAGCCCTGCATGCTGGGGATGAAACATACTTGGTCATGGCAGATGATTTTTGAGATGTGTTATTGGATGGCTAGCATGGTTGATTCCATGTTCTTGCTATTGTGAAAAATGCTACAATAAACATACATGTGCAGGTATCTTTTCTATAGAGTGATTTGAGTTCTACTGGATACATTCCTAATAGGGAGATTGTGGGGTCATATGGAAAGTCAATTTTTAGAGCTTTTAGGAATAACCACAATGATTTCCACAGAGGTTGTACTAGTTCCCACCAACAGTGAAGAAGTGTTCCCTTTTCACCACATCCTCTCCAGCATCTGTTATTTTTTGCATTATTGATGGTGGCCATTCTGACTGGAGTTAGGTGGTAGCTCAGTGTAGTTTTAATTTGCATCTCCTTGATGACTAGTGAGGTTGAACATTTCTTCATGTATTTGTTGGCTGCTCATATGTTTTCCTTTGAGAAGTGTCTGTTGATATCGTTTGGCCACTTTGTAATGGGGCTGTTTGTTTTTTTTCTTTTCAGCACGTTTGAGTTCCCTGTAGATCCTAGATGTTAGGCCTTTGCCAGACATGGAGTTGGCAAATATTTTTTCCCAGTCTGTGGGCTGTCTTCCTGCTCTCTTGATGGTTTCTTTGACTTTGTAGAAGCTTGTCATTTTAATGAGGTCCTACTTGTCTATCTTACCTCTTATGCATGGGCACTTTGGGTTTTGATCAGGAATTGGTTGCCAGTTCCAAATTCCATAAGAGTATCTCCTGCATTTTCTAAGGTTCCTGTAGTTTGAGGTTTTACATTTAGGTCTCTGATCCATTTAGAGTTAATTTTTGTGTATAGAGTTAATTTTTGTAATTTTTGTTTCAATCTTCTGCATGTGGTCAACCAGTTTTCCCAGCACCATTTACTGAATAGGTTATCCTTTCCTCAGTAGTTGGTGGTGGAGGCTTTGTCAAAGATGAGTTGGTTGAGAAATTGAGGTTTTGCTTCTGGAATCTCAATTCTATTCCATTGGTCTATATACCTGTTCTTGTACCAATACCAGACTGTTATGATTACTGTAGCTTTATAATACAGTTTAAAGTCTGGGAGTGTAATATCTCCTGCTTTTTTTTTTCTGGTGAGGATTGCTTTGGCTATTATTGGTCATTTATATTTCCATATGAATTCCTGTATTGTTTTTTCTAGGTCTGAGAAGAATGCTGCTGGTAATTTGATGGATATTGTGTTAGATTGCCTTAGGTAGAATAGACATTTTAACAATATTGAACCTTCAAAAATCCATGAGCATGGAATATATTTCCACTGGTTTATGTCATCTTTGATTTCTTTGAACAGTGTTTTGTAGTTTTCATTGTAAAGGTCTTTCATGTTTCTGGTTAGGAAGATGCCAAGGTATTTCATTTTTTTGTGGCTATTGTGAATGGGATTTACTCTTTATTTGGGTTTCTGTTTGTTTCTTATTGGTGTATAGAAATGTGATTGTCTTTTGTCATTTATTTTATACCCCGAGACTTTGCCAAAGTCCTTTATCAGTGCAAGGAGATTTTTGACAGATTCTCTTTGGTTTTCAAGGTATACAATCATGTCATCTACAAGGAGAGATGACTTGACTTCCTCTTTTCCTATTTGGATACACTTGATAGCCTTTTCTTCTCTGATTGCTCTAGCTAGTACTTCCAAAACTATGTTGAACAGGAGGGGTAAGAATGGGCATCCTTGTCTTGTTCCAGTTTTCAGGGTAAATGGTTCCAATTTTTGTCTGTTTAGGAATATGCTGACTGTGGGTTTTTCATAGATGGCTCTTACTATTTTGAGGCATGTTCTACCTATGCCTATTGTTCAAGGGTTTTTATCAGGAAGGGGTGCTGGATTTTATCAAAAGCTTTTTCTGCACATAATATGATCATGTGGTTTTTGTTTTTATGTCTGTTGATGTATTTAATTACGTTTATGGTCTTATGAATGTTGAAACAGCCTTGCATCCCAGGGGTGAAGCAACTTGGTCATGATGGATGATTTTTGAGATGTGTTGTTGAATCTGGTTTGTTAGGATCTTGTTGAGAATTTTAGCATCAATGTTCATCAAAGATACTGACCTGTAGTTCTCTTTCTTTGTTGTGTCTTTACCTGGCTTGGGTATCAATGTGATGTTGGCTTCATAAAATGATTTGGGGGGAGTTCAATCTTTCTCAGTCACCTGGAATACTTTCAGTAGGATTGGTATCAGTTCCTCCTTGTATGTCTTATAGAATTCTGCTAGAAAGTCTTCTAGTCCAGGGCTTTTTTTTTTTGTAGGTAGTTTTCTTATGACATATGTCCTGGGTTGTTATTGGTCTATTTAAGGTCTCAGTTTCTTCTGGTTTCAACCTTGGGAGGTTGTGTGATGTCAGAAAGTTCTCCATTTCCCTTAGGTTTTCAAGTTTGTTTCCATACAAATGTTCATAGTAGTCTCTGATAATCTTTTGTATTTCTTCTGGGTCAAATGTGACTTCATCTTTTGTGTTTCTGATTGTGCATATTTGGGCTTTTTCTCTCTTCTTTTTGGTCAGTCTAGCCAGGGGATAATTGATCTTGTTTATCTTTTCAAAGAACCAGCTTTTTGTTTTGTTGATTTTTTTGTATTATCTCTTTGTCTTCTATGTCCTGGATTTGGACTTTTATTTTGGTGATCTGGATTCTTCAGCTAAAGTTAAGATTTTTGTGGTCTTGCTTTTCCACCTTCCTTAGGTGACTTGTTAGGCTGTTAACTTGTGATTTTTCCATTTTCTTCATGTGCATTTGTAGAGATATGAATTCCCCTCTTACTACTGCTTTCACGGCACTCACTATGTTGCCCAGGTTGGTCTCAAACCCCTGGCCCCAAGTGATCCTCCCAAAATACTAGGATTACAGGCATGACCTACTGCACCCAGTCCTATATTGTGTTTTTAATTTCAAATTCCACTTGTTCATTGTTGGTATGTAGAAAAGCTTTTGTATATTAACCTTGTGTCTTACAACTTTGCTATAATCACTAGTTCTAGAAAATTTTTGGTTAGTTCTTTCAGATTTTCTTCAAAGATAATCATGTCATCTGCAATGAAAGAAAATTTTATTTTTTCTTTCCAGACTATCTTTATTTCCTTTCTGAGCCTTACTACATTAGCTAAAACTTGCAGTACAATGTTGAAGAGGTTTGAAGAGAGGGAACATTTTCGCCTTGTTCCTGACCTTAGTAGGAAGTCTTCTAGTTTCTTATTATTAAGTACAATGATTGTTGTAGATTTTTTTGTAGATACACTTATCAAGTTGAGGAAGTAGCTTACTATTTCTAGTTTACTGAACATTTTTATCATACATGGATGTTGGATTTTGTCCAAACCTTTTATCACACCTATTGAGATAACTATGTATTTTTTCTATTAATGTGATAAATTACATTAATTTATTTTTGATGGTGAACTAGCTTTGTATATCTGGGATAAATATCACTTGTTGGTGGTACATAGTTCCTCTTATACATTGTTGGATTTGATTTGCTAATATTTTGTTGAGGAATCTTGCTTCTATGTTTATTAGTAATATTGGTCTATACTTTTTTTGTAATGTCTGATTTTGCTCTTAGGGTGATGCCAGTCTCATAGAATGAATTAGAAAGTATTCCTTCTGCTTCTGTCTTCTAAAAGAGTCTATAAAAATGAGTACAATTATTTCTTTAAATATTTGAATTTATGAGTGAACATATCTGGGCTGTGTGCTTTCTGTTTTGGAAGATAATTAATTATTGATTTATTTTGTTTAGTATACATAAGCCTATTCAGGTTTTCTATTTCTTCTTGTGTGAGTTTTAGCAGATTGTGTCTTTAAGGAATTGGTTCATTTCATTTAGATTAACAAATTTGAGGGTGTAAAGTTGTATATCAAAGTCAACTTTCTTGAGTATAGATTTGATAATTGACTGTAAAAGCTTTTAAAACACACACATATGTGTTATTTGTAAATTTTTTTTTTTTTGAGTTGGAGTCTCACTCTGTCACCCAGACTGGAGTGCAATGGCCGCTCCTGGGTTCCAGCAATCCTTCTGCCTCAGCCTTCCATGCAGCTGGAACTACAGGCACGTGCTACCACGTCTGGCTAATTTTTGATTTGTTGTAGAGATGAAGGTCTCGTCAAGTTGCCCAGGCGGGTCTCAAACCCGTGGGCTCAGGCAATCCACTCACCTCGGCCTCCCAAAGTGCTGGGATTACTGGCTGAGCCACCGAGCCTGGCCTATTTGTAAATTTTTATGATATTTCTTTTAAAGTAGAATGAGAGAGTGCAGACTTTTGGTAAGAAATATGAATTCAGGACCATTCTTAATAGTTACTATTTCCTTGAAAACTCCCAATTTACAGTGACTTACTTTTCTCTTGCTTTTTCATATTGAAGCTTTATAAACATTCAACGATATTTCACACAAATAATTTTCTTTTGAGGTTCTAATTCTTTGATTTGCATACCATTTTTATCAATTATATAATTAAAATAAGAAATACAGTTGATTCAAGCAGTTGAGAAAATAAAAACTGATTTACTGATTTCTATAAGCGTAAAGCTAAGTTGGTTTGATGAAAGTAAACATAGGATACAGGGTGGACTGGAGAGCAAATACTTACCAGGAGTGTAGATCTCAGCTGATATGTGGGAAATAATTCTATAGTTCCTTGCTTTTTAAAAATAGTGTAATAATTTTTATCATGAGATACATTTAAATATATATGCATAAATAAAAATATAAATATGTTTTTCTTAGACTCAAGTATTCATGAATGTAGTTATTAATTCAAGTAATTTGTTAATAATAACATTATAAATGGTTTCTTTGACTAATTAGATAAAAATACTTTTATAGTAGCTACAGTTTAATAATTTTTTTTGTTTATGACTCAAAGTCCTACTCAGTAAACAAACCATGTTTACTAGAAGAATGTATAGTATCTAGTTAGATGTAACATTATATAAATAGCAATCGAGTTAATATGGTTAATAGTTTTTTTCGTTGCCTCTATTCTTTTTATCATTTTTTTGGTTTAATTCTATAAATTGCTGAGAGTCAATATTAAAATAGCCTACTATGATTTTAGAATTTCTTTAGTTTTGTTAATTTTTGCTTCATAAATATTTTTAGGATCAGTTATTAGTTACATGTACAATCATGATTACTCTTTCTCATGAACTTATCCTCTTATTATTTAAAATGCTTCTTTTTATCTTTGGTAATATTTTAATCTTAAAATTATTAACGTAGGCATTCTTGCTTTCTTGTGCTTACTGTTTTCAAGATATATCTTTCTCCCTCCCTTTACTTTCAACATGCCTCTGCATTTATATTTAAAGAGTGTCTATTAATACAGACAACATTGAGTCTTGCTTTTTTTTTTTTTTTTTTAGAAAGCAGGATTTATTGAGAGGACAGAAAAACTCCCACAGTGGAAGCAGGCCCAAAGGGGTTACCCAAGTCTTGCTTTTTTTAACTATTCTGAAAACCTCATCCTTTTATGTTCAGCCTTTTGAAATTGTCCTAAAGGACCCTGAGGGTCTGTTAATTTTGAAAAAGAAAATTGTGCCTTACTCTTTTTCAGATTGACTATTTTTTATTAATCCATCTTTAGGTTCACAGACATTTTTCTATATCATTTTAATTTTGCTATTAAGTCCACCTGTTGCATTTGTAAAAAATTTCAAAAGCATTTTTCATTTTTAAAATTTCCATTTGGTTATTTTATGTATTTTCTATTTTGCTGAGATTTATCTTTTCATTCATTAATTGTCTTTAAGTCTGTGTCATTGTGAAGTAGAAACTCACATACACTTTTTTTCCCCCCTGAGTTGGAGTCTCACTCAGTCGCCCAGACTGGAGTGCAGTGGCCACTCACTCCCGGTCACTGCAGCCTCGACCTGCTGAGCTCCAGTGATCCTTCCGCCTCAGCCTTCCAAGTAGCTGGAACTATAGGCACGCACTACCATGCCTGGCTAATTTTTGATTTATTGTAGAGATGAGGTCTCACCAAGTTGCCCAGGTGAGTCGCGAACCTGCGGGCTCAGGCAATCCACTCACCTTGGTCTCCCAAAGTGCAGGATTACAGGCTGAGCCACCGAGCCTGGCCCACATACACTTTTCACTAAGGTTATACCTATATGTATATGTGTGTGCGTGTCTGTGAGTGGGTGTATACTCCTTTATAAATGTACATACGTTTATATGCCAAAATATAGTTTTATTCTTATATATTTGCATATATGTTCCTTATATCAATGTATTCTTATTTATAAACATGTATGTACATATATATGTGTATATTAATATTAATAAATAGCATAAATTGGGTCAATTTTCAGATTCATTCCAGGGTTGGAATATGTTGGTTATCTTTTCCAATTTTCAGTAATTCAAATTTCTAGATGATCATAGTGTTGGAATGTCTTGATTATAGTTTCTCTTAAGATGAATTCACATTTTCTGGTTGTTCATACATCAAATAATTTTGAATTTTTCAAATTTTGAATTTTGGAATTTTGAATACTATGTTGTAGAGATCTAGATTTGGTGATACTATTCTGAACAGATTGGTGGCACAGGTTCAGTACTTTAAACCTTAGCTGTAGCTTTCTGTTTTAATGATTCAGTATCAGCTTAAGACTTAGGCTTGGTTTAAACACATAATTTGGGTTTTCCTTTTTTCTTTTCTGAGTTTCTCCTCATTTTTTGTTGTTTTGATTTCTTTGCTTTCTCTGACCTGAGGACAGAAAGACAATAGAGATTGTATTGGAATTTTAGCTCCCTCTGCCCTGCCAACTGCCACGAATGTAACTGCCCACAGGCTAAAACTACAAAAACAAACAAACAAACTCTGGAAACTCACTCTCTGCTGGACACTTGCTTCAAGTTTGACTTTCTCCAAAACCTGACTACATTTGCTAAGTGTCCAGAGTCCTCAGGAAATTACTTCTTTTATGAAAAATGTATAACTGCTGATTTTGGTAGGATAGATTACACTGTTAGACATTCACTTCATCATATTTAGAAGTAGAACTACTAACAAAGCTTGGTTACATCTTTTATTTAAGCTAAAATTTGGACTTACATGAAGATTATAAGAATAAAATAACAATCTGTTTTAACCATCATCTAAATTCTTAGCGTAGGAATTATACCCATAATGCTGTATTTTTATTTATTTATTTATTTATTATTTATTTATTTTTACTATTTTACCCATTTGAATTTTATTCCCACTTTTTTTAAGCTTATATTGATGTTTTATATTACTATCTTGTACATTTTAGGTGGCCTACTGTAGATGCTAGTATAATTCCACTTCATTAGTGTTCTCTATTAAGCAAACTAAGTTATCTACAAAGCTGATATGACTCTTTTAAAAATACTTTTTCTATTAGTTTATATTTAGTCCTATTTGAAATTCTCAATATATTTTCCCACAATATTTGAAATATATCTTTTATAATCCTAGACTGTGTTTACCCTTAGAGAACTGATTTCTTTTTCTTTTTATAATTTTATATTGAAATTAAGGTAATCCTTGGTGGCGCTTGAGTTCAAAATCTAATTATATAATTAAACATCTATATTACTAAGTGACTGATAATGACACAGGAAGTACATTCTTTCAATATAATAATTAAATATTGAATTTCAAAGTTTTGGGCAATGGCTTAAGTAATGAGAGGCATTCTTGACTTATACTTTTAATTGTGAGTGAATTTCTAGCCAGTGAAGATGTTATTGGAGACATTTCTTAACTTAGTTTTCTTCCACAATCTTATAAATTTTAACTGCAATAAAATTATTGTCTAAAGAAGTGTAATCTCATATATGTCTAAGGCTAGCATCATCATAGTATTAGAATAAGTTTTATCTCTAAAGTAATACAAATGCATACATACAGAAAACACACACACACACACACACACACACACACACACACACAGAGTTTTCTTATAACTTGTGTTGTCCCAGAGAGTCTGAGATATACAGAATTATTGAGTTTTTAATGATGTCAGAGTTTATGCATCTATAGCTTAGGTGGGTGTGGGCAAAGCAGAGAATAGCATGGTATAAGAAGTGGCCAAGAAATATTTACAGTTTGAAGGTCCCAGAGTTACCTATAAGCCACCTGAAAAGAGTTAGGGGAGAACTAAACTATGGCCTAGGCACAGGCATGGTAGGGTCACATGTTTTATACATTCATTTAATTTGATTTTAAAAATATTTAATAAACACTTTTCTATATCAGTAATTCATCTAAAACATCATTACATGGTATAATGCTTTGATTTTTAATTCATGATCTACTTTTGGATATTTAGAAAATTCAACTTTTTTTTTTAGCTCAAAGATGTTTTAGAGATTACCCATGGCCCCCAAAATTATCACCAAAATTACAGTCTTTTATGATCTGATACAACAGTTTTTCTTTATATCTTGCAGAAAATGAATGCAATTAATTTACTTTTGTTGATTTATTCACTATGTTTGCTTTAGTGCTGCCACATGGTTTTATGCTTAATATGTACTAAATATACTTTTATGTATATAATTGGCCACTCTGTGTCTGGTGTATTGGCATTTTCTCTCTTTTTGTATGCATTTACTATTTAGCAAAACTTGCATTTTTTGTTTAAATGTTCTTTTTTTTTGAGTTGGAGTCTCACTCTCTCACCCAGACTGGAGTGCAGTGGCCGCTCCTGGCCACCACAGCCTGACCTGCTGGGCTCTTGCGATCCTTCCGGTCTCAGCCTTCCAAGTAGCTGGAACTACAGGTGTGCGCTACCATGCCCGGCTCATTTTTGTTTTATTGTAGAGATGAGGTCTCACCAAATTGCCCAGGTGGGTCTCAAACCTGTGGGCTCAGGCAATCCACTCACCTCAGCCTCCTAAGGTGCAGGATTACAGGCTGAGCCACCGAACCCGGCTTAAATGTTCATCTTTATAATGACACTCTCATGCAATAATCTAGATCTCCACCTATTTTTCTATTTTCTATGGATTTCCTATGAAGAGTAATGACATTCTTAATTAACCTCTTCTCTCTCTTTTCTTTTCTAACATCTGACATCCCCTAATATCTTCTCTCTCTCCTCTAACATCTAATTTAACATTATCTTCAGTCATCTGGTTAATTTCCATAACATTTTCCGTGAGCTAAGTTAATTTTTGTATGTCATCATCTCCAATTTTGATAGTCACACTGCATCTATCTTGTCAGGGAATAGAGCCTTCATATACTGTATTACTTAATGTATGATCACCATTTTTTCTCTGCACTACAATAATTGTGAATTTACTACAAGGGCAAATGCCAACATAAGGTGATAGCCCCTATGCTGTCACCTGCCATTTCCTTTGTTGTTTAAGACTCATTTTCTAATAAATTACACAACAGAGGCTCAAAGTCATATCTTCTGAGTTTCTGCGTCTTCCTCTGCATCCTCATGGTACACCTTTCTATGTAAAGTCCATTTGACAAAGTATAAAACGTTTGACTCACATTTTCTTTCCTTGTGCATATTAAACATTTTATTCCAGGTCTTACACCATTGCATGTTTCTGTTTAAAATTGTGATTACAATTTTATTATTCCCCCTTAAAAAATTACTTAATCCTTTGCCTTGAGGATTAAAGATTAATTAATTTTTTTAAAAAAATTTAAAGTTCAGTAATTTTAGGGGAATATCTTTTAGTTATATCTCTTATGGTTAGGTTTTCCTAGGTAGACAAGTGCTCTTTTCATATGTGACTATGTCTTTAAAATAAAACAGTTAGAAACACTTTCTTGTGTTTCTTCTATTAAATTGCTTTGGTTTCCTTCTTCATTGACTTTTTAGACAAATATATACTATCTTCTTTGCTTCTCTTCTATAGTTACTTTCTTTCAATTTAAATAAAATTATTTTATTTGAAATATTTTTTTCTCCTATCTCTGCATTTAAATGTATATCAATTGTGTATTTTTACTGTTGCATTACTTCTCTTTTAAGAATTATTTCTGACCAAAAAAGAAATTCCTCTATTTTAATTCTTTCCTTAGTGCTTCTGCTTTTCTTCTCAAATGTTGTTTTCCAATCATCATTTTAAAGTTTTTTTTTAATTACTTATGTCACTTTAATAGCATCTATTTAAAATGTTTTTAAGTTCATTTAGCAACATTTGGTTACTATTTTTATCTTTTTTATGGGCAAGCCTTTGGGGTATCTTACTGATAGGGTTTTTATTTTCTACTACTTCTTCATTTTAATATTATTAAGTTGCTTAAAGTGTTATATTTTTGTCTTTTGAGAAACAAGATGAGGGCCAAAGATACCTTGTCTAGTTCCACTTGGCTGGACCTCCCTCTTCTTTAGTTTTCATGAAGTGATAAAAAAATATGGTGACCACTTGTGTTGCTTCTACCTTTTGGCTATTGTGAATAATGCTGCTATAAACAGAGATATGCAAATATCTTTCCAAGATTGCTTTTAATTCTTTTGTGTATATATTCAGAATTAGAATTGTTCAATCATAGGGTACCAATGAATAAATTGGCAAAGATGTGGTATATCTATACAGTGGAATAGTATTTAACTTTCAAAAATAAGGCAATTCTGATACATGCCTCACCATAGATGGTCCTTGAAGACATTATGGTAAGTGAAAAGAACAAGAAAGAAAAGGACAAATACTGTATGATTCTACTCATATGAGGCACGTAGAGGAGTCAAACTCATGGAGATAGAGAGTTGAATAGTGGTTGCTATAGGCTGAGGAATGGAGGAGATGATGGGTTATTGTTTAATATGTATAAAGTTTTGGCTTTGTAATATGAAAAATGATCTGTGGGGGGACTCCTGAAAATGGTGACAGCATAGGTGGATCCGTGAGACTCTCTGAATGTGAGTTCCCAAAAACACTTTTACTTTTCTCCCTGCAGCCCCCTGCCCATCGCCAGCCACACTGGTACAAGGCCGGGGGACTTTTGGTCCCATGCAGGGCCAGATATTGTGGCCCGGTTGCCACTGCTCCACTATATATGTGATTCCCACTGGCTGGGGAATCCCAAATCCCAGATTTGGCTACATCATCATGACCAGCACCCAGCACCAAGCTGCCGGTCACCCAGGGAGGCTCTGGGCATCAGCCCCTCAGAGATAACAGTCCCATTTCTGGCTGAAGTGCCCTGTGAGGGACCCAGGGCCACCACCTGCCCTTTGGAGCTTTGGAGATCTGGAGCCCCGGGCCCACCTGGCTGAGGAACTTAGCATGCCTCCTCAAGATGGTGTAAAGGAGCAGAACCCCAAGCTTGCATAAGGTGCTTATTGGAGGCCCCCAGCTCCAGAGGAGGGAACACCTGACCCTCTCCTCCACCCCAGCCTGCTGGAGGCACCTCAGATCCAGCGCCCAGCTGTGCAGCTGGTCCCGCCTAGAGACCCACACGAGCATCTCTAAAAGTGAAAGTAAAACTACCACCTCTGCCATTTTCAAGGCAGACTTGCATTGCCCCGCCCACCTATCAGAGCCTCTACCTCGGTTCCCACGGTAACATCATTAAACAGGAGACAAAGCTCCTCCCCTACACTGAACAGACTGAGATAACTAAGAGTTATAGATCTCCAAGGCAACAGGCTAGCTGCCTGCAACAAAAACAGAGGGGAGATGTGGGAGATCAGAGCTCAAGGGACTTTAGCCACTACAGGACAAGAGAAATATCTACACAAATGAAGAAAAACCAAAAGAAGAATATGTATCTCTCCCAGACTCCTGGGAGGGCAGACACTGAGAAAACTGACTTTGGAATGCAAACAATGAAGACCCCCCCAGAATGACTGGTCTCAAAATACAAACCTAGACATCAAGACATTAATGGAGAGATGAAAAAGAATTGAGGAGACTCAAGAAAAAACTGGAAAGGAGCTGATATCTGAGATAACAGTAATAAAGAATACTGTGAATGAAATAAATAACAAACTGATAAGCATGGAAAGCAGAATTAGCCAAGCAGAAGAAACAATCTCAGAGCTTGAGGACCAAAATATAGAAATAACCCAAACTCTCAAAAACACATAAAACAAGCTCAAAAAGACAGAAAAAAAACCTTCAAGAGATGAGCGATTACCTCAAGAGGCCTAACCTAAGAGTAATTGGCCTTCCTGTGGCAGAAAGAGAGACAGAGACCATATTGGAACAAACCTTCCATGAGATCATTCAAGAAAACTTCTCTTATCTAATCAGTGATGCAAAAACTCAAACACAAGAGATTCAGAGAACCCCTGCATGACAGCAAATGAGAAGACCAACTCCTAGACACATAATAATTTGCCTAAACAAAGTAGGCATAAAAGAAAAAATTCTAAAGGCAGCAAGAGAAAAAGGCCAGATCACCTACCATGGAAAACCAATTAGAATAGCAGCAGATTTATCTACAGAAACCCTGCAGGCTATGAGAGCTTGGAGCCCTATCTTCTAAAAGATAAACAATTTCAACCAAGAATAACCTACCCAGCCAGATTAAGCTTCATCAGCGAGGGAGAATTAAAATCTTTCCCAGATATCCAATCCCTAAGAGCTTACACTGCCACCAAACCACCTCTACATGAAACACTTAAGAAAGTACTAAACACAGAAGAAAAGGGGAAAAAAAGAGCAACACTCTTCACAAGAGTACACGAAAAAGAATAAGATACACATGAACCAACCCCCAAAACAAAAGAAAGACAATAAACCAAGTGGAAGAACAACTCTATAAGAACTCTATGATAGGGAAGAACTCTCACATTTCAATAATTAGCCTGAATGTGAATGGACTAAATGCACCACTGAAAAGCTATAGAATGGCAAAATGGGTAAAAAAACCAGGCAACAATGTACTGCCTTCAAGAGACCCATCTCACTAGAAGGGACATGAACAGACTCAAAGTAAGAGGATGGGAAACAAATTTTCAGGCAAATGAACCACAAAAGAAAGGAGGAGTCGTGATCCTAATTTCAGACAAAATACCATTTAAGCTATCAAAAATTAAAAAATATACAGAGGGCCATTATATAATGATAAAAGGTTCACTCCATCAACAAGAAATATCTATCCTAAACATATATGCACCTAACATAGGTGCACCAACTTTTATAAAGCAACTCCTAGGAAAACTAAAGAAAGATATTGACTCTAACACCATTATAACTGGGGACTTTAATACCCCACTCACAACCCTTGACAGATCATCGGGACAAAAAATCAGCCATGAGATCCCGAACCTCAATGTGACTCTGGACCAAATGGACTTAATTGATACCTACAGAACACTCCATCCAAAGACCAGAGAATACACATTCTACTCATCACCGCATGGAATGTATTCTAAGATTCACCACATAATTGGCCATAAATCAAGCGTAGGCAAAATTAAAAGGACTGAAATTCTACCATGCACCTTCTCGGACCACAGTGGAATAAATATAAACATTAACAGCAACAGGGTCCCCCCAAAACCCACAAAGACATAGTCACTAAACAGCATGATACTAAACAACTCCTGGATCAATGATGAAATCAAAACAGAGATCAAAAGATACCTGGAAACAAATGAAAATGAAGAAACATCTTACCAAAATCTCTGAGATGCCTTAAAAGCTGTAGTAGGAGGGGAACTTATAGCCCTACAAACACAGATGAAGAAAATGGAAGGAGCACAGATTAATAGCCTAACAAGCCACCTAAGGAAGCTGGAAAAGCAAAACCACAAAAACCCTAATTTCAGCAGAAGAATCCAGATCACCAAAATAAAAGCCCAAATCCAGGACATAGAAGACAAAAAGACAATAAAAATAATCAATGAAACAAAAAGCTGGTTCTTCGAAAGGATAAACAAGACTGATGGTCCCCTAGCTAGAGTGACCAAGAAAAACAAAGAAAAAACCCAAATAAGCACAATCAGAAACACAAAAGATGAAGTCACATCTGATCATGAAGAAATACCGAAGATCATCAGATACTACTATGTACACTTGTATGGAAACAAACTTGAAAACCTCAAGAAAATGAAGGATTTTCTGTCATCACACAACCTACCTAGGTTTAAACAAGAAGAAATTGAGACCCTAAATAGACCAATAATAATCAAGGAAATTGACTATGTAATAAGAAAACTACCTACAAAAAAAAGTCCTGGACCAGATGACTTTCCAGCAGAATTCTACAAGACATTTAAGGAGGAAATGATTCCAATCCTACTGAAGCTATTTCAGGTGATTGAGAAAGATGGAACCCTCCCCAAATCATTTTATGAAGCTAACATCACATTGATACCCAAGCCAGGTAAAGATCCAACAAAAAAAGAGAACTACAGGCCAATATCTTTGATGAACATAGACGCTATAATTCTCAACAAGATCCTAGGAAACTGGATTCAACAACACATCTCAAAAATCATCCATTATGACCAAGTAGGCTTCATCCCTGGGACGCAAGCCTGGTTCAACATTCGTAAACCATAAATGTCACTAAATACATCAACAGATGTCAAAACAAAAACCACATGATTATATCATTAGATGCAGAAAAAGCTTTTGATAAAATCCAGCATCGCTTCTTGATAAAAACCCTTGAACATCTAGGTATACAGGGAACATACCTCAAAGTAGTAAAAGTCATCTACGAGACACCCACAGCCAGCATACTCCTAAACGGACAAAAATTGGAACCATTTCCCCTGAAAACTGGAACAAGACAAGCATGCCCACTCTCACCCCTCCTGTTCAATATAGTATTGGAAGTCCTGGCTAGAGCAATCAGAGAAGAGAAGGAAATCAGGGGTATCCAAATAGGAAAAGAGAAAGTCAAATTATCTCTCTTTGCAGATGACATGATCGTGACCTTGAAAACCGAAGAGAATCTGTCAAAAACCTCCTTACACTGATAAAGGCCTTCAGCAAAGTCTCAGGATATAAAATAAATGTGCAAAAGAAAATCGCATTTCTTTACACCAATAATAAACAAACAGAAACCCAAATTAATAACCACAATTCCATTCACAATAGCCACAAAAAAATGAAATACCTTGGCATCTTCCTAACCAGAGACGTGAAAAGCCTTTACAATGAAAACTACAAAACTCTGCTCAAAGAAATCAAAGATGACACAAACAAGTGGAAAAATATACCATGCTCATGGATTGGAAGAATCAACATTGTGAAGATGTCCATCCTACCTAAGGCAATCTACAGATTTAATGCAATACCCATCAAATTACCAACAACATTCTTCTCAGACCTAGAAAAAACAACACAGGAATTCATATGGAAACACAAACGACCAAGAATAGCCAGAACAATCCTCAGCAAAAAAAACAAAGCAGGTGGTATCACATTACCAGACTTCAAACTTTATTATAAAGCTACAATCATCAAAACAGCTTGGTATTGGTATAGGAACAGGCATATAGATCAATAGAATAGAATTGCGATTCCAGAAGCAAAACCTCAATTTTTCAACCAACTCATCTTTGACAAAGCCTCCACCACCTACCACTGGGGAGAGGAGAACCTATTCAGTAAATGGTGCTGGGAAAACTGCCTGACCACATGCAGAAGATTGAAACAGGAACCCCATCTATCCCCATACACAAAAATTAACTCCAAATGGATCAGAGACCTAAATGTAAAACCTCAAACCATAAGAACCTTAGAAAAGGAAGGACATACCCTCATGGAAATCAGAACTGTCATCCAATTCCTGAACAAAACTCGAAACCACAGGCCATAAGGGATAAGATAGACAAGTGGGACCTCATTAAACTGACAAGCTTCTGCAAAGCCAAAGAAACCATCAAGAGAGCAGGAAGACAGCCTACAGACTGGGAAAAAGTATTTGTTAACTCCAGGTCTGACAAAGGCTTAACATCTTGGATCTACAAGGAACTCAAATGTGCTGAAAAGAAAAAAACAAACAATCCCATTATAAAATGGGCAAAAGATATGAACAGACACTTCACAAAGGAAGACATCCGAGCAGCCAATAAACACATGAAGAAATGCTCAACCTCAGTAATCATCAGGAAGATGCAAATCAAAACCACACTTAGATACCACCTAACTCCAGTCAGAATGGCAATTATCAATAACTCAAAAAATAATAGCTGTTTTAGAGGGTGTGGCGAAAAGGGAACACTCCTACACTGTTGGTGGGAGTGTTAACTAGTGCAACCTCTGTGGAAAGCAGTGTGGCGATTCCTAAAAGCTCTAAACATCAACCTCCCGTATGACCCTGCAATCCCCCTACTGGGAATATACCCTGAAGAGCTCAAATCACTCTATAAAAAAGATACCTGCACACGAATGTTTACCACAGCATTTTTCACAATAGCAAGAACCTGGAACCAACCCATGCTGTCCATCAAAAGAGGACTGGATTAAAAAAAAGTGGTACATATACACAATGGAAACCTATGCAGTCATAAAAAAGAACAAAATCATGAATTTCACAGCAACCTGGATGGAGCTAGAGTCTATAATACTGAGTGACTTCTCAGAGAAATAAAGATCTGAGTATCACATTTTCTCACTCATATAGTGGACCTTGATCATCCAACACACTACCATAAGAAAATGACTGACAGTGGTGGGAAACCATGGGGGGTTGGAAATGGGACTAATGGTAGTAAACATCTGTCTGGGGACAGGGAGACACCTGTTATCAACAAGGGGACCTAAATGAAGCATATTTATATGTCTAACCCGTACCCTGCAATATCAAAATAAAAAATATTGATTAAAAAAAAATAAAGTTCATCATCAACCTTTAAAAAAAAAAGAAAAGAAAAATGATCTGTGGATGGATGATGTTGGTGACTGTACAACAGTTATGTGTACTTAATGCCACTGAACTGTACATGTAAATGGTTAAAATGATAAGCCCTGTGTTATGTATATTTTCTCACAACTTAAAAAATGAATTTTAAAATATGGTGGTATATATTCTGAGATCTGCCTCCCTTGATTTCAACTCCCTTTTATCTACACATTCTCTTTTCTTTGTACAAGGGGAGACCCCGCCCCCAAATGGAATTATCTTTTGGAGGGTGGGCCCCTTGTAGTACAGGCTTCCCTCACTAGGTTACTGTTCGAGGAACTCATGGCAACAGTATACCAGCTAATGTGAGAGGCTGTGTTCGACTTCAGTGAATTTTTTTTGGAGATTCTTTCAGTGTGTTTGCCCATTTCATGATGGGTGATTTATGAATGCATCTGCCCACACCCTGCTGAGGTTTTTAGCAATGTTTGACCCCAGATGGCATGAATCCCATGCCCCACACTCCCTAGTCATCTGATCTTACCCTGAACAACTTTTTGTTGTTGTTGTTTCTTGGATGAAAAAAGCCCTCAAAGGAAAATGTTTTGCCAAAGTGGAAGAGATGAAACAAAAAAGGCAGAAGCAATAAAAGGCATCAAAATTGACAATTTCAAAAACTGTTTTGAGTAGCAAAAAAAAACATCTCAAAAGGTGTATTGCATCGAACAGAGAGTACTTTGAAGGTGACTGGAGTTTACACATGCAAGAATACACATTTTCAAATAAATTGTGGGATTTTTTTGGGTTCCCTCTCGCATATATTGTCCTTGTTCTACTCAATTGAGTTCTATTCCCAAGAGTTTCTCCACAAAGTGAGATTTTGTTTCATGAATTGGAAACTGGAAGCCCACTAGTTCCTCCTGCAGCTTTTAGTATGGACTGCTGAGTTTACCAGAGATGCCTGATAGCAGTTTGTCCCAATCTGAGACCAATTTCTTCTTCTGCTTCATACTGCACGTTTTTGGACCACATAAGTTATGCAGCTATGAAGATTTGTCCCACCTGCTCCTATCTGAAGTTTCATAGGGGTGTCTTGCTATCTAATTTTACTGTAGATGTTGTCGTGTGTCCTGGGTTTTGTTATCCTAGTATTGCCTGCTTTTTGGTGGTGATTTGGGATGATTCAGAATTATGCCACCACTACCATCTTCCTAGAATCTCTAATAAAGTTTTTTATTTTTATTATTCTTTCCATTTTATTTTTCTTCTCTTTTTTGTGTTCTTTCTTTACCTGTCTTGTATTTTATTTTTATTATTAAAAAATACAATCAGAGAAAAAAATCCTAACATTCTGAATTGATAAAATAGGAATTTTGTTTTTGAAGCTTCTCTATAGCATCTGTCCTGGACTTGACCAATCCATGCTTTCTATATTGTAGAGAAAAGATTGATGTTTAGGACAATGATCTTCAATTATCAAATATAAATGAGGTTTTATTAGAGTTGGTCAGGAAAGTTAATTTACACACAGCTTTCTTTCATTTGCATGAATGAAAACAGTGTTTTAAGATCCACTTTTATTTAAGAAGAAATCCATAAAAATTCTCACTGAGACTTTATTGTATATTTCTTTGATGATAGTAAGCAATGTTCTATAGTTCAGGTGTGATTAAGTTTAAATCATATTTTTGTATTAAAATATGAATCACAGTTTCTTCTCCTTTATTGGACTTTTCAGTCCCTACCCCCATTTCTTTCCTTCTTGGCTTCATGCATTTTATTAGAAATAGGAGTCACTTTATCTTTTCCAGTGTTACTTTAATGGATGAGGACACTGGGCTGGTAAAATGTCAGCTCTCTTAAAGAAGAAATTCTAATGATGAAAAAAGCATTTAACAATTATGGAAGGTTTTTGTCTTTTCATTGTTTCTAGCTGGTTCAACTTTATTCACTGTGAAATTATAATGTAAATTAAAATGTCTGTTCTTCTTTGTTTTAACTGAGTTAATGCTATTCAAAATTGTCTTACAGATATTCAGAAATAATAGCACTTTTTGCACACCATTTATGGAAGCATTTAATGCAAACTAATCTAGCTATTATCATCAGGAGCTGTAGGCTATATACTTCTGTGGATCTTTTTTAAAAGGACTGGAAAATCCCTCTTATTAATATAGAGGGACTTAAAGTGGCAGACATTAAGATTCATAAGATTCCTACCCCCTCTTTCACTGAATCTGCTCAGCATACACTCCACAAATTAAATTATTTAGACACATGTTAAAGAACAGGCTTCAGGAACAAAAAGACAATAAAATGATGGTATTAGCCTAATTGCTCCATAGTCCAGACATGGCTCAGAATTGCTGTGAATACTGACAAGAATATTTAGAAGGACCTTGAGAAGAATACTCTCTTGCTTTTGATTTTCTACCCTCTGAAACTCTTTCTTTTTCTCTTTCTTTCTTCCTGTCTTTCTCACATATACATACAACACACACATCACATATGCCCCTTCATTACTGTATTTCAAAATACTCTAGACAATAGTTCTCAGGATTTTTTTTTTGTTCTAAATACAGCTGGCTTTAGAAGGAAAATAAAAAAAGGCAAAGAAAAGGGAAGGTATGCAAAGTGTTGATGTTTACTAGACAAGACTTATGGAACCAAATATTGCCTGCTTCTTTTTTGACACATTTAAATTATCTTTATCTTCAGGCAAAAAGTCATACAATCACATTCTATAGTTGTTCTACCAAAAGAATCAAGGTTGAATTACCTCAATTACAGTCTTCAGAGCAAGGTTGATCTGGGAATCCTGAAGTATTTTATTTCTTTTCTTCCCCCTGCCTTTTTTATATCAGGATGTATGCTCTAAACTCAGGAACAACTCTGAGTAGTGACTGATGAAAACATTGTTCAAATTAGTATTTTTTATTTTCAGACCTGTAATGGATATTGTTGGTGATTTTTTTAGTGTTGTCTCTCATTTATAAATGCAGTTCAGAAAATTCATGAAAAATTGCTATTTTCTACATGATTCACTGTGCAGATAGGTGTTCATTTTAATTTTTCTAGAGTGTATTTCTATATTTATAGAGGGAGACTTCTTTTATTCTTTTTTTTAGTCTAGGAAATGCCTGCTACTGGCCATCAGTAGTTTCCTTGCTTTTGTATGCAGTGATAAGGAAGTGGGGCCCAGAACCCTATATCCATACTTGAACGCCATCTTGAAAACCCTGGGCTTCAAAAGAAGGAAAACAGTTGTATGAAACATCATTATTGTTCACATATCAAAAAAGCCACTACCAATACTAATTGAAGGAGTTGACTGTCTAAATCACATGTCCTGAAAACTTTCCACATTGGCTGGGCTTCTCAGTATGGCTCATTCCTTTTGGTTTGAGCATAATATTAGCCTAGAAATGGTACACGGAATTCCTTCTAATATGGTTTGCTTCCCAAATACAGGTGACATTTAGCCCAGTTCATACAGGGTAGAAGCTGCTAGAAAAATGCCAAAGGACTTGAGGAAAGGAAGCACTACACTACTATACTTTAGCTCCTTAATCTCTTTTATTTTACTTTTCAATGAGATGCAGTTCCCACCTTTGAATTTTGGGTCCTTGTAGGTAAGTCACTGTGAGGACGTCATGGATTTGAATGCCCAATAGATGATGTTTATAGTGGAGCAGAGTCTTTGCATGCTACTTTCTTTAAATATAGGTGTTGGTATTTTAAAAATGCAAAACCCTGTGACAATTACTGGATTCTTAACAAATCTTTGCCATCATCTTTTTTCTCAAACAATAGGTGCTAATAATGTAGGTACTATTGTGTGGCATTTATGACATTTTTAATGCTGTAAAGTTTCCCTCATGCTTGAGAAACTTTGGCAATTTTGGTTCAGAACATGGAGCACTAGGAAGGTGCAGGAGTCTCCCATCAGAATTGGATTGGCTGTTATTGTTGGACTGCAAGAAGGAAGGGGGAGGGTCCTGCAGGGTCTCTAAGGAGAACCAGCCTCTGTGTGCTCAAATGTAATTTGTTTTGTTTGGGTAGCAAAGGAGCTTAAGGGTATGTTTTCTAGCCATGTACTCTTAATTGGTAAGCTTGACATTTTTTATTGCTGAAAGTAAGTTAATAAGCTAGGGCATTTGGAAGTTTGTATAAATTCCCTTTCTTGCTTTAAAGAGATGGAAAATTTTATTTTTACCTCCAGGTAAAATTAATGACTATATAGTACAATATCCTTTTAAAAAGATAGTTTGACAGTCGAGCTTGGTAGCTCAGCCTGTAATTCCGCGCCTTTGGGAGGCTGAAGTGAGTGGATTGCCTGAGCCCGCGGGTTCGAGACCCGCCTGGGCAGCGAGACCTCATCTCTACAATAAATCAAAAAAAAAAAAAAAAAATCAGCCGGGCATGGTAGCGCATGCCTGTAATTCCGGCTACTTGGAAGGCTGAGGTGGAAGGATCGCTGGAGCCCAGCAGGTCGAGGCTGCGGTGGCCGGGAGCGGCCTCTGTACTCCAGTCTGGGCGACATGGTGAGACTCCAACTCAAAAAAAAAAAAGATAGTTTGATGTTTGCACATGACAACGGACTGTACTATTTTATGCACAGAAATGAATGACAATTGTGTGATTTGTAGGCACCTGAACTTACCATACCTTGATTAAATGCATACTTTACAAGTCATACTGAATACTTCAGCTGTTTTTTATAAATTAACTCTATTTAAATAAGAACCAAACTCCTTCTCTTTTTAATAAAATGAATATGTTTACATCCAGAGAGCTCTGGAAGACACTCCCTGTGTAAATGTGTGTTTCTCATCGACACCACGGAATCTACAAAAAGATGCTGACCCAGATCCCTAAGCCATTCTGCTTTCAGTTACATTATTGTGGGTACTTTTATTTTTAAACAATGGGGTCTATAGAACACAACTGTATTCGTTTAGAAACATGAGAACTCTATTTTTGTTTGCTTATTTTCCTTTAAATACCATATACTATTTGTTTTGGCTCATTTGATGGGTCATCTTGACCTTCTTATTTTCTTTTGTAAACTACAGGCAGGCTCTCTATGAGGCTATAATTTCAGCATCTCCACACTTGGCCGGTTGCCTGCTTCATGGTAAGCCTGCACATGATACTGGGAAGGACCCTGCTGCTGGTAGCTCCACTAGCAGGGATTAGAAACTTGCCAGTACTATTCTATATCCAGCTTCTCTACTCCTTCCCATAAGTTATTTCACTAACTTGATGCAGTGAGTATTTATTCATACTGTCTGATACTTTGCTATATATACATTGATTAACTTACAAAGAAGAGTTGAAGGGTGCTTGAACTCCAGGTTGCTGCAAAGTTCCACCCTGCTGTTGTGACCACAGAGACCTTGACCAGTGTCGGAAAGTCCTTTCTGAGTTCTGGAATCAGATAGAACTTTTTTGAATTCTCAATCTTTTACTAATTAGCCATGTAGTATTGGTGGCAAAATATTTAATTTCTGTTTTCTTGTCTATAAAATGTGCATTATAAAAGCACCTATTGCACAAGATTGTTGTGAGAATTAAATAGGTTAGCTCAAAGTATTTTTATTTATTTATTCAACAAGTATTTGCTTTGTACCTATTGTTCGCACAATGCAGTTCTAGACCCTGAAAATACATCAGTGAAATGAAGATATAACCCTACTTCTTTCCAAAGCTTGTATTTTCTCTGAGGTAAGGGAGTGAGAAGGAAAAATAAACAAATAAGTAAAATTTATGTGAAGTCACAAGCAATGGGAACATAAAAAGAAAGTGGAACAGAGTATATGGAACTGGACATACTTGGGGAAAGTAATTTGTTTTTTTTTTGAGTTGGAATCTCACTCTGTCACCCAGACTGGAGTGCAGTTGCTGCTCCTGGCCACCGCAGCCTCAACCTGCTGTGCTCCGGTGATCCTTCCGCCTCAGCTTTCCAAGTAGCTGGAACTACAGGCACGCGCTACCATGGCTGGCTAATTTTTTAAAAATTTATTGTAGAGATGAGGTCTCACCAAATTGCCCAGGTGGGTCTCAAACCCGTGGGCTCAGGCAATCCACTCACCTCGGTCTCTCAAAGTGCTGGGATTACAGGCTGAGCCACAGAGCCCAGCCAGGGAAAGTAATTTTAAATGAGGTTTCCTAGTATATGTCATAAAGCTGACATTGAGCACAGATTGGAAGAAGGTGAGAGAGATGGCCATGTGGATGACTGGGGAAGATCAGCATTTATAAGGACTGGAAATGGGGAAGCAGAAAGGTTGGCGTGACTGGTGGACCAGAGGAGCGGTGAACAGGTCCAAGAGATAATAGGGGTGGGGTCGCTCTGAGGACTGTAGTTTTTGGTTCTTTCAGTGGGTGTTAGTTTAGAGTTTTGAACCTGGGAGTAATATGACATAGTTTAGGTGTGAAAGTCTTACCCTGAAGACTGTTTTGGAAAGAGTTTTCCCAGAGATGAAAGCTAGAGAGGATGGATTGGCTGGTAAAAGGTTGTTGAAGTCTGGAAAGAGTTTTGGACTGAGGCAAGAATTAATGACAGGATGAATAAAGTACATTTTAGGAAGAGAAAAAGCAAAGGTAACTGCATGGTTTGACAAGAGCCACTGGAAGAAGCGTTGCCCATCAATGCAGTGAAGAAGATATAGGTAGAACAGATTTAGGATAAAGATAAGGAGCTAAGTTTGGAAGTATGCAGTTAGACTTAATAAAGAACTTGATATCTAATTGAATTTAAAAAAACATAGTCATAAAAATAAACTATTTTTATTATTATAAGGGTTGCTCAGAATGGCCAGTGATGATGGGGCCAGTTGGGAAGGTGGCAGCATTTTCTCTGGAGACAAACAGGACAACTTCTTGGCTACTGGTCATCAGAAGCATTACTGCTCACAGGTCTCTGCCTCCTTGACTTTCTCAAACTTGCCTGTTTGATGCTAGATCACCAACAATAGACATTCTCTTCTTTTTCTTGTAGAATGGGAGTAGTCATTTGTTTTCAATTTGACTCATTTTTATCCTCTGTAGATTTGTGAAAAGTTAAAAAACTGTATGACTCCAGTTATTTTACTATACTTTTTATACTTATTTCTTATAATTTTTAAAAGATGGCTGCATAGATGAAGGAACATAATACTTTAAACATAAATTCCATCTTGATTCTACTCATTTTCACTTTTCTTGAAACTTTGGTGGTCATCTAACATTTAGCCATAAAATGACAATGACAGATTCTAAGATAATCCCCAGCGATTTCTTACATCCTGGCATCTACTCCTTCGTGTAATCCCTTTGCTTTGAGTGTGGTTGGGTCCTGTGACCTGTGACTTGCTTCTAATGAGTAAAATACAGAGGAGTTTATGGGATGTCACTCCCTTGACAAGTTTACATTGTGTGACAAAGATTATGGGATGTTATGCCTTTGGTTAAGTTACATTATTTGGTAAAGGTGATGAAATGTCATGCCCATGCTTACTTCGCATTCTATAATACTTCATTTTAGCAGCTGGAGTGTAAGTCTTGTCTCACTTGGTGACTATGAGGAAGTAAGCCAACATGCTGTGAGAAAACCTGTGGAAAGAACCATGTGGCAAGGAACTGTGTGTAACCTCTAATGGCTAGTAGCAGTCCTCAGCCAACAGTCAGAAAGAAAATGAGCTTCAGCATTACATTCATGTGCAAATACATTCTGCCAACAACCTGAGGGAGCCTAGAAGTGGATCTTTCTTCAGTCCAGCCTCTGATAAGATGGAAACCTCAACTGATAACCTGGGTTGCAGCCTGATAAGACCCTGGAACAGAAAGCTCAGCTTTACCCCACCCAGACTTCTGGCTTATAGAAACTGTGAGATAATAACTGTGTGTTGGTTTAAGCCACCAGGTTTGTGATAATTTATTAAGAATCCAATAAAAAATTAAAATAATAACCGACAACCAACAAGACTCTCCATCTTCCTTGGTCAGATTCTACTTCCCATTCCTCTACTTGGCATCTGAGGTGAGTCAAGGATATCTCCACCATTTCATCTTTACTGTGTTAGTCACTAAACTGTAGTGGCCTTTCTGATATTTCTTGGTTTATTCCTTTTTCTCCATCCTTATGGCTGCTATCCTGGCCTTTATTCTTCTCAACCCATATTTATGCTACTCATAGAGATTTCTAATTAATTTGCCCAGTTCCAGTTTTTCCTTTTTCAGAAGTCTGCACATAGCCAGGTACAACTTTTTAAAGCTGACTTAAATATAGAAATTCTCATCAGAAATATAATAGCTTGTTTATTCTTTTGCCATCCTATTAGATAAATAGTTTTTGAGAGCACAGTAAACACCAGCCAAAATGCCAGAATTCATGTGCAGAGAAGAGCCTTTGATGGTATCAGTCTAGAGAGTAAACACAATCTGGAAGTACATCATTACACTACACACTAGTGAAGAGTCTTACTAGAATTTATGCAAATTCGTATTTCAAAATGCAGATTCTGTGTTTTGGGGCAACGGGAGAGGATTGCTGAATTTCATTTGTCTTGTGGTCTCTTTCCTGACACTCTCATGTCCTTGTGATTCTTGCTTTCTGGTGTTTTTACTTTTTATAAAGCTTTTTTTCCTACTCCTTCCAGTTTCCATTGAGCACTTCTCTTTTCTGTTCATTCTTGATCACAATTGTATTTTTATTTTTTTTTTTTTTTTGAGTCAGAGTCTCACTTTGTGACCTAAGCTAGAGTGCAGTGGCACACTCACGATCACTGCAGCCTCAAGCTGCTGGCTTAGGCAATCCTTCTGCCTCAGCCTTACAAGTTTCTGGAACTACAGATGCATGCCACCATGCCTGGCTAATTTTTTTGTGATTTATTATAGAGGTGAGGTCTCACCAAGTTGCCCAGGCTGGTCTTGAACCCCTGGTCTCAGGCAATCCTCTTGCCTTGGTCTCCTAAAGTGTTGGGATTACAGACTGAGCCACTGCTCCCAGCCCACAATTGTATTTTTCTACAATAAGTTACTCCAGCTATTAGTATCAAGTTACAAGTATCAAGCAATTTATAGTTTTATAATAGCAAAGAAAGAAAAGAAAAGAAAAGAAATCCTTTGAAATCTGTTTTCTTCTTAGCATCATAATCATCTCAAGGAGAAAATTTGCTTCACATCTTCACATGCTGCACAGCTCTGCAGTCCTTCACAAGGTGCAGGTATGCAGAATGCTCTTGGACTTGGTTGAATTTGTCTTAAAAGAGAAAAAAAGATTATCACCTTCTAAAATTACATAAGTTTGATAGATAATTTCAACTGATGATGAAAGAATATTTCAAATGAAATAAAAGAACATTTTCAATTTTTTAGAAATCTCAATTATTAACGGTGCTTCTGCATTTTTTAAAGGACAGGTGTGAATGCACACATGCACCCCACTTTATTAATCTTTCAGGGAAATGTGTGTTTTCCCCCTTAAATTTCACACAAGTCAACAAAATAATATTAAGCATATCTTTTATTCTTTTAAAAGATTTTTATTTATTTATTCTAATTTATTTATTTAAAAAATTTTTTATTTTAAAATTACGGGGTACAATTCAGGGTTAGGTATACAAATACTCATTATACAGGTACCCTTGTTAATGAGGTGTGCCCCTCATTCCCAGGCAGATTTCAACTACTGCCAATCCCAACTCCCCACCCCCAAACCCCCTGCAGTTTCCCGGTACAGTCAAACCTTTTCTTATAGTATTATGATAGTTGTTCGAGGTCCACTTATGAGTGAAAACATGTGATACTCAGTTCTTTGTTTCTGTGAAAGATCACTCAGTATTATAGACTCTAAGTCCATCCATGTTGCTGCAAAGTTCATGATTTTAATCTTTATGGCTGCATACTCTTCCATTGTGTATATGCACCACATTTTTAAAATCCAGTCCTCTATCGATGGCCAGCATAGTTGGTTCCATGTTCTTGCTATTGTGAAAAATGCTGCAATAAACATACATGTGCAGGTATCTTTTTTATAGACTGATTGGAGTTCTTCTGGGTATATTTCCAGTAGGGGGATTGTGGGGTCATATGGGAGGTTGATTTTTAGAACTTTTAGGAATTGCCACTCTGTTTTCCACAGAGGCTGTACTAGTTTACACTCCCACCTACAGTGTAGAAGTGTTCCCTTTTTGCCACATCCTCTCCAGTCTGTTATTTTTTGAGTTATTGATGATGGTCATTCTGACTGGAGTTAGGTGGTAGCTCAGTGTAATTTTAATTTGCATCTCCTTGATGACTAGTGAGACTGAACAGTTATTCATGTATCTGTTGGCTGCTCGAATGTCTTCTTTTGAGAACTGTCTATTCATATCTTTTGCCCACTTTGTAATGGGCCTGTTTGTTTTTTCCTTTTCAGCACATTTGAGTTCCTTGTGGATCCTAGATGTTAGGCCTTTGTCAGACATGGAGTTGGCAAATATTTTTTCCCAGTCTGTGGGCTATCTCTCTGCTCTCTTGATGGTTTCTTTGGCTTTGCAGAAGCTTGTCAGTTTGTGGTCCCACTTGTCTATGTTATCTCTTATGGCCTGGACACTTCGGGTTTTGATCAGGAATTGGTTGCCAGTTCCAACTTCCATAAGGATGTCTTCTGCATTTTCTAAGGTTCTAATAGTTTGAGGTTTTATGTTTAGGTCTCTGATCCATTTAGAGTTGATTTATGTGTATAGGGATAGGTAGGGGCCCTGTTTCAATCTTCTGCATGTGGTCAACCAGTTTTTCCAGCACCATTTACTGAACAGATTCTCCTTTCCCCAGTGGTTGGTGGTGAAGGCTTTATTGAAGATGCGTTGGTTGAGAAATTGAGATTTTGCTTCTGGACTCTCAATTCTATTCCACTGGTCTTGTACCAATACCAGGCTGTTTTGGTTATTGTAGCTTTATTTATTTATTTATTTATTTTTTTGAGTTGGAGTCTCACTCTGTTGCCCAGACTGGAGTGCAGTGGCCGCTCCCGGCCACCGCAGCCTCGACCTGCTGGGCTCCGGCGATCCTTCCGCCTCAGCCTTCCGAGTAGCCGGAATTACAGGCATGCGCTACCACGCCCGGCTGATTTTTTGATTTATTGTAGAGATGAGGTCTCGCTGCCCAGGCGGGTCTCGAACCCGCGGGCTCAGGCAATCCACTCACCTCAGCCTCCCAAAGGCGCGGGATTACAGGCTGAGCCACCGAGCCCGGCTTATTGTAGCTTTATAATAAAGTTTAAAGTCTGAGAGTGTTATAGCTCCTGTTTTTTTTTTTTTTTTCTTCTGATGATTGTTTTGGATATTTGTGTTTGTTTATCTTTCCATATGAATTCCTGTATTGTTGTTTCTAGGTCCGAGAAGAATGTGGCTGGTAATTTGATGGATATTGTGTTAAATCTGTAGATTGCCTTGGTAGAATGGACATCTTAACAATGTTGAATCTTCCAATCCATGAGCATGAAATATTTTTCCACTTGTTTATGTCATCTTTGATTTCTTTGAGCGGTGCTTTGTAGTTTTCATTGTAAAGGTCTTTCACATCTCTGGTTAGGAAGATATCAAGGTATTTCACTTTCTTTGTGTCTATTGTGAATGGGATTGTGCTTTTTATTTGGGTTTCTGTTTGTTTATTATTGGTGTAGAAATTCGTTTGTCTTTTGCACATTTATTTTATACCCTGAGACTTTGCCAAAGTTCTTTTTCAGTGCAAGGAAGTTTTTGACAGATTCTCTTGGGTTTTTGATGTATAGAATCGTGTCATCTGCAAAGAGGGATAACTTGATTTCTTCTTTTCCTATTTGAATACGCCTGATCATCTTCTCTCCTCTGATTGCTCTAGCTAAAACTTTAAAAACTATGTTGAACAGGAGGGGTGAGAGTGGGCATCCTTGTCTTATTCCAGTTTACATGTGTTGATGTATTTAATTATGTTTATGGTCTGATGACTGTTGAATCAGTCTTGCATCCTGTGGAAGAAGACTACTTGATCATGATGGATGATTTTTGAGATGTGTTTTTGAATTTGGTTTGCTAGGATCTTGTTGAGAATTTTAGCAACTATGTTCATCAAGGATATTGACCTGTAGTTCTCTTTCTTTGTTGGATCTTTACCTGGCTTGGATTTCAATGTGATGTTAGCTTCATAAAATGATTTGGGGGGGGGGAGTTCCATCTTTTTCAATCACCTGGAATACTCTGATAGGATTGTTATCAGTTTCTTCTTGTATGTTTTATAGAATTCTGCTAGAAAGCCATCAGGTCCAGGGTTTTTTTTTGTAGGTAGTTTTCTTATGACATAGTCAATTTTCTGAATTGTTATTGGTCTATTTAGGGTCTTGATTTCTTCTTGCTTCAACCTGGGGAGGTTGTGTGCTGTCATAAAGTCCTCCATTTCCTTTAGGTTTTCAAGTTTGTTTCCATACAAGTGTACATAGTAATCTCTGATAATCTTTTGTATTTCTTCCTGGTCATATGTGGCTTCGTCTTTTGTGTTTCTAATTGTGTTTATTTGGGCTTTTTCTCTCTTTTTCTTGGTCAGTCTAGATAGGGGACTACCAATCTTGTATATCCTTTCAAAGAACCAGTTTTTTGTTTCATTTATTTTTTGTATTATCTTTTTTTTTTCTATGTCCTGGATTTGGGCTTTTATTTTGGTAATCTGGATTCTTCTGCTGAAGTTAGGGTTTTGGTAGTTTGCTTTTCCAGCTTCCTTAGGTGACTTGTTAGGCTGTTAACTTGTGATGTTTCCATTATCTTCATGTGTGTTTGTAGTGATATGAATTCCCCTCTTACGACTGATTTCATGGCATCCCAGAGGTTTTGGTAAGATGTTTCTTCATTTTCATTTGTTTCCTGGTATCTTTTAATCTCTATTTTGATTTCCATGTTGACCCAAGACTTGCTTAGCATCATGCTGTTTAGTGTCCATGTCTTTGTGGGTTTTGTGGGAACTTTGTTGGTGTTGATATTTATTTTTATTCCTCTGTGGTCTGAGAAGGTGCATGGAAGAATTTCAATCTTATGAAATTTGTTTATGCTTGAATTAAGGCCAATGGATGTGGTTGATCTTAGAGTATGTTCTGTATGGTGATGAGTAGAATGTATATTCTGTGAACGTTGGATGTAGTGTTGTGTAGGTATCAATTAACTCCATTTGGTCAAGTGTCACATTGAGGTCCTGCATCTCCTTGTTGATTTTTTGTCTTGATGATATGTCTAGGGTTGTGAGTAGGGTATTAAAGTCCCCAGCTATGATAATGTCAGAGTCAATATCTTTTAAAAGTTTCCTAGAAGCTGCTTTATGAAAGTTGGTTCTCCTATGTTGGGTGCATATATGTTTAGGATGGATATTTCTTGTTGATGGATTGAACCTTTTATCATTATGTAGTGGCCTTCTGTATCTTTAAAAACTTTTGATAGCTTAAAGGGTATTTTGTCTGCTATTAAGATAGCAACTCCTGCTTTCTTTTGTGCTCTGTTTGCCTGAAATTTTGCTTTCCATCCTCTTACTTTGAGTCTGTGAGTGTCTTTTCTGGTGAGACGAGTCTCTTGGAGACAATATATTGTTGCCTCATGATATTTTATTAATTTTGCCATTCTACATCTTTTCAGTGGTGCATTTAGTCCATTCACATTCAGGCTAATTATTGAAATGTGAGAGTTTATCCATGTCATGAAGTTCTTATAGAGTTGTTGTTGTTCCTGTTTGTTGTCTTTCTTTTGTTTTTTGAGTTTGATTCATGTGTGTTTTCAATCTTTTTCCTGCACTCTTGTGAAGAACACTGTCGTTCTTTTTTCCCTTTCTTCTGTGTTTAATACTTTCTTAAGTGTTTCTTGTAGAGCTGGTCTAGAGTCAGCGTGAGTTCTTAGAGATTGGATGTTTGGGGAAGATTTTAGTTCTCCCTCATTGATGAAGCTTAGCTTGGTTGGGTAGGTTATTCTTGGTTGAAATTGTTTATCTTTTAGAACTTTGAAGATTGGGCTCCAAGCTCTCCTAGCCTGTAGTGTTTCTGCAGATAAATCTGCTGCTATTCTAATTGGTCTTCCCTGGTAGGTAGTCTGATCTTTTTCTCTTGCTGCCTTTAGGAATTTTTCTTTTATACCTACCTTGTTTATGCAAATTACTGTATGTCTAGGAGTTGGTCTTCTCATTTGTTGTCTCACAGGTGTTCTCTGACTCTCTTGTTTTTGAATGGACACATCACTGATGAGCTAAGGGAAGTTTTCTTGAATAATTTCATGGGAATGTTTGTTCCAGGGTGGTCTCTATCTTTCTTTCTGCCTCAGGAAGTCCAATTACTCTTAGGTTTGGCCTCTTGCAATAATCACTCATTTCTTGAAGGTTTTGTTCTGTCTTTTTAAGCTTCTTTCCTATGTTTTTGACAGTTTGGTTAGTTCTATATTTTGGTCCTCAAGCTCTGAGAATTTTTCTTCTGCTTGGCTAATTCTGCTTTCCATGCTTATCAGTTTATTTATTGCATTCACAGTATTCTTTATTGCTGTTATCTCAGTTATCAACTCCTTCATTCTTTCCTCTTGTCTCTTCTGAATTCGATTTATTTTTTCTATTAATGTCTTGATATCTGTGTTTTTAGTTTGAAACCAGTCATTCTGGGGGCTCTTCATTGTTTGCAATCCGAAGTCTGTTTTCTAAGTGTTTGACCACCCGAGGGGTCTGTGTGAGGCACATATTCTTCTTTTGATTTTTCTTCATTTGTGTAGATTTCCCTTCCCCTTAACTTTTTTTTTTGCCTCTTTATTTCTGTTGTTCAGAGGTGGTGGTGTTGCTTATACTTCTCTTTGCTAAATCTCCTATTCTTCCTTATATGGATCCTCTGGCTTTGTTCAATTCTGAAACTTGACTGTGGGTTGGGGGCTGTACTTTTTTGCAGTTTTGAAATTTAATTGAGGGAGGAGCTATGGTTCAGAATCTATCTGCAGGTCCCAGTATCCATCAGCAGGTGTATGGGCACCCTGGAACCCACTTCCCACTGCCTTACAGTCTGTCCTTGCAGTGGGGGTATAGCTTTGCTTTCTGAAAGCAAAATGCGGTAAGAAAAAGGAAAATAGTGGAAAAAGGTTAGAAGGGGCCAAGAGGAAGTTTGAGTGAGAGATGAGTAAGAAGGAAAACAGACAGATGTACCATCTAACAAATGAAAATAGACACAAAGACAGAAAAGAGTAAAAAAAAAATCTAAAACATATAGACAATCATGCAAACACAGAAGCCAACAAAAACCACCCTATTGATGTACTCTTGTCATACACAAACAGGAAGTCTAAAGAAAAAAATCAATAAAATAACAGAAACAAAGCAAGTATGAAAATGTTATCAAAAACAGAAAGAGAGAAAAAAATCTAAAACAAACAAACAAACAAAAATGAGCAAAACAAACAGGAAAAAAAAAAAGGAAGAAACCAAACTCGCTATGAGGTCAATCCTGCAAATCCAACATCCTTTCAGCTCTGCTTTCTAGCCCCTCCCCTCTGCTGTTAGTGCAGGTTGATAAGGTTGCTCACAGCTTGGATCAGATACCCCAGATCTGCTGTGGAAGGAGGGAGGATCAGATCTGGACTTACCTGGCTTGCTGCCTGTCAAGTCTGCCACTCAGATCTGACCTGTCTTGTCTGATCCAACATGGGGGAGGGGTTTCTGTCTCTCTCAGTTTGATGAGATTACCTTAGGTCCCAAGTTGGAGACTGGGCGGAGCTGGGCATGGATGGGTGGGGCAATGCAGGTCCCTGCCTGGTCCTGGGACAGAGAAAATGGCTGCAATCAGCATTTTCTCACTGGGGATGGGGCTTCTCTTTGGCTCTCCCCCAATCTTCTCTCTCCACTGATTGGATCCAGGGCTCCAGCTGGTGTTGTGGGCCAGGCACCAGGAGAAGAACATCAGCAGGATTTGGCAGGCTCTTCTCAGGAGAGTCCTGTGAACAGCAAATGATCTTGTCTGGTGGCAGCTCCAATCTCAGGGTAGTGGGGGCTTGCAGTCACCTTCACAGGGAGCCCCAGGTGCATGAACTGGAGTCTCCCCTTAGATGAACTTTCACTCACCCACCAGCACATACCTACTCATGCAGAGAGTCTTTATGGGCACTTGCTTTTATGGAGACTCTCACAGTTCAGCCTGTCAGGTCACCATCTTGTGAGTCCTCCTCTTTTATTCTACCAGGAGCTTGTGAAATGTACCTGAGCTGTGTGAGACACATATTTCTGATTTTACATTGTCAAATGTCACTTTAAATTTTTTTATTTGCTTGCTTTTTAACATTGCTCTTATTGGAAGAATAAAAATGAGAAATGTGTAGGACTTAAGTGTGCCCCAAATGAGGTCATCCATTTTACCAAGGAGTAAGAATATTGTACCTATAAACAAAACTTAGAGAACTCTACTTAATTCTAGAAATTCCAGAATGATTAGATATTACAGATTTGTTTACTTACTGACATTAACAAATGTTAATGCACATTATCACATTCATTATAATAACAAATGAATGGCAAAAAATATTTATAGAGAGAGACATAGAAAAATCACTTGAAAAAGTTCTACACATTCATTATTTTAAAGTGCCTTAGCAAATTCATAATAAAGGGAAACATCACATAATGAGTATGTATTTTAAAAAACATACAAAACTTTATAATTAATGGCAAATAACTTAGAACCCATTGCACTGACTTCAGTAATAATGCAAACATGCCCTTAATAACTGATTTTATTAAAGTGTATTCTGATTTAACAAGACAAGGAAAGGAAAAAAGGCCATAAAAAATTTGGATATAAAAAGGCTAAAATTTCTTTTCTGGTAGGTGATAATGTTGTCTATGGACAAATCAAAAATAATCATTGGCCTGTAATTTTAAGGGAGTCCAGCACATTTGCTGAAAAAGACCAATATGTAAAAATCAATAGTCATTTTATACATTAGTAATAATCATTATAACAAAGATCCCATTCACAATTTCAACAATATTTACACAGTTCTAGGAAGAAGCCTATCAAAATGTGCAACATATTTGTAGAGAAAATAAATAATAAAACATTAATGAATATTTGAATGGAGGCATCCACTTTCATAACTAGAAAACCCTTGATCTCAAAAATATAAATACTTCCTGTTAGCCTTCTGATTCCATTCTATTATGATCAAAATCTAAAACATGTTTTTCATAGACTGTCATAAACAAATCCTAGCATTCATGTGGAAAGCAAAAGACCAGAAATAGCTAGAAAATTTTGAAGAATTACAAGATTGAGAAATTTACCCTTCAAGATATTGTCATTTAGTATACATCCATAGTAATATTAAGTGTAATATTTTTACAGAAATAGAAACATACAATGATTAACAGAATGCAGAACTCAGAGTTAGACTGTAATAGTTCCCAGGGTTGCATAACAAAGTACTACAACCTGGATGGATTAAAATAACAAAAATTTATTGTTTCACTGTTCTGGAATGTGGAAGTCCAAAAATCAAGGTGTCAGTGAAGCCATACTCACTCTGAATGCTCTAGGAAATAATTTTCTTTGTTCCTTCTATTTTTTGATGGTTGCTGGCAATCCTCGGCAGTCCTTAACTTGTAGACACATCATTCCAATCTCTGTATCCATTGTCACATGAGCTCCTTCCCTGTATATCTATGTGTCCAGATTTTCCTCTTATGAGGAGAGTGCACTTATTGGATTAGACCCTGCTCCAATCCAGTATAATACATATTAATTTTATCACATCTACAAAGGTTCTACTATCGTTTGAACATGTGCTCCCTCTCAAATTCATGCTAAAAATTAGCCCCCATTGTGGTAGTATTAAGAGGTGGGGTTGTTTGGAATGTGATTAAGTAATGAAGGCAGAACCTGGATTAATATCATTATAAAAGAGGCTTCAAAGAGAGTTTGTCTTTTTTGCCCTTTTGCCATGTGATGACACATTGTTTGATCCTTCCAGAGGATTCAGAGACAAGATGCCATCTTGGAAGAAGAGATAAAGTCCTCATGAGACATCAAACCTGGATCTTGGACTTCCCAGCCACTAGAACTGTGATAAATACATTTCCAGTGTTTATAAATTACACAGTCACAGTATTTTATTATAGCAATACAAATGAACTGAGACAGACTCTATTTTAAAATAAGGTCTCTTTCACATGTACCAGAGTTTAGTACTTGAACCTATCTTTTTGAAAGACACAGTCAATCTATGACACAGACATGTGTTTATAGAATATTAATTTGCAAAAGATTGTTTTACACATCTCTGGGAAAAAGACTGGCTCTTCAAGAAAACAAATGGTGCAGGAAATACTGGATTGTCAAAAGATGTCAAGGAAATGAGAATGTTTGCCTGACAGCATACTCACCAGGGAAGAAACAGTATTTATTGAGGAAGTCCTCAATAGTCAAAGTAATAACAGGTTCATGATCCTGTACTATTCATGGCACAGTGGGGCAGCACATAGGGTTCCATCACAGGCAATCACTGGATGTGATGAGAGGGCCACTGTCTATGGAACTAAAAAGATGTGAGATTGCAAGAAACCCAAACCCTCTCCTGGTGTGATTAGGAGCTGGGATCCATGCCTTGAAGTATAAAATACATTGTATCCTCACATGGCAGTAAACAGAAGGGCATGTTAAACAATTGGGCTTTATCCCTGTTCTACCTTCTCAAAGTTTTCTCATGATATCTGACAGATAACAATCCAACTCAGAAGATAAAAACTGCCTTAGTTATCCTTTCATTATTATTATTATTATTATTATTATTATTATCATCATTATTGTATTATAAAGATGTGGGGTACAATTCAGGGTTAGGTATACAGACATTGATTATGCAGGTACCCTTGTTTATGAGGTATGCCCCTCCCCTAGCAGTTTCCCTCAACTGCCAATTCCCACCCCCCTTCCCTGCCAGTATCCCACTACTGCCAATCCCTTTCTTACAGTCTTATGAAAATTGTTCAAGATCTGCTATTGAGTGAGAACATGTGGCACTTTGTTCTTTGTTTCTGTGATAGATTGCTGAGTATGATCAACTCCAAATCCATCCAAGTTGCTGCGAAGTCCCTATATTTGTCCTTCTTTATGGCTGCATAATATTCAATCATGTATGTGTACCACATTTCTTTATCCCTTCCAGCTTTGATGGGCAACATGGTTGGTTCCATGTTTTTGCTATTGTGAATAGAGCTGCAACAAACATAACGCGTGCAGGTATCTTTTTTGTAGAATGATTTGAGTTCCTCTGGGTATATTCCCAATAGGGGAATTGCTGGGTCATATGGAAGGTCAATTTCCAGTTCTTTCAAAAATTGCCACACTGTCTTCCAAAGAGGTTGCACTAGTTTGCATTCCCATCAGCAGTGGAGAAGTGTTCCTTTTTCTCCATATCCTCGTCAGCATCTGTTGTCGTTTGTTTTTATTAATGATGGCCATTCTTACTGGGGTTGGGTGCTATCTCAATGTGGTTTTGATTTGCATTTCTCTGATGATGAGTGAGGTTGAGCACACTTTCATGTATCTGTTGGCTTCTTGTATATCTTCTAAAAAGTGTCTATTCATGTCTTTTGCCCACTTTTTAAAGAGGCTGTTTTTTTTTCTTTCTGCACATTTGAGTTCCTTTTAGATCCTAGATGTTAGACCATTGTCAGATATACAGTTGGCAAATATTTTTTCCCATTTTGTGGTCTGTCTCCCTGCTCTCTTGATGGTTTCTTTTGCTTTGCAGAAGCTTGTTAGTTTGATGAGGTCCCACTTGTCTATCTTATTTCTTGAGGTATTGGTCTTTAGCATTCTGAATAGGAATTGGTTGCCAGTTCCAACTTCCATAAGGGTGTCTCCTGCATTTTCTAAGATTCTTATAGTTTAAGGTTTTACGATTAGGTCTTTGATACAATTAGAGTTAATTTTTGTTTATGGTGACAGGTAGGGGTCCTGTTTCAATCTTCTGCATGTGGTCAGCCAGTTTTCCCAGCACCATTTACTGAATAAATTCTTTTCCCCCCAGTGTTTGTTCTTGGAGGCTTTGTCAAAGATGAGTTGGTTGAGGAATAGAGGCTTTGCATCCAGAGTCTCTATCATTTTCCATTGGTCTCTGTGCCTGTTCTTGTACCAATACCAGGTTGTTTTGATTACTGTAGCCTTATAGTAAAGTTTGAAGTCTGTAAGTGTGATACCTCCTGCTTTGTTTCTTTTGCTAAGGATTGTTTTGGCTATTCGTGATCATTTATGTTTCCGTATGAATTTCTGTATCGTCATTCCCAGGTCTGAGAAGAATGATGTTGGTAACTTAATGGGTATTGCATTGAATCTGTAGATTGCCTTTGGTAGGATGGACATTTTAACAATGTTGATTCTTCCTATCATTAGCATGGGATATTTTTCTATTTGTTTGCATCTTCTTGGATTTGTTTGAGCAGTGTTTTGTAGTTCTTATTTTAAAGGTCTTTCACTTCTCTGGTTAGAAAGATGCCGAGGTTTTTTTTTTTTTTGCGCTGTTGTGAATGGAATTGTGCTTTTTATTTGGGTCTCTGCCTGCTTGTTGTTAGTGTATAGGAATTCAACTGTCTTTTGGACATTTATTTTGTACCCTGAGATTTTGCCAAAGTCCTTTATCAGTGCAAGCAAGTTTTTGACAGATTCTCTTGGATTTTCAATGTATAGGATCATATAATCAGTAAAGAAACATAACTTGACTTTCCCTTTTCCTATTTGGGTACCCCTGATTTTTCTTCTCTTGTCTAATTGCCCAAGCTAGGACTTCCAACACAATATTGAGCAAGAGGGATGAGAGTAGGCAGTCTTGTCTTGTTTCAATTTTCAGGGGAAATGTTTCCAACTTCTGTCCATTTAGCAATATGTTAGTTATGTTAGTTGTGGGTTTATCATAGATGTCACTTACTGTTTTGAGGTATGTTCCTTCTATACCTAGGTGTTTGAGGGTTTTTATCAAGAAGGATGTTGGATTTTATCAAAACTTTTTTCTGCATCCAATGAGATAATCATGTGGTTCTTGTTTTTACATCTGCTGATGTATTTAATGACATTTATGGTCTTGTGAATGTTAAACCAGCCTTGCATCCTGGGTATGAACTTGGTCATGGTGGATGATTTTTGAGATGAATTTTTGGATCTGATTTGCTAGAATTTTGTTGAGGACTTCTGTATCTATGTTCATAAGGAATTTTGGCTTGTAGTTCTCTTTTTTTGTTGGATCTTTACCTGGTTTGGGTATAAGTGTGATGTTAGCTTCATAAAATGATTTGGGGAGAATTCCACCTTTCTCAATTGCCTGGAATACTTTCAGTAATATTGGTATAAGTTCCTCCTTGTATGTTTTGTAGAATTCTTCTGGAAAGCCATCCTGTCTAGTGCTTCTTTTGGTAGGTAGTTTTTGTTTGACAGAGTCAACTTCCTGGGTTGTTATTGGTCTATTTAGTGTCTCAGTGTCTTCTTGTTTCAACCTGGGAAGGTTGTGTGATGTCAGAAAGTCCTCCATTTCATTTAGGTTATCAAGTTTATTTCCATACAGGTGTACATAGTGATCTCTCATAATCTTTTTTATTTATTTGGGGTCAGTTGTCATTTGGTCTTTTGTATTTCTGATTGTGTTTATTTGGGCTTTTTTTCCTCTTTTTCTTGGTCATTCTGGCTAGGGGTCCATCAATTTTGTTAATTCTTTCACAGAGCCAGCTTTTTGTTTTGTTGATGTTTTCTATGATATTTTTGTCTTCTAAGTCCCATATTTGGACTCTTATTTTGGTGATTTGGATTCTTCTGTTAATGTTGGGGTTTTGATGGTCTTCTCTTTCCAGCTCCCTTAGCTGATTTGTTAGGCTCTCCACTTGTGATCTTTCCATTTTCTTGATGTGTGCTGGTAGAGATATAAATTCCCCTCTGAGAGCTGATTTCAGGGCATCCCGGAGGTTTTGGCAAGATGTTTTTTCATTTTCATTTGTTTCCAGGAATCTTTCTTTCTTTTTTTTTCCAGGTTGGTCTTGAACCCCTGAGCTCAGGCAATCAGGAATCTTTCAATTTCTGCTTTGATTTCAGTGTTGACCCAGTAGTTGTTCAGCATCATGCTATTTAGTGTTCATGTCTTTGAAATGTTGGTGGTGTTGATATTTATTTTTATTCCACTGTGGTCTGATAGTGTGCATGGCAAGATTTCAACCATATGGAACTTGTTTATGCTTGATTTATGGCCAAGGATGTTATAGATCTTGGAGTACATTCCATGAGGTGATGAGAACAATGTGTGTTCTGGGGTTGTTGGGTGTAATAATTTGTAGATATCTATTAAGTCCATTTGGTTGAGTGTCAAGTTTAGGTTCTCTATCTCCTTATTGATTTTTTGCCTTAATTATCTATCTAGGGCTGTTAGTGGGGCATTCAAGTCCCCTGCTCTAATAGTGTTAGGGTTAATATCTTTTTTTAGTTTATTTAGTAGTTGTTTTATAAATGCTGGTGCTCCTGTGTTAGGTGTGTATGTTTAGGATGGATATTTCTTGTTGATGGATTGAACCTTTTATCATTATGTAGTATCCTTTTGTATCTTTTTAAATTTTTGATAGCTTAAAGGTTGTTTTGTCTGACATTAAGATCACTACTCTTGCCTTCTTTTGCGATCCATTTGCCTGCAAACTTGTTTTCCAACCTTTAACTTTGAGTCTGTGTGCGACCCTTGAAGTGAGATGACTCTCCTGGATGCAAAAAATAATTGGGTCATCCAGTCCACCATTCTGTGTCTTTTCAGTGGTGCATTTAGTCCATTCACATTCATGCTGATTTTTGAAATAAGATTATTTATCCCTGTCATGAGGTTCTTACAAAGTTTTTCCTTTGCTTGTTTTCTTTTGGCTTTGGAGTTAATGTAAGTGTGTGTTTTCAAGTTTCTTGTTGCACTGTATTCTCTGCTGATTCTGTGCTGTTCTGTTCCTTGGGAAGTGTATGGTCAATCTTTTCTTCTTTTTTCTGTGCTTAATACCTTTTTAAGTGTCTCCTGTAGAGCTGTTCTGGAAGCTGCATAATCTCTTAGGGATTGGATGTCTGGGAAGGATTTTATTTTTTCATCGTTGATGAAGTTGAGCTTGGTTGAATAAGAAATTCTTGGTTTAAATTGTTTATCTTTGAGAACTTTGAATACAGGGCTCCAGTCCCTTTTTGCTTGTAGTGTTTTTGTTGATTGGTCTCCTGCCATTCTGATTGGTTTTCCCCAGTAGGTAGTCTAACCTTTCTCTCTTGCTGCCTTTAGGATTTTTTCTTTTGTCCCTACTTTGTGTAAGTGAATTCCTATGTGTCTAGGGGTTGGTCTTCACATTTGATATCTTTTGGGGCTTCTCTGTATCTCTTGTGCTTGGTTGGTCACATCTCTGGTGAGATGGGGAAAGTTTTCTTGGATTACTTCCTGGAATGCTTACTCCAAGTTGTTCTCTATTTCCCTTTCTTCTTCTGGGATACCAATCAGATGTAGGTTCAGCCTCTTGATATAATCGCATATCTCTTATAGACTTTGTTCTTTCTTTCTGAGTCTTCTTTTTATATTTTTTACAGATTGGGTTAATTCCATGTTCTGGTCTTCATGTTCTGAGATTCTTTCTTCAGATAGATTAATTCTGCTTTCCATGCTTGTCATCTTGTTATTTATTTCCTATATGAAATTTTTGATTGCTAAAATCTTCATTACAAGTTCTTTCAGTGTTGCATATTGTTTTTCTTGAGTCCTATTCACTCTTCCCAACCATTCCCTAATCCCTGTCATATTCTGGGGACAGTCTTTGGTGACTTCCATTGTTTGGGCACAAGTCTGCTTTTTCAGGAGTTTTGTTTTGATACACTTGAAATTGTCTGAGGTCTTCTTTTGGCTTTTCCTCATTTGGACAGATCTCTTGTTTTTCTTTTTAGTTCTGTTATTCAGTTTCAGTGGGAGAGTCTTTCCCTTCTAACATTTGCTCAGACCTCTATATTCCCTGATCCAGGTTCTTGATTTGTTCTACTATAAAATAGGATGGTGGATATGAAGATTTGCTGTCTCTTGTAGTTTTCAAAATTTGAATAAATTGGGGGATGGGGTGCTAGGAATCAGATACCACTTGAAAATTAAAATGTTCACTTATTGTAGTATGTGTTCCCTGAGACCTGCTCCCCACTGCCACTCTATATGAGGATGCAAAGAAGAAACCAATGCAAAAGCAATTGAACACATATACACACACTCCAAAGCAAATTGGAATAACAACAAAGTGAAACAAAACAATCAGCAACAAAAAGACTCCCAAGAAAACTAAGCACACACACACATTCTTAGCACAAAGTGAATAGAGAAGAAAAACAGAAAGAATGAAGGGGGGGGATTCAGCCCAAACCTTCACATCTATTAACCTTTCCCTTAAACTATAAAACTATAAAAAATGAATATAAAAAAGCCCCAGAAGAACAAAAGAACAAAAACCAACAACCACAACATAATCGAAAGATGAACACTCAATCATTCACATACACACAAAAACAGAAAATGAAAAAAGAAGAAACAGAAAAAGAAAAGAAAAATAAAAAAAAATTTTTTTTGGAGGGGGATGGAGAGCAAACCCTCACTTTCACATTCATGCACAAAGGAAGAATACTTTAAAAATAGATGAACTAACAAGCAAACAGTCAAAAATATTTTTTAAATTAAAAAATAATTGAAAATGTAAAAAAACAAAGCAAAAACAAACAAAGAAACCTGCCCTCTTGTGGCAGGTTCTGTAATTGTTCCTCTAATCAAGTCTACTGCAGAGCCACCTCTTTCACTCTCTCCTCAGGGAACAAAACAGGGAAGGAGGAGGGACTGTGGAGGTGGGTGAGGCTGCAGGTCTCCCATCCTGCTCTCATATGGTCAGGGAGATCTCTGGTGGGGAGGTACAGAACTGTCTCTTACCTAGGTACATACTCTCACTGGGGCACCACAGCCAGGCCTATCCTAGAATGGAGCTCTCCTATTGACACAAAGTCCAGGCTCCACTAGGTTTTGTCCCTCTCAGTTATGGCACAGCTGTGTGGGTCTGACTTTCAGAGGACTGCTGGGGAGAAGGGGGTTTGGGTCAGCCCAGACTTTCCACAGTTCTCTTTGGAGTCCTTCCTCATCCTTTTCTGGCCTCACCCCTTGTCTCACAGCTGGATCAGGGCAGGGAGTGGGGCACCTGGAACTCAGCACTCCTCAGGTCCCTCTCAAGTTTGTGCTCTCAAGATATTCCTTTTGGGCCACAATCAAACCCTGAGTAGTTGACCCACCAGTCACAGAGATCAGATCTGTTCGTCCGTGATGAACAAGTCAGAGCACTTTTCTGCCCTGCCTTCACTATGGTGGTGGGGTGCTTCTCTTGTCCTCATCCGTGAGGACTTGCCTCTGGACTCCGTCTGCAACCCCTTCCAGTACCCTATACAATGCTGAAGTGATGAGGCAAACCCCAGGGCAGTCTCTCCTGCTTCAATGGTGAGGGAGTGCCCGGGACAATAGTGTCTCCCTGCTGCTTTTCCAAAGGAAAACTGTCCACTTTGAAAAAACAATGGTGCTCCACTTCTGTGACCCAGGAAGAGCCAGGGACAAAGCAGAGAAGCTGAAGCACCTGCTGTTGCACAAGGGGTCTGGTCATCCGCTCACGAGCCCCACTTAGATAGTCTCTTACAGTGTTTTCTTGCCAGGGAGGGTTTGTTGATTTAAAAAAAAAAAGAAAAGAAAGAGAAAATGGTGTTTGGTTTCTGCATCCCAGGAATCACTAGAGTCCAAGCCCAGATGCTGTGGCACAAACTGCTGCACCAGGAAAGCCCTGGCTGCTAACTCCCTAGCCCTCGCTCAAGCAGCCACTCACACACCCACTTGCTCACCAGCACGTACACAAAATCTTCCATACACTCATTCACTCACACGGGGACTCACATAGTCTGACTGGCTCAGCCTCCATCTTCCCCGCCTCCAGTTATCCTTTCCATAGTACTGGACAAGTGAACCTTTATCTTTCATTAACAGAAAAATTAAAATAAATTTAATTCCTACTTAACATCACACCAAAATGAATGACACGGGATTTATAGACTGAACTGTGAATAGCAAAACTTAAACTTTCAGAAAATATAAGTGAATAACTTAACATCCATTTGAATATCTGAAAAAGTATTTCTGATGGGTGGTGAGTGGACAGGGTCAGTCTTGCGCAACTCATTATTAAAGCCAGAGAAACTTGTTCAAAATCAATCATACAATTAGTGTGATAGTTTATGTGCTTATAGACCATATGGGGTTTCCAGTTTATGCCTGGACACCTTTAGTCATCCAAATTACAGTCTTTCTCAAAGCAACTTGTTCCTGTATAAAAAATCTGTGATTAATAACTTCTTCCTTTTACTGAACTGAGATTTCCTTCAAGTTTCCCTCCAATCAAAGATTATTTAATTTCAATATGTACAGGAAATGTGATGAATAAGACACATTTCCCGCTTAAATAACATTTATATTAGTAGGTGAGATGGGAATATAAAAAGGTAAATTGCTCATAAAGTGCTGGAAGAAACAATGGAAACTTATGGAAAACAGGATTAGAATGTAAATATTAATTGAATCAGAGAAGGTTCGTGAAGGAGTCAGTATTTGTGCTAGATAAATAAGAATGTTGTAGTGTGTGTGTGTGTGTGTGTGTGTGTGTGTGTGTGTGTGTGTGCGCGCTGCGCGCGCGTGTGTGCGTGTGCGTGTATTGGATGGTAAATAATATATTTTCATAGATATAGTCTCTATTCAAATTTCAGATATTTGAAGGTAGTTATCTAACAAGTGCCTGAATATCTTGACATGTAAACCAGGCATGGTAATTCAAAAACTATGTCTTTCATTATCTTCAGGTGAAACATCCCTCTTTTGAACTATTCTTCATATGATATGGTTTTTAAGCATCTCCATTTTCTGTAATTTTTATTTATTTTATCAATGTCATTTCCAAAAGTTAATGTGTGGATTAGAAAAAAATAGTAAAGGGGAAAAAAAGCACCCTGTAACTGCTCTGATCTATGATAGTGTATATTGGGGTTGGCATACACTGGCTTGCAAGAGCTGATTTTCTCCACCTTTTCCCAACTCAGTGTGTGGCAATGTCCCTGAAATCAGTCATGGAGTAGTATTTACACAATAGAAACTGGCAAACGCTACAAACCAGAGCTCTTTTACCCACACGTTGACTAGCACACAACTGCCACATAGGGTAGAGCTAGCACACGACTGCCACATAGGGTAGAGCATAGGTCTCTCTCAGATTATAAACTTGACTTCTTTGAATGCAATTTAACATTTGGGAGTTTTTTTTACAGTGGTTGACTCAGATTGAACTTTCTGTCACATAAGTTTTAGGTTTTTTCTGTTCTTTTTTCTTTTCCTTTTTTTTTTCTTTTTGCTATTAGACAGCTCTTAGAATTAAGCAAATGTTCTAAATAAAGTAAAACTCACCTGCAATTGTTGATTTATTTCAGATATGTCTGCCTATTCTTTATATTTAATTTTTAACTAGATCACGCATGAATGTCATTTAATCATCTTGAGACATACGTCTTCAAAGAAAACCCTGAAATTTCCTACTCCCATCCCGTCTACTTTTTCAGCACCAGAGGCAACACTTGTAGCTGATTTGGGGGCATTTCTCTTCATATTGATATGACATGAATTGTGTCTCCCCCAAATTTATTTGTTGAAACCCTTACTCTCAATGCAACTGTATTGGAGATAGGGCCTTTTAGAAAATAATTAAAGTTAAATGAGGGCATAAGGGCAAGTGATGTTGAATATTTAAAAAAATTATTTGTTGGCCATTTATGTATCTTCTTGAGAGATATCTGTGTCATTTGCCCATTTTTTAAATGAGTTCATTTGCTTAGTCCTTTGTTGAATGTATAGTTTGCAAATATCTTCCTCTATTCTGTAGGTTGCCTATTTGCTCTGGTGATTATTTTGCTTGCTGCACAGAAGCTTTTTAATTTAATTATGTACCACATATTTATTTTCAGCTTTTGATGCATTTACTTTTGGAGTTTTAGCCATGAAGTCTTTGCCTAGACCAACATCCAGAAGAGTTTTTCCTAAGGTTTCTTCTAGGATTTTTAAGGTTTCAGGTCTGATATTTAAGTCTTTAAGCCGTCTCAAGTTATTTTTTGTACATGGTGAGAGACAGGGATAACGTTTCAATTTTCTGCATGTATGTATTCAATTTTCCCAGTTTTCCCTTTGTTGAATAGGGTGTCCTTTCCCTAGTGTATGTTTTTGTCTGCTTTGTCAGTGATCAGTTGGTTGTAGGTATTTGGGTTTATTTCCGAATCCTCTCTTCTCATCCATGTGTCTGCTTTTGTGCCCCAATCAGGCTGTTTTGGTTAATACAGCCTTGCAGTATAATTTGAAGTCAGGTACTATGATGCCTCCAACTTTTTTTTTTTTGCTTAGGATTGCTTTGCCTATTCTGGCTCATTTTTTGGATCCGTGTTAATTTTAAGATTGTTTTATCTAATTATGTGAAAATGACATTGTTGGTTTTGTAGGGATTGTGCTGAATCTGTAGATTAGTTGGGTCAATACGGTCATTTTAACAATGTTGATTTATTCAATCTATGAGTATGGGGTGTTTCTCCATTTGTTTGTGATCTCTACCATTTCTTTCATCAGTGTTTTGTAGTTCTCCTTGTAAAGATCTTTCACCTCCTTGGTTAAAAATATTTCTAATATTTTTTCAGGTTTTTGGCTGCTATTGTAAATGAAATTGAGTTCTTGATTTGATTCTCAACTTGGCAGCTATTGGTGTATAGCAGTGATACTGATTTGTGTATGTTGATTTTAATATCTTGAACTTTTACTTAATTTGTGTACCAAGTCCAGGAGTCTTTTGGATGAATCTTTAGGATTTTCTAGTTATAAGATCATATTTTTGGCATACAGCGATAGTTTGATTTCTTCTTTTCCAATTTTGTTACTATTTATTTCTTTCTCTTACCTGATTGCTCTGGCTAGGGCTTCCAATACTATGTTGAATAGGAGTGGTGAAAGTGGGTAATCTTGCCTTGTTCCAGTTCTGAGGGAATGTGTTCAGATCTTCTCTGTTCAGGATATTGACTATGAGTTTGTCATATATGGTTTTTATTATTTTGTAAATATTCCCTTTATACCTATCTTGATAAGTGTTTTTATCATGATGGGATGCTGAATTTTATTAAATGCTTTTTCCACATCAATTGAAATGATCATATGATTTTTGTTTTTAATTCTGCTTATGTAGTGGATCACGTTAGTTAACATGGTATGTTGAACTACTCTTGCATCCCTAAGATAAAACCCACTTGATTGTGGATATTTTGAAATGTATTGTTCAGTTTGGTTTGCTAACATTTTGTTGAGAATTTTTATGCCTTTGCTTGTAAAGGATATTGTTCTGTAGTGTCTTTTGCTGGCTTTGGTATCAGAGTGATACTGGCTTTGTAGAATGAGTTAGGAATAATTTTCTCCTCCTCAATTTTATGAAATAGTTTCAGGAAAATTTGTACCAATTCTTCATTGAAAGTCTGGTAGAATTCAGCTGTGAGTTCATCAGGTCCCAGACCTTTTTTTGTTGAGAGACTTTTAATTACTATTTCAGTCTCACAACTCATTATTGGTCTTTTGGGGTTCTATTTCTTTCTGATTAAGATTGGGGGGTGTATGTTTCCAATAATTTATATCCATTTCCTTTAGATTGTTTGCATAGAAGTGTTCATAATAATCACAGATGATCTTTTGTATTTCTGTCCTATCAGTTGTAATGCCCTCATTTTCATTTCTGATTGAGTTAATTTGAATCTTCTCATGTCATTTATTAATTAATTAGCTAGTAGTATATCAATTTTGCTTATCTTTTCAAAGAATAGACTTATTGTATCATTGATCATTTGTATGTTTTTTAATTTTGATTTTACTTAGTCCTGTTCTGATCTTCATTATTTTTTTTCTTCTGCTAGCTTTGGGTTTGTTTTATTCAAGTTTTTTAGTTCCTTGAGGTGTGACATTGTGTTGGTAATATGCAATTTTTCAGTCTTATTAATGTAGGCCTTAAGCACTATAAAACTTCCTCTGAGCACAGCTTTGACTGTATTCCAGAGGTTTGGGTAATTTGTTTTGTCATTTTCATTCATTCTGAGAAATTTTTAAAATTTCTATCTTGACTTTATTGTTGACCCAAGAGTTATTCAGGAGCAGATTGTTTATCTACCATGTTTTTATTTTGTTTTATGAGTCCTTCTTGGAGTTAATTTCTAGTTTTGTTCCATTGTAGTCTGAGAAGGTGCTTGATATACTTTTGATTTTTTGGAATTTATTCAGATTTGATTTTTGGCCTATCATGTGGTCTATCTTGGAGAATGTACCATGTGCTGATGAGAAAAATGTATATTCTGTAGTTTTGGGGTGAAATGTTCTGTAGATGTCTGTTAGGTGCATTTACTCTGGGTTCTGGCTTAACTCCAATACTTCTTTGTTGACTTCTGCCTTGAAAACCTGTCTATTGCTGTCATTGGAGTGTTGGAGTCCTCCAATATTATTGCATTGTCATCTATCTCCTTTTATTTTTTATAGGTCTAGCAAAATTTTTTCTAAAAAGTTAGGGGCTCTGGTGTTAGATGCATATATATTTAAAATTGTTATGTCTTCTTGTTGGATTGATCCCTTTATCATTATATAACATAACCATCTTCATCTTCTTTTTTTTTCTGTTGTTAGAGTCTATCTGATATTAAAATGGTTACTCCTGCTAGTTTTCATTTTGCATTTGCATGGAACATTTTTTCTCACCCCTCTATCTTGAGTCTACAGAAGTCTTTGTGTGTTAAGGGAGTCTCTTGAAGGCAGCACATATTTTTTTTTCCAATCTGTTAATCTACATATTTTTAGTGGGACATTGAGACATTTATGTTCAGAGTTAATAATGATATGCAAGGTACCATTCCATTCAGCATACTGGTTGTTATCTGGTTACTTTATTCATTTTTTTCTCTATTGTGCTGATTTTCTATAAGACCTGTGAGCTTTGTGATGTCCAGCATTTTTCTATGGTGTATTTTGATCATTTGTTCCAATATTTAGAACTCATTTCATATTTCTTATAGAGCTGGTCTAGTAGTGGCAAATTCCCTCAGTGCTTGCTTGTCTGAGAAAGACTTCATTTCTCTTTTGGTTCTGAAACTTAGTTTTATGAATACAACAATTTTGTCTAATTGTTATTTTGTTTGAAGAAATTGAAGATCAGGCCCCAGTTTCTTCTGGTTTATTATTATTTTTTCCCAGACATCTGCTGTGAGTCTGATAAGTTTTCCTGTGTGAGCTATTTGATTCTTTTGCATCACTGCTCTTAAAATTCTTTTTGTTACCTTAACTTTGCATAAGTGGATGAATATATGCCTTGGGGATGACCTTTTTGCAATGAATTTTCCGGGGGCTCTTTTGGCTTCTTATATCAGGATGTTTAAATCTCTGGAAAGGCCAGGGAAGTTTTCCTTTTATTAATCCCTCAAATTGGTTTTCCAAACCTGTTGCTTTCTCTTCTTCCTCAAGAAGACCTATGATTCTTAAGTTTGGACATTTTACATAATTCTATACTTCTTGGATGCTTTGTTCTGTTCTCTTAGTTCTTTTTTCTATATTGCTGTTTGATTGAGTTAATTCAAAGTCTTATCTTCAAGTTTTGAGATTCTTTCTTCTACTTGTTCTAGTCTACCATTTAAACTTTTCACGGTGTTTTTCTACTTCTCTAAATGATTCTTTCATGTCCAGAATTTCAGCCCCTTTTTTTTTTTAAAGCTGTCTCTATCTCTCTGGAAATTTTTTATTTATGCCCTGAATAGTTTTCTTTTTGTTGGTTTTCAAGTTTCTCCTGAAGCTAATTGAACAATTTTGTAATCAGCATTTTAAATTCTATGCCTGAAACTTCAAAGATTCCATTTTGGTTAGGGTTCATTGCTGAAGAGTTTGTGTAGTCTTTTGGGAGTGTTGGAGGACTCTTGTTTTTTTCTTATTGTCAGAAGAACTTTACTGGTTCCTTCTCATTTGTGGAGACTGTCTCTTCTTATTTGTGTTTTGCAGGGGTGTCATAGGCACTGTGGGTTCCTTTGGTTACATATAGTCTTGGTTTGGCTTCTCAGCTACCAGTTATGGCAGTTCTGAGCTGAGTACCAGCACAGGCTCCAGGTATTCTGAGTGACCAGGGTGGTTTGGATAATGGTGTCAGTTGGGATTTGGGATCAGACTTTCAATAAAGCTGAGAGGTATTATGTCAGATGTAATGGGCTGCTCTGTTGACCTCTGGTCAGAAGGTGGTGCTTGTGAGAAAGAGCCTGCTACAATGATGGCTGAGGGCCTTATGCCTGGCCTGTTATTGCTCAAGAAAGTGCCCAGCCAACCAAGATGGTGGATTGGAGTGGATGGATTATCCAAGTTCTCTGTCTGTTTTGAGCCTTAAAGTGGGGTGTCAGGGAAAATAATCGAGTTCCCCACTTGTGTTAACTCTTAACCTCCTCAGTGGGGACTGGGAGTGAGTCCCTGGTCACTGGGGTAATGCTGTTGTTCTGAGGCTGCACAAAGAAGTTTGCCTTGGGAATGAGCAGTTGTTATGGCTATGAGTCCCACCTAGCTCACCCACCTTAGCCTCAGGCCATCTGTGTTCTGAATGCCAAAGAGCAGCTGGTCTCAGGTGTTCTTGTTGCAGATTGCCCCAGGCAGTAACTGTCTGCCACCATGGAGTTAGCCCTTTGGCCTGCCCCTTCCCAGGCTAGCTAGAAAACAGCTGCCAACAAGGGTTGAGTTCCTTGGATATGGAGACTGGAGCTACTTGGGACTTTTTTTCTGCACCATTCCACTCGGGCTTTGGCGGAGCATGGCAGTTTTCTGTGAGGGACTGGAGTTCTGTAAGCCTCAGAGGGCCCTCCAAGTCCATGGCAGGAACACAGAATACCTGAACTCCCCTCACTCACCTTCCCCACTGTGTCCAGAAGCAGTGATTTAGCCTACAGTCTTGCCAGTTCCAATTCAGTTTGACTGATTTTCTTTTATTTGCCCTATGTGGCTGTCGTCATTTCTCTCTGAGTCTTGGTGCATGCTGCTGGTCTCATTTCCTTCTGGGTGTTGAGGAAATTCTCTTTACCTTGGTTTACTCTGTAGGAGAAACACTCTAACTGCCTCTGACATTGCCCTTGGTGGAAGGATCTTGAATGCTTACATAGAAAATAAATTTAATCTGGTTCTTTTAAAAAATGATCCTAGCTACTGAGTAGAGAGTAACTTGTATGGGGGCAAAGTATAATCAGAGGAACTTGAAGGGAGGTTACTGCAGGGTCTCAATGAGAGGAGAGACTGGCTTGGACTAGGTTGTAGATGCGGAAGAAGTGAAGACTTTTTCATAGTGAATATTTTGAGTTACAGTCCTGGGGATCTTTACCTGACAGAAAGACATAAAAACATTGGATTCCCCGGTAGTTGATAAAGAATGAGTGACATTCTCACACTTGGAACTGCTGGAGCAAGAACAATTTAGTTTTGGGAAAAATAATAATCACAGAATTACCTCTAATTGCACTGGAAGATACTTAAAGTTAGCCAGATAAATAGATACTGCATGGAGATTTTTTTCAAAATCAAATTTCCTAGCGTTTAAAGAAATAGATGAGTTGGGTACAAGCTAATCCATTAATTAATTAATACTTTCTTATTGTATTTACATTGTGCTTAGCTCTGCTAAAAGCTGAAATACTATGGAGAAATATAAGAAATGATGTTTTATCTTGTAGTTCATAAGCTGACTGTGGTAAGAGTAACATTCTGGTTTGAAATTGCTTTTAGTTGTATACATATTTACAAATATATGGCCGTTTCATTGACTCAAAAGTAAAATATTTTCCAAATAAATTTTTTAAATGGAGAATTCAGTTTTGGTTTCTGAAAACATTTTAATTTGATATTGTATAGTTAGCCGTTGAGAACAATTTCTGGTAAGTAATTTTGAGTAAAAACCTATATTTGTTTAATAATTTTTCAGAACAGATATGGATGAATGCATTTTGTATAAGTGCTACACAAATTTGAAATGGGGAAAAATAATAAAAAGGAGGGAGAAATCAGTCTTTCAATAAATCTTTGTTCATTTTATTCGGGCAGGTGCGTTTTCCCCTTAGATCCTTGAAAGCACCAGAGTAGACATATTAAATTGTGAAATAAAGTCTCCTTTGTAGTTATTTAGGTGATGATTAACAGTAGGAATCAATATTTATAAGGTTTAAATATAGCCCATACTAATGCTTTGCGATTCATACTATGATAATAAATAAAACTTTTTAGGAAAAAAGAGAAAAGCAAACCTCAAATTTGGGCTAATTGTTACCATATATGTGGATATCAGGCAAATAAAAGTATGGAAAAAATAAAGAAAGGATGACTCATGATGGCTGTGATCTATTTCTTCAGGTGTGTGATGGATTCATGAAATTACATATAAACTTCTGTGAGCATACACATATAATGTCATTTAAAAAGTAATACATTAATAGCACAATAATATTAATGTAGATTAAAATCATCAACACATCCAGAGCTGTGCATCTTTTAAGGAGGCATATGGAACTGAGGATGTATATCAAGCACACTAGAGTGATAATTAAATGTCATTAACTAAAAAAAATGATTATCTTTCATCTGCAAATATATGTTTCTGCTAAAATCACAAATAGGAAAATGATGATTGCTGTCACTTATTATCTACATTGTTATACATGTTCCTTAAAAATCAATAAAAAGATGAAAATAAATTAAATATAAGTTTTGGAGAAGAGGAAGAAAAATTATTGTATGCAAGTGATATGATTGTTACATAGAAAACTCAAGAAAAATAACTCAAATTCTATTGGGCTAAAAAAAGAATTTAATAAAGTAGTTTATGCAAATAAACACAGATAAATTACTAGCTTTTCTATGCTTCCTTTCCAAGGTAGATGTATCAAACTTTTCTCAGGAAGTGAGAAGTTATGAAAGCATCTCCTCCTCTTCCAAGAGAGATGCTTATATTTCAAGGTAAAACTGAGCCATTCCCTCTCTCTCTCCCTTTGCCTCTCTCTTTCTTACTCGCTGTCTTTCTGTTATTCTGTCTTTTCTCTCTCTTTCTCTGTCCTGCTCTGTCTTTCTCTCTCTGCCACTCTGTATTCCCTCCTAGTATTCCCTCTCTGTCTTTCTATTCCTCTCCCTTTTTCTCTCTTTTTCTTTTTCTCTCCCTTTCTCTTTTTCACTCTTTGTCCTTTTCTCTGCCCATCTTATATATCTGTGTCTCCCTTTCTCTATCTGTCTCTTTCTCTCTGTTTCTGCCTCCGGTTATTTCTTTCCCTGTGTGTCTCACTCACAGGCTGGGAGATGGGGCAAGGGTGGATTTTCCAGCTCCTGAATGAGGTTTCAGCTTCACTGTGTTGAGATTCTTCTCTTGCAGTATACACACCCACTTCCTGCCATGAATGCTGGCATTTGCCCTTATCCTGTTGCCCTAGGGCCACTAAGGCAAAAGTGTATTACAATATTGCTATTGCTGTAAGTAATAGTCTGATTTACAAGCCTTGTGTTTGCTTTTAGGACTAAATAAGTAAATATAGATATTGAAAACTTATCAGGATGAATTGGAAGTAGGGTTCTGGGGATATTCTCCTGCTAAGTCCAACACCATATTCTATCACCTGCCAGATACAGGAGGAACAGAAGTCCAAAAGAGTAAGATCTTTGCTTATAACATAGACAAATGAGATAGGTGAGCCTCTTTGTACTCACAGAAAGTTCTAATCATGTTATGACTGAAGTACCCAGAGGGAGAAGCAGAAGAGAATGTGAAAGATGGTGGTGCGCAGTGAGACTCAACACCCTTTGAGGTTAAGAGATTTATTAAAGCAGTGGCTACAGAGAGAGGGTCTGTAACCACCTGGTAAGGGAGGGAGAGTGAGGGGGTGATGGTGAGAGAGGTCTGTATTTATCGGTTAGGGAGGGGGTGGCCAGTGCTGTGCCGGGTCTGGTGGAGGCTGGCCAGTGCCATATTAGGGTCTTTATTGGAGGGGGCTATGAGGTAGTATTCCTATAGGGAGATAATATTTGTGCATAGGTTTAAGTTTTGCACACACGGGAAAAGCAGGAGCTTAGGGCCTTTGTAGTCTTTGTTTGGTTCTATATAGTGTTTAGCGCCATCTCGGGAGACGCCCTTCTGACTGTTCCCTGTGCCCTTCATTCCCACCTTTTCTGTTTATTTGGGAGAGGGGCGTCATTATTCTTTCTGGCTGCTACCTGCTGAATGTGGGCTTTGTGGGGTGAGGTGGGGGAAGGGCACAGAACCAGCCAGAACAGGGCCCAGAGATAGGCGCTGAAGGTGAAGATTTCTGAAGACGAGAGCTCTATAAAAGTCCCTTGTAGATGTAGAATGGCGACTTGTTCCGGCCACTCCTCCAGCAGGCACAAGGGCGGTAGTAACCAGCTGTCTTGGAGTAGACTGTGGAGGTAGATAGAGAACCTGGAAGAGAACATATTTAAAAGAAAAAATTAGATGAAAACTGGGTTGTTATGGGCTGTTATGACCCTGGATTTTATTGTAACGGGTTGGTAGTTGTTAAGTAATTAAGGCTGGTATGGGGTCGGAGGTAGTTCGGATGGAAGGGGCGAGTATGACTGTAATAGTAGTTGGTTGACTGTTATTCGAGAGAGCTCTGCCAGGCGCTGTTGGAGAAACCTCAAAACACATGGAGCCACTGACAAGAGGATAAATATAATAATTAGTGGAGTTAGAACAGGAAGAAGCCACGTTAGGAGCTGGGGTTGGCACCACCCTGAGAATGGGCCTCCGATCAGGTCTTGTCTTCATTTTTGGAGATTTTCTTGTAGTTGTTTAATTCTGTCCTTGACTACTCCTGATTTATTGGCATAGAAGCAACATTCCTCCCTAAGAAACAGGCATATTCCTCCCTCTTTTGCGTTAGTAGGTCTAGTCCCCGTCGATTTTGGAGGACCATGTCAGCCAGGGAGTCTAGTTGTGTTTGTAAGTCTAGGACCGTGTCTGCCACCTGTTGTATGTCCTCAATCAGTTGGGAGGAGAGCTGCTTATAAAAGTTCAGCCCTGCTGCCCCCGTTCCCATGGCCACAGTGATACCCAGCCCCACCAGCAGAGGTATGAGCTCAACTGCCCGTCTTACTCGTGGCGTTGAGGAGCCGACTAAAGGGACAGGCAGGCTTTGGTTACTGGGTGCTATTACAATGGCAGGGAGGAGGATGACAAGAATGCAGGACCCCAGTTGGGGGGCAAGACCGGGTAGATGGTAGTGGTGCATAGGAAGACAGTCCCGTTAAATGGGGGGTAGAGGGTGTTATTTGATTGGACCACAAGTGATTGTGTGCAGAGGCGGGGGGGCCCATCCAACCCCCAGAGTGCCGTTTCATGTTATACACTGGGCCGCGGGCAAGTCATGTGGGAGAGGGATGTTAAAATGTGGTAGTGAAGGTGTACATTGGGTTGGAGGTATAGGGAGAGTACAATTTCCAGCGAGCAGGACAAAGGAGACCCAGGATTGGCCAGACTTGAGGCATAGCCAGCAGTCCTTTGTAGATCAACTTAGTGAGGTTAAGTAGGGTATGGGTTTGGCTAAGGACAGGAAGAAGTTCTGGATCTGTCTGATAAGGGCCCCGGGGTTTTGGGAGGTTGGGGCACACCAAGACCGGCCCATTGAAATGTTGAATGAGCTCTTCCATGACCCGCTTAGTGTTTTGCTGTTCAGCATAATCTTGCGCCCCTCCCCCATCTGATCTCCCCACAGGAGGTCTGAGGTTCCAGCAGATTTTTTCTCCTGTCTCCCGGGACAAGAATACCCAGAATGTTGTCCCAGGCTTCATCCCATCCAGGCCTGCTGTTTGGTTGGTCTGAGACAGACCAAGGCTTGCTCATAGCAAGATGCCTGGACAAAAGAATGGGCAGATGAATATTCAGCGGGGCAAGGGGGTATTTTGTTTTGGGGTTTTGGTGGGGGGTCTTGCTCCCAGCAGCGGACGTGCCCCTATTGCCTGGGCAGCCTGCTTGGATGTCTCTTAACATTGTTGCTGCCCAGTATTTTTGTGTTCCTAGTTGGCACAAAAATTTTTGATAATAGCACATACTGGGGATCAGTTGGTAGAGTCTGGGTTTTCCTGCAGAGACACATTGGTTGCAAGTCCAATCAGTCATGCCCCATGATATTGTAAAGTTATTGGCTAGGCTTATTAATATGAATATGGTTAAACCGTAACCAGAGGTAAAACCGGGGGGTTATTTTGGTCTTTAAGGGAGGCATCTGATGAGAACAAAGCTTGTGACAATTAAGAGTTAGGTAGTAGCTAACAGAATTTTTGCTGCAGGTGGCCAGCTTGTGGGCACTGAGCAGGTGAGTAACATAGTAAGTAGAATGGCAATTAGGCCAGGAAAGGAGAGGGGCCTAGGGTCACAAGTTTTTTGTGTTGTATCCAGGATGTTGTGTTGGATTTGGGTTGGGATGAGTGGTGAGTCGAGACAGGCGAAGTTTAAGTGGTTGATATGGAACCTGGGAGCAGGTGTACCTGTGGATGGGTGGACAAGTATTAATATGGGTGGATTGTGAGGAAGGAGAGGTGGCAGGTTTAAGATGGGAAATGTGAATCCATGGGGTAACCTGACGTTGGGCTGTGATAAGTTTTGCTGCCGTGGGAGTGGATAAAACTACTTGAAGAGGTTCAGACCACTTTGGGTTAAGGTGAGTTTTAGTTTCCAGGTCAGAAAAATAGACTCATTGTCCAGGAATAAGAGGAGGTGGGATTTGACCATTGGACGAGACAGGTAAAAAGAGATTTTGATAGTCCCAAATGTGGGAATGAATGAAGGACAAGAGGGGGTAAAGTATGTGATTGGGTGTCCTGGGGGACAGTGGGGATTCCTGGGGGCAGCGCTGGATGGCTATATATCACTTCAAAAGGCGAGAGTTGGGGCAGTTTTTTTGGGAGAACTCTCATGCAGAAGAGGGCCAGTGGGAGGAGGGAGACCCAGTCTCCATGGAGTTTGAGGGATAATTTGGTGAGAGTGCCCTTGAGGGTGCGATTGGCTCGCTCAACCTTTCCAGACGATTGTGGGAGGTATGGGATATGGAAATGCCAGTTAATGTGGAGGTCGGTTGTTAGGGATTGTACCACTCGTGAGGTAAATTCGGGTCCGTTATCAGACTGGAGAGATAAAGGGACACCAAACCTAGGAATTATGTGATTGGCAAGAATGGACCCTACAGTTGCTGCTTGTTTGTTTGTGGTGGGTTATGCCTCTACCCATCCAAAAAAGGTGTCGACCAAGATGAGGAGGTATTTGATTTTGCGAACTGAGGGCACGACAATAAAGTCAACCTGCCATTCCATACCCGGAAGCTGGCCCTGGGCCTGATGCGTGGGAAATGTTCCCGGTTTTAGGGGGGTATGGGAATAGTTCGCTGGCAGATAGAACATTGTGAGGTAATGGTTTTTATAAGCTTTATATGGTGGGGGTCGAGGTGAAGAAGTTTTTTAGGAAAGACGTTACAGCAGAGGGATTGGTATGGAAGATTGAGTGTAGATATGGGATAAGGTCTGAGATGGGGGGTTGGTGGTGGTGAATTAGTGGGAGGCATATGGCTTGGACCAGGGTGGGTAACAGCCGCCATGGTGGGGATGGACCCTGAGGCTGCTTGTTGGGCCATGCTGGGGATGGACCCCAAGGCTGCTTGTCGGGCCGCGTTATCTACCCTGGAGTTTCCCTGAGTTATGAGTGAGGAGTCGGACTGGTGGGCCTTGCAGTGAGAAATGCCAATGTTGGTGGGAAGTAGAGAGGCGGTGAGAAGGTTGGAGATTAGTTTAGCGTTAATTACTGCTGAGCCTTTGGTAGTAAGTAACCCCCTTTCCTTCCATATGGCCGGGTGGGAGAGGAGAATGAGGAAAACATATTTGGAGTCAGTGTAGAGTGAGAGGGAGTGTTCAGCCACTAGCTGGAATGCTCGAGTGGCAGCTATAATTTCTGCCTGTTGGTTAGTGATGCCTGGTGGGAGAGGCTTTGCCTCAATGAGGTGTGTAATAGAGGTAATGGTGTATCCCGGAACCCGTTGTGTAGGAAGGAGCTGCCATCAGTGAACCAGGTATAGGAGGGGGAGGGCAAAGGGCCCTCCTGGATGTGAACTGGGCAAAGGAGGAGAGCCTCCACAGCTTCTGCGCAGTCGTGGGTTGGTGGGGCTGTAGAGGAAGGGAGCAGCGTGGCTGGGTTTAGGGGCATGCAAATTTGAAAGGATATGGAGGGATCTTGTAAAAAGAAGACAAGGAGCGATAGGACTCGACGGGGGGGTAGTGTTTGAAGGCCTTTGTAGCTTAGGAGGTGCTGCAGATGGTGGGGGGAGGTTACTGTGATAGGGGCCCCGAAGATGAATTTTTTGGATTTGCACACCAGCATGTGGGTGGCAGACAGCGCTCACAGACATGGGACCCAGCCCTGGACAGTGTGGTCTAACTGCTTTGAGAGATAGGCCACCAGGGTGAACGTCTGTCCATAAAGCTGACCTAGGACTCCCAGGGCTACCCCTTTGTTTTCATGCACATATAAGATGAAAGGTCAGTGTATATATGGCAGATGGAGAGCGGGGGCCCTCATGAGGGCTTGCTGAAGGGCAATAAAAGGTTGTTTGATGGAGGAGGGTGTTAGGAGTGGCTCCTTGGGGTCTCCCTTCATGAGAGTATAGAGTGTTTTGATTAGGGCTTTTTGGTCCGTTGTTATGGCCTTTTGTCGGTGTGAGATGGCTACCCCCAGATATGTGACTTGTGTGGCAGACAGTTGGACTTTTTGAGGGGATACCCGATATCCCTTTTCTGCTAGAAAGTTAAGGGTGAGTGCAGTGTCCGTTTGAGAATCAGCTAAGGAAGAACTACACAGGAGGAGGTCATCCACATACTGAATAAGGGTGGATTTGGTAAGTGAGAGAGACTTAAGATCTGCTGCTAAGGTTTGACTGAACAGGTGGGGGCAATCTCGAAATCCTTGTGGCAGGACTGTCCAGGTGAGTTGTTGTGAATGGCGAGATGTTGGGTCAGTCCACGTGAATGCGAAGATGTTTTGTGAGTCCGCTGCCAGAGGGCCGTTGAAGAACGTGTCTTTAAGGTCGAGGACTGAAAAGTGAGTGGAAGTCAGGAGAATTGATGATAGAATGGTATAAGAATTGGGAACTAGCGGGTGAATGGGGATGACAGCAGCGTTAATGAGTCTTAGATCTTGTACTAAGCGGTAAGTGCCATCTGGTTTTCATATCGCTAAAATGGGAGTGTTAAACGGGGAGTTGGTAGGGCACAGATACCCCTTCTGTAATAAAGAGTTGATGACAGGTTGAAGTCCCAGGAGGCTGGAGGTAGGAAGAGAGTATTGCGGTTGGTTGGGGTAAGCAGAGGGGTTTTTGAGCTGAATGTGAACTGGGGGGCAGTGCGCTAAGGAGGGGGAGTTTACGTCCCATACTTGGGGATTTACTACAGAAGTGGGTAAAAGAGGAAGTGAGTCTGTTGGGGACTCTTCAGTAGTGAGAAGGGCCAAATGGGTTTGTGGGGGATGGGTTGGTAAGGGCTGCACTTGGGTTAAAGGTGATGGACACCTGGAATTTGGCTAGAATATCCCTGCCCATGAGAGGTATGGGACATTGAGGCAGTACCAAAAAGGAATGAGTGAAGGGGACGTTTGCAAAAATGCACGTAACTGCAGGAGTTATGCGTGGAGTGATGGACTGGCCCCCTACCCTGACTACAGGGGACTTAGATGGGGAAGTAGGGCCCCAAAATTCTCATATGACAGAAAGGGTGGCTCTGGTGTCCAGGAGAAAATGGATGGGGCACCCGTCAACCTTTACAGTGACCCTAGACTCCCAACGATTTGAGATTTGTGTCAGGCAGGGAGACCCCAGGCCCCGTCATTCCAAGGTCGCTGCCATACCCAACAGGTCTAAAGCAGGATTGGGGGTTGACCCAGCTCCTATTTGGGGACCGGGGCAGTCAATTGTCCAATGTCCTGCCTGACCGCACTTGGGACATGGCTTTTGGGGCACTCTGGGGTTGGGACATCCTTGTGCCCAATGTCCTGGTTGCCCACACTTGAAGCAGGGTCCTGGTGGTTGTCGCTGGGTTCGGGCATTGCCACCACCTTAGGTGACACTGGAGGAACCCTTAGCTCCCTAGAGGGCCTGGGCCAGCATCTGATACTTATGTCTTTTTGCCTTTTCATCCCGGTTGTGGAACACCTTAAAGGCAGTTGCTAGGACATCATGTTGGGGAGTGAAGGGGCCTTTGTCAAGCTTTTTTAGTTTTGCCCTAATGTCCGGATAGCTTTGGGAGAAAAAATATGTCATTAGGAGTTGCCGGTTATCAGGGGAGTCCGGATCTATGTGGGTATACTGTTGAAGTGTCCTAGTGAGTCGACTGAGAAAGTTAGAGGGATTCTCATCTTTGTCCTGAATAACTTCCTGAAGTTTTTCAAAGTTAACTGCTTTTTGTGCAGCCCTACACAGCCCAGAAAGGAGGCAAGTAGAGAAGCGATTCCTGGACTCGATGCCAGCGGGAGAGTTATAGTCCCAGACTGGATCCTGGTCTGGGACAGTCGCTGCACCAAGGGGGTGAGCTGGGGTGGTTTGGTGAATTTTGTCTGCATGTGTTCTAGCTTGTTCCCAGACTCTCCTACGTTCCTCCAGAAGCAGGGTGTTGGAAAGGATTAGGTATATATCATGGAAAGTGAGGCTATAGGACTGGATGAGGTATTGAAACTCCTTAATGTAGTTGGCAGGATTAGTTGTATATGATCCAAGATGTTTTTCTATTTGTGAGAGGTCTGAGATAGAGAAGGGGACGGGCACCTGGACAATACCCTCTGCGCCTGCTACTTCGCGGAGGGGTGCTAGGAGGATCGATATGGCCTTGGATCGGGTTACCGGAGGGCTACACTGGGGAGTGATTGGAAGGGGAGGATATATAGGTTGAACTTCTGGCACAGAAGTGGGAGGGGCTGAAGAGGAGGGTGGGGTCAGGAGAGCCTTTGGTTGCCTGTAAGGTGGGGGTTCATCTGCAGGCTCGAAATCTGAGATGGAGGAGGAGGGAGCAGAGATGGAATTTGCAGGGTCTGCAGTGGGGGGAGGGGAATCTAAAGGAGGAGGCTTACACATATGTGGAACAATGGGAGAAAGAGAAGTTACAGGGGAAGCAGTAGATGCTAGCATGAGTTGAGGGTGGAGATTAGAGGGGTTACAGGTGAGACACAGCGGAGGATGTTCATGGAGGAGAGAAAAGGATTGGACATAGGGAATCTCCACCCACTGTTTAGAACCCTCACAGAAGTTATATAAATCCCTGATAATATCAGGATTGAGGGATCCCTGAGGGGGCCACTGATTTTGATTGTCTAAGGGATATGTAGGCCAGTCCTATGTGCAGAGGCAAATTAGGCACTTGGGCTTAATATCAGGGGAGAGAGAGAGGGTAGAGAGATTGTTTAAAAGGCATTTGAGAGGAGAATCGGCCAACAGAGAGGATGAGCCTCCCATAGGGAACAGGCAGACTAAATGGGGCATCCCCGAAGAGTCGGCTGTCCGAGAAGTGTGGCTGTGGCACAGTTTGTTATTAAAGAGATTTGGCACAACCAGGGTTCTCCTGGAGAACCAAGGGGTCAAGGCACCTAGCGCTAGGATTTCCCGAATCAGACAGGGAGCACTTGACCGAGCTGCGGCAGGTAGGGAGTGTATTCACTGCTGGTCTAACAGAGTTTTTGACGTAGGACCCTTCAGAATCCGCTGTGGGCCAGCAGATGTGACCCGGCAGCTGTGGGATTCCTTAGGGAGGGGAGAAAGAGAGAGAGAGAGAATTTTACTTAAACCGCTGTGGGTAAGCAGCTGTGGGGCCCCTGGGGCCTGCTGCAACCCGGCAGCCACAGGAGTTTTTAAAGTTTGAGAGAGATAAAGGAGAATAGGAAGCCTTTAGGGTCCACGGTGGTCATGAAAGCCAAGGCAGGTGCGTTCCCCCTCGCCTGGGGGCCGGAGAGGGCGGTTTTTGAAGTCCGTTCCCTTTGGAGTTTCCCGGAAAGTTCTTACTCCCTTGTTTGGGGAGGGGGACTTGCCTATCCAATGAGTGCTAGTGTGAATGTGGCTGGGGTGTTCAGAAGGGTGGGAAGAGTCTGAGAGGGCTGGATTGGCCACAGGCGCCAAATCGGGATCCCGCCCAGGGGGGAGAGAGACCTGCACAAGGGTGAGAAAGACCCGATTCACAGTGGGACCTAACACCTGTTAAGGCCAAGAGTTCAATGAGTTGAAGCCGGATGGGAGGGAGGGAAATCTCTGCCCACTTTTTTGAATACTTATAGGAGTTAAAGAGGTGGTTTTAGAGACCTAGGTGGGAGAGGGAAAAACCAGTAGGGGTCTGCTGTGGCTTTGAAAGCCTAGGCAGGGTGTGGTCCCCCCCTCCCCTGGGGCCGAAAGAGCCGCCAGACGATCAATGGTCAGTCCCTTTTGGGTATCGCGGGTGAGGTTTTTAGGTTTTTTTAGGTAGGAGCACTTACCTATCCAAGGTGGTGATGGATGCGACGCTGGCATTCAAGAAAGTGGGCGAAGGCCTTAAGGGGTGAGTGCCACCAGCGCCATAGGGCGAGAGACTTCCCGACCGAGGCACAGCACCAATGAAAGACGATAGTGCGCAGTGAAACTCAATACCCTTTGAGGCCAAGAGATTTATTAAAGCAGTGACTGCAGAGAGAGGGTCTGTAACCGCCTGGTAAGGAGGGAGAGTGAGAGGGTGACGGTGAGAGAGGTCTGTATTTATCGGTTAGGGAGGGGGTGGCCAGTGCTGTGCCGGGTCTGGTGGGGGCTGGCCAGTGCCATATTAGGGTCTTTATTGGAGGGGGCTATGAGGTAGTATTCCTATAGGGAGATAATATTTGTGCATAGGTTTAAGTTTCACATGCGTGGGAAAAGCAGGAGCTTAGGGCCTTTGTAGTCTTTGTTTGGTTCTATATAGTGTTTAGCACCATCTCGGGAGATGCCCTTCTGACTGTTACCTGCGCCTTTCAGAATTACCAGTGAGACACACCAACGTTTGGGGCCTCACAACATGCAGTGGCCAGTTCACTAGTAAAATGTTCTCCAATAAGCTTTAAGCTTCAATTAGTTTAGTATTGTTGGAGATGGGTATGCCCTCTTCCCAAGTTCACCATGAAGAAACAAGGAGGCTCCGAAGTCGGTGGAGTGAAGCAGGTTTTTAAAAAAATTTTTAAAATTTTTATGTAATGCTCTTGCAGGAATGGGTGTCTCTCAGATAAGCAGGCACAGCGGAGCAGTTACAATGGCCATTTATATACCCCAAGAAGCAAATCGCTCCTCTGTTTCCCCATTTGTTGAGGATCTTAGAGGTCACATCACTCTCCTGGATGTTGTCTACATGGTACATACCAGTTGGTTTACAGAATTATTTCAAAATTGCCTCACGTGTTCTATTTGCCCATTGGCTTGTGGGGTCTTTATTTAGATTGGATACCACCAGAATTCACAGTCCACCAGAGTAAAAGGCCTGTGAAAAGAGAACAAAGAAGCAGGAAGTGGGTCACTATAAGGGAGGGCAAGACGTTTAAACATTAATCAGTTTTCAGTGTTGAAAATAAATCATTCCATTTTATTCAGTATTCACTCTAATTGCAGAGGAGGAAGTTAAATCACACAGGGCAAGGTGCTTGTCTACTTCTCTGAAAACCACACATATTGTAATTCTGTACAGATGTGCATAACACTTGAAAAGACCCTCCCAAAATGAAAACTCCTGGAGGGTATCTATAAAAACTATGAATGACTATCACTTTAACAAAAATAAAATTTTAGTTCTATAAAATATTTACATATTTATAGTTGGAGATTTTAAGTTATCTTCATTTTTTAAAAAAAGTCTGATTTTTTAAAATACTGCATAGACCATAAGACCTTAAAAAGCAATAGTAAAGACTTATAAAAGTAAAGACTAATAAAAGCTGTAGAATGTGGCCTATAAATGGGGGGATATTCCCTAAAACAAAGAGGTAGGCAAAGTGTATGTGTGTGTGTGGAAGGAAGAGGAGGATTACACAGAACTGAAAAGGAGGCTGGGGACCCACCGGGAAGGACCTGAGTGAGAGGATAATGAGCTTTGACTCTGAAGCCAACAGAGATGTTTACTCTGGAAAGTGACAGGCTCAAATTTGTTTTGGGCTATCAGCTCCATGGATTATGGGCAATGGAGTGTGATGCAGAGAGTTATTAGTTATTGACAATATCAATAAAGAGGAAGTGGGCTATGAGAAGAGTTCATTTCATGAGAGAAGTTTACAATAAAAAATACCTTGCTTTTCTAGTTTTTCTGTTAAACATCAATCACTCTAATTTATTTCAATGAGTTTGTTTTAAGTAGAGAATGTCACTTGTGCTATAAAACTGTACTATAAATCTGTACTTATCATGCCCTCTCACTGCATGACTGTCAGCAAATTTTTATCTAGAACATAATTACCTCATTTTTAATATGAAAGAATTGAATGAATTGACTTCTAAATCTGTTGTCAGTTGTGACACTCCGTATATGCTAGATCCTAACTTCATAACCAAATTTAAATGGACATTATAGTAGCTCTCCAAGATCTTGGAGAGAAAGTGAACTAAATGATGTCATGATTTGACACTTTGGTAATATATCTGAGACCTGGTTTAGTCTGGTTGATTTTCAACATCATGGGAAGAGTGACAGAGAACTTAAAATGCATCAAAAGTCAAATCTTCATATAGTTCTACTTCTTCAAAATTGGTCAACAGTCAAGAAAAAACAAAACAGTGGGGTTAAAATTGGGAAAGGGATAAAGTATTACATGTGACACTAGTAATTATTTGAAGCACTCACTTAGAAATTTATCTGTTTTAATTTATCTTACTAGACAGAAATACTCTAATCAGAAAACTTTTGTGATACTCAAACTATAGTAAAATTATGCTATTAAAAGCTTGCTTTCTGTTTGGAAAACTGATTCCCCTTAGTGTATCTGGTAGCTAGGAAAACAGAAAGTCTGTCCAGATACAAAAGAAGAACTATAGTTTCACTCACTTTATTGTAGACACTGGAAAGATCTTATTTCACTCACTGTAGCCTAGAAAACAGAATAAAAAATTCAAAAAACAAAAGTATTTCAATACATTAATAAGTCAAAGACTCAGCCAGGCTCAGTGGCTCAACCTGTAATCCCGCGCCTTGAGAGGCCGAAGTGAGTAGATTGCCTGAGCCCGCGGGTTCGAGATCCACCTGGGCAGCTTGGTGAGACCTCATCTCTACAATAAATCAAAAAATCAGCCGGGCATGGTAGCACGTGCCTGTAGTTCCGGCTACTTGGAAGGCTGAGGCAGAAGGATCGCTGGAGCACAGCAGGTTGAGGGTGCAGTGGCCGGGAGCGGCCACTGCACTCCAGTCTGGGTGACAGAGTGAGACTCCAACTCAAAAAAAAAAAAAAGTCAAAGACTCCGTGGAAGGAAGTTTCCCGCAAACACTTGGCAAATCTTAACTTGAGGTAACAAGAGTATTCAGTGCCCAGTGCAGGGACTGCAACTAAGGCAGCACGCTGAGAACAAGAGGTGAAGTGAGAGAATCCCCAGTTACCATAGAGGGGAGGTGGTCAGCCCCTGTGTGCAGGGATGGAGCAGGTGTGTGTTGAGTTTAATTAAGGTGTAGTCTGTATCAGGCAAGTTTGATAAAGTGAGAGGAAGATGAAGAATTCAAATGTATTTGCAAGGAAATAATTATCATGAGAGACATGGAATATACTTTGAGTATGGAGGGAAGCGGGGCATCTACTGACAAATTGACAAGATCAGTGGATGAAGATATGGATAAGATTTTAAAAGGAAATGTTGTCAAAGCAGGCAGAGCACAGCAAGTAAGCTGGCAGGAAAGGAGATGCCAAGTCCGGAGAGGGATGGTTGCCTGCACAGGTGACTGAATGTTGACAATGATGAGGTCAGGTATAGTAAATGGTCATAAGGGTGGGTGGCTAAGGTCAGAAACACAAAGGATAAGAATAAAGAACCAAGGCTTTGGGAAAGTGAACATTAAAGGGACACTTCATAAACAAAATGAAAAAGAATAACCAAAAAAGAGAGAAGTAAAGGCAGATCTGATCAACAGAATAAAATACTGAGAAGAGGAGGAAGATAAGCATCTGCATTGTCTGTTGGAATCTACCTTTGTAAGAGAAACCTCCCTAGTTACATGCGAAGCTTGATAGTACCATACCTGATGCTTCTCAATCTTTCATCAAAATAACCTTCATGTCAGAGAAGGAATGCTTCTAACTGGGAAGGGTCTCAAGGTCTCCAAAAGTGTTTCATCACAACTAATACATTTATTTGAAGTTTTGCACTTGATTTTTAATATTCTTTGGATTTTATATCCGGTTTTATAAAAATCTACATATAAAAATATTTTGAGTCAGCTACAATCACAGAAAACGAAAAATGGTTTATCTTTCTGGTATGAGAGAGACGAATGTGGGACACTGAATTTACCATTTACAGAAATAAACTGAAGAAAAGTAGCACAATGTGAAATTCAGTGTCTGAGCAGTACTTCTCTATATTATTACCAATATTTCAATAAGTTAAACTCTCATAAATATGAAGTTTATACTTCATGTAACTTGCAACATTTTGTTTACTTAAAAAAATAATTTCCTTATCTGGGTTCGGTAGCTCAGCTTGTAATCCTGCACTGGAAGGCTGAGGTATGTGGATTGCCTAAGCCCGCGGGTTCGAGACCCACCTGGGCAACTTGGCGAGACCTCATCTCTACAATGAATCCAAAAAATTAGCTGGGCATGGTAGCGCGCACCTGTAGTTCCAGCTACTCGGAAGGCTGAGGCGGAAGGATAGCTGGAGCCCAGCAGGTCGAGGCTGCGGTGGCTGGGAACATGCCACTGCACTCCAGTCTGGGCGACAGAGTGAGACTCCAACTCAATAATAATAATAATAATAATAATAATAATAATAATAATTTCCAAGACAGGAAGATCAGAATGCTGCTTTGGGTTAGAAATTTATTTTCTCTTTGGACTTGCCTGTTTTGAAACACTTTTTCAGGTTACTGATATGGATAGAGAAATGAGCCAAAATGTTGTAAACATCCTCTATTCTCACTCAATATAATTACCAAAAAAAAAAAAAAAAACTAGTTATTACCTACATTATTCACTTCCTCTGTATGAATGTGGGAATTTTCAGTCATTTGCACAGTCTTGAGCCCCAGGCTATGAAGTTTATGAGGGAATAAAGGCTTTGACAGGATTTTGCTCACTGGAAATGTCTACCAAGTGAATATCCCTTCTGTGGGGTGGATATTCTGAAACCTTTAATTCTGTTGTTGAAATCAGGAGCATATGATAATATCTAACCACAACTTCCTTTTGCTTTATTTGGAGCAGAAAGATACAAGTTGCTCCCTAATCTGTTTGGAGAGATATACAATACATAACCACAAAGAATAACGAAACCAGGATATTAAATCAAAGAAGATTCAACCCCGGGGATGGCAGAAATCCTTTTTTCTCTTCATTATCTGAGTAAATGCAGTTAATCATTTTGGAGAGGGCACAAGAACATTGGCATAACCTGTTTGTTCTTGTGAGAAGAAAATAGCTTTAGTATGTCAATGTTATTATTTGACGAGGTTCCTGAAGCTTCCCCATGGCAATCTCTTTTCAGATTGGTGGACTTCTAAAACGTCTGGTTAGGAGAGCAGACTCTAATGTGAGGGAGTGTCCTGGCAGTTCTTCTGCTTTCTCATCAGCTCTGTGACTCTCTCATGGAAAGATGCATCAAATATTTTTTCTCCTAGAAAGGAAGTATGATTACTTATATTGTTTCTTATTACTATAATTTTATTCACATGTAAATGAACTAGGAGTCTTAAAAGATTTCTGGTCTCAAGAATGAACTCTTTTCAAGGAAGATAATGCCTAAGACCAAGGGTTAGGAATAATAGAAAATGTTTTAAGTCCTGACTGACCATGTGACTACTTTTCACCAGTGTTTCCTTATCTAGAGATAATAAAGCTACATATATTATAATGTTATAAAAAATAAATGACGCTTAATGTATTTTCTGGTATGAGCTCTTAATAAATATGAATTAATAGTTGTAGTTTCAGCAGAAATAATGTTATAGTCTCAAACTTCTTTTTTATAGCACTTATGCTATGTGTGCATTAGAAAAACTGGGAATAGGCCGGGCTCGGTGGCTCAGCCTGTAATCCCGCGCCTTGGGAGTCCGAGGTGAGTGAATTGCCTGAGCCCGTGGGTTCAAGACCCACCTGGGCAACTTGGCAAGACCTCATCTCTACAACAAATCATAAAAATTAGCCGGGTGTGGTAGCGCATGCCTATAGTTCCAGCTACTTGGAAGGCTGAGGCAGAAGGATCGCCGGAGCCCAGCAGGTCGAGGCTGCGGTAGCCGGGAGCGGCCACTGCACTCCAGTCTGGATGACAGAGTGAGACTCCAACTCAAAAAAAACCCCCAAAACAAAAGAAAAACTGGGAATATTACTTTGCAGTTGTTAATTTAAGGGGTCCAGCCTTAGAAAAATATTAGCTAAATGGACCAATTTACTGGAAGATACTTCACAGTTATGATGAATTTGTTATTTTTTTCTTATTCAGGTAGTAACAGATGTCTATCATGCTTTCTTTTCTGTTTCATGGAAAAATAATAATCTAAGTCTTAGTCTGAGAACTATAATTGATGCTTTCATAAGCATGTAAAATAGCAACTTTTCTAAATTCATGTCTACTTCATTGCAAACGTGTTTTAAAAGTAGTATTTAAACCACTGTCTCTTTTTTCTGTTATCCTTTTTCTTTGTCCAGTTTTACCATTTTTAACACTTCAGAAAGAAAGGGGCAAGAACATTGTAGTGATGAGATCTTGTGACAAGGCAGTGCCTGGTGGTGTATTTGGTAGCACCATGACCTCAGTCTAGGCCAACCACTCCTACAGTCTTGTTCTTCATGGACTTGACCTCCAAGGTATTGTCTTACAATAAAATCTACCTTTTTTTCAAATTATATGATCAGCAACCTTTTTGTTAATGATTCAGTGTTCACAGGAATATTTATCATAAATATCAAAATGGGCAAAATGTGAAGATCTGTGAAGACTGTATCTTAGGTTGGGTTTCTATGACAAAATACTACAGACTGGGCAGCTTAAATAGCATACATTAGTTTCTCACTGTTCGGGAGGCTGGAGATCCAAGACCCAGTTGACTACTGATTTGATTTCTTTTGAGAAATGTCTTCCAGGCTTGCAGTTGGGCACCATTTCTCTGTTTTCTCACATGGCAAGGGGCTTGAAGGAAAGGAAGAACGAGTGCTCTGATCTCCTTTTATAAGGACACCAATCCCATCATGAGGACCCCACCCTCATGTCCTTGTCTATCAAAAACCCCACCTTAAAATGCCATCACCATACGGGTTAGGATTTCAGCATATTAATTTTGGGAAAACAGAAATATTCAACCCCTAAAAGTGAGGTAAAGAATGAGATTCACAGCCGGGCTTGGTGACTCAACCTGTAATCCCGTGCCTTTGGGAGGCTGAGGTGAGTGGATTGCCTGAGCCCACGGGTTCGAGACCCGCCTGGGCAGCGAGACTTCATCCCTACAATAAGTCAAAATATCAGCTGGGCATGGTAGCGTGTGCCTGTAGTTCCAGCTACTTGGAAGGCTGAGGCAGAAGGATCGCCGGAGCGCAGCAGGTCGAGGCTGTGGTGGCCTGGAGCGGACACTGCACTCCAGTCTGGGCGACAGAGTGAGACTCCAACTCAAAAAAAAGAATGAGATTCACTCTTGGGCAACCCCCTGGCATCCCCTCCCACTGTGGGAGCTCTTCAGTCCTCTCAATAAATCCTGCTTTCTAAAACAAAAATGAGATTCAGTCTTTACATTCATTTTACAAGCATGTCTTTTGAGAATAATATACTTCATATTTGGCTATGCCTGTAAGACAGGACTTGCTCAAATTCTCCTTTACAATGTGAATGTTCACTTCCAAAGCAATTCTGACACTGATTTGGATGGCGTTTTGATTCTTGTTTGCTTTTTTGCTGATTACCTTGTAAATTATTTGCAATGCTTTACAATGTATGGTAAAATAGAAGTTCATCAAATAACACTATCTATACATTACTCACATGAGAGACAAAAGGCTTAGGCTGGTTTTCACAGGCCTAAACAGGTGACTCAGCATTTTAACTAACCACTGACATTAGTTCTACAATATCAGTCAGCTTCTTACTATCCACTCAGTGAAAGCTTTTGGTAGCCTTAAGCAGGAATCCAAACCTGTTACCATGCTAGGGGATTCCAGTATCATTTGGATTTCTCTTGTGATTGTAAGTATTTTCACTAGTTGAAAGGAAAATATTTCCAAAGTCAGTACTGCTGATGGGTAGAATTAAACCTTGTCTTCATAAGAGTGGGCAGATCTCTCCATGATGGGTACCAGCTGTGTCTAAATTGGAGCTGTACAGTGGAACACATGCAAATGGTGACCTGGGTTTTGGAAAGAGTGCACTAGGAAGATACCCCCAGAAAGAATCAGGAGGGTCGGGGAAGACTTTCAAAGAAAATTTAAGGGAAAAGCGAAACAAGATTTCATTTCTCTCATAAATTTCCTGTAGCCACTTGGAAATGCACATAATGTATTAAAATACTCAAATCACTTTCTGTCAGAGAAGAGGTACTAATCACCACAACTGATATTTGGTTGAAATTTCTGGAGGGAATATTTTACAGGATCTCTTTGGATGGAGGAGAACTTCTCTAATTCTAGAACAAGGTAAATTTTTATGTAGCTTCCATGGCAAGGTAAGAAAAATGAGTGAATTTGGTATGGAAATGTATGCACAAAATAAAGTCAAACAAAAAAATGATTCAATATTCTGAGTGAAATTAGGTTTCTACTGTCCCCCCTGCCCCAAATAAAAGTGTTAGAAAAATTTTTCAAAAATTGGTTAAATGCCATTTGGTTTATAAAAGATATAACAAAAATTATTTCTGGATTAATTTTTTGCCACAGAAGCATAATATGGTTTTAATAGACTCAGACAAAATGAACTAATATTAGGGTTATTACTAGAGGGTTTCTAATAGGCATAGAAGATTCATTTTTCTGTTTTCATTAGTGTCCTTTAGGAGGTAGAAACTGCATCATTATTTTAAAAAGAGAATGTATTATGAAGACTTGTTAAGTAGACAAAAAATTAAATAACTGAAAGTCATAAAGATAACACTAAAGTATTATGAAAATATAAAATACAGGGAAACAGCAACTTCTCACAGTGCTTAGGAAAAAAAGGAAGAGATTGAGATTACTAAAATTTAGAAGATGGAAGTTCTTTGCAGAATTGAAATGAGGGAGAGAGGAAGAGAACGGGAGATAGGGAGAAAGGGAGGCAGGGAGGGAGGGGTAGAGAGAGAGAGACTTATATTGAAAGGGGTCCCATGAAATTGGGACACCGGGCTCCTTAGGAGAAGGCACTGGCCAGTTGGTACTGGTTTCCATGAGGGAGTAAGATGCTGTTTATTTTGTACCTTTGGGAAAACTTTTGCTACTGGATAAGATTACTACTGCTGGTAGAATGGTCTTAAAATATGTCTACACAATGGAATATTATGCAGCCATAAAGGACTCACATATGGACTTTGCAGCAACTTGGATGGATTTAGAGTCAATCATACTCAGTGATCTATCACAGAAACAAAGAACATACTACCATGTGTTTTCACTCATAAATGAATCTTGAACAATTATCATAATACTATAAGAAAGGGATTGGCAGTAGTGGGAAACTGTCAGGAGAGGGGGTGTGGGATTAGCAGTTGAGGGAAACTGCTAGGGGAGGGAGGGGCACACCTTATCAACAAGAGTACCTACATAATCAATGTTCGTATACCTAACCCTGAATTGTACCCCACATCTTTAAAATAAAAAAAAAATTAAAAAATATGTCTACAAATTTTTGAATACTTTGTCTTCTCTTTAAGTGGTAGTGCTTAATTTTTCTCTCTGTAGGTTGGGCTGAATGACTTATTTCTAAAAAACAGAATAGGCTGGAAGTGGTGGTATGTGATTTTAAAGACTGGGTCATAAAAGTCAGTGTGGCTTTCTCAGAGCATGCACTCTTCTGCATGCTCATGTGTTCTCTCTCTCTCTCTCTCTCTCTCTCTCTCTCTGATTGTTTGTTCTAGGGAAAGAAAGTTTCTATGTTCCAAGCAATAAGTACACTCATGTAGCCCTGTGGAGAAGCCTATGTATGAGGTTCTGAGGCATCTTGCCAAGAGACCTGTGAGTGATCTTCACATGACATCATCTGAATATCATGTGAGTGATATTCAGATGATGTCACTTTTGCTGACACTCAGGAGAAACTCTGAGTCAGAATCATCCAACTAAGTTGAAACTACTTCTTTGAAACAAATAAATTTTTGGATAATAAATGTTTATTATTTTAATTCAGTGGGTCTTACAGTATTTTATTAAACTACAATAGATAACTGATACAACTCAAGTGAAGAGGCAAGGCTGAGGTGCATTGTAGATTCACAAGCAAACAGGAAGAGTGATTGCCTTGTCCTGTCTCCACCCTTTTCTCTTCCCTCTAGTACCTCCTGCTGGCAGAGTCTAACAGGGAGCCAGATGGCAAAGCATATGTGTGTTTTGTAGAGCCCCACATTGCTAAAGACTGTAGTTTACTAGCTGGTACAGTGCACCCATTTGACTGTTTAGCACACACACACACACCTGTGTGCACACAGTTGAACTTACAAATAACTTTATGATTCTGACTAATGAGGTACAAATTAAGATACTCTCACCCTTTTATGACAATGTGGAGACAAGAAGTTTCAACCATCTGGTCTGTCTCTGGTGAATACACATCTCTAGGGTAAGTTAATTATTTTTTAAATCTATTCACAGTCTCATCTGAATATTATGTTACTCAAACGATAAATTGTAAAGATGACCTACAACAAAGCTTATATAACATAGTAGAGGGATAGGGAGAGAGATACAGAATAGATACATAAATGTTAATATATATACACACATATGTAAAATGAAGGAGGAAAATATACATAGATACTACATATAGTTCACACTTATATAACTAGTCACAAGGCTGTAGCTGATATTTATAATTTCCCTTCTTACATTCACTCATGTTTCCTTTCTCAGCCCAGCCTTCAGATTGAGATGTCAATGTCATATATGACTCTAACCCAAGGTCAAAACTTTTTTTGTTCTAAAATTTTGTCATTTTAGATTTTATTTTTAGGTCTACTGTTTATTTTAAGGTTTTCTTTATTTTCAGTGTTGCTTGGGTCATAGAGGTCTTTTTTTTTCTTTTTGCATGTAAATTTTTATTTTTAAGTACCACTGGTGAAGAGACTATACTATCTCCATTAAATTGTCTTTCATTGTCAAAGATTAGCCAAATATTTATGAATCTATTTTCAGATGTATTCTGTTCCATTAGTCTATGTTTATCCTTTCATCAATACACAATGCCTTGATTACTGTAACATTATTGTAAATCTTAAAACTTGACAGTATACATTTTCCAACATTTTAAATTAAAACTGTTTAAGTTTTTCAAATTTATTTTCTTTTCATATAAATTTTAGAATTATTTGATCAATTTTTACAAAAATTCTGCTGGATTTTGAATGGATTTGCATTGACTATATTGGTCAATTTGGAGAGAACAAACACCTTAACAGGATTTATCATCCAAAGTATGAACCCATCATATCTACCTGTTTATTGAGGTCTTCTTTTTTTTCTCTCTCTCTAGTATTTATCATTGCTCCCATTCAGATCTTATGCATATTTTTGTTGGACTTATACCTAGAACCTCATGGGTTTTGTTTATATTATTACTGGTACTCTTTAAAAAATGTCAATTTTTTCTTTCTATTGTCATACAATTGATATTTATTTATTTATTTTGTACCGTCTACCTTGCTAACCTAATTTATTCATTCTACAGTTTCTTTCAGTGAACTCTTTGTTGTTTACCACGTAGACTATCATGTAGTCTATGGACATAAACAGATTTATTTCTTCCTCTTGCATCTGTTTGATTATTACTTTTAAAATTTTATTTTCTTGTCATATTGCAATGACCAACAAGTCTAATACTATTTTAAATAGTAGTGGTAAGAGTAGATGCTCTTGCCTTTTTCCCAGTTTTGGGGAGAAGTATTCAGTCTTTTACCACTAAGCGTGATATCAACTGTAGGTTGTTTTGTAGATACCCGTAACGAAGTATTAAGTGTTTCTAGGAAGAAATTTAATTAAAAAGATGATTAATATGTCTATATTAAAAACCATAAAATATTTATTAAAATTAAATAATTTCTAAATAAAATGAGACATATACCACTATTCTGAGATTGGAACACTCAATATTGTTGTCAATTCTCAGCTTAATCTACACATCAGGGAAAAACCAGTCAAAATTCCAAAGACTGGCTTTTTTTATACTTGAGAAGTTGAGAAAATGATTTAAATAATTTACAGAAATGTAAGTTACTTAGATAATAAAATGAGGACATTATAAAGAGCATATAAATTAATAAAAAGTTTAAGATGACTATTTGACAACCCTAAATATAGGCAATAAAAATCTAAGAAAGAAAGATTAACAATGAAGAATAGGAAGTATAGATAAAGCTTAGACTAAATGAAAACAGTTTCAATGTACTTATAAAAAAGATTTAAGGTTTTAAAGGATGAAGAAAAATTATACAAAATATTAAGAAAAAGCTTTAAAAATCCAGATTATTAAGTAAAAAATAAAATTAAGTGCAATTAATATTTGCAATGCAGATTAACTAATTAGGATAAAAATTAAGTTAAATAATAAAACAAATAAGATTTGAAAATATAGAGGAAATAATGTCAAAGGCAATTCAATTAGCATAGAATTCTAAGATGTCAGAAAATTGGGTAGTCTATCACCTAAGAGGTGAAATCAAGGAAGTGACTTTTCTTCTTGCCTGTAGACCTACATTCCTATTTTGTTTTATTAGGCTTACATTTTTTTTTTTTTTAGATTGGAAAATATAGTTTATTTAAAAAGTATTTGGCGGGGGTGAGATTCACCTCCTCAAGGTATGGAAGGAGGCCAAAGCCAGGAAACATGGCCACACCAAAGTCCAGTAAGGTAATGGCCTAGACTTACATTCTTAAACTTAACTGTCTAGCCCATCCTCTACAAATTTTTACTACAGTAACAGTCAGACAGAAGTCTGTATTCTATTCTCGGTCCCAATCAGTTTGTTAGTCCTATGCTGATAAAGGTTTATATGTTTTTGTTAATGCTATTTTCTGTGAAAAAGTTTGAATTTCCAAAATATTGTCTTGCATTTATGTTAATAATGCAAAAAGTCCTGATCCTTGATACCGCTTCCCTTTCACTTCTTCCTTAAATAAGCCTGTCAAAATGATTAGTATTCTATGTAGAAATCAAACAGCGAGGACTGGAAAAGAATAAATTATTTTCTCAAGATCTGAAAGAATAAAATAGATTTTCACAAAATTTTGAGACTGGAATTTGTGATTTTTGACATTAAATTTCTTTCTCTTAAATCACAGCCACTATTATTTTAAAAATTAAAATATATGATGCCTATAGGTTTGTGTGCAAACTATAGGTCACTGAAACTTCTCGATGTGAATACATGTGTGCAACAAGAAACCACAATCAGAAAACTGAAGATTACAGCATCCTGTCACTCCCCTCAGTATATCCACTAATGTCCTGACTTAAGTCACTCGAGATTAGTTTTGCTAATTTTTGAACTTCATATTTATAGACATATACCATATGTTCTGTTTTGTATCTGAATTCTTTAAATCAATATTACATGCGGTGGCTAATTTATGTGCTTGTGCACAATTGAACTTCTTTCATTTTCATTGTAAATAGTCTATGATATGAATACACAATTTATAAATTTTTGTTGTTGTTATTGATGGGCATTTCAATTGTTTATCATTACAGGTTATTACAAATAGTGATGTGCTGAAAATTTTAGTTCAGGTCTTTTGGTGATCACTGTACACATTCTTTTAAGTACTTAGGAGTGGAGTTGACGGGTTATTTGGTATGTATTTGTTTAACTTTAGTAGATATTGCCAAATAGTTTCTTAAACTTAATTTGTTTTAGTTGTACCATTTGATGTAATTATAATAAAGTTGATTTGCTACTAATATTTTGTTATTTGTTTTGTATATACCTTATATCTTCATTTTGTTTTTCTATTCTTCCATTGTTGATTTATTTTGTGTTTAGTATTGTTTTTTATTATGTCATTTTAATTTTCTTTTTATTTCTGTTACAATTTTTCTAGGGTTGTTTCCTCATTTATTGCCCTTGAAACTACATTTAACACTTTAACTAAAACCCATCAATTTTGGTTTACTACCAACTTAATTTCAATAATAAACACACACTCTACTTATGTATAGTTTAGTTTTTAAATTTTAGAATGTTTTCTGTCACATTAGAAAGATGGTTTTGCTAGATATAGAGCTCTTGCTTGCTAGTCATTTTATTTTTCTTCTTTAGCACTTTAAATATTTTATCTCACTGTCTTCAAGCCTTTCTGGTTTCTGATGAGAAATCAGCTGTCAATCTTATTGAGGATCTCTTTAATGTGCTGAGTTACTTCTCTGTTGCTGTTTTCAAGATTCTCTCTTTGGCTTTAGCTATCAACATTTTGATGAAGATGTATCTAGGTATGGGTCTCTTTGTGTTTGTTATACTAAAATGTATTGAGCTTCTTGGGTTTCTAAATTAATATTTTTATCACAATTGGGACTTTTTAACCACTATTTTTTCAAAATTTTTTTTCTGCCCGTATCTGTTTACCTCCCCTGACAGTTCATTATGTGTATGTTGATATGCTTAATGGTGTCTTACAGTTTTCTGAGGTCTTGTTCATTTTTTCCCTTTTTTATTTCTTTCTCTTTCTTAGATTGGATAATCTCTACTGATCTATTTTACTAATTTTTCCTCTTTCAGTTCAAATCTGTTGTTGAACCTTCCTAATCTTTTAAATTTTAGTTATTTTTTTTACAATAAGAATTGTTATTTGGTTCTTTTAAATAATTTCTGTATTTTTATTGATAGTCTCTATTTGGTGAGACATTGGACATCATTCTCATACTTTTTTTCAGATTTATAGACATAGTTTCCTTTGGTTATTTGAACATATATAATTATCTAATTAAAAGAAATTTTTCTAGTAAATTCAATATGAGGCAGTTCTCAAGGAAGGTTTTAAAAATGTATGTATTTATTTTACTATATGTTTATTATTTTATTTTATTTTATTTTTTAGAGATGGAATTTTGCCCTGTTGTCTAAACTGGAATGTAGTGATGTGGGTATAACTCACTGTAGCCTTGAGGTCTTGGGCTCGAGACAGCTTCCCAAGTAGCTGGGTCTATATCTCAGGAACGATTTCTATTCACTGTTTTGATTTCTGTTTATGGGTCATAATTTATTGTTTCTTTGCATGTCTTGCAATTTTGTGTTAAAACAGTAGACATTTATAAGCATATGATACAGTAATTGTGGAAATCTAATTGTCTTCTCCCTCCATGGTTTATTTTTAGTCATTTGTTGTTGTTGTTGTTACTGTTTAGTGACTTTTCAGCACTAATTGTGCTAAGCCTATTTTTTGTTTTACATTGTCACTGAAGTCTTTGCTTGATTAGCTTTGTAGTCAGTTAATGATTGAACTGAGATTTTCTTAACTCTCTGGGCAAATAAGTTTCCATTGCTTTCCTGAAGTGTTGTATCTGCATGTTGGTTTACGTCTTCAGTGCTCAGGAAAGGAGTATATATCTCTGCCTTAGTGTTTACTTCCTTAGTGTTTATGATTATCTAGTCTCACTGACCTACTATACCCCATTTGAATTTGTTATTGTGTATGGTATGAGAGAGGTATCATATGTCTTTTGTTTTATACACACACACACACACACACACACACACACACACACACACACACATATAATTTAATCTAATATATGAAACTAATCTGTCCTCAATTTATTGCAGACCCAGCTTTGACATTAAGCAGTTAGGTATATACATGTGAATCTGTTCCTGTCTTCTGTATTATCTTTCATTGTTTATTGCTTGTTTGTCTGTCTTTGTATCCACACTTCACTTTGATAAATATTACACCTTTGTGGTTAGTTTTTAAATCAGATGCTTGAGTAGTTTTTAGATATCTGCAGAGAATTGGTTCCAGGTCCACTGTGGATGCCAATATTTTTGGATGCTCAAGTCCCTTATAGAAAATGAAGTAATATTTATATATAACCTATACAATCCTCCCTTGTACTTTAAATAATCTCTAGACTACTTGTAATACCCAATACTGTATAATGCAAATACTATGTAAATAGCTACTGACTGTATTTTTATGTTTGTATTTTTATTGTTAATTTTAAATTATTTTCCATTTTTTTTGATCCATGGTTAGTTAAATTAATGGATGTAGAACCCTGGTTACTGAGGGCTGACTGTACTCTAGGATTTTATTCTTCAAGACAGCTTTTGTTACTATTGGTTCTTTTTATTTTCACATAAAATGTAGAATAAGTTCAAGTTTTTCAATGGTTTAGCTTTTGACAGGACTTTATTGAAATTTTAGAGTAGTCTGGGGGAAAATTAATTGCTATACAGTATTGTATTATCCTAACCATGATGATAATGCCTCTATTTATTTGATTTATTTTTTAAATTTTCTCAATAGTATTTTGTAGTTTTATTTTTGGGTGGCCTTCACATATTTTAAAGATTTATTTCATGATATTTGATTACTTTGCATATTGTAAATTGTATAATGTAAACAATTTTTTCTATTTGTTTTTATTTTACTGGTATATAGAAACATAGGTAATTTTTATTTATTGTATTTAAGCAAATTTTCTAAATGTATATCTTAATTCTATTAGTTGGTGTGTGTTGCTTTTTGATATTATAAATAGAAAATAATGATATCTGAAAATAATAACATGTTTTATCTGTTTACTTTCTGGGTTGTATTGCTTGTCCCATTGCATTAACAATGGTCTCCAGTATAATTTGGATTAGCATTTTAGCATATTCAAATTATACTGGAGATCATTTTAACATATTCAAATTATACTGGAGACCATTGTTAAGATATATATATATATATATGTATATATATATATATATCACATATATACATACACACACACACATACACACACACACACACACACACACACACATACACATATATATGGGCAAGGAAATAGTTTATCATTAAAATATCAATGGTGTGCCAGCCATTTTGATACTAAAACATGGAGATAAAAAATATAAATAAAGTCCTGTTCCTTAAGGCATTCAGTGATTTGGGAAGATCATTTTATAAGTTTTAAATTATAAACTGGTTGTTAATGGAATCAAGAGAGACAATCCTTTAGCCAAACCCAGTGCTGAAACAAAGAGACTAGAGTTTACTTTCTGAGATGACACTTGCCTAGAATTTTTAAGAATGAGTAGGAGTTAAAAAACAAAGAGGTGGCAGGAAAGGACAATTCAGATAGGGAGACTAGCATGAGTAAAACCATTTGCATGTAAAATAATGATGTATATATGAGGAATTATGATAGTTCAATATGACTCAAGTGCAATTGTCGGGGGAGAGAACGCTCAAGCCTAGAACAGGACCAAGTCTTGAAGAATCTCTATTTAATACACCTTAATGAGGAGCTTGAATTTTGTCTTCTAGACTGTGTGTCCTTATTAAAATATTTTAAGATTGTAGCTTTACACATCCGTGATTCTCTACATCAGCATACAACAGAGTCAGTCACCGAGGCACTTGTTAAGTCACAGGTGACTGTGACCCTTTCTCAGGTTTCCTATTCGGTGGGTCTGTGGGAATTTGCATTTCTGACAAGTTCTCAAGTGATTCTGAAGCTCCAGGTTCAAGGAATCCTGCTTTGAGATCCACTACCATATAGAAAGGAAGCAATTCATCAATGGTGGACTTTTTGACTCAAGTTGTTGCTCATTCTTTCAGTGAGTGCAGCTGTGATAATGTTAAATATTTTATGGCAACTAACTGTACCTAGTGAGATCCTTGGTTCTTACCCTGACTGACCCTAGCTCCATTTCTGTCTTAACACCCGAGTTTTCAGCTTCCAATGCATTGTTTTAAAAAGTGATATTATTGCCGGGCTGGGTGGCTCAACCTGTAATCCCGCGCCTTTGGGAGGCTGAGGTGAGTGGATTGCCTGAGCCCGCGGGTTCGAGACCCGCCTGGGCAGCGAGACCTCATCTCTACAATAAGTCAAAAAATCAGCTGGGTGTGGTAGCGCATGCCTGTAATTCTGGCTACTTGGAAGGCTGAGGTAGAAAGATGGCCGGAGCCCAGCAGGTTGAGGCTGTGGTGGCCGGGAGCGGCCACTGCACTCCAGTCTGGGCGATAGAGTGAGACTCCACCCCCCCCCCAAAGTGATATTATTATACCTTTAGGATTTCTGAGCTTTTTAGTCTTATTTCCCACCAACGTACGGGACATATTCTTTACCACTGCTGGAATTCTGACCTTGGCTTCTTTGTTGTTTCAGTCATCTTTTCCTAGGAGTTATCTGAGCGTTGTGTAATTCTCACACTCTTCTGTGTTGAATACCAAAAAACGTAGAGAAATAATACTTGTGGGACTAGGAAGAACCGTACAGCATGACTTTTTTCTTGCATGACTTTTGACACAATAAACATTTCCTTCTACTCATTCCCCTGGCTTCTCTGGTTTTCATTTGCTGTGAGAATAGATATTCCTGAGACGGGAGCTCTGTCTAAAAACATTAACTCTTTCTCCAATGAAATACTTCATATTATGAACTTTGCTGCAAAGTCCATGTAGAATATAACGTGGAATGAGACAGTATATATATGCAGCCATTTACCGGCTGTGTGACTTTGAGGTGATTATCTAATGTCTCCAGATTTCACATTTCTTACTAATCACATGAGGGTGGTGACACCAGCTCTGTTGCTTAATTGGGAAGGTTATATTAGACAATAAAATAAAATATACCCTCAGCCCTTATTAATCTTCTATTCCATATTTTTTAAATATCATAGTGATGTTCCATTTGAAGATGGTCCTTGTCTTCAAATGTAAGATATTGGACAGAGACTTTTATTTTAAGAATAGTTATAGTTTACAGTGGTAGATTGAAAAAAAATCTTCCCATTCCTATGTCGAAGTGAGAGAATCTCAGACTTACAGAGGTAAGAGTAAAGACAGTCATGGCTTTCTTAAAGTCCTATAGATCCAAATAGTATTCAATTATTTTTCACATTATATTTTAAGAATTTTTAGATGGAGTCACACACTTTGAAGTTGCTCTATATTTGGATTTTAGTTTTGGAAAATTTGCATGCAGAAGTCCTCTTTCCCTCCAAATGAGGATTGACCACATGATACATTAAGGAATGTATACATACCAAAACCCCAAACAAACCACTACCATCAAAAATCCATTATGGGAGCATTTCTATTATATAGGAAGATAGTGCAGAAGAGCTTGATCTGTGATTCCAGAGGATAAATTTAGGTCAATTTTGTTCCTTAGACATTGCTGGATAACTCTTCATTACTGACTGCTGCTTGTAAAAGCTTCATATATGTGCTTATTGATAACTATACTTGAGTTGTATTAATGTAAATTCCTTTACATATCAGTTATACATATATAGCCTATACATATTAGCTCTATATCTAGAGAAATCCAAGACAATTTTTTTTGCTTCTTGTCTTACAGTACAAAAATGAACTGATACTTCTGAATAAATTGATTTCACTTAGATATAACATATTAGAGATAAATAATACACACTTTTTCTTTAGTTGACAATTTCTAAATAAAATTAACAATTGCCACATAAGATATCTGAATTCAGCTACTATGAAAACTGTGTTCAGTTTACTGTTGATAGATAAGATAATAGTAAAAGAGTAATTGTATTAAAAGAAAAAATATTGCTTTTTATATTGTAATTTTTAAAAAGCCTATGAAGACAGAAGAATGTATAAAATTACATGATCCTTACAGATGTGTGTGTGGAGGAAATTTCTGGCTTAGATTAGTGGAGAACCATTCACAAGCATCCTTCATCACACCCTGTGCCATGTGCCCCTGATTTATATCAGAGAAATCTTGCTATGAGTGTATCTTCATCAAAGAAACAAGTACCCATAGCATTATAATCACCTGCCACTCCTCTGACTTTATAAATATTTTCTATTGTAAAACTAGTTCAAAATATAACTTTTAGCAGCTATTAATGGTAATCATGTCCAGCTCAATTAAAATGTTGTGACCTTTGAGCTCACAGTCAGAACTTATGGGTGAATAAAAACTTGGAATCTTCTGCACAGATCTTGCCAGATATCTGCTTGATATCCAAAACATAAATATCAAATCTTTGTGTGACAATTAAAAAAAGAGATCTGTATAACAATTATTTTCATCAATATTTCTCTTTTTGTGCCTCCTCTAACATATTGGCAGATAAGTCATTTGTGCCAGACCATATACTAAGGGGCTTACATTCCTTGTTTCATCTTCACACACTTCTCAATGAAATAGCGGATAGCACTTTCATCTTCTTCATCATCATCATTGTCATTGTTGTCATATCTTAGGTTTTACTGATGAGAAAACTGAAGATTGGAAAAAAATTTGGTAATTTGTCCAATATTCCCCCAAATGGTAAGTGGTTTAGTGAATGGAGTGTAGATAAAAACAAACAAAATCAGTCTTGTGGGAACAATTTTGGTAGTTTCTCAACGATTCAGCAAATGTGATATTGTGGTAATTATTTTAAAAGAAATTAAAAAAAATTGGGAAGCTGCTGATAAGTAGTGATCCTGCTCATAGATTAAACTCTAATAGAGTTGAATTTCCTGTCTTACAAAATTAATGTTTATTTACAAATTTTGAAAAAAGGACCTATATTCTTAGCAAGCAGTTTGAAAGAGATAACATTTTCATTTTATTTCTTTCTTAAATGGTATATCAGATGCCATACTCATTGAGTTATTTTTCTCAAATTAAAAAGTTTACATTTCTCCTCTTTTTTGTTCTTTTGGTTTATTCACTTGTCACAAATAAATTTTTACTGAAATATTACAACAGCAAGTGATGATTACTTTAGAGTACTGAAGACTGTGGAGAATATTCAATTGTGCAGAGCTAGTAAGGGAAGGGTGGTTTGTCTGGTTTACTAGTAACTGCATGCATTCTCAAACATGTAAGAAGCCAAAGGAAGTTATGGGTGGGGGAAGCTTTCCAAATATTTTATTACTTTTTTCTTGTAATGTCGATAAGTATCAATATATCACATTTTCACTGTGTTTTCCAAATAGTTTTTTTTTAAAAACTGCATTTATATTGGAAAACAAGTTTCTGTAGTTATATCTATATCTATATCTATATAAATTATTCTATAATTATATACATATATTAGCTGCAGAATTAAAATATATAGAATCTGCCTGATTCTGGATCTGTCTAAAGCATACAGCCTTGGGTAAGGCACTTAATGCTTTTGAACTTCAGTTTCCCATAGTTGAATATTACAAATATTACAAACTTTTTGCAAATATTATATGATAGAGCATGTATTTAAAACTATTACAGTATTTGAGACATTAGGTAGATGTTATATAAATGCCATTTTAAATTCCTTTCTCAATGTAACTGCTATTTTTCTTTGAGATAGTACATTTTATTTGATGTATTGTAGGTATTTTTTAATAAAAATTATAAATTTTTAAATGAAAAATATTAGGTTAATTGATAGGTTGGAGCTTAGATAAATTTTGAAAAATATAGATTGTAAACAATGGCTTAAATCTTAAAAACTTAAGTGATTAGAGACAAAAAGTGTCAATAGGAAGGGTGTATTGTGGTTATGAGTTATCACGGACATCAGCAAAGTACCTAATAAAATAATAAGATATATAATAATAAACTAATTGAAGACAAGCAAGATGAATATAGACATCCCTCAATTTAACTATGGCCTAGATTCTGGTAACTAAATTTAAATTGCATTGTTTTTCTTATGGTGTCCCACCTAAAGGCTTATTGCGAGTATATCTATCATTTGGAGCCTTTGGAGCCTTTCTGGGTTTATCACGATAAAACTCATTTTTGTTGTCATAAATTTAGTCATTCCCTCATCACTATATAAAGTACTTTTGCTTTTCACAGGAGGAGATTTTTTTCCTTTTGTGATATCAAATGCTGTTTTTAATAAATCAGTATTAACACTGTCAAGATGCTTCAAGAGCCCAGTAGGATGCATGAAAAGTACCACATGTGGTGATCATTAAAAAAGAAATACTAATCCAAGACAAATCTGATAAAGAAATAGTTTGTGAGCATAATTAAAAGCCAGCTGAAACTAGGTGAAATTTTTAAAAGAATACCTACAACAAAACATTTTTAAAATTATTACAGATAACTAAGGAACTAGATAACTTTGAAAATTATAAGTCAATTCTCATAATTAACTTAGAAGTATAGAAGTACATCTTCTGTAATTGATATGACAAGAGAAATAATTTATTAACATGCAGAAAGGAGTCCCAGTTTTACAGAAAAGATGTGGTTAATTGTAAGAATAATTAAGTTGAAGTAACTTCCTTTTCTTTAATGGATCAGTTGCTTTCTTAAATTATTTCCTGTGTGGCTTAGAGGATGAAATACATTTCCTAATTTTGAGCTTGAAATACTTTTGTGATAGCATTTTTGTTTTAAGCTTATGATCTACTCTTTAAGGAAATAATTATTTTTTAAGCCACTGTTCTGATGTGCTGGTATATGGTAAGCAGTTATTGAAGCTGATTTAAATGTGCTGCAAACATTGTTTGAGCACCTGGATGCTTGCTGTTAAAAATTACTCTCTTCCTAAGATGATTGTAATGATCTTGGTCATAAGCATAACTAGTGAATATTCCCAATATATCTTTCTTAAAATTCTCCATAATCAACAGATAATCACTGGATCTTGTCCTGTCTCATCAAGTAGGAATAAAAAAATACTTAAAGGTAGTAGCAAAACAGGAAAGTTATCAGAAATGGATCTTTTCAGAATGCTTTTTAAAGAGAAAATGATTAAAGCTAAAATGCCACAATCATCTCCAATTTTACTGTTAATTTTTCATTAGCTTTCCGTGCATAACTTCAGATTTAAAGAATGCTTGCTTGAGTTTATTCCATTCCATTTCTCAAATGCCTAATTGGTAGGACAAAAATTAGTCTAATTGTGTCTCCTGACACTTAACTTATAATACTTGTTAAGGTTCAATGATAAATATCATTCGCTATCGTGCTAAAACCTGGAAGAGAGATTGTAATACTTCTTTCCTGAAAATTCTATTGCACACTTTCCTGTAGCAGACATCTTGATAGGTGCAGGATATAGAAACGTGAATGTGATGCTTACAGTATGATTGGGTTCAAAAAATACTAAGACACTGCAGGTCTTACATAGAAGGGTAAGCGAGGCATTATGGGAACACAAGGGGTCAAATACCATACTGTTTCTGGAATTCAAAGCATGGGTACAGAATTTTCAGGTGACGGAGTCTGTAGTGAGTTGGAGAGGGCATCTCAGGTAGCAAAAACAGCGTGACTCAAATCAGAGCATCAGCAGATATAATAATCACCCTGCCTTTCATCAAAGGATGTCTAGCAAGAATTCCATGAAACGTGGTATAAGTATTTGTGTTTACAGTGTGCCAAATATTACACTGAAATTACATATGCAACAATAGAAGAATTAGAGGCAGTAGACATATTGAAGAGAAAGTTGTGCTTTAATGAGAAATATAAGACTAATTATTAGACTATGTATATAATTATTATTCAATGCTTGAGTTGTTTTTCCAATTAAGTTCAAGCTCATCCATCCATACTCCCCTACCTGTCTTTGAAACAGCAACATCTACTGACCAGGGGCAAGAGTCAGTCTCTTCTTGTCAATCAACTTGCTTGACTTCAACCCAACCCATCCTACCATGGCTTCAGTGCTCCTCGCATCTTCTCAAGGCCCTCACCCTCTTCTACCAGCATCTTCTCAAGGCATCATTCTCTCCTATCTCCCATGATAGGGTGCATATGCTGCCCCCTTGTATGGAAGACCCTCCTCCCTCCTGTTTGTTCTTAACTGGCTCCTTTTGTACTTAAACATTGGCTCCTATGGCATCTCCTCTAGGAGATATGCTACTATCATGTAGCCAGCACCCAGATAAAAAATGAACAGAAACTCCCACAAACCCCATCCAGTTTCTGCCCTCCTGGCTTCTCACAAAATTCAGTAGCTTTTCTTGTGTTTGAGCATCGTATAAATGGAATCATATAGCATTTATTCTTTTGTGTTTGGAATCTATAACTAAACATTGTTTGTGACATTTATCCATATTGTTGGGTATAATAGTTGATCATTTATTTTTATTGCTGTATAATAATCCATTAGGTAAAGATTTCAATGTTTATTTTTCTATTCTGCTATTGATTAGCCTTTAAGTGTTTCTAGTTTGGCGCTAGTAAAAGCAGGAAAACTGTGATCATTCTTGTATCTGTCTTTTGGTGAACATATGCACACAATTCTGTTAGTTATATCTTAGTAAATTGCTAAGTCATGGACATGAAATTTATGCAGTTTGTCAGTAATTTATAAAGTTAATCCAACATATCATTTAATCAAGTAATTCTATTCTTAGGTTTTTATTAAAAAGCAATGGAAGCATACATCTACACAAATACCTGTACATTAATAGCAACTTTATTCTGAAATTTTTTCAATACTTTGAAAACATCATTCTTTTGTCTTTGGAATTCTATTTCTTTCTTTAAAAAATGATGAGTAGAAAGTTGGCTGTGTGCATTATTGCTACTTTGTTGAAGGCCTTGTGCTTTTCTCTTGATGCATTTATGATTTCACTGTTGATTTTAAACAGTTTTACTAATATGTGCTTAAGTATTATTTCTCTACATTTTTCCCACTGAGCCTCTTAAACTCTATTTTGATGTTTATCCTCAGTTTTAGAAAATTCTTGGTCCTTATCTTATTGACTATTGCTTTTGGCTCCTTCTCTCTATTCTCTCTTTTTGTGATTTCAATTTCATTTTGAATATGTCTCACATTTTTATTTCACTCTCTTCTGTGTACTTTTTCTTCCGTAATTTCTTTGTTATTAAGTTTGAGTGCTAGATTCTACTTACCTGACTTCCAGATCACATTTTTTCCCCTCATGTTGTACCTAATCTGTTACTACATTCATTCACTGAGGTCATGCATTTCAGATACGTTTTTTTGGACCTAGATTATCCTTTGGATATTTTATACAGATTCAAATTATGTACTAACAATGTATTGTCTATTACATTGTTGTTCTGTCTTTTGAAATATTTTTGAGTGCATTATTTACAGTTATTTTTATTCTTTTTCATTAGCTGTAGCATATTGATCATGTTTACATTTGCTTCTATTGTGTCTTTTTATTTTTCTTTCTCATTTTTATTTGTCATATAGTCTTTCATCTTTGCATGTTTAGTCATTTCTGGTTATATGTTGGACAATGTATTAAAGGTGTGTGGAAACTCTTGTGATGGTTATCTTCAGTCATATGTTAGGCAGATTTCATTGTAGGGGCTGACCACTTCATCCAGTCAGGGGACGAGTTGGTTGAGGCCAGGCTTCGGTTTTTTGAAGACTCAGGATTCCTCTGTTTCTGTTAATAAGGCACAGTGCTCCAGATTTTCACTGATAGCCTTGTCAGTCTTCATCATCTTAATCCCCCAAACTGGGAGAGTTTCAGTTTTTTTGTTTGTTTTGTTTTGTTTTTCACGAATGAGCTTTTTGTCACAAATGATTTCTAATCTGATGAATGTCTTGATAAATATATATTTATTGCTAAGAGAACCACAAGTTACTGCCTAGTTTCTTTGTCCTTTGAAAATGGCCTTTTGCCAGGAACCATTTCTGTTTTCTCAGTTCTCATTCTCTATACATTCGAAAGCAGCAGGTGCCTCACTTCGATCTTTGTCATTGGTCCTTCATATTAATTCAATGCCCTCTTTAGGGCTTTTGCCTCATTCTGTGTTCAAAACATCCCCCTGGAACATTCTGGAGTCCTGAGTGCTGTGAAAGTGCTGGGATCTACCCCAGCCTCACTTTCAGAAGCTTGCAGCCTAGTCCTTTGGCTCCTGTGCAGTCTCAGGATTCAGCAAATGTCTTTTAGTAAAAACTGAGTGCTCATTTGAGATCCTCCAATTTGTTATTCTAGAACTGCTTGGTTGTTAAAGTCTTTGCTGATTTCTTTTTCCCCTTTGGTCTCTGTCTGGGCCAAACTCAAAATGTTAGCCATGCTTAGAATTTGCAAATGCCTCCAAAGGAAAGCTAGTGGGTACTATGAATTCATTCCTGAATGGGTCTCCCTCCTCAGAAATTTTGATCCATAGCTCCTCATTGTTCTTGTAGACTTCTAAATGCCTTTAAATATTTTAAAAATATAATTTATCACTTTTTCCCCTTGTATCAGCAGCATCTTTTGTTTTTGACCTTCAACATCTGACGAGAAATCATGCATTCTAGGCCATTTTTTAAAAGGTGAAATTTAAAAAAAGTATGTAGAGAAGAGTGACTGAATTGGTAAAAATGATTCATTTTAGACTATTTAAAGAATGCTTGAAAACATCAGTGATGTTTGCTGCGAGTAGAGGAAATCCACAAAACAGTGAATGACTGCTTGTAAATATTTGAAAGTTGTTTATGTGGCAGAGGGACCAGAGCTTTTTGTGTATGCTTCACATGATGAGAAGATGCTAGAAAAAGATTTCAGATCTAAGTACGAAGGCTTTTCTTTGATATGTCAGAGCGATGAGAGAACAAAATATGGGATCCTTGGAGGTGACACATCTTCTTTCATTGGAGTGTGTGCAGTGTTTGGGATGAGTGTTGTGGAGAGGTTATTGTATGGTTGGACCGTATGATTCCTTCTGATCTTGCGATTTCATGAATTGCTTCTCTATTCCCTTTAATTGATTTGTGTTTATACAGTAGTAATCATAAGTATATGGCATCCAGAAAGTTCTTCTGAGTTCCAATATCTTTGGGTTCCCATTTATCTTAATGAAATTAATCATTTCTCTACCTAATGTATTCTGTGGTTATATTTCTGTTTAGAACAAATACCAGTGCCTGAACCTAAGTTGATAACAATTTTATAAAACTATGCTTCTAGAATCAAGGTTCACTCTTAGTAGTTAAGTACTTATTCAGAAGAGAGAAAAGTAGTAGTACCTTTTCACATTAGTTAAAGAGCTTGACACAGAAAAATTACGCTATTTCCTGGTTTAAGTAGGCTTATCATAATTGCTACATGTCACATTCAGATTTTATAATTTTCAAAATGGCTTATGCCTAAAACATGTATCACTTTGAATTTTAAAACAATAAATGTGTGTCTTCCTATGTTGATATGAGTCAGTATTTGCCTTATATTAGTTAGAATCTCTGTGTAATATTTTATTTAATATAAACTCATTTATTGAAAATGTGATAATTATAATAACAATGGCATTAATAAATAGCAACAAACATATCTTAATACATTTAAAAACATTTTGATGCATAATATTAGATTATTATTTTATAAGACTCTGAGGCAGGCAGGATAATTAGTAAAATTCCAATTTTTCATGAAGAACTGAGCACCATAATTGTTAATTGATTTGTTAAATATCACACAGCTTAAAGAAAACTGGTATATAAGCTTCAGGGGTTTCTTGCCTTCAGTCTTTTTTGTAAATTGATTTTTTTTGCAAAGTTACTCACCTCTCCTGACCCTAAATCAACATCCAAATCCCTCTTTTAGACTTCTCATAAAGAGGTGGAGATCATCACTCCAAAGAGTTGCCCTGAAAGGAGATTTCTACATCTGTCATTGAAGAAGGCAAACTCAGCTGACAGCCTCTATGCATTTACCTTTCTTCTAAGGGAAAATATTTGGGGAGTTTTAATGACCAGCAAGTGATCCTTTTACTTTCTTTCTGGAAAATTTGGGATTTTAGTGATATTATGACCTAAGTGTGAGAATGATTAACATGTAAAATCTATCCCTGTCTGGTTTTGTCTAGTCCTTAATTATCATCTCTAATAGGAACTTTGAGAATGACAGGGTGCTACAGATACCCAAATTGTCATACAAATGCTTATATCTCTCATTCTGGGTATATTCCCACTGCATCATCCAAATCCTTATTCAGGGAAGCAGAGTGCTGAATGGCTTGCCTCTGGAAGCCTGATTCTATTTCTCCAACCAGCAGTTGTGAGTACTCTGTGCTATCTACATTTTCAACTAGTATTCAGCTTGACTGAGTTCTGATAGCATGTGAAGGTTTTAGAGAGGAATTTTTGATAAAGATATTATAAGTCCTTAGTTTCTGAGATAATGAGATAATAAATTCATTTGGAGAATTTTAGTCATGGTGAGAGCAACCACTTTGTTCTCAGAGTTGAAATGTCTTTTTTTTAACATCTAATAAATGAATCCTAAGTACATACTGGAGATTAAAAAAATACTTATTTATGGTATTTAGCAATTTATTGACCCAATAAACTCTAGACCTATAGGATGCATATAAGTTTGCCAAGGAGAGAAGCAAGGTAACACAAGGCATAAGGCATAAGTCCCAGGGCTGATCTCACTCTGACAATAATTATAATAGTGCCAGGTACTGTGCTAACTAGTCTACATATCCTATTTAATTCTTATGTTAGTTATGCCTAGTTGTTACCTCAATTTGCTGATGATAATGTTAACTCTAGAATAATTCATATCTGGTAGTACAGCTAGCTATTAAAGTCTGGAGGTTGGTTTGAAACTAGATCTGTATATCTGCCTTCAAAACAAGTAATATTATGCATTTCAAAGTCCACAGGAAGGGTCTAATTAATATAAAAATAAATGCCATTTATCCAGTCTTTAATGTTTAATAGTCAACAGGACAGCTATGTTCAGAGAGAATGGACAGAGTGCTTTCTACTATGTCTGCACTTGACAATGAACCTCTGCTAGAAGAAAGTTTGTACTATCCACGGGGTCTCATAACCTGTTACCAGAATTGTTTACAAATCGCTGAAGTCACAAGTCAGGGAATATTTTGATGTCACTACCATTCAAGACTCCTTTTCATATGGCTCATACATTTTTGCTGGTTTCAGGGATACAAACAAATGCTTTGGCTGGGAGTAGCTTCACAGTGGTAATATTTTAAGTATCCCAGTGTTGTAAAAGAATGAGTCACATTTTTCTTATTCAAATTCTACATCAGTTATTTTACTAGTTGAAAACACACAGACATTTTAATCTGAATATACTGGATCTGAAAGCAAGCTTTTCTTACTAGGATTATATGACCTGAAGCCAGGTTTATGACTTCTCTAAATTACAATTACCCCCTGTGTGAAATAAGATTAAAATTTAAGGTGAAATTTGCCCCTAAACACAACAAATATAAATGCTCATAATAATAGAGGTAACCTGTGCAAAAGGATAGAATTTTGTTCTAGAATTTAGTAAATAGTTGTAATTTCTCTATTGTCCAATATGACAAAAATCTCATCTTTATGAATTATTTTTCTTTCACAGGTTTTGTGATATGTATATATATATACACAGGCCAACAAATAACAAAAGGTGGTCATGTTAAAATTTGTCTGAAAAATAAATCAGAAAGAAGTGCCATCTTTTAAAGAGAAGTTTTAATTCTGTGCCATTAGAATAAAAATCTAAATAGATTTTGTGCACTGGCTTCAAGATGAAAAGACACAGAACACGGCCATCACACAGAAATTCGTGCAGTCAAATGGTATGGAAAAGAGCTGTCAAAACAACTGCAATTAGTATCCCAGCACTGATGGGCATATTAAAGGGCTAGTTGTGATATGTTTGGGAAACGAGTAAAATGTTGGGTAAAACAGTGTGTTCATTATCTCTGTAATGTCCCATCACTGCAACCCATAAATTAGTGGGGATGACTAGTTGCTTTATTTTGAATAAGCAACTTGATTCTATAGCCAGAATACATGAAAGAGCAATGGTTAAATCTGAAGCCAGTTAACTAGTCTTTTGTGAACTTGATCTTGATTACCAACACAGAAAGAAGTAATTAGATGCATCATTCCATTTTAGTTCCTATAAAATTTTATTACACACAGAACTAAACTATTGGCATTATTTCATGCCTCAGCAAAACCAGGGCATTAAGGGACAGGTTTAAACGCCCATCTTACATTTTAGAAGCTGTTTCTGCTAGACAGTATTTGACAGTAATTTGTGAAATTGCCTTTAGTCTTGACTATTGTGCTTGGTTATTTTTTGACACATCACTTTTCTTGATAATGACTGATTTTTTTTTCTTCCAAGCTTTTTAAAAATATAAGTCAGTTCTTCACAGAACAATTTGACACAAACTTTGTAAAGCAAAAATTACCAAATCATATGTATTTCAAGAACATTTTATAATTATTATTTTCAGAGTTTTGTTGCTGTCTATTTTTCCTGAACCTAAAAGTAAGCCTGCTTGTGAAAAGTCTGTTCTCTTGGTTCATTATGTTGCCATATTTCTGGACAATGTTCCTCAGTACAAGAATTAATTGGTACAACAAGGCTATATTTAAACAAGTCAGTTATTTTAATTACATGGTATAAGACTTAGGCTCCTCCTTTTTTTTCATTGAGAAAGTAGATAGTTGTTAGAGTTGTTTAAAAATTACTAATTTCTCAAAAGCATTGAACTAATAGAACTGGATTTACTTATTTTTCAGTATAGGAGAAATGATCTATAGGTTAATGCAGTTGTTTTTAAACTATTTTATTTCTAGGTGGAATTTAGAATTTTTATGCCTGGCTTTTCTTTTTCATTGTTTAACTGGGATGAATCTAAGATGTTATATCTTTATATCTGTACTCTGCAGAGTGTGAACATGTAATAAATATTGGTTGTTTTGAGAAAGTAAGCCTTCTGCTGTTACTTAGATACAATGTAAATCAAGGTAAAATGTTGGAACATAAAAATAGGTTAAAAAAATTTGAGTCTTGACACTCTGTTTTTTGTAGAAAGGAGGAACTTTTGGAATCGTGTGTGGCTTCCAACCTTTTCTGTTGACTGTGGACTCTTTCTCACAAAATTGACATAAATGACCACAAGGAGAGATGCCCTGACTGAAGCCAATGGAGATCCCAGAACACTGAGCTGGGGTGAGCTTCAAGGGCTCCTCGGACACAGTTTGAGATCCATTTTCTAGCCTGATGCTTCCTTTTTTGGATGAGAATTCAGTAATAAGAGGAGAAAGGTTTTCTGTCTAACTGGCCACCTTATCTTAGGATTTAGGATTTGGGTGCCGTCTCACTTCACTGCTCTGGTGGACGCTCTGGCCTTGGTGTGCTGTTTCTGCTCCATGTCCCTGAGTCTTTAATGTGTCCTCATTTTCCAAATCTACACCAGGAATCACTGCTTTTTTTTTTTTAGTTGAAGTTTCACTGGAATGCAGTGGCATGCTTGTAGCTACTGCAGCCTTAACCTGCTGGGCTCAGGATCTTCTTCTACCTTAACCTTCCAAGAGCTGGAACTACGGGTGAGCACCACCACGCTTGGATAGTTTTTTTGATTAATTGTAGAGACAAAGTCTCACCAAGTTGGCCTGGCTAGTCTTGAACTCCTAGGCTCAGGCAATCCTCTGGCCTCCACCTATCCGTGTTGGAATTATAGGCATGAGCCACCATACCCAGCCTGGAGTTTCGATTACCATCTCTCTACCTTTGATGAACTAAAGGATGTGGGAGGGTTTTTCCTGAATGTGTATTTTGCCTTTGACAGGAAACTTGATAGGCGTTTACAATAATTAGTATGGTAACCATGAACTGAAAGGGTGGGTTGCATTGGTAAATCCATAGTCCAGCCTGCAGGGTGGTCAGATCTAATGTGTCAGTAAGAAAAATGTCTGAACACTTACCCTATTTTATACTACCTGCAAGAAACTTATCTATGTCTAACTTATACTGAATAACCTGCTTCAATCCAAGAGTAGGAATACCTTTTACTGTTTTCTTACTACCCTCTGTTTTAACTCATACAGAGGTGGTTTTTGAAAGAAAGCTGTGCCCTGTAACATGTATATCTCTTATTTAAAAAAATTAAAAAATTAAAAAATTTTTTAAAAAGATGCACTCCAAGCCATCTAGCAGCAGATATATGAGGCTGGCGGAAGAGAAACAGGATCTGAAATAATACCAGGAATGTGTCTGTAGAAACTTCTAAGCATTATTTATGAATGCTGTAAAACAATTTGGTATCCAGTCATAATGGAAATACTCAGCTCCTTCCCAAATATTTTGTAATGCATTATATACAATTTTAAACTACACTATCTTTATAAAAATGGTGCAAAATAGAATATACCAGAATGCTTATATTTATAAGGCAAGAGCATACACTGATACTATACACAGTAATAATTTGATATGTCTTCTAGATTTGATCAAAATCCTATAACTTTACGTGCCTAAGAAAAATAAAATGTGAAGCAGAAAGAAGTGCTACTAAACTATCAATGGAAAATTCATTGAATCTATGGTACAAAGGTAATACAGAAAAAATTATTTTTTATTCTTCATGTATTACATATCTATTTAAAATTCCATAAACTTATTTTCATAGAAAAAAATCATTAAAAAAACTATTCACCCAAAAGAGATAGAAGCAAAATATTATAGAGGTAAATCAGGCACTAATTAATTAAAAATAAAGTTTCTGTAATTTGTCTTTGTGATATTTTTCAGCTTTTATAAAATTATAATGTGTTATGGTTTCCTTTTTTTATTAAAATGGGTGTATTTAGTTTGGTATTTTTGACTTTGTTTTATTTCCTTCAAAGATGACCCTTAAACTCTATGAGAGGTATCAACTCGAAACTGTCTATTCATCCTTGAGCATTGTGTTACACAATCCCATTTTTACTCACTAGCAGAGCTGGTGTACACGGTTTGGTCTTTATGCTGAAATGTATGATTTTTCTAATATAATACACAACCTTTCTGTCTCAGGTTGTGTGTTATATTAGACTCAAGAAATAGACTTTGATTCAAATATCTGAGTACAAATTATTTGAGAAATCTCCCTAGGAAGCACTGATTGGAGAGTAGGGAAGTAGCACAAAGAAGGAAATAGGTGGGTTTCTGCTGGGGTCGACGGAACTTGATCCCAATTCACACCCCATGACAGTGCAGAATGTGTTCTGTAGTTCTCCTTCCCGGCCGAGGAAGCTGCAGTGTTTATCTACCACTGCCCCTTAGCCATTTGTCAATGGCAGCTGCTCCTGGGGCATTGATTCCAGAGCATTTCTAGACTACCTTGCCTAGGCCAAACGGACTCCAGTGGTCAAAACAGCCTTGGGGCAGAGTCCAAGCATTTGAAGTAGCAGGAAAGGGGCTTCTTGCCGGGGATGGTGATGCCAAGGAAATATGGTAATGTCTACCACAGTTCTAAAGAGGATGCTTGTTCTCTGCTTTTTTTTTCCTTTTAGTTCTATATTGTAATAATGCTTGGTGTTATTTAGCAAGCTTCACTTGATAAAAGTATTACTATATGCCATACATTTTTAACACAAAAAGTGATCTTTAGAGATAAACTTTGTCTTGTTTTTTCTTTAATGTTTGTGTTTTGTTGATTTGTTTCTTATGTAGAACCAAATTGGGTTTAGCTGATGATACTGATGTGGGACTCTACTACCCAAATTCACCACAATCCACAAAAAACACAAAGCTGTTGGATACAGGTAGGCTGAGAACGCAAATCATCAATATTTCCTTGCTGCAAAATGACGAGAAAATTGCATGTTCCTGGCCTTCAGAAGCTGTCACGTCTTCACATTCTTCACACAACTTTGCTATTACCAGATTTTCATGACTTTGAAAACATTGCTTTAGCCAATATCTGTGCCATTTGAGATAAATAGATGTATTTTATCTGCAATATAGCTTCCAATATGTCGTGTTTGAATTACTTTTGAGTCCATCAAGATAGGCATCATTTCTGTAATCAGCAATATGCAATTATTTGATAACTTGTTACTTTAAGATAAATATTTTAGCTGGTTATCTGAAAAGAAGCTCAAATACATGCTGGGAAATTGATTTTTAAAAAATATCTGATTCAACAAAAATGAAGTGAGCTGCTCTCATAGGTCGATAGGATAACCATTGCAGCCTCTCCACTACGTTTACAGTAGGGTAGGTAGCTATGTTTGTAAGTTTTTAAAATTTTATTTTAACATGTATAATCACTGGTCAAAATGCTTTCTTCTAGCTTTAAAAAATAAGTGATTTCCTATGATAACTACTAGAAGCTTTACTTTGAAAAATTGTTGAATGAAGCACTTTCTTGATCAAAATGACTACATCTGGATTTTAACAGAATTTACAGGTACATGAAGTCAAGAGAATTGGTGCTCTTGTGTTGGTGGTTTAATTAATTTGGTATTTATGACTTTGTTTCTCTTTTTTCAAAGGTAACCCCTAAACCTCTATGAAAAGAGAGTTCAATTTTATTTTTTGTTAAGGCAGAATAATACTTTTTGATATTAGTTTTATTTTATTTTAGATTCAAGGGATACATGTGAACAATTTTTACATAGGCATATTGTGTGATGGCGTGGTTTGGGCTATTGATGAGGCTGCCAGTGACCCTGTCTCCCTTACCACCTCCCTCCTCTCCACCCTCAATTCCAGTGGTGAGCAAGGCACCTGATGGATGGGTGGTTTTGCAGCTGTTACTTCTCCTCCCTCCCCCCTTTAGTAGTCTCCAGAGTCTATTCCCCCCTCCTTGTGTTTACATGTGCCTGCTACTTAGTCCTGCTCATGAGAACTTGCAGTATTCAGTTTTTTGTTTCTGTGATAATTCACTTAGAATGATAACCTCCAGCTATATCCATGTTCCTGAAAATGACATGATTTTATTATTTTTTTTGCCTGCATAATATCCCATGGTATATATGTCCATTATTCTCTTTGTCCACCGCTGATGGGCGCCTGGGTTGACTCTATGTTTTTGTTATTGTGACTAGTGCTGTGATCAATTTTCTTCTGATACATTTTCCTGTGTGACATGGGTGGGTGCCTGAACCTCACTGGAATTCTTTTAGGAAGGAATAAATTAATTTAAAATACACTAGTGAGAAGGGTTTTACCTCATCTATTCTTATATCACAAGGTCTAGCATAGTGTCTGCTACAAAGCAGGTACAAAATACAAGTTCATGAAGTAAATGACTTAATCCCAGTGACACTCCTGTGACTTTCGATATTAACATCATGTGACTATTTTCTGGTACAAAAATGAAGTAGATTTCTCTGGGGCCAGTAGAACTGATTGAAGAAAGGCACCATGTTAGAGCCCATAAAATACTGTTGTTGTTTCCTTAAGAATAGAATTTTTCTGTTGATTGGCAATAGCTTAACCCCAGTGTCACTTCTTCTCTGCCCAGGCAATGTGGATGGGGTGTTAGATGTCTTAACACCACGATTCTGCCGTAAAGTTGAAGGATTTTTATTTTCATAAAGATTTATTTGTACAACAATTTTACTTTTTATTTATTTATTTTTGAGTTGGAGTCTCACTCTGTCACCCAGACTGGAGTGCAGTGGCCGCTCCTGGCCACTGCAGCCACGACCTGCTGGGCTCCGGCGATCCTTCTGCCTCAGCCTTCCGAGTAGCCAGAATTACAGGCATGTGCTACCACGACCGGCTGATTTTTTGATTTATTGTAGAGATGAAGTCTCGCTGCCCAGGCGGGTCTCGAACCCGCGGGCTCAGCCAATCCACTCACCTCAGCCTCCCAAAAGTGTGGGATTACAGGCTGAGCCACTGAGCCCAGCTAACAATTTTATTTTTGTTCACAACTGTGCTGAAATATATTTTTACTTCTTTATCTCTTCTTTCTTCTCCCTCATCAACATTTGTTTTCAACCTTAACAGTCACCAAGCTTTCCATTATTCCTGTGTCCAAGTACTCTAGCCAGTAAACCCTTTTAATGTCTTTGTTCTTTATGATGAGAACAAATTCCTCATATATCAAACACCTGCAGTTCTTCCCTACTGGGAAGAAGCCAGTCCGAATACTACCTAATGTTCATAGCAAGAGTGAATTGTTTGTTGCTATATGCTATAATATGATTCGCATTATAACTCTATGACTTTGAACTGCAGACATTTATTTGGTGATGTTTCCCTTTTGTCATTAAAATAAAGAAAATATTTTACTGTGATTTGCAGTTATGGAATTCTGACCCAAGAAGTCCTCAAAAACACTTGTAAAATAAGTGAATAAATTATTACTAACATAAAATGCAGCATGGAAATTAGAAATGGCCTCAAAGCCTAAAAGTTTGAAAGTAATTCAATCTAATAAACATACATAAAAACCTAATTAATGAAAATGCAATGCGTAACACAATTACATGACTTTTCAGGTAAATGGTGTCATGCTTAAATTATGAGGTGGATGGGTGGCATTTCTGTGGGCTAACCATAATTTTGGCCACTTAAAAAATGTTTTTTAACATTTTTATTTTAAAGACATGGGGTACAATTCAGGATTAGGTATATAAGTGGTCATCGACATTCAGGTAAAGTTAGGGCCTCTTTTTGGTTACATTTTGTCTGGTTTGAGATCAGGTCTCCTTATTGATGTTATGTGCCTCCCTTCTCTGGCAGTTTCTGGCTACTTTCAATCCCTTTCTTATAGTATGATTAATGTTCAGTGTTCACTTATGAGTGAGAACATGTGGCACTTGGTTCTTTGTTTCTGTGAAAGATCACTGAGTATTATAGACTCTAAATCCAACCAAGTTACTGCAAAGTCCATAATTTTGCCCTTCTTTATGGCAGTGTTATACTCCATCATGTATATGTACCACAATTTTGTTTATCCATTGTATTTTCGATGGACAGCATTATTGGTTCCATGTTTTTGCTATTGTGAATAGTGCTGCAATAAACACGCGTGGGCAGGTATCCTTTTCATAGAAAGAATTTAGCTCCTCTGGGTATATTCCCAGTGATGGTTGCTGGGTCATATGGAAGGTTAATTTTTAGATCTTTTAGGACTCACCACACTGTTTTCTGTTGGGAGCCAACATCTATAACTACATGACTGAGGCCTATAAAGGCCTATCTGAAAGATCGCCTCTAACAAGCAACACCTATAATATTGGCGTGTGACTAGTGACCAGTGTGCATACATGGCAGTAAAACTTATAAGTAAATCTCTATACACCTGATGAAAAGTTGCACAGCAGAATTATTTTATATGACCTTGTCCCTTCTAAGTTGTACTTCTTTCTAGATATTTTCAAACTTCTATTTCCTGGTAGACTGGTTAGTCAGTTCTTGTTCCCGAAAGCAGTTTCCCCTAGAGCTAATATTAGAAACGAAATTACCATAATAGTTTTATCACCCTGCCTCTAGCCAGGCAGAACGTTTTTTCTAGTTTCGTTACATACTGAAACTCTGTTTGCTTTAGCCTGTGGCCATCGTCATGGCGGCCATGCATTTCCTTGTTCAAGAGTGTGACAGCTACTATTTGATTTTTAGAGTAGACTTGTTAGGATAAAATATATACATATACACTTATAGTTGCATTTACATTTTATAGTATATTTGAGTAAATTTATGCTTGCTGTTTTGTTTCCTTTTGCTACATTATTTAAATATAATAGTTACTATATGATTTATAAAAGAATTAATGATAAGGTATTAGCTTAATAGGATATAGCATAGTATTAAAGGTCAATCATTAGATTATATAAAAATTAAGTTTAGACATAGGAAATTCATTTAAGTCATGGTAAAGTTTTATAGTTTAAAAATAAGTTTTAATCGTTATAGAATTACAGGACACTACGTTGAATCATAATACGTTGATAGAATAACTAAGTCATTTAAGTAAACTTATAGATTATAGTATAGTGTTAAGTTGATAATATTAATCGTTAAAAATATTAGGAGTCAGTAAACTTGGATTTAACTTAGAAAAGTTTTTGTATTAATCAGGGTTTGGAACAAAGAGTATAATATGAATGATTTATTGAACATTATGGAAAACACTTTGAAAAATCTGTATTGAAATTGTGCACCTGTGATTTTAATGTAAGTTTTGTGAAGCACGTCATGCATCATGGAATTGTAATTGTTTGGTTGGAACTTGCAAGTCTCGTGATGGTCTTGTGATGCATAGTTTGTAAAGCGCGATATACATGGAATTTGTATGCCCCCAGCAAGTGATTATCACACTGCTGGAGGGTATAGAAAATGGTATATAAGTTGGAAGGAGTCCAAATAAAATTTGGCTTCAGTCCTGATCAGACTGTTCCCAGAAGAACTGCCTCCGAGTGGTTTCTTCTTGCCATCTTGACTCTCCGGTGCGGGTCCTAACCCTCCCTCGGTCGGAGCCAGTCTCCGACAGTTTTCCATAGAGGTTGTACTAATTTACATTCCTACCAACAGGGTAGAAGTGTTCCCTTTTCTCTATATCCTCTTCAGAATCTGTTGTTTTTTGAGTTATTAATGATGGCCATCCTGACCGGAGTTAGGTGGCATCTCACTGTGGTTTTGATTTGCATTTCTTTGATGATTAGTAAGACGAAGCATTTTTCACGTATCTGTTGACTGCTCATATGTCTTCCTTTGAGAAGTGCCTACACGTACCTTTTCCCCACTTTTCAGTGGGATTATTTTTATTTTCCTTTAGGCATGTTTGAGTTCCTTATAGATCTTGGATGTTAGATCTTTGTCAGATACACAGTTGGCAAATATTTTTTCCCATTCTGTGGACTGTTTCCCCACTCTCTTGATGGTTTCTTTTGTTTTTCAGAAGGGTTTCAGTTTGATGAGGTCCCACTTGTCTTTTCTATCTTTTGCTTTTCAGAAGCTTTTCAGTTTGGTGAAGTCCCACTTGTGTATCTTATCTTTTATGGCATTCAATTTGGAGAGTTGATCAATAATTTTTTGCCTATTCCAATTTTCATGAGGGTGTCTCCTGCATTTTCTAAGATTTTAATAGTTTGAGTTAGAGTTAATTTTTGTGGTTGGGGAAAAGGAGGGGTCCTGTTTCAATCTTCTGCATATGGCTAGCCAGTTATCCCAGCACCATCTACTGAATAGATTTTCTTCTCCCCAGTGGTTGTTGGTGGAGGCTTGTCAAAGATGAGTTCCTTCAGAAGTTGAGGTTTTGCTTCTGGAATCTCTATAATCTTCATCCTGATGTATATCTCTGTTCTTGTACCAACACCAGACTGTTTTGATTATTGTAGCTTTATAGTAAATGTAAAGTATGGAAGTGTGATACCTCACTTTTTTTATTTTGCTGAGGATTTTCTTGGCTATTTGTATTCGTTTATGTTTCTATATGAATTTCTGTATTTCATTTCCATGTCTGAGAAGAATGATTTTGGTAATTTAATGGACATTGTGTTGAATCTGTTGATTGCCTTTGGTAGGAGGAACGTCTTAACAATGTTGATTCTTCCAATCCATGAGCATGGGATATTTTTCCATTTGTTTGTGTCTTCCTGGATTTCTTGGAGCACTGTAAAGGTCTTTCACTTCTCTAGTTAGGAAAATGCTGAGGTATTTCTTTTTTTTTGTTTTTGCTGCAGTTATTGTGAATGGGATTGTGCTTTTTATTTGGTTCTCTGCCTGCTTGCTGTTGGTGTGTAAGAATGCAACCATCTTTTGCACATTTATTTTGTACCCTGAAAATTTGCTAAAACCCTTTATCAGTGTAAGGAGATTTTTAACAGATTCTCTTGGGTTTTCAAGGTATAGGATCATATTGTCCTCAAAGAGGTGTAACTTGACTTCCTCATTTCCTATTTGGACACCCGTGATTTCTTTCTCTTTTCTTACTGCTCTAGCTAGTACTTCCAACCTTGTGTTGAACAGGAGGGGTGAGACTGGGCAGCCTTATGTAGTTTTCAGGGGAAATTCTTCCAATATCTGTCTGTTTAGCAAGATGTTGGCTGAGGTTTTATTGTAGATGGCTCTTACTCTTTTGAGATATGTTCCCTCTATGCCTAAGTATTTAAAGGTTTTTATCAAGAAGGGATGCTATATTTTATCAAAAGCTTTTTCTGTATCTAGCGATATAATCATGTGGTTCTTGTTTTTACATCTGTTGATGTATTTAATTACATTTATGGCCTTGCGGATGTTGAACCAACCCTGCATCCCAGGGATGAAGCCTACTTGGTCATGGTGGATAATTTTTAAGATGTGTTATTGAATCCAATTTGCTAGATTCTTGTTGAGAATTTTTGCAGCTATGTTCATCAGGGATATTGGCCTATAAGTTCTCTCTCTCTCTCTCTCACTCTCTCTCTCTCTTTTTTTTTTTGGTACAATTTTTTACCTGGTTTGGGTATCGTGATGTTAGCATCATAAAATGAATTGGGGAGAGGTCTGTCTTTCTTGATGGCCTGGAATACTTTCAATAGGATTTGTGTCAGCTCCTCCTTGTATGTTGTGTAGAATTCCGCTGGAAAGCTGTCTGGTCCAGGGTTTTGTTTTTTTTTTTTTTCTTTTTTTTTTTTTGAGTTGGAGTCTCACTCTGTCACCCAGACTGGAGTGCAGTGGCATGCTCCTGGCCACCACAGCCTTGACCTGCTGGGCTCCGGCGATCCTTCCACCTCAGCCTGGGCTTTTTATTGTAGGTAGCTTTCTTATGACAGAGTCAATTTCCTGGATTGTTATTGGTCTATTTAGGCTATTGGCTCAATTTCTTCTTGTTTCAACCTTGGGAAGTTGTGTGATGTCAGAAAGTCCTCCATTTCATTTAGGTTATTGAGTTTGTTTCCATACAAATGTACATAGTAATCTCTGATAATCTTTTGTATTTCTTCAGGGTCAGTTGTGACTTGATCCTTTGTGTTTCTGATCATTTTTATTTGGACTTTTTCTCTCCTTTTCTTGGTCATTCTGGCTAAGGGTCCATCAATCTTGTTTATCTTTTCAAAGAACCAGCTTTTTGACTTATAGATTTTTTTCTATGATATTTTTGTCTTCTCTGTTCTGTATTTGGGTTTTTATTTCAGTTTTCTGGATCTTTCTGCTGAAATTAGGGTTTTGGTTGTCTTGTCTTTCCAGCTCCCTTAGGTGATTTGTCAGGCTGTTGACTTGTGATCTTTTTATTTTCTTGATGCATGTTTGCAGTGAAATAAATAAATTCACCTCTTCTGTTTTTAGGGCATCCCAGAGATTTTAGTAAGAACTGTCTTTTCTTTCTCTTGTTTCAAGGAATCTTTTAATTTCTGTTTTGATTTCTGTGCTGACCCAGGAGTCATTAAGCATCATGCTGTTTAGTGTTCATGTCTTTGTGGGTTTTTGGGGAATTTTGTTGGTGTTGATATTCACTTTTATTTCACTGTGTTCTGAGAAGATGCATAGAAGTATTTTGATCTTATGAGATTTGTTTATGCTTAATTTATGGCCCAGGATGTGGTTGATCTTGGAGTACGTTCCATGTGGTGATGAGTAGAATGTATATTCTGTGGTTGTTGGATAGAATGTTCTGTAGATGTCTATTAAGTCCATTTGGTCAAACATCAAGTTACGGTTCTGATATCCTTGTGATTTTTTTGCTTTGATGATCTATCTAGGCTTGTTTGTGGGATATCTAAGTAGCCGGCTATAATAGTGTTAGAGTTCATATCTTTTTTAGTTTACTTAGCTCTTTATAAAAGAGCTCTTTATAAAAGATGCTCCTTTTTTTGGTGCATATATGTCTAGGATGAATTTTTTTCTTGTTGATGGATTAAAGCTTTTATCATTATGTAGTGCCCTTTTATATCTTTTTTAAAGGTTTGATTGCCTACAGGTTGTTTGGTCTGATATTAAAATCACAACACATCTTCTTTTGTATTCCCTTCACCTAAAAATTTATTTTCCATCCTCTAACTTTGAGTCTTTGAGTGTCCTTTTTAGTGAGATGTATTGCCTAGAGGCAGCATATTGTTGGGGTGTAATTTTTTTTTTCAGTTTGCTATTCTATGTCTTTTCATTGGTGCATTTAGTCCATTCACCTTCAGGTGTTTATTGAGATGTGAGAGTTTATCCCTGTCATCAGGCTCTTTTAAAGTTTGTTGTTTTTGTTGTTGTTTTTGTTTGCTTATTTGTTTTTTTGATTTTTCTTTGATTTCTGGGTTGATATATGTGTGTGTTTTCAATTTTGCAGTCACAGTCGTGCAGTGTTGATTCTGTTTTCCTGCATTCTTGGGAAGACTATGGAAATTCTTTTTTTTTCTTTCTGTTTTTAATACTTTATTAAGCATCTCTTGTAGAGTTGGTCTGGAGGCAGCATAAAGTCTTAAGAATTGAATGTCTGGAAAAGATTTTAATTTTCCATGACTGATGAAGCTTAGCTTAGCTAGATAGGAAATTCTTGATTGAAATTGTTTATCTTTGAGAACTTTGAAGATTGGACTTCAATCTCCTCTAGTCTGTAGTATTTCTGTAGATAAGTCTGTTGCTATTCTAATTGGTTTTCCTAGTAGGGAGTCTGATCTTTCTGTCTTGCTGCCTTTAGGATTTTTTTCTTTATATCTACTTTGTATAGGAGAATTACTGTGGGTCTAGATGTTGTTCTTCTCATTTGATGCCTTGCAGAGATTCTCTAAAATCTCTTGTGGTTGGATGGCAATGTCTTTAAAGAGATACAGAAAGTTTTCTTGAATGACTTCACGGAAATTTTGTTCCAGGTTGCTCTTATTCTCCTTTTCTGCTTCAGGGATATTGATTAGGTGTAAGTTTGGTCTCTTAATATAATCTCACATCTCTTGAAGGCTTTGTTTCATCTTTTCATTCTTTCTTTCTATGTTTTTAACAGACTGGGTTAATTCCATATATTGGTCTTTAAGCTCTGAGATTCTTCCTTCTACTTAATTGGTTTATTCTGCTTTCCATGTTGATAAGTTTATTATTTATTTCGTGAACTATATTTTCTATTGTCATCATCTCAGTTATCACCTCTTTCATTCTTTCTTCTTGTCTTTCTTTATTTCTATTCATTCTCTGCATCAATGCCTTGAAATCTAGATTTGTAGTTTGAGACCAGTCATTCTGGGGGTTCTTCATTGTTTGAGTTCCAAAGTCACAATTCTCAGGCACTGGCTTTCCAAGAGTTTTGTGGGGGGTGGGGGGCACCTGTGATCTTCCATTGCTTATTCTTCATTTGTCATGGATTTTCCCTTTCTTTTTTTCCCCTCTTCAAATTCATTGCTCAGTGAGAGGGTGGATAGCTTTTACTTCTGTTTACTCAGGCCCCTACTCTTCCTTAGGTGGAGCCTTTGGATTTGTTCAATTTTGAGGGTAGGTTGGGGATGGGGATGCAGGGCCTGTGCTATCTTTTTTCAGTTTTGAGATTTGACTAGATTGTAAGGGAGGGAGCTATGGTTCAAAAGCTATCTGCAGATCACAGTATTTGCTGACTGGTGTGTAACTCCTCTTGAACCCACTTCCCACCACCTGCAATATGCCCATGCACTGGGAGCAAATGTATATTCCCTGAAACCACAATGCAATGAGAGAAAGAAAAAGAACAGGAAAGAAAGAAGGGAGATCAAAGGAAGATAAAGAGAAAGAAGAAGAAGTTAAATAGGCAAACAAAGTAACAGATAAACAAGCAAAAAACAAATAAACAAAGCAACAACAACAAAACTAAAGATTCACTTGCTCTCAAAAACCCATGTGCAAAAAAAAAAAAAAAAAAAAAAAGAGGGAGAAAAGGGACAAATTAAGTCATCAGGAGACACATGGAGAAGTATAATTATGGAGATGATGGGGAAACAAAACAAAATGAAACAAACTCTTTCTTGTGACCATTTCTGGAATTTCAGGTTCCTTTTCTTTCTCTTTTTCTTTTCTTTTTTTTAACTGGTATGTCTCAAGCACCAGCACTTTTGACTCCTGCCATGGTTGGGAGTGGGCTCTCAGTCTCCAGACCCTTCCCTTCACTCTCAGAACAGGCTGATGGGGCTGTTCCCAATGTGGGTCAGAGACCCCATGGACTGCTGGGGAAGGAGAGTGGATCAGACCAGGGCTCACCCATGCTTGTCTACTGCTGCAGCAGATAGGTTCCCCACTTGAATCATACGTTTGGTCCAGTGTGGGGGGTGGGGTGTCTGTCTTTCGGGTATCATGCTGTTTAAGTATCCTCTCTGGGACAAGAATGGTTGATCCCAGAAGGGTGCAGAGATGACCCCTTGATCTCAGGGTGGAGGCTGTTCAGAACTGGGCAGGCTAAAGCAGGTCACTGCCCAGGCCTGGGACAGAGAAAATGGCAGCAGTCCCATGTCTTCTTCTCCGGTGGGACTCAGTTCCAGATGTCCTCATTGCACTTTCTCCGTGGTAACTGCTACCAATGTCTGGCCTGCTACTGCAGGTAGTGATGTGGGCCACGTACCAGGTGCCAGGTGCCAAAGGACAGCTGATCTCTACCTCTTTTTCCTGAGAGATGCTCCAAGAATGGCAGATGACCTGCACACTGGGGGAACCAGTTTCAGAGCAATGGCAAGTTTCAGCCACCTCTGCAGGGGAGACCGGGGTGCTTGACCTCATGTCTTCCCTCAGTGGGGCATTCACTCTCCCACTTGCACATGTTTATGCATGCAGATTCATTCTTATGGGCACTCATCCATGCAGAGACTCTCACACTCCCAACAGTTCCATCACCATCTTACCTTGGCCACTTTTCTTACTTTGAATTTAGGAAGGTTCATAATTAAGACTGTGTGAATCTTGAATGCTTTTAATAAAACACTAGGCTTTTACCAAAAATGGATCTTTAAATTTAAGCTCATTATATCATAGTTACATGTAGAAATAATCAAGTGACTTATTTTTCTTAATTGTTGAGTATAAGTTAACTGGAAACTGTGATCTCACCAGGGCAACTGATTTTATACAGGTATTCATTTTGTTTGGTTTGAATGTTGGTTTTCAGAGTTTATGACCCTCATTCAATTTTATCAGCAAACATTTAAAAACATTTTTTCCTGCCATTGCATACCCTTCACCAGCCACCAGGATGGAACTGTATAGATTATTTTATATTGTGTTTTCAAGAACCAGTCCATTAGAGAGGACATCTCTGCATTTATGTGCTTATTATTTTGCATGATAGAAAGGCATGAAAACTAGAATAGGGCCATTTTGTAGGTGAGTAAATATTTGAAAGGGTAACATTTGTAACTATACTTAGAAAACTAAGAGGAGCATGCTTTTTTGGTTAAAGTCAGCAAGCATTTTATTGAAAATTCTACCTCATATTATTAGACGATATTGCTTACATATAAACATGAAGGAATATTTGTGTGTTCATATGTGGCAAATGGTTATGTAAAGAGATCACACAATTTATTTTTTCTATACTAAGAAGATATTGAGTAAGAAATATAAGGTAGGGGCACAAATATGACCTAGATGTCATGCTGATTCCTGATATTTTAATTATACTGCCTTAAACTACTCATTTCATTGTTTTCAATACTTTCTTCTGACAATAAATAGTCTCTCTGGTGAGATTAAGGAAACAGAAAATGTTCTATCTTCTACAATATTCCTTATAAATGTAAAAGACACTTACATGCACTTCATCAGTGATGCCTCTTTTCTTAGTGCTCATATGCAGTAAGTTATCTGTCAAGAGCTCGAAACCTTTTTGCATCCAGGTCTATCAAAGTCCAGAAGGAATTAGAGCATCTGCTTCTCACTCTTCAATCACCACAGTCTCATTATGTCTTCTTTAGGGGAACTGGATAGTATTCTTAGGTAACTGTGGTCAAGGGGCTGGGTTGTTTTGATTGACCAATCCTGAGTTACATGCTTATCTGAAACCTAGGCTTAAGTCAAGTCACACGACACACATAAATGGAGACATTAGTGGAGTAGGGCTTCCGCAAGGAATATGGGGGTGCAGTCCTCAGATGAGGGGGAAAGTAATAAAACATTATAAAAGCAATGGCTATTTACCGCTTAAATTCATAAGTTTTGTGACCTAGAATAAAAGCTTCAAGATGTATCCATTTGGTTTATGTGTCATATTTTATTTAGTTTAACCTATATGATTGATCAAAATTATAGTAGAAAATAAATCTAGTTTACAAATCAGAAATGAATACAAATTTTATAATTATATCAAGTAGTAATTTGGTAAATTATTATTTTCTAGATGGTAGCTAAAAAATATAATGCAGTATATTAATGCAAATTTTAATTGCCTCACTGTGAATACCTGACTTTTAATTAACTAATTAAATACATTTTGAAGAGCAAGGGTGCCTATGACTTAAGACCATTCTGCCACTGCATTTTTTCTTCTGTTTTTCTGTCTAATCTTGATTTCTACTTTCTTTTTCCTACCTTTCTGTGAATTATTTGTACCTCTTTTAGAATTCATTTTGTTCTATGTCAACTATATTTAGTGTATTTTTTGCAAATATATAATGATTCAAGGTATTAAATTATACATATATTACTTATTACAGACTATTGGTATTGACATTTTATCATTTTGAGTCAACTATAGACACTTTTGTTTTGTTTTGTTTTTGAGTTGGCATCTCACTGTCACCCAGACTGGAGTGCAGTGGCATACTTGTGGCTACCACATCCTCGACCTGATGAGCTCAGGTGATTCTTCTGCCTCAGTCTTCCAAGTAGCTAGAACTATAGTCATGCACTACCATGCCCGGCTACTTTATTTATTTATTTATTGTAGAGATGAGGTCTCACCAAGTTGCCCAGGCTGATCTTGAACCCCTGGGCTCAGACAACCTTTTTATGTCAGCCTCCCAAAGTGCTGGAATTGCAGGCTTGAGCCACTGCACCCGACCAACTGTAGACACTTTATGTGTCTGCAAGTCCCTTAAATCTCCTCCGTTTGTAATATTATTTTATATATTTTCACTACATACTTTGGGAACCACAACAGATACTGCTATGAGTTTTTTCTTCAACATTAAAACATAATTTATAAAACTTAAAAAGAGAAAAATAATCAAATTTTATTTACCCATTATTTTACTTATTTTGCTCTTTTTTCCTTGTATTCTAAGATTTCTTCTTTTATCATTTGTTTCCTCTTTAAAGAATTTTCTGTAACCTTTCCATATTATATGCTGGTGACAATTTCTCTTAGTTTTTTTCATCTGAGAGGGCCTTGATTTCTCCTGCTTCCTATAGGATGTTTTTGCATGAAAGAATTATTTTGCATGATTCTAGGTTGACAACTCGTTCTTTTCTTTTTTTTTTCCTCCCAGCTCTTGAAATCATTATGCCATTTCCTCCTGGCTTCTGCAGTTTTTGATGAGAAATTTGCTTATTCAAATTGCGTTTCCCCTTACAGGTGAGGTTTTTTTTCTTTCTCACTGCATTTAAGTTTTTATTTTATCTTTATGAGTTTGATTCTGATGTGTCTTGACATGACTTTCATTGGATGTATCTTTTTTGGTATTGCCTCAGTTTCTTGAAGCTGTAGATAGGTATCTTTTTGTCGAATTTGGGCAATTTTTAACTGTTTCTCTGAATGCTTTTTTACTCCTGCACTCTTTCTCCTATTCTTCTATGACTTCAATAACATGAATATTAGATTTTTTAATAATCTCTGGTGTTGTGTTCATTTTTCTTCTTAGATCATTTTGTTTGTTTTTCAGATTGAGTAATTTGAATTATCCTATATCAAGTTTGTGGATCAATTCTTCTATTACCTCCAGTCTGATGTTGAAGCCATCCAGTAATTGTTTCATTTCACTTTTGCACTTTTCAGTTCTAAAATTCACTTTTCTTATATTGTCTATTACTTTGCTGATGCTTCCTGATGTTTCAGTCTGCTTTTAAATTATTTTCAGAAAATTCTAACATCTGTGTCAACTTGGTGTTGACATCTATTGATTATCTTTTCTCATTCAAGTTGAAATATTCTTGGTTTTCACTATGGTAAGTGATATTTATTTATATCCTGGACATGTTAGTTATTATGCAGTGAGATTCTGGACCTTGTTCAAGTCTTCTGTTTTTGCATATTTCCTGTGATTTTCCATTGGTAGAGGATAGAGTGGTGCTACCTCATTACTACCCGATGAGAATGAGAGTTTAGCCTCCCTACTCAGTCTCTGCTGCCACCTGGGTTACGAGAAGCATCTCTTTGCTGCTGGGTAGAGGGAGAAGTCAAGGCTCCTCCCTAACTCTCTGCTGGTAGAGAAAGTGACATTTTACAGATGCTCCCCATGAGGTTTCCAGTGTCATCCCAGAGGAGACTTCTTACCATTGGGTGTTGGCAAAAGTCTCAACTTTTTCACATGATAGGCCATCAGGTAGAGGGTACCTCATTACAGCAAGGTGAGAGGGGAATAGGTTTCCCACTCCCTATTTCTTGTAGCATTTGTCTCATGGGGAGTTATTGTCTAAAAGTGTTCTGTCTTGCTTGACTACCCCTTTCCTTGTCTTTTGGCAAGAGAGAACAGAACAGAAGACATCGATCTTTTTCTCTCCCTCTCTCCCTCCCTTCCTCCTTCCCTCCCTCCCTCGCTTCTTCCCTTCCTTCCTTCACCTATTGGTGTTTCTGGGTAGATAGCTTTTCTAAGACTTGGTCTTGGATACATGAGACAGAAAGGAATCATAAGGAGCTCATTACTGTGTTCATCCTTGGATCTCTCGGTCCTTATCCAGTATTATCCTTTGCTTCACCTTTCAGAGTCTTCTTATATTTGTTTTATATATAATGTCCAGAGTGTTCTAGCTATCATTTATGAGAGGGATAGGATGGAGTGTATCAGCTTCTTTTTGTCACAGATGTGGAAGTCTCCACCCAACTTTTATTTATTTATTTATTTTTACAATTTTCAATATACAAAGTGCAAATTCAAATATTTTTCTTACTTGCCAACTTGTAAATATTGGGCAATAAATAATGTCCACTGTATTATTTGAGGGTTAGATGAGATGAATTTTAGCTTGAATGTATTCTCACCCTATAAATATAAAAGTTGAATAAGTGGGGACAATCTCTAAGCTTTTATTTAATATGCATTTATTATACTTTTGCCATGTGTTTATTTTAGAGGTTTATTCACATGGTGGTTTTCGCTTTGTAAATTAATCAAAAATTGTCAATAGTGCTGTTAATTTCTTAGCCTTATTGTAACAAAGCATAAAATATACAAACTGGTCACTTTCTTAAAGGAGCATAGATTCTAAGGAAATAATCTGGAAAAGTATTCTTAAGTGTTATAGGAATTACAACGTGGGAGCTTTGTGCAGGGGAAAGATCACATGCATTGAAGCCACCATTATGTGGGTTTAAATCCTGAATGAAACATGTACTAGATGAGTAGAATGTGGCAGGGAAATTAGCATCCGTGTTTTTTCATTTATTGTTAAAATTGTGTTCTCAGTGAAAAAAATGTAATGTTTATAAAGTACCTAACATAATGTATAAAGCACAGAGGTTTTCAGTAAATGGCATTCATCATTATTGATTATGTGGGCAATGGAAATTCAGGACAAGATTAGAGTATTGCTGTCTCAAACAAGCCTATGATTTAGTTTATAAACTCTAATACTTGCCAAATTTAGAGAATCATGCTACTGCCCAGATAGGACTGGAAAATCCTGTTAAGCCCTTATTATTGGCCTAATACACGTTAATATTAGGAAGACGGACTTGATTTCAGGATTGGCCAACTGCAGTATTAAAAGATGCTAAACAAGAAGCAGGCAGGTGGTGGGCAGCACAGTGCAGAAGCACAGGCCATGGTTATGATACGGCAAGTAGGAAAATTATATTTCTGGATCATTGAACTCAATCAGATAAAGGGTTGGGGAAAATATATAATTGTAGGGTGTGTGTGTGTGTGTGTGTGTGTGTGTGTGTGTGTGTGTGTAGGGGGGGTGACTGGTATGAAATTGGTAAAATTCAGGGCTATAGTTCAGGTCAGACTCTTGCCTGATCTAGGAACTAAGGCAACTTAAGTCACAAATTGGATCAATAAACAAAGGATAAGAGAAAAGACCTGAGATCAATGGGTAGGCCTTTCTGGTGAGAATGGGATCTTTCTTCTTGATCAGAACTGACTCAGATGTTGGTTCAGGTGAAACCTGCAAGTGGAATGTATGTTGGGAAGTCCACAGACACAGTGGAAAGAATTCTGGTCTCACAGAGATTTGTGCTGTCATTCTGCCTCTCCTGCTTGCAGGCTCATGACCCTGAGTGAAGTGTCTCATTTTGATGACCTTCAGGTTGTCTCTCTGTAAAATGCAAGGGACAACAATCACCTATATGAGTCTTAGTAAAGAAAAATAGGCATAGTATACAAGACAGATGAGGTGTGTAGGAGACTGGTTAGCTGTGTAAAAAATCGTGTCCTTTCTTCTCTTTGGGCACCAAAGTGCGAGGTATATGACTCTCAGAGCCACTCAAGAAGGAGGGAGGACTGTGTGCCTAGGAATTGGCCCATACTTTCTGTAGAGCAGTGTGCATGCATGGCTGTCTGGGCCACGAGGCACAGGCACTTAAGGTCAATTTTCCCCAAGCTAAAGACTCGTTGCATGTCTCTGCAGTAAACAAGACCAGAAAAAGTCAGGGCTTTAAAATATTTTGGAGTCAGATATAATTAAATGCTGAAGTGCATGATGTGACCAGTAGGTGCTAGAGAAGGGCAAACAAAGGACAGGTTAGAGTAGACTGACAGAAGAGGAGAAAATGTCAAGAAGAGGAGGAGGAGGGTAGGATCTTGGTGGACTGTGAATTTCAGACAAACTTAGAGTTCAGGGCAAGTCGGGATATGGCGTGTCAGGACCATCTCTGAGGACAATGCGCTTGTGTGGAGAGTGGATTGTGATGGTAGTTGTATTGCTTGCTTCGTTTCTCTCTTCATTAGGCTTTTGTTCTGTATAAATGTTTTATGTAGATCAATGTTTGTGAAAGCCACTTGTGGGGAGGGATGCAAAGTCATGTTCTTACTGTGTTAAGCTAGAGGGACCGCAGGAGAAGCAAGGCCAAGGGTAGGAAGCAAAAGGAGAGGAAGCAGCTGATGCAGCAAGTAATGTTCCTTGGAGTTAAGGGCATTATTCTTATTAATTTTTGAGTTGGAATCTCACTCCATCGCCCAGGCTGGAGTGCAGTGGCATGCTCACGACCACCCCAGCATCGACCTGCTGGGTTCAGGCGATTCTTCTACCTCAGCCTTCCAAGTAGCCAGAACTAGAGGCACACGCTACCATGCCTGGCTAATTTATTTTTATTGTAGAGATGAGGTCTTGCCAAGTTACCCAGGCTGTTCTCAAATCCGTGGGTTCAGGCAATCCTCTCACCTTGACCTCCCAAAGTGCTGGGATTATAGGCTTGAGTCATCGCAGCTGGCCAAGGGCATTCTTATGCTTCAAAGCAGAGGTGCTGCAGACAAGGTCCCACTTCCTCACCAAACCAGGAGCCTGATTAACACTGATGTAGCCAGGATCCTGTCTTGTTCAAGGGGGAGTAAGAACTGTACAGCCATGGTGCATGTACCGCAGGAGACTGAATGTTTACAGTATGGTTTTATGTTTGTCCTGTGTGTGTAAGGTTAAGGTCATTTATACAAAAAAAAAAAACAACAACATGATAAATCGCTAAATATCAAAGTGTGTTATTAAAGTGACTTAAGTCCTCTCAAAAACAGGTTGATGTATTATCATTCTTAACTGAAGGAATGAGTAGAATAAAAATGCATTTCTGCAATGTCCTTTTGGGTGTATTTTCTGTGACTTCATAAAATTTTGTTGTATGAACAAATCACATGTTATGTAATAACCAGTTTAGAGACAAAATGTCAACCCCCATGGGAATGTGGAATAAGTAATGAATTTATTGAAAATAGCAATACTTACCTTATAGAAAAATAAATGCCTGAGGTATTGTCTTCCTATAAATTTTGATTGTAATGAAAAATTTGAATAAGAAGTAGGGTATATTTTTCATTGCATGATGGCTGATTTCATGGCCTTAGGACAAATTAAGAAATGATCACATTGATGTGTTAAACATGATTCTATTTAGCTTTAAAGAGCTGTGTGAATTAGACAGAGATAAGTCATGGAAATGCATACAATTCAGTAATTATTGAAAGCGTTACCTTAGAATAACAAGAACAAATTTGGGCAGTTTCTTTTGTCACTGGTGTAGTTCTCCATGCATTTAGTAGCTGACACCTATACACATAATTTAATTATGGATTTCTTTTGCTTTTCTCAGGGAACCCCCAACATTGCAATATTCCTAGTGTTGAGTCATGGAAACCTCCATTAAATAAACTAAATTACTCCTGGGTCTCAAAATAAGGTTGGAGCTGCTATCCATGTGTAGAATTATTAAGGAACCAGGTTTTTCTCAGGAATCAATTTTAAAAAATAAAATTAAGAAAAAAGATATTGAGAAGGATAATTTCAAATTTGCTTTAGTTCAGTAAAATTTTCCTGTTGTTATCATCTTCTGAACATTTATGTTCAGAAAAGAAACACAGATGCAGGACTTGATATTCAGAATCTAACTCAAGAATCAACTGTGTCTCTTAACCTCTAGAAAAATGGATAGATGAATTCACTTGAAAACAAAACAATTTTAGTTTTACTTCATTAAAATAAAAAGGTAGGAGTGTGCAAAGTTGTGGGGATGCTGATATTTAAATTAAGAGTTTGTTAACTTAGTTCTACCAATTAGAATAACTTATTTCTCTGTTCTTATACTACAATCAAATTTTACTGGTTTGGTAGATAGTCTCTTTTCAGGTAAATTTATGAGACTTGATCTTGGTGAAGTTTGGTGGTCAAATACTAAGTTCAGGAATGTAGTTTTGATGTACTTGTATATACTTTTGTTAATGAGAAAAACATAAAGGGTTATGTTTCGTGTACATGTTTTTTCTTTTTATAGTGTTAATTATATGGTAAGTCCATAATTTTGAGGAACATTTATTTGTAAGTTAGAAAATTATGAAAATATGTATTATTATTTATATATCCAAACTAATTGCAGAAGTATATTCACAGGTCTGCCTATGAGAACCTGAAGTTTTGGAATCATTTAAAAAGCATTTTCTTTAAGCACTGTGGGGAAAACAAGGCTTGCTTTAAAAAGAGTCCTGGATAAAGCAAACATCAGCAGAATAATGCTTTGCCTTTTTTATTAACAGGTTCTGGTTGCTTTATGTCTTTCTGTTTGCTCACATCAACTTTGTTATTTTTATATTACAAGAAGGTAAACAGCTGCAAATGTTTCTGCAGACAAGTCAATAATAGGTTTCTGTATTTTCTGGTGTTTTACTTTCAGGGGCATTCACTTAGAGACAGGCTGCAGTCAAATGTATGATGTGTTGCCCATACATCTAGTCAAGTTTATGAAGATATGAAAGTGCAGCCAGAGACATGCAGGAAGACCTTGGCTTGGGTAAAATTGACCATCAGTGCCTGTGCCGTGTGGCCCAGACAGCTATGTGTGCACACTGCTGCCTGGAAGGGTGGGCCAGTTCCCCTGCACACAGTCCTTCCTCCTTCAGGGGTGACTCTTGCATGTGCCTCTCTCTTGGAGCACTCGGAGGGAGGAAAGGACATGATCTTTTTTGAACACCTACCTGATATACCTGTCTTGTATATGCTGCTCATTTTTGTCACTAAAACTCATACGGGTGTTTGCTGTCACTTGCATTTTACAGAGGAGCAACCTGAAGCTAGTCAAGATGAAGCATTCACTCAGGATCAGGAACCTGCAAGCAGGAGAGGCAGGGTGTGAGCATGAGTCCCTGTGAGACCAGAGTTCTTCCCACTGTGCCTGTGGACTCCACAACATTCTTCACCTGAAACATCTGGATATCCTGAATATAACACCCTCCCTTTCTCCAGTTTTAGTACTATCCCTCAGCTTCCTGTTTTGCTTGCACAACTACTTTCACGGCTTATTCCAGCTGCATTTCTCCTGCCCAGTACCCCCCTCATAGGCAAAAGAAAGGCTGTTGGGATCCTTGCCAGGGTGGCTGTTGCTGCTGCCCCTACCTGTGCGGGGTCCCAGGAGAGTGTGCTCCGAGGCCAAAGAGAGCAGCAGAAGGAGGGCGTCTGCCAGCCTGGCCCTGCCACAGCTTGGTCCCTCCTGTGACCTTTCTTTTCCTTTACCTGATATAGAAGGATAGAGGGTTTGTTGGGACAAGTCATATTTCGATTAGTGTCTCGGGGAATGTGAGCATTGTCTCCACCATCTACCATTGCTGAGTCATGTGACAGCTTATGTGCAGCTCTTCCCTTTCCTGGAAATCCCTTTCCATTCCACCTGCATCCCATCTATTCATTCATAAGAACTTAGATACAACTGTTCTAGGAAGACTTGAGACCTCCTTTCTCAAACCCTAGTGCTTGTGATGGGCTACACTCTATCTCCCTCACAAGAGTCATATGTTGAAAACCTAACCCCCTTTGCCTCAGAATGTGACTGTATTTAAAGACCGTATAAAGTCTGTAAAAAGGTGACTGGGTTAAAATGAGGTCATAGGCTCTGATCCAATATAACTGGTGTCCTTATAAGAAGAGGCAATTAGGACAGGTTCAGGGAGAAGACCACGTGAAGACAGGACCAAGGCCTCAGAAGAAGCCAACCAAGCCAACACCCTCATCTTGAACTTGCATCCTTCAAAACTGTGAGAGAATCAATTTCTGTGGTTGATGCCTGCCATTCTGTGGCACTTTGTTACTGTAGCCCTCATAGACTAACACACTGCATGGTTACACTTCCCTTCCACAGATAATAAAGTGGGTCTCAGAGAAATTAAGACTGCACACCTTGTGAGAATCTACATTTGTTTTATGCCAAGGTTCATGAGCTTAACCTAGCAATTATATTCCCTCAGAGTAGAGGCTTAGAAGTGAATGACATTTAGTTAGGTGTTTCCTGCCAAATGACAAACCTGGCCTTTCACAGGCAGCAGGCTCTGCATCCACAGTTCTTGCCACTCGCTGCAGGGCTTGTTCTTACAGCATCTTGTTAATACAAGACCTGCAGGCGATGACCAGGTCAAAACCAATTTGAAGTGCAATCTTTAGCGCTTTCTCAGAATCATCCTTTATATGTAATTTTCCACTTATAATGATCTGCTATATTTTTTAAATTGTTGGAAAAGCCATATGTGCCTGAATCTCATCTAAAACTTAGAAATATTAGATGCATTGGGTGTTGGTTTGAATGTTCCTCAGCAGAGCACTTGGGTAGAATTCAGTATCTTTACCAGATGTTAATGTAGTTCCAGGGCATTTATCTTCTCATTTTCATCTTCTGTGAATATAACTCAAAGGTTCCAATATTGCGTACAGTTTTCTTTATATATTTTGTGCATGTAATTTTGTATTTTGTATATGTATATACACACATTTATAGAAGGCATCCAGGTAGAGTTTAAAAATACTTGTAAAGAGTCTTATAATTATATACACACTCCTATCTTTATTTTTATTTACTTATTTATTTTACTTTATTTTATCATAAAGATGTGGGGTACAAGTCAGGATTAGGTTTATAAGTGATCTATATGCAGGTGAAATTTGGGCCTCCAACTGGTCCTCATTTCCCCTGGTTTAGGACCAGGTACCCTTTGTGCTGTTCCGTGCCTTCCTCCCTTCCTTCCCTGGCAGTGTCCCACAATTGCTGATTGATCCTTTGTGCTATTGTGACAAATGTTCAAACCACTTATGGGTGAGGACACGTGGTATTCAGTTTGTTTCTGTGATATATCAATGAGTATGACTGACTCCAGCTTCATCCAGTATGCTGTGAAGTTCATGATTTTGTTCTTCTTTATGGGTGTGTAATATTCCATCAAATCTACACACTCCTATGTTTAAACCAGATAAAATATAGAAAGTCATCACAACCTCCGATCTCCTGTTTGTAACCCTGTCCAACCAAAAATTAGCCTGATTTTTATAATGATTGTTTTATTGTTTTTCTTTATGATTTTATCACCCATGCATGGATCCCTAAAAAACATTTTAGTGTATTTGTGTTTTCTGATTCTATATAACTTGAAACACTCTCTCTATATATTTTAGTGTCTTGTAGTTATCATTTGACATAATATTTATGGTATGCTATTGTTTGTGGCTATAGTTCACTCATTTTAACTGTGGTGTATTAGCCCACTCTGAAAAAGATTTTATGTTATTTATTTATTTTTTAAAATTTATTTATTTATTATAGAGATGTGGAGTACAATTAAGGGTTAGGTATATAAACACTGATCATGCAGGTACCCTTGTTGATGAGGTATGTCCCTCCCTCCCCTAGCAGTTTCACTCAACTGCCAGTTCCACCCCCCTCCCCTGACAGTTTTCCACTACTGCCAATTGCTTTCTTATAGCATTTTAATTGTTCAGGGTCACCTTATGAGTGAGAACATATGGAACTCAGTTATTTGTTTCTGTGATAATCACTGAGTATGATCGACTCCAAATCCATCCAAGTTGCTGCACAGACCATATATTTGTCCTTTATGGCTGCATAATATCCCATTGTGTATATGTACCATATCTTTTTTATCCGGTCCAGCTCCAATGGGCAACAGGGTTGGTTCCATGTCTTTGCTATATCTGACACATGCTGTCCTTTTGACTGAGTAAAGGACAAAAGCACTGGAGAAGACCCAACATTGTTCTGAAGTCATTCAGGCACCCACACACTATGTTTACTCACATGCCTTGGGCCAAGCTAGACAGATGGCAACCCAAGCCTTCATAGGGTATGGATACACTACTCCACCATGGGAGACATAGCAAGTCATATGGCAGGAAGAGGCCATTCATAATTTTATAGAAAGATAAAATAAAATAGCTATTTGGAAGTTACAATGCTATAGATATATAGTCTTACTCTGTCACCCAGACTGGAGTACAGTGGCATGCTCCTGGCCACCTCAGCCTCAACCTGCTGGGCTCTGGCAATCCTTCCACCTCAGTCTTCCAAGTAGCTGGAACTACAGGCATGCACTACCACGCCCGGCTAATTTTTTGGATTTATTGTAGAGATGAGGTCTTGCCAAGTTGCCCAGGCAAGTCTTGAACCCACGGGCTCAGGCAATTCACTCACCTCGGCCTCCCAAAGCATGGGATTACAGACTGAGCCACCAAGTCTGGCTGCAATATATGTTTTTTAGAAAATTTTTTGGTATGTTTGTTGCAGCTCTATTCACGAAAAAAATTAAATATATATATGTATATATATTGCATTGTAACTCCCAAATAGCTATTTTATCTTTCTATAAAATTATGAATGGCCTCTTCCTGCCATATGACTTGCTATGTCTCCCATGGTGGAGTAGTGTATCTATACCCCATGAAGGCTTGGCTTGCCATGTGTCTAGCTTGGTCCAAGGCTTGTGAGTAAACATAGTGTGTGGGTGCCTGAATGACTTCAGAACCATGTTGGGTCTTCTCTAGTGCTTTTGTTCTTTACTCAGTCAACAGAATAGCATGTGTCAGATAGGCAGAGTGCCTTCATTTCTAGAATGAAGACTACAAGTGGAAAGACCCGTAGGCAATCGTTAAGCAACCTGCAGAAACTCACAGTGGTATGTAAAATGAGAAAAAAAGAAAACATTGGAATTATAAGTCACTGAGACATTGGTATATTAGTTTGTATATTTATATATAATATCATTATATAATTATAATGAACATATATTACAATTAATATATAATTAGTATATTATATTTATATATATCATTGTAATATGTTTTATATTTATATATCATATTTATATATATTTTTTGACCTTTCAGCTTCTTAATCTCTTCAAGTGTCTCTCCAGATGAAAAACAAAAAAAGACATATCAACATGTAAGACTGGAAGGTCAGAAACATTCATCACTAAAAATAGAATATTTCAAAAAGTAATTCTATCACATTTTACAGCCAACTTTAGTTTCTTCTTCCTGAAATAATTCTTCCCAGACTGCATCCATTTTTAGAGATCATCCTTCTCCTCAGATTCATGGGATTAACCATGCATTGAATTACTTTGGGGCATCTCTCATCTTAAACGCTTATCTTTAATTTAGTAATATCACTTGTCCAATTTCCATGCTCTTTTTGTCAGATGATTGTCTTTATATTTCCCAAAACCATTGGCATTTTTGATAAATGTGTTATTGAAATAAAATTTCCCCATAATTATTTTAATGCTTGCAACATGTATGTTGATTTAAACTCTATGAAAGTCTTGATCTGTTAGATTTTTCTTCTTTCTTGGGTGGAGAGAAATTGCTTCGTAATTGGCCTGTGCCCTCAGAGTGATGCTCTCATACAGAGGATGGCAGTTTTTGTTCCATCAGTGAGAAGTCTCATCCCGTATTTTTGTTTTAGGGAGCTTATGATAACTCACTCCCTTTTTATGACTTTGGCTTTAACATGCATCAGTATAGGTGACGCACAACCAGGGGTCCTACTATTATTCAAACACTTAGGGAAACATTATAGGCCATTACAGTCCAAGAAATGCTCAGCACAATATGGCCACATATGAATATCAAATTATAATAATAATAATAAAGTGAGATTTCCTTTTTATTCTACTGAACATTCAAGTTAAGTCAACAATTTGATACCTAATGAAAATTTTCTGAAAGCCACATCTGCCTTTCTTCCCTAACAATCACATTCAATATATGTGTTAAATATAAATGAATTTTTATTTGAGGATTGAAGTTACTAAGGAATTCGATTTCCAATTAAAAGCCCACCCAAAGTAGATATATACAATAACATGTTTTCTTCTTCTTTTCTTTTTTTTAAATTAACAAGTATAAGGGGATACATGGTCTGTTCAAGCTCCTTTTCATTTAGGTTTTGTTTAATTGAGATTGAGAAATTATACCACTGTGACAGCATCTCTTTTTGCCTTCCTTTTCTAAGTTTTGTGTTGCAGAAAGCATGCTGCCTACACTTTCTTTGTCTGCTCTTCTAGTTTATCTTAATCATTATTCATCTAAAAACAAAGCAAAACAAAACTTGGCACACAAGTTAGCCTAACTAACACAAGTAAGTAAGAGAGTTTTAAAATTAAACCCATCATAATCATTACTATGAGATGTGAGTCTACTTTGATAGGTGTAACTGTTATATTTAAAATTACAGTAGAATTTAAAAATTTAAAATTCTTGAAACTTATTAAAAACTACAATTGGACCACTGTGATGGGTTTTGCTGTGGGGAACAAATAATATGCACAAAGGATATTAACAGATAAATGTGGAACATAAAGAAAACCCTTTTTATCAGACCTCAAGGCCCAAACAATGGAAGTCACCAATGACTGGCCCCAGTATAGAACATGGATTAGGAAATGGATGGAAAGAGTGAATAAAACTCAAGAAAGGCAAGATGCAGCACTGAAAGAACTTGTAACTGAGATTTTGGCCATAAAGAACTTCACCCAGGAAATAAGTAACAAGATGACAAGCATGGAAAGCACAAGAAGGGATCTCAGAATTTGAAGACCAAGACATGGAACTAACCCAATCTGTAAAACACATAGAAAGAAAACTCAGAAAGAAAGAACAAAGCCTCTAAGAGATGTTCAATTATATCAAGAGGCCAAACCTATGCCTGATTAGTGTATGAGAAGAAGAGAGTGAAATGAAGAATACCTTGGAGCAAGTATTTCAAGATATTATCCAAGAAAACTTTTCCCATCTCACCAGAGATGTGACCATCCAGACACAAGAGATAGAGACAACCCCCAGAAAACATCAAATGAGGAGACCAACCCCTAGACACATAGTTAGTTGCCTACATAATGTAGATGCAAAAGAAAAAATGCAAAATGCAGCAAGAGAAGAAGGTCAGACTACCTACTTGGGAAAAACAATTAGAATAGCAGCAGACCTTTTGGCAGAAAAATTATAAGCTAGAATGGACTGGAGTCCAGTATTCAAAGTCCTCAAGATAAACCATTTCAACCATGAATTCTTACCAAGCCAAGCTCAGCTTCATCAGCAATGGGGAATTAAAATCCTTCCCAGACATCCAATCCCCATGAGATTATGCAGCTTCAGACCAGTTCTACAGGGGATGTTTAAAAAGATATTAAGCACAGAAGAAAGAAAGAAAAAAAATGATGACTATGCACTACTCAAGAGAACAGCAGAACAGAATCAACAGAGACTAGATTGCAATTGCAAACTTGAAAACACACACATGCATCAATTCAAAAGTTAAAAGAAAACAAACAGAGAGGTCAGGAAGATGGTGATTCGAATCGGATTAAGCGAGTCCCTGTGTAAGTGAGTGAGTATATGGAATATTTTGTGTACCTGCTGCTAAGTGAGTGGGCATGTGAGTGGCTGACTGAGTGAGGACAAGGGAGCTGGCAGCCAGGGCTCTGCCGGTGCAACAGCTGGTGCCATAGCTGCTGGGCTGGGATCCTAGTAATTCCAAGGATGCAGAAGTCAAGTGCCATTTTCTCTTTCTTTTCTTTCTTTTTTTTTTAATCAACAAACCCTCCATGGGGAAAAAAATGCTGGGAGATACTGTCTAAGTGGGGGCTCATGAGCAAGTGGCCAGGTCTCTGGTGCAACAGCTAGTGCTGCAGTTTCTCTGCTTTGTCCCTGGCTCTTCCCAGGTCATAGAAGCCGAGTGCCATTATTATTATTTTTTAAAGGCACAAAAGCAGCGGGAAGAAAATATCATCCCAGACTCTCCCTCACCAATGCAGCAGGATAGAGACTGCCAGCTCCTGGCTTTGCCTCACCACTTCAGCACCTGGCACAGTGCTAGCAGCAGGGGCTGCAGAGGGAGTCCAGAGGCAAAGTCCCATGGAAGAGTATGAGAGGCACTCCACTACCATCTTGAAGGTGGGGCAGGAAAGTGCTCTGACTCACTCTCAGCAGAGCAACAGACTTGATCTCTGTGACTGGTGGATCAACTACTCAGGGAATGATCGTGACTCAGAGGGAAAATCCTGAAAGCATAAACTTCAGAGGGACCTGATGTGTGTTGAGTTCCAGGTACCCCACCCACTACCCTGATCCAACTGTGGGACAAAGGATGTGGCCAGAAAAGGATGAGGAAGACCTCCAAAGAGATCAGTGAACACATCTGGAGCCTGGATCAGGGAAGAATAGAGAACTGAGCAAACATCAGGAGGGAAATCTTCTTCCACTGACAGTGAATAACAGAACTAAAGAGAAAAACAAGAGATCTGTCACAAATGAGAAAAAAACAAAAAGAAGACCTCAGGCAATTTCAAGTGTACTAAACGCAAAACTTCTGAAAAATCAGACCATGGTACCCCCCCAAAAAGGAAGTCACCAACAACTGGCCCCAGAATATGGCAGGGATTAGGGAATGAATGAAAAGAGTGAATAAGACTCAAGAAAGACAAGATGCAACACTGAAAGGATTTGTAACAGAGATTTTGGCAATAAAAAATGTTATTTAGCAAATAAATAACAAGAAGACAAGTGTAGAAAGCAGAATTAATCTAACTGAAGAAAGAATCTAAAAACTTGAAGACCAGAACATGGAATTAACCTGATCTGTAAAAAACATAGAAAGAAGACTCAGAAAGAAAGAAAAAAGCCTACAAGAGATGTGTGATTATATCAAGAGGCCGAATCTATGCCTGATTGGTATCTCAGAAGAAAAAAGAGAAATGGAGAACAACTTGGAGCAGGATTCCATGAGGTAATCCAAGAAAACTTTCCCATCTCACCAGAGAAGTGAACAGTCAAGCACAAGAGATACAGAGAACACCCAAAAGATATTAAATGAGAAGACCAATCCCTAGACACATAGTAATTTATCTACACAAGGTAGACACAAAGAAAAAATCCTAAAGGCAGCAAGAGAGAAAGGTCAGACTACCTACTGGGGAAAACCAATCAGTATAGCAGCAGACTTATCAGCAGAAACACTACAAGCAAGAAGGGACTGGAGTTCTATATTCAAAGTCCTCAAAGATAAACAATTTCTACCAAAATTTCCTATCCAGCCAAGCTCAGCTTCATCAGTGATGGAGAAATAAAATCCTTCCCAGATATCCAATCCCTAAGAGATTATGCAGCTTCCAGACTAGCTCTACAGGAGACACTTAAAAAGATATTAAGCACAGAAAAAAAGAAGAATGACCACATACTTCCCAAGAGAACAGCAGAGCACAGAATTAGCAGAGAATACAGTGCAACAAGACAAGAAAACACACCCATACATCAACCCCAAAGCCAAGAGAAAACAAGCAAATAAAGAAAAAACTTAATAAGAACCTCATGACAGCAATAAACAATCACATTTCAATAATCAACCTTAATGTGAATGAACTAAATGTACCACTGAAAAGATACAGAATGGCAAACTGGATAAGAAATCATGACCCAATTATTTGCTGTATCAAGGAGACTCATCTCACTACAAGGGATGCACACAGACTCAAAGTTAAAGGATGGAAAATGTGTTTCCAGGCAAATGGGTCACAAAAGAAGGCACTAGTAATGATCTTAATGTTAGACAAAACAACCTTTAGGCTATCAAAAATTTAAAAAGATACAAAAGGACACTACATAATTATAAAACGTTCAATCCATCAACAAGAAATATCCATCCTAAACATATATGCTCCAACACAGAGGCACCAGTCTTTATAAAGCAACTACTAAATAAACTAAAAAAAGATATTAACTCTGACACTATTATAGCAGAGGACTTGAATACCCCACTAACAGCCCTAGATAGATCATCAATGCAAAAAATAAACAAGGAGATCCAGAACCTAAATTTGACACTCGACCAAATGGACTTAATAGATACCTATAGATTATTCCACCTAACAACCACAGAACACACACTGTACTCATCACCACATGGAATGGACTCCAAGATCAATCACATCCTTGGCCATAAATCAAGCATAAACAAGTTCCGTATGGTTGAAATCTTGCCATGCACATTATCAGATTACAATGGTGTAACAATAAATATCCACATTAACAACATTTCCCCAAAGTCCACAAACACATGGGCACTAAACAGCAAGATACTGAACAACTACTGGGTCAACACTGATTCAAAGCAGAAATTAAAATATTCCTGGAAACAAATGAAAATGAGGAAACATCTTACCAAAACCTCTGGGATGCCATGAAAGCAGTTCCTAGAGGGGAATTTATATCTATACACACACACATCAAGAAAATGGAAACATCACCTAAGGGAGCAGGAAAGAGAAGACCACCAAAGCCCCAATTTTAGTAAAAGAATCCAAATCACCAAAAATAAGAGCCCATATACAGGACATAGAAGACAAAAATATCATAGAAAGCATCAACAAAACAAAAAGCTGGTTCTTTGAAAGAAATAACAAGATTGATAGGCTCCTAGTCAGAATCAACAAGAAAAAGAGAGAAAAAGCTCAAATAAGCACAATCAGAACTACAAAAGATCAAATCACAACTGATCCCAAAGAAATACAAAAGATTATCAGAGATTACGATGCACAACTGTATGGAAACAAACTTGATAAACTATATGAAATGGAGGACTTTCTGACGTCACACAACCACCCCAGGTTGAAACAAGAAGTCATTGAGACAATAAATAGACCAATAACTACCCAGGAAATTGACTCTGTCATATGAAAACTACCTACCAAAAAAAGGCTTGAACTGAATGACTTTCAAGCAGAATTCTACAAAATGTACAAGGAGGAGATGATACCAATTCTTTTGAAAGTATTCCAGGCAATTGAGAAAGATGGAATTCTCCCCAAATCATTTTATGGAGCTAACATCATACTGATACCCAAACCGGGTAAAGATCCAACAAAAAAAGAGATCTAGAAGCCAATATCCCTTATGAACATAGATGCAAAAATTCTCAACAAGATTCTAGCAAATTGTATTCAAAAACACATCTCAAAAATCACTCACCATGACCAAGTAGGCTTCACCCCCAGGATGTAGGGCTGGTTCAACATTTGCAGGACTCTAAATGTCATTAAATACATCAACAGATGCAAAAACAAGAACCACATGATTATATCATTAGATGAGAAAAAGCTGTCAATAAAATCCAGCATCCCTTCTTGATAAAATCCCCCAAACACCCAGGTATAGAAGGAACATACCTCAAAATGTAAGTGTCATCTATGATAAATTCACAGCTAACATATTGCTAAATGGACAGAAACTGGAAACATTTCCCCTAAAAACTGGAACAAGACAAGGCTGCCAACTCTCATGCCCCTTGTTCAACATTGTGTTGTAAGTCCTAGCTTGGGCAATCAGACAAGAGAAGGAAATCCAGGGTATCCAAATAGGAAAAGAAAAAGTCATGCTATCTCTCTTTGCTGATTATATAATTCTATACCTTAAAATCCAAGAGAATCTGTTAAAAACCTACTTGTACTTATAATGGACTTTGGCAAAGTCTCAGCATACAAAATAAATGTGTAAAAGATAGTTGCATTACTATGCACCAACAGCAAGCAGACAGAGACCCAAATTAAAAGTACAATCCTGGGGGACTTCCAGCAAGATTGCGACGGGGCAACCCAGTTTGTGAAAACCTCTGCAAAGGAGAACTGCAATGGGTCTCTGACTCTTGCCGCAGGGGCCACGGACCCCAACATCGCAGCCTGCTCTTCATACGGAGCTCGGCCGTTGCCACCGCTGGGGCATCACAGTGGTCTGGACAGCCACTGCAGCACAGATACTGCCACTGCAGCCGCTGCAGCCGCTGCAGCCACCGCCACTGCTGCTGGTAGCACATCACACCACCCAGGCCAGAGGCGATCCACAATTTCAGTCCTTGAAGCCCCTTCAGGAAAGATCTGCTGGGATCACTGCCACCTCTCCTGTGACCGAGACGTCCTGCCCTCCGTAAGTCTCCTGCCATCTGCCCTGTGGCAGGCATCCATCTTGCCATCTTCAGCCTCTGCCCTCTTGGTCCAGCCCCACCCCCTCTGGGGCGAGCAGCTGAGATAGCACCACCTGCTGGCGATCAAGGTAACAACACTGAAACGGGAGAAACAAGCTTGATAAAGTATAGGCCAGAGTGGTGAACAGAGGGTGATCTGAACTGTCCTTCATAGCAGACCAGGGGCAACTGACCTTAACTGCAAACTAATTTACCAGCTTGAAAAGAAAACTAGAAATCAGACCTGAAAGGACATTGGACTTAAACAAAATGTCGCAGAGTGTGCTTCGTTGATTCTGTTAGTTTAATGACTTAATTCTATTCCTACTGTATTGTTCCTCCTTTTTCTTTTTTCCTCTCCTTTTCTTCTCTCTGTAAACCATATCTTTGTATAGAGGAACAGCACACCAATAAGGTGGTTGGATAGCTCGTATGTTAGCATCACTATATGTTTTATTTTTGTTTGTATGAGAGTTGGTTCATCTGTAGCTGCGGTCTATTGTTTTTATCTGTTTCAGTATAGGCCTCTCTCTCTATTTGTTGGCACACTCGTTTGTTTCCCCTCTTACTCCTCTATCTCTCCACCCCTCTCTTCAACCCACTGTCTGCTCCATTCTCTCCCCACTGCTCTAACCACATTTTATTTCAGGGAGTAAACTTACAGCCCTACTGCACGGACAGATTCCAAGGCAGTGGGAAGCGGGCTCCAGATTATTCACACACCTGTCAGCAAATACCAAGACCTGTAGATAGATTTTGAATCACAGTTCCCCCCTTAAGTAAATCTCAAAACTGCAAAAAGGACCACTCCCAACCTACAGTGCAACACCAGAATTGAACAAAGTAAGAGGGCATACATAAAGAATAGGAGATTGAACAAACAGAAGTAAAACCAATCCCTTTACCCCCGAATAACAGAATTAAAGAAGATGGTGACGTGGAGGGAAGGAAAAAGGTAGGGAGGGGGAAAAACCACACAAGTGAAGAAAAACCAAAAGAAGAATATAGGTCTCACACAGACCCCTGGGAGATCAGACACTGAGAAAAGAGATTCTGGAACACAAACAATGAAGAGCCCCAGAATGACTGGCTACATGCAACAAACCCAGACATCAAGACGTTAATGGAGAGAATTTAAAAATTGAGGAGAGACAAGAGGAAAATAGGAAGGAGCTGATGTCAGAAATGACAATAAAGAATACTGTGATGGAAATGAACAGCAGACTAATAAGCATGGAAAGCAGAATCAGCCAAGCAGAAGAAAGAATCTCAGAGCTTGAAGATCAAAACATAGAACTAACCCAAACTGTCAAAAGCATAGAAAAGAAGCTCAAAAAGACAGAACAAAACCTGCAAGAGATGAACAATCACTTCAAGAGACCAAACCTAAGAGTAATTGGGCTTCCTGAGGCAGAGAGAGAAACAGAAGCCACACTGGAACAAACATTTCATGAAATCATTCAAGAAAACTTCCTTCATCTCATCAAGGATGAAAAAATTCAAACACAAGAGATTCAGAGAACCCCTGCAAGACAACAAATGAGAAGACCAACTCCCAGACACATAATAATTCACCTAAACAAAGTAGCTATAAAAGAAAAAATCCTAAAGGCAGCAAGAGAAAAAGGCCAGACTACCTACCAGGGAAAACCAATTAGAATAGCAGCAGATTTATCCATAGAAACCCTTCAAGCTAGGAGAGCCTGGAGCCCTATCTTCAAAGTTCTAAAAGAGAAACTATTTCAACCAAGTACAACCTACCCAGCCAAACTAAACTTCATTAGTGAGGGAGAATTGAAATCTTTTCCAGATATCCAATCCCTAAGAACCTACGCTGCCACCAGACCACCTCTACATAAACACTTAAGAAAGTACTGAACACAGAAGAAAAAGAAAAAAGAACAACATTCTTCAAAAGAGTACAGGCAAAAGATTAAAAACACACATGAACCAACTCCAAAACCCAAAGAAAGACAACAAACAAGCAGGAACAACTCTGTAAGAACCTTATGACAGGGATCAACTCTTGCATTTCAATTATTAGCCTAAATGTGAATGGACTAAATGCATCACTGAAAAGACATAGAATGGCAAAATGGATAAAATATCATCAGGCAACAATCTATTGCCTTCAAATCATTTTACGAAGCCAACATCACATTGATACCCAAGCAAGGTAAAGATCCAATAAAGAAAGAGAACTACAGGCCAATATCTTTGATGAACATAGATGCTAAAATTCTCAACAAGATCCTAGAAAACCAGATTCAGCAATATATCTCAAAAATCATCCACCATGACCAAGTAGGTTTCATTCCTGGGATGCAAGGCTGGTTCAACATTTGTAAAACCATAAATGTAATTAAATTCATCAACAGATGTCAAAACAAAAACCACATGATTATATCATTAGATGCAGAAAAAGCTTTTGATAGAATCCAGCACCCCTTCTTGATAAAAACCCTTGAACATCTAGGCATACGGGGAACATACCTCAAAATAGTAAAAGCCATCTACGAGAAACCCGCAGCCAGCATACTGCTAAATGGACAAAAATTGGAACCAATTCCCCTGAAAACTGGAACTAGACAAGGATGCCCACTCTTACCCCTCCTGTTCAACATAGTATTGGAAATCCTGGCTAGAGCAATCAGAGAAGAGGAGGCAATCAGGTGTATCCAAATAGGAAAAGAGGAAGTCAAGTTATCTCTCTTTGCAGATGATATGATTGTGTACCTTGAAAACCCAAGAGAATCTGTCAAAAGCCTCTTTACATTGATAAAGGCCTTTGGCAAAGTCTCAGGATACAAAATAAATGTACAAAAGACAATCGCATTTCTCTACACCAATAATAAACAAGCAGGAACCCAAATAAAAAACACAATTCCATTCACAATAGCCACACAAAAAAAGAAATACCTTGGCATCTTCCTAACCAGAGATGTGAAAGACCTTTACAATGACAACTACAAAACACTGCTCAAAGAAATCAAAGATGACACAAACAAGTGGAAAAATATCCCATGCTCATGGATTGGAAGAATCACCATTGTGAAGATGTCCATCTTACCTAAGGCAATCTACAAATTCAATGCAATACCCATCAAATTACCAGCAACATTCTTCTCAGACCTGAAAAAAACAACACAGGAATTCATATGGAAACACAAACGTCCAAGAATAGCCAGAACAATCCTCAGCAAAAAAAAACCAAAAAAAAAAAACAAAAACAAAGCAGGTGGTATAACATTGCCAGACTTCAAACTTTACCATAAACCTACAATCATCAAAACAGCTTGGTATTGGTACAGGAACAGGCATATAGATCAATGGAATAGAATTGAGATTCCAGAAGCAAATCCTCAATTTCCCAACCAACTCATCTTCGACAAAGCCCATACCACTTACCACTGGGGAGAGGAGAACCTATTCAGTAAATGGTGCTGGGAAAACTGGCTGACCACATGCAGAAGATTGAAACAGGACCCCTATATCCCCATGCACAAAGGTTAACTCCAAATGAATCAGAGACCTAAATGTAAAACCTCAAACCATAAGAACCTTAGAAAAGGAAGGAAATACCCTCATGGAAATCGGAACTGGCATCCAATTCCTGAACAAAACCCGAAACCCACAGGTCATAAGAGAGAAGATAGACATATGGGACCTTATTAAACTGACAAGCTTCTGCAAAGCCAAAGAAACCATCAAGAGAGCAGGGAGACAGCCTACAGACTGGGAAAATGTATTTGCCAACTCCAGGTCTGACAAAGGCTTAATATCCTGGATCTACAAGGAACTCAAATGTGCTGAAAAGAAAAAAACAAACAACCTCATTATAAAATGGGTAAAAGATATGAACAGACACTTCACAAAAGAAGACATCTGAGCAGCCAACAAACAGATGAAGAAATGCTCAACCTCACTAATCATCAGGGAAATGCAAATCAAAACCATACTGAGATACCACCTAACTCCAGTCAGAGTGGCAATTATCAACAACTCAAAAAATAACAGTTGCTGGAGAAGGTGTGGTGAGAAGGGAACACTTCTACACTGTTGGTGGGAGTGTAAACTAGTGCAACCTGTGTGGAGAGCAGTGTGGCGATTCCTAAAAGCTCTAAAAATCGACCTTCCATATGACCCCACAGTCCCCCTACTGGGAATATACCCTGAAGACCTCAAATCACTCTATAAAAAAGATACCTGCACACGTATGTTTATCGCAGCATTGTTCACAATAGTAAGAACCTGGAAACAACCATGCTACCTATCAAAAGAGGACTGGATTAAAAAATGTGGTACATATACACAATGGAATACTACACAGCCTTGAAAAAGAACAAAATCATGAATTTTGCAGCAACCTGAACGGAACTAGAGTCTATAATACTGAGTGACCTCTCACAGAAACAAAGATCTGAGTATCACATGTTCTCACTCATATAATGAACCTTGAACATCCAATTTCATACTATAAGAAAATGACTGACAGCACTGGGAAACTATGGGAGGGGGAGGAAGATGGCATTAACAATCGCAAATATCTGTCTGGGGATGGGGAAACACCTCTTATCAACAGGGTGCAGAATGAAACGTAATTGTACACGTAACCCTTAACTGTACCCCACAAAATCATAGTAAAAAATATTGATTAAAAAAAGTACAATCCCATTCACAATAGCCACACACACAAAAAAATGAAATACCTTGGCATCTTCCTAATGAGAGAAGTGATAGACCTTTACAATGAGAACTACAAATCACTACTCAAAAAATCCAAGAAGACACAAAAAAATGGAAAAATATTCAATGCTAATGGATAAGAAGAATTAACATAGTTAAGATATCCATCCTACCAAAGGCAATCTACAGATTCAGCACAATACCATTAAGTTACCAGCATCATTCTTCTCAGACCTGGAAATGACAATACAGAAATTCATATGGAAACATTAATGACCATGAATAGCCAAAACAATCCTTAGCAAAAGAAACAAAGCAGGAGGTAATACATTTCCAGACTTCAAACTTTACTATAAGGCTACAGTAATCAAAAGAGTACAAGAACAGGCACATAGACCAATGGAAAAGGACAGATCCAGAAGCAAAGCCTCATTTCTCAACCTACTCATTTTACAATGCCTCCAACAACAACCACTGGGGAGAGGGGAACCTATTCAGTAAATGGTGCTGGGAAAACTGGCTGATCACATGCAGAAGATTGAAACAGGACCCCTTCCTATCACCCTATACATAAAAATTAACTCTAAGTGGATCAAAGACCAAACATAAAACCTCAAACTATAAGAATTTTAGATAACGTAGGAGACACCCTTATGGAAATTGGAACTGGCAACCAATTCCTATTCAGAACCCTAAATGCCCATACCTTAAGAAATAAGATAGACAAGTGGGACCTCATCAAACTAACAAACTTCTGCAAAGCAAAATAAACCCTAAGAGAGCAGGGAGACCACCTGCAGAAAGGGAAAAATATATTTACCAACTGTATATCTGACAAAGGCCTAGCATCTAGGATCTACAAGGAACTCAAATGTGCTGAAAGGGTAAAATAAACATCCCATTAAAAAGTGGGCAAAAGACATGGATAGACACTTCTCAGAAGAAGATATATGGGCAGCCAACAGACACATGAAAAAGTGCTCAGTCTCACTCATTATCAGAGAAATGCAAATCAAAATCACATTGAGATACCACCTACTTAACCCCTGAAAGAATGGCCATCATTAATAAAACAAACAACAACAGATGCTGGTGAGGATGCAGAGAAAAAGGAACCCTTCTACACTGCTGGTGGGAATAAAGTAGTGCAACCTCTTTAGAAGACAGCATGGCGATTTCTGAAAGAACTAGAAATTGACCTTCCATATGACCCAGCTATTTCATTATTGGGAATATACTTGGAGGAACTCAAGTCATTCTACAAAAAAGATACCTGCACACGTATGTTTGTTGCAGCTCTATTCATAATAACAAAAACATGGAATCAACCATATTGCCCATCAAAACTGTACTGGATAAAAAAAGAATGTGGTACATATACACAATGGAATATTATGCAGCCATAAAGGAAGACAAACATATCGACTTTGCAGCAACTTGGATGGATTTAGAGTCGATCATACTAAGTGATCTATCATGGAAACAAAGAACAGAGTACCATATGTTTTCACTCATCAGCAGAACTTGAACAATTATAATAATATATGAAAGGGATTGGCCGTAGTGGGAAACTGTCAGGGGATGGGATTGGCAGTTGAGGGAAACTGCTAGGGGAGGGAGGGTCTTACCTCAGCAACAAGGGTGCCTGCATAATTAACATTTGTATACCTAACCCTGAAATGTACCCCACATTTTTATAATAAAAAATAAAATAAAATAAAAAAGAAAACCAGTAAAGAAAAACTGTATAAGAGCCTCATGATGGGAATAAACAATCACATTTCAATAGTCAGCCTGAATGTGAGTGGACTAAATGCACCCCTGAGAGGGCACAGAATGGCAAACCAGATAAAACACCATGACCTAATTACTTACTGCCTCCAGGAAGCACACAGACTCAATGTTTGAGGATGGAAAACAAATTTCCAGGTGATTGGATCACAAAAGAGAGCAGGAGTCATGATCATAATATCAGACAGAAGAATCTTTAAGCTATCAAAAATTTTAAAAGATATGGTAGGACATCACATAATGATAAAAGGTTCAATCCATCAACAAGAAATGTCCATCCTAAACATATATGCACCCAACAAAGGAGCACCAGCATTTATAGAGCAAATACTAAGTAAACTAAAAAAAAAAAAAAAAAAGATACTGATTCTGACCCTCATACATGGGGACTTAAATACCCCACTAACAAACCTACATAGATCATCAAGGCAAAAAATCAATGAAGAGATTTGGAACCCCAACTTGACACTTGAACAAATGGACTTCATAGATACCTATAGAACACTCCACCCAAGAACCACAGAATATATATTCTAATAATAACAACATGGAACGTTATCCAAGATTGATTACATCCTTGGCCATAAATAAAGAATAAACAAATTTAAGAAGATCAAAATACTGCCATGTACCTTCTCAGACCACAGTGCAATAAAAATAATTATCAACACCAACAAAATTCCCCCTATACCCACAAAGTTATGGATACTAGACAGCATGATGCTGATGACTACTGGGTCAACACAGAAATCAAAACAGAAATTAAATGTCCCTGGAAACAAATGAAAATAAAGAAACATCTTAGCAAAACTGCTGAGATGTCATGAAAGCAATTCAAAGAGGGCAATTTTTATCTATACAAACACACATCAAAAAAATGGAAAGATCACAAGTAAACAACATAACAGATCACCTAAAGGAGCTGGAAAGACAAGATTACCAAAATCTTTACTCTAGCAGAAGAATCCAGATCACCAAAAGTAACAACCCACATACAAGACATAGAAGACAAAAAATTCATAGAAAAAAATCTGCAAAACAAAAAGTTGGTTCTCTGAAAGAATAAACAAGATTGATGGACTCCTTGCCAGAAATACCAAGAAAAAGAGAGAAAAAGTCCAAATAAACACTATCAGAAATGCAAAAGACAAAATACAGCTGACCCAGAGGAAATATAAAAGATTACCAGAGATTGTTATGCACACCTGTATGGAAGCAAACTTAATAACCAAATTGAAATGAAGGACTTTCTGACATCATACCACCTTCCAAGGTTGAAACAAAAAGACATTGAAACACTAAATATACCAATAACAACCCCGGAAATTGACTCCATCATAAGAAAATTACCTACCAAAAAAAAAAAAGTCCTGAACCAGACGGCTTTCCAGCAGAAGTCTACAAAATATACAAGGAAAAGTTGATATCAATTCAATGGAAAGTATTTCAGGCAATTGAGAAAGATGGAATCCTTCCCAAATCATTTTATGAAGCTAACTTTATACTGATACCCAAATTGGGTAAAGATTCAACGAAAAAAGAGAACTACAAGACGCTATCCCTAATGAACATAGATGCAAAAATTCTCAACAAGATTCTACCCAATTGGATCCAACAATGCATCTCAAAAATAATCCACTCTGACCAAGTAGGCTTCATCCCTGGGATGCAAGGCTGGCTCAACACTCATAAGACATTAATGTAGTTAAATACATAAAGTGATTTAAAAACAAGAAGCACATGGCTATACATCATTAGATGCAAAACAAGCTTTTGATAAAATCCAGCATCCCTTCTTGATAAAAACCCTCAAACACCTAGGCATAGAAGAAAAATACTTCAAAATAGTAAGCGCCATCTATGATACACTCACAGTCAGCATATTGCTAAATGGACAGAAACTGGAAGCATTTCCCCTGAAAACTGGAATAAGACAAGGCTGCTCACTCTCACCTCTCCTGTTCAATATTGTGTTGGAAGTCCTAGCTAGAACAATTAGACAAGAGAAGAAAATCAGGGTCTCCAAAAAGAAAAAGAGGAAGTTAAATTAACCCTTTTTGCTGATGCTATGATCCCGTACCTCGAAAATCCAAGAGAATCTGCCAAAAACCTCCTTGCACTGATAAAGGCTTTGGCAAAGACTTGGGGTACAAAATAAATGTGCAAAAGACAGTCACATTATTATACACCAACAACAATCAGGCAGAGAACCAAATAAACAGCACAATCCCATTCACAGTAGCCACAAAAAAATGAAATACCTTTACTTTTTCTAACCAGAGAAGTGAAAGACCTTCACAATGAAAACTGCAAAACACTGCTCAAAGAAATCCAAGAAGACACAAACAAATGGAAAAATATTCCATGCTCATGGATAGGAAGAATCAACATCCCACCCAAGGCAATCTACAGATTCAATGCAATACCCACTAAATTATTAGCATCATTCTTCTCAGACCTGAAATGACAATACAGTATTTATTTATTTATTTATTTATTTATTTATTTATTTATTTTTTGAGTTGGAGTCTCACACTGTCACCCAGACTGGAGTGCAGTGGCCGCTCATGGCCACTGCAACCTCGACCTGCTGGGCTCCAGCAATCCTTCCGCCTCAGCCTTCCAAGTAGCTGGAACTACAGACGTGCGCTACCACACCCGGCTAATTTTTTTTTTTTAAATTTATTGTAGAGATGAGGTCTCGCTAAGTTACACAGGCGGGTCTCAAACCTGTGGGATCAGGCAATCCCCTCACCTCGGCCTCCCAAAGCACGGAATTACAGGCTGAGCCACTGAGCCCGGTCAATACAGACATTTATATGCAGACATAAACAACCACGAATAGCCAAAAAATCCTTAGCAAAAGAAACAATGTGGGAAGTATCACACTTCCAAATTTTAAACTTTACTATAATGTTATAATAAACAAAACAGCCTGATATTGTTACAAGAACAGGCATATGGATCGATGGAACAGGGTAGAGATTCCAGAAGCCATACCTCTATTTCTCAACTCGTTATCTTTGAGAAAGCCTCCACCAACAATCACCGGAGAGAGGAGAATTTATTCAGCAGATGGTGTTGGAAAAACTTGCTGACCACATGCTATCTATCACCATACACAAAAATTAACTCTAAATGAATCAAAGACCTAAACATAAAACCTCAAACTTTAAGAATCATAGAAAACATAGGAGACACCCTTACAGAAATTGAAGTTGGCAGCACTATTCATGATAGCAAAAACATTAAACCACCTGTTCTGTCTCTTGAAACTGGACTGGGTAAAAAAATGTGGTACATGTACACAATGGAATATTATGCAGCCATAAAGAAGGACAAACATATGGACTTCACAGCAACTTGGTTGGATTTAGGGTCTTTCACACTTGGTGATCTATCACAGAAATAAAGATCAGAGTTCCATCTATTCTCACTCATAAACAGACCCTGAATATTTACAATAATGCTACAAGAAAGGGATTGACTGTAGCAGGATACTGCCTGGGTGGGGTGGGGACACAATATCAATAAGGGTACCTGATCTCAAACCAGGCAGAGTGGGACACAAGCGCAGCCCAAACTTTACCTGTGTGGTGACCATTTGTACACCTAATCCTGAATTGTATCCCATATGTGTGTGTGTGTGTGTGTGTGTGTGTGTGTGTGTTTATATATATATTTAAAAAATTAAAAATATTAGTAAAAGAAAATACCATTTTGTAAATCACTGAAGCTCTGACACGCCCAATATGCTAATATTGAATTGCATATCAAATTGTAAAAAGCTTTTAAAACCAAAGGTAATTTGCTTAACTTAACGGAACTGTAAAACTAAAAAGTTCTGTAAATACACGACTGTAGTATGGTTTCAGGAAGGACTATTAAAATAATGCTGTTGGAAGGTAATTCTCCATGGGTCTTGTGTTTCTGCACATTGAACAAAAGGTATTGGTAACTTTGTTCAAGAATGTTGTCACAACACCCTTGGAAAGATAAAATTTGTGTTTCAATCTGGAGAGATTTACACATGTCTTTGCCCGGGAACATTCCAGATAATAAAGCTAGGGGTATTTCCCTCCCCTTTCCAAATTATGGCAGTAAGGAAAATGCCTCTCTCTGAAGTGGAGGAGGGGCAGGTTGCCAGTAGCCTTGTATAATGTGTCTGTGTCACAAAGTTTCTGAGCCGTGCCAGCATCTACCTTGGTCCACCTTTGCATCTCTTCTGTGGGACTTGAAGGGAGAGTATAGCCCATGTGAACTTGATGTTCATGTTGCCTGCATGTCCATTTAATTTCTTTGTTATCATGTAGGTGTGATTGGCCAATCCAGCAGCCACCTGCTTCTTAGGGAACTCAATTCCTCTTAAAAGAAAGAGTTCATAGCTATTTGAACAGAAATTCCTACAGCTGTTATTTATCTGTGGATTACAATTTTAGAAGCTTTATATAATGAGAAAATAGCTTATTTTGAAACACATGAAAATAAACATCTAGCACACCTCTAAAATTCTTTAGTAAATATTATATTTAAAGCCCATATTCTAACTTGTTTTTTGAAAAATTCACTATATTTTCATGAGTTCTGGACCACCTTAGTGAAATATTTTGGCTGACTAAATGAAGCAACATTGAGTGGGTGGTCTGAATTGGAGGGGTATGACTACATGGCACTAAAATCTCTATTAATTTTGATTGTCCCCCATCACGATGTGGGGGAGGGTGGAGAGTTGGCTTTTTGTCAGTTTTCTATATCTGAGAGTCTTACATTCAACTTTAATTTTAATTTATAGAACTTTGGTCCTTAGATATCTACCCTCCCTGGAATATTGCCAGCAATTTCTAAGCATTAGCAGTCTGAGGTTTTAGCACATAAAATTGAACCAGACATCGGGATTGGAACAGCTCTGCAGAAGCACTGGTGGTGCCAGAGAGCTGAAGGTGTCCCCAAGGCAGAGTGGAAATGGTGTGAACTGCAAGTTCCTTTTTTACAGGAAAGCTAGGACCCTGCACTACTGGTGTGTCTTTTGGTTTTTTGGCGTGTCTCATTTTACTTTATTTTAATTAGGAATAAACTTCAACATCCACACAACTAGAATTGTATTCATTTGGTTATAGTCACAGGCATAAAAATGAATAGAAGGAAAGTGAGTGCAGAGGGGTTCCGAGTACAGTATTTTGCCTGCCTTGAGGAATGAGACATCTGCAAATAATTTTGTGTGATACAGCAGACATAACATAGCATAAGTAGAATATGCTGCTTCCAAGGAAAACCGTATTGAGGCAAACTGTCCCAGTTGTATTTTCCCTGATAGCTAGTAAGTTATAGCTAGGGTTTTTAAGGTGCTAGGTGCCGCAATGCAAGTGTCAGTTTTTTCCTTTTGGCATTCTATTTCGTGAAGCAGAACAACACAAATTTAATAACTCAGTTTATAATATTGAAATCTTAGATGTAGGCTTCAGTTTGCATGCTTTTAGAATTATTGCTGACTTCACAAATACTTCACGATCATTTTACAATAATTACAAGTTTAATTACCTGGTTCACACCCAGTCTTCACACCCAATGAAGGTAACTGGAAATGATTTTCTGCTTAGGAAAACGTTGTCAGCAGAGTTTTCCATAAGCAATAGTTTTTTTTTTTTCTTTAAAGTTTTTCTCAAACAAGTGAATTGATTGAAAGTTTACTTTTATAAAAGAGCAAAAATATATTGATCTGCAAAAAGCAATATTTTATTTAAAACAAGTTCTTTAAAATTAACACAATTGGTCTATCTTACTGGAAAAGGTAATTGAGTTCTTGGGAATTGTAAATTCAGAGGCATAAACTATTAGGGGACATTTAGAAATGGTATACTTTTCCTATAAATGACAATAATTCTGAAAATACCCAAGATCATTGGGTCATCAGATGCTCCAGAACCACTCATGGCTATCCTTCATGATTTCTTCCTTGTGTCAGTCTCCTTGATTCAGAAGATTGGTAGATGGTAGAAATATCTAGGAAAACAGTAGAGTGAAAAATATTTAAAAATAATCAGTCTAATACTTTTAGTGGAGTCAAATTTTAGCTTGGGAGTCATCAAAGCATAGAAGGCATTTGTGTGGGCTTCTCTTAAGGCCTCAGTTTTTGACTATGGGCACCACTGCTTCAATCTTCCCAGTAGTAATTCCTGAATTACAACTTAACTATTTATTCTGCAAGTTGCTCTTTATGTTGTAGATTTGAATTAAGTGCCATTTGCTGATGTTAAAGATAAAAACTCAGAACAAATGAATAAGAATACTATAAATCCTCCTTCACAAAATGAATTACCTACTAAATGTTGAGGCACATATTGACATAAATCAACCCCAAGTGTCAAGTTAGACATTTTTAGGATTTGTTTTCCAAAAACAGTATAGAGGGAAGAAATTCATTTAAATTGTTAGCTGTGTGAAACTTTGAACACTGAACTGGAAGACAACACACTCTGTTCCACTCTCCAACACTAAGACAGCTGTTTACTTCATGCTTGAATCTTGATGCCATTCATCTTTGCCTGCGTTGCAATCTAGTCTTATTGTAGAGCCACTGCTAATGTCTGTAATTGCCAGCTGAGAATACTCCTCTGAGCTTGTTCTCAGCCTACTCTCACTCTGTTCAGCGAGGCCTGCTGACTCCAGACTGTTCTCACTGCTTCTGTTAGGAAGCTCTACTGCTATTTCCAACTTTGTTTTGGGATCTGGCTTCTCATGTTTCTGACTTTCTGCTTGATTTTGTAGACTTTGGCTTTATTTTACTTATTTCTGTCCTTAGATCAGAGTTCTTCAGGTTTCTTGACTTCCAGAAATTTCACACAACCTACTTAGCCTAGAGAAAGACCCTATTAGTTTACTAAGAAATAATTGAGACAATACTTACACCCAGGCTAGAACAGTTATAGGGTGGTCTTTGTGTGGGACGTTGTGTGTATATAGTGGATACATTCCATTTGGAGCTAGCCAAGATCTTGGTACTACTTTCTAATAGTAACCAAAAGTGAACGTCTCACCTTTCCAAGGGGGAAGCAAAAATCAAAACAAGGAAAATAATAACCGACCTTCCCAAACTTTCATTTTCTCTTGCTTCTAGGATATAGGCAACGCTATTTAGGAGTTACCAATAAAATACACCTGTTTGTGATCTTGATTTATATGGGGAAAGAAGCTGACACAAGCATTTTGGTGGCTGAGATGGCAACATGACAGCAATAGCAATTGGTTGTGGAGACATAGTTGTTCATTGACACCTCAGTTCTATGTTTCCTGCTTAGAACAACGGCAGTCCTCCTGTCAAGCATGTTCTTGAGTAAAGTTTTGGGAGTTGTTCCTTGAAATGTGACCTACATTCTCCACAGCAGCATTCACAATGTTTTTGTGAGCTCTCCATGTTCCTCAATAATTCTCCTTCCGCTTAACTAGCTAGAGCAGCTTCTCTAGTATGGCAGCCAGTACATATTTACAAAACAGATGTGCTACAATGCTTAGGAGTAAATAGACATAATTATATAATTATGAAAACTTGTGCTATAGCCAACAGTTAGGCTTAATTTTCACATATGTCAAATAGGGATACTACAATGAGATAGAAAATAATATATATGAAGTATCTAGCACTGTGTCAGGTATAGAGCAAGTGTCCTCAAAAGAGAGAGCTTAGTAAACCTCAAGTTTACCAAATGGAAGAAGTTAATTAAATAGTGGAAACATTAGTCTTATTAAGCAGTCTTCATCATTATAACAGAAAGATATTATTTGGGAGGCAAAGGTAAAGTCTTAAAATCACTCAATATATACTTATAAAAAAATCTGAGTAATTCCTAAATTTACTATGTCTAACTAGCAAATAACAAATATTTTTTAAAAACACAATTTACAAGAACTTTTCTACCATTTTAAATTAGGCATTTCTACAAATAATGGACAGAGTAAGTGAAGACATATTAATAAAAAACTGTGATTGCCTATGGAAGAGAAAAGGAGGAGGAAGACAGAAGCAAAGAAGAGAAGGGGAAGGAGGAAGAGGAGAAAGAGGAGGAGGAGGGGGAAGAGAAAGTGTACTGCAACATTTCTTATTGAAAGTGAAAGCGTTGGGACTTCTTGATTAGTACTTTCTAGTTCCTGCTGGTTTTATCAGTTCTGTCACATTTGTTCACCTCATGATTGCAGACCAACCTTCTGCATCTCTCCACTTGGTCATTTGTTCCACAATTGCTTCACTTATCCACCAGATAGTAGACAGTCTAATTAAATTGCAGGCACTTTACTCAATGTCAGCTTTCCTTGAACATGGAAACACGTCTTAATGTCTAAGGAAAAGCCCCAACCTGACATTTCATTGGTGTCTCAAACCTGGCCTATGCTTATGACCAGATGCAAGATGGAGTCTATTAATGTCAGAGTCCAGCTCCAACACAAAGGTCAGGGCCTAAGATGAGAGAATCAGACGCGGCGAAGGAAGAAGACACAAGTCAACTCCCTGGGTCGAATTCGGGACTCTTCCAAAGTTTATTCAATTTTTACATGTTTATATAAGGCATTTTCAACCCTCAACCCCATCACACATATGCCCACAAAAGCTTACATTATGTTTTCTTTTACAATCAAACGTTCTACAAAGATTTATTTGTTCCTCCCTATTCTTTTTTGTTTCCATTATGTTAAAATCAACAGACAGGAACGAAACAATTTCTGCTAAAAATAATTAACTGTAACCTTTAAACCCTTACCTCTTTTATATCATATTTCTAACAATCCTTATATGTAACTTAGCAGCAATATATTGGCATTTACATCTATAACTAATTTTATTGTTTCTTATAACTAATTTTATTATTTCTTAATTATTTCCTGTACACTTTCCTATTATGTATTTATCTTTATTCTTATTTTACTTATATGAATCATAATCTAATAATGCTTAACAACCCTTATATGAATTATACTTTACTCTTATATCCTATATTTGTTTTCTATTTAATTATTTCTTATCTAATTATCTTTAATCATCATCCTATTTTTATCTACTTAACTATTCTTTCCTATATTATTATTCTTATACTACTAAATCATTTTACTCTTGCAAACTTATATCTATTATGTCTATACTTTCTTAAATCATGTTTAAAAGCAGCTGCCCTCAGGATTGACTTGTCTCAGGTCTCACAAACTTCCTCCTCCATCTTACCCATCTAAGGTGCTATTTTAGTATAGGGTCTGTTAACCATTAAAAATAAAGAATGGGAAAGTTCTTTTATTTTCTTTATACACAATGGTTTTGCTTTTTATAGAGATGAAGGTAACTAAACATTCTCTAGCGTCTCTAATGGCTGCGCATTTGCTGTGTTCCTTATTCATGTTTCAAACTTCAGTTTCACCAGTACATCATCCTCGCTAATCAGTTAATGCTTCATCAGAAAGGGGTACTTTCTGTCTTATGCACACACTCCCAAAGATCAAAGGGGGCCCATCAATGGGATCCATGGGGCTTTACCTCCGGCACGGCCGCTTTAGCTGGGGCCTTGCTCCCAGCCAGCGTTTTTCCCATTTTCAGGTAACCCTTACTTTGCCTTCTGTTAGGAGTTGCGGCTCCCAACATATTAAGTGTATTCCTATTTTGATTCCAGACTCCTAGATGTAAATCTGTAATCATCGTTTAATTCTACATCCACATTCAATTAGCACTGAATTCAGTTGATTTTATAAGTCATTACTGAATCAATTATTTTATTTTTGCTTATTCCCTTGGTTCAAAGTCTAATTACTTTTCAGATGGTCTTTGTGATGATACTACAAGAGGTAACTAAACCTCTTACTTTTTGAAATTGAATCTATTCTTCATATTTCAGGTTTATTGAGCACACAATTATCCCTAATACTCTGTACAAAAGACTTCATGGGGGCACATTCTACAAATTCCTTAGGATGGCAGTTAAGAGTTTTCAAAATCTTAACATAATATCCTATAGGTTTCCATCTTGCAAATGACAGAATTAATGTCCTATAGGTTTCTATGTTGTTGCAAACGACAGAATTTTCTGGTTTCTTTTTTTTAAAGACTGAATAATATTCCACTGTGTATAGCTATATACCATATTTTAAAAACCCATTCATCCATTGATGAACACTTATTGTGAGTGATAGTGTAATAAGCAGGGAAGTGCAGACATTTCTTTGGCATACTGATTTCAGTCCCTTTGGATATATATCCAGTAGTAGAATTGCTGTATCATGTTTACATGTATCAAAACATTACATTGTACCCCACAAACACTACACAATTATTATTTGTCAATTGAAAAGAAAATAAGACTATAAAAAAGAGTTTCCAAAATCTGATATTCCTTATGTATTGATCCCCTCAAAGAATCGTTGTTAATCTTATCCTATGGTTGTCTGCTCATCTAGTGAGAGAAAATGATCTTAAGTCAATATGCATTTGTAACATAATTTTTTTATAATCAATATTTTTTATTATGATATTGTGGGGTACAGTTAAGGGTTAGGTATACAAATATGCTGCATTCAGGCACCCTTGTTGATAAGAGGTGTCTCCCTGACCCCAGACAGATATTTACTACCGTTAATCCCATCTCCCTTCTCCTCCACCCTGTAACATAATTTGCCAACTGATTTGGTCATTGGTGGAAATATGAAATGATTCAGGAGTCTCTCATAAAGAATCATAAATGATACCTGTTTTACAGATGTATCAGTCACCTACACTGGTTCCTCTTTATTCTGACTTTTTTTTTAATATTAAATTTTACTTTTAACTCTCTTCTTTTTAAACTTTTACCCCTCATTTCTCTTCTCTTACTCTGTGGTCTTTACCATGCTCATTAAATGAATTCTTTATCTATGTGCATAAAAAATTCTGGTCCACAAACATAATTGCCCCTAAAAGTGCTCCATGACTATGACCGGTATTAATGTTTTACAACCATAACCAAATAAAAAAATCTCAAAATATAAATCACAATTTTGTTTAACATATAATTCCTTTCCTTTTCTTACAATTCATATTTTATGTATGGGCATTGTTATGCACCAATAACCTGTGTTTAAAGCTCAACCATCATGACTAGCATCTCCCTCTCCTCTACCTCCTTATGCTATTGATCACCTTATGCTATTGATCTATCAATCCATCCTCCTCAACAGATAGAAAATCTATTCTCACCATTCCTTTTACCCACTGTCTTATTAAGACCCTCAGTATCTCCTGATATTTTAATGTTACTTTTAAAATTATGATATATGCAGGTAAAATTTCACAAATAATCATTATAAAAGTGGAGAAATTATCACAATAAAAGCACACTTCTGGTGTAATCACTTAAGTAGAAAAATAGAACAATACCAACTCTTTCTCCCCTCTTTATTCCCCAAAATGACCAATTTCCTTACCTGTAATATACTACATTATTTTTTCTTGTTTATGAACTTTATATAACTGGAATCATGTATAGTGTATCCTTTGTTTCTGGAATCCTTATGCAATGTTGTGGTTGAAAGATCTGTGCATTTTATGATATATATAGCTCTTAAATCTTCATTGCTGCACATTGTCATGATATAGAAATATACTATCATTTATTTTTTCATGCTAATTTTATGAACATTTGGGTAGTTTTCAATTCTTATAACACTATTATCTACATCTTCTGAGTCCTCTTTTGGGCCTATTTCTAATGATGTTTTTGTCTTGGTTTTAGGTCACATCTTTTTTTTTTAATGTCTTATCAGAACTAGATATGTGAAATGTTGCAGACATAAATGGAGGCTCTGAATAATATAATTTTCTTAAGATAATTTTCTTTTGCTTTAATCAGGCAACCAGGATAAGTGCAGTTGCAATCTCAAATCACCATAAATTCAGGGCTTTTATTACTTGAAGCTGGGCTTCAATCTCCATGAGAACTGATTATTTGCACTCACACTGATTCCTGGAGTGTAGTCCTTCCAGAGTTCCTACCCCAGTCCTGGGGAGCTAAAATGCTCCTTCTGTTTGTCCTTTTTGTCTGTCACAAGCACTTTTTGGCATCTCAGATGCTGTTTTCAGAATTGGTTGTAGTTTTAAGAGGAAAAGAGTGAAAATTGTGAGTGCATGTCTCTTCCTTTCTTCATCTCTGGTGATTTTTAAAAATTGGATCTGAAAGAAACTGATCACCATTGACTGAAGTGAAACTCCTGTTTCCTAGTGTTTTACATTAGTATTGACCTCTTCTTCTTTTAATTTTTATCATTTCAATATATTTTGCATTCAGTTGACACATTGAGCTTCTAGAATGCAAATCTGATTATACATTTACCTAATTTAAAGGAGGTAGTCATTTCTCCAGTAAAACACCCAGAAAACATAAAAGAAGACATAGCCTTTGCCTCCATGAGACTAAAAATGTTGGGATAAGCCAGACCCGGATAAAACTGCCCTGGTTTGGAGCTTGCAGGAAATAGATAAAGTTGGTTCATTACAATCACCTGCAAGCTCAAAGGCAAGATACTTTAGCACATCCTTGGTGTATAGTAACTCTTAGTTCTTAGCTTCTCTTTGGTCACCATCTTCTGCTAGTATAACATCTCTCACTGGGATCTGACCTGATTTTGTTGCCAATGCTTGTTCAATGTGCTCTTCCTTTTAGTTCTGAGTACAACTTTGACCTTGTGGCTATGCCTTTGACAATCCTCTTTATCACAAGTTTTCTGCCTGCATCTCTACCTTGCCTTCTCAGACAATTAGCTCTACTTAAATGCTTAGAAGTTACATCTTTTGTCATAATCCACCCCGGGACATACCAACAAAGAAAAGAACGGATCTCATCACATCCATGTTCCTGGCTCAAATCATACTATGACAGACTTTAAATCTTGAAAAAACATGAAGAATCACTTAATCTCATGTTTCTTCTTTCACAGACAGCCTCAGGGAACAAGATTGAAACTAAAAGATGGAATAGAGTACTTTCAAGAACAACCAATGCTGGCATCCATTAGAGATGTTTATAATTTGATGCTTATTTTATTCCAACTTTCTAAATCCTAAGATCACAGAACCTGTCAATTTTCCTTTAATTGTAAATAATTTTAGGAGAACCTGTCAATTTTCCTTTAATTGTAAATAATTTTAGGAGAAAGGACAAACCAACAATTTTGGGTTACAAGTGTATAAAACGCTGTCAACCCTCTAAGAATTCTGTTCAAGCAACAGCTTCTTTGACATGGCATTGGTTCCTGCCCATTTACTTGTGTCTGAGCCCTTCCTTCTGTCTCTGCCTTTCTGCTCTGGGGTGGCCAGATGTGGTTCTGGCCAGCTCTGTGCTTCTATTTGTCGCTTGCTGGCTCCAGAGTCTCTCTTTGTTATACCTAGATTTTTATTTTACTCTACTCAGCTCAGGTTGTTATATTTGTGTCATATAGCAAAGAACAAGGATGTGGACTTGGGAAAAGGGGCAGAAGGACAGCAAGAACATGAGAAGAAAAATGAAGTGAGGCAGGATGGTTTAGTTGAGCTGCTTTGTTCTCTACAAGTCATTTGTAGTTGATTCCAGGCAGGAGTAACTTCTTCCTGGTCTGAGTGCCCAGAGTCATTTTTCCTTATTACCTTCTAGAGCTGTCATTATGCTTGTCACTTTCTCCCCAAAGAGACTACAGGATTTCTTATGGAATAAATCCTATTTACTCTGGCATAAGAGACATAATAAACAGTTATGAAAATAAAGAAAGGAAATAAGGGAAAGATGTAGGGAAGAGGAAAAAGTAATAAAGAAAACAAAGAGCAACAGAGACAAAGAGACAGAGAAAGAAGAGGGAGGGAGGGAGGAGAAAAACGATGAAGAAATGACTGAGTATGTACCAACTTTAATCTTTGCAGTCTTATGTATGTTCAAAATTTTTTAATTATCATTTGTCAGCAAAATTGACTCCCCCTTTAGGTTCAAGAGGGCATTTAAAAAAATAAGTATAAATGTTTAAATGTTTTAGAACAAACACTTCCCTACTATTGATTATATTACACCAAGCCTGAGTATTTGGCTGAAAAGTTTCACAGATTTGTGATCTTTTCCTCTTCAGCAGCTTGATAGCTTGAGTCCTGCTGGGCAACATTGTCTGGGCTGTGCAGTTGCTGTCTCTGGTTTCTAGGTCATGGATGCAAGCAGCAGCTTCTAGAAAGCATTTATTAAAACATTTACTGGGCGCCAACTTAGTAAATGGTACTGACTGTTCTTGGTTCTAAGACATAGACCCATTTTTTCTGTGAGTCAGAGTCTTACTCTGTTGCCTAGGCTGGAGTGCAGTGGTGTGCTCATGGCCACCACAGCCTCGACTGGCTGGGTTCAGGTGATCCTTCCACCTCAGCCTTCCAATTAGCTGGATCTACAGGTGTGCACCACCATACCTGGCTAATGGTTTTTCATTTATTGTAGAGAAAAGGTCTCACCAAGTTGCCCAGGCTGGTCTCAAACCCCTGGGCTCAGGCAATCCTCTTGCCTCCACAGTGCTAGGATCACAGGTGTGAGCCACCGTGCCCAGCTTCAGAGACACATTTTTAAAAAGTCAAAATCCTTGCTTTTTGTGCTGCTTCTATTCTAGAGGAAGTTGGACAATATATGAAAACACAGTCTGCTCACCTGCGGCCACCAACCTTACTGCAATAGCAGACATAAGGACTTTTTGTTTCCTGTCTTTTGTTAGCAGTCACTGGTCCTACACTCTGGAAAAATCTGGTTTAGTTTTTGTTTTGGGTTTTTTTTAATAGACATCCTTTGACACGGGCTATGAATAGCTGCATGGAATGTGATGCTTTTGTTTTGAAGGAAACTATTTAGAACTTTCTTCAGTGTTACAAAGTGTTCCTTTTATAAAGATCCATAGGATAAATTTTCTTTTCTGTTGTGAAGTCCAGAAAAGTGATACTTTTTGTGAACAGTTAATAGTATACACTACTGTTATGGATTCTAAGACTCTTTTACTTAATTTTGCACTTCACTTTAAGTAATTAGAAAGCACAAAGCAGAATTTGTGTGGTTCATTTTTAACCACCACAAAGTGCCCTGTCATTAATTTCAGTATGAGTTACCCCAGCTTTATCTCCTTCTCTGACCTTATTTTTTTAACACTTTGATCTCCTCATTTGTATTTGCATGATGTACTATGCCCACACTTACCCTGAATCTGTCTCTCTCTAGTAAGGTGGGATATTATGTCAGCTAGATATTGAATTTGTGTGAGGATATTACAGAACCCCAAAACAGTGACTTAAAGAAACTAATGGAATCGATTGCCTTGATTTGATAATTGCAAAGAGAATTCTGGAGGTTTGTCCAGGGGCTCAAGAATGATAGGGCAGGGTTTCCTGCCATTTCGTAGTCTCTCCTCCCTTGCTGCCTTATGATTACAGCCATGGGCAGGATCCTATCTACTTCCAGACAAGAAAGAAGGGAATGGGCAGGTTATAAAGCACCTTGTCAGCTCTATTCATGGTATTTCTCAGAAGCTCCAGCTGAAACGTTTACCTCCTCGTGATTAGCAGGAACTGTGTTGGGTGACCTCTGTGGACAACTTTCTGTCTGCCTACCTGTTTGTCTGTTTTACTGTGGACACATAGAAACACTCTCCACCCCCAAGACAATCTTCTGTTAGTAAGAAAGCGGGCAAAAATGGGTATTAAACAAACAGCAATCTTTGATACAGATATAAACAAAAAAGCAATCCTTCTTTTTCTTTGTGCCATTGCAATGTTTTATAATAAAAAATTTAGCATTTACATAGCACTTTAAACCTTTTCAAGTGATTTTATGTCTGTTTCCATAGCTTTATATTAGTTTGCTGCACTTTTCTACTAAATCACTGGAAATATTTGTCGCTTCCTATACCCATAAAAACTGAAATTTTCATTCAAATGATTAATGATGTGGTTCTCTGTATTTTTCCTTGTTATTTATATAATTTCTTTAACCCAATTTCTTTCTGATAGTTTTTCCATTGCTAGACTAGATATTAACTTGACAAAATTTGCTGAAACCTTTTACAAATGCCATAAATTCTATTAGGAATTCATTATTCAAGATATAAAATAGAATGTGTTTTATAGAGCTTCAAACAGAGCCTGTAAACCTGAGGCAATGGTTTCAAGTTTTTGCTCTAAATAGGGGGCCATGTCTGTTCTTACTCCAGCTTAATACTAACACCACTCCAAGCAACTGCCAACACAGTTGCTTGAAATATTTATCATGAAAAATAGGTACAAAATGAAAAAAAAGAGTTTCCTTTTCACTGACTTCTTTAGAATGAAAACCTTGAAGAATTATCTCGATGTATTTTTTTAATTTTTCTTCTTTCTCCTCTTTTCTCCGGTTTTTCTAATATATTATCAACATTTGACAATTGAAAGAAAAACCAGAAAATTTATTCTCAGACACACTGTTTTCTGTGTTTATATCTTTTCCCATGTTTTGGCCCTGAGTCGCTAGAGAGCCTCCCAGTCTGAGCTCCTCACCTTGGAAGGTCTTTCTAAATAAATTTGCACAAAAATAATTAATACATTTTTGATAAATAATACCTATCTCATTATTTTGGATAATATAAACACCACTATTAACATACTTACACTTCTTAATGTAGTGCCCTTCACATATAACAAATGCTAAAAAAATGGTATATGAGTGTGTGTTTCATTATGCTATTATTATTCCATGAAACAGAACAACATTATCTCAGCCATAAGAAAGAGGTGTTGTATGCAAACTGAGAGTGACAAAATAGAGTATATATCAAAAGGCTTCAGGTTATTCAGCATTGTTTTAAGCACAATTTTGACAGATTATATAGTATTTTACTAACTGAGCAGCTAAATAAAGCTTGATAGATAATTTTAATTTTTTAAAGATATGTTATAAAATTATTTGTCTGATACATTTTAAGATTCATTTTTCTGTTTGCTCTTATACTGAAATCACTTAGGGTATGTAAAATAAATATTTGAATTTTTATATTTGGAATAAAACCAAAGTTGAAAGAACATGTGAATATACATTTTTCAAGACTTAATATATATGTAATGAGAAATAATAGATGCATCAATGCAGTAAAATATGGTGATTAAAAGCACAGCCCTAGACTTTGAACAATTTCCCAATATCTTAGGACCTCAGTTCCTAATCTTTAAAGAAGGAAAAAATTAATACTTAAAATGTGTAGAAGGTGTATCACTATCACTCATTTCTTAAAATGTTTACTTAAATTAGTCAGAAATATACATTCTAAATATTTATTTTGTAACTTAAATTGTGAATTTTAAAATTGAACTTAATATAGTTTTAAATCTACAGAAGAGTTGCAAACATAGTACAGAGACTCTTCATATGTCTCATACCCAGCTTCTCTTATCATTAACATCTTATATTGGTATTGACACCTTATATTATTAACATCTTATATTATCAACATTTTATATTGGTAATTAACATCTTATATTGATGACCTTGACTGTTTTGATGAGTACTGATTAGGTGCTCATCAGTGGGCAGAATGTACCTAAACTGGAATATCTGACATTTTTCTCATGATTGAACTAGGAGAGGTTTTTTGGGGGAAGAAGATAGAGGTAAAGTGTCATTCTCATTACGTCATAATAAGGGTCCATACTGTATACATGACATCACTGTTGATATTATCACCTTGGTCATCTGGCTGAGGTGAAGCATTTTTTAAAATACATAAATAAATACATAATAAAATTTGACTAATGCTCTTATTTTACAAGTAACAATTAGTATTTTTAGATAATTTTACTTAAAATGTGTAATTTCTCATTGACTTTAACAACGGGCATAAAATTTTGGTTTTAATAATTCTCTCTGTAGATACTGCTTTCTAAGTTAAATATTTCAAAAATTTCAAAAGAAAACATATTGCTTAGCAGTGAATGCCGGAGTTACCTTCATTATATGACTAGTGCATTCTTGACAAGGACAAGTGACCCAAAACACAACTGTTAAAATGTAGTTGAAGTGTATCCTTTTAATACCCCTGTTGCTATAGTGTACAGTAAAAATGGTTACTTCAAAAAGCATAATTCCTAAACATGTGCCCCTTGAAATGCTTCTTAAAACAACAGAAGGATTCTTTTCACAGCAAGACTTAATGGAAATTCAGTGCTCTGAAGATGCCCAGGCAACAGACAAGCAGAAATTCTGCAGATGCCTCTATTTGGACTTTTCACTTCAAAGTTATTTCAGCTATTTATTTTTGTCGTTAGCTTTAAATATTTCTCAATAATATTCCTGCCATGATATTTCTCGATATGCCAATTTTAGCAATCATCTTTGAATTTCCCTCAGGGAAGATGGAAACCTTACGCATTTATACCCATTATACTCCACTCTCCTCTCTTCGCTCTCTTAATGATTTTCATCACAATTTTTTAGTCTCCTTAATACTCATTATTTGCTTTATGTTATCTAAGTAAGAAATATTCACTGTTGACAAGTGATGTTCTGAGATAACATTTGCTTTAGTATACTGCACGTTGCTTTCCTTGGAATTAATTGACTACCTTTTTGTGTATTTGAAATCTGATTTTGCTATGATGTTTTAATTTCCAAAACTTTAAGCATGTTCTAATGTTTACAGTTTTTTTTCTTTTAAAACATTTTATTGTCAAAGAAGAGTTGAATATATTCTAGATGTACAATATGATGATTTGATATATGTATACATTGTGTAATGATCATCACAATGAAATTAACTAGCACATTAATCACAAATTAACCTGTTCATCTTATAACTAAAATTCTGTGTCCTTTGACAAACATCTCATTTTCCCCACCTCTGCTCCTGAAAAATCACCATTCTCTCTGAATCTTGCCCTTCACCCAGGCAAGTTCATTCCACTCTCTTTTTTGCTCTCTACATTACTCTTTTTAAAAATAACACTCATGTAATTCATATATTTATTTGATTTTATGTTTGACTTCACTGATTATATTGTAGCAGTTTTAAGAGCAGGAACAATATTTTATTCACTGTATCACCTAGCAAAATACATGGCTTATGATAATGGTAATTATTTCTTGAATTAATTAGCAGTAATTATTTGTTTAATTAATATAACATTCAAGTGATAACCAGAGGTTTTAAAAATTTGACTTCAAATGAAAGGTCATTTGTTTTGTATTATTAAATTATTAACTTTACATAACAAAATACATATTTTTCCCTGAAGTCTTTTCTTTTTTCCCTGAAGTTATTTTTTTCATATTGTGTAATGAATTAAAACACATTTACAGAGTTAGGCAGCTAGAGGGTCAGCTGCCAGGTTATTGCTTGTGGGCATCTGGATTGGAGATTCTTCATCAGAGAGATGGTCACAATGGGTTTATTGGGACATCACACCAGGATTAGTGTTTCTACAGCTAATGGGAGGAACTGACTGGACACTTTTGTCCTGCAGAAAGACTGGCTGGAGAAATAGTCCCAAAGGAGCTTTTCAGAGGCACCCCAGACAGATTGTTTCCTGTCAGATGATTTTCTCAATCTTCAAACTCATCTACTTACTTGATGCTATAATAATCATGTGTTCCATCAGACATTTTAAGTTGAAACAAAAACATTTTAAAAATAATTTCAAATGACTAAAAATTAAATTACATATAATTTCCGGCATATTGGAATTAGTGATATAATAATAAAATTGATATAAAACTATTTTAATGCATCCAGTGGACTCTAAACATACTGGCTTTATGCACACTAATATGCATTTAAAAAACATAATCATTTAGACGAGAAGGCAAAATTAGGAACATCCAAATAGGAGAAGAGGAAGTCAAGTTGTCTTTCTTGCTGGTGATATGATTCTGTACTTTGAAAATTCAAGAGAATCTGTCAAAAAATATATATATATATTTTGAGTTGGAGTCTCACTCGGTCACCCAGACTGGAGTGCAGTGGCCGCTCCCAGCCACTGCAGCCTCGCCTGCTGGGCTACAGCAATCCTTCTGCCTAGCCTTCCGAGTAGCCGGAATTACAGGCATGTGCTACTACGCCCGGCTGATTTTTTGATTTATTGTAGAGATGAGGTCTCGCTGCCCAGGCAGGTCTCGAACCCGCGGGCTCAGGCAATCCACTCACCTCAGCCTCCCAAAGGCACGGGATTACAGACTGAGCCACCAAGCCCGGCTGTCAAAAATATTTTTGCACTGATAAAGGACTTTAGCAAAGTCTCAGGGTACAAAATAAATGTTCAAAAGACAGTTACATTCTTATACACCAACAAAAAATCGGAGGAGAACCAAATGGAAAGCACAATCCCATTCACAATAGCAACAAAAAATTGGAAATACCTTGGCATCTTCCTAACCAGAGAAGTGAAAGTCCTTTACAATTAAAGCTATAAGACACTGCTCAAGGAAATCAAGAATGACACAAACAAATGGAAAAATAATCCATGCTCATGGGTTGGAAGAATCAGCATCGTTAACATGTTCCACCCTACCCAAGACAATCTACAGATTTAATGCAATACCCATTAAATTACCAGCACCATTCTTCTCACACCTGGAAACGACAATACAGAAATTCATATGGAATAGTAAATGACCACAAATAGCCAAAACAATCCTCAGCAAAAGAAATAAAGTGGAAGGTATCACACTTCCAGATTCTAAACTTCATTAAATGGCTACAATAATCAAAACAGCCTGGAATTGGTACAAGAACAGGTATACAGATCAGTGGGACAGGATAGGGATTCCAGAAGCAAAATGTCAATTTATTGTATCTTTGACAAAGTTTCCACTACCAACCACTGGGCAGAGGAGAACCTATTTAGCAAATGGTGCTGGGAAAACTGACTGACCACATGCAGAAGATTAAAACAAGACCCCTAGCTATCACCATATACAAAATCAACTCTAAATGGATCAAAGACCTAAATGTAAGACCTCAAACTATAGAGACCTTAGGAACTTCAGGAGACACTCTCATGGAAATTGCAACTGGCAACCTATTCCTGATCAAAACCCCAAGTGCCCATGCCATAAGAAATAAGATAGACAACTGGGATCTCATCAAACTCAAAATCTTCTGCAAAGCAAAAGAAACCATTAAGAGAGCAGGAAGATAGCCTTCAGAATGGGGAAAAAATATTTGCCAACTGTATATCTAACAAAAGCCTCACCTCTAGGATCTACAAGGAACTCAAATATGCCAGAAAGAAAAAACAAACAGCCCCATTACAAAGTGGGCCGAAGATATGAATAGACATTTCTCAAAAGAAAACATACGAGCAGTCAACAGATACATGAAAAAGTGCTCAGCCTCACTAGTCATCAAAGAAATGCAAATTAAAATCACACTGAGGTGCCACCTAACTCCAGTCAGGATGGCCATCATCGATAACTATCCAGTTTCTGACTATTTCCTCTCTCAGTGATTCCTAAAAGATCTAAAAATGCTAATGTGAATAATGGAGAAAAGGGAACACGTCTACACTGTTTGTGGGAGTGTAAATGAATATGGCTTCTGTAGAAAACAGTGTGACAAGGTTGCAGGAGTTTTTGATTCCACTGTCAGCTTAAACCAGCAACCTCCGGTTCTTGTCCCACAGCCAAGAAGATTAAGGAACGTGGACACCAAAAGGATGAGTGAAAGAAAGAGTTTATTAAGCAACAAAGCTCTCCAGAAAGAGAGGGGCCTGAAATGGGTAACCTGTGCTAGGAATTTGTTTGTGGTTTTATCTTATCTTTTCTGGGGTTGTTTCTCTCATTCACATTTTATCGCATGCAGATCCTTGACCAAAGCTACTCCATCTTGAATATTACCCATAAGTACTAAAGAAAAGCCCACTGGGGGGGGTAAAACCTCAATGCTAACGCTATGTTAATAATATTATAATAAGCCAAGGTCAAGTTAGGGCATTTAGTTAAACTACTGTGCCTGCACTTAAGCAGCAAAAAGTCTCTTTTAGCAGCACATCCTGGGTTGACAAGATATTCTTAACTGCATTAACCACATTTTAAGCCAAAATTATATAGTGGGGGTGGTACAGGGAGTGTTCCCGCAGGTGTTAAGTCTCCTTGAGATCCTCCCTCTCTGTCTGCCTATCCAGTTTCCAACTATCTCCTCTCTCAGCGATTCCTAAAAGATCTAAAAATCGACATTTCATGTGACCCAGAAATTCCCATTCTGGGAGTATACCCGGAGAACCTCAAATCACTCTATGGAAAGATACCTGCACATGCATTTTTGTTGCAGCATTATCCACATTAGCAAAAACATGGAACCAACCACGCTGCCTGTCAAAAGTGGACCGGATTAAAGAAATGTGGTACATATACACAATGGAATATTATGCAGTCAAAATTAAGGAAAAAATCATGAAATTTGCATCAACTTGGATGGACTTAGAGTCTATAATACTCAGTGACCTATCACAGAAACAAAGAATAGAGTATTGCATGTTCTCACTCATAAGTGGACTCTGAACATTTATCATAATCCTATAAGAAAGAGATTGGCAGTAGTGGGAAACTGCCAGGGAAGAGGGGGGGTACACTTCATCAATAAGGGTGATCTCAAACCGGATGAAGTGGAGACCAAAGTGAGGACCAAACTTTACCTGTACAATGACCATTTGTAGAACTAACCCTGAATTGTTCCCCACATCTTTAAAATAAAAATTTTAAAAAAGGGAAAAAAACATGATCAGTAATGTGTTTAAGTGTGTAGTTTTGCATATATATTCACTCCTATGTGTTTATGTGTGTGTGCATGTTATATAAACATGTTCTTCTTGAACACTGGAAAATCTTAAATTTCTTTTTTCCTTGACCAACATTTTTTCTTAGATTATAAAATATAGTTTATTTAGAAAGTAAATTAGAGATAGAGAGAGAAAGAGGTGATTCACCTCCCCAAGGTAGAGAAGGGGCCAAAGCTTAAGAAAACATGGCCTGGCCATAGCTTAAAGAACACATAGTCACACCATAGCTTAGCAAGGCAATGACTGACCAAATATCAATTCTACTTCTACTAAGGAATTTCATCCTAAGTTAAGATATATTTGTGTTTGAAAATACTCAATTACTTTATAACACAGGCATACTACACATATACTACCACAACTAGAAATTTAAAAAATTGATTCCTGTAACCATAAGATGCTAAGTAACAATACTTGTCTTTGAAACTAAGTTTTCATATAATTATTATTAATACACAATTACTAAAAATATAAATGCATTAGAACTTTGGTAAGCATATAAAAATATAAAATTTTATTAGAAAACCATCACTTACTGAGATAAACTAAACTTTTGTCAATTAGTTTTGTACATTCATGAAATAAGCTTACTTTCTGCTACAATTCGCAAGGATTCAGAAAAATTATTTTTCTAAAATTTTAAATTTATTTTAAAGTTGTGGGGTACATGTTGGGAGCCAACATCTATAGCTACATGTATGTAGGCCTATAAGGGCCTGTCTGGAGAATTGTCTCTGACACAAGGAGATCAGTACAGCTACAATATTGGCGTATGAATAAAGACCAATGCATATACATAATAATAAAGTTTATACAGTAATATACAAAATTCAACTGTGATTAAAAGAAATTCACAGCAGAATCATTTTCTATTTCTCCCTCTTTTCTTAAACTGTTTTTTCCTTCTCAAGATATTTTTTAGCTGTTATTTCCTGGTAAACTGGTTAGTCAGCCTTTGTTCTTGCTAGAAAGTTTTCCCTTAGGTTAAAATTAAACATTATAATTGTGATAATAGTTTTGTTATGTTGCCTTAGGGCAAGCAGAACGTTCCTGGTTTCTGTATGTGCTGAAACTCTCAGTTTACTTCAGCCCCTGGCTATCGTCATGGCAACGGTGCAGCTCATTGTCCCAAAGTAGTGTGACAGGTTCCCAGACGCAGGTAGCTTTCACATAACAGGCAATAAGATTTAGATTTTTAAGTAGAATTACAGTTTTATTAAGTTTTATAAAAAATAGAAGTAAGTTTATAGTTTGGATATTAATTAAGGCTAGTGATAAGGTTTATAAGAGTTTATAATAAGATAGTATAAATTTAGGATAATACATAGCGTTAAGAGTTAAGTAATGAAGTATATAAGGAAGTAAAGTTTAGACACGAGAAATTCATAGAAGTAATGTTAAGATTTTAGTTTAAGGATAAGTTTTCAGGTAATTAGTATAGGAGTTTAGGGCATGCATATTAAAAATCAGTAGGTTATAAGTATAATAAAAATAAGTTCATAGATATAGTGTAAGGTCAAATAATACTTAATGTGGTGTTTGATTATAACTTAGAAAGTTACAATAATAAGAGTATAGGCATAAGTTAATAGGATAAATATAAATTGAGTAAGGATAGAATTAATATAAAGTTAAGGTAATAATAAGTTGATAGTCTTAATTGTTAAGAATCATTAGAAGTTATTAATTTTGGATTTAATGTTAATCAGAGTTTAGCTCACTGGATTGATTAGAATTTAGAATTAATCAAGAAGTTTGGAACATAAAGTATAACATGAATGGGTTATGGGAAACATCTTGTGAAACTATTGATTAATTTGTGTACCTGTTACATTGTGGGCAGCACGTCATGCATCATGGAATTGTAATTGTGTGCATGGAATTTGAAAGTCTTGTGACAATCTTGTGAGGATGTGTACGCCCCCAGCAAGTGATTGTTACACTGCTGGAGAGTGTGAAAAATGGTATATAAGTTGGAAGAAGTTTGAATAAAATTTGGCTTCAGTCCTGATCAGACTGTTCCCAGAAGAAACTGCCTCTGAGTGGTCTCTTCTCGCCGTATGGATTCTCCATTGCGGTCCTTACCCACCCTGGTCGGGGCTGGTCCCCGACAGGTACATGTGAGGATTTACTACATAAATAGATTGCATGAAGATGAGGTTTGGACTTCTAGTGAGCCCTGTCTTCCCTTAGTAAGGGTACATGGCCCCCAATGGATGCTATTTGCCCTTAAACCTTCTCTCTTTATCAGTGACCAGCATCTATTGTTCCCATACTTGTACATGTGTGCCCAATGTTTAGTGTCCATTTGTGAGTGAGAACATGAAGTGCTGAGTTTTTTGTTTTTGTGATAGTTCACTAAGAATAATGGTCGCCAGTTGCACCCACACTACTGAGAAGAATATGATTTTGCTATTTTTTATGGCTGTATAATATTTCATCATGTATATGTGCCACATTTTCTTTATTCAGTCCAATTTCAATGGATATCGGAGTTGGATCTCTGGTTTTGCTATTGTGAGTAGTGCTGCAATAAACATACACATTCAGGTAACTTTTTGGTAGGGCAATTTATGTTCCCCTAGGTATATTCTAGAGTTGAATTGTAGATCAATTTTTAGCTCTTTGAGAAATCACACTACTGTTTACAAAGACTGAACTATCTTGCATTCCCACTAATGGTGTGGAAACATTCCTTTTTTTTTTGCAACCTCACCAACATTTGTCATGTTTTTGACTTTTTTTTTTTTTGCGTTGTAGTGTCACTCCATTGCTCAGGCTGGAGAGCAGTGGCATGCTCACAGCCACCCCAGCCAGCATCGACCTGCTGGGCTTAGGTGATCCTTTTGCTTCAGCCTTCCAAGTAGCCAGAACTACAGGCACATGCTACCATGCCCAGCTAATTTTTTGATTAATTGTAGAGATGAGGTCTTGCCAAGTAGCCCAGGCATGTTCTCAAACCCATGGGCTCAGGCAATCCCCTCACTTTGGTCTCCCCATTTTTGACATTTTAATGAGAGTCATTCAGATCCATGTGAGGTGGTATCTCATTGTAGTTTTGATTTGCATTTCTCTGATGATTAATGAAGATGAGTATTTCTTCATATGTTTGTTGGCTGCTTGTATGTCTTCTTTAGAGAAGTGTTTGTCCAGGATCTTTGCTTACTTGTTCTAAGGACTTATTAGGTTTTTTTTTCCCTGTCATTTTTGTTTGATTTTCTTATAGACCCTGAATGCTAGAATGTTAGACTTTTGCCGGGTGCGTAGCTTACAAATACTTTTTCCCATTCTGTGGGTTGTCTCTTTACTATTTTGATGGTTTCTTCTGGTGTGCAAAAGCTTTGTAACTTGATAAGGTCCCACCCATCAATCTTAGCTTTTGTGCATTCCCTTTTGAGGACCTGGCCATGGATTCATTTCCTACGTTGATGTTCAGGAGGGTGTTTCTTAAGTTTTCTTCTAAGATTCTAAGTTTGAGATTTCACATTTAAGTTCTTCATCCATTTTGAGTTAATTTATGTATATGGCGATAGGTAGGGGGGGTCCAGTTTCTTTCTTCTGCATGTGGCTAGCCAGTTTTCCCAGCACCATTTGTTAAATATGGTTTCCTTTCCCCAATGTTTGTTATTGATGGCTTTGTCAAAAATGAGTTGGTTGAGGGACCGTGGTCTTATTTCTAGATTCTGTGTCCTGATCTACTGGTCTATGCATCTATTCCTGTACCAACACCATATTATTTTTGTTACTATAGGCTTGAAAAGTTTGAGGTCTGGAAGTCTGATACCTCTGGCTTTGTTCTTTTTGCTGAGGATTGCTTTAGGTATTCAGGCTCTTTTTGCTTTCATATGAATTTCTGTATTGTCTTTTCTAGTTCTGTGAAAAATAATGCTGGTGGTTCGATAGGGGTTGTGTTGAATGTATGGATTTTCCTGGGTTGGAGGGACATCTTGACAATATTGATTCTTCCAATCCACGAGCATGGGAATTTTTCCATTTGTTTGTATCATTCTTAATTTTTTTGAAGCATTTATGTAACCTGTATTTTGTTTTTTTTTTAACTTTTAATTTTTTTATTTTAAAGATGTGGGGTACAATGCAGGGTTGAGTGTACAAATGTTCATTATTCAGGTACCCTTGCTGATGAAGTGTGCCCCCCCCACTGGCAGATTCTCACTACTGCCAATTCCAACTCCCTACACCTCTTGACAGTTTCCCACTACTGCCAATCCTTTTCTTGTAGTATCATGATAATTGTTCAAGGTCCGCTTATGAGTGAAGAACATGTGATACTCAACTTGTTGTTTCTGTGATAGATCACTCAGTATTATAGACTCTAATTCCATCTAGTTTGCTGTGAAGTTCATGATTTGTCCTTCTTTATGGCTGTGTAATATTTCATTGCATATATGTACCAAATTAAAAAAAATCTAGTCCTCTTTTGATGGGCAGCACAGTTGGTTCTATATTCTTGCTATTGTGAACTATGCTGCAATAAACATACGTGTATAAAAATCTTCTTCACAGAGTGATTTGAGTTCCTCTGGGTATATTCCCAGTAGGGGGATTGCAGGGTTGTATGGAAGGTTCATTTTTTGAGTAGTGTTTTGTAGTCCTCATTGTAAAGGTCTTTCACCTCTTTGGTTAGATGGATGCCGAGGTATTTTATTTTTGTGTGTGTAGTTATTGTGAATGGGCTTGTGTTTTTTATTTGATTCTCAGTCTGCTTATTGTTGGTGCATAGAAAGGTGACTGTTTTTTGTACACTGATTTTTGTATCCCAAGACTTTACTGAAGTCAGTGCAGGGAGGTTTTGACAGATTCCCTAGGGCTTTCTAAATATAGAACCATATCATCTGCAAGGAGGAATAATATAACTTTCTCCTTGCCTATTTGGATGTCTCTAATTTATCTCTCCTACATGAATGATCTGGCTAGTATTTCCAGTACTATGTTAAATAGAAGGGATGAGAGGAGCATCCTTGTTTTATTCCAGTTTTTAGAGAGAATGCTTATAGCTTCTGCCCATTGAATATGATGTTGGGAGCAGATTTACAAGAGATGGGATCTTATTCTTTTTAGAAAACTTCCTGCTATGCCTAGATGCACAAGTGTTTTTGTCAAGAAGATAAGTTGTATTTTATTGAATGTTGTTTTCCCGCACCTGTTGAGATACATGTATGTTTCTTGATTTTATATCTGTTTATGAGATGAATAACAGTTATTGATTTGTGTAGGTTGAACTAACCTTACAGTCTGGGAATGAAGCCCACATAGTCATAATGTATGAATCTTGCAATCTGCTGTTGGACGTAATCTGCTAGAATCTTGTTTAGAATTTTTGTATCCATGCTCATCAAGGGAATTGGTCTGAATTTTTTTTCCTTGCTGGGTCTTTGCCATTGTTGTTATCAGATGATATTGGCCTCATAGTATAAGCTAGGGAGAATTCCTTTCTTTTTTATCGCTTGCAATACTTTCAATAAGATTGAAATCCAGAGAACAGAGTAGGATTGATACCAACTCATCCTTGCACTTCTGATATAATTCAGCTGAGAAAACATCTAGCCAGGTCTTTTTTGGTGAGGAGGTTTCTTACTATTGAGTCAACTTCTTGGATTGTTACTGATCTCTTCAGGGTTTCACTGTCGTCCTGTTTCAGTTTGGAAGATTGTGTGTTGCCAGGAATTTCTCTACTTTCTCTAGATTTTCTAGCTTCCTTGCATACAGATGTTTGTAGTAATCTCTGATAGTCTTTAGTATTTATTTAGGGTTAGTTGTGACATTATCATTTCAGTCTCTCTTAATCTGGCCAGGGGTCTGTGAATCTTATTTATCTTTTCTTAAAAATGGATTTCCTCTTATTAATCTTTTGTATAATTTTTTTTTGGTCTCCATTTTATGTAGCTATGAGTTTACTTTGATGATTTCTATTGTACTACTGGTTTAAGCATTGGATTGCTTTTGTCTTTCCAGTTCCCTTAGGTGTGATGTTAGACTGTTTACTTAAAACATATTATTTATTTATTTTAAATATCTTTTGGGGTGTGAATAGTTTTGGCCTGCATTTTAAGTGTACCCACCATCCCCATCTATGCTCCTGTGCCTGACAGGTGATTCTTTGGTCCTTCATCTCCTCCTCACCTCCCACTTCTGAGTCTTTAGTGTCCATTTTATCATTCCCTATGTCTTTGCATATCCTTAGTTTAGCCCTCAATTGTATGTGAGAGCATGTGATGTTTAGTTTTCTGTTCCTGATTTAATTCACTTAGGATGGTGTTCTCCAATACCATCCAAGTTACTGCAAAAGACATTATTTCATTCTTTTGATAACTGAATAGTATTCCATTGTGTGTGTGTGTGTGTGTGTGTGTGTGTGTGTGTGTGTGTGTGTGGATATACTTTCAATATCTATTGATTGGTTGATGGACATTTAGGTTGATTCCAATCTTTGCAATTGTGAATTGTGCTGCAAGGAACATGAGGGTGCAGTGTATTTTTTTAATGCAATTACTTTTGTTCCTGTGGGTAGGGTCTTAGTAGTGGGATTGCTAGATCAAATGATACATCTACTTTTAGCTGTTTGAGAAATCTCCATATTGCTTTTCATAGAGATTGTACTAATTTACACTCTTACCAACAGTGTATAAGCATTCCCTTTTCTCCATGTCCAGTATTTATTGTTTTTTTAATGCTTACCAATTATTTTATTTTTTTTATTTACAATTACATATACACAGTGATGTCTGCTCAATATCTATTCTGCATCCCCACTGGGCAAGCATTGTAAGGGACCTCATTCAATAAGACAGAAAAAATGACCATAATTAGTGTCCAACCATGGTCTAGGAAAAAGCAAATGCCATCCAATATTCAGGGTAACCTTGTCCATATCCGAAGTGAACATTTGATGGCTGAGGAGATATCTCAGCTCACTTACTTATCTATAATGCTACGATTCCCAGAGTTTGACCTTAGTCTCAAGATGTTTTTCTCTAAGATGTAATATCTCTCCAAAACTAGCCTTCCTATTATATTTCACTTCAATCAGTTCATAAGCACAACAGTCTTTCCAAGATGTGTCAGATTACTCTATTCTCTGGATTTCTTGTCTCCACACACCTTAATTAATTAATTAATTAATTTTATTTTAAAGATGTGGGGTACAATTTAGAATTAAGTATACAAGTGGTCATCATATCAGTAAAGTTTGGGCCTCCTTTTGGCTCCCACTTTGCCTGGTTTCAGATCAGGTACCCTTATTGATGTTATGTGCCCTGCCTCCCTCCCCTGGATGTGTCCTGCTACTGTCAATCCCTTTTTTATAGTAGTGTCGCAAATGTTCAGGATCTGCTCATGAGTGAGAACATGTGGTACTTAGTTCTTTGTTTCTGTGATAAATCACTGAGTGTTATAGACTCTCAACCCATCCAAGTTGCTGCGAAGTCCAAACATTTATCCTTCTATATGGCTGCATAATATTCTGTCATGTATGTATACCACAATTTTTCTTCCAGTCCAGTTTTGATGAGCATTATGATTGGTTCCATGTTTTTGCTATTGTGAATAGTGCTGCAATAAACATACATGTGCAGGTATTTTTTTGGCAGACTGATTTGAGTTCCTCTGGAAATATTCCTAGTAGGGAGATTTCTGGGTCATATAGAAGGTCAATTTTAGTTCTTTTAGAAATCATCACACTGTTTTCCAAAGAGGTTGAACTAGTTTGCATTTCCACCAGCAGTACAGAAGCGTTCCCTTTTCTCCATATCCTTGCCAGCATCTGTTGTTGTTTTATTAATGATGGCCATTCTTATTGGGGTTAGGTGGTATCTCAATTTGGTTTCAATTTACACTTCTCTGATGATTAGTGAGACTGAGCACTTTTTCATGTGTCTGTTGGTTGTCTGTACTTCTTTTGAAAAGTGTCTATTCATGTCTATTGTCCAATTTTTAAATAAAGCTGTTTGTTTGTTTGTTTTTTCCTTTTGGCATGTTTGAGTTCTTGTAGATCCTGGATGTTCGGCCTTCATTATATATCTAGAGTTGTTAGCATGGTATTAAAATCCCCAGCTATAATAGTATTAGAGTTAATATCTTTTTTTTAAGTTAGTAGTTGTTTTATAAATGTTGGTGTTCCTGTGTTTGTGCATATATATTTAGGATAGCTATTTCTTGTTGATATATTGAAATTTTTATCATTATGTAGTGCCCTTTCATATATTTTTAAATTTTTGATAGATTAAAGGTTGTTTTGTCTGATATTAAGGTCACAATGCCTGCCTTCTTTTGTGACCCATTCACCTGGAAACTCATTTCCCATCCTCTAACTTTTTGTCTGTGTGGTTCCCTAGTGATGAGATGAGTTTCCTGAATGTAATAGATTATTGGATCATGGGTTTTTTTAAATCCAGCTTGCTATTCTTTGTCTTTTCAGTGCTGCATTTAGTCCATTCATGTTCAGGCTGATTATTGAAATGTGATTGTTAATCCCTGTCATGAAGTTCTTATAAAGGTTTTTCTTTGTTTTTGTTTTTCTTTTTCCTTCAACTTTTGGGTTGATGTATGTATGTGTTTTGGGTTGTTGTACGTATGTGTTTTGGGTTGATGTATGTATGTGTTAGCAGTCACAATGTATTCTCTTTAGATTCTGTGTTGTCTTGTTCTCTTGGGAAGTGAGTGGTCATTCTTTTTGTTCTTTCTTCTGTGCTTAATATCTTTTAAAGCATCTCCTGTAAAACTAGTCTGGAAACTGCATAATCTCTTAAGATTTGGATGCCTGTGAAGGATTTTAATTCTCCATTGCTGATGAAGCTGAGCTTGACTGTGTAGGAAACTCTTGGTTGAATTTGTTTATCTTTGAAGACTTTGGATATTGGACTCCAGTTCCTTCTACCTTGTAGCATTTCTGCTGATAGGTCTTCTACTATTCTGATTGATTTCTATAGTAGGTAGTCTGACTTTTTTCTCTTGCTGCCTTTAGGATTTCTTCTTTTGTGCCTACTTTGTGTAGGTGAATTACCATGTGTTTAGGAGTTGGTCTTCTCATTTGATGTCTTGTGGGGTTCTCTGTATCTGTCATATTTGGATGGTCACATCCCTGGTGAACTGGGCAAAGTTATCTTGGATATCCTCCTGGAATACTTGCTCCAAGTGTTCTCCATTTCCCTTTATTCTTTTGTTATACTAACCACTTGTATGTTCAGGTTCTTGATATAATCACACATCTCTTAGAGGATTTGTTCTTTCTTTCTGAATTTTCTTTCTATGCTTTTTTTTTTACAGATTAGGTTAATTCCATGTTTTGGCCTTCATGTTCTGAGATTCTTTCTTTGCTTGATTAATTCTGCTTTCCATACTTGTCATTTTAAAATTTATTTCCTGGATGAATTTTTTTATGGCCAAAATCTCTGTTACAAGTTCTTTCACTGTTGTATCTTATCTTTCTTGAGTTTTATTCACTCCTTCCATCCATTCCCTAATCCCTGTTGTATTCTGGAGCCAGTCATTGGTGACTTCCATGTTTTGGGCTCTGAAGTCTGATTTTTCGGGCATTTTCTCTTTGTAACACTGAGAATTACCTTTGTTCATCCACTGATTTTTCCTCACTTCAGATCTCTTTCTTTTATCATCAGTTCTGTTATTCAGTGGCAGGGGAGAGGCTTTTGCTTCTGATATTTACTCAGTTTTCAATTCTTTCTTAATCAGGGCTCTGAATTTTTTCTATTTTGACTCAGGGCTGTAGATGGGAATCTTTGCTGTCTCTTGCAGTTTTGAAAGTTGAATAAGGTGGAAGATGGGGAATTAGGATTCAGAAAGACTTGCAGATCACAATGTTCAAGTCCAAAATGTCCAAGATATATTAATAGCAATGAGGAGAACAGGAAAAAGTAGAATAAAATGAGAGTGACAAAAATTAAATAAAAATAAAATATATTAAAAAATACAGAGCAACCAGAGAAGAAACCAAAGTAAAATCAATTAAACACACACACACACACACACACACACACACAAATAAAATAACAACAAAGCAAATAAAGCAAACAACAATAACAACAACAAACAGCAAAACCGCACACACAGACACTCAACCCAAAACGAAAGGAGGAGAAAAAAAAAAATTAAAATCAAGCCATCACACATGTATCTCCACACACAGTGAAAAAAAAAAGAACAAAAAAGCAAAAACAGACAATCAAACAAAAAAACTGAAAGTTGAACACTCAATCCTTCACATATACACATAAATAAAAAACAAGTGAAAGAAGAGAGAGAGAGAGAGAGGGAGAGAGAGAGAAAAACAGAATTGGGGCGAGATGTAGTCAAACCTTCACACACACATTCATGCACATAGGAAAAATATAAAACAATTAACAAACAGATAAAAATAAATAAATGTGTAAAACCTGCTTTCTTGTGGCAAGTTCTGTAATTGTTCCTCTCAGCTGCCCCTCTGTCCCACAGAGCTTCAACCTCATTCACAATCTCCTCAGTGTCCAGCCCAGGGAAGGAGGAGGGGCAGTGGGGATGAGTAAGGTGTCTGTATTTCCCTCCCACTCTCAGATGATTGGGAAATCCTCTCTGGTGGGGAGATTCAGAATTGTCTCTTCTCCAGGTATTGGGGAGAGGGCGCCCCAGTCAGGCTTATCCTGGGGTGGAGTCCTCCTATTGCAGCTGACTTCCAGTTCCACCTGGGTTTGTCCCTCTCATTTGTGCCTCAGCTGTGTAGGTCTGATATTCAAAAGATTGCTGGGGAGGAGGAGGAGGATTGGCTCACCACTGATTCCTTTGGAGGTTTTCCTCATCCTTTTCTGGTCACATCCTTTGTCCTGCAACTGAATCAGGGTAGGGATTAGAGCACCTGAGACTAAGCACTCATCCTGTCCCTCTGGAGTTTGTGCTTTCAAGATATTCCCTTTGTGTCATGATCAACGCTCAGCAGTTAATCTGCCAGTCACAGAGATCAGGTCTGTGGTGAGCTAGCTGGAGCACGTTCCTGTCCAGTTTTCAAAATGGTGGGAGCGTGTCTCTTTTGTCTTCTCCAGTGGAGCTTTGCCTCTGGGCTCCCTTGCTGTGCTCTCTCCACAGCCCTTGCTGCCAAAGTCTGGCCAGGCACTGCAGTGGTGAGGCAGAGCCTGGAGCCGGCAGTCTCTCCTTGCAGCTTCTTCCCAGGAAGGCTTTGTTGATTTTTAAAAAGTGGTGCCTGGCTGGCTTCTGCACCCCTGGGAAATGCTAGAGACCAAGCAGATTAGCTGTAACACCAGATGTTTAACCAGGAAAGCCCTGGCCACTTGCTCTGGAGTCCCTACTCAGTCAGCTACTTACATGCCCACTTACTCACTGACATGTGTACACAATTTTCCATATACTCACTTACACTGGGACTTGCTTAGTCCGACTGGCTCCACCTCCATCTTCCCGAGAATCTCCAGAAACAGGAAATTCTTAACTAACAATCTTGGCATGAGAAAGTTGTGTGCAAAATTGTCACAAAGACTGTCTTACATATGACAATGCACCAGCTCATACAGCACTGTGTGAGGAAGTGTTTAGCTAGTAAACAAATACCTGTATTGGAACATCCTCCCAACTCACTTGGTCTGACTTCCAATGATTTTTTCCTTACCTGAAGTCAAAGGACAGCGATATTCAGCAATGAGGTATGCAACACATTTTCTAGGATGAGTTTTTCAACTTAATTGTCAGACCTCATATGTTTAGCTCTCTGACGAGGCCAGGGAAGTTTTCCTCCATCATTTTCTTAAATAAGTTTTCAAAAGCTATTGCTTTCTCTACCTCCTCAGGAACACCTGTGAGTCTTAGGTTTGGATGCATTAAATAATCACACAATTCTTGGAGATTTTGTTTTGTTTTCTTGATTAATTTTTCCATATTGCTGTTCTCCTGATTATTTTTCCATATTGTTTCCACATTGGGTTAATTCTTAAACCTTGTCTTCAAGTCCTGAGATCCTTTCTTCTGCTTGTCCTTGGCCACTGCACTCCAGTCTGGGCGACAGAGTGAGACTCCAACTAAAAAAAAAACCAAAAAAAACCACACACAAAAAAACTTTGCACTTCGCCGGGCTCGGTGGCTCAGCCTGTAATCCCGCACCTTTGGGAGGCTGAAGTGAGTGGATTGCCTGAGCCCGCGGGTTCGAGACCTGCCAGGGCAGCGAGACCTCATCTCTACAATAAATCAAAAATTAGCTGGGTGTGGTAGTGCATGCCTGTAGTTCCAGCTACTTGGAAGGCTGAGGCGGAAGGATTGCCGGAGCCCAGCAGGTCGAGGCTGCAGTGGCCGGGAGCGGCCACTGCACTCCAGTCTGGGTGACAGAGTGAGACTCCAACTCAAAAAGCAAAAAACAACAAAAAAAACTTTGCACTTCATTTTGTAATTCCTTTAATGATTCTTTCATTTCCATAATTGTTTTTTTTTTTAGGTGTCTATCTCTTTGGATACTTTCTCATTTATGCTCTGAATGATTTTTAAACATTTCTTTATGCTGGTTTTCAATTGTCTTCTGAAGTTCATTGATCAATTTTATAGTCACCCTTTTGAATTTTATGTCTGATATTTCAAAAATTTCATTTTGGTTAGAAATTTTTTTAACCACCATGCGCGTTATGAAATGAATTTCATTCATTTCCGAAGAGTTGGTGCAGTGCCTTGAGGGTGTTGAGAACTCTGTTTTTTCATACTGTCGGAATTATTTTTCTTGTTCTTTCTTATTTGGGTAGACTATTTCTTCTTTGTGGCTGGTGGGGGCTGACATAGACACTATAGGGTTCCCTTGGTTGGTGAGTTTCTCATTTACCAGCTGTGGCAGTCCTGTCTCTAAGCTCAGACAATTCCCTCACCTCAGCCTCCCAAAGTGCTGAGATAACAGGCTTGAGCCACCACCCCCAGTCGGTCTCAATTTTTCTACAACTCTTGTACCCAAGTCCTAGAGTCATCACCTCCTATGAACTGAGCTTGAGCAGGGCATGTGACCTTCTTTAGCCAACAAAACAATAGCATAAACATCCAGTTGAACAGTTGACTTGTGAACAGTAATAAATGATTGTTATTTTAAGCCACTGAAATTGGAATTGGTTTGTCCAGCAAAAATTGTAACTGATAAAATGTTAGTTTCAACATATTCTTGTTAATATATTACTTTTATAAAATGTTATCATGTGCTGTTCTTTTTAGACATTTCAATTAGTTGAGTCTGTTTCCTATATGATTTATTTAGTAAAGTCTATTTTTATTTTCACATCAATCAGCACAATAAGTTTTATTTTCTGAGAATACAAGTCTGACTTTTATTTTTCATTTAAAGTAAATACCTTAGTACATATTACTGAATGCAACTTATTGGATAAATTGCAAAATAGTCAATATTTAAATTTTCCAGATTTAAGATTACTGATTTATGTTTTAAATAACTTCTAACATCAAAAATAAGTTTGTATATAGTTAATCTTTGCTTGATTTTTAGACAACGTAATATGTAGCTACAATTCAAAATTGTTAATAAAGTGAAAAGAATTATAGACATGCATGATATTCTTTGGCAAATACATATACATACATTTGTGCATGTGTATGAAATAATTGTGTTCATATTTTAGAAATTATTTAATGAGATTAAAGTTTTAAAATTCAATCATTAGTTTACCGATTTCATAAAATAATATGCTCAAATTTTTCTCATGTATATAACGTAAAAGAAAGATAAAAACTACTACAAGCTTAATTTGTCCATGACCTAGCATACGATTTTGTTTTTAAATAGAAGGTAGAAAATACTAAACATTTTATGAGATGAAATAAGATGAGGATTGACTATAATTAGAATGAATGTTTCATGATGTGATTTGCTAGAATACATTCTAACTACTTTTCTTGAAGAATCATTTTTATTCTAAAATAAATAATAAAATTTTTATTGTGGGATATTTTTCTTTTACATTTTTAAAGAATGAACACTACTGACCATTATTAATTCACTATTTTAATGTGACTTTCTTTCCTAAGGATGGGTATTCATAATAGCTGGAAAAATTTCTTATATTTCAGTATAGAAAAAAGACCATTTGCATGTTGATTATATAAAACTGCCAAATAAAATATTCCCCAAACTTCTAGTGAGATATTTGAGCTTGTTTTCAGAAACATAATATTTTATATCACATTTTATGTTTGAAATGGCTACATCCAATTCCTGACCAAAACTTTTAAAGACTTCTTCACAATCTTGGTAGTCATCTTGATGTGAAGATTTGTTCACACATGGTGGTTAAAAAAATAAACAAAAACAAAAATCTAAGACCACATTTTCAAGAATTCAAATTCTACAATAATTAATTTTTGTGACAAATGTAATATTGAACTTTCTTAGTATTACAAGTAGATTTTAAACCTCATGAAACATTTAATGTAAGTATTTTGAAATAATGCTAAAGTTTCTATTTGCAGAGCATGAATGTTTCTACAACCGTCACTCTAGTGCTGGCTTAGGCACCACTTAAAGGACATGTGGCTGCAGCAGATGGAAGCATCAGATGCTGAATATGAAGACAGCATATCAGGGCCACCTCTTAAGGCTGTGCCCAACAGGGCCAGGCTTTTTCCTCCCACTGCAGCACAATTAAGCAACCACACCCTCAGTAGAGTGACAGTACTCTTTTGTGTATATAAGGAATAACTGCACAGTCCCTTCATCACAGTGAGCTGTAGTGACTCCTTTCCTGCTTTATGCTTCAGCCAAATAGAAAACTCCTTAAACTGTATGACTTCTGAGCACCAAAGCATTGTCCATATTGATAGTTCTATATGGATCCCCCATTCCACTTTCCTGACCCACTGAAAATTTTTTTTTTTTTTTTTGGTTTGGTCATCACTCCAAAAATTCAGAAAATATTTTCTTTTTTTTATCACTCACTGCATATTGTCTTGTAGTTTTTAAAATTTATTCATTCAACATTTTTTTAAAGCACCATTTATGGAAAATCTATTCACCTGGCAAAATACTAGTAGATGATTATAACATGAACGACACAATGAATTGTGTTGGGAGCACCACTGTTGTTAACGTTAGTGGCTGAATCCTGCCTCAACGATTTACTAAGTATCCAACTTTCATATGTTGTTTAATCTCTCTGAATCTCAAATTATTCACACATAATGTCATTAATCACAGCAAAATACTGCAGAATAAATAGCATTATATTTATAAATAAATAAAACTGAGATTTTTGCTTAGATGATACTCTTATGTCATGGGTAATTGTGAGACCTAAGGAAGAAAAAAATATATATGATGTGATGGTGTGTGTGTATTTCTTTTTTCTTTTTTTTAATGAACATTTATTAAAGTGGATAGAGGAAATATTTTCTTGTTTTTAAATCAATAATCAATATTTTATTATGCTTTTGTGGGGTATAGTTAAGGGTTAGGTATACAAATATGTTTCATTCAGGCACCCTGTTGATAAGAGGTGTTTCCCCGTCCCCAGACAGATATTTGCTACTGTTAATCCCACCTCCCCCCCATAGTTTCCCACTACTGTCAGTCATTTTCTTATACTATTACATTGGGTGTTAAAGGTCCATTATATGAGTGAGAACATGTGATACTTGGATCTTTGTTTCTGTGAGAGGTCACTCAGTATTATAGACTCTAGTTCCATCCAGATTGCTGCGAAATTCATGATTTTGTTCCTTTTTATAGCTGCATAGTATTCTATCGTGTATATGTACCACTTTTTTTTAATCCAATCCTCTTTTGATGGGAACATGGTTGGTTCAAGTTTCTTGCTATTGTGAACAATGCTGCAATAAGCATACGTATGCAGGTATCTTTTTTAATAGAGTGATTTGAGTTCTTCAGGATATATTCCCAGTAGGAGGATTGCAGGGTCATATGGGAGGTTGATATTTAGAGCTTTTAGGAATCGCCACACTGCTTTCCACAGAGATTGCACTAGTTTACACTCCCACCAACAGTGTAGAAGTGTTCCCTTTTCGCAACACCCTCACCAGCAGCTGTTATTTTTTGAGTTGTTGATAATTGCCATTCTGACTAGAGTCAGGTGGTATCTCAGTGTGGTTTTGATTTGCATCTCCCTGATGATTAGTGAGGTTGAACATTTCTTCATGTGTCTGTTGGCTGCTTGGATGACTTCCTTTGGGACATGTCTGTTCATATCTTTTGCCCACTTTAAAATGGGGTTGTTTGTTTTTTTCTTTTCAACACGTTTGAGTTCCTTGTAGATCCAAGATGTTAAGCCTTTGTCAGACCTGGAGTTGGCAAATACTTTTTCCCAGTCTGTAGGCTGTCTCCCTGCTCTCTTGATGGTTTCTTTGACTTTGCAGAAGCTTGTCAGTTTAATAAGGTTCCATTTGTCTATCTTCTCTCTTATGACCTGTGGGTTTCGAGTTTTGTTCGGGAATTGGATGCCAGTTCTGATTTCCATGAGGGTATGTCCTTCATTTTCTAAGGTTCTTATGGTTTGAGGTTTTACATTCAGGTCTCTGATCAATTTGGAATTAACCTTTGTGCATGGGGATAGATAGGGGTCCTGTTTCAATCTTCTGCATGTGGTCTGCCAGTTTTCCCAGCACCATTTACTGAATAGGTTCTCCTCTCCCCAGTGGTAGGTGGTGGAGGCTTTGTTGAAGATGAGTTGGTTGAGAAATTGAGGTTTGCTTCTGGAATCTCAATTCTATTCCATTGATCTATATGCCTGTTCCTATACCAATACCAAGCTGTTTTGATGATTGTAGCTTTATAGTAAAGTTTGAAGTCTGGTAATGTGATACCACCTGCTTTGTTTTTTTTTTTTGGTGAGGATTGTTCTGGCTATTCTTGGCCATTTGTGTTTCCATATGAATTCCTGTGTTGTTTTTTCTAGGTCTGAGAAGAATGTTGCTGGTAATTTGATGGGTATTGCATTGAATTTGTAGATTACCTTAGGTAAGATGGACATCTTCACAATGTTGATTCTTCCAATGCATGAGCATGGGGTATTTTTCCACTTGTTAGTGTCATCTTTGATTTCTTTGAGCAGTGTTTTGTAGTTTTCATTGTAAAGGTCTTTCACGTCTCTGGTTAGGAAGATGCCAAGGTATTTCATTATTTTTGTGGCGATTGTGAATGGAATTGCGCTTTTTATGTGGGTTTCTGCTTGTTTATTATTGGTGTAAAGAAATGCGATTGTCTTTTGCACATTTTGTATCCTGAGACTTTGCCAAAGGCTTTTATCAGTGTAAGGAAGTTTTTGACAGATTCTCTTGGGTTTTTAAGGTAAAGAATCATATCATCTGCAAAGAGAGATAACTTGACTTTCTCTTTTCCTATTTGGATACCCCTAATTGCCTTCTCTTCTCTGATTGCTCGAGCCAGGACTTCCAATACTATGTTGAACAGGAAAGTGAGAATGGGCATCCTTGTCTTGTTCCAGTTTTCAGGAGAAATGGTTCCAATTTTTGTCCATTTAGGAGTATGCTGACTGTGGATGTCTCATAGATGACTTTTACTATTTTGAGGTATGTTCCCCGTATGCCTAGATGTTCAAGGGTTTTTATCAAGAAGGGGTGCTGGATTTTATCAAAAGCTTTTTCTGTATCTAATGATATAATCATGTGATTTTTGTTTTGACATCTGTTGATGTATTTAATTATATTTATTGTTTTATGAATATTGAACCAGCCTTGCATCCCAGGAATGAAGCTTACTTGGTCATATGATTTTTGAGATGTATTGTTGAATTCGGTTTGCTAGGATCTTGTTGAGAATTTTAGCATCTATGTTCATCAAAGATATTGGCCTGTAGTTCTCTTTTTTGTTGGATCTTTACTTGGCTTGGGTATCAATGTGATGTTGGCTTCCTAAAATGTTTTGGGGAGAGTTCCATCTTTTTCAATTACCTGGAATACCTTCAGTAGGATTGGTATCAGCTCCTCCTTAAATATCTTGTAGAATTCTGCTGGAAAGCCATCTGGACCAGTACTTTTTTGTAGGTAGTTTTCTTATTATGTAGTCGATTTTCTTGATTGTTATTGGTCTATTTGGTGTCTCAATTTCTTCTTGTTTCAACCTAGGTAGGTTGTGTGATGTCAGAAAGTCCTCCATTTCCTTAAGGTTTTCAAGTTTATTTCCATACAATTGTATGTAGTAGTCTCCAGTGATCTTTTGTATTTCTTCAGGGTCAGATGTGACTTCATCTTTTGTGTTTCTGATGGTGCTTATTTGAGTTTTTTCTTTCTTTTTCTTAGTCAGTCTAGCTAGGGGACCATCGATCTTGTTTATTCTTTGAAGAACCAGCTTTTTGTTTCATTGATTTTTTTGTATTATCTTTTGTCTTCTATGTCCTGGATTTGGGCTTTTATTTTGGTGATCTGGATTCTTCTGCTGAAATTAGGGTTTTGTGGTCTTGCTTTTCCAGCTTCCTTAGGTGGCTTGTTAGGCTGTTAATTTGTGCTCCTTCCATTTTCTTCATGTGCATTTGTAGGGATATAAATTCCCCTCTTACTACAGCTTTTAAGGCATCCCAGAGATTTTGGTAAGATGTTTCTTCATTTTTATTTGTTTCCAGGTATCTTCTGATCTCTGTTTTGATTTCATCATTGATCCAGGAGTTGTTTAGCATCATGCTGTTTAGTGTCCATGTCTTTGGGGGTTTTGGGGGGACCTTGTTGGTGTCAATGCTTATTTTTATTCCACTGTGGCCCGAGAAGGTTCATGGTAGAATTTTGGTCCTTTTAAATTTGCTTATGCTTTATTTATGGTCAATATGTGGTTGATCATAGAATATGTTCCATGCAGTGATAAGTAGAATGTGTATTCGGTGGTCTTTGGATGGAATGTTCTGTAGGTATCAATTAAGTCAATTTGGTTTGGAGTCACATTGAGTTTCCAGATCTCCTTGCTGATTTTTTGTCCTCATGGTCTGTCTAGGGTTGTGAGTGGGTTATTAAAGTCCCCAGTTATGATGGTGTTAGAGTCAGTATCTTTCTTTAGTTTTCCTAGAAGTTGCTTTATGAAAGTTGACACACCTATGCTGGGTGCATATATGTTTAGGATAGATATTTCTTGTTGATGGATTGAGCCTTTTATCATTATATAGTGGTCTTCTGTATCTTTTTTGATTTTTAATAGCTTGAAGGGTATTTTGTCTGAAATTAAAATTGCTACTCCTTCTTTCTTTTGTATTTCGTTTGCCTGAAAGTTTGTTTTCCATCCTCTTACTTTGAGTCTGTGGGTGTCCTTTCTAGTGAGGTGAGTCTCTTGAAGGCAATAGATTGTTGCCTGATGATATTTTATCCATTTTGCCATTCTATGTCTTTCAGTGGTGCATTCAGTCCATTCACATTTAGGGTAATAATTGAAATGCAAGAGTTGATCTCTGTCATAAGGTTCTTACAGAGTTGTTGTTCCTGTTTGTTTGTTGTCTTTCCTTTGGTTTTGGAGTTGGTTCATGTGTGTTTTTATCTTTTGACTGTACTCTTGTGAAGAATGTTGTTGTTCTTTCTTCCTTTTCTTCTGTGTTCAGTACTTTTTAAGTGTTTCTTGTAGAGGTGGTCTGGTGGCAGTTTAGGTTCTTAGGGATGGGATATCTGGAAGAGATTTCAATTCTCCCTTACTAATGAAGCTTAGTTTGGCTTGGTAGGTTATTCTTGGTTGAAATTGTTTCTCTTTTAGAACTTTGAAGATAGGGCTCCAGGCTCTCCTAGCCTGAAGGGTTTCTATGGATAAATCTGCTGCTATTCTAATTGGTCTTCCCTGGTAGGTAGTCTGGTCTTTTTCTCTTGCTGCCTTTAGGATTTTTTCTTTTATATTTACTTTGTTTAGGTGAATTATTGTGTGTCTGGGAGTTGGTCTTCTCATTTGTTGTCTTGCAGGGGTTCTCTGAATCGCTAATGTTTTAATTTTTTCATCCTTGATGAGATAAGGGACATTTTCTTGAATGATTTCATGAAATGTTTGTTCCAGTGTGACCTTTGTTTCTCTCTCTGCCTCAGGAAGCCCAATTACTCTTAGGTTTGGTCTCTTGAAGTGATCATTCATCTCTTGCAGGTTTTGTTCTGTCTTTTTGAGCTTCTTTTCTATGGTTTTGAGTTAGTTCTGTATTTTGGTCTTCGAGCTCTGAGATTCTTTCTTCTGCTTGGCTAATTCTGCTTTCCATGCTTATTAGTCTGTTATTTATTTTTATCACAGTATTCTTCACTGCTGTTATTTCTGACAACAGCTCCTTCCTACTTTCCACTTGTCTCTCCTCAATTTTTTAAATTCTCTCTATTAATGTCTTGATGTCTGGGTTTGTTGCAGGTGTGTATTTCTTTTGTGGGTTATCCACTAGGCTCTAAAAATATTAATGCACTTTCCTTTTCCTGTCATAAGTGAGATGTGATACTTCTCTTAAGAGTATGTTACTTTTTTGCAGCAATACACTGAGCAGTACATATAATGGGAAAGAAGGTAGTCAGGAGTGTGTGTGTGTGTGTGTGTGTGTGTGTGTGTGTGTGTGTATGTGTGTGTGTGTTTAAGCAGCAATACAACTTAGCCTCTAGAACTAAGTCTAAGGGTTGTTAAACATATTTTCTCTTCAGATCTAACAGTGAAAATGTGGGTTCCAGCAGTTCTTGCTGGGTTAGGAATTTAGACTGAATTGATTTCAACTGATGCCTGTTCCTTTAAATGGGAGAAAATGGAGTGGATGTATATCCAAGTTCAATGTTCAATCTTCTCTGTTGAGACTGCAGAATACACTGGACAGTCTCTTGCTTTGTCACAAGCGAGATTCTAGTGATTAGGAGCTAAGGAGCATTTGACAGGAATGAGATAAAATATTTAGTAGAATGGTGATTCTTACACACTATGTGAGTTGGACCAGTGATGTGCTTTCCTACCTTATGAATGTACAAAGTAGCAGATTTAAAAGGAGTGGTTAAGTCCAGAATCAAATACCATACTTTCTGCTTTGTAGAGAAGAACACCTGAGTATGAGAGATACTGGGAAAACAAAGTGATAAATCAGGACTTCCACCAAAGATAGTGAATTTACAAAGTATAATTATAATTTGAATATAATATAATATAAAAAAATTTATAAAATTTTAACAGTTTAGGGTCATTACTGGTTATCTTACATCAATTTTAAATCAACTTGAGCTATAGCACAACATAAATATGAAAAAATTATCCTTGGAGGCGACCTGAGGATGGCGACAGCAAAGGTGGATCTGTGAGACTCTCGGAATGTGAGTTCCCAAAAAGACTATTACTTTTCTTCCTGCACCCCCCTCCCCACCACCAGACGCACTGGTACAAGGCCTAGGGACTTTTGGTCCCACGCAGGGCCAGACATTGCGGCCGGACCACGGCTGCTCCACTATATGTGATTTTGGCCAGCTCGGGAATCCCAAATCTCAGATCCCAGCTCCATCCCTGGTTATATCGTCATGACCAGCACCCAGCACCAAGCTGCTGGTCACCCAGGTAGGCTCTGAATGCCCTCCCCTCAGAGATACTGGTTCCATTTCTGGCTAAAGTGCCCTGCGAGCAACCCAGAACCACCACCTGCTCCCTGGAGCTTTGGAGATCTGAAGCCCCGAGCCCACCCTGGCTGAGGCACTCAGTGTGTGACCACAAGCCTGTGTAAGGGGGCAGAACCCCAAGCTGGTATAAGGTGTCGATCGCAGGCTTCCAACTCCAGAGGAGAAAACGCCCGACCCTCTCCCTCACCCCAGCCTGCTGGTGGCACCCCGGATCCAGCGCCCAGCTGTGCAACTGGTCCCACCTAGAGACCCACAGGAGCATACCTAAAAATGAAAGTAAAACTACCACCTCTGCCATTTGCAAGGAATATTTACATCACATCGCCCTACTCACCTATCAGAGCCTCCAACTCGGTTCTCACGGTGACATCATTAAACAGGAGACAAAGCCTCTCCTCTATGCTGAATAGAGACCAGTGTCAGATCTCCCAGGCAACAAGCTAACTGCCTGCCTGCAACAAAAACAGAGAGGAGAGGCTAGAGATTAGAACTCAAGGGATTTTATCCACTAAGGGATGAGAGAGAAACATCTACACAATGAAGAAAAACCAAAGGAAGAATATGGGTCTCTCCCAGACTCCTGGGAGGGCAGACACTGAGAAAACTGCCTTCGGAATGCAAATAATGAAGACCCCCCCAGAATGACTGTTCTCAAAATACAAACCTAGGCATCAAGATATTAATGGAGAGATTAAAAAGAATTGAGGAGACTCAAGAAAAAACTAGAAAGGAGCTGATATCTGAGATAACAGTAATAGAGAATACTGTGAATGAAATAAACAGTAAACTGATAAGCACGGAAAGCAGAATTACCCAAGCAGAAGAAAGAATCTCAGAGCTTGAGGACCAAAATATAGAACTAACCCAGTCTCTCAAAAACACAGAAAACAAGCTCAAAAAGACAGAAAAAAACCTTCAAGAGATGAATGATTACCTCAAGAGGCCTAACCTAAGAGTAATTGGTGTGCCTGAGGCAAAAAGAGAGACAGAGACCACATTGGCTCAAACCTTCCATGAGATCATTCAAGAAAATTTCCCTTATCTAATCAATGATGCAAAAATTCAAACACAAGAGATCCAGAGAACCCCTGCAAGACAACAAATGAGAAAACCAACTCCTAGACACATAATAATTCGCCTAAACAAAGTAGGCATAAAAGAAAAAATCCTATAGGCAGCAAGAGAAAAAGGTCAGATCACCTATCATGGAAAACCAATTAGAATAGCAGCAGATTTATCTGCAGAAACCCTGCAGGCTAGGAGAGCTTGAAGCACTATCTTCAAAGTCCTAAAAGATAAACAATTTCAACCAAGAATAACCTACCCTGCCAGATTAAGCTTCATCAGCGAGGGAGAATTAAAATCTTTCCCAGATATCCAATCCCTAAGAACTTATGCTGCCACCAAACCACCACTACCTGAAACACTTAAGAAAGTACCAAACACAGAAGAAAAGGGGAAAAAAGGAGCAATGTTCTTCATGAGACTACAGGAAAAAGAATAAAATACACATGAACCAACCCCCAAAACAAAAGAAAGACAATAAACCAAGTGGAAGAACAACTCTATAAGCACTCTATGATAGGGACGAACTCTCACATTTCAATAATTAGCCTGAATGTGAATGGACTAAATGCACCACTGAAAAGACATAGAATGGCAAAATGGATAAAATATCACTGCCTTCAAGAGACCCATCTCACTAGAAAGGACATGCACAGACTCAAAGTAAGAGGATGGGAAACAAATTTCCAGGAGATTGGAACACAAAAGAAAGGAGGAGTCGCGATCCTAATTTCAGACAAAATACCATTTAAGATATCAAAAAATTAAAAAAGATACAGAGGGCCACTACATTATGATAAAAGGTTCACTCCATCAACAAGAAATATCTATCCTACACATATATGCACCTAACATAGGTGCACCAACTTTTATAAAGCAACTACTAGGAAAACTAAAGAAAGATATTGACTCTAACACCATCATAACTGGGGACTTTAATGCCCCACTCACAACCCTCGACAGATCATTGGGACAAAAAACCAACAATGAGATCCGGAATCTCAATGTGACTCTGGACCAAATGGACTTAATTGATACCTACAGAACACTCCATCCAAAGACCACCGAATACACATTCTACTCATCACCGCATGGGACGTATTTCAAGATCGACCACATTATCGGACATAAATCAAGCATAAGATACCTGGAAACAAATGAAGAAATATCTTACCAAAATCTCTGGAATGCCTTAAAAGCTGTAGTAAGAGGGGAATTTATATCCCTACAAACACACATGAAGAAAATGGAAGGAGCACAGATTAATAGCATAACAAGCCACGTAAGGAAGCTGGAAAAGCAAGACCACAAAAACCCTAATTTCAGCAGAAGAATCCAGATCACCAAAACAAAAGCTGAAATCCAGGACATAGAAGACAAAAAGACAATACAAAAAATCAATGAAACAAAAGGCTGGTTCTTCGAAAGAATAAACAAGATTGATGGTCCCCCAGCTAGACTGACTAAGAAAAAGAAAGAAAAAACCCAAATAAGCACAATCAGAAACACAAAAGATAAAGTCACATCTGACCCTGAAGAAATACAAAAGTTCATCAGAGACTACTATGTACACTTGTATGAAAACAAACTTGAAAACCTTAAGAAATGGAGGACTTTCTGTCATCACACAACTTGCCTAGGTTGAAACAAGAAGAAATTGAGACCCTTAATAGACCAATAACAATCAAAGAAATTGACTATGTAATAAGAAAACTACCTAAAAAAAAAGCCCTGGACCAGATGGCTTTCCAGCAGAATTCTACAAGACATTTAGGAGGAACTGATTCCAATCTTACTGACGCTATTTCAGGTGATTGAGAAAGATGGAACCCTCCCCAAATCATTTTATGAAGCTAACATCACATTGATACCCAAGCCAAGTAAAGATCCAACAAAAAAAGAGAACTACAGGCCAATATCTTTGATGAACATAGATGCTAAAATTCTCAACAAGATCCTAGCAAACCGAATTCAACAACACATCTCAAAAATCATCCATTATGACCAAGTAGGCTTCATCCCTGGGACACAAGCTGGTTCAACATTCGTAAAACAATAAATGTAATTAAATACATCAACAGATGTCAAAACAAAAACCACATGATTATATCATTAGATGCAGAAAAAGCTTTTGATAAAATCCAGCACCCCTTCTTGATAAAAACCCTCGAACATCTTGGCATACAGGGAACATACCTCAAAGTTGTAAAAGCCATCTACGAGAAACCCACAGCCAGCATACTCCTAAATGGACAAAAATTGGAACCATTTCCCCTGAAAACTGGAATAAGACAAGGATGCCCACTCTCACCCCTCCTGTTCAATATAGTATTCGAAGTCCTGGCTAGAGCAATCAGAGAAGATAAGGCAATTAGGGGTATCCAAATAGGAAAAGAGGAAGTCAAATTATCTCTCTTTGCAGATGACATGATCTTGAAAACCCAAGAGAATCTGTCAAAAACCTCCTTACACTGATAAAGGCCTTTGGCAAAGTCTCAGGATATAAAATAAATGTGCAAAAGACAATCTCATTTCTTTACACAATAATAAACAAATACAAACCCAAATAATAAGCACAATTCCATTCAAAATAGCCACAAAAAAAAAAAAAAATGAAGTACCTTGGCATCTTCCTAACCAGAGACGTGAAAGACCTTTACAATGACAACTACAAAACACTGCTCAAAGAAATCAAAGATGACACTAACAAGTGGAAAAATACCCCATGCTCATGTATTGGAAGAATCAACATTGTGAAGATGTCCATCTTACCTAAGGCAATCTACAGATTCAATGCAATACCTATCAAATTACCAGCAACATTCTTCTCAGACCTAGAAAAAACAACACAGGAATTCATATGGAAACACAAATGACCAAGAATAGCCAGAACAATCCTCAGCAAAAAAAAAAACAAAAAAAAACAAAGCAGGTGGTATCACATTACCAGACTTCAAACTTTACTATAAAGCTACAATCATCAAAACAGCTTGGTATTGGTATAGGAACAGGCACATGGACCAATGGAATAGAATTGAGATTCCAGAGGCAAGACCTCAATTTCTCAACCAATTCATCTTTGGCAAAGCCTCCCTCACCTACCACTGGGGAGAGGAGAACCTATTCAGTAAATGGTGCTGGGAAAACTGGCTGACCACATGCAGAAGATTGAAAAAAGGACCCCTATCTTTCCCCATGCACAAAGGTTAACTCCAAACCAATCACAGACCTACATCTAAAACCTCAAACCATAAGAACCTTAGAAAATGAAGGACATACCCTCATGGAAATCAGAACTGGCATCCAATTCCTGAACAAAACTTGAATCCCACAGGCCATAAGGAATAAGATAGACAAGTGGGACCTCATTAAACTGACAAGCTTCTGCAAAGCCAAAGAAACCATCAAGAGAGTAGGAAGACTGCTACAGACTGGAAAAAAATATTTGCCAACTCCAGGTCTGACAAAGGCTTAACATCTTGGATCTACAAGGAACTCAAACGTGCTGAATAGAAAAAAACAAACAACCCCATTATAAAGTGGGCAAAAGATATGAACAGACACTTCACAAAGGAAGTCATCCGAGCAGCCAACAGACACATGAAGAAATGCTCAACCTCATTAATCATCAGGGAGATGCAAATCAAAACCACACTGAGATACCGTCTAACTCCAGTCAGAATGGCAATTATCAACAACTCAAAAAATAACAGCTGCTGGAGAGGGTGCTGCGAAAAGGGAACACTTCTACACTGTTGGTGGGAGTGTAAACTAGTACAACCTCTGTATAAAGCTGTGTGGTGATTACTAAAAGCTCTAAACATCAACCTCCCATATGACCCTGCAATCCTCCTACTGGGAATATACCCTGAAGAACTCAAATCACTCTATAAAAAAGACACTGCACACGAATGTTTATTGCAGCATTGTTCACAATAGCAAGAACCTGGAACCATTCACGCTGTCCATCAAAAGAGGACTGGATTAAAAAAATGTGGTATATATACACGATGGAATACTATGCAGCCATAAAAAAGAACAAAATCATGAATTTTGCAGCAACCTGAATGGAGCTAGAGTCTATAATACCAAGTGACCTCTCACAGAAACAAAGATCTGAGTATCACATATTCTCACTCATATAGTGGACCTTGATCATCCAATGCACTAGTATAAGAAAATGACTGACAGTGTTGGGAAACTATGGGGGGGATGGGACTAATGGTAGTAAACATCTGTCTGAAGACAGGGAGACACCTGTTATCAACAAGGGGGCCTGAATGAAGCATATTTGTATACCTAACCCTTAAGTTTACCACACAATATCAAAATAAAAAATACTAATAAAAAAAAACTGTCCTCAATAAAATATTTTCACTAATACTATCCAACATCCCATAAACCTATATATGCATTCCTGCATGCATGCATGGGTGTGTATATACACATATAATATTTATTATATTTTGAGTAATTGAAAAATAAATCAACTATATCTTTAATTGAAAATACTGAAAAAGTTACTGAGTTGTTCTTGAGTTGTACTACAAGGTGCTTGTACATAATTAAGAATTTGAATGAATATCAAATCAGTAACAGAAATTCATATTTTACCATAAATTATTTTAGCTTTTTTGCTTAGGTTTAATTCTTGCACTCCCTTTTAATTAAGTAAATTTCTTCTAGTCTAAGATTTTCAATTTTCCTTGTCTAATTAAAATCTGCAAAACCTAAGTAAGTTTTCAGTTTTTAAAATTTTGTGAAATGGAGTGTTTTAGTATTTAAAATTCATCCTACAAAAGACAAAATTCATATTTTTTATTGACTAATCATAGTAGTCATGCTGTGTACAACTGACTTAGATTCACTGTAAAAACACCATGGCTTGTAGATTTTAGAGCTGTTCGCCTTGAAAGCAGTCATTGCATCTTATTTAATCAGATGCCACACTGACTAGTACAGTGCTTTGTATGTAGGATAAACTTCATAGCTTTTGGTAATTTATAAATGAATGAATAAAATATTCTTGATATGTGTTTATTCAAAAATAGCCAATTTTTGGAATTCAGAGGACACTACAATGTGCTTCCTTTCTCAATTAAGTTGATTCTCTACATAATTCGATTTTTAATATGTCATGTGTGTTGGTATCTCCTAAGATTAATGGGAAGAAGGAGACCCTGGCAGCTGGGAAATAAGCTTTAAGACTTAACTAATAGTCCACATGAGGGATAAGAACATCCTGACCAAGGCTGAGGCAGAGAAGGAGAGGAACTGTCAGATCTCAGAAGTGGAATCAACTAGTTTGGACCCATATGACTGATGAAAAAGTGGGAGAAGAGGATGATCTCAAAGTCAAGTGGTGTTATCATTGCTATTAATTGAGATTAAATTATATTTAATCTCCACTGCAGATGAGAAGTAGATTTGGGAAAAATGATGAATAGGATTTAGACAATAAGAAGAAACTCTAGAAGACATGGATTTATGAGAAGTTCAGGAAACTTCCTGTAAGGCAGCAACAATTATGGATTTTAACTTGGAAGAGAGATTAGGGTTAGATATTTTAACCTTATTAATTGAAAACATGAGAACACGTAAATCCAACAGATAATTTTTATCTATAGTTTTGCTGAACGTGTCTCAAGTTGGGTCTACTTTAAGTTGTCACAACTGTATGTGTTTCCTCCTCAGTAGGGTATCCTCACAGGCTGATTTACTAAGAAACTGGTGAAATTCTTGAATGGGACGCTGCTCCCACACAGTCCAGCCTCCCAGCTACTCTGAGAAGCACCTAATGAGACTAGCCTATGTCTGTGGGCCGGCTCTAGGTATAGTCAGTGGTCCTTCTTCCTGTAATGTACTTTCTGCCTCCTTAGCAAGTGGAAAATAGCTGTCCATAATTTCAAAAAGCTCATTTTATTCCCTTCTTTAGGAAACCATCTTAACCTTCTGGTAGAGTTAGCTCCTCCCATACGTCTCAGAGTTCACACTTCTCTCCTCCCTGGCCATGGTCAGGGAGAAAGAGGAGCTCCTGCCGAAGCAGGCCTTGAGCTTGGTGGCTCAGAGCTCTCAGTACCTGAAATGGGCACTAGAGCAGGGGTCCCTTTCCCAGGGATGGGTTTCCAGGGCTTCTGTGCTGTACAGGACACGATGCGTCACCTGGGTTGACCCGACTGCAGTCAGCGAGTCTGCAGCTTGCAAAACACTCCCTCCCATCATGGCTCACGTTGTAGTTCCAGTAGGGAACCCAGCTCCTTACACTGCTGGAGCTCCTACTCTGTTGTACAAGGACCGCTCCCACCCAGCCCTTTTCCAAGGGAGGCCAAGTGGCTCCCGTTTTGGGATGGAGGACTCTGACTATAACTGCCAATTCTCCCATGTGCTTGTGAGAATTTTAAAAATCAAAATTGCACTAGAACACAGCGGGTGTCCATTGCAAAGGCATCTAGGAGTGGATTCTGTTCATTTGATGTCAGTTGGACTTTGCTTATTTTCATCGAACTTCATCTGTGTTCTTGTCCCCGCCTCTCCATAGTCCTAATACAGACAACCTGCAGTTTCTTTGTCATTTTTCTCTTTACAAACCTCCAACCTGAACTTTATCTCTTGCATTTTCTTTTCTTTTTTCTTTTGAGTTGGAGTCTCACTCTGTCGCCCAGACTGGAGTGCAGTGGCCGCTCCCGGCCACCTCAACCTCGACCTGCTGGGCTCCGGCGATCATTCTGCCTCAGCCTTCCAAGTAGCCAGAACTACAGGCGTGCGCTACCATGCCCGGCTGATTTTTTGATTTATTGTAGAGATGAGGTCTCGCTGCCCAGGCGGGTCTCGAACCCGCGGGCTCAGGCAATCCACTCACCTCAGCCTCCCAAAGGCGCGGGATTACAGACTGAGCCACCGAGCCCGGCTTCTTGCATTTTCTTAATGCCTTTGTTCCCACTAGGTTTTCTTGCCCCGGCAGTAGATTCTGCTTCTCCACTTTATGTAAACTCACCGCTGTATGCTTTAATTGCGCTGCTTATGCGTACATGTATCTGTAGCTCTTCAGGAACAATATCTTGCCTCATGAGTCTTAAAGCTAGGGAATCTTGATTTAAACTAAGATGCCCAATGAATGTTTGTTGAATGAGTTCCAGACTGTAGATATTAATTTCTTCCTTTTTACCTAAAACCTAAGTTGGAAAGTTGAACACAGAATATTTTCTTTGAAACTCTACAAAGCTGTTTTTCATTATGTAATAAATGTTTAAAATAGTAAATAGGACAATAGATGAAATGCTTTTTTAAAATCTCAGTCTAGATTTTGAAATTCCCTCATAAGTGCGTCTGAACTGTTTCCAAATGTACATTTCGCCTTTTATTCAATTATCTTTATTTTTAACTTCTATTATAAATAACTTGGCTTTTATTATTGCAGAAATTATCTTTTCTTCTCCTACCTGAGAGTCATTTTTGGTTATTATTGGACCTTTTTGGTCCACCTTAAGTAGGAAACATTTGAGAAAGTGGGGTCCAGTGGAACTTTCTGTGGTGAGGGGAATGTTCTCCCTGTTCAGTCTGCTCTAGTAGCCACTGACCTCCTGTGGCTCTAGAGCACTTGACTGTGGCTGATGTGGCTGAGAAACTGCATATTTATTTTGGCTTAATTGTATGTGGCTAGTGTTGGTCATATGGGACAGTGCAGTTCTAGGAGGCAATGTCTCTCATGGCAAAAAAGCAGAGTGTTGGTGGTGATGAAATTCATCAACACAACCAGGTCTGTTTTCCTTGTGTGTGCATTTATTTTTTCCAAGAAACTAGGCCTTTGCAGAAAAAATAACTTTATTTGAATTTCTGAACTAAAGCAAAGATCATCTGCTTTCAGTTTCTATTTCCCAGCCATTCTCATGCACTAATGACAAGATAAGTAACCACAAATAATCCACAGCATAAAGACAAAGTCCTTCTTTTAAAATGTTTTTAAAATTAAAAATGAGATTAAAAATTAACCAGATGGTCTTTTGTAATTATTTCATTTTAAGTTGTGATTTGATGTTTCATCTGTAACTTTTTCTGGGTATATGAACAAAGTAGTCATCAGAAAGGTTTTGTAACTGGGTATTGGTGCCACAGAGGTTTTTTTATTTTTTAATTTTTCTTTTTGTTTTCTGGTCAACTTTTTTTTGAGATTAGAAAATATAGTTTACTTAGAAATTAAATTTGAGAGAGAGAGAGAGGATTCACCTCCCCAAGGTAGAGGAGGGGGAGAAAGCTTAGGAAAACATGGTGGCAGCTATAGCTCAAAGAACTCATGATCAGACCATCGCTTAGCAAGGCAATGGCCTCTGGCCAACTTTTATTGTTATTTTATTTATATTTCAATATCTTTAGAGGTACAAGTGATTTTTAGTTACATGGATACATTGGAGAGTGGTGAAGATGTCTGGGTTTTAAGTGTAGTGTACCCAACATCCCTACTAGTGTACATGGTACCAGGCAGGCAACTTTTCATCCCTCTTCCCCACCCAACTCCAGATGCCTTTGCATACCTCTAGTTAAACTCCCACTTATAAGTGAAAGCATGTGAGGTTTGGTTTTCCATTTCTCTCTTACTTCACTTAGAATAATGGAGCCAACTTTTAAAAACTGCAATAAAATGTATTTAATTCTTTCTGACATGACCTGTCTTGGCAATCATCTACATAGGCAAGAAAAAGCATAGAGGCAGGCCAGAAGTATGCAGTGCTACTATGTCTTCATTTACCCTCTGTTATTAAACCAGGAATAAATTGCATGAGGGCAACATGCTGTTATTACCATGTTAAAAACCCAAATGGATAATGTTGGGTTGCTATACAGTCAAGGATCACTGTCTGTCTCATTTTTAACACAGACATTTTGCTTTTAATAATGTGTTAATGGGAGGAAACATGAATGCCATTTGTGTAATTCTTTGTTCTGGCTGAGGAATAACTGATATTATCTAATGAATATGCAAATAACTCAAGGCTTCTTATTAATTGTGTCTAAACCATCTGTTCCTGAAAAGAGCACTTGAATATTTGCCACATAACACTATATGAATGTGTACAGAGAACTGTTAAAGAAACTTGGAATGTTTAATCCATATATTTTAATGAATCTGTGGTTTTACTACCATCAATAAATGAGACAGCTTCCTTAAACTGAAATTAGTTGTTCAGATGAGATTATATGGGGTTGAAATTTCACAAGAAAAGTGCCAAGAAGGATATTAGTGTTTTAAATTACCTATGCCATAAATTTTAGGGTCCCAGGGTTTTTGAAAAGAACCCAATTTACGTGGTCTAAATCCTCCAAATTCAGTTCTAACATAGACATATATTGCTTCATATATATGCATTATTAATGTCACACACTCATATTTATGCAGGAAACTTAAGACATAAATTATATTTCTGTTGATCTCTTATAAAAGGTAAATAATAGCTTTGAAAAAAGTTAAAGAAAGATGGGATAAGATTTCAATCTTATGCCTGGTGTAAAACACTTTTATAGTGAGTTTGCAAACAAAAATAATGAACTGGAAGTAAGTTTACTTCCATTTTTACCTCAACTCTCTTCAAATTAAAAAACGTTAACTCCATTTTGAATGGTGACTGACTGTTTTTCATAAATTCTGCTCCGCAATCAAATATGACTGCATGGCTAGCATAATTAATTGCACTATTTTAATCTTTTGTCTACAGGAATGGCTGCTAAGCCAAATAGCACATTGTGCTGTACTTTATGTATATTTCTTTGTAAAGACACATGTTTCCCACTTCATTAAATTGTAGTCCTTTATAAATTAAATATGACTTTATTTTATAAATATGTCTGGCATTCATTTATGTTCTAACTAATGGGCATTTAAACAAGTTTTTAGTTCAAATCAAAATTCTTTGCATGAGTAAACAATTCATTGAACTTGTGATTTATGGTTGAAAAAGATAAAATATATGAATTTGGTAATATTTCTTATTTGCTGAATACAGCTTTGACCATGCTTTAGATCCAGGAACAAACTAATAACTTTTAGGCTTAAGAAAGTTCTTTTGTAATACCTAGCTGAAAGTTTGCTTTTTGAGTATTTCTTCAGGATTACATAATAGAATTACAAAATTATGATGACATATTTACTACTAGTTGATATCTTAGCAATTAAAAAGATACTTCATCCTATAAATACAAAAACACTCTCTTGAGTGTTTGCTATTAAACTTAAGTACAAATAAATATGTAATGACATCTTTTAATAACTGCAAATAAATACAATCTTGGGGTCAGGCTAGGTGGTTCAGCCTGTAGTCACAGTATTTTGGGAGGCCGAGGTAAATGGATTGCCTGAGCCTACGGGTGCAAGATCAGCCCGGGAAACATAGCGAGACCTTGTGTCTACAATAAATAAGTCAATCAAAAATTAGCTGGAGTGGTAGCTTGCACCTGTAGATCTGGCTACTTGGAAGACTGAGGTGGAAGTATCGTTGGAGCCCAGCAGGTTGATGCTGGGGTGGCTGTGAGCATGTTACTGCACTCCAGCCTGGGCAACAGAGTGAGATTCCAACTAAAAAAAAAAAAGAAAAATTAAAAAGAAAAAGAGATACAATCTTGGAAAACTATTTATAGCCTGTATACAACACAAATTATGTGTCAACAGGTTTCTGGATGTTACAAATCTCTTCTTGACAGAACCAAAATTATAAGAATTACTGCAGCAAACACTACAGTGTAGTTAGAGAATCAAGTGAAAAGTATATAAAATATCCTTTGAAAATAAATATTTTCAAACCCATGAAAGATGACATTTTAAAATCACTAAAAATATATATTAAATAAGTGTCCTAATGTTAGAATGCTCAATTTAAGCAATCTATGATATAAGGATGCTTTCTCTACATGTGACCTGACACAAACAGTCACTATTATCAACCCTACTTACCCCATTTGCAAAATTTTGACAGCAGAAAGAATAGAGAGATATCACAGTATGGTATGATGATTATAGTTAATATTTTACTACATATTGAAAGCTAGCTAAGAGAGTAAATTTTTGGTACTCTTAACACACACATGAACTTTTAGCTTTGTGAGATGATGAACATGTTAATTTGCTTGACCATGGTAATCATTTTACTATGTATACAAGGGGAACCCTCAAAAGCCCAGGTTTTATTTTTTTAAATTATGCATTTATTATTATAGTTTTAAACGTCAGTCACCTTCCAAGTACTCTCTGTTTGATGCAACATACCTATTGATACGCTTGTTTCCAAGTTTTTGATATCATTAATTTTGATGCCGTTTTTTGTTTCACCTCTTCCACGTTGGCAAAACATTTCCCTTTGAGGATTTTTTCATCCGGGGAAACAAAAAGAAAAGTAACTCAGGGTGAAAGGGTGACTAGGGAGGGTAGGGCTCCGGGGTTATACCAATTTTTGGTCAAAAACTGCTAAAAACTCAGTGTGGTGTGGGCAGGTGCATTGTCATGGTGGAAGAACCAGTTACCTGTTTGCCACAACTCAGGGCCATTTCTTCCACAAACTGTGATGCAACCTTCTCAAAAATTCCAGAAAAATATTTTGGTTAACTGTTTTATTCGAAGGAACAAATTCCAAGTGTACTAAAAAGGGACCCCCTCCAAAAGATAATTTTGCCTTTCTGGGGGTGGTCTCCCCTCATACTTAAGATGTACAACACAATGTTTTGATATAGAAGATATGAGGGAGGACTCCCACAAAACTGGAATTATCTTTTGGAGAGTGGGCATCTTGTAGTACACTCTGAATTTGTTCCTCCAGATCAAACCATTACCAATGTTTTTCTCTGGAAGTTTGGAGAAAGTTGCATCACAATTTGAAGAAGAAACATCTTGAGTTGTGGCAAACAGGTGACTGGTTTTTCCACTGTGACAATATACCTGTCTACACCATGCTGAGTGTTCAGTAGTTTTTGACCCAAAACAGCATGACTCCTGTGTTCCACCCTCCCTATTAGCCCTACCTCACCCTGAGTGACGTGTTTTTGTTTCCCCAGATGAAAAAAATCCTCAAAGGGAAACATTTTGCTGATGTGGAAGAGATGAAACAAGCAAACAAACAATGGCCAGAAGTCATCGGTCAGAAGCACTGGAAGGCATCAAAACTGATGAGTTCAAAATCTGTTTTTAGCAATAGAAAAAGTGTCTCAATAGGTGTACTGCATCAAACAGAGAGTACTTTGAAGGTGACTTTAGTCTAAACATGTAAGAACACACAGTTTTTTAATAAGTAAATTCCTTTTTTTGGGTTCCTCTCTCTTACATACAATAAAAATGAATTAAAAATAGCTTCAAATTTGAACCAATTTTCTCTTTATCTTTCTACTGCTATGCTGGGCTTTTATTACTTCTATAAAAGTAAAACTTTCCCTTGATATATAGCATCACTAAAATTCCAGATATGTGCAAGATTATTTTCTGTAATATGCATTTTTGGTCAAATTTTTTAGATTGCTTGTCATGGCAATTTTGTGGTCTCACTTATTTCTCCAGAAATATCAAAGTTCGGTAGTATAGGATGCTAATGTGTATGCTTATCATCGATTCATTTATATTCTATTGTCATTATACTTTAAAACTTCCATATTGTTTTGTTAGTTAATTCGGAGACAAAAACGGTTCTACACTATTTCTTGTTAATGACTCCCATTGCACCAATCTTTTTGGCTTCTCAATTATAGTATGAAATTGCTTTTTTTTTTTTAAATGTTGTTTTAGATATTCACTGTATTTTCTCTTGCTGAATTTCTCCAAATAGTATTATAAATGTCAGCCATTACATTTTACAAACCTCTTATGTGTTCTATCATTTTTCTAATTCCCCACGGTTTCTGTTCATGATTTGGTTACCTCTTGCCAGTAAGTACTTCCCCAGTGCTTCCTATTGTTTCTTTCTCCTTCTATTTCATGTCTAATTCAGTCTCTATTAAATAGTACAAAGCCCTTTTCTCTAAATCCATATTATTCTCATGCATTTTAGTCGCTAAAATCTTCCAGAAATTTCTATTGCAGATAGGAGGCTTCTTCAGCTTTAATATCTTTCATTCTGTGATGCCTATTTACTCCAAAATAGAGAACCAAAAAGTAGACTCCATAGCACTCTCAAGATCCATTGTCATTCTTCATTTTCTGTTCTCTTCTGTACCTTTGTGTTAAATTCTCTTGCAGTTATACAACTTCCTCTCTGTAGTTTGAGGTAATACAAAAATGTTAACATTTCTCACATTTCAAAGTTATTTTATAGTATAGGATGCTAATGTGTATGCTTACTGGTCCCATTGATTCATATATATTCTATTGCTATTATACTTTAAGGTTTCCATATTGTTTAGTTAGTTAATTCAGAGACAAACACGGTTCTTCACTATTTCTTGTTAATGACTACCATTGCACCAATCTGCTTGAGTTATTTGTTTCCTTCATATGATTGTGAATCTCAGAAAGCCTGCAATGATGTCTTACTCATCACTGCTGATGGCAATACATATTGTAACTCACATGTTATCTTGCACAAAATAGACACTAGAAACTTTTTGAATTTGGAATTAGATGCCCATGGTTCTTAGAACTAAAAAGAGAGTAAACAAAAAACTAATATTTTTTCAGTTTTTCAATTATGACTTCTAATTTTTACATATGTATCTTTTCAATTCAGAATATAAATAAAAATATTGCTTTTCAGTTAAGTATGAGTAAAGATACTACCTTTCAGCTCTACTAGTTGTTGTCTTCAAGATAAAAAAAAATAAACAATGAAATCTTCTTCAGTTCCCTCATATGTACATCGGAACCAGGTTACCTTGTGCCTGTAATACTGATGGTCATTATTATGAACTCAATAGTCAGGAACAGTGCCAAGTCCTTTTCATTCCTTGAATCTTATTCTTTTTGATACCTTCCTATAAGGTGGTCTTATGGGCTCTAGTCTGCAAATAAGGACTTTGAGCCTGAGAAAGACTGAGAGAATTCCCAAAACCTATATAAACCAAAGATAAAATGGCAGAATGTTTATTTTGTTTGCATTACTCATAATTTTTTCTTGACTGTTGAATGTTTTCTGTCAAGAAGGCCTCCAAATACTAAATCTGTCTCATGGAACACATATGCAGGCTCTGCAGAGACCCCTGTTAGGACCACATTATATCTGTCTCTGCTCTAGGTCTTCTCCATTCTGGCTGATGTCTTGCAAACTCCCATCAGTACCTGTCCTTGGTTGTATATACCCTAGTGTCTTCTCACTTTGCAGCATCCTTCTTGGAAATGTTTTCTTCAATGCTACTAAAACCCAGTTATCTTGCATGGTGAACCCTTAAGTCTGGGAAAGCTAACACATGTCCTCCTAGAGGCACAGATTGTTTTCAGTGCTACTTCTCATCATTCTGATATTGTGGACTGCTCTAGCAAGCCCCTAATTTAGAGGCTTCATCAGGTAAGGAGCAGACACCAGTGTTTGTGTCCAAGACCTCACAGGATGTATGTGAACATGTGATGCGAGTTCCCTTTTACATCACTGGGTATAATTGCAAATTTCTATGTTTTTGCTAAGTATTTATGTGAATAGAAGGCCTAACATCTATGTGTCTCATTTACTCAGCTTTAAAGTGAAAAAGCTAATAAAATCAACTTCATGAAGTGGTAAAGTTTGAGTCAGTTCATATGAAACAACTTCAGGCACATGGTATATATTTGAAATGTATTTGAAATGTTAACATTTGTTAAATTTCTTTCTTTTGGACTGAAGGAGCAAACATCTCCCTCCTTTCACCCACTATATACCATCCTTTATTATTACACATTTTCTTCATATACATTTTCCAGTAAAATGCCAGAATTCATTTATATAATATAAACTCCTGAGTATTGTGCATGCTGTTTCACTTTCGTTACCTCACAGCAAATACTCTAGGCATGTACATGATTCTTCTCTAAAATATGGGCCACTTATGGTCAATAGAACTTAACTCTGAGCCCTTAGTTGAAATTCCAAAACACTGGGAAGGATTATTTTCATCATGTTTTCTAAGGAAAAATACAATTTCTTTTCTTGTGTCGTCAGAACAGCAGTGATATGGATTAGATAGGCAGTGGAATCTGGGTCAGCTTTCTAATTAAGTTCTAATGTGACTAAAATGCAAACTCCCCCAACTTTTTGTTGTTGTTGTTTACTGTCTTTGCCTGAACTTATGTTAATATGTATATTTGTGGCCATATAAGACAGTTAGGCTATTATCTAAATAATTTGTGCAAGATTCTCAAGGACAAGATATCTGCAAAAATGTACGATCTGTCAACAAAACCTGATATCAAATCAAACAATGGAAGGAGTATGTTCACCAATCACAATCTGCCATTCAGCTGTTAGGAAAATCATTTGAGGTGGTATGATAGCAGAATTATGGCGCCATACATACATTCACATACTAATTTCTGAAATCAGTAAATATGTTACCTTACATGAAAAAAATGAACTTTGCAGATATATTAAGACTATGGATTTTGAGATGGTTAGGGTGTCCTGGATTTTGAGATGGTTAGGGTGTCCAAGTGATTTAATATAATCACAGGAGCTCTAAAACAACAACAACAACAATAACAACAACAACAACAACAACAGCCTTTCCTAGCTGAGGATAGCATTAGAAGATGTGATTATGGGAGAACGTTCAGAGAGATGCAATGGTGGCGACTTTGCGAATGGAAGAAGTGGGTTGAAAGCTAAGAAATATGGGTGGTGTCTAGAAGCAGGAAAAAGGAAGTAAATGAACTGCCTCCTAGAGCATATAGGAAGAAGTGCAGCCCTGCTTATACCATAATTTTAGCCTTCTGAGATGACATGGAACTTCTACCTTACACAGCTATAAGAACTCAAAAAAAAAAAAAAGAAAAGAAAAAAATGTATTATATATATATTTATATATTTACATATATATATATATATATATTTTTTTTTTTTGAGTTGGAGTCTCACTCTGTCGCCCAGACTGGAGTGCAGAGGCTGCTTCCAACCACCGCAGCCTCAATCTGCTGGGCTCCGACGATCTTTCTGCCCCAGCCTTCCGAGTAGCCGAAATTACAGGCATGCGCTACCATGCCCGGCTGATTTTTGATTTATTGTAGAGAGGAGGTCTTGCTGCCCAGGCGGCTCTCGAACTTGCGGGCTTAGGCAATCCACTCACCTCAGCCTCCTAAAGGCGTGGGATTACAGGCTGAGCCACCGAGCCCGGCTTATATATATATTTTTAAACAAAGTCAAGTTTGTGGTAATTTGTTACACCAGAAATAGAAAAATAATTCAGTTTCTGATGCCTGGAAGTGAGGTGCTGCTATAAAAAAAACTTACAAATAGGGAGTTGATTTTACTTTTGACCAATGGACCGAGGCTGAATTTTAAGAAGACTGTTAGAAGCAGCTTAGATTGCCTTGAATACACTATTGGTAGAAACATTAGTTGTAATAATTCTGATAGGGAAGACGCAGAAACAAGTGAAAAGCATGTAGAGAACTCCTATTCATAGTACAGAATCCCTAAACTATTATGACTAGACTATTAGTGGAAATATGGACATTAAAGTTACTGTTAGTGAGAAATCAGAATGAAACGAGGAACCTGCAAATGGAAGCTTGAAGAAAGAGAATCATTGTTATATAGTGCCAGAAATCTTAGTGTGAATTTCGCTCTATAGTAACAGGAAAATCAGAACTTCTAAAGGATGATATTGGACATTTAGCTGAGGTGATTTCCAAGCGAAGTGTTGAAAGTGTAGTCTTTTTTTCTTATAGTAAAGTGTGAGAGAAAAGTGATAAATTAAGAGAAAGATTATTCAACATGATGGGTCCAGAACTTGATAATTTGAGAAATTCTCATCCTATCTAGATTGTAAAAGTTTCTAAAATGGAAAGATTGACTGCCAGGAAGGGATGCATGAGAGAAAAAGCTCAAGGTTAAGCAATATAACTTTTGGTAATACCTCAGAATGATCAAAAGTTTAGAGTATTCAATTACAGGAAAGGTTTTAGAAGATATTAGCTTTATGTCTTAAAAAAAAAGATCTAATTATACCAGAGAGCATCTAGGAAACTTAAAGGCATCGAAACTCAAGGATAGAAAATAGAAAGATATGTGGTTGAAACTCTTATCTAATGCAGTGAATCTTTATAGCATACACAGGAGATCCACAAGATTCTTGAGAAAATTATATCAGGAGAAGCACCTCAGAACACTCCAGATGATAACAGCATATTTTTAAGTGTTCAATAAGCATGCACCAAGACAGACAATATTTAAATTTCTAACAGTTCTGTCTACTCATTCTATCAATTTTTGAACAAGTATTTTGAAAACTCTGAGGATTTGCTGATTTCTCCTTGTCGTTCTATCAGGTTTTACTTTGTGTATTTGAAGCTCTGTTATTAGTCACATAAACACTGAGAATTTTTAAATTCTCCTTTTGAAATGGCTCCTTTTTTACTAGGAAATGCTCCTTTTTATCCCACATAATATTCTTGGCTCTGAAATTTACTTTGTCTGATATTCATATAGTCATTCCAGATTTTGAGGAATTTAATAATGTTTTCATGGTATATCTGTTTTAATCTATTGTGTTAGTATTGTTACAAAGTGTTCTCCTCCCTGTGTTTAGGCCTGGAAACTTTAACTCAGAGAGTAAACTAAAGCACTACTAGAGTTTCCTTTGCTTGTGTCTCCTCTTTCAGTGATCATCGTCTTCCATAGGTTGATGTATGATATCTTGAAACAATTATTTTATAAGCTAGAAATTGTCTTATATATGTTGTCCAGTTATTTAGTTGTTTTAGGAATAAGATCTTTATTATCACATTGTATCCAGAAATTGGAGTTTGATATGATTAATCATGTGATTCATCAATTCCATTCCTGGGTACTTAACCAAGTAAAGTAAAAGCCTATGTTTACAGATAGACCTATTGGCAAATGTTTATAGTAGCTTTCTTTATGAATATTAAAAACTGTAAACAATCTACACGTCTTTCTACTATGGAATGAAAAAGTAAACATAGTACATTCATGTACCAAAGCACTTATTCAGTAATAAAAAAACAAAGAACATTGGATGAATTTCACATGCATTCTACTACAATCCAAGACAGAAAGAAAGTAAAGCAGAAATTCTAAGCAAGATAAATTTTTAAAAAAAACCTAACTGGCAATGTATTAGAGGCCAAGAAATCAGTGAGAACCAAAAGAAGAAACTGTGACTTTATCACATATATATATTTACTAATCGTCATTTATGCAGCATCCTGCCCCTCCAATTTAAAAGTACCTCTGAGTTTATTGCCAAATTCTTTCAAACTTGAATGAGACAGATTTTTAAATGAGATTTTAGAGGTCCCAGAATAATGACTTTCTTGCAGATTTAAAATACCTTATGCAAAGTATCCCAAACACTGTCTAGTGCTTTAAATTTAGTCCTCACAACAATCCTGTTAAGTGGGGATTTGTAAACATCAGTAGATAAGGAGAAGCTGAATAGTGTAACCAGGTTACACATGTGATAAGTGAGTAGAAACAGAAAAACTGGAAAATAGCTCATTCTTTATAGAAAAAATATGATGACAGAACAAGAAAAAACATGATACAAGAAGTAAATAATAGACAAATTTTATTTATGAATATGAACCAATTTTTAAAAAACATTACTGATGATAATTCAAGTGTACACTGAGATAAACAATAGCTAAGACCAAGTTAGGTGTACACGAAGAATGATAAAAAGATGAGTATTAAGAAATATACTTACATCAACATAGTTTGTCAACATTTTTTATATCTAATGCATCAATTAAGAAAAGCTGAATGCTTGTAAGTATTAAGAAGGATTTCAAAACTCGTTGCTTATTATGTAAATAAAAGAAAAATACTTCTTTAATAATGTGAAACATATATATTTCAAACTGATACTTGTGTGTGACCTTGATGTGACTGGGAAGAACAAATTCAAAATCAAGATGCATGCTGTCATCATTGCTATTTAATGTTGATCTCAAAATGCTGGCCAATTTTTCACACTTAAAAATATTCTTAACTATCCATTAACTTATTTCACTTCTAGACGGAAGTTTTTCTAAAGGAAATTGTTCCAAATTTGCAAAGCTTTGTGAGTAGTCAACATTAGAATCTCTGCTTCCTAAGTCACTTTGCTGTATTCAAATAATTTATTTTAATATTTGTCTCTCCATTGGTAGCAAGCTCAATAAGGTAATGATAATTATCTTTTTGTTGCCAGTGGAAGTGACCACCTCTTATACCTTTTGGCTATACGTATTGAGTAAAATCCTAAATATTAAAAAATGCAATATTATTTATGATTACGAAACACTGGACATCACCTAATTATCCAAATATTGAAAATGCCATGTGAACTATGGTGCATTTTTTTAAATAGAAAAGCCATTGAAATTACTTTGAAGAGAATATGCTAGTTGAAAAAACATACTAAATAGGCATATGATATGTTTATAACTATGAAAACTGGAAGAAAATACATTGAAATGTTAATAGTGGTTACAATTGTTTGTTGTAATATAGGCAGCTTATTTTTCCTAATTATCTATGCTTTTCAACTATACTTTAATGGACATATTTACATTGTTTAAATAGGAAAATAATAAACATTTAAAAATAAAAATAGCTATTTATGTTTTCTCTTATTTACTCTTTAAATACTGCATCTTACAAACAGAATGAAGAAATGGTCTCTATAATTAAAACACAACAATTGTTAGTAGATGTGAAGTCTAAGACATGGGTAATTTGCTGCATTAACTAAGAAAGAAATTTAACATATGGTGCATTCTTGAGCCTATTAAAAATAAAATATAAAATATTGTGTTTGCTGGAATAAAGAACTGATTATATATGAGTACATATAAGGAAAACAATGATCATATAAGTATTAATTTATAAAATGAATACAAGATATGAATGTGAAAATGTATGAATAGTGTACTTAAGTTGAAAACATTGTAATTCGAGTCCATTATTTTATTTTTTATTTTGGTACAATAGTTGCCTCTCATCAAATCTAGAATAAATACAGATAATTTACTTATAACATGTTTTTAAAATAAACTACATGTACATATATCATTTTATACAGGATTTCTATAAAGCAGACTTCTATCTATGAAATTTCAAGTTCATGTGTGACTTAATTTAAGATGTGCTCTTTTAGAAACAATTTTGACCCGAAGACACTGTATTTTAAAATCAACTTTCAAGACAATCTGCTTAGAAGAAAGAAATAAACACTGACCCAATCTATTGTCTCTGACCTTGATGCCAGTTCCTGACCCTGGCCCCAACTCCTAACCCCTAATTCCAACCTCACTTTTGAAGTAGAATATTTAACGACTTATTTGAAAATGGTATATACGGCCGGGTGGGTTGACTCAAGTCTGTAATCCCAGCACTTTGAGAGGTCTAGGTAAGGGGATTGCCTGAGCCCACAGACTTGAGAACGGCCTGGGCAACTTAGCGAGACCGCATCTCTACGATAAGTCACAAAATTAGTGGGGGGTGGTAGCACGCGCCTGTAGTTCCAACTACTTGGAAGGCTGAGGTGGACCGATTGCTGGAACCCAGCAGGTCGACTTTGGGGTGGCCGTGAGCATGTCCCTGCACTCCAGTCAGGGCAACTCTAAAAAAAAAAAAAAAAAAAAAAAAAAGAAAGAAAGAAAAAGAAAATGGTATATATAACAGCAATAATCATCCAGCATGTTCCTGGGCATGCTATTTAAGTAATAGTATTGTTGAAGGTTTTGTCAAAGATGAGTGGGTTGAGATATTGAGGTTTTGCTTCTGGAATCTCTATCCTGTTCCATGGGTCTACATGCCTGTTCTTGTTCCAATACCAGGCTCCTTTGATTACTGTAGCCTTATAATAAAGTTTGAAGTCTGGAAGTGTATATAATAATAACAATAATAATAAATGTAATAGTATTAAGAGCAGCAGTAGTAATAGTGACAATGAGCCATATGCCGAGCGTCAACTGTACACCTTACGCTTCAGGATGGCTTAACCCTACACGACATCATCCTGGTTCAGAGATGAGAAAAGTGAGGCTCAGGAAAAGGTCAAATACCCTGTTCAAGCTCAAGCTACTACAGCTGTTAAGTGATGTAAAAGAAATGCTGTCCCATCCTCTGGGCTCTGAAGTCTCAGCACTCTGCTCAAAACTGCAAAATTGTCTGGCTCTATAAATATAGCAGTGTGAGAGACATTAAGTCTTAGGTTGATCTGAATGTGCTCTGAAATGTGAAGAGTAAGAAAAAGTGTTACATTTTCTTCAGGCTTAATGGCAACAAATTTCTATTATATCTATGAGTGTGTCAGTCCTGGCGGGATGGGATCATCTCATTTTGTCTGAGTACTCACCATGATAGATATTTTACAGAATAAGGAGCACACACAGTCTGTGCATTTTTATTAGCTTATATTGTTTTGGAAAGAACACAAACCTAGGTCATTAACTCCTAATGGTTGTTTTAAAAGATAGCTCTCCTCCTAATTGTTCAGTAATAGGTAGTTGGTTAAATGAATTATGTATATTTTACAATGTGTAGCCATTAAAAAGTTCATTTCATGAAAATATTCTGTAACATTAAAAATCACTTATGATCAATTTTAAGAGAAAACATTGAAGTCATTGTATAATAGGCTTGTCATTTTCTTCTTTAGCTTAAAACCATGTTAATAAATGTGCAGATGAATAAACAAAAAAGTTAAAGGTGACTCACCCAAGACAGTAGAATTTATGTGATTTTAATTTTTTTGATATGCTTCATTTTCTAATATTTCTACTAAAACAGAAATTTATAAAAAGGAAATGTATTTATTATGAGAATTTCTTATTTTTGAAAAATAACACATGTTCTTTGAAAAATGTAAAATGATAAGAAAAATATAAAGAAAGGATAAATAAAACCTCCAATCACTACCAAAAGAAAACTTCTGTAACATTTTGATGACCAATACTTGAATTATCTCTCTATGCATATTCACACTAATCTTTTATAAATGGGTTTTACAGTAAATGCTTCTTTATAATTCTGTCTTTCATTCTACATCACATTTTTGAATTCAGTACTTGTCAGCAAAATAATTACATTATAAATTTTATTAGACTCTAGTGTATAGTATATTAATGTATTTGAATTTTTCTCACTGATTCTTTATGAATGAAAATTTCAGTTTTTTCCAATTTTTCTCAACCATAAGCCATACGTATTAAATATTTTGCCTGTGTACTTAAAATTGTATTGCATATTTTACTTTTAGAATTATAAAATTGAGCCGGGCTCAGTGGCTCAGCCTGTAATCCCGCGCCTTTGGGAGGCTGAGGTGAGTGGATTGCCTGAGCCGCGGGTTCGAGACCCACCTGGGCAGCGAGACCTCATCTCTACAATAAATCAAAAAATCAGCCGGGTGTGGTAGCGCATGCCTGTAGTTCCGGCTACTCGGAAGGCTGAGGCGGAGGAATCGCTGGAGCCCAGCAGGTCGAGGCTGCGGTGGCTGGGAGTGGCCACTGCACTCCAGTCTGGGCGACAGAGTGAGACTCCCACTCAAAAAAAAAAAAGAATTATAAAATTGTTTCACAAAGGAGTGCGTATAGTGTATTTTAATATAGAGTGTGTGAGTCCCCATTTCTGTACACTCTAACCAGAAGTTGGTCATGAATCAGCATTTAAAAATACTGTTGTACATTTTTAAAATTTATTTTATCTTGGTTTTAAGTCTATATTCAAAAGTTAGTTTCCCTATGTCTATATCTATACTGATATCTGTACATTTTTTGGTTTAGTTTTGATATAAAGATTTGCTAGCATAATAAATTAGGGTAGCTTTCTGCTCTTTTCTACATTTTGGACAAATTTATTTAAATGAAGATGAACTGCTTTTCAAAGGTTTAATGTAACTGGCTTCTGAGTTCCTTGTGGTTGTATAGGAACACTATCATTTGTGGTATACTAGTGTTGTATCTGCTGTGTTATTCTTCTATGTTAAATAGCTATGTCTATACCGATCATCTATCTGTTTTAAAAATTTAATCTGCCTTGAAGTCACTTACCCACTCCTTGGCTGAGGAAAACAGTTTTTTGATTGAAAGCTGCAGTGAGAGTCACATTCTGAGGATGGTAATTCACAAAAGAAAAGCATAATGTCCTTACCGAAAGTAAGAATACATTTGGATTGAACAACAACAAAAAACCCCCACATGTTCACATAAGAGTTTGTCTCTGCTTCCCTAGTGCAAAGGATGAGGATGTGGTATGTTGTTTGAAAAGCCATCTACATTTGAACAAGGTCCCCAGGTGGTTACTGAAGGTGGAGAAGTGTGCTCTGAAAACCTGAGTCGGGGAGGTCTGACTCCCCAGGCAGGTAGTGCTGGCGTGTGGTGGCTCACAGTACGATGCACCTGCCGCCACCAAGAGGCAGCACCGGGGTCACCTGGTCCCGAGGTGAGTCTGTGCTTTAACCTGCGGCCGTTTTCCTGAGCTTCGATCACATTACCTGCTGCGCATGGTCCTCCCTAACCTCCTTTGGCTAGCAAAATAAAACCCTCATATTTGGGTCTGGCATCATTCACACATTGAGCTCCAGCTCCTTTTAGAGGCGAGATGGCTTTGAGAACTACTCACAATCCTCTCACTTGAGGGCTCACTGTGGAAGATGATTCGTCCAATCTCACGTTACTTTGAGTGCATGTCATTTCAACAGCCCAATTGATGACGATTAGCCTGACTTTGTATTCAGGACACTCTCCATCTCAGAACCTGGTATCCGTTTTGAAACTGCTGCATCCCCTTGGCAAAGAGAAATGCATCAAAGCCACCAGAATATTCCAGTAATATAGTTCCTGTTGGTCCCTATTATCACTGGAAGTAAGTAAGGGATCAACTAACCATATGTTATTTTCTTACTCTTTAGCAGCTGCTGTGTTACAATTTTGTATTCCCTTGAAATGTTTTATTTAAACATGTAGATAAGACTTAAAATTTAAAAGTTTTCCCAGATAAGCTTAGTGATATTCTGACATTCTCCTGGCTCTCTAGAACCTCAATTAGTTCTTCCGCACACTTTCTTAGGAAAACAGAAACTCCAGGTAGGAGAAAATTGAACTCTCATTTTTTTCCTGACTCAAGGGTCTTGTCTTGGGTTTGGACTGCTGGCTCAGCCTGTAATCCCGCACCTTTGGGATGCTGAGGTGAGCGGATTGCCCGAGTCCGAGGGTTCGAGACCCGCCTGGGCAGCGAGACCTCATCTCTACAATAAATCAAAATATCAGCCCGGCATGGTAGCGCATGCCTGTAATTCCGGTTACTTGGAAGACTGAGGCGGAAGGATCGCTGGAGCCCAGCAGATCGAGGCTGCGGTGGCCGGGAGTGGCCACTGCACTCTAGTCTGGGCGACAGAGTGAGACTCCAACTCAAAAAAAAAAAAAAAAAAAGAAAAAGAAAGAAACTAAGTGGAATTCTAGTGTGAATGTTTTTACCTAAACTGTTTTTTGAATAACTGTGGTAATCTCATAAAGTATGCTTTCTTTCTATCCCTTGGTATCCCCATTTTGAAATAGACTTTATTATTTAGAACGGTTTTAGACTTACAGGAAAAATGAGTGGAGGGTACAGAGATATACCCTTGTCCCTCTCCCACACACAGCCTACCCCCTTGCTAACATACCCACTAGAGTGAAACGTTTGAATCTACATTGACACATCCTCATCACCCAAGTCCACAGTTCACAGTAGGGTTCACTCAGTGCTGTACATATTATGAGATTGGACAAACTAGAGTGAAACGTTTGAATCTACATTGACACATCCTCATCACCCAAGTCCACAGTTCACAGTAGGGTCCACTCAGTGCTGTACATAATATGAGATTGGACAAAGGTATAATGACATGCATCCATAATTAGTTTATTCTTTCATATCTCTTCCTTTCCTATATCTTTTGCATTTCTGGAAATTAGCATTCTTACTGCTTTTCTCATTTACCTTATTATAACTCACCTTCAAAAAACAGACATGGGTGAATGTTCTTAAATAGCAACATTCTGCATTTTGCCACATGTAGGCTTGTCCATGTGGTAGAGGGCAGGAGAGGGGGTTGTGTGAAGGGGTCACTCTAGCTTCCTCACTTGGCATCAGGCCAGGCATGGCTTCCAAATCACCAGGAAGAGAGATGTGGGTAGCTGCTTACCACCAGACAGATTGCTATGTCAGGGAAGTTCCTTGCTGCAATTGGCAGTGAGAATGAGGGTGCCTCCTATCTGTAACTCTCAAGTCCACTACATATTGTCCTGTCACACATCAGAAATGGTGTTCATGTCACTTCTTTGCAGGGTGACATCCTTTATCCAAGCCCATGAAATAATATGAAAGCATACAGTGAAAATAATGAACAAGGAATATAATTTTGCTTGTAAAATTTGCTGTTTATTTTGAGTGTTCAAACATCTTATTCAAGAATTCAGGAATAAGCATTATTAATGCAATGGGAGAGAGCAGAAATGAAGATGAAATAAATTTTCACCTCATCTCCAGTTACATAGAGTTAAAAAAACTTAGAATAATGACTTATTTGGTGTTAAATTAAGATGTAAAAGTTCATTTAAGAAAGGTTAAAGATATATTTTGTAATATAAGGGCCATAATTGTGTATTGTTTGGTAGAAGTGCAAATGTTTTCAGTTCAAAGATTTCTGACTATCTCAGCTGTTTTCCCCATGGCACCACCAGGCCAAAAGAAATGTCTGTGTCATGTACCAAGCAGTAAGGTCCAAATCACTTAATATATGTTTGTGTACTAACAACTTAATAGACACTTTAAAATAGTTCACATAAGTTGAAAAAATATTTTAATTTCATTCATATATGACTTCATTTATTTGTGGATCTGTGAACAGAATGGGCATGAGTAACTCGGCAAACCTTGAAATCAGATGAAACCCTAGAACCTCACTTCTTTCCACAACAATGTCTTTGACAGTACTTTTTTAAAGAAAATCACAGTTACCGCCCAAAACCCAGCTTCACAAAGATATGATACTATCAAAGGGAATTTAGTACCATCTGATACTAAAATGTAAACTACTTTGAACAAGTAGTTCACCTGATATCTGATAGTTGTCAAGTATCTCTGCGAGTCCCTTGAAAATTTAAAATATATTATCAATTCATTTACCTCATAAAGTTAGCCATAGTCATAGTCAACAAAATTACAATGATACACCATGTGCGGTGCTATTGGTAATTTTATTTTGTGTTGTTATAGGATTAAGTGTGAAATCCTTGGTTACTGTGAGTGAGAGTGTAATTTCTCGTGTGATCTGCTCCTCTTGTTTCTTTAGCTTTTACATTTTGAGTTCATTTAATGAATTTTTAAGAGTCTCACATTATTTTCAACCTATAACATTCTTTTCTGGGTTATCACTTTATTGAATAAAATTGCGTTTGTCATTTTCTGCTTGTGAATTTGTTTGCTCAGTATACTTTAAGTTCCTATCATTGTTACTTCTAAAAGGAATATTAATTTTCTTGCAGATTTTTCTTAAAAGGCAATGGTTGACTCCATACTTAACATGTGACTTCTTCATTCCATGAAGTTTACTCTTTTAATTTCCAGGACTCTAATGTTCTGTGTTTAGTAAATGAGAGCATTTTTATTGCTATGTTTTGATAGAGGAAAATAAAATTAATTTCTGAGGATAGCACGAAAATCGGATCCTCCATTGGGTAGAACAACAAGGCCTTTCTCTATGGCTCCTCTCAATTACGCCTCCTCCTCCTGCTCCAGCTGCTGGAGCGAATGAGTATTTCTCTTTATTTCTTTCATGCCCCATACCTTGTGGATTAGGCAATATTTCCCCCTTGGGTAATCAAGGATTGTGTGTTCCTTATAATAGAATTCTTTCATATGCTAATGTAGTAGTATTACTCATTTGGTAAAGTTATTATACTTAAAATTTAATGAGCCTTATTTATTTTAAGGGATTATGTGCACTTTTGGCTCTAGTTCTTCATCAAAGCAAGCCCTGAAATAACCAACGTACAGTTGACCCACATACTGTCATGGCAATCTGCTGATGGTGGTGCACATCTCTCAAGGTACCACAAGTCCCTCATTTGCTAAAGACAAATAAAAATCTGGTTCCATCAGACTTCAGTGGTGATATTCGAATAGATTAAATAACACATATGGCATAGTTTGGGAAAGTCTATATGTGAATAAAGTGGAAATAAAACATATTTCTGTCACTAGAACCTTAATTCTAAGGACAACTCTATTTGTAGTATTTTGACAACTGGTTCACTGAGAAGGAACTTTTCTGTTGGGGTCAAATTGGTAAAATAGAATTCACTTTTCACTGTTTACAAAATCTGGACAGAGGCAACTGCATGAATATTTTGACCCACTGAGACTTGTTATTTGGAAGTAGGGAGGGGTTATTTGTAATATCTGTTTTTAAGCGACAAAGAGATTCCTTATTTCCCTAGTTTAGTTAAATATTCCATTAGCCTGAATTTCAAACATTTCATAATATATTTGATTATGTCTCTAAATTATAGAAACGTCTTGAGTAAATTAGATTTGAAAACTCAAGATAGCATGCGCACCTACCAACACCACCACAGGTCATTCATGTCCTCAAGTATTTTTGTAACTTTCCTTACTGAACAAAAGACATTTTTGAGCTGCAAATACCTCTCAGTTTGCTTATGGAGGGTCTGCATTATCTGCATATATGAGGTAACAGTAATTATAATTTATACATTATTTGAATATTTATTTCTTTATTGCTCTATTAGCCTTTTTTTTTGAGTTGGTGTCTTACTCTGTTGCCCATATTGGAGTGCAGTGGCCGCTCCCAGTGATCCTCCTGCCTCAGCCTTCCAAGTAGCCAGAATTACAGGCGCATGCTCCCATGCCCGGCTAATTTTTGATTTTACTGTAGAGATGTGGTCTCGCCAAGTTGCCCAGGCGGGTCTCGAATCTGCAGCCTCAGGCAATCCACTCACCTCGGCCTCCCAAAGCTTGGAATTACAGGCTGAGCCGCAGAGCCTGGCCTCTATTAGCATTTTGATATATTTATCTAGGACAGATAAATGAGGCATAGGTATTGCAACGTTTTCTTTTTTCTTTTGACATTGTAAAGTATTTTTTACTGTTTTATGTCTTAAAGGTCTCTTTCATTGTTGCATAGTATTTTTTTAATGGTGGGGAAAAAATCTTAATTTAAAAAGTTTATACTATTATTATAAAGATGTGAGGTATAATTCAGAGTTAGGTATACAAACATTGATTATGCAGGTACCTTCGTTGATGAGATGTCCCCTCTCTCCTCCAGCAGTTTCCCTCAACTACTAATCCCACCTCCGCTCCCTGACAGTTTCCCACTACTGCCAATCCCTTTCTTATAGTGTTATAATTGCTCAAGTTCTGCTTATGAGTGAGAACATACGATACTCTGTTTCTGTGATAGATCACTGAGTATGATTGACTCTAAATCCATCCAAGTTGCTGCAAAGTCCATATGGCCTATTGTTTATGGCTGCATAATATTCCATTGTGTATATGTACCACATTTTAAAAATCTAGTCTGGCATCAATGGGCAACATGGTTGGTTCCATGTTTTTGCTATTGTGAATAGAGCTGCAACAAACATACGTGTGCAGGTATCTTTTTTATAGAATGATTTGTGTTCCTCTGGGTATATTCCCAATAAAGGAATTGCTGGGTCGTATGGAAGGTCAATTTGTAGTTCTTTCAGAAATCACCACACTGTCTTCCAAAGAGGTTGCACTAGCTTGCATTCCCACCTGCAGTGTAGAAACTTTCCTTCTTCTCCGCATCCTTGCCAGTATCTGTTGTTGTTTGTTTTATTAATGATGGCCATTCTTAGTGGAGTTAGGTGGTATTTCAATGTGGTTTTGATTATTTTTCTCTGATGATGCATTTTCATCTTATTGATCCTGACTTTAATTTTTGTGGCCGTGAGTTTGACCATGTTCTTCTCACAAGAACGTAGCTGTTGTCCCTCTGAGTATAAAGCAGAGAACCTTAAGATGACTTGCACTGACATAGTGTAAAGCCTGAGGAATCAATGACAAAAATAAAGTAAATATGAACATGGCCTCACGTCATCATGGGTCACTGTTGCAATGGGTACAAATAAGGTTGGTTAAGAGTAGAGTTCTGTCCAGTTAAAGTTTGCAGCGTATCTTGTCCTTTGTTGCTGAATGTATAATTGCTATGGGGATACTGATGATTGGCATATATTCCACAGGTCCTTGGTCTGTGGAGTGAGTTATTGTAGCGAGGACAGTTAAGTGGTAGATACTGAAGCCATGCCCACTATCCACTGCTCCCCCAATACCAGCCATACAGTAAATAAAAACTCATATTCCATTCCTGGAAAAATGGAGGAAATTAATCCTATACTTCATATCCTAAAGGATGCAGGGTGGTGGCCCCCATCATATCTTGCACTTAATTTTCTACTGTAGCCTTTGAGAACACCAGGATCCTAGAAGTTACCAGGAGATACTGAAAACTCAGACAAGTACATTCTTTGAAACTGTTTTGCCAGATATAGTATCTTTATTGAAGCAGATGAACACAGCCTCAAGTACATGATATGCACTCATAAATGAATAAATGTGTTCTTTTCCAGTCCTACTAGAAAGGAGGATCAGGGATATTCATGTTTATTTTGATCAGAAAACTGTATATCCTTCACAGTTTTGCCACAAGGCATGCTAACTCTTCCATTTTCAGTCATAATGTAGATCAATGAGACTGAACTTCTACATAATCTGTAGAGCATCGAACTCATCCAATATATTGAAGGCATTATTCTAATCGAATTGGATGAGCAAGGAGTGGCTAGTATTTGGAAGCCTCAGTAACTCATGTATATTTCAGAAGGTGGGAAACAAAACATATAGTGATTTAGGAGCTTATCACACAAGTAAAATTAGTAGGGTTCTAGTGCTCTGGGAGATGCCAGGAAATCCTTCCCAAATTATTATATCTTATACTTCCCACAGAAAGAACTATGCTTAGTAAGCATGTTTGAGTCTAGACAGAGTATCTGCTACACCTGAGAAATTGCTCTGAACTATACACTGGGTAACATGAAAATCTACAAGCTTTGAGTGAGTATTTGGGCTATAGACTACGGTACAAGCAGGCAGCCACTTGTGTTATATGATTTAGCAGATCTCATGTCACTAGAGATACTGGTGGTGGGAATGATCAATGTGGAGTTTATGGCAATCCCTAGTGGAAGAATCACAGTGCAGATACTTGAGATTCTGAAACCACACATCTTAGAAAAAACAAATCTTAGAAAAACAGCTTTTAGCACATTTCTGATCCCTAGAAGGTACACATCTAGTTTGCAAGTGATCAGAACTGTCCATAATGTTTTGGGGTCTATCGGACAAGCGAAGTCACAAGGTAAGGGCAATCCATTTTAAGAAACATTGCATTTGAGACTGAACTCCAGCAGGGACAGAGGACACAAGAAAATTACTTGAGCAGGTTGCCCAAAACCCCATGTCTTGTACAACAGTTACACCAGCACTACATTTTTAGCTACAGGAGAAAGAAAAGCCAAAGTTTAGTTTTTTGACAGTCTCAAGTTGGATGGGTGGCAGCTTCTCTAAAGCTCCACTTAAGGGACCCTTGCAATGGTGGGGCGAAAATTTTCCAACAAAACTTCAAATGGTGCCTCTGGCCATTCACTTTGTGAAGAACAGAAGTGGCCCGCAACTAGATTACGCACAACTATGTGCAGTGAAATATGGAGAGCAAGGACGCCTGGGGTAGAAGAGCATGAGTGAGCATACAGGAAAAAGCACAATGTGTGAAGATTTTTGAGTCACATGATGTGAATTCACACATAGAGTGTGAAGACTTTTGATTCACATGTCAAAACATACTAGAGAGCACCCACCATAGAAAATACACTGAATGACCAGGTAGACAATATCTCTCAGCCAGGTGAATTCAGTCAGTCTATTACCAGACATACTCTTGCTGAATATTGAATTTATATGTGGAGATATCATGTTAGTAGGGATGAAGGTTATGTGTGGGCCTGAAATAATGAACTTTTGCTTACCAAGATGAGTCAAGCTAGAATTGTCCACCATGTAAGCAACCAAGATTACCAGAGTGTAGAATACAACACTGTGTCTTGTGAGATTAACAATCCCTTTTTGGAAGTTGACTATAATGAATGCCTTTTACCCTAGACAGGGCCCCGCCCTCTTGGCTGTAGCTGACTCAGTAATTTGAGAGTTTACTGAATATTTGATTCACTGACATGGATCACACACAAAAATCTGCAGCCTGGAGGGTCCATTTTTACAGCAAAAGATATGTGACAATGGACACACACTTTGAGATCCATTGGTCACATCTTAGGCAACAGCCCCATTGAGGTTGTCTTGAGAGAGTGATGAAACAGCTTACTGCAGGCACAGCTAAAGCATCAATTCAAAAGTGATATTAAAGGCTGGGGTCGGTGGCTCAGCCTGTAATCCCAGTACTTTGGGAGGCCAAGGGGAGTGGATTGCCTGAGTCCACGGGTTCAAGACCACCCCAGTCAACTTGGCAAGACCTCCTCTCTATAATAAATAAAAAAACAGCTGATCATGGTAGTGCATGCCTGTAGTTCCAGCTACTTGGAAGACCGAGGCAGAAGGATTGCCTGAGCCCAGCAGGCTGATGCTGGGGTGGCTATGAGTGTGCCACAGCACTCCTGCCTGGGTGACAGAGTGAGACTCCCACTCAAAAAAAAAGTGACATTATAAAGATGGGGTGCCATAATCTAGGAATCAGTGTTTTAAGGACTTTCTTCTTAATTTTTAGAGCACGGTGCAAAGTGAAAATATAGGTGTTCTTTGTTCAAAATTATTAAGAATTCCAAGATGATAACAGCAGAACACTAAGCCAAGTATTGAATTATCGAAGCATGAGGCCCTGCACAGGTCTCACACCCTGAAACTGGCTTGAAATGTATCCACGAAATCAATCAGTTTTAAAAGACATTTTGGACCCAGTGGTTAAAATAAATGGGTCTAAAAATAGGAGCTAAAAAGAGGAGTGGCCTCACCAAAATTTCCTGTGACCTGCCTACATCTTTTGTGTTTCTTGTCCCGGCAACTCTAAATTATATGGGTTTTAATGTTTTGGTTTTCAAAAGAGGGAAACCTCCTCCAAGAATATCCTGAGGGTCGAACTGACTGTCACTGTCACCTGAGCATCTTAGGTTACTGATCTCTTGGTACCACATGTCAAGAAGAGGAGTCAGCATTCTAGCAGTCATCTAGACTTTGATCATCAGGAAGACATGGCTTGCTGCTAAAAATGGGAAAAGAGAAATATTTTTGGCATCTAGTTGACCTGCTTGAGTACATTTTTGTATTCTCTTACTCAGTTTTGACAGTGAATGGACAAGAACAGCAGCCATGCTGACAAAATCATGGTAACTATGTATGTTTCTTGTCACCAAGTGAACCATTTAGACTAGCAAAGGTCTGAGGTGAGGGTGATGGGAATCTAGGGTGAAGATTGGAAGTGGGTGATGTTAAGTATCACATGTGGCATCTAGACCAGCTGCATTTGCAAGGGTTATTGCTCATCTGACTAATCTTGCTCTTCCAAATTCCTCCCAGGAAATGAGCCCCTTTGAAGTCCTGGCAGAGCTTCTTCCAGAATGTTTATGTGAAAACAAATCTAAGCAGTGGTGGAGGATGAGGTTTGGGTTGCTGTCAGAAACCATTCAGAAATTGATCCTTAGTAGGATTTCCCTGGGCTGAAGAGTAGCATCTTACTCTAAACAACCTTTCTGGGGGTTACTTGCTTGCAATTTCTGATCTAACTGGAGATCTAAAGTCTTGACTCACTCACCCTGATGTGAGATGTCTCTGAACTTTGTCAGCATCTAAGTTTTGTCAGCTGAGCTTTTTGGTGAGCCTGTTTTGCACCTCTACTTCTCTGTCCATCCCTGCTTCCTTCTCTTCCCTTTCATAGGGGTTAATCTCAAAAGTTTCACTAATAACCTGCTGCACATTATTCTCTGTCTCACAATTTGCTTCCCGTGGAACCCAAACCGTGACACCATTGGAAGCTATCTTTGACTGAGGCCTTCAGTGGGTCAGAGAACTTATAAGAGAATATTGTTCCTCATGGAGGTGGAAGAACCTGGGGGTGACCAGGAAAAATGCAGTGTCCCGTACTTAGAATTTTGTATGCAAAAAATAAAAAATAAAAATAAAAAACAGAAATCTTATCAAAAATTATACTGCAATATCAACATTGCTTCCAAGAACCAGGTATGACACATTGTGTTTTTTCAAAGATTTGTGCTATTATGGGTGGTTCAAGATAGAATGCTTTTGACCGATGATTGTTATAAAAGTTTAAGTAAAATTAGATACAATCATTGTTGAAATAAATTATAAAGATCAAAGCAGAGATTTTTATATGGGAGCACAGTGAAATAGTTTTCCTGTTGATATTGAAATGATAAATTGGAGGTGTGAGATTAATGAGTGCTGCCACTTTTTAAAATTGGTACGATGCAAAGGGGGATTTTGTTGGTGCAATATAATTTTAATCATAGTCTATTAGTTTTATTTATCTCCTCTGTTTAAGAAGAAAAATCTCCACACCAGAGTTTATTTGTTTTATTTATAAAAACTGAGGCACCATGTTGTAGTTTGCTGATTTCGTATAGCTAGTAAAGTACAGATCAAATTTTCTGATTTTGGAGTAAGTGTTTCCTGCTATACTGTTCTATATGTCTCCTGGTAGTGTTGATTTTAAGATGTTTGATGGCATAAATAATCTTTTTACTTATTTTTTCTTTACCATCTTATCAATATTACCTAACAAAGTTTAGAATATATTGCTAACTTTGATAAATGAGTGTTGAATGATGAATATATGAGAAGTAAATTTTCCTCTTTAAGTTTCTGAACTCAAGAGAACATGCTAGCCAGGATCGGTGGCTCAGCCTGTAATCCCACGCTTTGGGAGGCTGAGGCGAGTGGATTGCCTGAGGCCTCGGGTTCGAGACCTGCCTGGGCAACTTGGCGAGACCTCATCTCCACAATAAGTCAAAAAAATGAGCCCTGTAGTTCCAGTTATGGAAGGCTGAGGTGGAAGGATCACCGGAGCCCAGCAGGTCGAGTTTACAGTGGCCGGGAGTGGCATTGCACTCCAATCTGGGTGACAGAGTGAGACTCCAACTCAAAAAAACACAAAAAACAAACAACAACAATAACAACAACAACAAAGAACAAGCTTTATTTTATCAAGATAAGCTCCCTGATAATATGTCTGAGAATGCATGTCTGATGAACAAAGCTGACTTAACTCAGAAAGTAAATTTTATATGTGAAAACACTTTCATATGAAGTTTAAAAACGTATTTGGGAATATATTAAGGAATAGGTGAGAGGAGAATCAATGGGTAGAAGTGACCCAGAAAAACTAAGATATAAGACCTGACTTGTTCTTTAAGATTTATTGTGTACTTAGCTTCTTTGACCTTCAAGTTCCTCATTTGGTCTTATATTTCATCAGGTTTTCCTAATTACAGCAGATGATAATACATGAGATAACATATTGTTAACTGCAAATCTATATTAATGTAAGCTATAATAATAATACAATTACAAATTGTCATAATTCCATTCAACAACAAAAATTGTGAAAGCACTATTTATTTCTTTTAGAAGAATGTATTTTATGAGATCTGCATATTCCGCTTTGTAAATAATTACTTATTAAAATTTATATTTACAGAAATTTAGCATTTATAAATTATATACATAATTCCATACAATTTTATATTTTCCATTACATGTGTCCAGTAGGCTTATAAGCTTTTATATTTTTATCTGAACATATACAAGGATATGAATTTGCCATAATGATTCTGCTATCTGTATACAATCTTATAACATTTATTTTGATATTAAAGAATAAAACCACAAAGAAAAAGATATAGTCATTAATTATGAGGCAAAGTCAGAGTTTATGATATGAATTCTAGATGTTTTATTTGACTTCAACTGAACTTTAAGACGCCTCAAATTGAAGATTGTTGTCTTCATTTCACTGGAGGAAAGAATAAGAACAAGTAGATCACAGATCACTGCAGACAAAACAATGTTTTTCAGACTAAAGAAAATTGTGAAAAATCAGACATTTCAATTGGCAAAAGAAAAGAATACCTGTTGATGGTCTAAGATTGCCAGGAACAATGAGCATCTCACATTGGCTTAGGGGGCACTATTATTTGCTTCCATTTGGGCTCACAGTTCTGAGAATATTTATTTCTGAATGTGCTTGAAAATGTATTTTCATAGTAATTTCATGTACCTATTTCCTTCTCTTGGGCTCTGATTCTGGGGTGAAACTCAGTGCCTCAAAGAGTGAATTGATGGTCTACCTCCACAATGCCCTATCACCACCAACCTCATTCATGCTCAATCTGACGTGTTTTATAACCCGTTAGCAAAGGGAGGAATCTTCCTCAGTCCTGCAAAAATTTTAAGCAGAAAGTTTAGGGATTGGAAAACTACCATGATGGCAGTGCAGAGATCTTCTTTTTGATCTGCACATTAACTATTCTGGCCATGTCCAGGACTAAGACAATGTGGTGATATTAAAAAACAAAACAAATAAACAAACAAACAAACAAGAAAACAGGTCCTCAATTCAGAGAATTACTACATGCTTGGCTTCCCTAATTCACTTTGTCAACCCATAAAGTGATAACCACAGTCATAAATTGAGCACCTTATGGGTCTCAGGCACTATACTGTGTGCTTTACGTACATTTAATCATAAAAACAACTCTGTAAGTTATTACCCTCCTACAGAAAGGGAATTTGAGAAAGAAAGCTGGTTCAGTTTTAAGTTTATTATTGTAGACAATGAAATGAAGTCAATTATGTGAAATCTATATAGATGATATTTACCTCACATACGCACTTTTTGTGTACTAGAGACCATAGGAATAATTAAATGCCTTGGAAGACTTACTTCCCAAGTCCAATATTTATTCTAAGTGCCAGGAATTTCTTGTAAGTGCTTTATTCCCTTTAAATTTATTTATATAAACACAAACACATAGTAATGTTTAGAACATCGTTAACTCAACATACTGTCAAGAAACACAGCGGTAACTTGGGGTGAATCTATTTTCTTGCATTTGGTTTGCAAATTTCTATATGTTATTTCAAACCATTCAGGTTTTTCAGTTTCTTGAGGACTAAGAAGTGTCTTGGTGTCCTCTGTACCTTAGAAGTATGTAACACTGTTGTGTACAAAATAAACAATTTTCAAATAAGCACTAAGAATCAGAGTCATAGTCATTATTTCTGCAGAACAACAGTGACCTTGCCTTCAAGAAGATGGAGAAAAAAATCATGGAACTTTATTTCTTCAAGAGTAAGGAGAAAACTTCACAGTTGCTTTCATGTTCCCTTTAGGAAAACACAAAGCTATGATGAATGGCTTTCTTTTAAACTAATGATCACTAAATTCAAGTCAGCATTTAATATCACCTAGAAACTCTACTAGATTCCCTGGTCCATTCAATTTGTCACTCTTTTGAAGTCGACAACTAAAACTTTCTTCTCTCTCCTCAGACTTCCTGCACTTTTTCATCCATCCTAAATCCCAGCTGGTGATTTTTTCCCTATTTCGTGGGGAATAGAGAAGTATTGGGAAAATGTGCATAAGCTTCCACTGCTGCATATTCCCAGCCCTCTAAATTGCTTTCTTACATTCTGCCTTCTTTTCTGTTCCTATTTGACACAACTCCTCCCTTAAGCTCATGACTTATTCCAACTGCCTATACAACTCTGCTACTTGTATAATAGACATCTTCAGACCAGTGTGTTCAAAACACCTCTTTTTTTTATCTGCAAAGTGTTACTTCACCATGGCTTTCCTAGTATTAGTAAATGGAAACTCACTGCCTCCAGTTGTCTAAGCCAGATATTTTTTGCTGACTTTGTTTTCTTTCTCCATACCAGACCTCACAACAGCATATAGTCAGATCATGTTTAAAATTATTGTCTATTGTCTATTGAGAATCTATTAAAATTATTTTCTATTAAAACTTTGCAGATTTAAAAGAGGTGTTTTGAACAGACTGATCTGGAGATGCCTAATATACAGGTAGCAGAGTTGCATAGGCAGCTGGAATAAATCATGAGTTTAAGAGAGGAGTTGTGTCAAATAGGAACAGGAAAGAAGAAAGAATATAAGAAAGCAATTCAGATATTGTCTATTGAGAATCTGTCATCTTCACTGTGACCACTCTGATAGAAATCGCTCTTTGCTCTTGTTTATTTTACTGTAGTAGACCTGCTCTTGTGAGTCCCTAACTCCCCAGTTTTCTGTTGCAAATAGAGAAGCCAGAACGGCACCATTAAAATTTACATCAAGACGTGTCAACCTTCTACTTAAAACTCTACAATAGCTTTTCTTGTCGTTTAGAACAAGGCTGAAACTTAGTTTTGAAAGTTTCTCCAAGTTCTATTCTAAGTTCAACCCTTAACCCATCCATCTCCTTACTTCTGTAGCCTCATGCACATTCCCTCCTGAAAAAGGTGTTCCATGGAGTTCACATTATACTCATAAGAATGGTCTCTCAATTATCAATTGGATATTCTGATACAAGATTGTGCTCAAATTCAGAACAGGAAGCATTCATTCTGAAACTTTTTCATATACCTTATAGATATAAAGTTAAAAAAATTTTTCTTCTGGTTTTGGACCAGTCTTAGCCCTATCCAATAATCTAAATTTATGCTTTGGAGGCCTATTTTTATGGATCATTATATAACTGGTTATTGAAGACCTATTCCCATTAGCAAGCATGGGTTAGAAACAGATACTCCACTGGTATTTATGACTTCAAATTCAACATACTTGGAGTATAAGCAAAGCCCTGGTGTTGGGTTCAGGTAGCAGTCTCTTCAGTCTATTTGTTTTACAGGTCAATGCTGTTTGGTTAAGTTCTTTACGGGTGTATGTATGACCTAGTTTCTGATACCTAAAAAATGTAAAGTCTGATCTTGATGGTTTAGGTGTTGTTTGTTTTTCCTTAGCACATTTAAAAAGCTATGGCAGCTCAAGCCTGTAATCCCAGCACTTTGAGAGGTTGAGGTGAGGGGAATTGCCTGAGCCCATGGGTTTGAGAACCTCCTGACCAACTTGGAAAGACCTCATCTCTGCAATAAATGAAAAATTAACAGGGCATAGTAGCACATGCCTGCAGTTCTGGCTAATTGGAAGGTGAAGGTGGAAGGCTCGCCAGAGCCCAGCAGGTCAATGCTAGGGTGGCCATGAATGTGCCACTGCACTCCAGCCTGGGTGACAGAATGAGACTCCAGCTCAAAAAAAAAAAAAAAAAAAAAAAGCTATGACAAAATATTGTCCTTTCTCTTCTAGTGATACTCTTAAGAAAAGACTTTTGGGAAGATATAAGATGATCATGATGGTGCCACAGACTGGCACCTCTCTCACTGAGCAAGGCAGAGAGTAGGGACCCAGCTCTTGATAAACAGAGATACCTCGAACACCTTTGGACAATGAAACACACTGCACCCAGCAAATGTCTTTTTGAACACATAGAGACCAGAAAGCAACAGCAGATGTAGGAATCCATACAACCCATCCTCCATCATGCACCAGGCTTGCCCTGCCAGGTGGATAAAAGTGGGTGAGTGAGTCAAACATGCTTGCTTTGGAATTGTTCACCCCCTCCCAGCCATGTGTGGGTCATTGGCTCCATCTGGGAGGAGTCCTAAGAAGGGTGCAATGGAGGGCAACTGCAGACCAAGCAGAATGGAAGAAAAACCTGTGCTGGGTCAGCAACTGTGAGCACAGCTTCCTGCCAGGTGGGTGGTGGTTAGGCAGGGAGGGCCCACCTACACAGTGAACTGGGCAGATGTGTCTTGCCAGTGGCTGGTGGACATCTCCTTACCAGATCAGAAAAATCTCCCTCCAAGCCCTGTGTTCCAGCAGGGCAGAACCCACTCCCTTCTCTGCCGCAGAGAACACGCTCTATTTCAAGAGTGGAGTGCAGACCTGAACAGAAAGGGAGTGATAAAAAAGACACCTGATGGCTTTCTCCATGGGATGACTCCATAAACAGCAGACAGAGACCCATATTCCACACAGGGAACTAGCAGTGGAGGCTGAAACCTGGTCCAGTTAGATTAGCAGCAAAAGAGAAATTCTTCAGTGACAGAAACTGACCATAAGGTGGAGTAAGGAGTAGATATGAATGCCTCTTTCTCTCTCACTGAGTGACTGCATGTTGAATCATAGAAAGGACTTGACTGGGGTAGGTGGCTCTGTCTGTAATACCAGCACTTTGGGAGGCCAAGGCGACTGGATTTCCTGAGCCCATGGGTTCAAGACCAGCCTGGATGACTTGGCAAGACCTCATCTCTACGATAAATAAATAAATAAATAAACAAAATAGCCAGGCATGGTAGCTGTACATGGTAGTACATGCCTGTAGTTCTGGCAACTTGGAAGACTGAGGTGGAAGGATCACCACAGCTCAGCAGGTTGACACTGGGGTGGCTGTGAGTGTGCCATTGTACTCCAGCCTGGGTGACAGAATGAGACTCCAACCCAAATAAATAAATAAGTAAAGGACTCTAGAACACAGGGCAATTGAATAGCTTCAGAACATCAAATCAAAATAGAAAATATAGAGAGCAAAGAAAGGTCTTCCAAATAAAGAAAAATCAACAATAACAAAAAAACACATGCAACCCTCAAACTACTAGAGATAACGCCTGAAAAAACAGCTAGCAGAGTGTAAACAATGAAAATCCCTAGGAATGACTGGCCCCAGATGACAGATTCAGAGATTGGATGGAAAAAATGGGCAGGAAACAGAAGAAACTAGAAGCAGAGCTCACTGAAATTGCACAGGAAGTAAGAGTGGAGTTGGCCAATTAAAAAAAAAAAAAAGCCCATTCTGAGATCATGGAAATGAAAAACTTCATCCTGGAAATTAGGAACATTGTAACAAGCCTGGGTGCAGGGTTGGCCAGGCAGAGGAAAAACTCTCAGAGCTTGAAGACTAAAATATGAAATTAACCCAGTCTGTAAAATCATAGGAAAAAAGCTCAAAAAGAAGGAGCAAAACTTTCAAGAGATGTAGGACTATGTCAAGAAGCCAAATCTATGCTAATTGGTATCCCTGAAGCACAAAGGGAGACAGAAAACACCATGGAAAAAAACATTCCATGAGATCATTCAAGAAAACTTCTTACTTCCCGAGAGAGATGTCCATTCAAGCAAAAAGATTCCCACAAGGTATCAATGAGAAGAACATCCCCAAGGCATATAGAAATCTGTCACCACAAAATAAGCATGAAAGAAAAATCCTAAAGGCAGAGAGATAGGTTAGACTATCTATCAGGGAAGCCCATCAGAATTGCTCCAGAGTTACCAGCAGAAGCATTATAAGCCAGAAGTAAATGACTTATTTTTTTAACATTTTTAGAGATAAAACAATTCCAGCCAAGACTTTTCTGCCCTGCCAGGCTAAACTAATCAGTCCTATTCAATCCCGGAGAAAATATGCAACCTCTAGACCAGCTTTTCAGTAGACATTTAAGAGGGGATAGAACATAGCACATAAAAGGATGGTATAATGTATCACAAAAATACTGGCAAGCACAGAGTTAACAGAACATATCGAGCACTCACAAAAATGAAAATATACACATATGCAAATACAAAAGGAAAAAGGAAAAAGTCACCTCTTATAAGCACTATGACAAGGATAAACTCTCACCTTTCAAGAATCAATTTAAACATGAATGGACTAAATGTGCCATTGAAGAGACAGAGTGGCAAGGATGAAAAAGCATGATCCAGCAATCTGCTGCCTTCAGGAAACTCATTTCACTGCAAAGAACACTCATAAGCTCAGAATAGGGGCTTGAAGATAATCTTTCTGGTAAACAGAAAACAGAAGAGATGGGGTACAGCTATTCTGGTATGAGACAAAGCAGTCTTCAAACCATCAAAAGACAAAAGGACAGTAAAATGACACCACATAATGACAAAAGACTCAATCCATCAGCAAGAAATTTCCATCTTAAACATATATACATCCATCACTGGAGCACCAAGTTTTATAAAGCAACTACTAGGTATTCTAAGAGAGGACATTGATTTTCACATAATTATGGTTGGAGATATAAATACCCCACTAACAGCTTTAGATAGATCATCAAGGCAAAAAACCAACAAGGAGATCCAGAAATTCAACTCAACACTCAATCAAATAGATTTAATAGACAGCGAGAGAACACTCCACCCAACCTGTATGGAGTATGCATTCTATTCATTAGCACGTGCAACATACTCCAAGATCAATCACATTTTCAGACATATATCAATCATGAACAAATTTTTTAAAATTGAAATAATATCACACATGTTTTCAGATCACAGTGAAATAAAAATAAGTGTCACCACAAACAAGATTCCCTCAAAACATACAAGGACATAGACACTAAACAACATACTGCTGATTGACTTCTGGGCCAACAAGGAAGTAAAGACAAAATTAAAAACATTCCTTCAAACAAATGAAAACAAAGACACATCTTATCAGAATCTCTGGGATGACATGAAAGCAGTATTAAGGGAAAAATTTCGAACATTGCACACACACACACATCAAGAATGAACACAGGTAGACAGCCTAATGTCACAAGTAAAGGAGCTGGAATTCAAGATCATGTAAACCCTAACTTTAGTAGAAGAATCCAGATCAAAAAGATAAAATCACAATTGCAGGATATAGAAGACAAAAATATCAAAGAAAGGATCAACAAGACAAAAAACTGGTTATTTGAAAGGATAAATAAGATTGATAGACAATGAATTAATCAAATAGATTTAATTATTAAATGGCCAGATTGACTTTAAAAAAGTGTGTGTGTGGGAAAGTTCAAATAAACACAATCAGAAATGCAAATGCAAAAAGCAAAGTTACAACTGACCCTAAAGAAATTCAAAAGATCATCAGTGATTACTATACAAACCTGTGTGCAAGTAGACAAGAATATCTAAAGGAAATGAAGGACTTTCTAACATTATGCAACCTCCCAAGGTTGAAACAAGAAGAAACTGAAAGTCTAAATAGACCAATAACAATCCAGGAAATCAATTAAATCATAAGAAATCTCCCCACCAAAAATATTCCTGAATCAGATGGTTTCCCAGCTGAATTCTATAAGACATACAAGGAGGAGTTAATATCAGTCTTATTGAAAGTATTCCATGCATTTGAAAATGATAGAACTCTCCCCAACTCATTTTATGAAGCCACCATCATACTGATGCCCAAACCTGGCAAAGATCTAGCAAGGAAAGAGAATTACAGGCTGATCTTGTTGATCATGGATGAAAACATTCTAAACAAGATTCTAGAAAATTGGATCCAACAACAAATCTCAAGGATCGTCCACCATGACCAGATGGGCTACATTCCTGTGATGCAGGGCTGGTTCAACATTCACAAGATTAGAAATGTAATTCAGGGGAGCGGGGGAAGATGGTGACTGAGTCAGTCAGACAGTGCGAGTTCTGGTGTGAATGAATGAGTATATGGAAAATGTTGTGTACTGTGCTGGTGAGCTAGTGGGCGTGCAAGTAGCTGACTAGTGAGGGCTAGGGAGCTAGCAGCCAGGGCTCTTCTAGTGCAGTGACTGGTGCCACAGCTGCTGGGCTTGGACCCTAGTGATTCCTGTGTGCCATTTTCTTCTTTTTTTAAAATCAACAAAACCCTTCCTGGGAAGAAAATGCTGGGAGAGACTGTATAAGTGGGGGCTTGTGAGCAAGTGGCCAGGCCCCTGTTGCAATAGCTGGTGCTGCAGTTTCTCCACTTGGTCCCTGACTCTTTTTAGAAAAAAGAGCGAGCACCATTTTTTAAAAAAACAGACACAAGTTTTCCTGTGAAAAGCTGTGGGGAGAGACTATCACCCCAAGTTCTCCCTCGCCACTGACAGGAGAAGACAGCAAACTCCAGGCTTTGCCTCACCATTGTTGGGAGCCGGCCACGGAGGCCCACTGAGCATTAGGGATCAGGAAGGGCCATTGACCCCAGGACCACTAGGATGCATTAGGGATCTATTGACCCCATTTCCTCCCCCTTTCTACTCAGCACTAACCAGATTAAGCTCCTGTGAGCTCAAAACATAAAAACTCTGAGACTGGGACGAACACAAGCTAACTTTAGAAGCTCATTGCTCCCATTCTTCCACAAACTGCAGTTTTGGCTTTCACACAACTTATAATTCAAACTCGTGTCACATCTAAGAGCCTTAGTATTGGTCACAGGCTTCTGGGTCATGATTTTAGGATTTATTGAAGGTGTAAATTGTAGAATATAGTTTTAGAAGACAGTCATTTTGTTGAAAGAATGCGACTGGGTTACTTGCAGGTAGCCCACTGTGAACTTTGGACTGGGCCACATTCCAAACATTCTGGGATGGGCCACTTTTGTTTGTAAAGTAAATACTTAAGCTTCTATAGAATTGTTTAACTTGGCATAAATAAATCAGCTTAGGATGAAAAAGGTTTATAGAATATGTCAGTCACAGATTAGGTTATCCTTTGTTATGGGATTTTAAGATTATCATATGAAAAGGGTTTAAAAGCAATCATTGATTAAGTTTTCATGGATTAAGGTTTCTGGTGGCTGGGGGACACCCCTCCCACATCTGACTTTGTGTATAAAAGACCCGTTGTAATTCCCAATAACACACATCGCTTCTGCACTAGACCGGAGTCCAGTCTCTTTCTTTCTCTCTCTCTCTCTTTCTCTCTTCTTCCTCCCAATCACCGACACCGTCTCCACCTTTGGGGTACCTTGAACCTGGCTGAAGCTGGTCTCCAGCACACCATCTCAGCACCTGGCAGGGTACTGGCAGCAGGGGCTGTGGAGAGAGTCCAGAGGCAAAGTCTCACAGAAGAGGACAAGAGAGGCACACTACCACCATCTTGAAGGCGGGGCAGGAAAGTGTGCCGACTTGCTCACCACAGAGCAGCAGATCTGATCTCTGTGACTTGCTGTTCAGCTACTCAGGGATTGATCATGACTCAGTGGGAATATCTGGAAAGCACAAACTTCAGAGGGACCTGACAGTGCTGAGTTCTAGGCACCCCACCCCGATCCAGTTGCGGGACAAAGGGTGTGGCCAGAAAAGGATGAGGAAGGACTCCAAAGAGATCAGTGATGAGTCCAGTGCTGACCCAAACCTCCTCCTCACCAGCAATCCTCTGAACATCAGACACACATAGCTGGGCCATAACCAAGAAGGACGAACCCAGGAGAGGCTGGACGTCAGTTGCAATAGGAGAACTCCATTCCAGGATAGACCTGGCTGGGGCATCCCCTGTGAGTACATACTTGTGGAAGAGAAAACCCTGCACCTTCCCACTGGAGGAGATCTCCCTGACCATACGAGAGTGGAAGGGGAGGACTGCAGCTGCACTCACCTCCACTGGGTGAAAGAGGTGGTTCTGAAGGAGAGGCCTGATTAGAGGAACAATTACAGAATCTGCCACAAGAGGGTAGATTTTTTTTTAATTTTTAATTTTTAAAAAATTAAAAAAAAATTCTTTGACCTTTTGCTTGTTAGTTTATCTATTTTTAAAAGAATACCTTTCCTTTGTGCATGAATGTGTATGTGAGGGTTTGATCTGCATCCCCCTAATTTTTTTTCTTTTACTGTTTCTTTCTTCTGTTATTTGTTGTTTTCTGTTTTTGTGTGTATATGAATGGTTGAGTGTTCATTTTTCAATTTTGTTGTTGTTTTTGGTTTGTTTTTGCTCTTTTGTTCTTCTGGGGTCTTTTATTCTCATTTTTTATACTTTAAGGTGTGTGTCATTATAAGCATGAGGGTTTGATCTGAATTTCTTTTTTTCCCCAGTCCTTCTGTTTTTCTACTCTATTCACTTTGTGCTAGGCGTGTGTATGTGTATGCATGTGTGTGCGTGTGCATGTGTGTGTGTGTGTGTGTGTTTAGTTTTCTTAGTTTTTTTTGTTGTTTGTTTTGTTACACTTTGTTGTTATTCCAGTTTGTTTTAGGGTGTGTGTATGTCTCTGTGTGTGTGTTCAATTGTTTTTTGCATTGGTTTCTGCTTTGTCATATAGAGTGTGGTGGGGAGTTGGTCTCAGGGAACACATACCCCAATAAGTGAACAATGTAATTTGCAAGTAGTTTCTGATTCCTAGTGCCCCATCCCCTACTTTATTTGAATTTCAAAATTTACAAGAGACAGCAAAGCTTCCCATTCACCATACTATTTAAATTGGAACAAATCCAAAGCCCAGATCAGAGAAGCATAGAGAACTGAGCAAACATCAGAAGGGAAAGCCTCCCCCACTGACACTGAATAACAGAACTAAAGAGAAAAACAAAAGATATGTCACAAATGAGGAAAAACCAAAGGAATACCACAAGCTATTTCAAGTGTGCCAAAGACAAAACTCCCAAAAAATCAGACCCTGGTGCCCAAACAATGGAAATCACCAAAAACTGGACTCAGAATATGACAGGGATTAGGGAATGGATGAAAAGAGTGAATAAGACACAAGAAAGACAAGATGCAACACTGAAAGAACCTGTAACAGATTTTGTCAATAAAAAATTTAATCAAGGATATAAATAGCAAGATGATGAACATGAAAAGCAAAATTAATCTAGTTGAAGAAAGAATCTCAAAACTTGAAGACCAGAACATGGAATTAACCAGATCTGTAAAAATCATAGATGACTCAGAAAGAAAGAATAAAGCCTACAGGAGACATATGATTATATCAAGAGACTGAACCCATGCCTGATTGGTATCCCAAAAGAAGGAAGAGAAATGGAGAACAACTTGGAGCAAGTATTCCAGGAGGTAGTCCAAGATAACTTTTCATGTCTCACCAGAGATGTGACCAGCCAAGCACAAGAGTTACAGAGAACTCCCACAACATCAAATGAGAGGACCAACTCATAGACACATTGTAATTCACCCACACAGAGAAGGCACACACAAAAAAATCCTAAAGGCAGCAAGAGAGAAATGTCAGACTACCTACCGGGGAAAACCAATCAGAATAACAGCAGACCTATCAGCAGAAACACTACAAGCAAGAGAAACTGGAGCCCTATATTCAAGGTCCCAAAGATAAACAATTTTGACCAAGAATTTCCTATCCAGCCAAGCTCAGCTTCATCAGTGACAGAGAATTAAAATCCTTTCCAGACATCTAATCCCTAAGAGATTATGCAACTTCCAGACTAACTCTACAGGAGACACTTAAAAAGGTATTAAGCACAGAAGAAAAAAAAAAAATGACCACACACTTCCAAGAGAACAGCAGAGCACAGATTCAACAGAGAATACAGTGCAACAAGAAACTTGAAAACACATGCATACATCAACCCCAAAGCCAAAAGAAACAAGCAAACAAATAAAAAACTTTATAAGAACCTCATGACAGCAATAAACAATCACATTTCAATAATCAGCTTGAATGTTAATGGACTAAATGCAACACAGAAAAGTACAGAATGGCAAACTGGAAAAGAAACCATGACCCAATTATTTGCTGCATCCAGGAGACTCATCTCACTACAAAGGATACACACAGACTCAAAGTTAAAGGATGGAAAATGAGTTTCCAGGCAGATGGATCACAAAAGAAGGCAGCAGTTGTGATCTTAATATCACACAAAACAACCTTTAAGCTGTCAACAAACAAAAAAAGATGAAAAAGGACACTACATAATATAGAAGGTTCTATCGATCAACAAGAAATATTCATCCTAAACATATATGCACCCAACACAGGAGCACCAGCATTTATAAAAAAACTACTAAGCAAACTAAAAAAAAAAAAAAAAAAGACTTTAACACTATTATAGCAGGGGACTTTAATACCCCACTATCAGCCCTAGATAGATTAGTGAGGCAAAAAGATGAACAAGGAGATCCAGAACCTAAACTTGACATTCAACTAATTCAACTTAATAGATACCTACAGATTATTTCACCCAACAACCACAGAATATACATTCTACTCATCACCACATGAAATGTACTCCAAGATTGATCACATCCTTGGCCATAAATCAAGTATGAACAAATTCCTTAAGGTTGAAATCTTGCCATGCACATTCTCAGACCACAGTGGAATAAAAATAAATATCTACACCAACAACATTTCTCCAAAGCCCACAAAGATGGACACTAAACAGCACGATGCTGAAAAACTACTGGGTCAACACCGAAATCAAAGAAATTAAACAATTCCTGGAAACAAATGAAAATGAAGAAACATCTTGCCAAAATGTCTGGGATGTCATGAAAGCAGCTCAAAGAGGGGAATTTATATCTCCATGAGCACACATAAAGAAAATGGAAAGATCAGAATTTGAGAGTGTAACAAATCACCTAAGGGAGCTGGAAAGAGAAGACCACCAAAACCCTAAATTTTGCAGAAGGAAAGCCCAAATATGGGACATAGAAGATAAAAATATCATAGAAAACATCAACAAAATAAAAAGTTGGTTCCTTAAAAGAATTAACAAGATTGATGGACCCCTAACTGGAATGATCAAGAAAAAGGGAGAAAAAGCCCAAATAAAAACAATCAGAAATACAAAAGATCAAATTACAACTGACCCTGAAGAAATACAAAAGATTATCAGAGATTACTATGTACACCTATACGGAAACAAACTTGATAAAGGAAATGAAGGACTTTCTGACATCACCCAACCTCCCCAGACTGTAACAAGAAGACATTGGGACACTAAATAGATCAATAACAACCTAGGAAATTGACTCTGTTAAATGAAAACTACCTACCAAAAAAAGCCCTGGACTGGATGACTTTCCAGCAGAATTCTACAAAACATACAAGGAAGAACTGATACCAATCCTATTAAAAGTATTCCAGGTAATTGATAAGGATGGAATTCTCTCCAAATCATTTTACGAAGCTAACATCACACTGATATCCAAACTGGGTAAAGATTCACAAAAAAAGAGAACTACAGGCCAATATTCCTTATGAACATAGATACAAAAATCCTCAACAAGCAACAAGATTCTAGCAAATCGGATCCAAAAACACATCTCAAAAATCATCCACCATGACCAAGTAGGCCTCATTCCCAGGATGCAGGAATGATTCAACATTCGCAAGACCATAAACGTAATTAAATACATCAATAGATGTAAAAACAAGAATCACATGATTATATCATTAGATGCAGAAAAAGCTTTTGATAAAATCCAACATCTCTTCTTGATAAAAACCCTCAAACATCTAGATATAGAAGGAACATACCTCAAAATAGTAAGTGCCATTTATGATAAACCCACAGCTAACATATTGCTAAATGGACAGAAACTGGAAACATTTCCCCTAAAAACTGGAATAAGACAAAGGTGACCCAATCTCATCCCTTTTGTTCAACATTGGGTTGGAAGTTCTAGCTAGGGCAATTAGACAAGAGAAGGAAATCAGGGGTATTAAAATAGAAAAAGAGGAAGTCAAGTTATCCCTCTTTACTGATGATAAGATCCTATACCTTGAAAATCCAAGAGAATCTGTCAAAAACTTGCTTCCACTGAAAAAGGACTTTGGCAAAGTCTCAGGGTACAAAATAAATGTGCAAAAGACAGTTGCATTCCTATACACCAACAATAAGCAAAGACCCAGATTAAAAGCACAATCTCGTTCACAATAGGCACCACAAAAAATGAAATAACTCAGCATCTTCCTAACCAGAGAAGTGAATGACCTTTACAATGAGAACTACAAAACACTGCTCAAAGAAATCCAAGAAGACACAAACAAATGGAAAAATATTCCATGATTACGGATAGGAAGAATCAACATTGTTAAATGTCCACCCCACCAATGGCAATCTACAGATTCAACACAATACCCATTAAGTTACTAACATCATTCTTCTTAGACCTGGAAATGACAATACAGAAATTCATATGGAAATATAAACCACCATGAATAGCCAAAACAATCCTTAGCAAAAGAAACAATGCAAGAGGTATCACTCTTTAGACTTCAAACGTTACTACTAGACTACACTAATCTAAACAGCTGGGTATTGGTACAAGTACAGGCATATTGTCCAATGAAAAAGGATAGGGATCTGGAAGCAAAGCCTCAACTTCTCAACCAACTCATCTTTGACACAGCCTCCAACAACAACCACTGGGGAGAGAAAAACCTATTCAATAAATGGTGCTGGGAAAACTGACTGATCACATACAGAAGACTGAAACCAGACCCCCACCTATCACCATATACAAAAATTAGCTCTAAATGGATCAAAGACATAAATGTAAAACCTCAAACTATAAGAATCTTAGAAAATGCAGGAGACATCCTTATGGAAATTGGAACTGGCAATCAATTCCTATCCAAAACCCTAAATGTCCATACCTTAAGAAATAAAATAGACAAATGGGACCTCATCAAACTAATGAACTTCTGCAAAGTAAAAGAAACTATCAAGAGATCAGGGAGACAGTCCACAGAATTGAAAAAAAAAATATTTGCCAACGTAGATCTGACAAAGGCCTAACACCTAAGATCTACAAGGAACTCAAGCACACTGAAAGGAAGAAAACAAACAGCCCCATTAAAAAGTGGACAAAATACATGAATCGACAATTCTCAAAAGAGGATATATGGGCAGCCAACAGACATATGAAAAAGTGCTCAGCCTCACTCATCATCAGAGAAATGCAAATCAAAGTTACATTGAGATACCACCTAACCCCAGAATAATGGCCATCATTAAGAAAACATCCCACGCCTTTGGGAGGCTGAGGTGAGTGGATTGCCTGAGCCCATGGGTTCGAGACCCGCCTGGGCAGCGAGACCTCATCTATACAATAAATCAAAAAATCAGCCAGGCGTGGTAGCGCATGCCTGTAATTCTGGCTACTTGGAAGGCTGAGGCGGAAGGAAGGATCGCCGGAGCCCAGCAGGTCGAAACTGCAGTGGCTGGGAGTGGCCACTGTACTCCAGTCTGGGAAACAGAGTGAGACTCCAACCCCAAAAAAAAAAAAAAAAAGAAAAAGAAAACAAACAACAACAGATGCTGAAGAGGATGCAGAGAAAAAGGGACGCTTCTACACTGCTGATGGGGCTGCAAACTAGTGCAGCCTCTCTGGAAGACAGTGTGGCGATTCTGAAAGAAGTAGAAATTGACCTTCCATATAACTCAGGAATTCTTGTATTGGTGGTACATATACACAATGGAATATTATGCAGCCATCAAGAATGACAAACATGTGGACTTTGCAGCAATTTGGATGGAATTAGAGTTGATCATACTCAGTGATTATCACAGAAACAAAGAACAGTATCATGTTTTCACTCATAAGCAGACCTTGAATAATTACTATAATACTGTAAGAAAGGGATTGGCAGTATTGGGAAACTGTCAGCCGAGGGGATTGGGATTGGCCATTGAGGGAAACTGCTAGGGGAGGCAGTGGCATACCTCATCAACAAAGGTACCGGCATAATCAGCATTTGTATACCTAACCCTGAATCATACCCTACATCTTTATAATAAAAGGGGGGGGGAGAAATGTGATTCAGCACATTAGCAGCTGTTAAACCAAGAACCACGATTTTACCATTAGACTCAAAAAAGCATTCAACAAAATCCAGCATCCCTTCTGATAAAAACTCTTGTGCACCTAGGCATAGAAGGAACATTCTTCAAAGCAGTAAGAACCATCTATGATAAATTCACAGCCAACATTTTGCTCAATATGCAGAAATTGGAAGCATTCATCTATAAGCAAGAAAAAAACAAGGATGCCCACTCGTACTCCTTCTGTTCATCAAAGTGTTGAAAGTCCTAGCCAGAGCAATCAGGCAAGAGAGGGAAATCAAGCATATCCAAATAAGAAAAGAGTATGTTAAACTATCCCTCTTTGCAGACAATATGATCAATACCTTGAAAACCCTAAGGAGACTGTCAAAAGTCTCTTCACACTGATAATTGACGTTGATAGCCTCAGGGTACATAATCAGTGTGTAAAAAACAGCTGAATTTCTATACACAAGCAATAAGCAAGGAGAACCAAATAAAAGGCACAATCCCATTCACAATATCCACAAAAAATACCTTGGCATACACCTATCCAGGGAAGTGAAAGAACTTTCCAACAAGAATTGCAAAACACTGCTAAAGAAATTAAGATTGACACAAACAAATGAAAAAACATCCCATGTTCATGAATTGAAAGAATCAATATTGCCAAGATGTCCATCCTACCCAAGGCAACCTATAGAATCAATGCAATACCCATAAAATTACCAACATCATTTTTCTCAGACCTGGAAATTAAAAAACAGGAATTCATATGGAAACAAAAAAGAGCACAAATAACCAAAGCAATCCTCAGCAAAAGAAATAAAGTAGGAGGTATCATACTTCTAGACTTTACACTTTGTGACATGGCTACAGTAACCACAACAGCCTGGTATTGGTACAAGAATAAGCACATAGACCAATGAACAGGATAGAGATTCTGGAAACAAAAACTCAGTTTCTCAACCAACTCATCTTTGACAAAGCCACTAATAACAACCACTGGGGAAAGGAAACCATATTTAGCAAATGACATTGGGACAACTAGCTGACCATTTGCAGAAGAATGAAACTGAACCCCCATCTGTCTCTATATAAAAAAGATCAATTCAAAATGGATCAAATATTTAAATGTAAAACCTCAAATTATAAGAATCCTAAAAGAAAATGTAGGATTAGTTTACATTCCCAACAGTGTAGAAATGTTCCCTTTTCCCTTCATCCTCTTCAGCACCTGTTGTTTTTTGAGTTATTGATGGTGGTCATCTTGACTGGAGTTAAGTGCTACCTCAGTGTGGTTTTAATTTGCATTTCTTTGATGATGAGTGAGGCTGAGCACTTTTTCATTTATCTGTTGGTTGCTTGTATGTTTTCTTTTGAGAAGTGTCAATTCATAACCTTTGCCTGTTTTTAAATAGGGAAGTTTGTTTTTTTTTTTCCTTCCAGCATGTTTGAGTCCCTTATATATCCTGGATGTTAGGCTTCTGTCAGATATATGGTTGGAAAATATTTTTCTCCAGTGTGGTGATTCCTGAAAGACCCCAAAATCAACCTTCCATACGACCCAGTGATCCCTCTTCTGGGAACATGCCCGGAGGAACTTGAATCATTCTATAAAAAAGGTACCTGCACGTGCATGTTTATTGCAGTACTCTTCACAATAGCAAAAACATGGAACCAACCATGCTGCCCATCGAAAGTGGACTAAATAAAAAAATGTGGTACATATATATGATGGAATATTATGCAATCATGAAGAAGGCCAAAATTATTGACTTTGCAGCAACTTGGATGGATTTAGAGTCTATCATACTCAGCGATTCATCACTGAAACAAAAAACTAAGTACCACGTGTTGTCACTTATAAGTGGACTCTGAATATTTATTATAACACTATAAGAAAGTGTTTTGCAGTAGCAGGAAACTGCTTGGGGGGTGGTCGCATAACACTGATAAGATTACCAGATCTCAAACCAGGTGAAGTGGGGACCAAAGGGAGGCCCAGACTTTACTTGTGTGATGACCACTTATCTACCTAATCCTGAATTTTACCCTACAGCTTTAAGATAAAGTAAAACTAAAAGAAGAAGAAGAAGATGAAGAAGAAGAAAACATAGAAAACACACTTACACACATTGGAGTAGGCAACAAATTCTTGACTAAATCCCCAAAATTGAATGCTGTAAAAGCTAAGATAGACAAGTGAGACCTCATCAAACTGAAAAGCTTTTACACAGCAAAAGAAATCATCATAAGAATAAAGAAAACCCACAGAATGGGAAAAATATTTGAAAATTATACATCTGACAAAGACCTAACATCCAAGATCTATAAGGAGCTCAAACAAAGTGAAAAGAAAAACAAACAAACAAATCCCATTAAAAAGTGGGCAAAGAACGTGAAAAGACACTTCTCAAAAAACGACATACAAGCAGCCAACAGATGCATGAAAAGATGCTCAGCCTCACTAATCATCAGAGAAATGCAAATCAAAACTATGATGAGATACAACCTAACTCTGTTAAAGAAGGCCATTATTAATAATCCCAAAAACAACAGATGCTGGTATGGGTACGGAGAAAAAGGAATGCTTCTTCATTGTTGGTGAGAGTGCAAGTTAGTTCAACTTCTATGGCAATTCCTAAAATGACTAAAAATTGACCTTCCATACAATCCAGCAATTCCTCTCCCAGAACGTATTTGGAGTGACATAAATCGTTCTACAAAAAATAAACCTGCACACACGTTTGTTGCGACATTATTCACAATAGCAAAAACCTGGAACCAACCCGACTGCCCAATGAAAGTGGACTGGATAAATAAAAAGTGGTACATATGCACGATGGAGTATGACACAGCCATAAAGAAGAACAAAATCGTAGACTTGACAGCAAATTGGAAGAAGTTGGAGACCGTTATACTAAGCATTCTACTCATAGCAACAAAGAACTGAATATCACATGTTTTCACTCATAAATGGGACCTGAACAATAGACATTTAAGCACTAGGGAGGGATCAGCAGTCACTGGGCACTGCTAAGGGAGAAAAGAAGGGAGGAGGATGCGGAGCACGTAACAATATAAAGTGTACTTGCTTCTTTACCAGGAGGAGTGAGGGCAAGTTAGAAGCCCCAAATTTGTCTGCATGCATCCTAATTATGCAGTTTATCCTCACTTGCACCTCACATCTCTATAATAAAATAAAATTTAATAAAAAATAAAAGATTTTTTACTCAGAAGTTAACTGGGGATTGTGGCTTTTGTACACCTATCTGGAAGTCAATAATGCTCTATTGTTCCCTCACTCAAAACCAACACTCCTCAATACTATGAAGCTATAGTTATGTGTAACCCTATTTCTAGGAGCCATTAATATCATCTTTGTGACATAATGCTAAGATCCTTAAAGCACCAACAACTTACATTTGAAAAAAATCAACCTCAGAACAAAGTCACATATATTGTCAGCCAAGACTTTGTGGTTATCCCAATAGGATGTGAGTTCTACAAATAATTGGACATTCATAACATATTGCAGTACTCTTTCAGGCATTTGTATTTTCATAATTAGATTAATATGTATTACTTCCAGACTACTTTTTACTCAATACTTTATAACTAAATATATGCTTTTAGGCATGGTTTAATTAGACCAAATCCAGATACCTAGAGCTCTTTACCATTGTTGATCCCCTGATAGTGAAAGTTCCTTTCTTTTGTATGAAATGATAAAATAGCTAGAAAGGTGCACACATTAGATTATGACTATAAAGAAAAAATGGAAATTACTCCAAAAAAGTAGTCATAACATTGTCTTGGTCTTTCTTTTTTCAGTATATACAAACATTTTTCAAGTGAAAAATAAACTCCAAATTTTCTTCTAGTTGCCTAAAACTGGTTTACAATAGAGCATTATAGAATGTACCAGATAATAAATTTAACCAGATTCAACAATTTACTTTTCTAGAGGACAAAAAGACTGAGAAACTTTTGTAAAGGATTTGCATAGATTGCTTTTGCAAAGACAGTTAAGTGATATAACTTTTGATTATCACACATTAATTAGAATACAATTAAAAACATTCATAAATTTATCTCAAAATCAGAACTCAACCAGCTTTTCTTTACCACTTATATTGCCAGATAATATTGTTTCTAATAGCAATATTTCATTTATTTCATTCAAGTTTAAGATATTTAAGAAGAAGATCATATCTAACCTGTTTTTTTTTTTTCATAATCAGTATTTTTTATTATGGTTTTGGGGGGTACAGTTAAGCGTTAGGTGCACAATTACATTTCATTCAGGCACCCTGTTGGTAAGAGGTGTTTCCCCATTCCCAGACAGATATTTGCTACTATTAATCCCATCTCCCTCCCCCCGCCCCATAGTTTCCCAGTACCATCAGTCATTTTCTTATAGTATTACATTGGATGTTCAAGGTCCATTATATGAGTGAGAACATGAAATACTCAGATCTTTGTTTCTGTGAGAGGTCACTCAGTATTATAGACTCTAGTTCCATCCAGGTTGCTGCGAAATTCATGATTTTTGTTCTTTTTTATGGCTGCATAGTATTCCATCGTGTATATGTACCACATTTTAAAAATCCAGTCCTCTTTTGATGGGCAGCATGGTTGTTTCCAGGTTCTTGCTATTGGGAACAATGCTGTGATAAACATACGTGTGCAGGTATCTTTTTTATAGTGTGATTTGAGTTCTTCAGGGTATATGCCCAGTAGGGGGATTGCAGGGTCATATGGGAGGTTGATATTTAGAGCTTTTAGGAATCACTACACTGCTTTCCACAGAGATTGCCCTAGTTTACACTCCCACCAACAGTGTAGAAGTGTTCCCTTTTCGCCACACCCTCTCCAGCAGCTGTTATTTTTTGAGTTGTTGATAATTGCCATTCTGACTGGAGTTAGGTGGTATCTCAGTGTAGTTTTGATTTGCATCTCCCTGATGATTAGTGAGGTTGAACATTTCTTCATGTGTTTGTTGGCTGTTCGGATGTCCTCTTTTCTGAAGTGTCTGTTCATATCTTTTGCCCATTTTATGATGGGGTTGTTTGTTTTTTCCTTTTCAGCATGTTTTAGTTCCTTGTAGATCCAGGATGTTAAACCTTTGTCAGACCTGGTGTTGGCAAATACTTTTTCCCAGTCTGTAGGCTGACTCCCTGCTCTCTTGATGGTTTCTTTGGCCTTGCAGAAACTTGTCAGTTTAATAAGGTCCCACTTGTCTATCTTCTCTCTTATGACCTGTGGGTTTCGGGTTTTGTTCAGAAATTGGATGCCAGTTCTGATTTCCATGAGGGTATTTCCTTCATTTTCTAAGGTTCTTATGGTTTGAGGTTTTACATTTAGGTCTCTGATCCATTTGGAGTTAACCTCTGTGCATGGGGATAGATAGGGGTCCTGTTTCAATCTTCTGCATGTGGTCAGCCAGTTTTCCCAGCACCATTTACTGAATAGGTTCTCCTCTCCCCAGTGGTAGGTGGTGGAGGCCTTGTCGAAGATGAGTTGGTTGAGATATTGAGGTTTTGCTTCTGAAATCTCAATTCTATTCCATTGATCTAATGCCTGTGCCTGTACCAATACCAAGCTGTTTTGATGATTGTAGCTTTATAGTAAAGTTTGAAGTCTGGTAATGTGATACCACCTGCTTTGATTATTTTGCTGAGGATTGTTCTGGCTATTCTTGGATGTTTGTGTTTCCGTATGAATTCCTGTGTTGTCTTATCTAGATCTGAGAAGAATGCTGATGGTAATTTGATGGATATTGCATTGAATCTGTAGATTGCCTTAGGTAAGATGGACATCTTCACAATGTTGATTCTTCCAATCCATGAGCATGGGACATTTTTCCACTTGTTTGTGTCATCTTTGATTTCTTTGAGCAGTATTTTGTAATTTTCATTGTAAAGTTCTTTCACGTCTCTGGTTAGGAAGATGCCAAGGTATTTCATTTTTTTTGTGGCTATTGTGAATGGAATTGTGTTTTTTATTTGGGTTTCTGTTTGTTTATTATTGGTGTAGAGAAATGCGATTGTCTTTTGTACATTTATTTTATATCCTGAGACTTTACCAAAGGCCTTTATCAGTGTAAGGAGGTTTTTGACAGATTCTCTTGGGTTTTCAAGGTACAGAATCATATCATCTGCAAAGAGAGATAACTTGACTTCCTCTTTTCCTATTTGGATACCCCTGATTGCCATCTCTTCTCTGATTGCTCTAGCCAGGACTTCCAATACCATATTGAACAGGAGGGGTGAGAGTGGGCATTCTTGTCTTGTTCCAGTTTTCAGTGGAAATGGTTCCAATTTTTGTCCATTAGGAGTATGCTGGTTGTGGGTTTCTCGCAGATGGCTTTTACTATTTTGAGGTATGTTCCCCATATGCCTAGATGTTCAAGGGTTTTTATGAAGAAGGGGCGCTGGATTTTATCAAAGGCTTTTTCTGCATCTAATGATATAATCATGTAGTTTTTGTTTTGACATCTGTTGATGTATTTGATTACATTTATTGTTTTACGAATGTTGTACCAGCCTTGCATCCCAGGAATGAAGCTTACTTGGTCATGATGGATGATTTTTGAGATGTATTGCTGAATTCGGTTTGCTAGGATCTTGTTGAGAATTTTAGCATCTATGTTCATCAAAGATATTGGCCTGTAGTTCTCTTTCTTTGTTGGATCTTTACCTGGCTTGGGTATCAATGTGATGTTGGCTTCGTAAAATGATTTGGGAGAGTTCCATCTTTTTCAATTGCCTGGAGTACCTTTAGTAGGATTGGTATTAGCTCCTCCTTAAATGTCTTGTAGAATTCTGCTGGAAAGTCATCTGGACCAGGCCTTTTTTTGTAGGAAGTTTTCTTATTATGTAGTCAATTTCCATGATTGTTATTGGCCTATTTAGGGTCTCAATTTCTTCTTGTTCCAATCTAGCTAGTTGTGTGATGTCAGAAAGTCCTCCATTTCCTAAAGGCTTTCAAGTTTGTTTCCATACAAGTGTATGTAGTAGTCTCTAATGAGCTTTTGTATTTCTTCAGGGTCAGATATGACTTCATCTTTTGTGTTTCTGATTGTGCTTATTTGGGTTTTTTCTCATTTTTTCTTGGTCAGTCTAGCTAGGGGACCATCGATCTTGCTTATCCTTTCAAAGAACCAGCTTTTTGTTTCATTGATTTTTTTGTACTATCTTTTTGTCTTCTATGTCCTGGATTTGTGCTTTTATTTTGGTGATCTGGATTCTTCTGCTAATATTAGGGTTTTTGTGGTCTTGCTTTTCCCGCTTCCTTAGGTGGCTTGTTAGGCTGTTAATTTGTGTTTCTTCCATTTTATACATATGTGTTTATAAGGATATAACTTCCCCTCTTACTACAGCTTTTAAGGCGTCCCAGACATTTTGCTAAGATGTTTCTTCATTTTCATTTGTTTCCAGGTATCTTTTGATCTCTGTTTTGATTTCATCATTGACCCAGGAGTTTTTTTAGCATCATGTTGTTTAGTGTCCATGTCTTTGTGGGTTTTGGGGGGACTTTGTTGGTGTCAATGTTTATTTTTATTCCACTGTGGTCCAAGAAGGTGCATGGTAGAATTTCGGTCCTTTTAAATTTGCTTATGCTTGATTTATGACCAATTATGTGGTCGATCTTAGAATACGTTCCATGTGGTGATGAGTAGAATGTTTATTCTGTGGTCTTTGGATGGAGTGTTCTGTAGGTATTAATTAAGTCCATTTGACCCAAAGTCACATTGAGGTTCCAGATCTCCTTGCTGATTTTTTGTCCTGATGATCTGTCTAGGGTTGTGAGTGGGGTATTAAAGTCCCCAGTTATGATGGTGTTAGAGTTAATATCTTTCTTTAGTTTTCCTAGAAGTTGCTTTATGAATGTTGGCGCACTATGTTGGGTGCATATATGTTTAGGATAGATATTTCTTGTTGATGGATTGAGCCTTTTATCATTATGTTGGCCTTCTGTATCTTTTTTGATTTTTAATACCTTGAAGGATATTTTGTCTGAAATTAAGATCTCTACTCTTCCTTTCTTTTGTATTCCGTTTGCCTGAAAGTTTGTTTCCCATCCTCTTACTTTGAGTCTGTGGGTGTCCTTTCTAGTGAGGTGAGTCTCTTGAAGGCAATAGATTGTTGCCTGATGATATTTTATCCATTTTGTCATTCTGTGTCTTTTCAGTGGTGCATTTAGTCCATTCACATTTAGGCTAATAATTGACATGCAAGAGTTGATTCCTGTCATAAGGTTCTTACAGATTTGTTCCTGTTTGTTTGTTGTCTTTCTTTTGGTTTTGGAGTTGGCTCATGTGTGTTTTTAATGTTTTACCTGTACTCTTGTGAAGAATGTTGTTGTTCTTTTTTCTTTTTCTTCTGTGTTCAGTACTTTCTTAATTGTTTCTTGTAGAGGTGGTCTGGTGGCAGTGTATGTTCGTAGGGATTGGATATCTGGAAAATATTTCAATTTTTCCTCACTGATGAGGCTTAGTTTGACTGAGTAGGTTATTCTTGGTTAAAATTGTTTATCTTTTAGAACTTTGAAGATAAGGCTCCAGGATCTCCTAGCCTGAAGGGTTTCTGTGGATAAATCTGCTGCTACTCTAATTTGTCTTCCCTGATAGGTACTTTGGCCTTTTTCTTTTGCTGCCTTTAGGATTTTTTCTTTTATAGCTACTTTGTTTAGGCAAATTATTATGTGTCTGTGAGTTGGTCTTCTCATTTTTTGTCTTGCAGGGGTTCTCTGAATCTCTTGTGTTTGAATTTTTTCATCCTTGATGAGATGAGGGAAGTTTTCTTGAATGATTTTATGAAATGTTTGTTCCAGTGGCTTCTGTTTCTCTCTCTGCCTCAGGTAGCCCAATTACTCTTAGGTTTGGTCTCTTGATCATTCATCTCTTACAGGTTTTATTCTGTCTTTTTGAGCTTCTTTTCTATGGTTTTGACCGTTTGGTTTAGTTCTGTGTTTGGTCTTTGAGCTCTGAGATTCTTTTTTCTACTTGGCTAATTCTGCTTTCCATGCTTATTAGTCTGTTATTCATTTCCATCACAGTGTTCTTTACTGCTGTTACTTCTGACACCAGCTCCTTCCTATTTTCCTCTTGTCTCTCCTCAATTTTTTAAATTCTCTCCACTAATGTCTTGATGTCTGGGTTTGTTGCATATGACCAGTCATTCTGGGGGTTCTTCATCGTTTGTGTTCCAGAATCTGTTTTCTCAGTGTCTGATCTCCCGGGGGTCTGTGTGAGATCTATATTCTTCTTTTGGTTTTTCTTCATTTGTGAGGTTTTCCCCCTCCATACTTTTTCCTTCCCTCCACGTCACCATCTTCTTTAATTCTGTTATTCAATGTTAAAGGGATTGGTTTTACTTCTGTTTGTTCAGTCTTCTATTCTTTATGTATGCCCTCTTACTTTGTTCAATTCTGGAGTTGCACTGTAGGTTGGGGGTGGTACTTTTGCAGTTTTGAGATTTACTTAAGGGGTGAGCTGTGATTCAAAATCTATCTGCAGGTCCTGGTATTCGCTGACAGTTGTGTGGATAATCTGGAACCCACTTCCCACTGCCTTGAAATCTGTCCATGCAGTGGGGCTGTAGGTTTACTCCCTGAAATAAAATGTGGTTAGCAGGGGGAAGAGAATGGAGCAGACAGTGGGTTGAAGAGGGGGGTGGAGAGATAGAGGAGTAAGGGGGGAAACAAATGAGTGTGCCAACAAATAGAGAGAGATGCCTATACTGAAACAGATAAAAACAATAGATCACAGCTACAGTCAAGCCAACTCCCATACAAAAAAATAAAACATATAGTGATACTGACATACAAGCTAACCAACCACCCTATTGGTGTGCTATTCCTCTATACAAAGATATGGTTTACAGAGAGAAGAAAAGAGAAGAAAAGGAAGAGAAAAAAAGGAACAATACAGTAGGAATAGAATTGTCATTAAACTAACAGAATCAATGAAGCACACTTTGAGACTTTTCATTTATGTCCAATATCCTTTTAGTTCTGATTTCTAGTTTTCTTTTCAAGCTGGTAAATTAGTTTGCAGTTAGGGTCAGTTGCCCCTGGTCTGCTGTGAAGGACAGTTCAGATCACCCTCCGTTCACCACTCTGGCCTATGTCTTTATCAAGCTTGTTTCTCCCGTTTTGGTGTTGTTACCTTGAATCGCCAGCAGGTGGTGCTATCTCAGCTGCTCGCCCCAGAGGGGGTGGGTCCTGACAGCAACCAGCAGAGACTGAAGATGGATGCCTGCCTCCGGGCACACTGCAGAAGACTCACGGTAGGCAGGACGTTTCGGTCGCAGGAGATGTGGCAGCAATCCCAGCAGATCTTCCCTGAAGGGGCTTCAAGGACTGAAGTCGTGGATAACCTCGGCCCGGGTGGTGCAATGTGCTAGCGGCGGCGTCTGTGTTGCAGTGGCTGTCCAATCTGCTGTGATGCCCCATCGGTGGCAACGGCCGAGCTCCATATGAAGAGCAGGCTGTGATGTTGGGGTCCGCAGTCCCTGGGGCGAGAGCCAGAGACCCACTGCAGTTCACAGGCCAGGTTGCCCCGTCACCTAAGCTGTTTTCATAACACCTCATCACTCTTATGCAAATGGACAGCAGTGATAATACAAACTTCTAAGTGTGGCCCAGAGCAAATTGTTTGTTGGACGGAATGAATTGCTCAACATGTTGCTCCATGCTCAAAATGTAACCGAAAGCTTCTCACCAGGATTCATTCATAAGAGCCAGATACCTCAACAAGTCTGAACTATTCCTTGCCAGGCTCAGGTAAAGACTTTCTTTTAAAAAATAAATACCAGACTTCATTTCATAATGGGTTTGATGTAGCTTAGATGATGATGTATTAGAGAAAGAAGAGTCTCTGGGTGCTATTCTCTTTGCACTAAAGGTCACTCACAAGACATAGGCCCTGCTAGGAACAATGAATGGGAGCAGGTGAACTCACAGTAAATAATATCCTAGGATCAGAGACACAACTGGATTCCAAAGCATTGACATCTCAATGTAAAATTGTTCAGAAATGACTGGAGCCAAAAAGACAAAAACTTCTTGCAATGATTCTTTATTCTTCATGTTAAAAAAGATATAGTCCTCTCTTAAATAGAGAATATATTTGGGTCCAGTGCTGAGATTCCAATTCTGTGGATTTGAAGTATATTCAGCATCCCCAGTGATCTTTATTTTTAACAAGTTGTCAAAGCAATCTCTGAAAGTCACTGAACAGGAGTTTGGCTGATGATTTGTTTTATTTTTGTCGTTCTTGTTCTTAGGATTTCTTTTGATCAAATGTATATTTTCTCCAATAAAAGATTGTATTGATTGAAGCCTTACTTGAAAACACTATACTTATTATGAGTTAGAATTCACTATAAATATTGTGAAGTATTCAATTTTCTGCTATATATGGTGCTGAGTTAAATATCATTCCATAGAAATCTGGCTGCATGTATTTGATTGTTTGCATAGGAACAGAAAAGTTAATTTAAATTGCAAGCACAGTTCTGGTATCCTTCTTGCATTAGGTATTATCATTTAAAAAATTAGCAAAATTTAAAGGAAACATATTTTGTCTCACTGCTATTATTTGTGCTTTTTTGATAGCGAGGTTGAACATTTAAAACACTTTTCAACAAATAGTTTTTTTTCTATATATTGCTTAGTCATATATTTTGCTCATGTTTCTACTAGCTTATGTTTTTGCTTATTATAGCAGAACACTTTACATATGTGCAACTTTTTTGTTAGTAGTTTGCATATTAATTTTGTTTATAATGTCTTTAATTCACAAATGTTTTCAATATTTATGTGGTCAGATTTATTTTCTTCCCTGTGACTTAAATCAGGTTTAGAAAATAGCCTTACATGTAAGAATCAATTAAATGTGAATATATATTTCATTTGAACATTTTCTGGTTTCACTTTTTGCATTAAATTTTGTGTATTACTAATTTGTAAGTACCTAGTCTATTTATTCTCCTTACTCTACCTTTTGGTCATTAAAAGTTTTTGGATTACTTGCTATTAGTCAATTGCAAAGTAATTACATAAGCCTGGCCAAGTACAGGACTTACACTGTATAAATTCTGCCAGTAAAAATGATTAAGTGCTTGTTAAACCACTCAGTTAAGCATTCTGCTCCAAACGCAAATTTAAAATCCCACTTTTTGAAGTATAGAATTTTACCTATGACTTTATAATGTACTTTTTTCTAGTATCTGAATATCACATTAAAAAAAATCAGTTCAATCTCAGCAGAGAATCTTAAACACAGAGACTACATACATGTTATATGTACCATTTTTGTTTTTACTTTTAATTTTAAGCAGTCAGTGGATGTGTCACTAGCTCATGGTTTTATTTTGTTTGCCTTTGATGATTAGTGATGTGAAGTGCATTTTTATATGCATATTTTTTCACTTAGAGACAATTTTGCCAGTTCAAATCCTTTTCCTAATGATTATTACAGACTGACAATCAATTTCTGACTGACATTGGGTATTCTTACATAATTTGGATAAAGTTTTTGTTAAGGAATTGCATTTATTTCTTTTTGCTGTTTTTGAAACAGAGTCTTACTTAGTAGCCCAGGTTTGAGAGCGGTGGTGCAATGGTAGCTCACTGTAATATTGAGCTTCTGAGCAACCCTCCTGTAGCTGGGGCTGCAAGCATGCATGCCTGACTTTTTCTTTTTCTTTTTTTTTTTCTTTGTAGAGACAGAATCTCACTATGTTGCTCAGGTTGGTCTTGAATTCTTGACCTCAAATGATCCTCCCATCTCAGCTTCCCAAAGTGGGGACTGTTGGTGTGAGTCACCATGCCAGATTGGAATTGTATTTTATATAATTTATTCAATTCAATTCATATTTAACTAATTGCAATGACTATATATGTGCAAAAAAAGCAATATAAAATTATGTCCACAGCAGCATTAGTTATAATAGACCAAGATGAAAACAACCAAGCTGCCTATTACCACCGGCATATACAAATGAGTTATTATATGTATTTGTGAAATAAAAAAGCAAACTTCTATATATATCAACATACATGAATTTGACTGGAATGAGTTTGAAGAAGAAAACCCAGGCATAAATAAATATATTGAATATATTTTATTCATATGATGTTCAAAAACAAATGGGATTAATCAGTGGTGATAAAATTTAGAATACTGCTTACCTTGGGCAAGGAGTATTGGCTAGGGAGGGGAATGAGAAAGATGCCTCTGGATGAGGTGGCGTCTATATTTCGGTCTCAGTGGTTGTTAGGTATAGACATTTGTAATGTATCCCCAAGCTGCATACTTAAAAGTTTATAGATTTTATTGCATGTGTGTTATAGTTCAAAAGTTCAGAAAAAAATGAAAACAAGTTAAAATACTTCAAAAGCCTTTGAAACTATCATCTAGCTTTGGGTCTCTATTTCAGTGTGACATTCTATCCCAAATAAGTCACTGTGCGGTTTTGTGGTTTTTTCAACCCAGTGACTTCAGGAACTCAACCTGGGGCCAAAGGTGGCACCTAAGACAATGCCTTCCTGCTATCTTGGATCAAGTTTGTCAAAACCAGAGGTGGTTACCTGGAAGAAATGCAAAGTAAAAGTTATATACTTTTGTGTAAGTAGGAGAGGCAATATTAAAATAAAATTTCATAGTCGACCTGATGCCAGGTGGGGTGCAGTGTAAAACTCGTGAATTCTTTGGCTCAGTCCTAAAATGAATTTTAGAGTGGATAGCAAAGTTTTACTTTATTTTATCTTTTTGAATTGGAGTCTCACTTTGTCGCCCAGGCTCGAGTGCAGTGGCACACTGACAGCCACCACAGCGTGGACCTGCTGGGCCCTAATGATCCTTCCACCTCAGCCTTCCAAGTAGCTGGAACGACGTGCTACTATGCTGCTAATTTTTGATTTTTTATTGTAGAGACAGAGGTCTCGCCATTTTGCCCAGGCTGGTCTCAAACCTGTGAGCTCAGGCAATCCATTTACCTCGGCCTCCCAAAGTGCTAGGATTACAGGCTTGCGCCACCACACCTGGCCCGACAGCAAAGTTTTAAAACAAAGTTTATTAGAGAAAGAATGTGGAAAAGATAGAGAGACATGCCAGAGCTGGCATGGTGACAGAAACTGCGATTTTTGTCTTTGACAAAAGGCTTGCTAGATCTTCACAATGATTTGTATGCCGCAGAGGCTGGAGCCCAGGTAACCGGCACTCCAAAGGGACTGGCATAATGAGTGGGTGGTCTTTTCTGGGGAGACCTGCCAGACTTTTTCAATTCACAAGTTCATGAGATAAAAGAGGTCTTATTATCATTTCTATGGCTTTTTGATTCCCAGTCTGTGAACCCTCTTGATGGAGTCTTCCTTTGGCAAGTTGAGGGAGTGGGGAGCACTGGGAGATCACAGTTGCGTTCACATTCCAATCTGTGGAGCCCTTCCCCCAGCTGGTAGGATGTCTGGACTCTTTCTCAAATCTGCGTACAAAAATTTTATCTATCTGTACTTAACTTGTACTAGATACCCTGCCTCAGACCTTTCTCTCATCTACCATTTAATTGAAACAGGAGCAATGCAAATAAAAATGTGATGGTTTCCCTCTCCTCATAATCTGTTGCTCCTTGCAAAGGCAAGACAGGTAGGTATTCAATCAGGCAGACACATCTGTTACTTATTTTTCCAACTCCACATCAGGTCACTCTAGAATTGATTTTTTTTCTTTTTTCTGTTAGTCACCTTGTATATTAGCATTTTCTCCTATCAACTAATATTTTATTGGTGAATATTAATTATTTTTAAAATGCCTTGAAATATTTTACTTCTTTACAACACAATATTTTTATATACATGCATCTCTGATGATATTTTAAAAATGTTAATCTAATAGAAAAAAGTAATCAGTCATTCATTTTACAAACAAATATTCAGAAATATGTTAAATTGGTCTCACTAAGATACTTTTGCTTTGCAAAAACTGAAAACTAAATTGATTTGGTGTAATTAAGCAACACAAAAAGGCTTGTTCTCAGTAGTTAACTCTGATAGTTATTAGCTGCTAAGAAATGCCCTGCCCTTGGGTTTTAATTGGTATGTAAAAAATGTAACATAATTATTATCATCTAGTGAAAAACTAAAAAAATTGAGCTTACATTTTCCAGAAATGTGCTATTCACTTATTTCCTACCAGTTAATAGTATTTCGTATTATGATTGTATCTTTATTTGGAAACTGTTAAAACTATTTTGGAAAGCATATGTATTTATATGAAGTGTTTCACAGAGTCCTTTTGGATTAAAAATCAAGTAATAGAAATATCATTATTTCTTGTTTTATAATTTTTCTTAATTATAAAGCAATACTCATAGAAAATGCAAAAAAATCATAGGGATTAAAATAAAAACTGCTGAAAGCTATCATTGTTAATATTTTGTTGAATTTTCTTCTATCCATGAGTGCACATTTATTTGACATTGTTAGGTCAGTGGGTTGTGAATCGGTGCCATGGGTAAGATGCAAAGAACTGCACAGAAATTAGGAAAAACAGCTTATTTAGAAAGTAAATTAGACAGAGAGAGAGGGTGAATTCATTGTTCCAAGATAGAGACCAGGGGCCAGAGCTTAAAGAAAGCATGGCCACATGAGCTTGAGACCAGGGGCCTTTAAAATTTCTTTTTGGGGTTGGGTGGGGCAGGTATTCACAGGAGCTGATGTCACTGTGATGGATGGCAGGTGAATGGATGGGTCAGTCACGTAACTGTTGCCATGGTGATGGGATGGTGGTCTGCATTACACGGATCATGAAGGGCTGATCACAATAGATTAGGTTACCTTGGCCTGTTATGGCAGGAAGATAAATATTTGGGGTAAAAGTATTTAGTTAGTACAAAGCATGCTTGGAGGGGTTAAAAGACAATGACCAGTAACTACCTCTGGGCCCTTGTTAATAATTAGAGGGTGGGTTAGAGGCTGCTGACTAATGTCATTCTACTTTGACTTCTTTTACCCTTCCCTTCCCTTTTCTTGTTATTTTAAAATATTTTTATTTAATAATGGACAACATGGATGGTGGTCTGTTTTCTGTAGCTACTTCCCTGCTGAATTGGGGTGTGGAGATGTCCCTACCTGCCTAAAATAAGCAGATGGGATGAGGGCAGTGGAGCCAATGGAATTGTTAGAATATTTTTAGTGTTTGCACACAAAGCATTGTGTAAAAGTGCATAATATTAGAATTAATAACTTTAGCTAAGGTTTCTCAATATTTAACATTTTAACCCTTTCACATATATCAATAATTAAAACTTAAGTATTTTTAACCCATTTTTCACTTGTTTTAAAAAGTAAATAATTTATTATACCATTAAAATTATTGTCAAACTTTTTGATAATAACTTCTATTCTGCACAATAAAACAATGACCAGTTAACCCACTTATTAAAGAACATTTAGAATTGCTGAGTTTTCCAGGGTGAAAATGGTAAAAGGTATATGTTTTGGGCACTATGTAAGTCATCATTTTTAAAAATGTGATGCAGTTCATGCTTTCTATTTGGAAATTCTTTCCTACTTTGTCTAGGTTATCTACTCATGAGACCAAATGATAGATCAATCTGCTGTGGTCTTCATGCTCATTCTGAAGTTGATTCATTTGTTCAAACTGTGGAATCAGTGGGTTGTGTGTGAGATGAGACTCAGAAAAGTAACTGGCAAAGTGTTTAATGTTACTCTGAGGATGACAAAACACCACACAAGAGTGGCATGTGCAGGGGCTTCTCCCAGCTCTCTACAGGGTCGCAGGAGACCACAAAGTAGATTTGTAAAATCCTGCTAAGTTATGTGCAGGAGGGGAATGGTTGGAAATAAGGAGTCTAGAAATACAAATTTAAAGTGAGTTTAAGTACTCAATGGACTTTAAAAAAAAGAGCACTATAGTATACTTGCAGCAATTGCTATCCTCCAAACAATTAATTTCTACATTACTTTATGTGGTATATAATCCAATTAATAAGAAAACACTATATGATGATCAAGTAGTAGATATGGTATATATTGAACATCTATGACTGATCCGAGTCTCCAAACCTCATGAAAATGGCAAGCTGAACTAGTTTATTCAGATATGATTGTGTCTCTCTTTGCAATCACTACTATTCCATCTTCTAGGCCCATAGCATCAGTGATGAGACAAGGGTAGTTGTCATACCATGTTGAACTTCTGTGTCTTCCACCACGTTCCAATAAATGTAAATTCGTTTTGATATCCATGCATCTAGGAAGCTTTGGCAGGCTGTCATTAAATCACGTTTCCACTGCTCAATTTCCTGGGTCAAACAATATGCCCCACACCTTTGCTTGATATGTGCATGAGAAGGAAACCACAACCCTGCACCTTGCATCTTGCTGACAAGCAATGACTACAGATGGCACTGGTATTAATAAATGAGGATTCATACCTGGACTTTACTAGTTTAGCAGGACTAGCAACAATGACTACATGTTAGAATTGGGTGGATGATGTTTTGCTTTCCTCAGTAATACTTCCATATCCAGACACCTGACACCTGAGTGTGGGTGAGCCACAAATCTTCAAATGAAGGACTCAGTCTTCAGTTAATGACCCAACAAAAGGAAATTTGCACAGTGAAACCTTCCTTTCACATATTTAAACTGAAGATGAATCTTTATTACACACAGCTGGTAATCAAAGTTTACATTGTGTGTGTTTTTCCTGTGTGAGACTTTCCACTGAGGGCAGAAATTGAATAGACCCCTCACCTATCCCTAGCTTCTTCTAAGATGTCAACAAAACACAGAACTGGACACATGGAGGGAATTGATCTTTACATGCTGACTCAGCCTGTCATTCCTCTCTTGAGCTTACTCTGATTCCATGTTCTGTTTTGATCTGCCCAATGGCTTGACAGGTAAAAACAAAAAGCAAAAAATTTGAGAATATTTCAAGCAACCATGAACTGTAGTTTTTTCTGTATAAACTATTCAAATATTTGGATATAAAAGAAAAGAAACCTATTGTTTGTTGAGTATATACTGTGTTTCAGAAAGTAGACTGTTATATATTATACCACCAAATCCTTAGAATCCCTCAACACAGTTAACAATTGAACCACAGGCTACTGCCATTGTAAATTACACAATAGTCAAATATCCACAGATTTATATGATTCAAATTAATATTATATCTCCACTTCATAGAACAGTTATAAAGGGGTTGAAAAACAGTAGGACAGGATCTGAACTGCATTTGTTTAGCTTCAAAGTCTGTGTACCTTTTTATCCACTGTCTCCTTAAGGACAGTTAATGAACAAAAGGGACAGAGATTCATGGCACACCTATTATGTAATTCTTTTATATTATTGTATTCATTCCTTACTCTAATTCTGAAAAGTAGGCATTGACATTTCCGTGTTCTAGATAAGGTGGCCCCAGCTCAGAAAATTTAAGTACCTCTTTGTTACGATGAAATCAGAAGTTGCCTGGTCTGGATGTTTCTGCTCCCCAGTTCCATTATTGTGACTACATGCCTCTTTTTAGTCTCTGGAGATAGTCACTGATGTCACTTTCTTCCTTTTCTTCATAATATTTTCAAAATTCACATTTAAGTGATAATTAATTGATGGTAAACTTATATTATTCACTTCTGGAATCCCACTGCCAGACATAGTGTCTAGTACATATTCAGTGCAAAATAAATATTTATTGAATGAATGGCAAATGAGTAAGCAAATAAATGTTTGAAAGTCAAAGCTTATTTCATTATCACACTCTGGACCTTGGATAGATAGTGCTCATAGTAGAAATATGCCTTGAAATTCTTTAGCATAAATATTTCATGAGCCTTTTTATTCTAAACAACTGTCATTTAGAAAAGAAAAAAATATAGAGAACTCTTTTGAAATATATTTCATAAGAAAGAAAATTGGAAAGAGAGCTTTCAATAACGGAATTTTTAAAATATAAGGGGCAGTTCCCAAACTGCTGTTTGAACTTGGCTGCAAAATGGAAACTAAACCCTTGTTATCCATTCTAAATAAAATGAATAAAATTTTAAACACTCACATATTTAAAAGTATTACTTCTGTGCTCCACTCAGCTTGAAATAAAAATGTATTCTTTTCTTGTAGGTTTTAAATATAAATATGAACAGGTGTGAATGATCTTTACAATTATATTATTAAAAGTCCCTTTATGTTGTCTATTTGATTTTTTAAAAAACTGAGACTGGTGAAAAGGTCTGGGTTTCTGCCTGCATCTACTGGAATAAAAAAATCAGAAAAAAATGACTTCAAGTATTTTATGTAATGTTGAATAGAACATAAATGTTCATAGGAGCTTCTCGTACTATACCTTTCATCAATAAAAATGATTGCTTTTGTCCTTTATGCTGTTAATCAAAGCCATATTTTGCTTTTCAATATTTCTACTTATATTTTTTAAACATTTGCATTCACACAGTATATCCATTTTCATTTGCCCAGTTTTGAATTTTTGTTGGACTTTTAAAAATCGAATCTGATTTTCCCATAAAAATAACTGCAATAACAGATAAAGTAGATCTATATTTTAACCTTCATTTTTCCATTTTTAGGCTAGTGTATGAATAACTTTGGTTTCAATATTTTGCTTTTTGTATATGTTATCTTTTATATATTTTTTTTACTTTGGTAAAATGAAGGCTGTAAATTCTTTTTGTTTGATTAACAGTGCTTTGCCTTTGTTGGTATGCTTTGGTTTCAAGCGACACAAACATTACCTGAATTGGCTTGGGGACAATGAGGACTTTTCTGGCTCAGATAACTATTTTGTGAAACAACAGGGCTGCCACAAGCCCTCAAAGGCAGCACAAATGATACTGGGACTCTCTTTGACTTCATTTCTTGTATTGATTTATCTCAGCATGTGTCAGCTTCATTGTCACAGAAGGCTTCTTCCACCCAGCAAGAAATAGGACCACCATATTCTACTACTTCTTTTCTCAGTTGCAACTAAAGTTAAAAAATTAAAAAGCTAAAAAAAGTCCAGGGGATGATTTTTGTTTGGCTCTATCCATTATCTGAAAAAAATAGTGAACTGGGACTAGTGTGAGGTGCTTGGGAATTTTGTCCTATTTTTTTTATAAGTACTTTTTGTTTTCATATTTTACTTAAGCTATTAAGTATGCCATTTCATTATGCTTTATAATTGACTTACTTCTGTCTAAAATACTGTTATGATCCCCATAACTCCTTTGTCAGTGATTTTTACATTTTTAAGTTTATGGTTTTATTTACAAAGTTGTCTGGAGTAAACAATAATTTTATCAGTAAATTAATGTATTTCTTGAGTGCTTTCATGTCTAGAACTACAGTGAACTTTCTTCAAACCCTTTTCCTTCAAAACTCTTGTAAGTATAGCTAAGTTGTTTTCTGTTATTTAATTCATGACATAGAAATACAAAACTATACAAATATGTTCTTGTTTCTTTTTCCTTTCTATATTTAAAAAATTGTACATATCTAAGAGGTATAATGTGATGTTTCAATGCATATATATTGCATAATTATTAAATTAGAGCAATTAGCATATCTGTCACTTTAAAGATTTACCATTTCTTTGCGGTGGTGATATTCAAAATCCTCTCAGTGTCTTACAATATACAATACATTTGTAGGAGCTATAGTCAGCCTATTGTGTAGTGAAGCACCAGAACTTATTCTTCCTTCTTTTTTGGTAAACTATAAATCCATGCTGTACTTCAGAAGTATACCGAAAGAGACTGTTCTGGAAAGGTCTAGTGTAGTCTCTACTTATTGTTTAGAAAAGCCGTGGGGTTCCCTGTATGGCAGTCAATGGTCCCATGGCCCCACAACTTTGGCCTTTACTCATCCATATTAGATAATTCAAGTGAACATGGCTAGAATCTACCATACATCCACCTGTCCCCACACACAACCACACACCCAAATCACACACACACTACACACAACATGTCACACCACAGGCACCATCCTACACACCATCCACTATACAACACATACTATACATGTACACACACACCACAAACACACATACAGTATAACACATAACCCAGACACATACCACACCACATACTACCCTCACTGTACTACACATATGCATGCACACACATATCACATTTATTTTCTGGAACCCTGAGTAGCATTCCCTGGAAATGAAGACGTGTGTCATCTCCCGAGATCTTACTTCCATGTAGACGGATCTGCCTTGCATCAGTAAGAAAGCTTTTTAAATGTTTGCCACATAGTGCAGAATTCTATGTGTTCTTTTGTTCAGTTTTCTTGGTTTATGAGAAGTGGAAATTTGGAAGCTTGATCTCACCCTAGCATTTTAAGGTAGTCTGGGCTGTTAATGTAAACATTTGCATAACACTCTTTATCTGCTGATTCCTTATTTTCTTTCTATTTACTTAACAGTTCACCTCTTTGTCCCAGTGTTGAAAAAGGTAGAAACAACTCATATGATGCCCCCCCAAACAAAGTATAAATTTGGAATCAAACTTCATCACAGACCATCAGAAGGCTTTGGTTTTTATCAGGTGTGAAGCAATAAGCTGTGGGAGGGTTTTGGAAAGAGGAGTAAAAACATGGGACACCCGTTGTATAAAGATTCCTCTGGTGGCTTTACTAAGAACTGACAGAAGCAAGGCAGGGGCTGTGAGAAGATGATCAGGGAGATACTGCAATGATCCAAGGGAAACACACTGATTTTGTGGACCAGGTTGTAGTGATAATCAAAGAATGAGGGAGGAGTCACTGGATTATACATAGGTTTTAAAAACATGTGCTGCTGTGTTGGGTACTTAAATGTGATACCAAAGAGAAGTCAGGGGCAACTCTACATTTTTAACCTGAGCAATTTTAAGACAAGAGCGCTAACCTGAAAAAGAAAAAATAGGAGAGAGAGTTTGAAGGGATGAGTCAATAATGCAGGTGAGTTTTGTTGTTGTTGTTGATGATGATGATTTAACTTTCTAGAGAAAGAACAGGTGGGAAAAAGGAACTGGGAAAGGTGGAGATAAAGTGGAGGTGATTATCATCAGCTGAAGACTGACAGGCTGTATGACAGGTCTTTTATTCCCACATATTTTGTTGTCTTTATAAAAAATATAAGCAAGATATTAATATTCCAACTCTACAATATGTTCAAATATAACATTGGTTCTAACTGAGAGATGACATATTTAATTTCTTTCTCTAATTTCATCATACATTATTCACTCCAAACTATAGGAGATCACATTCTTCCTTCGGCACATTAGTTTAAATTCCTGCAAAAGATCAGAACGGCAAAGATTCTCTAAAATTCCTTTAATCAGTGAATCTTAACACTGAATTCTTTTAAAATAATCACATTTGCATCATTGATTTAAGTAGAATTTTTTTTTTTTAAGAAAAAGAAATGAGGATGGCTTCTGTGTAAATCTTACCAATAAACACAGGAAGCAATCAATGGGAAAGGTCAAGGATCTCTGTGTTTGCCTGCAAGGTCGATGATGCAGCCAGACCACTGTAGCAGTGTCTAAGTGGAGAAGTCAAATATTTATTAACACTGAAGTAAAGATGGAGCTGATTACACATTGGGAAATTGGGCTCTGGATACCTCATTCCAATAAAACACAGTCGACGCCATCCATCAGCAAAGTCCTCTATTCATTAAATTTTTCTTACAAGGTGGTTTGTTCGTCTTATTGCCTTCCCTTAGCAATTTCCAAAACAGTGCTATCAGTAACTAATCTTCAGCTATTTATAACAGGAAGTAGAAGCAGTCTTTTTCTTTTAAAATAATTTTAAAACAAATTAATAGCATAGTATTTCTCAAAAACTTCAAAATATAAGAAGAATTATTTGCATCACCCATGTTTCCGTCATGAAAAGTGAACCTGTGTTATTTTGTTACTGTTCTTTCCAGTCTTTTTTCTTGTAGATTTAAAAAATTTCATAATTAAGCTCAAACTCTTTATACCATATTTTAAATGTAATATTTTAACATAATTTTCTCTATATATTACAAATGCTTATAGATCATATTTTAAATGACTATATATGATTTTATTACATTGATATGCCATTATTTTTCATTATTCTACTTTGGGGGATATTTTTATTATTCTTTTTTCTTTGGTTTTTTTAAATTGTAAAGATGTGGGGTACAATTCAGGGTTAGGTATACAAATGTTGATTATGCAGGTACCCTTGCTGATGAGGTATGCCCCTCCCTCCTCTAGCTGTTTCCCTCAACTGCCCATCCCACCCCCATCCCCTGACAGTTTCCCACTACTGCCAATCCTTTTCTTATAGTATCATAATAATTGTCCAAGGTCTGCTTAAGAATGAAAACATATGGTACTCTATTCTTTATTTCTCTGATAGAACACTGAGTATGATCGACTCTAAATCCATCCAAGTTGCTGTGAAGTCCATATGTTTATCCTTCTTGATGGCTGCATAATATTCTATTGGTACATTTTATTATTCTTTACTCTTTCCTATCATCAATAAGCTGAGCTACAATAATTTAAATTGATATTTACAGATCACCTAATAAAATTATCCTGCTTAAAAGTCACAAATGCTTCTATATATTTTCTATACATTAAAACTCCAAAATATAAGTCATTAACTTGGACCTCTCCCCTGAGCATCATATTCTCATGTATAACTACTTATCTACCATCTCCACTTGGAAGCAACTAGAGATGTCAAATGGAATCTCTAAAAGTATGACCAGATTAGAACAATATTCCCATGCCAGTTATTTTGTCAGTTCTTCTTATCTCAGTTAATTGTACCACAATTTATTCATCTAGTTGTTGAACCTCAAATCCCAGTCACCATTCATTTTAATCAATTTCATCTATTCAAAAACATAATTTTTTTAAATAGAAGAGACATTAGAATATATTATAATTAGAAACATAGTTGAGCTAATCTAACTTAACCTATTTACTGTACCACTTAGAGAAACTAGATGATTTCATAAAGGACTTCTAATAACATGGTACCAGACTCAGGACTTTACAGAACAAAAGACAAAAGCAAAAAAATGTGGGCATTATTGTTTTCTATGGACTAAAACTAAATGAAAAATGTTATTCCCAAGTATTGGAATTCCACTGGAATATTAATGAGAATTTGATTAAATTCTCAAGTTTTTAAGATAATCCAACAGGAAATAGCTGCATGAATAGCTAGAGTTTGGCCATTGTTTTGTTAAGCACTGGCGAGGTCATGTGTTCATTGAGCTATGGCCGCCATGTTTTCTTAAGTTTGGCCCCATCACCTACCTTGGAGAGGTGAATCTCCTCTTTGTCTCTTTCCAATTTACTTTCTAAGTAAACTATATTCCCCTCCACCCCTCAAAAAAAGAATAGCTGGAGTTCACATTTCTTAAATACTTTGTAGTAGATCCTGCAGTCACCTACCTAACATCTATTTTTTTCACTTTTTTATTATTTTTCCTATTAGAACTCTGGTTTTGTTTTGGTGTCCATTCCTCTCCCACGTGTCTTGTGGAAGGACAAATCTAATTCCAACTCTAGAGGAAAAATCCTAGACCTCTTTGATAGTTATTGCATTTTTTTCTTGGCTCTATTTTTTCTTATGCTATTTCGTGTTTCCCTATTGACATCTCATCCATCTCTAAGTTCTTTTTGTTTTACTTTCATGCATTTTCACATTTTTTTCATCTTGTTTGCAACAGACAAGCCACTTCCTTAGACTTCTACAACAGGTCCTAAACCTAATCTATTCTTAGTATACTCTTAATGCAAGTCTTTCTCATTCTAGCAGCAACAAGGTCTTTTAAAACAGGTACAGAAGATTACTTCACTCTTCTGCTTAACTTTTTGTTAGTAGCTTCCTACTGCATTAGTAAAATAAAATAATACCCAACATTTAAAAAAATGATCTCGATTCTCTCTAGTATCTTTTCATTCCCCTCTCCCTTTCACTTCCTATGTTCCAACCCACACTCGTCTTCTTTTTGTTTTTGGAGAGACCCGAAGCTAAGACCTTTAGGCCTTTCCTCTTGAGGTTCTCTCTTCCAGGTAGCACTCTTCATGATTTTTAATCAGTTGCCTTCTCATCATTCAGAACTTTGCTCCGAAGTTGCCTCCTCAGAGAGAACTTCCTGACTGTCCATTCTCATGTTCTCCTTTGTCACATGACAGGCTTATTTTCCTCATAGATATTTTCATTGTCAAAAAGTTTCATTTACTTGTTAGTTTATAATATTTAAAATGTTTTATAAGAGCCAAGGAAAATCCTGTTTGACTTGTTTACCACTAGATTCACACCATGTTGAATGGTGAACAGCAAACATGTGCTCAGTCAATGAACATGTGTTGAATAAATGAATACATTAGATTAATAATTTTAAAGAATAAGCAATTTTTATCACCACCATAATTTTTCTTCTCACCTTCTCCCCACATCTCATAAAAGTAGCTAGGTTGTCCTGCCCTAGGATATAACAGCGTCAAAATAATAAAAATAAAAAGGTGCCTCTCTCTGGCTTTCATATTTAATGCACTAAAATATCAGGAAAAAGGCATAGGCAATTTTGTCAAGACACTAGGGCAGAATCACTGGGAGATATAATAATCTGAGGTTAGCCTGTAATGTCCAAGACCAGAGGAACGTATATACTCCCCTGCAACTAGTATCTCACAGAGGAACTTATATACCCCCCTGCAACTAGTATCTCACAGAGGCGACAAGACACTAGGAAACAATAGGTAAATAGTGAAGTATGCTGAGAGCTCTGCAATCTAAGAGCTATACTTTGAGCAAGTCACTTAACATCTCTGAGTTATAGCAACCCTCATGGGAAAAATGAGATATATAAAACTCTTAACTCAGACACTAGTATATAGCAAAATCCTAATAAATATCAACTGTTGAAATTTTACAGCCGGGCTCCGTGGCTCAGCCTGTAATCCCGCACTTTGGGAGGCTGAGGTGAGTGGATTGCCTTAGCCCGCGGGTTCAAGACCCGCCTGGGCAACTTGGCGAGACCCCATCTCTACAATAAATCAAAATGAGCTGGGCGTGGTAGCGCGCACCTGTAGTTCCAGCTACTTGGAAGGCTGAGGCGGAAGGATTGCCGGAGCCCAGCAGGTCGAGGCTGCGGTGGCCGGGAGCGGCCACTGCACTCCAGTCTGGGCGACAGAGTGAGACTCCAACTCAAAAAAAAAAAAAAAAAAAAAGGAATTTTACGATTATCATTATCATCTTCAAAGATTATATATGCCATTATAATGCTTTGACAACATAAAAATATCTTGAAATGTGCATGCAATCCCAGGAAAAGAAAGCAGCAGGAAATTTACTGGATTAGATTCCAATCTTTCTATTAGGATGGAGATTCAAGAGAGAAAATATATAATAACATTCATTTGGAATAAATGTGGTGTACAGTTGTAGAATACTTCTGATTTCCATTATTGAGAATGTGTGAACTATTTCAGAATAATACCTCTTTCACTGGTCTGGTAGCCACCCCGCTAGTGTGTTTTTTCTATCAGCTAGAATACTTATGTCACTCATAGAGATCCCAGATCATCCACAAAAGCGTCTGACCAAGTTCCTGACTTTGCTAGTGGTGAAAAATAGTTCATAACACTAGTCATCTTGTTTCAAATAGAGACGGAACTTATTTTTCATGGTCTGTCCCATCATTTATGCCATTTCAATATATTTTGTCATCCTGCAAGTATTGTATTTCAGATCAATCAAGCCTCAGTTCTAGGCAATTGGATGAACCAAGAACTCTTGCTACGGGTCTCTGGCAGCTAGGGTCCCAGGAACTAGGACTGGAAATTAAATTGTTCTGAATCTGAAACTTTATGCAGGTTGGCTTCAGAAACAAGTGAAAATCCTCAAGGGCAGGGAAAAAACACAAAACAAGACTGAAATGAACTCCTATTATAATGGTTCTCAGCAAAATCCCACGAGTTGGTTCACAGAAAAAAAAGTTGGTAAAATTACCTTAAGCAGGCTTTTCTAGGAAACATATGGGAGAGTACCTGACCTTAAATAAGTTGACAAAAACATTGGACCTGTCTGAGATACTAATTTCAATTTGACCTTAAAGATTAGTTTTTAAAAATTTAAAGACAAAGCAGTTAATAGATGCTATACTTCTATTTATCAGTTACCAGGATATAGAAGTACAATTATATGACCACCATCATAAACAAGGTATGTCCTTGAAAAACTAATTCAAATTATTTTCATGGACATCCTTTTTGAAAACAATAGTGCCAACTCATGGATCCCTGAAAGTTACCAGTGTTTGTCTTCATAAGTGATACAAGGCATAAGTAGGTTTCTAAAAGTGAAGGATCCATACATAAATCAGAAAGGTAATGTTTTAAACACTATCCATTCATTAAATGCCAATTTTCCTAGTAAATGCTGAAGTTAGATTTTTATTTTTTAATCCTTGTATTTGCTCTTAACTCAGTGGCGTCACTGTTAGATCATGGATATCTTGATTTTTAGTCAGTTCTGAAAGGGAAATGCCTTACGGACTAAGTAAAAGAAATTACGATTTGAAGCAATTTTCTCTTTCTTCGTCTCTTCCAATGAGGGGAGATAAAGTGATCTCTACTGAACTTAAGCTCATCTGCACTGAAACAGCACTGAGACAGAGGAAGGATTCCCATAGTCAGAGCTTACCTGGCCAAACCTGGGAGGCCCACTCTAGGCATGACAAAGTAAAATCGGTTGAATGTCTTACTTCAGCTCTGCTCTTGAACTCTTGAAGTACTCTGTAATGAGACCTGAAGCTTTAGTCTTCCTAAGCTAGCCCACTCCTCTGCCATCTTTTCCATTCACATAACAGATAGATGGGGTTGAGTCTTTTCAGATCATTTTGACCTCAGTGGCACAAAAAGAGACTTAAATTTAAAGCTCTGGGGTTTGTCAAGAGATAATTAAATAAGATTGCCAAAACAAAGTACTTATAGCGCCTGACACAAGCATATAGTAAGCACTTAACAAGTGTTAGTGTTTGCTCATTGCCGTGTTAAACAATAGATAATAAATAAATTAGGGTGTCTGAAATATCATTGTAAATCTGCCATCCTGTAAATTTTAAGAATAAAATATTGTAAATATACACAAATACTGATTGATATAACGGACACAAGGCTTAATACAAGTCATTTTGCTTCAGGTCATTGTTTTAAAAAATAAGATAGTACAGACAAAGAAGAAAGTCACCTGCATTGCATTTCCGCCTTCCTGAGATAGTAAACAAATTTCTGATTATTTGGTTCTATTTCTTGGCATGCTGGCAATTTTTGATTGAATGCCAGACATTGTCATGATATTGATTTCCTTCAAAGAGGGTTTACTTTGTTTCTGGCAGTGGATTAAATAAAGTAATTAATGTAATTAATTAGCATAATTAATTAAAAATACTTAAGGTGGTGATAGCAACATTCTAGGCAGGGATTCAGTATACAGTTCAATTTGTCTTTTCCATGACTTTCCATTTCTACTTTCATCATAGACATATATGTAAAATACACACACACACACACACACACACACACACACACACACACACAGACACAAAACTGATATTCTTTTTAAAAACTTTATTCTATTATAGAGATGTGGGGTACAAGTCAGGATTAGGTATATAAGTAGTCTTCTATGTGCAGGTGAAGTTTGAGCCTCCAATCAGTCCTTACTCCCCCTGGTTTAGGACCTTTTGTGTTGTTACATGCTCCTTCCTCCCTCCCTTTCTGAAACTGATATTCTTGAGGTATCGCTCAAAACTCTCAGTGGCTTCTATTGTTACAGCATAAAATGAAAATAACCAAACTCACACATGGTTGGTTAAGTCTATGTTTTCTGGCTCGTCCTTCTGTGTCTTTTCATAAAGACTATCTCTGATAGATGATGTCTCTATTTCCCAAAATTCTCTTATATTTATTTCATTCCTTCTTTTGCTTTTGAATCTTTACTTTCGCTATTAATTCCCCTTCATGTTAGCTCTGATTATTCACACTCATCAAATCCAGCTCAAAACTGTTATATCTTCCTGTGTGGGCACACCATGAGTTCTAATTTCCCTTTTTTGTATAATTAAAATGTATTTGCAAATAAACTTCTCCTGTTTGCTTGCCAATTCTTCTATATTTGTCAAATGTAGCTCCATATCTTGCTTTTAGATAAAGGCTTACCTCTTTGCTTCTGGTCTGGGTTCTTATGCCTTCTTCTCAGTTGTTCCTCTTAAAGATCACTATTTGATACCACACAGTGATCTCCTATAATATACAAGGAAGACATTCATAATATTACTTCTCTTCCTTGATTTTTAAGATCACAAAGCAAAATCCAGTTTCTCCATAGTTTTAGCAAATTCCATAAATAAAATAAATAACTTGTGGAGAATATTTGCAACTTTGGATGCACTAATATATATTAGGATTTCCAGATAGTTGTTTGGCCTGGGAATAAGCCTATCACTTGATTTGAATGTGGAACTTCTCCTGACTGTGACCATCGAAGGGAGAAGTTACAACTGGAGTCATGGTGTCAGGCAGATACATGTTCAAAATTCCAATTTTTCCAGAGTCTTTGACTCTGGACAAATGATGTAACTTTAGTATACTAAATTTTTGCACTTCTAAAGCAACAATAATGGGATTATTGTGAAAATTAAATGTGTCATAATGAGTAAAATACCTAATAGAATGACTGTCATAGTGTAAGTTTGGAGTGATTATTCATTATTGATTAATATTTTTCAGTCTCCTAAAGCCTGTTTATTATTCTCCATCATACTCGGTTCTGCCATGAATAACAAACACAGTTTTAGAAAGTAACAGTAACTGCAGTTCTCTATATTTAAATGGAGCCCAACAACTTCACCACCAGATTCATCTTGTTTTGAAGACATTTAGAAAATTCAATGATTAAAGAAAAAATACCCTATATTTATCCCCTATACAACTTTATTTTAGATGCATTTTTCTCTTGAGTGTGGTTATTGAACACTGGGATTTAAATTTTTCTAGCTTAATGCCATCTATGATAAAAACCCTAGAGTTTAAATATTAAGAAAAAAAACTGCAAAGAGTTTTATAAACTTCAACTTTCCTATTTCATTAAATGTGTATGGTAGGTTGATGAGGTAGACAATTTGCTGTAAAATACTAAAATGTTAAACATAATGACCTGCACAAAAAGTTAGCTGAATTGTTAAGTAGCTAAGTTAATTAGTACTAGGCTGCACAGAAAACTCCATGGAAGGTTTTCCGTAGTTAAAGTAACACTAATTAGTTTTCTATGATTAACAAGGTTCTTCTGCATATCAAAGAAGTTAAAAGGCTTATTAGATTAGCATTTCCAAGGGTTATCCAAGCTTGATACATTTATATAAATCAACATAATAAAACTGGAAAGAAAAAGAATTGAAAATAAGCATTATAAGAGATAAAACAAAAAAAATCACTTTTCTAGTCTGTTGTACTTTTAAATTAGTGCTGTATATTTCATCACTCATTCCAATTATAGAGAATACTGATATTTTATAAATGCAGGCTCAAAGTCATATTTTCTTTAAAAATTATGATTTTAACCAAAATCCTATAGTTAATTTTTACCAAAGTTATGTTCACATGCTTAGGAGCAAGTTTTTACATTACCAAGTGATTGAGTAATAAATATTTGGGTCTGTATTTGCTTGTATTAACAATCTAGAATGGGGTGAATAAGATTATTTTAAAATGAAAATTAGAAGAATATAAATCTGAGAATCGAATCTTTGCTATGAAAGATTATTATTTGTGAACCACTAACTCTTCAGTTTTACCAAACTTATCAGAGGAGATAATTGAAAATGGTGGCCTTGAGAGAAATGCAGCTTTTAAACTGAGATGAGCAAGCTATGACCCATGGTCCAAACCTGGCTCATCGATTCTTTTTGTGAATAAAGTTTTATTGGAACACAAACATGGCTGTTCATTTAGGTACAATGTATGGCTATTTTCCCACTTAATGACAGATTTGAGTAAGTGCAGCAGGGAATGTATGTCCCACAAAGAGTGAAGTATTTGTTAATTGGTCCTTAAAAGAAAAAGACTGTCTACGCTTGCTATAGCCCATCAGATTGCTACTTTTCTCACGACATATTATTGATTTCCAAACATCCATACATTTTCTCCAGTAATTATGCTTAAATTCTCTTCTTGCATTTTAATTGATAGTCACTTAGTCATAAGCATCATTCTAACAAGTGATCTATGTCATTCCCAAGCATAAGGAGTTAGAATCATTGCCTCCTTGACTCCTATTAACATTTTGTTGTGGCTTTATCTTACAATATGATTTGATGCTTATGTCGGCCTCTGTTATTATTATTATTTTTTTAGAAAGATATTTAGTATTATCCATGTCTTTCTCCTAGAAATAAAGAAGACAAAATTTTGTTGATCTTCATCACAAAGCCTAGAAAAGAGAAGATGTCCAATAGACTTTTGGTTTAGGAAAAATAGAGGAAAAGAGGGAAGGAAGGAAAGAAAAAAAAATGAAGGAATATAAAAAAAATCAAAGACTTGAAACATGATTGAAATACTTTCTTTAGCTTTATTGAAGTATAGTTGATGAATAGGAATTATATATATGTACATATATGTGTTATACACTCTATGTTTTGATACACAAACAGTTCCTGACTTATGATGGCTCAACTTGTAATTTTTTGACTATATGATGACACAAAAGTGATACACATTCAGGAAAACTGTACTTCAAATTTTGAATGTTGGTCTTTTATTTTTCTAATTTTTATTTTTAATTAGCGTTGTGTTAGATGATTTTTGCCTAACCCTAGGCTAATGTAAGTGATCTGAGCACATTTAACTTAGACTAAGTAATGATAGTCAGTAAGGTAGGTGAATTAAATGCATTTTATACTTACAATATTTTCATCTTACAATGGGCTTATTCCAGCGTAACCCCATCAAAAGTTAAGGAGCATCAGTATCAGTAGATATACATGTAAAATAATCACACAAGCAGGTTTATTATATCCATCATGTCACATAGTTACCATTTTACTGTTTTCCTCCTCCTCCTCCTCCTCCTCTTTTTCCTTCTCCTGCTTTTCTTCCTTTTTTCCCCTTAGTTTTGTGGTGAGAACACATAACATCTAAGCTCTTAGCAAATTTCAAGATTATAATACATTGCTAACTATAGTCACTACAGTGTGCATTAGATTTTATTTTATTCTAGAATTTATTCATCTAGCATAACTGAAATTTTGTACCCTTTAGAAAATATCTTCCCATTTCCCCTTACCCCTCCCACACACAGTCTTGGAAACCACTACTCTACTCTCTGTTTCTGTGAGTTTGACTCTTTTACATTCACATATAAGTGAGATCAAGTAGTATAAATTAAAATAAATTGAAAATAAACTATATTTTCCAATCTAAAAAAAAGATAAAAACTCAATCATTCACATGCACACATAAACAGAAAACAACAAAAGAAGAACAAAACAGAAAAAGACAAGAAAAAAAGAAATAATTGGGGAGCTTCAAATCAATCCCTCATATATGCATTCATGCAAAAGGAAAAATATTTATAAAATAGAAGAACCAACAAACAGGCAAAAAAGTTTAAATAATTAAAAAGATTAAAAAGAAACCCTGCCCTCTTGTGACAGGCTCCGTATTTGTTTTTCTAATCTAGTCTTTCCTGCAGTGCTTCCACCTTTTTCACTCTCTTCCCAGTGTCTGGAGCTGGAAAGGAGGAGGAGGGGGAGTGGAGGTGGGTGGGGCTGTAGTCCTCTACTCCCACTCTCGTATGGTCAGGGAGATTTCCTCTTGTGGGGATGTACAAGACAGTCTCTTCCTCAGGTGTATACTCATGGGGGGGTGGTTGCCCCAGTCAGGCTTATCCTGGAATGGGGTTCTCCTATTGTGACTGATGTCCATGCTCTGCTGGAGTTTGTCCCTTTCAGTTGTGACCCTGTTGTGTGGGTCTGACATTCAGAAAATTGCTGGGGTTGGGGGGTGGTGAGTCAGCCCCAGACTCACCACTGATATCTTTGGAGTCCTTCCTTGTCTTTTTCCGGTCACACCCTTTGTTCCCCAACTGGATCAGTGAAGGGGTGGTGCACCTGGGACTCAGCACTCGTCAGGTCCCTCTGAAGTTTGTGCTTTCAGGATATTCCCTCTGGTTCATGATCTACCCTTGAGTTGTTGATTCACCAGTCACAGAGATTTGGTCTGTTGCTCCATGGTGAGCAAGTCAGAGCACTTTTCTGCCCCACTTTCAAGATGGTAGTGGAGTGTCTCTCTTGTCCTTTTCCATGGTATTCTGCCTCTGAACTCCCACCTCAGCCTCTGCTGCCAGTGTCCAGCCAGGCACTGAAGCGGTGAGGCAAAGACTAGAGCTGGCAGTCTCTCCTGCTGCAATGATGAGGCAGAGCCTGGGGTAGTAGTCTCTCCCCACTGCTTCTTCACAGCAAAACTTTTGTCTGTTTAAAAAAAATATGGCATTCAGCTTCTGTGACCTGGGTAGAGTCAGGGACCAAGCAGAGAGGCTGCAGCACCAGCTGCTGCACCAGAGCCCTGGCCACTTGCTCATGGATCCCCACTTAGTCAATCTTTCCCAGCATTTTATTCCCAGACTTTTGTTGATTAAAAAATTGCACTCAGCTTCTGCACTCTGGGAATCACTAGGGTCCAAACTCAGCAGCTGCAGCACCAGCCACTACACAAGGAGATCCCTGGTCACTAACTCCCTAGCCCTCACTCAGACAGCCACTCACATGCCAACTCCTGTCCTTGAATTTTCAAATTTGATTACAATGTATCTTGGTGTGGGTTTGTTTAAATTTATTTCACTTGTTGTCCTTTAGGCTTTCTGGATATACATGTACACATGCTTCCTCAAGGTTTGCAGAATTTTCAGCCATTATTATTATTATTATTATTATTTTGAGTTGGAGTCTCACTCTGTCGCCCAGACTGGAGTACAGTGGCCGCTCCCGGCCACTGCAGCCTCGACCTGCTCCGGCGATCCTTCCGCCTCAGCCTTCCAAGTAGCTGGAGTTACAGGCATGCGCTACCACGCCCGGCTGATTTTTTGATTGATTGTAGAGATGAGGTCTCGCTGCCCAGGCGGGTCTCGAACCCGCGGGCTCAGGCAATTCACTCACCTCAGCCTCCCAAAGGCGCGGGATTACAGGCTGAGTCACCGAGCCCGGCTCAGCCATTATTTTTTTAAACAAGTTTTTACTCTTTTCTCTGTCTCTTCTCTTTCTGGAACTCTCATACTGTATCTATTGGTCCACCTGATGGTGTCTTATAAGTCCCTTATGTTATTTTCATTCTTTTTTATTTTTTAATCTTTCTCCTAACTGGATGATTTCCAGTGACGTATATTCAAGTATTCTGACTCTTTCTTCTGATTTGTCTAGTTGGTTGCTGTTTAATAATGGTAATGTAATTTCATTACAGTTTAATTATAGTGGCATAATTTTATTAAAGCACACTCCAAAACTGAATCTTTTGATACTCTTGGAGAAGATGTTTTTAAAATATTTTCATGAGCAGACAAGATAATTGACATACTTGCTGTTTCATACATTTTACTTCTAATATTATTGCATGGGTCTAATTTGTACAAGCAGTTGATAAAAATTTGTGGATACAATTTAGACTCTAAATATAGTAAAGAAGAAATATAATTGCTTTGACTAGTGGAAAAATTGTGCTATGGTTTCCTCATTTTCTAATATGATTTTGAAGTTATTCTTCCTCAAGAAACTGAAAAGTGGTGAAGTGCTGAGTGAAAAATTGGCTTTTCATTACCTATCAAAGACATGATAATTCTCCCCAAAAAACTTTTCACTACAAGTTTAAGACATGAATTACATTTAAAAACCAAACAGTAAATATAGATTTAAAATACTTTTGCTTAATCTTATGAATGCTAGTATTCAAAGCAAGTTTATAAAAAGTAGAATATAATATAATTTAATCTTTATTACTATGATTCATTATTTTTTAAAAAAATTGCAAGCAAGCCGGGCTCGGTGGCTCAGCCTGTAATCCCGCGCCTTTGGGAGGCTGAGGTGAGTGGATTGCCTGAGCCCGCGGGTTCGAGACCCGCCTGGGCAGCGAGACCTCATCTCTACAATAAGTCAAAAAATCTGCTGGGCATGGTAGTGCATGCCTGTAATTTTGGCTACTTCGAAGGCTGAGGGGGAAGGATCGCTGGAGCCCAGCAAGTCGAGGCTGCAGTGGCCGGGAGCGGCCACTGCACTCCAGTCTGGGAAACAGAGTGAGACTCCAACTCAAAAAAAAAAAAAAAAAAAAAAATTGCAAGCATTTGTTGGCTCAAAAGAAATATAATGATTTTTTTTCCTGAAGTTTAATTATGGTAATCCCCTCTTATTCATGGGGCATATATTCCAAGACCCCCAATTAATGCATGAAATAACAAACAATATTTAACCAAATTGTCATCAACTGGAACACAGTTTTGTTCCTGTTTCAACCTAGAAATTTAATGCCCTTTTGAACTTCAGCGTTTCCATACACTATTGTTGTAACTTTTGCAGTTTGAGTTGAAACTTCAAAATTAGCACTAATTTCTTTTTCTTCACAATTTCATGGATAGAAGATACATTTTTATCTACTATATTAGAAATCTCAGCATACATTTTTTTCTTATTAAATTGAAACTTTCACCTATTCTCTTAAAAGAAGCAGTTGATGGGTTCTCTTTAGCATATTTGAATTGCCATCATCACTATTTTTGTTCTTTGGGGTTATTTTTAAGTCAAATAAGGATTATTTTAACACATTCATGCAATACCAAGACAGCCAACTTGATAACCGAGACAGCTACTAAGTGACTCATGGACAGGTAGCATATACAGCATAGAAAAGTTGAACAAAGGAATAATTTACATACCAGGCTGGATGCAGCTGGATAGTGTGGAATTTTATTATACTACTAAGAAGGCAAGCAATTTAAAAACATGAATTGTTTACTTTTGTAGTTCTTCTTTTCAGAGTTTAGTTGGCCACAGGCAACTGAAACTGCAGAAAGTGAAACCACAGATAAAGGATGAGTTGTTATTATAATATACTTTTAACTATACCAATGTACTGTCATTATATTTTCCTATATTATCCATCTAAACATTCTCAATAATGATTTTTATTGAAAACTTGGCAGCTTTAACTAGAGCAAATAAATATTCTAAAATGTTATGCTTCAATCTTATAAATATCTAAATTTTGAGACTTTAATATACTAAGCAAATCAGATGACATTCCTCCAAGTTGCATCTAGAGTGCCTGATTATAATTTTCATAGGTTTAATTTGAAATTTATATATAGTATAAATAATATTAGTATAAATATATAACATAAATATAACATTTGAGTGTCCATTCCTAAGTTTTGACAAATGCTTAAAGTCACATAACCACCAACACAATCAAGATACATAATTGATCTATTACCCTCAAGAATTGTTTGGGTGCTGTTCCTTTACAGTTAATTTCTTCCCTTACTCCCAAGAGCAGGCAACCACTGATGTTCCCCACTCACAAAATTTTATTTATTCAGAATGTTATACACATGGAATGACACATAATGCAGTCTTTTAAGCTTGGCTTCTTCTTTTACTTAGCATAATGCATATGAGAGACATTCATGTTGATGTGAGTATCAGTGGTGTTTTTCCTTTATATTCCTAAGTAGTCGTCCCTTTGTATGAATATACGGCAGTTTATCTATTCACAGGCTGAAGTACAATCATGTAATGTCAAGTGTTTAGAGATGAAGAATAATGTTTTTAAACACTTTCACTTACAGATTCTTGTGCATTTCCACTAGGCTTTGATTCATCTTTTCTGTCCCTTAATAGTGCCTTTTATGGAACAAATTTTTAAAAATAAAACCAGTTTATTATTTTATTGTATGACTTGTATTTTTGGTATTGTACTCAAGGACACTTTGAGTAATTCAGTGGCACAAAGATATTTGTACATGTTTTCTTCTATTTTTTATATTTATATAAATTTCTAAAATTTTGCATTTTATATTTAGAGGTTTGACATCTTTTGAACTAAATATATGCATTATGAATTATCATTCCTAATTAATTGTTTTGTATGCGACAATTGTTCTGCCACCACTTTAAAAAATCTATCCTTTTTCTTTTAAATTGTCTCCACATCCTTGTCAAAAATAAACTAAACACCATAAGCATGGCTATTTCTGGAAGCTCTGTTTTGTTTCTTTGACCTTTATAGCTATTTATTTGGTGCTATTATCAATAATATTTTTTTCAATCTAATTACTTTAATGTAGAAATACAATAGATTTCTTTTAAATTGACGCTGTATTTTACAATTTTGCTAAAGTCATTTATTAGTCTAGAAATACTTGTGAATTTTTAGAATTTTCGACATAGACACATATGTCATCTAAAAAAGAGAAGCTTTAAAATTTATTATATGGCTAGAATTTTTAATACAATATTGAAAAGGGTGATGAAAGTAGACACATTTATTTATAATCTGAGGGGAAATTCTTCAGGTTTTCACTTTAAGTATGATGTTAACTGTAAGTTTTTCTGCATACTTTTTATTATGTTAAGGAAGCTCTCTTCCAGTGCTTGTAAATGTATCTATCTATCTATCTATCTATCTACCTATCCATCTATCTATCACCTATCTATCTATCAATCATCTATCTATCTATATCTATCTTAATCATCTCAGGAGCCTTTGGAAACGTTAGGTTACATGACAAAGGGAAATTAAGGTTGCAGATAGAACTGTTTGTTAATTGGATAACTTTAAAATATGGAAACTATTTTGATTATCAGGATGAGCCAAATATAAAGAGAAAGGTCCTTAGAAGTAGAAGAGGGAGGCAGTAGAAAAGAATTAGAAGGAGATGTGAATACAGAAGTAATGTCAATAATGTGAGAAAAGACTCAACCTGAAATTATCAACCTTGGAGATGTAGGAAGTAACCATGAACAAAGAGCTGTGTGGCTTCTAGCTGGAAAAGACAAGGAAATGGATCCTCCACTAAAGCCTCTAGAAAAAAATGAAGCTCTTCAGATATCTTGATTTTAGCTCAATGAGACCCATGTCAGACTCCTTACCAACAGAGCTGTAGGATCACAAGTTTTGTTGCTTCAGGTCACTAGGTTTGTGGCATGTTGTCATAATAGCAAATTAAAACTAGTACAATGGTGAATTACATGACTTGACCCTCAACTTCTGAATTAAATCTTCATTCCAAGGATGATATATTGTATTATTTTTATATAAGGAGGAATTTAATTTACTAGATTTTTGCCTATGTTCATAATGGATATTAACTCTCTTTTTTTTGTTATGTCTTCATCTAGTTTTCATATCTGAATAATTCTGACCTTTTTAAAGTGTAGTAATGTGGGTATGGTGTAGTTGAATTCCTAAATCTTTACAGAACCTAAATTTCATTTGCTAGAAGAGATTGTGTACAAATTTATATTCTTTTTAATTAAATGTACAGTGAAAGCCATATAAGACTGGAGTCTTATTTGTAAAATATTGTTTTAATGAAACATGCAATTTCTTTAATGTTTATTGAATTATTTAGTTTATTTATTTCTTCTTGGGAGAAGTTTGGCAGTTTGTGTATTCCAAGGAATTGGTGCATTTTACTGTCTATAGTATTGTCTAATTATTCTAACATCTGTGGTAATGTTATGACTGGAGTGTGAGAAAGTAGACTGCCATTATGCAGAGAATTTAATTAAGAATTTTTTACTTATGCCAGCGACCAAGAACAGACTATTGTTCTAAAGGACTCTTGGCCCCGAGTGAAGCAGGCAGTGGGCTTATAAAGGCAAAAATCTCAAGGATACATAGCAACTTAGCAACTTTAGCAACCACAAATCAGCAACTTAGCAACCAAAATGGGAACTTTTGATTGTTGGAGAGCTTTGATTAACTTTATGTGCTAGGCACAGCTGGTGATTGGAACAATTAGGGCAGTTACATGGAGACAAGGTGGAAGGACTACTCTACAATGGAGTTACTTTGGTTAGATCACAGAGTTACCTTGGATAGGTCACTAACAAAATATAGGCTTATAATATGAGAATTTAACAATGGAGTTTTGCAAGGCATAGAATTTGAGTTTAGTTAACAAAGCATACAATCATATGGAACTTGTGGTTAGGGAGTTTTCAAACAGTCAAGAGAAACAGTTTATGGGAAACAGGAATGTGGGTCTGTAAGTACAAGGAACTTATTTTATTCACACGCTGAGGGGGGACTATATCTTGGTAGCAAGGTGCTAAGATGGAGGATTTTTAACAAAAATGCAGTTACTTATATTAAGCAAGCTATTACAGGCTATTATAAGTTTTACAAACATTTCATTGCCCCTTTTACTTGTCCATGAGTCAATGCATTGACTTATCAGTTATAGGTATATTATTTGTACTTGGGTTGTGAAGATGATGACGTAGGGTTCCTTCCAGGCAGGGGTCATTCCTTTATTGGCGGGGAGGGCACTTTTTGACGTAGACCAAGTTTCTGGACTGGAATGGATGACATGGCATGGAAAACAGAGTTGGCAAAATGGCACGGGTATTGCTGTGGACAGTATTTTGGACCTGTTGAAGTGACTGGAGACACTTTAACAAAGATTGATTCTTTATCTTTTTTGAACGGGATTCCATAGCTGGGGTAACAGAGAAGGGGATTTTTAGAAATATAATTTCATATTGGGTAAGCCCAGCTTTATATGGGGTACATTGGGCCCAAACAAGGACCAGAGGCAAAAGGCGTACCCATTTTTAACCAGTCTTTATTATTACTTTGGTTAAAGTAGTTTTTAAGGTCCAGTTCATGCGTTTTACCTGTTCAGAGCTTTGTGGTTGGTAAGAATGCAGTTTCCAGTTAATGTTTAGTGCTTTACTGACCAGCTGTACTATGGATGAGGTAAAGGCAGGAACATTATTAGAGCCAATAGAGAGAGAGAGCCCAAAACTAGGAATAATTTTATTTAATTAGAACCTGGTAACCATAAGTGCAGTTTCAGTTTTTGTGGCAAAGACTTTTACCCATCCAGGAAAAGTATTTGCAAACACCAGTATATAGTTATACCCTGCATGGGTGGGGGGGTTATTTCAGTGAAGTTTACTTCCCATTTTTCTCTGGGGGTTGCTCTTTGAGCCCTGATGCCATCTGGAGGTCTGAGTTCTTGTTTTGACTTGGGCACAGGTCGGGCACATAGCAGCTGCCATTGCAGCTATGTTTTTTAAGTCATTAATATGATAAAAACAGTTTAACAGCTCAGTCATCTTAGTATGTCCCAAATGGGTTGTAGAATGTAGTTGTTTTACCAAGGCATGTTTTAAGACTTCAGGCAGAATAATTTTAAAGTTTTTAATTCACCATTCAGTGGAGTCTTTGTAAGCTCCCTCTAGGTCCAACTGTTCCTCTTTTTTCTGGGAATAGGTGGGCTGCATGGGGAGAGAAGGAGCGGAAAAGGTTTTAGTTAGCAGGATAGTTAGCGGTTTAATTGGGAGTTCTACTGCCTCTTGAGTCACCTGGTCTACAAAATGGTTCCCAGTTGTTTCTGGAGTGTCAAATTTCTGATGTCTCCCGCGATGAATAACAGCTACCTATGTGGGGAGTCATATAGCCTCTAGGAGGGCTAAGATTTCCTTCTAGTTTTTGATGGTCTTACCTGTAGCAGTAAGAAGTTCTTGTTCCTTGGAGATTATGGCATGCACATGAAGTGTGGTAAAAGCATACCACCGTGGGTGAAGATGTTTACTCATTTTCCTGTTCCCCAGCGCAGAGCCTGAGTTAAAGCAATTAGTTTAGTTTTCTGGGCTGTGGTACCTTGAGGCAATGCCTGTGACCAGATTACATTGTGAACTGTGGTTGCTGCTGCACCAGCCTTGCGAACTCCCTTTACTATTAGGCTGCTACCATTTGTGAACAGGTCAGCATCAGCCTGTTTAAGGGAGTGTCCCAAAGATTGGGCCAGCTGGCCTGAGAGCTACCCAACACACCTTCACAGTCATGAATTGGCATCTCTAGATTGTTATCAGGTAGCAGAGTGACTGAATTGAGGCATTGATTAGGAGAGAAAGTTACACTTGGTTGGTCAAGCAAGAGACTCTGATATTGAGTGATATGAGCATTTGACATTCAGCGGCCAGAGGCTCCTTGGAGCAAACTTTCAACAACATGGGAAACAGACAAAGCCAGGTTTTGGCCAAAAGTTAATTTATCTGCAACTAACAAGAGGGCCAGCCAGAGGCTACTGGTTCCAGTCTTTTTTGACAAGTAAGTTACTGGTTTCCTTCAAGGTTTTAAGGTCTGAGTGAGGACCTCTTTTGCAATTTCACATTGTTCATGAGTGACTAAGTGAAAAGGTTTGGCAACATTTGGGAGGGCTAAAGCCAGGGCTTGAGTGAGAGCTGTCTTTAACTGCTGGAATACTTGTTCCTCAGTAACAGTTCATTGCAGGGGCTGGTCCCCTGCCGTGGCAGTATATAGAGATTTGGCAATTTCAGCAAAACCAGGGATTTATAACCAGCAATACTCCGCTGCCCCCAGGAAACTTCATACCTGTTTCTCTGTGGTTGGCATGGGCATTTGAAGAATGGCTTCTTTCCAGGCCGAGGTCAGGTCTTGCTTACCTTTTGTTAGCCGGTATCCCAGGTAGGAGACCTCAGTTGATCAGAGCTGTGCCTTCTTTGCTGAGACAAGAAGGTCAGCCAAAGGCTACTTTAAACAGCTGAGAAATATTCATTCCTGCAAAACCTTCCAGTTTCTACAGCTTTTTTCAGATGTCTGAAGCTGCCTGAGCCACAAATGCCAAGTTAATAGCTTGAGCATTCTTGGTAGCCGAAGGATCAATAGGGGTGTAGGTTAACACCCCCAGAGACTCCTTGGGTCCCTGGAGAACCTTGGTGGTTTTAGAAAGGTTGATAGGTTTCTTGGCTACCCCCTTCAAACCTGCAAATAGAGCCCGGTGATACATATTTAATGCCCTGGACCCGGCCAAAGTGTTAGGGTCCCAGTCTGGGCGAGAGGAAGGAAAAATCTTATTTAACATTTCCTGACTTTCTTTCTGAGATTCAAAGTGAGGGGAATTTACCACAATGGAAATTCTGTTTGCTAACTTTAAGTATGAAGAAAACCACATGGTAAAAAATGTGGGTTGTCTTTAGGAACAGAGAGTGGTCTGTGGCTGACAGCTAGCAATAGGGAGAGACTGCTGTCTCACAATTATAAGACATTAAGTTTGTCAAACAACCTGGATAAGCTTGGAGGTACATTGTTCCTCAGAACCTCCAGAAAGGAGGTTTCATAGCCCATCTGAAAATATGATTTTGAGACCCTGAGCATAGAATCAAGCCACACCTGGTTCAGTAGTCACTTCTGACCTACTTAGTTATTACACTTGTGACAATGTTAACACAAGTAATGTAGCAATTGAAAACCCATAGAAATTGACAGGAATATATTTAACAAGAGTCATACAATGCCTTTACACAGAAACAATATAAAACTCAATATCATGAAGATAAGAGTTTCCCCCTCAAATTATATGTATGTTCAATGATGTTTTACATTCCCATAAAAATATAAACATAATTTTTGAACTTGAAAATAGCATTTTAATATTTATGTGAAACGTTGTCAATTAAGTTTTATTATACAAAGATACAGCTTACTTTCTGTTGGTGAAAGTATAAATTGGTAAAACATTTTTGGCATTTCAAATCTGAGAATTTAGCATAACAAAAAAACTAAGTGTAAAAATACTCTCCCCTCAACATACATACCAATAGATAAAAGGCATTTCTTGCAGGTTTTAAGGTAATTACATACATTCATACATATATAGAATGCCTTTTCTTAGTAGAATTATTAGAGACACTCTACAGTGTTCCCATAAAACAAAATGCCACCAGCCATTATTGCCCTGGAATTAGACCACAGTATATTTTATGTGAAATAAGGGAGTGAAAGTATTAAGTACGCTAGAAAAGTTGACTTTTTCTCCCCCCCAATGAGATGGGAAAAAATTATCTACTTATGCTCCTCTTGGAGAAGAGTTTCATGTATGCTTGAGAGAAAATGATTTTGTGGCATTAAGGCATACTCATATATCAAATGTTTGCCTTCTAGAGAGAGCAGATATTATTCAATCATAGACATTTAGTCCATAAAGATAGGTTTGGGCATGTAAATTATGAAATATCAGCTAAGGAAGAACCAAACTGTTTTGCAAAACAAAATGGCAAGTTATCTGATAAATATGTCTGAAGAAGAAGCTGAATGTTGATGAAGAAAAGGTGGAGAAAAAAATTGTAGGTAGCTATATGATGGAGGCTGATATTATGCTTGAGGGATAAAATAAATTATAATGGCATTTTTTAATGTCTTTTATTGTGGACTGTGCAATATAAACAATCTAATTAATATCCCTAGTGAAATCTACAATAATTTCTGTATAACTCACCAGTAATATTTTGTTGTGAGGAGTTCATTTTGGAAGAACATGAAATGAAAGTTTGTGCTGGATTATGTATCAGGACAGACATAGGGACTGCCTATAGCTAGAGGAAAAGAAGACAATTGATGTGTTGACTACCTATGTGAAAAAAAATAAAGAGAAATATGCAGCAGAGATCTCTATGAACCACACAAGAGCATTAAGAGTGATTGGATTTGCAATTAATTTCAGTTTATCTTCATATTTAAATATAATCTGACTTTTAATAACAAACATGTACTTATAGTTCATAAATACATTATTTTTATTAAAAAAAATCTATGCAAGATTGGTGAACTGTTATCTACTAACTTAGATGTTAATCAGTATCAATTGATTACAAATAATATGCCCTGTACCTTGTATTCCTTGACTTAACTTTTTACTTTACTCAAATACTCCCTATCAGCCTGGCCAAAGATTTCTCACAACTGTGCTAAAGCAAAGGTTCTTCTTATTCAACCTTCCTCCCTTTCTTTTCTCCTTTAGCTGTGTAAGCCTTGATTCACAATATGAAGCCTCTCCACCTCCTCCTGTTTCCTCTTTTTTATCCTTCAGAGAGATTAGCCCCACTGAATTTCTTGTGCATCTAATCCCTCCTTGGAATCCACATCTCAGAAGTCCCAAATGACCCATATGGTGACAGCTTCCATAAGTCTGACATTTTCACACACATCTCAACGGCATCCCCTATAGTGACTTCATGTCTTGAAACATTCAATTCTTTAATCCTGGCTGATACTCAAGCTGGATACACTATGTAAAAGAACTCAAGTGAGATGCAGCTGGTTCATAACTGAATATAACCTAGAATTTAGATGATTTGACTTTTCAACTTTTGCTTTTGGCTGTTTGCTTCTCTGATCCAGTATCAGTCGCCATGGGATGAGATTGCTTATGCCTTTGAGATGCCTTATAAAGTGTCCCATTAAGATTTTAAATAAAGCATGTCACACACACACACACACGACAATCTACACTTCTAATTTGGTGACTATCTGTTATAATGAAAAAAACAGATTGCTGGTTTTTTGTAGTCCTAACAATAAATGTCAGTATCAAACATAGGAAATGCTGGGATATATAGATCACATATTAATAATAGTCATTTTGGGGTGGTAATATTATACTTTTCAAAAAATTATTGCATAAATTATCTGTAATCTTCTAAAAATTATTGCATAAATTATCTGTAATCGACATATTTATCAGTCAGAGACAAGCCAGTACAGTCAGAAGCAAGGCATGATACACAAAGAACACATTTAAACAGAACAGTTATAAAGAATTGTGAACCTGATAGTTTAGATTTGGAATGGCAGCAAGAAAACACTAAAGCATTTTAGAATGACAAGTGTGTGAAGCAGTCATCACCCTGTAGAGCTTGGGGGAAAATAGGTAATTTCAACTATTAAGACATAGACTCTTGAGTCCTGTGGAGTGGAAAGAAGACCTATGAGGAAGAAGAGCTGTACACTTAGTATAAATACTTCTGGAGGTCAGAAGGACACAGGGAGCTGTAACTCCAGTCTCCAGGCACATTGTCATTGCTGGCATATCTCAGATATACAGAAATGGGAAAGAACAGCACCATACCACTCTCTTTTCTATGCCTGTTCCTTCTGGCACTCTTTACTGGCTGAACCAACGATGGAGCTAGATACTCAAGAAGTAGAGAAACAGGACTGAAACTCAGCACCATAGCTTAATACTTGGAAAAGCAGATTATCACTTTAACTCAAAAAACATTTGCACACTTTATTAGATAACAGACCATCTATTTTTTGGACGGAAGCCTGAACACAGCAAAAAACACTTGGCAGACATTCTGAGGTTGGCTGACCACTAACTAGCTAATGGGAATAAGCAAAATGTGAAGTGAAGTCTCTTCACCCAATTCTTACTTCATACAAGAAATTCTCAAGAAACCTTTACAGAGTAGAAAATCCTTGGAAATAATCATGGAATATAAATATTGAGGATATGGCTTCAAGAAGTTGAGAAAGAGATAGAAGAATTTGGTAATAGCTTTTCATATTTTCGGTGGTTAGCTATTTTGTTTTTAAAATAGAGTGAATGCCTTCCTAATTGAACCCTTGTGCAAATGAATGAATATGCAAATGCACATGGTCTTTGAATTTGAACAATTGTATTAATCACAGCCAAAACAGAAGATTGAATCACCTTGGAGTGTTCAAATGAACAGACTTCCTTGAAGAGATCATATAGGGTTATGGACACCAATAAGGGAACAAGCATGGGCTTCTGAGAACCCAGAGACAAGCTACAGCAAGCTATTGTTGCCCCCAGGGATCAAAAAAAAAAAAAAAAAAAGGGATGATATTTCATCACCTGGAGCCAAAGAATAGGTGCTTCCTAGTGAGAGTTACTGTTGTGGAAGAACACTGAGATTGTCAGAGATGATGGGCTAAGTAAAGAGAGGAGAAGGAAACAGCAAACTGTCCTCTAATCCTGGCATGTTGTGGTACACCTCCCATTGGCTGGACCTAACCAGTGACCATTTAAGGGAACCTGGGTTATGCAGCTCAAAGCAGCAGCCTTTGGCATAAAGATCAAGAAATGCAGGAATGACAAATGAATTTAGAGCATGAATAATCAGCACAACAACCCTTTTTCAGCCAGCCAATGTTATAGGTTAACTTGTGAATGAATAGATTTCTCTATACAAGCTGTGACTAGTATACAAGGTAAGAACTGGCTTCGACAGCTGAGGGTTTTTGTTCCCTCCTTCCAATAGCTAGGATACGGAGGGATTTCTAAAAGTTGTATTTTTTAAGAGGAATGGCTTACAATGCTACCTATTATAAAAGCTATGTATCCATTTTTATTGAATTGCAAAATGTTTCATACATTGCCTGTGAAAACAAACCTCCACCTCCCACAATGGAGGAGAGAGTCCTGAAAATAAAATCTTTTGTTAAGCTGCTGAAAGTAAGCTTTTAAATTACTAGGTAATAAACAGGATGAATTTGTGGCAAACACAAGCAAAACAAATATAAACAAAAGACTAATATAAACATGTTCCTTGTACCTCAGACTGAATATAATTTGTAAAATATTGTTTGAGAGACACATGGTTAGACTGATTCAGTTTAAGAAGCTCGATTTTTAAGGTCAATATCTAAAAATACTTTTTAAAATATAAAGGTATCATGTTAAGAAAAATCTTATTTAGTCGTTGCAATTGTGATAGTCCTTTTTACCATTTATTAAACATTTCCAAATCTCTGCCTTCTGGGCACAGAGGAGAATGGTGATTTCCTTATGTTGGATTTACTTTAGCCAAAAAATGTAAATGGTAAAGATGGGTTCATTATTGGTGAAACTTGAAGAGACATTGCCCAATTTGGCCCATTTTCACTTTCCCCCTGCTACAGCTAACAGTAATTCTCCAAAGACCGGTCACTTTATCAGGTTAAGACCTTAAGAGAACAATGCAGTACAGAGCCCCCGATGAACCAAAGCAGATGTGTTGTTTTAAGCCACTGTGATCTGAGTTTGTTTTAATTTAGTGTAACTTAGTCTGTGCTGTCAGATACAGCAAGTATGCAAAACAAAAGCAATTTATATTTGGAAAGCCTGGAATCAACTAAGGATGCAGGTGGCAATGATGTTGTACCTTAAACCAAACTCTTCGTGATCGTGGCTTCATGATTTGAGAAAATTGCCTCTACCTCCAGTCTCTTCCTTGGCTACATAACATTTTGCAGAATAAAAAGCTGAGGCATGAAAGAATGTTTGTCAGTAATGGGAACTACTTTTTGTCTATAGTGCTCTCTTGGTTCATGGAGTGCCAAGAGTATCCCACATTCTGTACTGAAATCAATATGAAGCTTAATATGTGAACAGGCAACAAGCTCCGGTTTTTAGGCTGACTCAAATGCTGGGTTTAGTAAATATTAAAAGTGAGGGTACAGAAGAACGTTTTTTAGCCCATAAATAAATAAATAAATAAATACTGCCAGAAACATTTGAAGTTATTTTGAAGACATTCATGTTTCCCTAAACTTGCTAAACAATCTCAAATGAATTCTTTGATGAAAAAGTAGAAAACAAATATAAGTGATACACTCTTCCAAATGTGGAAAATAAGTGAATAAAAATTATTTTTTGATATCTATTTCTAGCCTACTTCTGTTAATAGTACTCGCCAGCTTTTTCTAGCTACCCAACTAGAAACTATCATTTCCCAATATGTAACAAAGAATCGGCCATTTGTTTAAGTACTTGTCAATGGATTGCAAATGGGATAATTTATATAACATTAGAGTTTTATATCTAAGGAAATGGATAAAGGCACCTCATGATCTTTTGCATTGCAGCTGGTTTTGATGCAGAAAACAAAAAAGAAAAAGCAAAGATTAAAGGAGTTGAGTTGGAATATCAAGTTGATATCCAAAAATTCCACAAAATAAGATTTTGTGTTGTTAATGTCAATGCAAAATGGAGTCATTAAACAGGTATGTATACCAGCTCAGGTTATCTTTTTATTAAGCTGATTTCTATAAACAATGTAAGAAAATATAAACAATGTAAGAAAACCACATACCTGTTTTGGTCTGTGGCCACTATTGCTTTATTCTTATTTTTTTAGTAAACTTTAGAATCGGTGTGCTGAGTTAATCATTCACTTCAATGTATGGTCCTTTATCATCACTGATCTGCTTATTTTATTTACCAGCTTGCTATCCGTGCTATCTGGGGCTATTTATTTCACTTGTCTGTGCTTCAGTTTTCTTATTTGTAACATAAAGATAATACTATTTTCAATTTAATAGTGTTGTTCTGAGGATTAACAAATTTAATTTGTGCAAAGTGTTATATCCAGCATGTAGTAATTGCTATAATTTTTATTAGTTACTATTATTCTTTTTTGTATGTTCATTCTCCAATTCTATTTTTTCTGCTCCCATATGCAATCTTTTTTATATATTAATGCATATCATTTTGCTTATGTCTGTCCTTACAATGTCTGCATTATGGACTTTCATACATCTTTTTTTTTTTTTTTTTGAGTTGGAGTTTCACTCTGTCACACAGACTGGAGTGCAGTGGCCAGTCCCTGCCACTGCAGCCTTGACCTGTTGGGCTCCAGCGATCCTTCCATTAGCCTTCCAAGTAGCTGGAACTACAGGTGCACACTACCATGCTCGGCTAATTTTTGATTTACTGTAGAGATGAGGTCTCTCCAAGTTCCCCAGGCAGGTCTCGAACCCGCGGGCTCAGGCAATCCACTCACCTCAGCCTCCCAAAGCACTGGGATTACAGGCTGAGCCACCAGCCTGGCCCATGTATTGTTTTTAATATGCAAATGGGCTTATGGTATATATAAGAGCAGTGAAGTTCAAAGATCCATTCATGTTATTGTGAATACTTCTGATCTATTTCTCTGAGCTGCTGTATGAGACCATGGTATATCCATCACATTTTACTTACCCACTCCCTCCGTGATAGCTACAATGACTGTCCCTGGTTTTCAACCACCTCAAACAATAGTGTAATGAATACTTGAAAAGGTCTACTTTGGGCCCAGTTGATAATTTAGCTTGATATATCCCTGAATAGCACTGCTTAATAACAGGTTATACTTTTTTGTAATTTGGAAAGGTTTTGCAAGATTGCTCTTCAGAATAGCTTCACCAATTTGTATTCCTGAGTAAATGATTGTTTTCACATCCTCTCATGTGAGAAAGATTTTGCATTATCTAGCTCTTGAATGATTGCTTGTCCAATTCTACTTCCACTTAAGAGGGAAAAAGTCACAAAAGAACATCACTACCATGCAACCAATAAATAAAAAGCCAGATTATTTAAAAAATTATATCATTTAAAAAATTCTTCAAAGAGTTGTGGTCACAAGACAACCCAATGCACTAAATTACAAATACTTTCAAGACCTTCAGAAGAGAAACTGGAAACATGATATTTCCCTTTTACAAGAGTAAGGAAGAAAATGTGAAGTATGGCACTGTAGAAATACTCAAGAAGAAATCAGCTAAAATTTTAACACATGCCTAAATGCCTAATATGATAATCCAATAGGCAAAGAGGATGCGCTCACTTACAAGATCTTCTCCCCAAGTCTCTACCAAATGCCTGTAAGAAAGGTCAAGAATAGGGTGAGAGAGAGCTTCCATCAGCTATCTAGAAAGAGATCAGGACCACACAGTAGAACAGCTACACAGGAGGTAATCCGGTCTCTGTTATTGAACCACTATGCAGGAGTTGATCAGTCTAGGGGAGAGGCACAAAACCGCTCCATTTCTTTGAACCCTTTGTCCAAACAAAATTATATCCTTCAGCTCCTAGGGAAGGAATTGCAAACCTTCTATTCCCAAAGATCACTGGGGAATCAGTAGAAGCAAAATTTGCCTCTGAGTGAGAGGCAGGAAATCTTCTGACCTTTAGCATCCAGAAAAAACTCCACAGCTTCTGGGGAGAAATTGAAGGAATAGGCATCTGCCCCTTGGAGAAGTATAGGGAAAGTTCTTAAACTCAGATCCTGTACCAGCGCAGAGCCAATGTGTACTACCACTGAAATAGGTGAAGAAAACTCTTCCTTCTGACAAAAAACAAGGTAATGTTGATTGCCACTTCAGTGGACATGAGGGCGGGAATACTAAAAAGCTTTCACTCCTGAGGCCTAAGTGCACACTATCAGAAGAAAGGAGGCTACTTGTAGCTCCCACTGTGAGACTAGCACCAAGAAGCATACAATAGAAATCCTACTGCAGAAGAGAGGATAAGAGCATAGAAAGAAATTCCTTCATGGAGCAGGGGCACAGAAATACTGAAATCTGTGGTGGGAACAGAAACAGAGAAAAACTCTCCGAAATCCTAGTTCTGCTAGGTAAATATGAAGCCTGTGGAAAGCTGAAAATAACATTAGCAATAACAAAATTTAAACATAGTGAGATTGATGCACCAGTAACTTACAGAAGAGTGCTTATTTCTAGATTAAAAACTTTTTAAAATTAATTTTTTATTGTTCTATATATGTTTGACCCTCAGTCAAAAACTAAAGACAGACAAGATAAATCAATTAAAAATGCTCATTGTAAGAGATAAAGCTATTAATAGAATCAGATTCAGAAATGATCCAAATGTTCAAACTCTACAGCAGGGTTTATAAACTAACAATTATTGATATATGAAGGATATGATTGAAAAGACATGTTACAAGCATAAACAGATGAAAAATTTTAGAAGAGAGGCAAAAACTATAGAAAAATCAAATGAAAATGCTAAAAAGATAAACTGAACAACATACACGTTAAAAATTCCTTGATGGGCTTATCAACAGGTTGGACAAAGCTAAAGAAAGAAAACTAATATGAATTCAGTGCTATGTGATTATCCAAAATGAAGCACAAGAAGAAACAAAGAGAAATAAAACAAAACAGAGCATCCAAGACCTGTGGGGGGTATCTACCCCGGTTATTAATCTATTAATCTATTATCTTTCAGTTCCAAGTCTACCCTTCAGTTCTTGTTCTGTGTGAGTAGACTTGGACCCAGTAGATATTTGACCTCTGCCGACTGGCACATATTAAGCTTTATCAGTAGAGAAAGATAGTGGGTCTTTCTCTTTCTGCATCTAATATATTTCCCTTACAGGTCTCCTGCAACACATGCAGCTACTCCAGAAGCCCAGAGCTTTTCTTTTTTTTTATATAATCAATATTTTTTATTATGATATTGTGGAGTACAGTTAAGAGTCAGGTATACAAATATGCTTTGTTCAGGCACCCTTGTTGGTAAGAGGTGTCTCCCCGTCCCGTGACAGTTGTTTACTACCATTAATCCCATCTCCCTTCTCACCCCCCATAGTTTCCCACCACTGTTGGTCATTTTCTTATGGTATTATATTGAATGATCAAGGTCCACTATATGAGTGAGAACATGCGATACTCAGATCTTTGTTTCTGTGAGAGGTCACTCAGTATTATAGACTCTAGTTCCATCCAGTTTGCTGCAAAATTCATGATTTTGTTCTTTTTTATAGTATTCCATCGTGTATATGTACCACGTTTTTTAAATCCAGTCCTCTTTTGATGGACAGCATCGTTGCTTCCAAGTTCTTGCTATTGTGAACAATGCTGCAATAAGCATTCGTGTGCAGGTATCTTTTTTATAGAGTGATTTGAGTTCTTCAGGGTATATTCTCAGTAGGGGGATTGCAGAGTCATATGGAAGGTTGATATTTAGAGCTTTTAGGAATTGCCACACTGCTTTCCACAGAGGTTGCACCAGTTTGCACTCCCACAAACAGTGTAGAAATGTTCCCTTTTTGCCATACCCTCTCCAGCAACTGTTATTTTTTGAGTTATTGATAATTGCCATTCTGACTGGAGTTAGGTGGTATCTCAGTGTGGTTTTGATTTGCATCTTCCTGATGATTAGTGAGGTTGTGAACATTTCTTCATGTGTCTGTTGGCTGCTCAAATGCCTTCCTTTGTGAAGTGTCTGTTCATATCTTTTGCCCATTTTACAATGAGATTGTTTGTTTTTTTCTTTTCAGCATGATTGAGTTCCTTGTAGATCCAAGATGTTAAGCCTTTGTCAGACCTGGAGTTGGCAAACACTTTTTCCCAGTCTGTAGGCTGTCTTCCTGCTCTCTTGATGGTTTCTTTGGCTTTGCAGAAACTTGTCAGTTTAATGAGGTCCCACTTGTCTATCTTATCTCTTATGGCCTGTGGGTTGCAGGTTTTGTTCAGGAATTGGATGCCAGTTCCAATTTCCATGAGGGTATGTCCTTCCTTTTCTAAGGTTCTTATGGTTTGAGGTTTTACATTTAGGTCTCTGATCCATTTGGAGTTAATTTTTGCATATGGGGATAGGAAGGGGTCCTGTTTCAATCTTCTGCATGTGGTCAGCCAGTTTTGCCAGCACCATTTACTGAATAGGTTCTCCTCTCCCCAGTGGTAGGTGGTGGGGGCTTTGTCGACGATGAGTTGATTGAGGAATTGAGGTTTCGCATCTCGAATCTCAATTCTATTCCATTGATTTATATGCCTGTTCCCATATCAGTACCAAGCTGTTTTGATGATTGTAGATTTACAGTAAAGTTTGAAGTCTGGTAATGTGATACTTCCTGCTTTGTTTTTTTTTTTTTTTTTGCTGAGGATTGTTCTGGCTATTCTTGGATGTTTGTGTTTCCATATGAATTCCTGTGTTGTTTTGTCTAGGTCTTAGAAGAATGTTGCTGGTAATTTGATGGGTATTGCATTGAATCTGTAGAGTGCCTTAGGTAAGATGGACATCTTCACAATGTTGATTCTTCCAATCCATGAGCATGGGATAGTTTTCCACTTGTTTGTGTCATCTTTGATTTTTTTTGAGCAGAGTTTTATAGTTTTCATTGTAAAGGTCTTTCACGTCTCTGGTTAGGAAGATGCTAAGGTATTTCATTTTTTTGTGTGGCTATTGTGAATGGAATTGTGCTTTTTATTTGGATTTCTGCTTGTTTATTATTGGTGTAAAGAAATGCAATTGTCTTTTGCACATTTATTTTATATCCTGAGACTTTGCCAAAGGTCTTTATCAGTGTAAGGAGGTTTTTGACAGATTCTCTTGGGTTTTCAAGGTATACCATCATGTCATCTGCAAAGAGAGATAAATTGACATCCTCTTTTCCTATTTGGATACCCCTCATTGCCTTCTATTCTCTGATTGCTCTAGCCAGGACTCCCAATACTATATTGAACAAGAGGGGTGAGAGTGGGCACCCTTGTCTTGTTCCAGTTTTCAGGGGAAATGGTTCCAAGTTTTGTCCATTTAGGAGTATGCTGGCTGTGGGTTTCTCATAGATGGGTTTTATTTTGAGGTATGTTCCCCATATGCCTAGATGTTAGAGGGTTTTTATGAAGAAGGGGTGCTGGATTTTATCAAAAGCTTTTTCTGCATCTAATGATATAATCAAGTAGTTTTTGTTTTTACATCTCTTGATGTATTTAATTACATATATGGTTTTTTGAATGGTGAACCAGTATTGCATCCCAGGCATGAAGCCTACTTGGTCATGATGGATAGTTCTTGTGATGTGTTGTTGAATCTGGTTTGCCAGGATCTTGTTGAGAATTTTAGCATCTATGTTCATCAAAGATATTGGCCTGTAGTTCTCTTTCTTTGTTGGGTCTTTACCTGGCTTGAGTATCAATGTGATGTTAGTTTCATAAAAAGATTTCGGGAGAGTTCCATCTTTCTCAATCACCTGGAATACCTTCAGTAGGATTGGGATCAGCTCCTCCTTAAATGTCTTCTAGAATTCTGCTGAAAAGCCATCTGGTCCAGGGATTTTTTTGTAGGTAGTTTTCTTATTACATAGTCAATTTCCTTGATTGTTATTGGTCTATTTAGGGTCTCAATTTCTTCTTGTTTCAACCTAGGTAGGTTGTGTGATGACAGAAAGTCCTCCATTTCCTTGAGGTTTTCATGTTTGTTTCCATACAGGTACTTCAGCCAGAAATGGGACCGGTATCTCTCAGGGGCAGGTACCAAGAGCCTCCCTGGATGACCAGCAGCTGGATGCTGGGTGCTGGGTGAGACGGTGCAGCCAGGCAGGAAGCCGAGACCTGGGACTCCCGCATGGCAGAAGTCACATATAGTGGAGCAGCAGCAGCCGGGGCCGCAGTATCCGGCCATGCATGGGACCGAAGGTCCAGGCCTCAGACCAGTGCGACTGACGGTGGGTAGGGGTTGGGGAAGAAAAGTAAGAGTCATTCTGGGAACTCACATTTGGAGAATCTCACAAATCCACCTATGCCATCGCCATCTTACCGGAACTCCCCCCCAGAGCTTTTCAAGTGCCCAGATTGCACTGCACATTGTGGCTAGTGGATTCCTTCAACATCTCTCAGGTTGTTTTTCACAAGTGCCAAGGCACTACCTCTCTCTGTGAAAGGCTTCTCCAGAAACCCAAGGTAAGAAAATATAAAAATGTTTTACATGCTAGATAAATTAAATCTAAAAGTGAAAACCCCTAAAATTGTAAACAAGTTCTTAATCCTGCAAAAAAATGTATCAAATACATTGTGACAGTACCTAGATTGTTTGTTCTAGGAATGGAGTATTAAGAAAAAGGAGAAAAAAAATTATAACTTCATGTAGCATGTTTTCTGTTAGTAGCAATATTGTTTTTGAAATTTCAAGATTATTTTACATAATATAGGAGAAGATAAATAAGTATATCAATAAGTAAATATATTAATGATTTTAGGAACCATGATTTTTGGTGTGAAAGAAAATAGATATATGGGTGAAACTGTCTAATGTTGAATTTGAGTGGAACAGAGCAATATCAATTTATGAGATTTTTTTTTGTTTTCTACATTTAACTATTCAGGGGATCTATAAGCAGTGACCCCTCTAAAGTAGTGAACACAAACGCCCGGATCTTCAGTTTTAAGTACCATTCCCCACAAATTAGGGTTTCTCAGAGAAATGACTGATTCTGGCTCACAGACAGGAAATTAAGAAACTAATTCGTGTCACATTTTGTATGTCAGTGTGCTATGAGTCTTAGATATTAAGGGGACATATAAAAATATATAAACTAGCCGGGCTCAGTGGCTTAGCCTGTAATCCCGCGCCTTTGGGAGGCTGAGGTGAGTGGATTGCCTGAGCCCGCGGGTTCGAGACCCTCCTGGGCAGTGAGACCTCATCTCTACAATAAATCAAGTATCAGCCGGGCGTGGTAGCGCATGCCTGTAATTCTGGCTACTTGGAAGGCTGAGGTGGAAGGATCGCCGGAGCCCAGCAGGTCGAGGCTGCGGTGGCCGTGAGCGGCCACTGCACTCTGGTCTGGGCGACAGAGTGAGACTCCAACTCAAAAAAATAAAAAAATAAAAAAATAAACTATAAGAGGCTCTCATTATCAAAATTAGTGACAATTAATATGAAAATAATAAGACTGTATTCATAAACAGGTAAAAGTCCTGGAACTCAAAAATTAAAAAATATTAAAAAAAAAAAAAAAACAAAGAACAAAGAAGCAAAAAAAAAAAAATTATTTTTTTCTTTATACCAGAATGGAAACTAAAACATGTTAAAGGCATAATAAATTAGAAATAATTGATTTAGGTAAACATTGTTATTGAGAAGCTGTGTAAGATTGTTGGAAAATAATATTTTCATTGAGTCAAAGTATGTAGCCACAAATTAATTGACTGCAAAAAAAAATGCACCTTTAAAATGGAAAGATGATAAAACTGAGGCTCACTAGTGATAGGGTAATCTGACACATATGCCTCTGAATTTGATCAATAGGAGAAATTGCATGCTTCCCCAAAATTTTTAGTTTGCATCTAATCAAACTTTTAGACCAGTGATTGAGAAACTTTTTCTGTAAAGAGTCTGAGAGTAAATATTTTACGTTTTGTGGACCATATGATCTGTTACAACTATTCAAATCTGTCACGATACAAAAACAGACAATATTTAAATAACTGGTGTATATATGGTTTGGTTGTGGTGCAGTAAATCTTTATTCACGGGTTGTGGATCAGATTTAGTAGCCAGTAGTGTGTTGACCGTTGTTCTAGACTTAATTTCTAGTTCAAAGAAAAAACAGGAGATTGAGAAACAAGTTGAATGGTGCTATGAGGAAACAATCACAGAAATTTGGAGAAAAGGACATTCTACGATATTACAGACAACACATATAATATAATGCAATTAAAAATAAGCAAGCAAGCAAACACGTGAGGCAGTCCTCACCAATAATAAAAGAAATTAAAAGAACAAAGTAACTGAATTCGTTGCATGAACTTTAACTGGATTTCAGATCCAAGAAAGAGAAGGAAGAGAAAGAGGAGGATGAAAAAAAATCCCTAAGCAGTAAAATGACATTCACTCAAAACTAAAGATATGCACACAAAGGTTGCCTATTTTAAGATGTTGCTTAAATTCTGTTATTAGTGTTATTTTTAAGTTTAGAGTAGCACATGTCCATCTGAGAGAATGTCCTTATTCTTAGGGAGACCATCCTAAGTGTTATAGGGATGGAGGGCCATGATATGTATTATTTATTTTAAATTATTTTAAGGGAAAATATATACAAGAAAATATGCACATTTGACTAAATGTAAACCATTTGTGATATATGTTTAGCCTAACACAGGGTGTTCATTTTCTTCTTGCTTTTCTATATGTTTTAAATAGAATCTTAGGACAAACACATGCAAGGCTATATATGTATATGTGTGTGTATGTATACACACATATACATATGTTGTATATTTATAAACAAATATATATAATATATTTTTAAAAAAATAACAAAGCCCTTTATTCTGTTATCACAGAGTCTTCTCTCTTTCTTTATTTTTTTACAGAAAGTCTGGAATATTCTCAAACAAATGTGGCCCGGCAATCTCCCTGGTGTTTTTATTTTTCCAAGGCTATTATACAAATACTACTACCATCCCAGGTCCTTCTGTAGACAGTTTTCTTATTAATGAAATGTATTCAGAAGCTTACAGAACCCAAAGAGGTGAAAATCTATATCCCCTTAACATGCCACATTAAAAAATGAAATGTGTGAATGTTTTTAAATGGGAAGAGTAGAAAAAAAGGATTCAGTATCTCAGAAACCATTCTGAAGTGTCAGGAGTGGCAGACAAAGCTAGTGAGGAATTAAGCCTTTGCTTTTCTTAATCACTAAAATATGCTGCTGGAAACTTTTGAACCTCAACCTGAATCACAGCTGCTTTATGAAAGCTCTCTAATTCTCTCATGACCCATTAAATACAGAGGCAATGTCCTGGCTCCATCAATTCTGCACAGAGAAGCAAAAGGAAGGATTTTTATTTTATTTTTATGTTTTATATTTTCATTTCCATGCTAATCTAGCATGGAATTCTAGAGATAGGCAGGCAGTATCTTTTGGTAGACAAGATAAACCTAATAGAAAAATCATGCAGAAGGGGAAGAAAATTAATATAAACTAGTTGTCTGCTATATGAAAGATGTTTAGGAAAACACGTTTTCTTCTTGGTGTTCAATTCCTGCAGCATCCTAGATGAACACCACATATTATCTCCCTCTCCCCATGTGTTCCATCATTCTACCTTCTTGGTCTTTCCATTTAGGAGCTCAAGTCCCAGGTTCCCAGAGATCAACTCCTGATAGACTCCACGGGACTGGTCTTCTCTAGTCACGCTCATATATTAACTAGTTCTAGTCAAAGCAGAAAAGACATGAAAGGAACGTTGATCTTGCTCCAAGTGTGTAATGCTCCAAATCATGTAGAAAAATTATTTAACATTTCTGCATTACAGTTTTCTCACCTATTTAATAGGGGGCTACATATAGGGAGTCATGAGGATGGATCCTATCTTGATAGCTGTATGCTTTTTACATCTACGTGCTGATAACTGAGGAAGCAACGTGACATGACATAAAGTATAAAGTATAGGGTCATAGAGCCTCGCGGTCCTGAAGCCCAGGCCCCTCTCTGCTTTCAGTGGCAGCATGACAGCAGGCCATTTGCTCAAATTCTGAGAACCACGATTATTTTATTTACAAAATCAGGGCACTCATAAATTGTGAAGAATAAAGAAGATATTATATTTTGTAAACCAGGTGCAGTAACATTATGTCAATGTTAGTTTTCTTTGCTACTTACACCCAAATATCACATTATTATATTTTGAATTGCAAAAGTGAAAATTTGAAATGAAGAATAATTAATTTGTATACAATCATATTCTATCAGTATGCATAGATAATAATTCCAGGAAAATAAAATGAAATTTTATGATATCTTTTTCCCTTTTCAGAGAAGGAAATACTATAGCAAAAATGAACTGTTTTTCTCTTCCCTCTTCAGAAAGAAGTATATTTATTAAAATTGAAAATGAGAGCAGAATGCTTCTTTGATTAAAATAATCTAATTCCATTTTTAATTTATAGTCCATGTACTAATTTCTATGTTCAATACTTAATAATGCAGCATATAATATATAAACTAGAGTCATTCCAAAAGTATGACATTATTATTCTCTCTCTTGTGTGTATATTTATATACATATGTACATGTCTTCATATATATTTAATACATAATATATAAATATGCATTTATTTCATGTATACATTCGAATTGTTTTATACATAAGTATATACTAATTATCATTATCTCACTCATATGTACTGTATATATTTAACTTTTAGTATATATGTTTGTTTATATGTATTCTAATATTTATAAGTGTGCATACATGCATTAAATTTGCAGTGTAAAAATCAGAATGCATACATATAATACAAATTTTGCGAGTAGGATAGTCTAGGGTTGAATAGAGATTCAAACTCAATTATTTCTGACTTGAAGTCTCTGCTGTGTCCCACAATGGTAATTATGAATGTGATTCTATTATTGTTTAACTTTTATTTTACCAGAGCAATAATTCATTTCTTGTCCTCTTTAGATATTTGTTTCCATGGAATCGCCAAAGCATATATTCCATTCAGGAGCTGAAGGAGTTAAAAACTGCCATGCTCTTTGGAAAGGCAACATGTGCTCCTGCTCACACTCTGGGCTGCCTGGTGTCTGACTTTTAGCTCATCATTCATCTCTGTGGCTTATTTTTTCTCCTATTTACTTTGATACAGAGATAATGGAGTCCTTTGTGCTATTGATGTGCACTCATCCATGCATGTCAGATCAAGAGGGTAGTTTTCTTTTACAGAGTTTGATTTAATTCTGCCACTTGGAATTTTGGTATGGATGTCCCTTCTCCTCTTCAAGGTTATTTCTTTAAAAAACAACAGCAATAACAAACATGTTTAACTATTGAGATGCTAAAAACTGAAAGATATTGCCATACTTTTGTTTGCATGAAAATTGAAGCAAAACAATACTAATTGCTAAAATTTAGTCATAAGACCAAAACACAACACAATTTTATGGAGTTTTTTTTTTCCAAAATAGTCTTTAAATAAAAAAATGTACTCAACACCCTATTTATTAACAATTTACTATGAGGGTACTTTTTTTTTACATTAATAGCACTATATTCACTATAATGTTAAACGTACTAGTAACATTTATTTTTTGATAGAAGAATAAAACTAGTCTTTGGTATTTTATTTTCAGTGCCTTTAGTAAAGGCACTAAAAATTACTGAAAAAAATTTTTATTCTTGGTAATATGGCTCAGAAGAGTCTGTTACATTAATAGGAACTGTTGCTTACTATACAGTTTTCTATCGCTGGTTTCTCATAAAATCTTGCATTTTAATTGTCTATAAAATTATATTTGAATTATTTATATTATAAAATCATATTTAGGCCAGGTGTAGTGACTCAAGCCTTTAATACCAGCACTTCGAGAGGCTGAGGCAAGAGGATTGCCTGAGCTCAGGGGCTCAAGACCAGCCTGGGCAACTTGTCTCTACAATAAATCAAAACATAAGCAGGTGTGGTAGCGTCCATCTGTAGTTTCAGCTACTTGGAAGGGTGAGGTAGAAGGATCACCTGAGCCCAGCAGGTTGAGGCTGCAGTGGCCATGCATGTGCCACTGTACTCCAGCCTGGGTGACAGAGTGAGACTCCAATTAAAAAAAAATCATATTTAACATTTCAATTTACTATACTCAATGAACTAATGAGATATTAGTAGAACTTTTTTGGGGGGATGTGACTTCAATTGTGACAATGAGTTAACTAAATCTTGCATAATCTTTTACATTTTATTTTAAATGACCAAGGAAACACATTTGAGATCTCATTGACTAGAGCCAAGGGTGAATTCTAAGGTCAAGAAACATGTTTTTTTTTTGTGCAACGTTAACTGACTCATGTGGAAAAGGAGCATGCTCTATCTTCACCTTTGTTGAATCACAACCAGGCAGGAATATTTTCAGCAGTCATATTTCATCAATTTTGAAACTAATTGGTGATCTTAAATATCCATGATTTAAGTATGTGAACTATATTTAATGAGTTTTTTGAAATGAGATTTAATGATAGACAAAATTAACTTAGAAATATTTTCTGAAATATAGACATGAGTGGTTAAAAATACATGTAAACTGTTGAAAAACGTAAGACAGTACAGTCCTGTTTTCAATTTGGTGTATTTGTTTCTACAGTGAAGTGGTGTTTCAACTGAGTTCTAATGGTCAAATTAAAGTTACTGAAATTAATATTTCATTCTATTTATGTTTCCTAAATGTTACTATTGATAAATTAAAACCTATACCACGTATTTAGAAACATGAATCTCTAAAGTCTTGACCATTTGTGTGGTATCATTCCAAAGTCAAAATGCCAGGATCCAAACTCTATCTACCATTTATTAGCTGTAAGACCTTGAGGACAGCTTTCCAAAGTCTTTATATATGAGCCCCATAAATAAAGATACTGAGTTTTAAATTTCTTATAGAGTTCTGGGGATTAGATCAGATAAAATACATAGATTTGTGGCCAGTGTTTGACTAAGAAAAAGAATTATATGAATAACTATCATCATCATCATTATTATAAGCAAAACCCTGTGCTCTTTCTTCTCTAAGATAATTATGCTAAAAAAACTTTAGAGATTCTTGGAGCCTGATCTAAAGCATCTATTAAGTTGCTCTGTGATTGAGACATGTTTAAGGATAGGGTATGTATTTGTACTTCTATGAAAATTTTTGATGTACATTAATTATAATGGTGTATCGTTAATCTTCACTTAACTAAAAACAAACAAACAAGAAAGTATACCTCAAGAAATGGAACCTTGGGTGCTTTACTATCCTAATTGTGAAATAATTCTTTTCAGGATGACTTGCACTCTCTGCACAGAGTTGTGCTTGTTGTTTTTTTGCTTAAAAAGGAAAGTGGTTAAAAAGTCATTAACAGTTTTATATAGCTCTCATACAGAACCCTATTTTCTTCAAAATTTGCAGATTGAAATAAAATAGCACTTCTGATAAAAATTAAAACTTAGTTGGTTCATCTCACATAAATTTATTTAATGGATGATAGATTATGTTATATCCATTAAGGGATTAAAAGTAAATAAACTACAAGAGATAAAATATCCAACTGCTTTTAATTGATTAATAAAAATTGTATACATTTATTGTGTATAGATTTGTATTTTGAAATGTGTACTCTTTGAGGAGTGGTTAAACGGAGCTAATTAACATATGTATTACCTAACATACTTATCATTTTTGTGATGAGAACATTTAAAATATATGTTCTTAGCAAATTTTCAATAATATAATACCTTGCTATTAACTATAGTCACCATATTATAAAATAGAGTTTTTGAACTTATTGCTCCTAACTGAAATTTTGTATACTTTGACTAGTATCTCTCCAACCCCTGTCCCTTCCAGTTCCTGGCAACCACCATCTACTCTGGGCTTCTAAGAGTTCAATGTTTTTAGATTACACATATAAGTGAGATCATGTCTTTCTGTGTCTTGTTTATTTCACTTAAAATAATGGCTTCAGGTTCATCCATGTTTTTGCAAATGATATAATTTTCTTTCTTTTTTAAGGCTGAATATTATTTCACTGTGCTCATCTATACTAAAATTTTCTTTATCTATTCATCTACTGAGGGATATAGGCTGATTCCATACCTTGGCTATTGTCGATAATGCTGCAATGAACACAGGAGTGCAGGTATCTCTTCGACATACTGACTCCATTTATTTTGGCTACACACACACACACACACACACACACACACACACACACTCAGTAGTGGGATTACTGGATTCTATGATAGCTCTATTTTTAATATTTGGAGAGACTTCATTCTGTTTTAATAATGAATGTACTAATTTACCTTCCTACAGTGTTCATATCCTTGTCAACACTGGGTTGGCTTTTGATATTAGCCTTTTTTTAACAGGTGTGAGGTGATATATCAGTGTGGTTTTAATTTGATTTCCCTGATAATTAGTAATGTTGAACATTTTTAACGTTCCTGTTAGCCATTTTCATGTATTCTTTTGAGAAATATCGATTCCATTCCTTTGCTCATTTAAAAAATTTGGTCTGTTGCTGTTGTTGAATCATTTGAACCATTTGTTTTCCTTATAGATCTTACAAGTTAATTTGTTATCAGAAGTTTGGCTTGCAAATATTCTTTCCCATTTTGTAGGTTCATTCTGTTGATTGTTTTCTTGGCTATGTGGAAAGTTTTTAGTTTAATATGTTATCATCTGTCTATTTTTATTTTGTTGCTTGTACTTCCTAGATCATATCCAAAAAATCATTGTCCAAACCAATGTTATGAAGCTTTTCTCCCTATGTTTTCTACTAGTTGTCTTAGAGTTTCAGGTCTTACTTTTAAATATTTAAACCGTTTTAAAATTGATTTTTGTATATGACTTGAGATAAGGATCAAATTTCACTCTTTGCATAAGAATATCTAGTTTTCACAATGCTATTGAGAATACTATCTTTTCCTCATTTTGTATTCTTGACAACTTTGTTAACATTCAATTGACCATAATGGTATTGATTTATATCTGAGTTACCTATTCTATTCCACTAGTTTATGTGTCTATTTTTATGTCAGTATAGTGTTATTTTGATTACTATGAATTTATAGTACATTCTGAAGTGAGATGGTGTAATGTTTCCAGCTTTCTTTCTTTCTTTCTTTCTTTCTTTTGCTTGAGATTGCTTTTGCTATCTGAGGTCTTTTGTAGTTCCATGTGAATCTTAAGATTATTTATTTCTATTTCTGTGAAAACTGTCACTGGAATTTTGATAGGCATTACATTGAATATGCAAGTGATTTGGGTAGTATGACTTTTTAAACAATATTAGTTCTTCTAATACATGAACATGGTATCTTTTTTCCATTTATTTGTGTTTTCTTCAAATTTTTTCATTCATGCTTTATAGTTTTCAGTAAACAGATTTTTTTTTTAACATCCTTGGTTAAAGTTATTTCTAAGATTATTTTTTGGTAGCTAGTATAAATAGGATTGTTTTTTATTTTGATTGTGTATATTTCATTGTTAAAATATAAAAAGCTAGTGATTTTTGTCTGTTGATTTTGTATCCTGCAACTTTATTAAATTTATTTAATGGTTCTAACAGTATTTTCTTTTCTGGAGACTTTCGGGTTTTCTGTCTATAATAGATGTGCCAAAAAATTGTATACACATCTTAAGAACTCTTAAGAGATGTTTGCCATAATCAGAAGTGTCTGGACACTGATGGCAACCACTTTGAGCACATTTTTTAATTGCAGAATTCAAACGTGACTTGTATTCATCTTTTGTTATTGGTATATGTTGAGTATTACAATTTTAATATAGCTTTTTCCTTTCTTAAAATGCATATTTTTTTGGCACCCTCTTTAAAGGATTATATCATCTCCAAACAAGGACAATTTAAGTTTTTCCTTTTCAATTTAGATGAACTGCCATTCTTTCTTTTTTCCTAATTATTCTGGCTAGATCTTTTATTACACGTTGAAAAGAAGCAGTGGGAGTGGGTAACTGTGTCTTGTTCCTGATCTTAGAGGAAATGCTTTCAACTTTTTACCATTCAACAACATTAACTGTGAATTTGTCATATATGGTTTTTATTTTATTGAGGTAAAACCTCAATCAAACTACTACTCAGAGTTCTTTTTTTCTTAAATCATGAAAGGATGCTGCATTTTGTCAAATGCCTTTTCTCTATCTATTCAGATTATCATAATAGTATTTGGTCTTTCATTCATTTAATATGCTCTGTCACATTTATAGATATGTATTTGTTGAAATATCCTCGCATTCAAAAGTAAATCCCATAAATCACATTGAATGATTGTTTTAATGTGCTGTTGAATTTGGTTTGTTAACATTTTATTGAGGACTTTTGTATCTAGGTACATGAAAAATATTGTTCTGTAATTTTGCTGTTGTTATTATTGTAGCATCCTTGTCTTTCTTTGGTATCAGGATAATAATAACTTTTAAAGGTGAGTTTGAAAGTGATTCCTCTTTAATTTTTGGAAGTATTTGAGAAAAATTAGTGTTCTTTATAAAATGTTTGGTAGAATTTAGTAGTAAATTCTTCAGGTTCTGGGCTTTTCTTTGTTAGAAGAATTTTTAATTCAATATTTTAAAACTTGATATTATTGTTTTTCATTGGTCTATTCAGACTTTCTATTTTTTATGATTCAGTCTTGATAGGTTCAAAGATTCTAGGAATTTACACATTTCTTGTAAGTTTTCCAAATTGTTAGTATATCTTTGTTCATAGTAGTCTTTTATTCTTGATATATATTTGGTATCAACTTTAATGTGTCCTCTTTTATTTCTGATTTTATCTATTTGAGTGTTCTCTCTTTTCTCCTTAATCTAGTTAAAGATTTGTCAGTTTTGTTTACCCTCTTCAAAAAAAGTTTAATCTTTTTATTATTTTTCTGGTTTCTGTATTATTTATTTCTGCGTTAATTATCTTTTTTTTCTTTCTTCAACCAACTTTGTGCAAAGTTTATTCTTTTTTTCCTAATTCCTTGATATGTAATGTAAGGTTGTTTATTTGAAATCTTGCTTATTTTTTGATTTAGGCAATTATTGCTATATACCTCCTTTTTAGAACTATTCAATTAAAATAAAAATAAATAATTGTTGAAATTATGCTTTGCTGCATTCCATAAATTTTGATATGCATTCACTTTTCTTTGTGTCAAAATATTTCTTAATTTTTCTTTTTTCTCTTTGACCCATTTGTTGTTCAGTAGCATGTTCTTTAATTTGTATATATTTGTGACCATTCAAAAAATTCCTCCTATTATTATCTAGTTTCATAACATTGTGGTATACAAAGATACTTATTAAGATTTCAATCTTCTCAAATAAGTTAAAACTTGTTCAGTGGTCTAACATACAATTTATCTTGGAGAATATTCTGTATGCATTCGACAATAATGCATATTTTGCTGCTGTTAAATAGAATGTTTTATATATTTCTGTTAGGTTCATTTGGTCTAAGGTGTAGTTTATATCTGAAGTTTTCTTTTGACTTTCTGCTTCTGTTCATTGCTGAAACTGACATGTTGAACCTCATACTATTTTTGTGTTACAATCTCTCTCTCCTTCAGATCTATTAATATTTACTTTACATGTTTAAAATAAATATTGGGAGAATATATTAATAATTATTAAATCCTTTTGATGAATTGACCTTATCATTATAAAATGACCTTCTTGAACTCTCTTTTTTTATTACAGTTTTTGATTTAAAGTCTATTTTATCTAAGCATAACCCCTGATATATTTGGTTTTCATTTTCATGTAACAGCTTTTTTCATCTTTTATTTTTAATCCATGTATGTCCTTAATGGTAAATCAGTGCATTGTAGGCACCATATAGTTGGGTTGTGATTTGTATCATTAAGCCACATTATTTATTTTTATTTTAATTGAATAATTTAATCTACTTACATTTAAAGAAATCATTGGTATGTTAACAGGTTTTTGGTTGTTTTGTAGTTCCTGTGTTTCTTTTTTGTTGTTGTCTTTCTTTGTTATTAGATTATTTTCTCTAGTGATTTACTTTTTATCTTTTGTATACACTATAGGTTTTTGACTATTAGGGTTTTTTTTGCTATTGTGTATAGTGCTGTGATAAACATATGAGTGCAAGTATCTTTTTGGTAGAACAATTTATGCTCCTTTGGGTATATACCCAGTAATGGGATTTCTGGGTCAAGTGTTAATCCTCTTTTTAACTCTTTGAGAAATCTCTGAATTGCATTCCACAGAGGCTAAACTAATTAGTATTTCCACCAATAGTATATAAGTATTCCCCACGTTTGGTGGGGTTATTTTTTGATGTTTTAAGCATTTAATAAAAAACATTCTGACTGGTATGAGATGGTAACTCACAGTTTTCATATGCGTTTCTCTGATGATAAGTGATGTTGAGCATTTTTTATATGTATGTTGGCAGATTTCACATCTTTTTAAAATTTATTTTAAAGATCTGGATACAAATCAGGATTAGGTAGATAAGTGGTCACTGTACAGGTAAAGTTTAGACCTTTCTTTGGTCCCCACTTCGCCTGGTTTAACATCAGGTACCCTTATTAATTTTATGTGCCCCACCCCTAATAGTTCCCTGCTATTACCAATCCCCTTCTTATAGTATTAAGATAAATATTCGTGGTCTGTATATGAGTGAGAACATGTAGTACTCAGTTCTTTGTTTCTGTAACAGAACACTGAGTATTATAGACCCTAAATCCATCCAAGTTGCTGTGATGCCTAAAAGTTTGTCTTTTTTTATATCTATGAAATATTCCATTGTGTATATGTACCACATTTTTTTAATCTAGTCCACTTTCAATGGGTAGCACAGTTGGTTCCATGTTTTTACTGTTGTGAATAGTGCTGCAATAAACATGGGTGTGCAAGTATCTTTTTTATAGAATTATTTGAGTTCCTCTGGGTATATACCCAGAAGGGAGATTGCTGGGCATATGGAATGTTGATTTTTAGATCTTTTAGGATTCGCCACACTGTTTCCACAGAGGTTGTACTAGTTTACACTCTCACCAACAGTGTAGAAGCATACCCTTTCCCCACATCCTCTAAAGGATCTGTTGTTTCTTTGAGTTATTGATTATGGCCATCCTGACTGGAGCTAGGTGATATCTCAGTGTGGTTTTAATTTACATTTCTTTGATGACTAGTGAGACTGAGCGTTTTTCATTTATCTGTTGGCTGCTCAGATATCTTCTTTTGAGAAGTGTTTATTCATATCTTTTGCCCAATTTTTTATAGGAGCCTTTGTTTTTCTTCCTTTTTGCACATTTGAGTTCCTTGTAGATCCTTGATGTTAGACCTTTGCCAGATACACAGTTGGCAAATATTTTTTCCCATTCTGTGGGCTGTCTCCCCACTCACTTGGTTTCTTTTGCTTTGCAGAAGGTTTTCAGTTTGATGAAGTCCTACTTGTCTATCTTGTTTCTTATATCACGGGCATCTAGGGTTTTGATGGGGAATTGGTAGCCCATTCCAATTTCCATAATGGTGTCTCTTGCATTTTCTAAGAATCTTATAGTTTGATGTCTTATGTTTAGGTCTTTATACATTTAGAGTTGATTTGTATGTATGGTGAAAGGCAGGGGTTCCTGTTTAAATCTTCTGCATGTGGTCAGTCAGTTTTCTCAACAGTATTTACTGAATAGGTTCTCTCCCCAATGGTTGTTGGGGGAGGATTTGTTGAAGCTGAGTTGGTTGAGAAATTGAGGTTTTACTTCTGAAAACTCTATCCTGTTCCATTGGTCTGTATGCCTATTCTTATATCAATACCAGAATGTTTAGATTACTGCAGCCTTACAGTAAAATTTAATGTCTGGAAGTGTGATACCTCCCACTTTTTTTTTTGTAAAGGATCATTTTGGCTATTCATGGTATTTTATATTTCCATATAAATTTCTGTATTGCTGTTTCCAGGTGTGAGAAGAATGATGTTTGTAATACAATGGGTATTGCATTGAATGTGTAGATTGCCTTGGGTAGGATAGACATCTTAAAAATTTTGATTCTTCCAGTCCATGAGCATGGAATATTTTTCCATTTGTTTGTGTCTTCTTTGAGTTCTCTAAGCAGTTTTTGATATAAAGGTCTTTAACCTATCTGATTAGGAAGTTGCTGAGATTTTATTTATTTATTTATTTTTGGCTATTGTGAATGGGATTATGCTTTTTTTTTTTGAGTTGGAGTCTTACTCTGTCGCCCAGACTGGAGTGCAGTGGCCACTCCCGGCCACCACAGCCTCGACCCGCTGGGCTCCAACGATCCTTCCGTCTCAGCCTTCCAAGTAGCAGGAATTACAGGTATGCGCTACCATGTCCGGCTGATTTTTTGATTTATTGTAGAGATGAGGTCTTGTTGCCCAGGTGGGTCTCGAACCCACGGGCTCAGGCAATCCACTCACCTCAACCTCCCAAAGGCGCGGGATTACAGGCTGATCCACCGAGCCCGGCTGGGATTATTTGGTTCTCCACTTGTTTGTTGTTGGTGTATAAGGATGCAACTGTCTTTTGTATATTATCTTATACATTTATACCCTGAGATTTTGTCAAAGTTCTTTATTAGTTCAAAGAGGTTTTTGACAAATTTTCCTGTGTTTTCAAGATATGGGATCATATATTCTATAAAGAGGGATATTTTGACTTTCTCTTTTCCTATTTGGATATGGCTGATTTCCTTCTCTTGTCTGATTGCTCTAGCTAGGACTTCCAACATTATGTGGAACAGGAGGAGTGAGAGTGGGCAGCCTTGTCTTATTCTGTTTTCAGGGGAAATGCTTCCAATTTCCATCTGTTTAGCAATATGTTGGCTGTGGGTTTATTGTAGATGGCTCTTACTATTTTGATGTATGTTCGCTCTATGCCTTGATATTCAAGGTTTTTTGACAAGAAAGGACACTAGATTTTATCAAAAGCTTTTACTGCATCTAAAATAATCATGTGGTTCTTGTTTTTACATCTGTTGATGTATTTAATTATATTTATGGTCTTGAGGATGTTGATGTGACCCTGCTTCCCAGGGATGAAACCTACTTGGTCATAGTGGATGATTTTTTTTTTTTTTTGAGTTACAGTCTCATTCTGTTGCCCAGACTGGAGGGCAGTGGCACACTCATGGCCACCCCTGCATTGACCTGCTGGGCTCTGACGATCCTTCTACCTCAGACTTCCAGGTAGCTGGAACTACAGGCTTGTGCTCCCACACTAGGTTAATTTTTAACAAAAATTTATTGTCAAGATGAGGTTTCACCAAGTTGCCTGGTCTGGTCTTGAACCTGCAGGATCAGGCAATCTAGTCGTCCAGACCTCCCAAAGTGCTGGGATTACAGGCTGAGCCACTGAGTCCGGTGGATGACTTTTGAGATGTGTTGTTGGATCTGCTTTGCTAGAATCTTTTTGATAATTTTTGCATTTATGTTCATCAGGAATATTAGCCTGTAGTTCTCTTTCTTTATTTGATCATTACCTGATTTGGGTATCAGTGTGAAATTAGCGTCATAAAATGATTTGGGTAGAGTTCTGTCTTTCTTGGTTGCCTGGAATACTTTCAATAGGATTTGTATCAGCTCCTCATTGTATGTGTTGTAAATGTCTGCTGGAAAGCTGTCTGGCCCAGGTTTTTTTTTTTTGTAGGTAGCTTTCTCATGATGGAGTCAATTTCCTGGGTTATTATTTGTATATTTAGGGTCAGAATGTTTTCTTATTTCAACCTTGGAAGGTTGTGTGATGCCAAAAAGTGTTCCATTTCATTTAGGTTTTCGAATTTCTTTCCACACAGATGTGTATAGTTACCTATGATAATGTTTTATATATTTTGAGGTCAATTGTAACTTGATATTTTGTGTTTCTGATAGTGTTTATTTGGACTTTTTCTCTCTTTTTCTTGGTCAGTCAGGTTAGGGGTCTGCCATTCTTGTTTATTCTTTCAAAGAACCAGTTTTTTGTTTTGTTGATTTTTTTCTATGATATTTTTGTCTTCTATGCTCATATTTGGACTTTTACTTTGGCGATCTGGATTTTTCTGCTGAAGTTAGGGCTTTGTTGGTCTTGTCCTTTCAGCTTCCTTTGGTGATTTGTTAGATTGTTAACTTGTATGTCTATCTTCTTGATATGTGTGCATAGGAATTTAAATTCCTCTCCTAGTACTGCTGTGATGGCATCCCAGAGGTTTTGGCCAGATGTGACTTTATTTTCATTTGTATCAGGAATCTTTTAAGTTATACTTTGATTTTCTGTGTTGACCTGGGTGATGTTCAGCATCATACTGTTTAGTGTCCATGTCTTTGTGGGTTTTGGGGGAATTTTGTTGGTGTTGATATTTATTTTTATTGTACTGTGGTCTGAGGAGGTGCATGGCGGTATTTTGATCTTATGAAGTTTGCTTATGCTTGATTTATGTCTGAGGATGTAGTTGATCTTGGCATACATTCCATTTGGTGTTTAGTAAACTGTGTGTTCCATAGTTATTAGGTTGAGTATTCTGTGGGTATCTATTAAGTCCATTTGGTCAAGCACCAAGTTAAGGTTCTGTATATCTTTGTTAATTTTTTGTGTCAATGATCTATCTAGGGTTTTTAGTGGGTTATGTAAGTCCCCAAAAATGATAGTCAAAATTTTTTGGTTTTAGTTTACTTAATAGCTGCTCTATAAAAATTTGTGCTCCTGTGTTGGGTGCATATATGTTTAGGATGAATTTTTGCTGTTGATGGGTTGAACCTGTTATTTCATTATGTAGTGTCCTTCTGTGTCTTTTTTAAATTGGTATAACTTAAAGGTTGTTTTGTCGATATTAAGACCATGACTCCTGCTTTCTTTAGTGTTCCATTCACCTGAAAATTTGTTTTCCATCTTCTAGCTTTGAGAATATGAGTGTATTTTCTGGTGTAATGTGTTTCCTGGAGTCAGCATATTGTTGGGTCTTTTTAAAAAAAAATCCAGTTTGCTATTCTACATCTTTTTCAGTGGTGCATTTAGTCCATTCATGTTCAGACTGATTATTTAGCTGAGAGAGTTTATCCATGTCATGAGGCTCTTGCAGATTTTGTTATTGATTTGTTTATTTGTTTGATGAACTTCTTTTGATTTTGGGGTTGATGAATGTGTGTGTTTTCAATTTTACAGTCATGACACATGCTGTGTTGATTCTGTTTCCTGCATTCTTTAGATGAACATGTTCTTTTTTCTTTCTTTATTCTATGCTTAACATCTTCTTAAATAAACTCTTAGGGATTGAATGTTTGAAAAAAAATTTTCTCCATCACTGATGAAGCTTACTTTGGAAATTCTTGGTTGGAACTGTTTATCTATGAGAATTTTGAATATTCAACTCCAGTCTCTTCTAGCCTGTAGTGTTTCTGTAGATGAGTTTGTTAGGCAGTCTGACCTTTCTCTCTAACTACCTTTAGGATTTTTTCTTTTATACCTACTTTGTGTAGGTTAATTATTATGTGCCTAGGAGTTGGTCTTCTCATTTGATATCTTGTAGGGGTTTTCTGAATCTTTTGTGTTTGGATGGTCACTTCTCTGCTGAGATTCAGAAAGTTTTTTGGATGACCTCATGGAATGTTTGTTCTAGGGTGCTCTCATTCCCCTTTTCTGCTTCAGGGATACTGGTCCGGTGTAAATTTGATTTCCTGATATAATGGCATATCTCTTGAAGTTTTGTTCCATCTTTTTAAGCTTCTTTTCTATGTTTTTAACAGATTGAGTTAGTTCCATATTTTGGTCTTCAAGCTCCAAGATTCTTTCTTCTGCCCGGTTTATTCTACTTTCTATGTTTGTCAGTTTATTTTTTATTTCATCAACTGTATTCTTTATAGCGTCCATATCAGTAATTAATTCTTTCATGTTTTTGTCTTGTCTTTTTTGGTTCTTTTTTAGCTTTTTCAACCTTTCCTTGATCTCTGCATTTGTGGTCTAAGGCAATCAGTCTGAACACTCTTGATTGTTTGAATTCTAAAGTCTTTATTCTTGTGCACTATCTTTTTTGGGCTTTGTGGGACACTTCTGTTTTTTCATTAATTTCTCTTCATTTGTGGTGGGTTTTTCTTTTTTCTTTACTTCCATTGCTCAATAAAACAGGGAGTAGTTTTCACTTCTTTTTGCCCAACCCTCTATTCTTCCTTTGGTAAAGTCTCTGGATTTGTTCAATTTTTAAGCTGGGTTGGAGTGGGAAGCTGTGTTGTCCTTTTGCAGCTTTGAGATTTTGAATACGGTGTGTTGGGGTGTGCTAAGTTTCAAAAGCTGACTGCAGATCGCAATTTTCATTGATTGAGGTGTGGGCCCCCAGGGTCCCATTTCCCACCACCTCACAATATGTCCAGGCAATGGGAGCATATCTATCTTCCCTGGGCACAAAAATAACAAAAGGGAAACTAAAGAAACTACGAAAGAGAGAAGGGATAATAGAGGGACATGAAGAGAGCAAAGAAGAGACAGAAAAGGAAATAAGCCAACAAACAGACAAAAAAACCATAAAAAAAGAAAGAAAAAAAAGAAAAACTAAAAATCATGAGTATGAGAGTTTCACACTCCTATATAGCCTTATGTAAAAGAAGAAGAAGAAGAAGAAGAAGAAGAAGAAGAAGAAGAAGAAGAAGAAGAAGAAAAAAGAAAAACAAAATGAAATGCAAACACCATCTGAAAACTATAGAGTGAGAGCACCCTCCCCCAAAAATAAAACTGTTGTAATCCTTGATCACCCTCTCGTGGCAGGTTTCTGAACTTTGGGTTCCTTGTAGGTGTACTGCTCTTGGCTCACAGCAGAGGGGAGGGGGTGCCAACCTTTAGATCTGTCCCCCTGCTCACTACACAGTCAGGGAGAGCCTGCAAACCACCACCAACAGATCTGCCTGTGTTCAGCTCTCTCTGTGTGTGCTGATCAGGTTGCTCCTTGCCTGGGTCACACATTTTACAAATTCTGGGAGAAGGGAGCTGGGTCTCCTTAAAATTCACCCCACTTATCCACTTCCGGGTGGGTTTTTCATCTCTGGTTGTAGCCATAGACCTGCAAGTGTTTCAGCTAGGTGGATGGGGCTCCTCAGCAGGCCTGTCCCTCTGGGGATACTGTACCTGGGGTATCTTTTGTGGGTTGGCAGTGATAAACCTCAGAGAGGTGCTGAATTCACCCCTCAATCTCAGGGAATAACCCTGCTACTCACATCGGCAGCCCGGGCCTATCTTCACCTAGGAACCAGGACAAAGGCAGTGGGGACATCTTTGCATCTTGCCCTCCTCTGGGGCTTGGTAACTAATTTCTCTGGTGTGTTTTCTTCATAGTCCCCAGTGCCAATGTCCTATATGGCTCCAGAGTCTGTGGTGGCAGATGGCATCAACATGGGTGTTTTTCTTCGCTCTCTCCTGGTTAGGGTTGCAGAGATAGTGCCTGCCACTGGACTGTATATCGCACTGGGAACCAAGTAGTTGCATGGGGCAGCTGCCTCAGCAGAAGAACTCAGGCTGTTTATTCATGCATCCCCACTCATACACTCACTTGCTGACACACTCGCATGAATATTCATCCCTGCACCCACTCGTTTATGTGGAGACTCATGCACTCTGACTCTGTCACCACTTTGGAATCGTGCACGTATCTTCTTTTGAAAAGTGTCTTTTCATGTTTTAATGGAGTTGTTTTATTTTTTTCTTGTCAATTCATTTAATTTCTTTATAGATTCAGGATATTTGTCCTTTGTTGGATGCATATTTGCAAAAGTGTTCTCCCATTCTGGGTTGTCTATTTACTCTGGTGATAGTTTATTTTGCTGTGCAGAATCTCTTTAGTTTAATTAGGTCCCAATTGCCAATTTTTATTTTTGCTGTATTTGCTTTTGAGGACTTGGTCCTAAATTTGCTGCCTATGTCAATATCCAGAAAATTGTTTCCTAGGTTTTCTTCCAGAATTCTTATTGTTTGAGGTATTACTTTTAAGTCTTTTATCCATATTGAGTTAATTTTTTATATTATGAAAAAAGTCTAGCTTCATTTTTCTGCATATGGTTAGCAAATTTTCTCAGCATCATTTGTTAAATAGAATGCCTTTTTCCCATTATTTATTTTTGTTGACTTTGGTGATGATCAGTTGGTTAGAGGTGAGTAGCTTCATTTCTGGGATCTCTATTCTGTCTCATTGGTCTATATGTCTGTTTATGTACCAGCACCATATTGTTTTGGTTACTACAAACTTGAAGTAAAGCTTGAAGTCTGGTAATTAATGTCACTAGTTTCGTTATTTTTACTTAAATTTGCATTGAAGTTTCTGGCTCTTTTTTGTTTCCAAATAAACTTTAGAATTGTTTTCTCCTATATTTGTGAAATATGACACTGGTGATTTCATATTGATTGTATTGAATGTGTGTATTACTTTGGATAGTATGGATATTATAATGATATTGATTGTTCCAACCCATGAGCCTGGAATGATTTTCCATCTGTTCATGTTGTCTTTTATTTCTTTCAGCAGTGGTTATCAGTTCTCATTTGTAGAGATCTTTCACCTCTTTGATTAGATACATTCCCAGGTGTTTTGTTTGTGTGTGTGTGTGTGTGTGTGTGTGTGTGTGTGTGTGTGCTTGTGTCTATTGTAAATGAAATTGAATTCTTGATTTTGTTCTCAGCTTAAATGTTCTTGGTGTATAGGAATGCTATTAACTTTTGAAACTTGACTTCTTTAGTGATGTTACTCATCAAGTCTAAATGTCTTTTTGTGAACATTTTCACATTGTCTGGATATAGAATCATATTGTCTGAAAAAAGAGATAATTTGATGCTTTCTTTTTCTATTTAGATTTCTTTTCTTTCTTTCTCTTGTCTGGTTGCTCTGGCAAGAATTTCCAGTATTATGTAAAATAGGAGTGTTAAAAGTAAACTTCCTTGTCTTGTTTCAGTTTCGACAGTGAATGCTCCTACCTTCTTCCAATTAAATAAGACATTGTCTGTGGATTTGTCAGAGATAGTGCTTTTTGTTTTGAAGTATGCTTCTTTGATGTCTAGTTGGTTGAGGAGTTCATCATAAAGGGATATTGGATTTTATCAAATGCTTTTTCTGTGTATAGTGAGATAACCATATGATTTTTGTTTTTAATTATGGTATGTGATGGATTATGTTAATTAATTTGCATATGTTGAGCAAATCCTGCATCCCATTAATAAACTTGATCGTGATGGATGATCGCTGTGATTTTTTGATGGATGCAGTTTGCTAGGCTTTGTTGAGAATTTTTGCACCTATTTTTATCGAGGATATTGGCCTATAGTTTTGTTGTTGTTGCTGTTCTTGTGTCTGCCTGATTTTGGTATCAGCATAATATTGATTTTCATAGAATGATTTAAGGAGAAGTTCTTCCTCCTGGATTGTTTCAAATAGTTTCAGTAGGATTGATAAGAGCTTTCCTTGTACTTGGGGTAGAATTTGGCTGTAAATCTGTCTGGTCCAATCCTCTTTATTGTTTGTAGGAATTTTTTTATTATTACTGATACAGTTTCATGAATCATTATTGCTCTGTTCAGGGTTTTTAGTTTTTTCCTGTTTCAATCTTTAGATGTTGTTTCCAGGAATTTATCTGTTTTCTTTAGATTCTCTGGCTTTTTTGTATATAGATGTTCATAGTAGGAAATGTCAACCTACACATACACACACACACACACACACACACACACACACACACACACACACTCGTGTGTGTGTGTGTGTATGTAGTTTATATATCCTGCAAAACCAAGCTTCATAAACAAAGGAGTCATAAAGTCTTTTTCAGGTAAGTAATCACTAATGGATTTCATCACCACCAGACCAACCTATAGGAGATATTTAATTAAATTCTAAATGTGGAAAAAAAATTAAGATACTTTGTATCACAAAGCAAACAAGCACATAGCCCACATACCCTATAAACCAATCACATACCACGGCTATAAAGCAACTAGCTAGCAAAATTATGACAGAAACAAAACCCCATGTGAGTATTAACCTTAAATGTCAATGGTCTAAGTGTTCCACTTAAAAGACAAGAAGTGGCAAATTGAATGAAAAACAAGACTGACCCTTCTGTGGCTTTCAAGAGACTCATCTCACATTTAAGGACATCCATGCAATGGAAAAGGAGTGAGAGAAAGATTTATCACACAAATGGAAAATTAAAAAAAGCAGAAGTTACTTTTCTTCTACCAGATAAAGTAGAATTTTACCCCAAAACAGGAATATAGGACAACAAAGGACATTGTATAATGAAAAGGGATCAATTCAGCAAGAAGTCTTAACTATGCTATAATCTGATTATGACTGTATATTTGCCCTTACAAGTGAGTTTTATATTCTGCATGTTTTCATGTTACTAATTAGTATTATTTTATTTCAGCTTGAAGACTTCTCTTTAGCATTTCATGTATGATAGGTCTTTTGGTGATACACTTCCTCATTTTCTGTTGTTCTGGAAAATTTATCTATCCTTTATTTCTGAAGAATAGTTCTGCTGGGTAAAGTTTTCTTGGTTGGTAGCATTTTTTCCCCAGCACTTTAAATATATAACCCCATCTTCTCCTGGCCTATAAAGTTGCTACAGAGAAATCAGCTGCTAAGTTTATGGGAACTCTTGTATATGTAATTTGCTTCTTTTTTCTTTATGCTGTCAGAATCTTCCCTTGGTCTTTTATTTTTGACTGTTTACAATATGTCTTGGTGTAGCCTGCTTTGGATTGCATTTAATTGGAGACCTGCAGCCATTCTCTACCTGAATGTTTACATCTTTGGCCATATTTGGAAGGTTTTCTGTCATTTATTTATTTTAATAAATTTTCTCATTTTTTATCTCTTTTTTACATTTCACAACTTAAAAAGCATATATATTTTATTTTAAAGATGGGGGTACAATTCAGGATTGGATATACAAGTGGACATTGTACAGGTAAAGTGTAGGCCTCCCTTGGGTCCACACTTTGCCTAGTGTGAAATCAGGTACCCTTATTGATGTTGTGTACCCCTACCCCAGCAGTATCCTGCTACTTCCAACTCTTATAGTATTATGATAAATGTTCAGGGTCCTTTTATGTGTGATAACATGTGACACTCTGTTCTTTGTTTTTGTCATAGATCACTGAGGATTACTGACTCTAAATCCATCCAAGTTGCTGCAAAGTCCATATGTTTGTCCTTTTTTTATGTCTGTGGAATATTCTGTTGTGTATATGTACCATTTAAAAAAAATCCAGTGTTCTGTTGTGTATATGTACCATTTAAAAAAAATTCAATGTCAATGGACAACATGGTCAGTTCCATGTTTTTGCTATTGTGAATAGTGTTGCAATAAACTTGCATGTGCAGCTATCTTTTTGGTAGAATCATTTGCGTTCCTCCAGGTATATTCCCAGTAAGAGGACTGCTGAATCATATGGAAGGTCAATTTCTAGTTTTTTTAAAGAAATCACCACACTGTTTTCCATAGAGGTTGAAATAGTTTGCATTCCCACCAGCAGTGTAGAAGCTGTCCTTTTTCTCTGCATCCTCACCAGCATCTGTTGTTGTTTGTTTTATTAATGATGGCCATTCTTGCTGGGGTTAGGTTGTATCTCAATATGGTTTTGATTTGCATTTCTCTGTTGCTGAGTGAGGCTGAGGATTTTTTTCATGTGTCTATTGGCTGCCCAAATATCTTTTTTTTGAGAAGTATCTATTGTCTTTTGCCCACTTTTTAATGGAGATGTTTGGGGTTTTTTTTCCTTTTGGCATTTTGAGTTCCCTGTAGATCCTGGATGTTAGGCCTTTGTCAGATATATAGTTGGAAAATATTTTCTCCCGTTCTGTCAGCTATCTTCCCACTGTCTTGATGGTTTCTTTTCCTTTGCAAAAGTTTTTAAGTTTGATGAGGTCTTATCTACCTTATCACTTATGGCATGGACACCTGTGATTTTGATCAGGAATTGGTTGCCTACTCTGATTTTTGTAATGGAGTCTCCTGCATTTTCTAAGATTCTTATAGTTTGAGGTTTATGTTTAGGTCTTTGATCCATTTGGAGTTGACTTGTGTGTATGGTGATAGGTAGGGTTTCAATCTTTTGCATGTGATCAGCCAACTTTCCCAGCACTATTTACTGAATAGGTTCTCCTCTCCCTGATAGCTGTTGGTGGAGTCTTTGTCAAAAATAAATTGGTTGAGAATTTGAGGTTTTACTTCTGGAATCTTTATCTTGTTCCATTTGTCCATATGCCTATTCTGGTACCAATACCAGGCTGTTGTGATTCTTGTAGCCTTATAGCAAAACTTAAAGTCTGGAAGTGTGATTCCTCCCTCTTTGTTTATCTTGCTAAGGCTTCTTTTGGCTATTCATGTTTGTTTATGTTTCCATATGAATTTCTGTATTGACATTTCCAAGTCTGAGAAGAATGATGTTGATAATTTAATGGGTATTTCATTGAATCTGTAGATTTCTTGTGGTAGGATGGACATTTTAACAATGTTGATTCCTCCTACTCATGAGCATGGAATATTTTTCCATTTGTTTATGTCTTCTTGGATTTCTTTGACCAGTGTTTTGTAGTTTTCATTGTAAAGGTCTTTCACTCATCTGGTTAGGAAGATGCCAAGGTATTTCTTTTTTTATGACAATTGTGAATGGGATTGTGCTTTTTATTTGATTCTCTGCCTGTTTGTTGTTGGTGTATAAGATTGTAACTGTCCAAAATTTCATACGTGGCTTCTGGGCAAGATGGTGACAGAACAGGTTGGACTGTGAGAGACTCTGCAAACGTGAAAGTTCATAAAGATTCTCTGTGTGAATAGGTGTGTGACAGTGGGTGAGTAAAAGCCCATCTGAGGGGAGACTTAGGTTCATGCACCCAGAGTTCTCCTCCATAGGTGACTGCAACCCACCACTGCTCTGAGATTGGAGATGTGGATGCATGGGATTGTCTGTCATTCTCAGGGATCTCTGGAGAGGAGGCAGCAGAGAACAGCTGTCCCTCACCACCTGGCACCCAGCCCATGCCATCACCTGTGGCAGCAGACCAGGCACTAGCAGTAGGAATACTGGAGAAGGCAGGACAGATGACCACCCCCCATGCTGGGACCGGCACAAACATATCAGATCTGAGTGGGGGATTTGTCAGCAGCAGCAGTGAGTTGGGTGAGTCTGGATCTGATCCATCCTCCTCCCACAATGTCCACAGGGCATCAGACCCATGCTGAGAGCAACTCTATCAGTTTGCACAGAGAGTAGCGGGGAGGGGTAGAGATCAGAGTAGCTCCCTAAAGCATAGAGAGCCCCCAAAAGGAACCTGGAGTTGGCCACAGATTGAGTTTTTTTCTTCTTTTTTGTTTTAGCTTTTGCTTTTTTTCTTCTCTCTTTCTTTCTGTTTTTGTTTATGTTTGTGCACAGTTTTTGTTTATGTTTTGTTTCTGTTATTTTAATTTTTTTTAGATTTTCTGTTTATGTATGGATATTTTTGAGGGAGAGTACAACAGGGAGTTTTTGTTTGCTTGTATGACAGTCTGCATGTTTTTGTTTTTCTGTCTTTTTTCTCTGTTTTTTCGTTAGTTGTTATGCCTGTCTGATTTTCCTCTTCTTCTCTCTCTCTACCTTCCTTTCATTTTCATCCTTCATTTTTCCATTCTTTTCCCATTTCTTATCTCATTTTGCTTTCAGGGGGTAAACAGACACACCCACTGCATGGGCAGGTTGTAAGGCAGTGGAAAGTGAATTCCAGGGGACCCACACACTTGTCAGTGCATACTGGGATCTGCAGATAGCTTCTGAATCCCAAAACTTCAAAAACCTCAGGCACCTACACTTAGTGCAGCTTAAGAAGTGAACAGACCAGAAGATCTACATAAGGAAGAATAGGAGCTTGTGCAAACAGGAGTAAAAAGTATCTCCTGTCACTAAACAACAGAATTAAAGAAGAAGTATAAAAGGGGGAGGGAAACTAACACGAAGAAAAACCAAAGGAAGAATATGAGTCTTGCACAGACCCCTGGGTGGCCAGTCATTGAGAATACAGACTTTGGAACTCAAGCAATGAAGAGCCCCCAGAATGACTGGCCTCAAAATACAAACCCAGATATCAAGCTTCAATAGAGAGAATAAACAGAAATGAAGAGAGACAAGATAAAAGAATGGAGGAGTTGATAACTGAGAAAACAGCAATAAAGAATACAGTGAATGAAATAAATAAAAAACTGATAAGCATGGAAAGTAGAATTAACCAAGCAGGAGAAAAAAATCTCAGCGCTTGAGGACTAAAATATGGAACTAACCCCTACTGCTAAAAACATAGAAAAAGAATATTACAAAGACAGAATAAAACCTCCAAGAGATGAGTGATTATTTCAAGAGGCTGAATCTAAGATTAATTGGAATTCCCGAGGCAGATAGAGAGATGGAGACCACCCTGGAAGATTCATTCCATGAAATTATCCAAGAAAATCCCTCATCTCATCAGTGACATGACTATTCAAACACAAGAGATTCAGAGAACATCTGCAAGGCAACAGATGAAAAGATCAACTCCCAAACACAAAGTAATTCACCTACACAAAGTAGGTATAAAAGAAAAAATTCTAAAGGCAGCAAGAGAGAAAGATCAGATTATCTACCTGGGAAGACCAATTAGAATAACAGCAGACTTAGTTACAGAAACACTTCAAGCTAGGAGAGCTTGGGGTCCAACCTTAAAAGTTCTCAAAAATAAAAATTTTCAGCCAAGAATAACCTAACCAGCTAAGCTAAGCTTTATCAAGGATGAAGAATTAAAATCCTTCCCAGGCATTCAATCCCTAAGAGTTTACATTGTCTCCACACCAGCTCTCCCAGAAACACTTAAGAAAGTATTAGGCACAGAAGAAAGGAAAAAAAGAATCCCAACACCATTTACAAGAATGGAAGAAAAAGATTGAAAACACACAAGAATTAACCCAAAAATCAAAAGAATGACAACAAATAAATAAGCAAACAAACAGCAGCAACAATAACAATCGCTGTAAGAACCTCATGACAGTGATAAAATCCTTCTCAATAATTAGCCTCAATGTGAATGGACTGAATACATCACTGAAAAAACATAAAATGGCAAATTGAATGAAATATCATGAGGCAACAATATACTGTCTTCAAGAGACTTCACACCAGAAAGAACACTCACAGATTCAAATTAAGAGGATGGGAAACAAAATTTCATGTGAATGGAACACAAAAGAAAGCAGGAATCATGATCTTAATATCAGAAAAAAGCTCACCTGAGGACTTCCGGCAAGATGGCGACTGGGCAACCTCTGTGAAACCCTCTGCAAAGGATAACTGCAGTGGGTCTCTGGCTCTCGCCCCAGGGGCTGTGGACCCCAAAATCACAGCTTGCTCTTCATATGGAGCTCGGCCGTTGCCACTGCTGGGGCATCGCAGTGGACTGGACAGCCACTGCAGCACAGATGCCACCGCCGCAGCCACAGCAGCCACCGCTGCTGCCGCCGGTAGCACATAGCACCACTCGGGCTGGAGGAGATCCACAACTTCAGTCCTTGAAGCCACTTCAGGGAAGATCTGCTGAGATCACTGCCACCTCTCCTGCAACTGAGACATCCTGCCCACCTGGAGTCTCCTGCCTGTGCCCGGAAACAGGCACCATCTCCAGTCTCTGCCGGTTCCACTCCAGCCCCACCCCCTCTGGGGCAAGCAGCTGAAATAGCACCACCTGCTGGCGATTCAAGAGAGTAAACCTACAGCCCCACTGCATGGACAAATTCAAAGGCAGTGGGAAGTGGGTTCCAGATTATCCACACACCTGTCAGCGAATACCAGGACCTGCAGACAGATTTTGAATCACAGCCTCCCCCTTAAGTAAATCTCAAGACTGCAAAAAGGACCACCCCCAACCTACAGTGCAACTCCAGAATTGAACAAAGTAAGAGGGCATATATAAAGTATAGGAGATTGAACAAACAGAAGTAAAACCAATCCCTTTACCCCTGAATAACAGAATTAAAGAAGACAGTGACGTGGAGGGAAGGAAAAAGTAGGGAGGGAGAAAATGGAAGAAATGAAGAAAAACCAAAAGAAGAATATAGGTCTCACACAAACCCCTGGGAGATCAGACACTGAGAAAAGAGATTCTGGAACACAAACAATGCAGAGTCCCCAGAATGACTGGTCACATGGAACAAACCCAGACATCAAGACATTAGTGGAGAGAATTAAAAAAAATGAGGACAGACAAGAGGAAAATAGGAAGGAGCTGATGTCAGAAATAACAGCAGTAAAGAATATTGTGATGGAAATGAATAACAGACTAATAAGCATGGAAAGCAGAATTAGCCAAGCAGAAGAAAGAATCTCAGAGCTCGAAAACCAAAACACAGAACTAACCCAAACTGTCAAAAGCATAGAAAAGAAGCTCAAAAAGACAGAACAAAACCTGCAAGAGATGAATGATCACTTCAAGAGACCAAACCTAAGAGTAATTGGGCTTCCTGGGGCAGAGAGAGAAACAGAAGTCACACTGGAACAAATATTTCATAAAATCATTCAAGAAAACTTCCCTCATCTCATCAAGGATGAAAAAATTCAAACACAAGAGATTCAGAGAACCCCTGCAAGACAACAAATGAGAAGACCATCTCCCAGACACATAATCATTTGCCTAAACAAAGTAGCTATAAAAGAAAAAATCCTAAAGGCAGCAAGAGAAAAAGGCCAGACTACCTACCAGGAAAGACCAATTAGAATACCAGCAGATTTATCCACAGAAACCCTTCAGGCTAGGAGAGCCTGGAGCCCTATCTTCAAAGTTCTAAAAGAGAAACAATTTCAACCACGAATAACCTACCCAGCCAAACTAAGCTTTATTAGTGAGGGAGAATTGAAATATTTTCCAGATATCCAATCCCTAAGAACCTACACTGCCACCAGACCACCTCTACAAGAAACACTTAAGAAAGTACTAAGCACAGAAGAAAAAGAAAAAAGAACAACAACATTCTTCACAAAAGTACAGGCAAAAGATTAAAAACACACATGAGCCAATTCCAGAACCCAAAGAAAGACAATAAACAAACAGAAACAACTCTGTAAGAACCTTAAGACAGGGATCAACTCTTGCATTTCAATTATTAGCCTAAATGTGAATGGACTAAATGCACCACTGAAAAGACATAGAATGGCAAAATGGATAAAATATCAGGCAACAATCTATTGCCTTCAAGAGACCCACTTAACTAGAAAGGACATGCACAGACTCAAAGTAAGAGGAAGGGAAACAAACTTTCAGGTGAATGGAATACAAAAGAAAGGAGGAGTAGCAATCTTAATTTCAGACAAAATACCTTTCCAGCTATTAAAAACCAAAAAAGATACAGAAGGCCACTACATAATGATAAAAGGATCAATCCATCAACAAGAAATATCTATCCTAAACATATATGCACCCAACATAGGTGAGCCAACTTTCATAAAGCAACTTGTAGGAAAACTAAAGAAAGATATTAACTCTAACATCATCATAACATGGGGACTTTAATACCCCACTCACAATCCTAGACAGATCATCAGGACAAAAAATCCGCAAGGAGATCCAGAACCTCAATGTGACTTTGGACGAAATGGATTTAACTGACACCTACAGAACACTCCATCCAAAGACCACAGAATACACTTTCTACTTATCACCGCATGGAACGTATTCTAAGATAGACCATGTAATTGGCCATAAATCAAGCATAAGCAAATTTAAATGGAGCAAAATTCTACCATGCACCTTCTTGGACCACAGTGGAATAAAAATAAACATTGACACCAACAAATCCCCCCAAAATCCACAGAGACATGGACACTAAGCAGCATGATGCTAAACAACTCCTGGGTCAATGATGAAATCAAAACAGAGATCAAAAGATACCTGGAAACAAATGAAAATGAAGAAACATCTTACCAAAATCCCTGGGACGCCTTGAAAGCTGTAGTAAAAGGGGAATTTATATCCCTACAAACACACATGAAGAAAATGGAAGGAACAGAAATTCACAACCTAACAAGCCACCTAAAAAAGCTGGAAAAGCAAGATCACAAAAACCCTAATTTCAGCAGAAGAATTCAGATTACCAAAATAAAAGCCCAAATCCAGGACATAGAAGACAAAAAGATAATACAAAAAATCAATGAAACAAAAAGCTGGTTCTTTGAAAGGATAAACAAGATCGATGGTCCCATAGCTAGACTGAACAAGAAAAAATGAGAAAAAAATCAAATAGGCACAATCAGAAACACAAAAGTTGAAGTCACATCTGACCCTGAAGAAATACAACAGATCATTAGAGACTACTACGTACACTTGTATGGAAACAAACTTGAAAACCTTAAGGAAATGGAGGACTTTCTGACATCACACAACCTACCTTGGTTGGAACGAAAAGAAATTGAGACCCTAAATAGACCAATAACGATCAAGGAAATCGACTACATAATAAGGAAACTTCCTACAAAAAAAAGCCCTGATCCGTTTGGCTTTCCAGCAGAATTCTACAAGACATTTGAGGAGGAGCTGATACCAATCCTACTGAAGGTACTCCAGGCGATTGAAAAAGATGGAACTCTTCCTAAATCATTTGAGGAAACCAACATCACATTGATACCCAAGTCAGGTAAAGATTCACAAAGAAAGAGAACTAAGGCCAATATCTTTGATGAACATAGATGTTAAAATTCTCAACAGGATCCTAACAAACCGAATTCAGCAATACATCTCAAAAATCATCCATCATGACCAAGTAGGCTTCATTCCTGGGGTGCAAGGCTGGTTCAAGATTCATAACACCATAAATGTAATTAAATACATCAAGAGATGTAAAAACAAAAACCACATGATTATATCATTAGATGCAGAAAAAGCTTTTGATAAAATCCAGCACCTCTTCTTGATAAAAACCCTTGAACATCTAGGCATGCAGGGAACATACCTCAAAATAGTAAAAGCCATCTACGAGAAACCCACAGCCAGCATACTCCTAAATGAACAAAAATTGGAACCATTTCCCCTGAAAACTGGAACAAGACAAGGATGCTCACTCTCACCCCTCCTGTTCAACATAGTATTGGAAGTCCTGTCTCGAGAAATCAGAGAAGAGATGTCAATCGGGGGTATCCAAATAGGAAAAGAGGAAGTCAAGTTATCTCTCTTTGCAGATGATATGATTGTGTACCTTGAAAACCCAAGAGAATCTGTCAAAAACCTCCTTACACTGATAAAGGCCTTTGCCAAGTCTCAGGATACAAAAGTACAAAAGACAATCACATTTCTCTACACCAATAATAAACAAACAGAAACCCAAATAAAAAACACAATTCCATTCACAATAGCCACACACAAAAAATGAAATACCTTGGCATCTTCCTAACCAGAGATGTGAAAGACCTTTACAATGGAAACTACAAAACACTGCTCAAAGAAATCAAAGATGACACAAACAAGTGGAAAAATATCCCATGTTCATGTATTGGAAAAATCAACATTGTGAAGATATCCACCTTACCTAAGGCAATCTACAAATTCAATGCAATACCCATCAAACTACCAGCAACATTCTTCTCAGACCTAGAAAAGACAACACAGGAATTCATATGGAAACACAAACATCGAAGAATAGCTAGAACAATCCTCAGCAAAAAGAAACAAAGCTGGTGGTATCACATTACCAGACTTCAAACTTTACTATAAAGCTACAATCTTCAAAACATCTTGGTACTGGTATAGGAACAGGCATATAGATCAATGAAACAGAATTGAGATTCCAGAAGCAAAACCTCAATTTCTAAACCAACTCATCTTCTACAAGGCCTCCACCACCTACCACTGGGGAGAGGAGAACCTATTCAGTAAATGGTGCTGGGAAAACTGGCTGACCACATGCAGAAGATTGAAACAGGACCCCTATCTATCCTCATGCACAAAGGTTAACTCCAAATGGATCAGAGACCTAAATGTAAAACCTCAAACCATAAGAACCTTAGAAAAGGAAGGAAATACCCTCATTGAAATTGGAGCTGGCATTCAATTTCTGAACAAAACCCAAAACCCACAGGTCATAAGAGAGAAGATAGACAAGTGGGACCTTATTAAACTGACAAGCTTCTGCAAGGCCAAAGAAACCATCAAGAGAGCAGGGAGACAGCCTACAGACTGGGAAAAAGTATTTGCCAACTCCAGGTCTGACAAAGGCTTAACATCCTGGATCTACAAGGAACTCAAACATGCTGAAAAGTAAAAAACAAACAACCCTATTATAAAATGGGCAAAAGATATGAACAGACACTTCACAAAAGAGGACATCCGAGCAGCCAACAAACACATAAAGAAATGCTCAACCTCACTAATCATCAGGGAGATGCAAATCAAAACCACATTGAGATACCACCTAACCCCAGTCAGAATGGCAATTATCAACAACTCAAAAAATAACAGCTGCTGGAGAGGGTGTGGCAAAAAGGGAACATTTCTACACTGTTGGTGGGAGTGTAAACTAGTGCAACCTCTGTGGAAAGCAGTGTGGCAATTCCTAAAAGCTCTAAATATCAACCTCCCATATGACCCCGTGATCCCTTACTGGGAATATACCCTGAAGAACTCAAATCACTCTATAAAAAAGATACCTGCACACGTATGTTTATTGCAGCGTTGTTCACAATAGCAAGAACCTGGAAACAACCATGCTGCCCATCAAAAGTGGACTGGATTTTAAAAATGTGGTACATATACACGATGGAATGCTATGCAGCCATAAAAAAGAACAAAATCATGAATTTCACAGCAACCTGGATGGAACTAGAGTCTATAATACTGAGTGACCTCTCACAGAAACAAAGATCCGAGTATCACATGTTCTCACTCATATAATGGACCTTGAACATCCAATGTAATACTGTAAGTAAATGACTGATGGTACTGGGAAATTATGGGGGGGGATGGGATTAACAGTAGCAAATATCTGTCTGGGGATGGGGAAACACCTCTTATCAACAGGGTGCCTGAATGAAACGTAATTGTACACCTAACCCTTAACTGTACCCCACAAAACCATAATAAAAAATATTGATTAAAAAAATCAGAAAAAAATACCCTTCAAACTATCAAAAATTTACAGAAGGTCACTACATAATGATGAAGGTTCAATCCATCAACAAGAAATATCCATCCTAAACATCTATGTACCCAACATAAAAGCACCAACTTTCATAAAGCTGGTTCTAGGTAAACAAAAAAAAAGATATTGATTCTAATACTATTGTAGCTGGGAACTTAAATACCCATTAATAGTCCTAGACAGATCATCAAGACAAAGAGTCAACAAGCAGATACAGAACCTCAGTGTGACACTTGACCAAGTGGACTAAATTGATACCTGCAGAACACTCCACCCAACAACCATGGAATATACATTCTCCTCATCAGCACATGGAACTAACTTTAAGATAGAACTCATCCTCAGTTGTAATGTTATGACCGAGTAAGTGAGAAGAAGGTATGCCAGCAGGTTGAGTTTAATTAATTATGAATTTATTAGCGTGTGGGTCAAGAGTAGGAATGAAAACTCTTGACAAATTGGTGCAGTTTGTGACAAGCTTTTGTAGGTAAAATTTATAGCATTGGCTACATAGAAACTTAGTGACCATAGCAACTATTAACTAACAACTTGGCAACCAAAATGGGAACTTCGATTGTTAGGGAGCTTTGACTAATTTCATGTCAGGTCGGTGTCGCCAGTGCCCAGAAAGTCATCGGAGTTCTGCCATTAAGATATAGTTTAAGGTAGTTACATAGAGACAAGGAAGAAGAATCATTATACAGTGAAGTTACCTCGGTTAGGTCACTATCAGAATATAAGAACAAACTATGAAAATGTCAAAACGTAACAATTGATTTCAGTTAACAAAGCATACAATCACATGGAGCTTATGGCAAAGGAGTTCTGTAATGGTCAGCAGGCAATGGTCAGCAAACCTGACCAAAGGAGACAAAGCTGAGGGTCTGTGGTCATGGGAACATTACTGTAATCACACATAGGCATTGATTCTTATGTCAGGCAGGTAACTAAGGTGAAAGTTTTAAACAAAATGGAGTAAGCTGGTTAATATTATAATTTTGCTAGCAAACTGATTTTATTAACTGATTTAGCTTATTTCACTAAATCAAGCATAAGCAAATTCCATAAGATTGAGACTCTGCCATGCACCTTCTCAGACCACAGTGGAATAAGAATAAATATCAACACCAGCAAAGTTCCCCCAAACCCACAAAGACACAGACGCTAAGCAGCATGATGCTAAACAACTCCTGGATAAATGTAGAAATCAAAGCAAAGATTAAAAGATACCTGGAAACAAATGAAAATGAAGAAACATCTTATCAAAACTTCTGGGATGCCATGAAATCATTGCTAAGAAGGGAGTTCATATCTCTATGAACACACATCAAGAAAATGGAAAGACCACAATTTAGGAGCCTAACAAATCACCAAAGGAAGCTGGAAAAGTAAGACCGCCAAAACTCTAACCTCAGCAAAAGAATCTAGGTAATCAAAATAGAAGACCAAATTCAGGACATAAAAGAGAAAAACATAATACAAAAAAAAAAAAAAATCAGTGAAACTAAAGGCTAGTTTTTTTTTTAAAGGATAAACGAGATTAATGGACCCCTAGATAGAACCCCCAAAAAAGAGAGAAAAAAAGCCCAAACAAACACAATCAGAAATGCTAAAGATTAAGTCACAACTGACCCTGAAGAAATACAAAAGATTATCAGCGATTGCTATGTACATCTCTAGTGAAACAAACTCAAAAACCTAAATGAAATGGAGTACTTTCTGACATCACACAACCTCCCCAGGAAGAAACAAGAAATCGAGACCCTAAATAGACTAATAACTACCTAGGAAATCAACTGTCATAAGAAAACTACCTATAAATAAGAACCTGGATCAGATGACTTTCCAGCAGAATTCTACAAAACATACAAGAAAAAGCTAATACAAATCCTACTTAAAGTATTCTAGGCAATCAAGAAAGATGGAACCATACTCAAATAATATTATGAAGCTAACATCATATTGACATCTAAACCTGGCTAAGATCCAACAAAGAAAGAGAACTACTGGCCAATAATCTTGATGAACATAGATGCTAAAATTCTCAACAAGATTCTAGCAAATTAGATCCAACTACACATCTCAAAAATTATCTACCATGACCAAATAGGCTTCATCCCCAGAATGCAGGGCTGGTTAAAGATCCACAAAACCACAGATGTAATTAAATAGATCAAAAGATGTAAAGACAAAAGCCACATGGTTATATCATTAGACATGGAAAAAGTTTTTTGATAAAATTCAGCGCTCCTTCTTGATAAAAACCCTTGAGCATCTAGGCATAGATGGAACATACCTCAAAATAATAAGAACCATCTGTGAGAAACCCACAGCCAATATACCACTAAACAGAAATTGGAACCATTTTCCCTGAAAACAAGGAACAAGACAAGGATGCCCACTCTCACCCCTCCTGTTTGATATAGTTTTGGAAGTTCTAGCTAGAGTAGTGAGACAAGAGAAGGAAATCAGGGGTATTCAAAGAGTAAAAGGGGAAGCTAAGTTATCCCTCTTGGCAGATGACATGATTCTATACCACAAAAACCTAAGAGAATCTATCAAAAATCTCCTTGCACTGATAAAAGACTTTGGCAAAGTCTCAGGGTATAATATAAAAGTGCAAAAGACAGTCGCATTCCTATACACCAACAATAAATAAACAGAAACCCAAATTTAAAAAAATCCCATTCATAATAGAAACACACACACACACACACACACACACACACACACACACACACACACACAAACACACACAGAAATACCTTGACATCTTCCTAACCAGAGACAAGACTTTTACAACGATATCTACAAACACTGCTCAAAGAAATCAAAGATGACACACATAAATGGAAAACTATTGCATGATCATGGACTGGAAGAATCAACATTGTTAAGATGTCCATCCTATCCAAGGCAATCTACAAATTTACCGCAATATCCATTAAATTACCAACAACATTCTTCTTAGACCTGGAACTGACAATACTGGAATTCATATGGAAACATAAACTGCCACGATAGACAAAACAATCTTCGGGTGGGGGGAGAAGCAGAAGGCATCACACTCCCAGACATTAAGCTTTATTATAAAATTGCAATAATCAAAGCAGCCTGGTATTGGTAGAAGAACAGGCATATAGACCATTGGAACAAGATAGAGATTCCAGAAGCAAAACCTCAATTTCTCAACCAAGTCATCTTCGACAAAGTCTCCACCATCAACCACTGGGGAGAGGAGAATCTATTCAGTAAATGGTGCCGGGAAAACTGGTTGACTACATGCAGAAGACTGAAACAAAATCCCTACCTGTCACCGTACACAAAAATCAACACTAAATGGACCAAAGACCTAGATGCAAAACCGCAAGCTATAAGAACCTCAGAAAATGCAGGAGACACCCTTATGATAATTGGAATTGGCAACCAATTCCTAATCAAAACCCCAAGTGCCCACGCCATAAGAGACGAGATAGACAAGTGGGACCTCATCAAACTGAAAAGCTTCTACAAAGCCAAAGAAACCATTGAGAGAGTAGGGAGACAGTCCATGGACTGGAAAAAAATATTTGCCAACAGTATATCTGACAAAGTCCTAACATCTAGGATTTACAAAGAACTCAAAATGTGCTGAAAAGAAAAAAACAAACAGCTCCGTTACAAAGTGGACAAAAGATATGAATAGACATTTTTCAAAAGAAGACATACAAGCAGTCAACAGATACATGAAAAAAGTGGTCAGCCTCACTAGTCATCAAAGAAATGCAAATTAAAACCACACTGAGATACCACCTATTGATGACCATCATCAATAATTCAAAAAACAACAGCAGCTGGAGAGGATGAGTCAAAAAAGGAGCACTTCTATACTGTTTGTGAAGTGTAAACTACAGCCTCTCTTGAAAACAGTGTAGCAATTTCTAAAGATCTAAATTCGACCTCCCATATGGCTCCACAATTCCCCTATTGGGAATATATCAGAGGAACTCAAATCACGCTATGAAAAAGATACCTGAACACACATGTTTATTGTAGCATTATTTACAATAGCAAAAACATGGAACCAACTGTGCTGCCCATCGAAAGAAGACTGGATTTTTAAAAAAGTGGTATATATACACAATGGAATATTATGTAGCCCTAAAGAAGGTCAAAATTATGAACTTCACAGAAACTTGGATGGATATAGAGACTATAATGCTGAGTGATCTATCACAGAAATAAAGAACCGAGCATCACATGTTCCCACTCTTAAGTGGACCTAGGAAAACTATCGTAATACCATCAGAAAGGAATTGGCAGTGGTGGGGAACTTCCAGGGGAGGGCAGGGGTGGGATTAGCAGTAATGGGAAACTGCCAGGGCGAGGGGGGCACACCTTATCAACAAGGGCACCTGCATAATAAACATTTATATACCTAACCCTGAACCTTAGCCCACATACTTAAAATAGATTTTTTTAAAAAAGTCAAAACCAACAGATTTTGGTGAAGATGCAGAAAAAAGGGTACATTTATACACTGTTGGTGGGAATGTAAATTAGTATAACTTCTATGGAAAACAGTGTGGAAATTTCTCAAAGAACAAAAAAATAGAGCTACCATGAGATTCACCAATTCCACTACTGGTCCAAAAAGAAAGACATCATTATATCAAAAAGAAGCCTGCACTGATATGCTTACCACACCACTATTTACAATGCCAAAGATATGGAATCAACCCAGGTACCCATCAATGGAGGACTGGATAACGAAGATGTGGCATATACACCATGGAATATTTGGTATCCTCAGCCTTAAAAAAGAAATCATTTCTTTTGCAGCAACATGAATGAAACTGGAGGTCCTTATCCTAAATGAAGTAGTTCAGAAATAGAAAGTCAAATACCACATGTTGTCACTTGTAAGTGGGAGCTGAACAGTGGGTGCACATGGACATACAGAGTGGAATAATAGACATTGGAGAATACAAAAGGTGAAAAAATGGGAGGGTGATGAGGGTTGAAAAATTACCTATGGGGTGCAATGTTAACTATTTGGGGCATGGGTACACTAAAAGCCCATTCTTCACCATTGAGCAATATGTTCATGTAACAAGAATGTACTTTTATCCCTAAATCTAAAAAATATTTTAAAAAGAAAAGAAAGTAAAATAAAATATTTAAGCCTGTAATCCCGTGCCTTTGGGAGGTTGAGGTGAGTGGATTGCCTGAGCCCGCGGGTTCGAGACCTGCCTGGGCAGTGAGACCTCATCTCTACAATAAATCAAAAAATCAGCCGGGCGTGGTAGCGCATGCCTGTGATTCTGGCTACTTGGAAGGCTGAGATGGAAGGATCGCCGGAGCCCAGCAGGTCGAGGCTGCGGTGGCCGCGAGCGGCCACTGCACTCCAGTTTGAGCGACAGAGTGAGACTCCAACTAAAAAAAAAAAAAAAAAAAAAAAAAAAAATTTCATTGACAAAAAATAAAAAAGGATGCAACTGTCTTCTGCACATTTATTCTGTACCCTGAGACTTTGTCAAAGTCCTTTTTCAGTGCAAGGAGGTTTTTGACAGATTCTCTTAGATTTTTGAGGTATAGGATCATATTATCAGTTTGTACTCTTACAATTTAAAAAAATTTCCCATTTGATGCTGTCGCACAAGTCATAAAAGCTTTCTTTCTTTTTTATTTTTTTCCTCTGACTATATATTTTCAAATAAATTGCCTTTGAGTTAACAGATTTTTTGTTTTGCTTAATAATTTTTTCTGTCAATGCTCTTTGCTATTGATTGCATTTTCCATTTTTCTCATTTATTGTTTTTCTGATTTTGTTGAATTACTTCTCTATATATTATTGAGATTTGCTAGGCTTCCTTAAAATAATTTTTTTGTCATGCAGTTTATATATTTACATTTCTTTATGTCAGTTACTGGTGATCTGCTTTGGTTTTTTGGTTGTCTCTCATTTCTATGATTGTTTTGATCCTTGCTGTTGTGCATTGGTGTCTGTGCATTTGAAAAATTGTACAGCCTGGATTTATCTGTGGAAGTCCTTCACCAGTCAGCAACCTGACCCATGATTTGGGTAGGTTGCTTGGCATTGTCTAATAGTGGGCTTGCTGCTAAAGGCTTCGGGCAGGTTGTCTTAGTGCCTGGGTCAATGGCTCTGGAGCATACATCTGTGGGGTTGAACCTAGAGCATGAATCCACTGGAATGGACTTGCTGATTGAATTCACGGGTGGGACCTAGAACCTGAGTTACTTTGAACAGGACCAGAGTATCCGTGGGTACAACCCTGAAGCCTAGGGTCACTGGGACTGATCTCATGCTATAGTAAGCCTTGATGCTGAGTCTACAGCATATGTTCAAGCACTGAGATAAGTTTGGTAATTGGCTCCACTTAGGCATTCCTGGACCCTGAGTTCACAGGGGCCGCCCTAAGTCTTTGGTCCATGGGAGCAGACCTGATGCCTGAGTCTGTAAGAGTGGTTCTAAAGCCTTTGTCTTTGGAGAACTGTCTGACACGAGGGTCTTCTGGGGTGGGCTTGAGTCTTAGGTTTGCTAGAGCAGGCCTGTACTCTGGATACATTAGAACTTAAGGTCACAGAACTGGAGTGCATCTTGGGCTGGCTTGATTCTTGAGCAGGCAAGGAGCCTGAAGTTGCGGGTGCTAGCTTTGTCCCTGGAGCCACAGAATTTGATTTAAAGCCTGTGACTGTGGGTACTGGCCTGGAAGCTGAATCCACAGGGTCAGCCTGGAGGCTGGGTGTATATGTATTGTTGATGTTGTGGTTATTATTCTTAGAAATAGAAAAGAATTAATAACATAGGCATTTCAACAGACATGCTGCTGATGCTGATGTTCCAACATATTGGCCAGGATTAATGTTAATTTAAGAGATTCCATGAAGGTGCATTGCTAGAACCTAACAAGATCATTTTATGAAAATTTAGAGGTATGCCAGTGATATAGGGGGAAAATAGTTTCACATTCCAAAAAATAATGTGGAGGATGAAATGTAATGGCCCATCTGGTCTCACTGTGATACATGTGCTATTGAACAACTACCAGCTCATTAAAGTCTGGTTGGCCATGCTTCCAGACTCCCCATTAAGACTGGCTTCAGAGCAAAAATTAATAACACGTGTTAACATTAACTTGATGAAATGTTTTAAAATTAAATATTCTTTTTGGACGTTTGTCTTATACTCACAGGTGATAAGCTTCTGTTTGAAAAAATATATGTATATATATATCGCACATATATAAAACATACGACTTGGTTATCCATGAAATATGTTTCTATAAATGCCTCAATAACTAACAATTTTCAGATTTCTGTTTTTAATTATTTTTAAGAGGCTGATTATTTCAATTATTGACTGGAGTTCTCGGGAAGAACTTGGTAACTAAAATAATTTTAGTTGATTTACTGCCTTTGGAGGTTATTTGCCCTATTATTTTATTATTTTTTTTTTAAGTGAGAAAGCAGGATTTATTGAGAGAACAGAAAAGCTCCCACAGTGGGAGGGGACCTGGAGGGGTTGCCTATTTGCCCTATTCTTAAAGTAAACAAAATTAATCTTGGTGTTTGCATAGCTGCATAAAACTGAATCAGTGAACTCATGGGGTGTTTTCTAAAAGCTTAGCTTTACTTGAAGCAGATTGAGAAAAGTGGGGCGAAGGGAGAATTGGGAGTTTAGTGATAGGTCTTGTCTTGATTTTGTACGCATCTGGCAGTGGATTCTGGGTTCTTCAACTGTGAAATTCATGATGAAACTTAGTTTCCCTCTTTTCATATGTGAATTGAGAGATCAGTGTTAGAAGTGCTTTTGAGCATAATGTTTTACTATCCACTGGTTTTGCTTTTTCAGCTTCTTGGAGAATGAGAAACTGAAGAAAATTATTTAGCTGTATTCTTCACTGTAGCAGCCAGCCCTGAATGGAAATTTAGGAAGAGGTTTTCACCACCAGCACAGAAAAGAAATCATCATGCTCTGCATATCTTCTTAGGGGTCAACTGTATACCAGCCTGCTCTCTCAGCTAGAGAGACAGGCTGCTAGATGCTAATTGTGCAGGGTTTTACATAAGTCAGTGAGACAACCCTCTGGAATCAGTGTTATCACATAGGCTTTACAGACCAGAAGGTGGAGGTAGAGATTTACATAATTTGTTCCAGGTCACACGTCTGACAAAGTGATGAGATGGATGTTGAACGTAGATGTGTCTGATGGCGTTATATGTCTTCCTAGGTTTGGCAGATGACTTGCTTTCCCACAACCACACAGATTATTTATACCTAAGCTATTCCTGAGAGCAGGCTTTGATTTTGAATGTTAACACTGTTCTTCAATGAGAAAGTCATGCATAAGTCCAAGAGGTATGTAGGAGCAGTGATTGTGTAGGAAGGGAAAGAGAAGAAGAGGGGACAAGAAGAAGAGAAGACATAGCAGTTTTGACTTTAAAATACAGTGTGCTAAGGGTGCAAATTTTATACATTTTTGACTCATTTTAAGAAGGCATAAGGCTATGTTGAAAATGAATCCCTCACTGGCAGACTATCCACATCAATTTGTGAGGAGAAAAATAAACTTGTTCATGCCCTAATGGATGAAGGACCAGTGATAAACAGCAAAAGCAATAGCCAATACTGTAGACATTGCAACTGGTTCAGTTTACACAATTCTAACAAAAAAATTAATGTTCACCAAACTTTCCACTCAATGTGTGCCAAAATCATTGCACCCAGTTCAGATGCAGACAAGAGCAGAGCTTTTAATATAAATTTTAAACAAGTACATTTATTTGAAGAATCCGAACAGAAGATAAAACATGGCTTCACCAATACAATTCTGAAGGCAAAGCACAATCAAAGCAATGGCTACCAAGATGTATAAGTGGCCCAGTCAAAGTAAAAGCAGATCAGCCAAAAGCAAAGGTCATGATAATAGTATTTTGGAATGTTCAGTCATTTTCCTTGTGTAGATTCTGGAGGGACAAAGAATGATAACATCTACTACTTACTCTGAGAATGTTTTGAGAAAGTTAGTCAAAGCTTTAGCAGAAAAATTCCTAGGAAATCCTCATTAGGACTTTTCTTCATGATGACAAGGCTCCTGCTAACTCCTTGATCAAGCATGGGCAAATTTGTGAATTTTTGATGTGAAATCATTAGGCATCAAACTTATAGTTCTGGTTTGGCTCCTATGGATTTTTTGTTTCCTAATCTTAAAAATATTTGAAAAATATATGTAAATATTAGTAAAAAGGACTGCATTAGCATGATTAAATTTACAGGACCTCCACTTCTTTAGGGATGGACTAATGACTGGTATCATCATTTACAAAGTGTCTTGAACTTGATAACGCTTATACTGAGAAATTAAATTTATATTTTTATCTTTTAATTCCATTTTTTCCATGGACATTTTGGAGTCCTCTCACATATCTACATGTTGGTAAGTGTGTGAAAAACTGAAAACTTAAAGACATAAGCCTGCCTGAACAAAGACTTTGTGAAAAAAAAAGTAAAGAAAAATAAGCAAAAGTTTATACCTAGACTTGCAGTGTTATAAAATCATCATGAGCAGCATGTAGAGGAGGGGACAGCACTCTGTTGAATAGTGTGTCAAACTTCCATTGAAGACCATTTCTTTCTTTTTTTTTTTTTTGAGTTGGAGTCTTACTCAGTTGTCCAGACTGGAGTGCAGTGGCCGCTCCGGGCCACCGCAGCCTCGACCTGCTGGGCTTCTGCGATCCTTCCACCTCAACCTTCCAAGTAGCTGGAACTACAGATGCGCGCTACTAGGCCCGGCTAATTTTTGATTTATTGTAGAGATGAGATCTCGCCAAGTTGCCCAGGCGGATCTCAAACCCGCGGGCTCAGGCAATCCATTCACCTCAACCTCCCAAAGTGCCGGATTATAGGCTCAGCCACCGAGCCCGGCTGAAGACCATTTCTTTAAAGCAAATTATTGTTTTCGTAGAAGATGTGTTTCCTTTCTTCTTGATTTGCCATTCCTAAAAAATTATTTCTATGTTAAAGCTTTACATTTTAGATTTGACTTTATTTACACTGGTCTTAGAAATCAAAGGGTATGTTAACAAAAGATCATGAGATTTATGGAAACAAAAGGAAGAGATTTATTTTCTATGAAACATAATCTTTACATTAGGAGGATGCTTACAAAAGTATGCTCAGGAGCATGAGCAACAGTTGGAGGGATAAAGATTATAAATGCAAAAGTTCAGAGTGGGAGAAGGGAATCAGGAGAGTAAAGAACAGAATCTTAATTGGATAATCTTTAAACACCAAATCATCAGTCTCTTAATTGACTGGCACCAGGTGGCCAGTTGGTTTATGCCACGTGGTCTGTTGGTGGTCAGTTGGCAAGACTCCATCTGTAGTCTATCTTGGCA